>CM070735.1:20304676-21799860 GCA_036346245.1 Bonia amplexicaulis | reverse complement strand
ATATATATATATATATATATATATTTACTATTATAAAATGTGAGTTGGTGGTTGGTCCGTTCTCCCACCTCTCTTCTCAGCCATCCGATCAAAGATCAACCGTCCAGATTTGCATGTAGATAGTTCTTCTGCTCCTCGTAGAAAAGGTCGGGCCGACGTGTGGGCCATGCTCCTCCTCTTCTCTCCCCCCGCATCCTCCGTCTCCGACTTGACAAATTTAAAAACTTTTAGAACATGTTTGTATGTATATTCTAAATTTTTTTACCACCCGTAAGTTTTAAAACATGTTATATAATAAATTTTAAAAATCCGTCCTCCAGCCGCTCTATTTCTTCGACTTCTCATCACTCTTCACTTTGCAACCGATCAGAGTAATCCTCTTCCATAATATGATTCTCTGTACATTCAATAAATTCTGTTGGAACGTACGGATATGTAACTAGTATATATATAAAAGAGGGTTTTATAAAAAAATATTGAAAGTTTAAAGTGAGCTGTGCTAGTGTATAGTACCTTAACCTTTTTACGTGTAACAAGGAAGAAAACATAAGGTACCAGGCGTGTATAGACACGTTCCATGTGACTGAACATTGAGCAAAATTTAGGCAAAGTTATCCCAATAGTACGCACCCACATTCCCACCTCCAGTCCTCCACGGTCAGTCTGACTCTGGCCCTACTCCCTCCTGCTCCTCCTTCACAGAATGTATCGTAGTCTGCCATGTTCTTTTGTGTTTTGCTTTTGATTTATTCGAAAATAAAAAAACGGATGGATTTCTTAAAGTGGTGGATACTCTAAATAATTTTTTAAGCTCAAAATTATATGTATTATTTGTGTCGACGTCTCTACCATCTTAAAAAATACAGATAAAAATCATAAATTATATCCAAAAGCCATCACCGCAGTCCAAAACAACATGTTATGTTGCTATCTCTCCTCCTTTCGCAATTAATTATTACCACTCCTCGGCTCCAATTCTACAAACGCACGCACCCACCATATATTGATTTAGTAAAAAATAAAATAATATAATATAAAATTGATTTAGTCTGAAGCATTCCAGCTACGTGAGGGCTACCTCTCCTTCCCATTGCCGTGCAACGCCTGCGTCTCTCCCAACGTGCGTATAGTAATAAAATTCGTTTAGTTGAAATGTATTTTGCTCTATTTATTAGCGCTTTGGTAACAGTAGTAGGCAAGGGAAAATTGATTATTTGCCCTAAAGTTGAGAGGCTACTATTAACATATCCACTATTACATGGTAACAGTCTAACAGATAAAATGCCTTAAAATTGAGAGGCTAATTGGAGATTCGTCCTTTTTTCCATTTTAAATTATTTTTTGAATCGTTTTCTTCGTAAATGACCGAAATACCCCTTTTCTCCCCTTCCTCACCTCACCTCACCTCTCATCTCCTCTCTCCTCCTCCCTTCAAACCCCCAATGAGAGTTACTGGGACGGATGCCCCTTAGACATCGCCTCCCTGGCCAAATGCTCGCGCTCCGCCACCTACCCCTGCTACCGCTGCCACATGACCCCACGCCCTGCCACCTCCTTGCCACTATCGCCTACCCACTCCCATGGCTGCACCTCCACGCCTAGTGTTGGGCACCACCTAGCCACCTTCGCTTATGGGGCCTGCATAAACCCCTGCGCCCCAGGCGTCGACGAGGTAGGCCTATCTGAAGCCATCGTCAGTGCTGGCAACTGTGCGTTCCTAACTGAGATTGGTGTCCTTGTGATGTCCATCACCAATCCCCTTTAAGGTGCAGCTCACCCATGCCGCCTTCTCCTAGTGGGCCAGCGGGCTCCCTATAGGAGAGATAAAGAGAGGGAGGAGAGGAAGGAAGAGAGGGAGAAGCACGAGAGGAAGAGAGAGGGAGCCGGTTGGCCAAATTTGGAGAAAAAAGAGTAGAGAGAAGAAGCTAAGGGTATTTTGTCATTTTGTGTGTGCTTAAACAACAAAAAAAATAAAAATGCAAAAAAAGACAAATGATCAACCAGTCTTTCAACTTTAGAGTATTTTATTCGTTACTATATAATGAAGGACATTGTATCAAAAACCACTCAACTTAAGAGCATATGATCAATTTTCCCTATAATTAATCCCTATGTTTATTACAACCGTGCTGGGTATTTGCTGCATGTATTTCTTTAAAATAATCAGAACCTGCTCCTCTTGGCCTTTTGCATTTCGCTGTCGGCACTCCTGAAATTTTGTCATTGAAATGGCCATCAGTTTTTTTTCATATTTCCTTTCTAATCTTTTTTTAGTCTTTCTAATCTTTCGAGGTGAGATGTCATTATTACATCAGAAAGGTGACATGTCATTATTACATCGTAAAGAGAAGTCAAGGTCATTTTAGCCGAAAAATTACTTTCTAATTTTTGTACCGTTGCTAATTTTTAAACGAAGTATCTTTTAAAAATAAAATCTATGTTAATTATAGTATACGCTATAATAACTTCATTTATATCACAAAAAATACAAATAAATTTATGTTACTTCGTACTCTCTCAAAAAGATAGATCAGAAGCTACAAGTGTCTTTTAAACCAATAAAAAAACGGTTTTGTTATTGCCAAGACGACTGAAATTTTTTTATCTCTCAGTCACTTGAAGTTGTACTCTCAATCAACTAAAATTGCAGTCCTCCTAAAAAACAACTGCAACTTCAGGTGATTCAGAGTGCAACTAAAGTTACACTTAGTTGCACTCTCAATCAATTAAAATTGCAGTCCTTTTTAAAAAAACTGTAATTTTAATTGATTAAGAGTGCAACTTTAAGTAACTGAAAGATAAAAAAATTATAGTCACCTTGATAATAGTCACATCCATAAAAAAAACAGGCCGAAAAGGAAGCTAGGGCAAGCGAAGGGAAAGTAGCTACGAGGCTGGCATGGCAGATGCCAGCTGCAAGACTATTTGATTTCTGCTCATGAGATCGAGCATCTTCCTTGCAGCATCTCTATCTCACACAGTGGTAAGCTAAGCTAGCTGAACCATGATATGCTTACCTACCCGTCTAATCCTCCATCAATTCGATCCCCAAGGTCTCACATGTATCTATCTGCCTGCACAGAAGAAGCCTCATCAAGATCAAGCTCCCCCCCTATGGATGGAGATCGGAGGAGGAAAGCGTCCATCACGCGGCCGCCGCGCGCGCAGGACAGCCCGGCGTGGCGTCTGATCGCCTGGCTGCAACTTCTTTTCAGTGAGTGATCTCGTTCTTGCGTCGATCGATCCATCCTGGTAAAAAGACGAGCTTGCTCGCTCATGATCCGTCGATGCTTTGGTCTTCTTGATCGTCTCTGCAGAGGCGTTTGCTCGGAGGTACGGCAAGTTGGTGAGGTGGGACGCGGCAGGGCGCCCCGTGTTTCTGCTGTTCCTGGCGTTCTTGGTTCAGAAGAACCTGCGCCGCTCCTACCTGTCATGGAAGAAGTCGTGGCTTCGGCTATGTGCCGCCGCCGTCACCGTGCAGGCGGCCTTCAAGGCAATGGCGGCTTGCCGCGAGCTCTCGTTCCGGAGGCGGACTAGAGCCGCCGTATGCATCCAGGTAACATACAGTCCAGTCCACTGTTATGGCCCACTTCATTTCTTGTGTGGTAGTACTAGTATGCCGTTGTTGCAGACTCGCAGTTCTCTTACAGTGAATTTTTTTGTCGCATCGAAAAGGCCCAATGGCGCGCGCACAGAACGCTGTGGAATTATCTGACAATGAAGAGAGCCACCCTGATCTGCCAGTGTGCTTGGAGGCAGAGCATTGCGAGGAGGCAGCTCAGGAAGCTCAGACTGGTCCGGTCCTAGTCTTCTACTGCTCACAACACCCAATTCTAATTGTGTTGTAGTTAGTGATCAGTGTTCTTGCATTGTTAAAATGTGCAGGCCAATCTTGAAAAGGAGAGGCTTGATGAGATCTGTAGGCTCCATGAGATGGTGGATGTGCTGCAGCAGGCAGTCGACGACGCGGAGGGAAGGGTGATTGCCGAGAGGGAGGCGGCGATGAAGGCGATATCGGAAGCGCCTCCAGTGATCAAGGAGACTGTGGTGTTGGTGGAGGACACTGAGAAGGTTAACTCATTGGATGCCGAAGTTGGGCGCCTGAAGGTCTCTCATATAAATGTTCCATCCAGAGATTGTACAGTGTGCAGTGGTTCATGTGAAAATGTGATTTGCAAACAGTTCAGATAAATAGGGAGACCATTGGTTGCCCGCTTTTTGTGTTGCAGGATTTGCCGGGAGCAGAAATGAAGGCAACGTTTGACACGAAGAAAGCGCTAGCTGAAGCTGAATTGAGAAATGAAAAACTTGCTAGGTTGCTTGGAGTTGAGGAGGTTAAGAGCAAACAGCTGCAAGACTCACTGAAAAGGTTGTTTTGAAAATTTACAACTAGATAGTATTTACTCTGTTGCGCAATGCATGCTTACTGTGAGTTCATGATAGAAATTCTAGTATTTTGCACGGTTGTTAAATAGGATGGAGGAGAAAGCTTCCAGTCTTGATGCAGAAAACAAAATGCTTCGACAGGCTGTTGCGTCAATCCCAGTTTCTAGTGAAATCCGTAAATATCCTAATCTTCAGGTACCTCGAATCACAAAATTTTCTGCAGAGAATTATGATGATTAGTGTACTAAATCATGTTTGTGTATATGTATGTTGACAGGAAACTCCAGAGAATGAGAAAACAGCAAATGGTGCAGCGAGGGAGGATGATATCCATGTATGTATAAGCCTACAGTTCGTTTGATCAATATTTTTGTGGGATGCATTGCTAATATGACCCAGTGGAATTTCTAACTAGGATAATAATGTTGAACTGCCTAGTCCAAATGATCCTGAAGCTGATAAGCAGCAGCAGGTAGGATGCTGGTTATGAACTTTTGGTTAAGGTTCGAACAGTATCACAGTTCATGTGATGTGTCTCATGATTTTTTGAATGTTTCTGAAAATCTAGGAGCTGCTGATCAAGTGTATATCTGAAGATCTGGGATTCTCGATCGGAAGGCCGATTGCGGCATACCTCATCTACCGATGTCTGGTCCACTGGAGATCATTTGAAGAGGACAGGACCACAGTTTTTGACCCCATTATGCAGAAGATAAGTGCTACCATTGAGGTATGTGACAGTGATATGCATGCTTTGACACTATGGTTCATAAGAAATGTATATATAATTTGATGTTATTTCCTGCAAGGCGCGAGACAACAATGACATACTAGCATATTGGCTATCCAATTCATGCACATTGCTGTTGCTTCTCCAAAGGACACTCAAAATCAATGGGGCAGCTGCTTTGGCTCGTCAGAGGCGAAGAACGTCGTCCCTGAAGACATCATGGGTAATGTGCAGAAATTCTCACTCCGTTTAACTACTTAACTGATGTTGTCACTGAACATGGCATTCTGAACTCAACGCTAGCACTAAGTAGCAAAATTCCAGGAAAACCAAGCTCCTAGTCATCCTGAGCGTCCAGTTCCTGATGGACGGTTGATCAGTGGATTAGCTGACGTTTGCCAGGTTGAAGCTAAGTATCCAGCTCTTGCTTTCAAGCAACAGCTCACAGCATTGCTGGAGAAGGTCTATGGAATAATCAGACACAACTTGAAGAAGGAACTATCCCCACTGCTTGGCCTGTGCATTCAGGTAGCATCGCGCATCTTGTAGTTCTCAAAAATATTTCTTGTAAGTTACGACTTACGGATAAAATCTTCTGTAGGCACCAAGAACATTCGTTGTCAGCCCTGGAGGATCGTGTTCTCAAGGAACAGATTTGGCACAACAAGCTTCTATGGCGCATTGGCAGAGCATTATCAAAATTCTTACGAATTCTTTCAATGTTCTGAAATCAAATTATGTATGTTCCAAAACTATACTAGACTACTAGCTACCGTTGTTCTTTGAAAACACACTTCATTTAACCCTCTTTGCATTGCAGGTGCCTCCGTTCCTAATCTGCAAGTTGTTCGCTCAAGTATTTTCATTCATTAATGTGCAACTATTTAACAGGTACATGCATATGTACTGTTCACTAAGTATGTAAAAACTAGAACCATGATCTCACATAACGGTATTGTTGGTTCAATTGTAGTCTCCTTCTACGGCGAGAATGCTGTTCATTCAGTAATGGAGAATATGTTAAAGCGGGGCTGGATGAGCTAGAGCATTGGTGCTTTTGGCTAACCGAAGAGGTGATAACTTCTTCACATTGTTTGAACAAATTTTTCTGGAAGCAGTTGATAACCGTCATCTGGAAACAAACAGTATGCAGGTTCTTCCTGGGATGAGCTGAAGCATATTAGGCAGGCGGTCGCACTTTTGATACTTGAAGAGAAGCACAAGAAGTCTCTCAAAGAGATCACTGACGACTTTTGCCCAGTAAGTCTGAATCTGTATTCTTGCAAAGTCTGTGAATCTGTATTCTTGCTACTTTCTTAAGCACCATATGTCAATAACAGAATTGCATGTGTTCTATCTTGCCAATAGACGCTTAGCATGCAGCAACTGTACCGAATCAGTACAATGTACTGCGACGACAAGCATGGAACTCTGGGCATTCCATCAGAAGTAAGTGACTCCAATTCAATCTTCACAAGAACTTGTAGGTTCCATTTGTTCACTTCTTGGACTAAACGATCTAAACTGCAGGTCATTTCGAGCATGCGAACCAAGATGATGGAGGGCTCAAGCAGTCCATCGCTGCAAGATGACATCAATTCTTTCCTGTTTTTTTCTCGAAAAATCAATTCTTTCCTGTTAGACGACGATTTCAGGTACCATTTCCTCTTCCCTTGACTCCCATCTCGGTCACTCGATGATCCATTGATCCTTCCAAAGTCCTAACCCAGACTGCGTCTTACATTGCAGCATGCCGTTCTCTGTGGACGACATTGCGAAGCTGATGGTGCAGGTCGACGTAGCAGATATGGATCTGCCACCACTGATTCAGGAGAAAAATGGCTCCACATTTGAACCCTGAATGGACCAAAAACAGAACCGATCAACACGCCTTTTTTCGTGTTCTGGTGATGTACCTAGCGCACGATACATACCACGGTTTTGAGTTTTGGGTACATATACATGTTTGATTGTTTTTTTTTTTGGTTTCTGGCTGGTTGGGTTTGTCCTCTCTTTCACCTGAGTGCTTGATTGGGTTTGCGTATGCCTGCTTGTACATAACTGAGCTGTATGATAGCCAGGGAAGAAAGAAAGAAAGCATTTGACTTTTGATTTTTCGGGAGAGTGATGCTTGCAAGTCAAGCAGCCCTGATGTATATGTGCCATGTGTGCTCTGATCAAGTTTGTTGAAATGGTATACTTTTCTATCATGTTCGTTTTTTAATTGTGACACCAAACTGTTGAGCATCAGTCACTGGAGTTGATGCCTATCCTTCCAGCCTTGTTTCTACCCCGCCAATGTGATTAGGAGCTGATGGCCAGCGCGTGAGTAAGTGATCATGACAAGGAGATCAACTGCTACTCATTGAGTTAGAGCAAGGCCAGTGACAGCGATCTAACAGTAATATAGGTCAAGAACAGTGAATAGTTGCTCATCTTTATCAAGAACCGTTGTCTAGGATTAGAGGGAGAACAAAAAATATCCCTGTCTAATCTCGTAGCTAGTACAGCTTTTGCTAATTAATATAGCGCGCCACATTGTTCACGCGACCACCGAAGGGACAGATGGAGGACTGATTGGATCTGCTGCACTCAATCTGCACCGTCGGATAAAAAAATCGACGCTTCGGATTAAGAAACATGTGTAAGCAATATTCAACCCTTCATTTTTTTATTAAAGATCTGAAACATGTTTTGCTTTCCATCATACAGTCCAAAACACGTACGTACAGTTCCCTCCTCCCGGGCTGCAATTGCAATCACAGATAAGATTTGTTACAGTCATTACGACTGCTCCAGGATCTCTACGACCACTCTGTAGTCGCTACGATCACCTCTTGTAGCCGTACGACCACGTTGAAGTAGCTATGACCACCTTCTATGTCGCTACGACCACTCTATTGGTTCTCCGACTACACAGACAGTCGTTACGACCACGTTGTGATCCCTTCGATCACTCCTTGTTGCTCCGACCATATAGTCGTAAACTTCAGCTGAAGTTACGACCACGTTCACCGCCTTACGCTGCACTTTCTTCGACCACGGTCGATCACTGTAGTCGTAGCTCCTTACGACCACGCAGTGATTCTGTCGACCGCTATAGTCGTAACGACTTACGATCACTCTCCCTACTGTGGTTATAACGACTTACGACCACGCCTTCTTCGTTGTGGTCGTAACGACTTACGACCACATCTCCTCGCTTTGTAACCGCGGTCGTAACTCCTTTACGACCACGTCTTCAGCACTGCGAATACCTTTGCTCGTTGCCGTGGTCGTAGCTCTGGTTACGACCACGTCTATGAATACAATGAACTCGATAGACTTCCAGAGTCAAACCACTCTTGTCTTCTCTTTATTTCTTTCTCTCGATCACACAAATCTCTACGATCACCCTGATCGTCCTCTCTCTCTCTTGCCACTTCTCTCCTTTTCCCACCTTGCTCTCTCGGTTACATGGCTCTGCCTTTTATACCCTACTCTAAGACTCCGACTCGGTTACGACCACGACTACTACTCAAACTTGATTACGACTATGAAATAGACTCAAACTTGACTACGACTGTGAAACGAACTCGTATACGACCACAACCTGAACTCATACAAGACCAGGCCTACGACCACGACTGGAAAAACAAGATTACAACTCTAACAATCACCTCCTTAATCTTAATTTTCCTTCTTGATCACGTTGACCTTCTCTCTTGCTGCTTCTTCCTTACATGCCTGCCTGAGCTGGAGCACATGCTCCTGCTTCCTCCACGAGCACCTCCTCTCACTGTCGTGTGCCATTACTTTTGACCACTGTCCTCCACGATGTGCTTCCTCCCGCCACCTCGGGACCCATCTCCGACTTCCTTCTGCACCCACGTGAGAGCTTCTCCCGAGCCTCTGCTCGCTACGACCATACCTGCTGCATGTGGTCGATGTCGACCACCCTAGTCGACCCTTCGCTCCTCTCTGCCTGCAAGCGCTCATCCGAAGTCGACTACACACCTGTGAGAACCTCCTGCGCTGCCTGTTACGACCACTGCATGCCTGTTGCATGCCCTTCCAGAGCCACTGCTCGTTACGACCATGCCCTCTGCCTCGTCTCGCTTTCTGCCGACTTGCTCGTTACGACTTTAGGCTTGCCTCCTGCTGCCCATTGATGAAGTCCTCCATGCTCTGGCTCCTCCAGACCGCTCTTCACACAAACTAGTCTACAAATTTTCCAAGGAATCTTGTACAACCGATTTGGAGACCTCTTCGCCTTCATCAACAAATCTCTATTCTTGTCATACACTCGCAAGAACTCATCCTCCAGCACCACCTTGCACCCTCTCTCTGTCATCTGCCCGAGACTTAGTATGTTGTTGCATAGACTTGGTATATAATAGATTCCTGTCAACAACTTCTTATTCCCGTTTCTACATTGCATCATCATCATCCCTTTGCCCTTTATCTCCACCGTGGAGCCATCACCAAACTTGACCTTGCCCCAAACCTTCTCATCGAGCTTGTGGAATATGGAGCGATCTCCCGTCATGTGGTTGCTTGCTCCATTATCTAAGTACCATTGATCTGTGTGATCATGACTTCCTTCCTTCGTGCGTAGTTTGGAACTACGTTCTCCTTATTCAGTTCCACCATGACTGACTTCTCTTTCAACATATGAGGAGAGAAGTACTAGCTCTCTGTTATCTTCTTCTTCCTCTTTGGCAAGGTCCACCTCCCCGTCCTTCTTCTTGTCTTGCAATCCAAAGCAAAGTGCCCAAACTCATTACAGTTAAAGCATTTTTTATTGCTACGACATCTTATCGCGTAGTGCCCATATTCACCACATTCAAAGCACTTGACATGTGACACATCACGGGGTCTCTCACCACCTCCTTGCCTAGCATTGTCTCCACGGCCACCCCTGCTGCCTCGACCACTCTGGCCACCTCGACCGCGCCACCTCCCAGGGTTGTATAATGAGCTATGACCGTATCTTGGATCTCCCCTTACTAGCAACGCCTGCTCGTTGTGAGATCATTGCTCCTTGTGCGACTGAAACCCCTTCAGTAACTCCTTATGCGTATTGAGAGATCTGGTGATCTCCTCTATCTTCTTCTTTTTCAAATCAAGTGAGTACATAAGTGTTGTGACAACAGGTATGTGCTTCTCCGGAAGCACGCGCAGGTACCTCTTCACCACCACAGATTCCTCCATCTTATCGCCAAGAGAGTTAATCTGATTTTACAACGAACTCAGCTTGCCGGCGAACTCGTCCACGGACTGGGTCTCTCCCATCTTCAAATTCTCAAACTCGCTCCACAAATTCTGGAGTCGCACCTCCTTGACTCGATCAATACCCTCGTGCATTGTCTGAAGCGTCTCCCATGCCGTCTCCTTGCCGATGAACTGATGCATCATCGTATCTGGCACCGCCTGGTAGATGAGGGCCAAAGCCACCTGATCTACCTTGTCGTCCACCTCCTTGTCCTTCCCCTTCGGATCGGCTGCGCCCCAGACTCCTTGGGCGCGATGTTCGTCTTTATCTTCATTGCCAATACCGGGTAGTTGTCGATCATCAGGAGAGGGTACTGGAGGGAGATTAGCCCACCCTGAGCCTTTGCCTTGCCACCTATGCTCTGATACCACTTGTTACAGCCTTTACGACTGCTCCAGGATCTCTACGACCACTCTGTAGTCGCTACGACCACCTCCTATAGCCGTACGACCACGTTGAAGTGGCTACGACCACCTTCTGTGTCGCTACGACCACTCCGTTGGTTCTCCGACCACACAGGCAGTCATTACGACCACGTTGTGATCCCTTCGATCACTCCTCGCTGCTCCGATCACGTAGTCATAAACATCAGCTGAAGTTACTATCACATTCACCGCCTCACGCTGCATTTCCTTTGACCATGGTCGATCATCGTAGTCGTAGCTCCTTACGACCACGCAGTGATTCTGTCGACCGTTGTGGTCGTAATGACTTACGATCACTCTCCCCGCTATGGTCATAACAACTTACGACCACGCCTTCTTCGCTGTGGTTGTAACGACTTACGACCACATCTCCTCGCTTTGTGACTGTGGTCGTAACTCCTTTACGACCACATCTTCATCACAGCGAACACATCTAGTTACGACCACGTATGTGAATGCAATGAACTCGATAGACTTCCAAAGCCAAACCACTCTTCTCTTCTCTTTATTTCTTTCTCTCGATCACACAAATATCTACGATCACTCTGATCGTCCTCTCTCTCTCTCTTGCCTCTTCTCTCCTTTTCTCGCCTTGATCTCTCGGTTACATGGCTCTGCCTTTTATACCCTGCTCTAAGACTCCGACTCAGTTACGACCACGGCAACTACTTGAACTCGGCTACGACTATGAAGCAGACTCAAACTCGACTACGACTGTGAAGCGAACTCGTATACGACCACAACCTGAACTCGTACAGGACTAAGTCTACGGCCATGACTGGAAAAACAAGATTACAACTCTAAAAATATCAATAGCATCTCTAGAGATCCTCCAAATTATGGTATCATAGCCACATGCATTCATGGCATGCAACCAGGTTCTTGTTGGAATTAACCTTGTCATGTTGTATCTTTTAGTTTGATTATATATGTGTTAGCGGTCAAGTTGCATGGGTTTGCATGTAGGTGTTAGTGTGTGGTGCATGTCGTGTGAGACAAGGTGCATGCTCTGGAGTCTAGGAAATTAAAGCGGCCAAGAGTTTATGTACACGTGAATTATGCGAGATGGTTGGAGCGAGTCAATCCCCTTCCATGCGTGTATGTGTGTTCATTATATATGGTGTGTGTGTGTTTATCATATAGGAGTTGAGTGATTCAACTCCAACAATTGATATCAAAGCGCGATTTGATCCTATTGAGATGTTAAAGATGATGCCATCTGGTGCTACGTCGAGGAGTGACGACCCTGGCGAC
Source organism: Bonia amplexicaulis (assembly GCA_036346245.1). Taxonomy (NCBI): domain Eukaryota; kingdom Viridiplantae; phylum Streptophyta; class Magnoliopsida; order Poales; family Poaceae; genus Bonia; species Bonia amplexicaulis. The sequence goes on along the minus strand of CM070735.1, from coordinate 21,787,811 downwards.
ATAGCGATGTGGAGGCTAGCAGCAAGAGGATGTCATGATGGCGCACTAGCAGTGGAGGCCACAAATGACGGTGTGAGGTTGTGCTCATGGAGGTAGCAGTGCGATGCCACTGTGAGGAAGAGTCGATGTGATGCCGATGACGATGGTAGTGCGATGACGCTTTGAGGAGAAGTCGGTGTGATGCCAACGACGACAGCGGTGTAATGCTGCTCCGACAACAATAGCGGTGTGAAGCCACTACAAGAAGATAGCAGTGCGAAGCTGCTGGGCGATGATTCAGAGTGAGGTCGATGGAGGAGTCGGCGTGATTGCATGAAGCCGATGGAGACCGCTATAAGGCGACGGTAGTGTGAGGCCACTAAAGGTCCAACTGAAGATCGACATTGTGAAGGCATCGCAAGGAGGAGTCAGTCGTTGTGTGGCATGGAGGTGTGGGTGATCTGCATCGGTGAGTCGACATGACTAGTTTAGGGGGGAATGTTGGAATTAATCATGTCACATTGTATCTTTGAGTTTGATTATGTATATGTTAGCAGTCGAGTTGCATGTGTTTGCATATAGATGTTAGTGCATGGTGCATGTCGTGTGAGATGAGGTGCATGCTCTAGAGTCTAGGCAGTCAAAGCGGTCAAGAGTTTGTTGTGTACACATGAATTGTGCGAGATGGTTGGAGCGAGTCAATCCCCTCCCATGCGTGTGTATGTGTGTTTATTATATATGGTGTGTTTATCATATAGGAGTTGAGTGATTCAGCTCCAACAATTGGTATCTGAGCATGATTCAATCATGTGAAGATGTTAAAGATGATGATGTCCAGTGCTACGTCGAAGAGTGACAACACCGGCGACATAGCGATATGGAGGCTAGTAGCGGGAGGTTGTCGTGATGGCACACATAAAGTGGAGGCGATGAACGGCAGTGTAAGGCTGTGTTCGTGGAGGTGGCAGTGTGATGCCCCTGCGAGGAAGAGTTGGTGTGATGTCGATGGCAGTGTGATACCGCTGTGAGGAGAATTCAGTGTGATGCCGACGATGAAGGTGGTACGATGCTGCTCTAGCAATAGTAGCAGTGTGAAGACACTATGAGAATATGGCGGTGCAAAGCTGTTGGGTGATGATTCGGAGCGAGGCCGATGGTGAAGGAGTTGGCGTGATTGCTGAAATCGATGGAGATCGCTACAAGGCAATGGTGGTGCGAGGCTGCTGAAGGTCCAACCGAAGATCGACGTTGTGAAGGCATCGCGCGGAGGAGTCAGTCAATGTGTGTGGCATGGAGGCGTGAGTGATTCACATCGGTAAGTCAATGGGAGAAGATTAGGGGGAGAATATTGGAATTGATCTTGTCACGTTGTATGTTTGGGTTTGATTACATATGTGTTAGCAGTCAAGTTGCATGTGTTGACATGTAGGTATTAGTGTGTGGTGCACGTCATGTGAGATGAGGTGCACGCTCTGGAGTATAGGCAATTAAAGTGGCTAAGAGTATGTTGTGTACACGTGAATCATGCGAGATGGTTGGAGTGAGTCAATCCCCTCCTATGCATGTGTATGCATGTTCATCATATATGGTGTGTTTATCATGTAGGAGTTGAGTGATTCAACTGCAACAGTTCTCAAATGGGAGATACAGTGGCTCGATCACGTGGATGTGGCGAGCAAAGACAGCCAATAAGCTCATGAATTTGAGATTTTGAGGAAGGGAACGACAAGTGGGTAGCGGTTGCTTGTTGCCCGTGGCAATGAAACGATGGAGGGATGCATTGCATTGTCGTGTAATACGCGCATACGATCGATCTAGCATGACACCTAACTATGGGATGGGATGGGACCAACTAACCTATTCAACCCTGCATCACCCGGCACGAAAACCACGCACCCAGTTGCCATGGTAAATAGCTACTCACCACTACCTTCAAGTTAAATAATCAATTTAGATTTATTTATTTATGTATCGGCTAATTAGTTTCTTATGTCAGGATGATGGATTAATTTCACAATGTGGGGGGCACAAGTAGCAGTGCTTAATCATATGTTGAGAAAGCTGGTTGTGCATAATCACAGTGGTGTAAATCAATGTTAGATGAATCGGCTTCGGCGCTGTTTATGCAATAGGATATTTTTGATATTTTTGTAGAAATAAAACTATTTCATATGAAATTCATGTCTTGCAAACAGGCTTATTTTATTCTTCGTTGTTTAGATTGCCATCGTAATTGATGTCACCTGTTCGTTAGGTCAGCAAAGTATCTGACCTCTTTGTAGGGTATGTGATTTTTTTTGGGGTCAATGTGAAATGTTTTTGTGGCTTGAAGGCTTGGACCAATTTGTTCCACTGCTCAAGTCAAATGCATTCCTACTAAGTCACTAAATGCAATATAGGTTTCAGGCCATAAATAGCAAATACTTGAAAGTAAACAACACCACTGCTAACTTTTACACAAGATGATCAACATGACTCATAATATATAGAGCTAAAACAATAGTACATTGGCATGATTAATGTAGAACCATGTTAGGAACGTCCACGATTCATTTGTGTTGAATAGTTGGCAATCGTGTTGAGTTAAAATTAGAATTTATGAAAATTTGCAAGTTTTCAGATTTATTGTCAGTGGGCAGCGGTCTGACCAGTCTACAGAGGCGGTCTGACTACTATGCTAGAGCGGTCTGACCAGCCATGGGCGGTGGTTTGACCGACGCCTAGTGTGATTGGATTTTGGGATGGTCAAATCGCCGGTACGGTACGACCGGTTTTTAGTTGGCAGCTGATTTATTCCAGAGAGGTGCTCACTTGTGTGCACGAGAGAAATGAGAGCGGTCTGATTGGGGTTGTCCAAGCGATCAGACCAGCATGGGTGCCGTGGTCGGACTAGCTCCCATGTTACCAGGGTTTGACTGGTTTGACTACCACGGTTTGATTGGCCGATCAATGGTGATTAGACCGGTTGTAACTGAAAATATCCGAGGGGTTTTTATATATTTGTGGGAAATGGTTATGGGTTGAGTTAGACCTCTACGAGGCGATGGCAGTCCTAGGTCATTGCATTCATGGTGCATGAAACACGCTTAGATTAATGTGGATCAAAATTGTGAAGAACTTGTGCCGAAAAAGCTTTCTTGGTCTTTGATGTGCAGGTGATTATGCAAAAATAGCACACCCACAAGTGCATAGGTTGTCACTGAAAATAGCAGCGAATGTTGTGTTCTCCACAGGGACTAGACTAAGGCTAATAGTACTCAGCTAAAGTTAAGTCAATCGAAACGGGGGAGAAAACTAAACCTAAGACGACTATCGAATCGAACGAACGAACTAACTATCGAACGAACAATAATTCAGATGGACGAAACGACAAATGAACAAAGCTAACAAATGATCAAAAGATGACGGAACAAACGACCGTGTGAATTAAAGTCGCACGACAGAACGAACAACATGATGAGATACTACACAAATGACAATGATAACTACACGAACGAATGCAACTACCGACTGACGACCTAACTAGCTACCAACCACAAGAAAAAAGAAGGGAGTTGAGAAGCACTGGGGGAGTCGAGAAGCATCGAGGGAGTCAAGAGAGAGAGGGGGAAGATGGTCGACGGCTAACTAGATGATGGCGGTAGGACAATACAAACACAGAACTACGATGAATGCCCACATAACCTAACTATCGACAGACCACGAAAAGGAGAGAAGAGGGAGTCTAAAAGCAAGGAGGGGGTTGAGATAGTAAGGGGTACAGTCGCCGGCTTGCTAAATCGTGTGAGACAACACACAAATCCTTAACACTGCCAATTGATCACAGAACAAAGCCTACATAGGCAGAGGACATGAACATAGACTACTAACATCATACTTAACTAACACAAAGGTCACAACATCAACACCGATAACAAATTACAGGCACAGATTATCACTAAACAGGAACATAGAGCAATTCTAGAACTAATTAACAGAGCACAATAACACCTCACTGAGCATATGCACACATCATAGATCACAAATTCACATTCAATCACAAATTCACATCCACAATGCAATAGAAATTAACTTTGGCAGTGATTAAGTAAAACAAGGAGAGTAAGGGAGAGAAATTATGGATTAACTGAAGAAAGAAGAAGCAGGGGTCAGGGAAGACACTAGAGATGTTGGTGAAGACGAGAAGGTCGCCACGGTGGTGAAGAGGTAGCGCTCGGTGGTGGAGGAGATTCCGACCAGTGGCAGAAGGGAGATCGGCGACCGAAGGAGAAGGGTGGCGACACTATGAATCTATTGGAGCTGTGGCGATGGAGCGGTGGGTGGCCGAGAGGAGATGGAGGTGAAGGTAAGAGAAGGTGGCGGTTGGACATGGAGAAGGATGGTGGGAGAAGAGAGGAGCAAAGAGGTGCTAGGGGAGAACAAGAACATGCTGGCAGCCAGTAGAGAGAGAGCGCGTAGAGGAGAGGAAGGAGCACAAGGAGTAGGGGATCTAGGGGCTACAGGTAGACAAGAGTGGATTTGGGGGAACCAAAGGAAGAGCAAAGGAGGTGAGGAGCCGGTGGAGAGCTGCTGTGGTGGCGGAGAGAAGGAGGCACGGTGGCGCGCTGGGAGAGTGAGGAGAGGAAGGAGGAGCAAAGGGGAGGCAAGGGAAGAAAGAGAGGCGGTGGCGCAAGAGATGGAAGGCGCGGTGGGAAGAAGGTGGCAACACTGTGGTGTGGAGATGGTGACGGCTAGGCGCAGGGCTGTGATTGAGATGGGATGGGTGGCAACCGGAGAAGCAATGGGGGGGTTGAAAAGGGATGCTGCGGTTGGTCGCCGACGAGTCTGACCGACCCTCATCGACGCCGGAAGAGAGAGATAGAGAGAGAGCAAGGAGAGGCAAGAAAGTAGAAGTAATGGCAAGCTTAAGAGATTTGGGATTTGACAAGCTAGGGATTTGAGGGTGCATTGGGAATTTTGGAATTTTGCATTTTAATCCTCCTAGTTTCTAGAATTTACAATGAGATGCCTCCCTCTTTTGATTTCTTCTATTTTGGCCCTTGAAAACTCTGATTTCTTCACAGTTAGATCCTACGCATTCACGGTGGCATGCACATCTATACAGAGTAGTCTCGGAAATCTAGATTTGTCATTTATACGCCTCGATCGTGCTAGCCTGTAGAAAAATATAAAAATATCAAATGGTCCAATTCGAGCAATTAATTATATAAAAGCGTGCAAATGATGATAAATGGTCTAAAAATGCAAAAATTATAATAGGGTAAAATGACTGAAAAATATATACAAATATGACACATGTCATACCTCCAAGCTTTGAACTTTTACTTGTCCTCAAGAAAGTGGCATGAACTTATCGAACCTGGACAACAAGTAATCATGAGGTAAAAGACTAGTTAAATGCATGTAATAAGTTAAGAGGCATACAATAATGTAAAATGAGATTATCAAACTTGAGTTTTGAGAACTATCCAAGATGAGAATGAATCATTCAAGCAAAGATACCAAAGTGATAACTACAATATTTGACCAAATCAAGTTACACACATAAGTGTCGAAATACACTCAAGTGATCACATGAATCCAACCAAAATTGTAAGGCATCGAAAGTAGGTATAACATCAAGAATTAGCATATAAAAAGAGTCATGCTAAGGTAATTGTTATTTGAGACAATGAGACTAATACTTGCATGACATTTATGAAAAAAATCCACACTTGAGCCATGATACCTTGTTTGGTTGATTTTAGCAATTTTAGAATACACATTGGGCACTTGTGCCACTTATTCACACCCTTGAAAAAACTTTGCTGCTTATTTACACTCACACTTCACTTGGGCAAAACTTTGCCACTTATTCAACACATTTTCAAACCAATGTGACATAGCCACTTATTCCACACACTCACACATTGCATCACAATTTTTTCTTTCTTTTTTTATGATTAAGCATCTTTAAACGGTTTGTATTAATGCTAAGAAACACGTGTCTTGCGATATGGATACCTAGATAAATCAACCAAGTCATTGGCTCAAGATAGGACTACCCTTTTCACAAGTTTTCCATTCAAGTTAAATATCAATATCTAAAATAACATAGTATGCTAAGGCATCAATCTAAGAAAGCTAGGTGGGATGATTGGACTCAAGTATGACAAAGAGAAGAAAAGGGATGTTGAAGGAAAGGTTTGAGGAACAGTTTATTAAATGGTGCCATTGGTGCATGTGAGATCTTGAGTTTTGTCCAATTTTAGTGTAGCCTTACTTGTCTCTAGGAAATAGCGTCAATGCCACACCTCAGAAGTTTAGAAGCCGACAGCGACAGCAACCGCGGTGGCGGTTGCCGGTGTCTCCGGCAACGAAATGTCATCGTCGTCATCGAAGAGAGACCCGATGACCATGAATTCCCCCTCGTCCTTGGCCACGGCCGCGTCGTCTTGGATTTGCATCTGCCACTTCTCTCGGTACGATTTGATCTTCTCCGCCTTGACCTCGCGGGCGTTCGATGAACTTGTCCGCCGCATTCACGTCGGGCTCACGATGCGCCGGCGGCGACGCCGTGATCGAGGAACCTCTTCCTCTCCCTCCGACATTGGTGGCGGTGGGGCGGCGATGGCGGCGGCGGCGGCGGCGGGGGGACGGGTAGGTGTAGTAGACGACGGCGCCTAGGGTATAGTGGCGGCTGCGTGGGTGCGCCTGAGCTCGTGGCGGGCGTGTCCTCACCGGAGGTGGAGGTGGTGGTGGTGGTGGAGGAGCAGGCGGGGGGAGGCGGTGGTGGTTTCTGGATCGGCACGTGGGTGGAGGCGAGAGGAGGCGGTGGAGGCGACGCGACGGAGTGGATGCGGTGGCTCTTGCTGCTGCCTTTCTTGAAGAGGTTGGAGAAGATGGAGGACGGCGGTGGCGGGGAGGCGGCGGGGGGTTGGTGCGGGCGGTGGCCTCGGGGTTTGCCGACGCGTCTGATGACGGAGACGAGTAGTGGTCGTCCAAGAGGTGGTGGTGGTGGTGCTTCTTCTTGCTCTTGATGCTAATTCTCTTGCGCTTCTTCTGGTAGAACAGAGCAATGGCGGAGGCCAGGTCCTTTGCGCCGCCCACGCTCCCGCTCCTCTTCTTCTTGCTCCGCGACACTGTCTCCTGCGGCGGCGGAGGAGGCAGTGGCGGTGGCGTCCCCGGGGGGAACATGGCCGGCGATGACGGGCGTGTGTTCTTGATCTCTTCCACTAGTATCTCTGTCTCCAGTTCTTCCATCCTCGGCAGCTTCTCGACGCTGCGCCAGCGACTCTGAGGCGGCGGCGGCGGAGGCGGTGGTGGTGCCGCGGGAGCCACCTCTATAGGCGTCTTCTGCTCCGGCGTCGCGTCCACCGCCTCTGCGCTCCAACTCCTCCTCGCCGGCGTCACTGTCGTCTCCGTCGGATGCGTCCTCTCCTCCACCTCTGCCATCTTGGGGAGCCTCTCGACGCGACGCCGGAGCGCCTCCTGAGGCGGCGACCTCCGGCGCACCTCGTACGGGTCCACCGGGATCGTCTTCACCTCCGGCGTCGTCCTGTGCGGTGGGTCGACGTCCCAGCTCCGCTCTTGCCGCTCCGGCCGCCGGGTCCGGTACAGCTCGGCGTCGTCGTAGAACCGCCAGGCCGCCTCCGGCGACGCGAGGCCCCACACGCCGTCGCTGTCGAGCCGCAGCTCCGGGTACGAGCTGCTGCTCTTCATCCGCCGGACCCCCGTGTGGGCGTGGTGGTTGGCGTAGCTCGCCGACGAGTTGATGCTCGCCCAGACCTCCGCACTCGACGGCTTCGTCACGGCCTCAGTGGCCGGCACCGGCGTCGGCATCACCTGCCGGGGGTTCTTGGCGGCCGCCGCAGCCGCTGCGGCGCCGGAAGACTCCCCATCGCCGTCACCCCCACCGCCGCGGCTGCCAAGAAGCCCGCCGAGGATGGCGAAGAGAACTAGACAAAGGTTGACGACGTCCCAGCCGCTCTTAAGCCCGCCGCGCTGGTACCCGCCGCCGCCTACTCCTGTTCCACCTCGCCGCACAGCGGACGGAAGGAAGAGGAGCACGAGCAGGGAGAAGAGGAGCACGAGGACCCACACCTTGGCTCCGCCGGCGCCGGCATTGTCGTCTGCGTCGGCGCTGGAGTAGGACGAGGAGGTCGTGGAGCTGGTACTGGGAGCTCTGCCACCAGCAGAAGCATTCCTAACCTGGGCGCCGTCCATTGCAGCTCGTCCTGCTCCCACCAACAGCTGCTCTGCTTCGTGATTCCGTACGTTCTCGGCAGAGCAGAGATGCAAAGCCAAAAGCGCAAAGCAGCTAATGGTTAGTGTCGAGCTTTTTGGATCTCTGTCTCTCGCTCTCTCTGCTCTTTCTCTCTAGGTAATCACTCCCTCCCTCTTGACGTTCTTGGCTTTTGGATTGATCTTTCTTTCATTCTCCTAGTCACCTCTGCTTTCTTCGTCTCTGATATACATGTGACGTTTGATTTGGGTGATGGCTACTTGCTTAAGTTTGTTTGATATTATTGTATAGTGTGACTCGAAATGATTCGGTTGGAAGAAAGCTGGGGCGTGTACGTTTGTTAAGGGCATATATAATAATATAAATAACTGCTGTTTATAGTATTTTTTGTGTTATATAGACAGTTACTATAATAGATTATTTTTTTATATGTCTCTATAAATAATTTTTTTATGAAATAATATGTTTTATTTATCCAATTCTTTCCATATCATTTCATGTCTTATTTGACAATGCTTACATCTTACGTCATGTGCGTTATTGTCCATGCTCTCGGGAGGAGTGGATGAATGATTAGCCCGTGTAACGCGTTGGGTTGGGTGAGCGTAAATGTTTTATTAATCTGCCAATTACGCGCTTTTTGTGTACCGAAGAAGCTTCCGTGCCAAGTAGCCTAGGTAGTGTAGTAGCTGCAGCAGCAATGCACTCGCCGTGTAAATTTGTGTCAAACTGGCAGGTAGGGCTAAGGTATACAGCTCTGCATAGAGTTGCCACCAACAGCCACGAGGGCTTCGTTGAATCTCATCTCAGCCAAGGTGAATCTAAGGAGGAGGAAGAGGGGATTCGCCGGCGGCAAGCCGGCTTTATTAGAGGCGGCGTCAGTTGCGAACCAAGCCGGAGGTGGCAGCACTGACGCCCGTCTTTTGCCGAAGACCAAGGTGGACACAGCAATGCAGTCTTGCAGCACAACCAACGACGGCAAAAATCAATTGAGATCTCCAAAATTTTTCAGTGGCTGCCGTAGTAGTTTCGTGAAGGGAGCAGATTGTCCAGACATGTATTGTATATGGTAAGTAGATATTATAGATTGTTGTTAGCTCAAGCAAGCAAGCAACGTGTGCGCTATTGCAGCAAGTCGTAACGTCCTCTTGAGTGTTTTCCTCCGGAAAAAGCTCCTGAAATGGCCATCTCATTGAGCTGGTGTCGACGTATCAGGCAGGGCGCCCTGAAAGGAGTAGAGAACTGAAGGTTGCTTCTTATTTTTATTCCTGAAGCAGAGCATGTCTTGTGAGATAATTCACTTGTCACAACAACACGACCCTTTCAGCATTCTCCTTGTGGCGAGCTAGCTGGATGCACCACATATCCCAATTCCGCGGCTCGAAACCGCCGAGGCCTTGTCTGCAATGTGAGAATAGCAACGTAGGATTTCATCATAAAAAAAAGGAATAACAACGTAGGAAATGAAACAGCCACTCTCGCAGAAGTCCGATAATTTTTAACTTTTGATTGAAATAAATATTACAGCGACTATTAGCTTTTGACGGAGACATTTAATAAAAAAATAAGAAAAATAAAAAAACATCATATCTTCATAGATAATATATTAAAAATCAACGTGTTTAAAATAGCTTTTAAATTCTGCAAACTAGAATAAAAAACCCGTTCTGAACGGGGAGATTTCCTCTCTTTCAGTTACTCGAATGTATGCGGCATCATCATTTCTGAGCCCCCTCCTTTTGAGCTGGTCATCATCGTCGGCAAGCTATCTGTGGCTTACAGCAGAGAAAATAGTGGAGAGAACAGGGCCCCTCGGCTCATCATTCACGCTATGACCAACACATGCAGATTAGAGTAGTACTAGTACTTACTTAATACTACCTTTACCATCCTGATCCGGTTCATTCTCACTCTCATTCATGTTATGAATATCGCTTGTATTCAATATGAGACCAAAAGACCGATATATATACACAAGATACAGGTGATATGCCATATAGAGATAAGGCAAATATGAAAAGAATTATATAGAAAGAATCTAAACTATCATATTACAACTCAATCTGTATATATCTCTAACACCCCCCTCAAACTCATGGTGGATCAACAACACTGAGTTTGGAGAGGTAGAAGCCGTGTTGTGCTCGGGTTTGGGCCTTCGTGAAGAAATCCACTATCTGAAGCTCCGAAGGCACATACTGAAGAGCAACCACCTGATCATGCACACAAGACCTCATGAAGGAAGCATCAACACCAAATATGCTTGGTGAGCTCATGCTTCACAGGATCACGGCAACATCTTGATAGCACTGTCTTGTCGACAAGAGAGGAGTCGGTGTAGTGACAGAAACACCAAAATCCTCGAGTAACCACCGTAGCCAAGTAATCTCTGCTGTCAAGAGAGCCATAGCTCGCAACTCAGCCTCTGCACTCGAATGGGACATTGCAGTCTATTTCTTCGTCTTCTAGGCAATGAGAGAACCACCAAGAAAAACACAGTAAGCAGAGATAGACCGACGATCAGAGGGATCGCTGGCCCAAGTAGCATCCGAATAAGCCTGAAGCTGTAACGAGCTGGAGCGTGGAAAGAAGAGGCGGCAGAGATAGTCCCACGAAGGTATCACGAACTCGAAGAAGGTGGTCAGAGTGGACCCGAGTAGGAGCAGAAACGAACTGACTCAGAATGTGAACTGGATAAGTGATATCCGGACGAGTAACAGCAAGGTAGACAAGGCTCCCAACAAGATGACGATAGCGAGTCGGATCAGAGAGAGGCTTGCCATCAGAGGGTCGGAGTTGAACATTGAGCTCCATGGGAGTCTCAACAGTACGCTGATCAGTGAGAGAGGCGCGATCAAGAAGATCCTGAATATACTTCTCTTGGGACATAAAGAAACCATCTGGAGTGGAAGTAACCTCAATCCCAAGGAAGTAACGAAGAGGACCAAGATCTGACATAAGGAACTGCTCACTAAGACGAGCCTTGACAAAGGCAATGTATTCAGAATCATCTCCGGTAATGATAATATCATCAACATACAGAAGAAGAAGAGTCCGACCACGAGACGAAGTGTAGACAAAGAGCGCAGGATCATGATCACTCGCTGAAAAGCCAGCAGCAGTGATCACAGAGGAGAAGCGCTCAAACCAAGCACGAGGGGCTTGCTTAAGGCCATCTGAGAGCGGCGAAGGCGATGCACCATGCCCTCGTGAATGAATACCCGGTGGCGGATGCATGTAGACCTCCTCACGCAACTCGCCATTAAGAAAGGCATTCTTGACATCGGTGAAAGCAGACCCGATGGCGTCATGGGCGCCACCGAAAGGAGAGTGCGGACAGTGGTCATGTGAGCCACAGGAGCAAAAGTCTCGTTATAGTCACGACCATGCTCCTGCTGGAAGCCACGGGTAACAAGACGCGCTTTATAGCGCTCAAGAGAACCATCAGAGCGAGTTTTAATCTTATAGACCCACTTACACGTGATGGGACGAGTGAGATGGAAAGGAACAAGATCCCAAGTACCAAGATGCGCTCAAGGGCGATAATCTCCTCGGCCATGGCATGCTGCCACTCGGGGTGAGTAGCGACATCCCGGTGAAACAGAGCTCACGAGTAGCTGCGCCGGCAAAGGCAAACAGGCGGGGGTCGGCGAGTGGCGATCGCGGAGGCGTGGCGAGGAGAAGATGACCCATCGGGAAGGTGGTGCATCGAAGATGAATCATCGAAAGAAGATGGCTCATCCGGAAGATCCTCAATCGAGGTCGGCGAGTGTAGACGAGTGTAGTGGGGGAGCACGAGGAGCCGCAGGAGGCGACAACCGGAGAGGCCACGGAAGGAGTATGAGGAGACTCGGTGGGACGGGTGGGCCTTGGTAAGATGATATAGGTGTATCGAAAAGGTCAAAAAGACAGAGACTCCACAGAGGAAGCCGAAGAAGAGACAGGACGTGGGTAGAAGGGACGAGACTCGTCAAAAGTCACATCCCGAGAAATCCGCATCCGTCGACCAACAGGATCCCAAAGACCGATAGCCCTTGTGCTCGCACGCGTATCCCGAAAAACACACTCAACAGGTGACGGTCGGTTTGGTGCGTTCTCGAGGCGAGGAGAGCGTAGCAAACGCAGCCAAATGACGAAGAGCAAAGTAGTCAGGAAGGAGACCACAGAGACGCTCAACAGGCATTGCGCCCTGAAGAGCAGAAGAAGGCTGGATGTTGACGAGATAGGTGGCAGTGGAAACAGCCTCGGCCCAAAAGTGAGGTGGAATAGAGGCTGCAATCATCAGGGCACGAGCCGACTCAAGGAGGTGACGATGCTTGCGCTCAGCAACACCATTATGAGCATGAGCACCAGGACAAGAGAGCGGCGAGGTGCCACCTTTCGACAAGGAAGCTGCGCAGTGATGAGAGAGGTACTCGCCACAGAGTCGACCGAAGACACGAATAGGGTGGAGAACGTGTGCGAACCATAGTGGCAAACTGTTTATAGATAGACAAGGCCTCACCACGAAGACATGAAATATATCCAAGTGTGGCGAGAGAAATCATCTATAAATGTGATATAGTATCGATGACCCCTTCAAAGCGAAGGAGCCGGACCCCAAACATCGAATGAACAAGATCAAAAGGACGAGACACCGACTCACTATGAGGATAAGGAAGCTGAATTTGTTTGCCTAACTTACGATACGACAATCTAAAGATACGTCTCCTGAGACAGATCCCAGAAGACCACGACGAACTAAAGATGACAGACGAGATCCACACAAATGGCCAAGGCGGTGATGCCACCTGGAAAGGGCCGGTGAGCAGTGGCGAAGTGGAGAGACTGGCGATGATGGTGGCGCGGAAGGAAGGTGAAGCCGGTCAAGCTCCCAAAGACGCTGTGAGTCAAGGCGCCGAGGCCGAACCAACGAGCTCCGTGTGGCGGTCTGAACACAACAAGAGTCGAGTCGAGAATGACTCGACAACCAAGATCGATGTCCCAATGAAAAGAAGTCGCATGGTAAGGCGAGGAACATGAGCAACAGAGGAACATGAAAAGATGAGTTGCTAAGAGGTCCTCGACCGAGAGCAGAAGATAGGTACCATCGGTAAGAACACCGACGGGAGAATCAAGGGGTGTGATGAAGGACAGAGTAGAAGAATCGGGAGTCATGTGAAAAGATGCTCCAGAATCAAGAATCCATGGGAAGGTCTTTGGGCTGTGGAGGTGGTGGTTTCGCGGTGCACGAAGAGTCGATGCGAACCGGCAGTAACACGTCGAAGGAGAACTGAAGTAGCAGCGGTCAAGTCGCTATCTCCTGCTTTCGATTAGAAGCTGCTTGAAGAGTCGATGCGACGTTAATGTAGGAAGCTGTAGAACTCGCCGACGGGAACCCGGCGGCAAGCAAGCGTCGAAGTCGGCTATCTCACGCTCGATGGGAGAAATGAAGGAGTCGATCAAAGCGTCGATGTAGAAGACCGATGCGGTGCTAGTAGAAGAACGGCGTGAAAGATGTCGTTGCTTCTTATAGCACTGGGACTCAATGTGGCCGACCTTATCGCAGTAGGAGCAGTGAGGACGGCCACCGCCAGATGGAGAACGGCCACCACCACCTGTGACAGCCGCTGGAGGTGGCAGTGTGCTCAAGCGTGGAGTAGCACCACGCAGTGAACGAAAGCCATCGGTGGCGGCGGGCGGGCGCGCGCGACCAAACAACGAGTCTAACAGGCGGCGCTGGATGGCGCGGCGGTTAGAGCGACGTTTTTTTTTTCTGGGCCGACTCGCTACTTAATCTTCTGGGCCACTGCTCCTAACCAAAACAATTTCACGGATTAGGGTTCCCGTGCACGAGGAGCCGCAGCGGGGGCGGCGGCGGCGGCTTTGAAGCGGCGACAGCGGCGGAAGCGCGGCGGCGGCGGAAGAGCGGCGGCAAGACGCCGGCGGCGGCGTGCGAGGAGGCGGCGGCAGCGGCGGCGGGTGGAGGCCCGTGGCGGGAGGAGGCGGCGCGCGGCGGCGGGAGAAAGCGATGGCGGCGGCCGGGTGGACCGAGGCGCCCTTGGTGACGGCGGGGACCCTAGTTCCCCGAGGCGCCCGGGGCAGCGAGGCGGCCGGGCGTTGGTGGGGCGGCGGGGCGGCGGGCGATGGCGGCTCGAGGAGCGGCGGCGATGGCGCGAGAGATCGGGACCTACTTGGCTCGGCGGCGAGATTCCGGATCGGCGACGGAACCGGATCGGCGGCGAGGCCGCGGACCGGGAGGGCGCGCCGCGAGGCACCGGGGGCGGCGGCGGCAGCGGCGACCAGCGGCGGTTCGCCTCCACAGCGCTCCTCCTGCGGCGGTGGTGTCCAGCGGGAGGACCCACGATGGCGGCCGGCGGCAGAGGAGGAGGCGGCGGCCGATCTGGATCTGGAGCGGCCTTGGCGGCGGACGGCAGGGCGGCCTCGGCGACAGACGGCAACGGAAGAGGAGGCCGGCACGGCGGCGGGCGGCGGCAGGCGCGCGTGGGGAGGCCGCGGCGGCGGCGGATGAAACCCTAGACAAGCGACGGCGACGGGCAAACCCTAGGTAAGTTTTGCTCTGATACTATGTTATGAATATCGCTTGTATTCAATATGAGGCCAAAGGGCCGGTATATATACACAAGATACATGTGGTATGCCATATAGAGATAAGGCAAATATGGAAAGAATTATATGGAAAGAATCTAAACTATCATATTACAACTCAATCTGTATATATCTTTAACAATTCAAACGCTTCAACAGCAAGAAACAAACCACATAGCTTCTCCCGAAATCTCTGCACTTGACTTACGTGATCCAGTCAAGAAGTTCCAGAGAAGCTAAATTTTTCTCGAGAACGCAGAAAAAACATGTTTTATTCGTTAAAAAAGAGAGTAGTACAGTAGTGACCGAAAGGTCAAAACAAAGGTTCAAAAAAGGACCGGTTACAAGGAACACAACTCCGATCAGCCCAACAAGACAAACGTCCGTGGCTAACACACCTTGACGACGAGCAGACTACCATCACGGATGGACTAACATCGGCCAACGCACACACGAAAAGACGAAGAAGGTGCGGTCGGGTGGCCCAATGCAACGCCTTCAAAGGGGGAACGGTGCCAAAGACATCGCCGTCGCTTGATCAGCAAAAACTGGACCTAAGGTTTTACCCCGATGCACCATCACCTATAGATGCGACCCCGATGCCTTCAACAAAATTCATGTGGCTGCTCCAGCAAAATTCTCGCGCTCGCTCCCTTCCTCGTGGTCGCTTGTGCCAGCAACCGCTCGACCTACGGCCTCTGCGTTCAAGCCAAAGGCAGCGGCTATCTGAACCCCCGACCCCGATGCCAGCGACTGCCCGAGTCGGCGCCTTTGCGCTGAGCCGCAGCCAGAGGAATCCGTCGTTAGTGTCTGTGCCCGTCCGAGCCATGCGCCATGGCCGGCCATTTGTACATACATATGCACGCATGGGTAATAATCCTCCTATTACGAGCGGGGGGATTCCCGGCCGCTCGCAGCGCCACGCCACCCGCGCCAAAGCTCCGGCTGCCGCGTGTCTCAGCGATTCCGGTACGGTCTGATGAGGCGTTTTGCGAAAAAACCCCTGCGTTTTTCCGAAATTACGTTCAGGTCCTTGATTCTCGCGAAAAGGTCCCTGGATTTTTTTTGGCCCCTCTGTTTTGCAGGATGGCCCCCCGCGTTTTCGGAAATCGCGCACGGGTCCCGTTTTTTACGTACAAGTCCTCGGTTTTTTGCAAAAAGACCCTTTGCTTTTTCTGAAAATGTGTTTTTGCCCCCGGTTTTTTTAAACAGATCCTCGTTTTTTGCGAATAACCCCTTTGCCTCTTCCAAAAATACGTTTTTGCCTCCCGGTTTTTTAAAAAACTCCTCACGAATTATCGTCTCTTTTATTTTGGTACGTACGGTGGCTGACGCGGCGTGACGCCGCGCCTATGATTCTAGTAAATATTACAACTAGCACCAAAAACCGAAGGATAGTAGTGTTCCATCCTAAATCCCTGCTAGTAAGGTTCCCAACCCTAAAGGCCGGTAATGTCCACGCAGAGCAACAGCTGAAGCAGGTGCGATACCAGAAAAAAAAAGTGGTGATTTGGACGCTTGCTACACTGTACAGAGAGAGAGAGGAGAGGATGGATCATGGATGGAGATTGGAGAGAGAGAAAGCGAAGTATCGTCTCCAAAGTACGCGCCTTTCGTATCACACGCTACTACCTGTCGGCTTGCCTGTACCCCGATCCCAAACAACCAAGGGCAAATCAGAGAACACAACAAGATTTGTAGCGCAGGAATGGCATAGAATCCTCGGGAAAGAAAGAAAGAAAGAAAGAAAGAAGAAAGAGGCTAGCGTATGTATGGATCCATCGATTCCCAGCTCACGTACACACACGTCTAGCCTCATGCCTAATCCATGAGAGAAGCAAACAGCCGAAGGGTCGGAGAAAAGAGTGGAGAAAGCAACAACATCAAGCTTGAAAAGGGCAAATATCCTGGACAAAGGCAGAGGTGAACAGTCCTATGCCTTAGGGCATATCTTAGTCCTTGGATCTCAAATAGACAGTTTAGATCTTCTGCTACAGTAACAGTGAGCAGCATAAAATATATTTTTGCTACAGTATTTTCAGAGCAGCTACAGTATTTTATCTTACATGATTTGCATGCAAAAGCAGAGGATCCGGTTCCGTCTGGAAAGGGGCAGGGACAGTGCAGGGCCCATCTGTGCGTGCTTTTCTGAACTTTTCATGATACTAGCCTCGTAGGCGAGGCGCAACGTCGCATCAGCCATCGTACGTACAAAAATAAAAGAGGCGATAATTCGTGAGGAGTAAAAAAAAACCGGGGCAAATACGTATTTTCGGAAAAGTTAAAGGGTTTGTACGTAAAAAACGAGGGATCAAAAAACGGGCGAAACGTTTTTGGGAAAAGTAAAGGGCTTTTGAAAAAATCAAGGACCAGACGTGAAAACGGGACCCGTCGCAATTTCGGAAACCGTGGGGGGCTATCCCGCAAAACGGAGGGCAAAAAATTCAGAGACCCTTTCGCGAAACGGGGACAGATGTGTAATTCGTGAAACCACGTTTATTCCTCCCCGATCCGACGTTTTTTCGGGCGCCACGCACTTGGGCGACGGCGTGGCCTCGCCCGCAGCGTTCCCGACTTGTTATTGGCGAAGCATGTCCTTCGGTTTTTGGATGGCGAGGATAATAAGGGCCGGATCATTTAAGGTTTTAAGGTTGTTGGAGAGATACTATAAAGTAATAGAAATTAATGTATAATTTTGATTAATATAAATAAAATTATAGTATGTATTATAATTAATTTATAAACTCCATCTTGAAAAATCATTTCGTTTAAGAACTAGTTATTATAGAAAAATCGAAATATATTTTTAAAAGCTTTTAGAAGAGGTCCTAGGAAAGATAAGTGTATGTGGGCGGTAGGGACCCTGGTTTCAATCCCGGTTGTTGTCGGGAATGGATGGTCCATGGTGAGATGGTGCTGCAGCAACAGCCTGACACGGACGCCGGTGAGTGGTGGCAGCATCTACCTGTACAAGTGTAGTTTTATCTCTTCTTGCTTCCTATATGTTTGAAACTGTGTAGAAAACAATGCGACTGGCACCGACTGGGAGCTCTGTCCTTGCTGCACGTAGGGAGTGCAAGCACACTGGCTTATCAACTGATCGAGCACTGTTCGTCCACTCTCTCTCTCTCTGGCGATTCAAATTATTTGCGGCGCTTGCGGATCATCCGATAGAAAATCAACACTCCAGATGGACCCCTGCGATCCAAATTAGAAACTGGCTAACCTAATTGGATGTTTTTACCGCCTTGATCAGTCAAACCTTTTTTTTTTGTTCCAACAAACCGGGGACCTCAGAGAGGTTGTGGACACTGCACTGCACTTTCCAGGAGGCTTTCAGCGCAAATGATTGGTCCGGCTGGCTAGCGTATAGAGATGCATAAACGCCGTTGCGTACACACGTACATACGTGTGAGTTTCCGTTTCCTTCCAAGTCAAGCGTATCCATATGTCTATACACGTGCATGCATAAATCATGTTGATGTGGGAGCAACTCAGGCCCCATGTCAGTCAACAAAGATGATGCATCCTAGTAAGGTAACAATTCACTACCAGTCCAACAGTACCTGCGACGTGAAATGTTCCTCAGACTGTACTGGCTCCGAATATTAACAAAACAGACTTGCACACGCACTGTGTATATAGATGCAGCGGCGGTCCGATCGGTACCTCCGGCCGAAAACTGGGTATCCCTTAGCCTCCCTTACCTCTAGCTGAGGAGTCACGCCGCCACCAGCCACTAGCCACCGGCCCACTGTCATGCTGCGGCCTGCCTCTCGGTGACGATGAGGCTGAGGCTGTGAGGGCAAAAGGGCAAAAGGGCAACGAGGCAACGGCAGCAATACAACATTGCAACAAAGTGTCGATTTGAGCCAAAAACAGCATTGCAACAAAGTGTAAAGGCCAAATCGGCAAAGCCCACCAAGAAATACATACCAGGCAAATGAAATGACCTAGATCCAATTCGAACACACCACAGCAACGACAAAGCAATAGAATCGATTTCATCTCCTCTCTGCTTCTCCTCCTAAGTCCTGACTTGCGGAACATGCGGTTGGCGGTAGCAGACGGTGACACGAGATGGAGTAGGGCACCGACCAACCGATCAAGCGACCAAGAATGCCATTGCGACGTCTAGCACCAGATTTGGAGGCAGGACCGCAGGAGGCATGGAGCGGCGCGCCGTCACGCCGAGCAGGAGCAACTGACCGGTAAACCAGGCAGCCAGCAGCACCGCTGCGGCCGCATAGTGCCAGATCTGGAGGCAAGACCGTAGGAGGCGTGGAGCACCGCGCCGTCACGCCAAGCCACCAACAGGGCAGCGGCCGGCTGGCTGCCTAGCGCCAGCCGCCAGATCTGGAGAGCTGCGAGGTGCAACCAGGAGAGGGAGGCCGGAGGGGAGTGATTTCGAGGCTGGGAGGGGAGCTAGGGATTAGGGAGGCCCGGTCGGCGGTCGCCGGGCAGCCGGAGGGCGGAGGGAGAGGGAGAGAGGCCGAGTGGCTGACCGCGCCGAGCGGCCGAGGCAAGAGTGCACGAAGCACGACCGAATCTGCCGACTGTCGATTGTGATTGATTTGCCGACTGTCGTGGGCCCGTGGCTGACAGCTGTGATTTTGTATTAATAGGTATGAAACACAAATCCACTTTTTAAATTTGCGTAATTGTGATTAATTTGGTATTTTAGTTTCATCTATTGTCATTTATTGATTTATAGAGTTGCAAGAAATGGAGAAACAAACATTGAATAAATATTTTTCATCCAATACAAGTAATACTCCTCATACTAATGAGAGTCAAATAAAGAAGACTCGAGTGAATTTTAGTCTCGATGAAATCATCGTTGATCCAGCGAATCATATACCTATTAATGTGTATGACAATGAAATTAGAGATCAAGTGAGGAAGGCATATTTGTTGAGAGGTCCAGCCCAACCAAAAGGACATGATTTTACTCACAAAATGAAGAATGATTGTTTAAGGGCAGTTCAACAATCTTGGTACAATAAATATGATTAGTTGGAATATAGTGTGGAAAAGAATGCGGTATTTTGTTTCTATTGTTTTCTTTTCAAGAAACCTGAAAGGTCTGAAAAATTTCGTAATGATGTATTTACAACAACAAGGTATTCTAATTGGAAGAAGCTTTAGGAACATTTGATAAATATTTTGGTGGACCTAGTAGTTATCACAACATTGCAAGGAGAGACTGCAAGGATTTTAAAAATCAAAGGGCAAGTGTGACGCAAAGACTTTCTGATCATGGCCGAGAGTCAGAAATTGCATGTAAAATTCGTTTAACTGCCTCTTTAGATTGTGCAAGATTTCTCCTAATACAAGGTGAAGCTTTTCGAGGACACGATGAATCTTCAATTTTCATCAATAAGGAAAATTTTAGAGAATTGGTTGAGTGGTACAAAGATAAGAATGAGGAAGTGAATAAAGCATTCGATCAAGCTCCCTTAAATTGTAAGATAATTTCTCCAAAAATTCAAAAGGATCTTGCGAAAGCTTGTGCGCAAGAGGTCACAAAGGTGATTATGGTGATTGGAGATAGGAATTTCTCTGTGCTAATTGATAAGTCATGAGAAATCAATAAATGCGCAAATGGACGTGATTTTGAGGTAGTTTATTTTATATTTTTACATTTGTCTATTTATTTGTGTAATCATGTGGTTGTATTTTAACTTAGCATAATCTGTTGAAATTGGCATACATGTTTGTGAATGATAAAGGGAAGGTTCTTGAAAGATTTCTTGGTATTAAGCATGTATCAAATTGTATATCTGCTGCATTGAAGGAAGCTTTGTTTGCTTTACGTGGAGAGTACCAATTACCAATTTCTAGGCTACGAGGGCAGGATTATGATGGAGCTTCAAATATGAGAGGAGAATTTAATGGCTTGCAAAAGCAGATCCGAAATGAGAATTCGTATGCTTTCTATGTCCATTGCTTTGCTCTCAATTGTAGTTAGTGGTTGTGACTGTTGCAAGTTGTACTAGAGCTATTACTAATTTCTTCAACTATATTCCCTTGATAGTGACCACTGTGAGTGCATCTTGTAAAAGAATGGATGCATTGCTTGCAAAGCATCTATGATGTCTTGTTAGAGAAGCTAGAGAATGATAAAGCTGTCACTGGCACGGGGTTGCATCAATAAATGAGCCTAGCTAGACCTTCTGATACTAGATGGAGCTCTCATATAAAAATCATACTGCGTACTTACCAAATGTGGGAGGCAGTATTAGAGGTACTAGAGATTATGAGTAAAGATGCATGTCAACCATCAAGTCATGGTGGAGCATCTGGATTGATACAGAAAATGGAAAGTTTTGAATTTATTTTTATCTTGCATTTATTAATAGACTTGCTAAGCATTACAAGTGAACTTGTTTTGCAAAGGAAGGATCAATATATTGTTCAAGCTATATATTTGCTTGTAGATGTGAAAATACACTTGCAAGACATAAGAGACAATGGATGGGAGCCATTATTCCAGCGAGTAAAAAACTTTTGTGAATCAAATGAGATTCATGTGCCAAATATGAAAGAACTCATTCCAGTTAAAGGTATGTCTGCACGTAGGAAGCATACGGTGACTTACCATCACTATTACCTTGTTGATATTTTCATTACTGCTATTGATGCCATTACATCAGAGATGAACCATAGGTTCAATGAAGTTTCTTCAGAGTTACTAGTATGCATGTCTTGTCTTGATCCAAGAGACTCTTTCTCCAAGTTTGATATAGATAAGCTTGTTCGACTTGCTGAGATTTATGCTGATGACTTTGACATAGATGACCGTTTGTTGTTAAGAAATCACCTTCAAATATTTGTTCTCAATGTCAAGAGAAGTGTAGAATTTCATCGATGTGGTGATATTGCAAAGCTAGCTAAAAAGATTATTATTTATACAAGATTATATTTTTAATAGGGTATTCAATTGATGTTTGAGTTTTCTAAAACAACATTGATGATGCCATAATTAACCTCTATTTTATCTAACTGTTTTCAAGAAAATCCTTAATTAAAGTGAAAACTTCAATTTGAATACTTCTAGCATATTAATTAGTTCACTCACCCTAATTAGTCATTATTTCCCTAAGCAACTTTAATTATTATTTTCATTTACACAAAATTATATTTTAACATAACCTTTAATTAAGTTTGTATTTTGAGATTAAGTGCTTAATGACATCCTGGTCATTCACCTTACTTAGCTATTAATTTAATAAGGACCCAAAGGTATTTTAGCATTTGTTGTGGGGATTATAATTTGACATGGCACCTATTAAAGTTTTATCATCACGTTATTAATTATTTTTGAATAGTTTCTAATTTTATTTTAGGGTATTCCGTAAATAAATTCTTATATTTTCAGTTTAAACACTAATGTCATATGGTTCAAATTAATTAACTATTCATTGTTTACAAAAGGGGCCCTCATGATATTTGAAATATAGAAATAATAATAATTATTTTTTTACATTGCTTAATTCTTGCACTACTTATTTTTATCCATTAACTAATTTGCTAAACCCTATTGTCATGCAACTAACCAAGATTTTTAATTTTCAGGTATTTTCTATTTGCTTAAAACCTTACTCTAATCGCATAATAAATTTTATTCCTATATTTTTATTTATCACTGTATTATTTTTCATCATAATTCCATTTGAAATTTTCTTAAATATTTGAATTTTGAAATTGATTGTACTAATTTCCTAATTGCCTTGCTTAACTCTTAACTGAATTGGGCCTACATCATATATATATATATATATATATATATATATATATATATATAGAGAGAGAGAGAGAGAGAGAGAGATCGAGAAGGGAACAAAGACAGAGAGGGCATGACACAGAGGAAAAGCAGGGTAGGGATAGCGATGGCGAATGGTGGCCGGAGAGGCAGCGACAGCCACATTGGGTTACTGGGGAAAGGAGGATGCTAGGGGAGGCGACTCGTGGCTTGGGGTGGCGTGAAGGCGGACCGATGGTTGCTCAGGGCGGCCAAAGCAGGGGAGGATGTGGGGTGGCGGTGGCCGGAGCGAGAGGGAGAGAGAATGAGGGGAGCATAAGCATTAGGAGGGTGGAGGGAACTTACCAGTAGGGACAACATGACTAAAGGTTGGTCAGGGATGGCCGACAGCGGTGGAATGAGACAATGTTTGAGAAGGTCGCTGGTAGGGGTGGAAACGGATCAGATACGGTCGAATAGTCTCAAATACGAATACAGATTCATGTTTTTAAAACGGATACGGATACGGATTCGAACATTTTCGAATACGAATACGAATCGAATGTCGTAACGAATACGAATTCGAATCGGATATATGCTTAATTCGGTCGAATACGATTAGAGGTTTTAAATTCAAATTTTGACATTTAAAATTTCTCAAAATATGATTTCCACAGTTCATATTTCTGGCACCATTGTTTATTCGCATATGTAGCCTACACGGTAGCAATTATATCCATCGACCAAAACTGTAAACATCACCTCATTCTGTAATGATCTCGATTCACGGAATTCGGTAGCTTTATAGTTTAGTAATGCACGATCAGGCGACAAATGGCGTGACCGTGCGGCCACCGAAATGGCAGTAGGTAGAAGCAGTCGCCGACCGGAGTGTACTAGTTGAGGACTTGAGGTCTTGGCTCTTGAGTCTTAGTACCAGTTGAGGAAATCTAGAAATGAGGAGTTAAGGAGTTAGTCTTGAGTACTAGTTGAGTGAAATGAGGAGTGTACTAGTTGAGGTCTTGGCTCTTCCTCTTCCGCTCTTGGCTCTTGACGCTGTGACGGAGACACGCTACTTCGCTGAGTTCGCTCTCGCTCGCTAGTGTCGCCGCTCGTGTCGCCAGGCAGTCGCCAACTTGCCACGTCCAGACTCACGCTCGGTCTCGGACGCTCGGCTGGCCCAGACTCGCCACTCGACACTCGGTGTCTCGGTTGACCGAATGAGTAAATCACTCGTGAGTACTGAGTCGTGACTCGTGACTCCCACCTTGGTGTGCCATTCGCGCCATGGCGAATTGGCGATTGGGGAGCCGGCGCCCGGCGGCAATACGAATACCAATATGAATACAAATACGAATACGGATGTTCTCGAATACGAATGCGAATATGAATATTCTCGAATACGAATACGAATATTCTCGAATACGAATGCGAATACGAATATTCTCAAATACGGATACGAATATTATCGAATACGAATACGAATATTTTCGAATACGGATTTGTGCTTACCACATTCATATTTTCTCGGATACGAATATCGGATAAAACGAATTATCCGTTACCGTTTTCACCCCTAGTCGCTGGGGTGCTTTAGGAGCAAGGAATCAGACCAGAGTTCGACGAAGAGAGGACAACATAAACAACGGTGATTTTGGTTAGAGCGGAAGAAGACAACAGCGCTGGTGCGATCAAGAGGAGGAGGCAAAAAATTGAGTAAGAGGAAAAGCAATTGGGGGGTTTGGAACATAGGGTGACATGATTGGTTGAGGGGGAGCTCACCGGAGGTGGTTGGAATGGCGAGGCAGACACGGTAGAAAAGGACTTCAGCTCTGAGCTTGCTCGGACCAAATTGACGAGGAAGGATGGGTGCCGTGGTGTGAGGGAGGGCAAGGTGTGTTCCGGGGAGGCTTTTATAGCCGTGTGGGGGTGCTAGCACTATGCACACATTTATGATGGCTACGGCGGCTCATGAAGGTGCGAGCAATAGGAGCGGCACGGGGCAGCACGGAGCGGCGGGGAGAGAGCGGGTGGTGGATTTCTAATTACTTGGCTCTTAATCATAGATTTTTTATCCTTATTTATTTATTTGGTTAATCACAAAATCCAATCAAATTTTTTGAACGAAAATCAGAAAATTCAAATAATGCCAAAATGCATTAAAAGTTTTAAAATTTTCCATATTTTCAAACATCCAATTTTTGGGATGTTACACATAACTTGTGAAAAAAATCAGTCTGTTGTCGTATGAGCACCGAGGTCTAGTCTTAGATTTGTTTCTCTTGCTTTCCGTCTTTTCTTGTAACAAAACTTTTCTCTTTAAATGAAGTTGAAGGAACCCTTTCATATAAGAAAAGGTTACATTTATAAACCACCAATAGATTTAGATATTTCAAGACGCAATGACTTGCGGCGACAGAACAAGTACCTGATGACGTTTTAAAGAGAACGATGGATTTCCTTGTGATGCAACTAACAAGCTCATCATCGAGTTTAAAGCTCCTGCCAAAACTTCCGTTTTGCTCATCTAAGTTCTGCCTTACAATCTGTTCCCGAATACATGCATGAAGATGCATCAAAACATGTCTGAGGGTTGTGTGCTAACTTCATGTGAAAACACCTAAACGTCACGAGTGCACCAACATTATCGTGCTTGTTTAAATATATATTTTTTCTTTGATGAATGTAGCCTACAACTACACCGTAGATCACTAAAGCCAATGTACAGTGTGTACGGGATTTACACAAGTGCAACAAAAAAGGTGCCTTTTTCTATATATATATATACACACACACACACATCTATAACAATTCAAATGAAACATATACCTTTGAAAAAATATACTCGAATTCAAAGTTTTTAACGAATTTAGATCACATGTTTTGCTGATTTATATATATAATCAGCACATACCTACAATCAAACTATCAATAAAAAAGGCAACTATAGTTCAAATTTCAATTCGAACTTGTTTGAACTAGTTAGTAAACTAGTTAAACTTGATATCCAAGAAATTTTAAAAATTTTCGCACGCGATACATACCTATTTTAGACTTATGGTGCCCGGGCAATAAAGAGCACTCGTTATTTTACTATATATATATATATATATATATATATATATATATATATATATATACAAACATATATATATATATATACATACATACATACATACATATACATACATACATACATACATACATACATACATACATACATACATACATACATACACACACGCGCGCGCACACACACACACATATATATATATACACATATACATATACACATACATACATATACATACATACACACACGTACACACACACATACATATGTACACACACACACATATATATATATATACACACACACATATATATACATATATATATATATATATATAAACATAGGAAAAATACTTTTTACACCCGGGTGTAATTACACCCACCTCTAATATACCACCTAAACAAACTTGAAATACTCCTTTATCACTTTAGGTACGTTTGTTTACTAATTATAAGATACTCCAATGTGAACCACACGAAAAACTTGTAAAGGAGTTCATATTTTTTAGCGTATTTTGTAAATACCCTTATATACGTGCATAAAAAGGAGTATGTCGAAAAAAATGTACATACATAAAAAGGAGTATGTCGAAAAACTTGTAATACTCCTTTATAACTTTACGTATACTCATATATTAATTATAAGATACTCCAGTGTGATCCACATAAAAAATTGTAAGGGAGTCTATAGTTTTCAGCGTATTTTGTAAATACCTTCATATACATACATAAAAAGGAGTATGTCGAAAAAATGCATACCACCTAAATGGTCTTAAATACTCATATACTATACGCACATACCCTCTGTTATGCGAGATACTTCCTACGTTATGAGATATGACATAGTATGTAATTATACCCGGAGTAGAAAGATGTTTCATATATATATATATATATATATATATATATATATATATATATATATATATATATATATATATATATATATATATATATATATATATATATATATGCGAAAATTCCATGGCCGTTATCTCGCGCTATAAAAACACCCCCGAGCATCCACGTTCTCCGCTCCACCTCCCTCCACTCCCTCCCCCGCCCATCGCCGCGCAAGCACCCGAGGCGCCGCTTCCCCTCGCCTCCCGGCCGTCTCCGTTCATCGCCGAGCCCCGCACCAAGGTGAAATGAGTTTCCTCCTTCCTCTCTCCGTTCCCACCCTCATGGCAGGCCACCGTGCGCCCGTGCCTCTCCCGCCTACGTGGCGGTGGCGTGGCGCCACGCCCGGCGCCACCTCGGTGTCCCTCGCCGGTCGGTGGCCGACCCGGCCTACCCGCCACCTCGGCCTCCTCCTCGGTCCGTGGACTCAGTCCACATGGACCGGCCCACTGTCGATCGGCCCACCCGGGTCGGCGTCACCGGCGCAATAAATCCGATTTTCCCGAAGAAAAATAATTCGGCCGAAAAAGAAATTCCGTGCTGATGCAATAACTCCGATTTTTCTTTAGAAAAATAATTCTAGAAAATCTTCTTTTTCTTTTTCTCTGAATTCAAACTTCCCGAGGCCCGTATTTTTTCATCCTAACTCCGATTGAGCGCATTCAAATTTCTAAATTCATCAAAAATTCCAAACTATCCATTTCTGCAATCCTTTGAATTTTTGAAATTTATTTGATACTTTTAAATTTTAAATTTCAAATATCAAATACCAGTTCACATTCAAAATCTCAGTTCCCTTTTAAATTTTCCAGGCATTTCCAAAATTCAAATTTAAACTTTGTAAAACCCACATAAAGTTTATTTTATCTTTCTGAACTCAAATATTTTATGTCCAGTAAACCTTTTTTTCAAATTAATCTTCCGGATACCCTTTCTCCCTCGTATGAACTCCGAATCCGTTGAAACCTTCTCCTAAATTCATATAAAATTATGAACTTCCTTCTAGTAAATATATTATATCTTTGTAGTGTTATTTGTATTTATTTATTCATTTGTTTTATCGTTTTACACGTAGAATCCAACGTTGTTGAAGAATTCGAGGACCCACAGCAAGAAAGTCGAGATATCGCACACGATGGCAAATCTCCTTTGAACATTTTGAACCTATGTTTGTGAAATATTTTCGATTATTTTAAATTTATGGCATGTGCTATGTTACATAAAATGATAACTTATGTTGTAAAGATAATAGTTAAACCGATAATTGTTATGCCCTCATTTGACATTGACAACCGTGTACGTTTGTCACCATAGATCTCCTTTGTCTCAGTATTGAGATTATTAAGAATTGGATAATTTAAGAACGGTAGTAAATGCTTAGACAAATTAGTCGATCAGTATAACCCTCGGGTGGAAAAATGGAAATGAATGATTTCATCGAGTAGCAATCAATATTGTTATTGTTGTTAAGTTGGTGAAAATTATTTTAGACTTAGGTGGATGGTAAGATCGGATTGGTGCTGTTTAGCACGAGAACTTGAAGAGTGTATGTTTCACCCAAGTCAATTAAGGACCGACTCTTGTGATTGTCCAAACTGAGCACTACCGTACAACCACATGTCTAAATGGGTATGACCTAGCTGATTAACTTACAATAGACTAGTTTAGGTACCACCAGTGGCAAATGGATGCCAGGGTGTACTGGTTATTTATAGAAAGGGACAGGGTTTATTGTACTCATACGGCGCAAGAGGGGGCTTCTGAATGTGGTGGATTTAACCCTTGATGAAACCTCGTGGTGGTAACTAGCTAGACTAGAGTAATGTAAAGGCTTTGTGACGAATTATCTGGGTCTCATGCCTAAGGAAGCATGTTGGCTATTAAGATAGCTTGTCTCTTGTGGGTAAAGTTGTGCAACCTCTGCAGAGTGTAAAACTATTCGAATAGCCGGGCCCACGGTCAAGGGCAGGCAAGGAATGCATTCACATGGTAGATTTCTGGTTTTAAAATAAAGTTTTGGGAATCCGAGAGTAGATGGAACTTTTGGGGTTGTTCTGGTAGTTGAAACTAGTGTGGGTGGTTGGAACCCGTAGACTTGAATTTTGGTGAATGGAGCCAGTTATCTAGTGATGGTGGATAGAACCTTCGCTATAAAAATGTTAAATAGTTTTAGTCAAGATAATTACTTTGTTAAAACTCTGCATTCAAAAATATTCAATGGTATTGAAAATAAAATATTGCTTTGTGCAAAAGAACCATATAACCTCCTTTGTTAAAGCCCTACATCTACTGCATTTTTCCAAGACTTGCGGAGTACTTTATGTACTCACATACTACACCTAAAAATATAATCTCAGAGGAATATGAAGCTCAGGAAGGAGACTACGACTACTTTGCGTGTGGATTCGACGAAGGATTCCCAGAGTACTAGGTTGCGCTTCCCCAGTCAATTCCCTGTGGCGTATTGATGGATCTTTACCAAAGTTTATTTGCTTCCGCTGCGTTTTGTTTATTTGTGCGAGGTCCTGAAACCTCAGTTGTAATAAAAAGACCTTTTGGTCTGTACTCGTTATTATTGTAATTCTTTGTTGGCAATGTAATCATCACTGTTTAACTGTGTACACTAGCTTTGATCTGGGACTAGTGCTGAAATACACAGAGGGTCCGGATTTGGAAATCCGGGTCCCGATAGAGATGGTATCAGAGCCAACTTGACTGTAGGACGTGACCTAGTTTAGAACGGCGAAAACCTTAAGGATCTATATTTATTAAAAATTTATATTTTTGAAAATTTTCTATACCTCTTTACCCCTACTCTATTTATATTCACTTGTTCGAAATTTCTTTACTAATCTTTTCTATTATTTCAACTTGTAGATGGCCGGTTCTTCCTCCGTTGACTCGTGGAATTACATTTCCCACGGCGAGAATGAGGGTGCATTTGTTGAGCTTCTCCGTCAACTCATGCAGTACCAGAAGTATCGCCAACCGCCTATTTTCAGGGAGCGGAAAGTCAGAATCATGGACCGAGATTCTTGGTCGATGGAGGCATTCCTGTATGCACGGGAAAGGGAATTCAACTCCCACAGATACCCTATCGATCATCCTCGGACTGACCGCTCTGACGCCCTCCAGGATGCAGCTCGTTTGGCTATCGCTGACTTGTGCCAGATTCACAAGGAGATCCTACTACAGTCACATGACTGCTTCTTTTCATCCACTAGGCGGGCGAGCTATCCGCCCTTTGAGATCTCGATGGATGATCCTCGACTATCGCATCAGTGCGGCTTACTCGGCGATGATGGCTACCTCGCCGGTGTCTTGGAGGAGATTGGACGACTTGGATGCTTCTTACTTCTAGTTACCGGCACTCGACACTCTCGTGCTCAACTTCTTGATGCTAGGCGGCGAGTTCGAGCTAGGACAACTCGAGCGACGGCGATCTCCCAAAGGCGCACGCCATCTTCACTGTGCCGTGTCGTCCCCAACAACCAAGTGCCGACCCGACACACAGGATCCCGCAACTTGCTCACAGCATGCAAGAGTGTGCGGCGTCATAGTCCTCCACCCGACATCAACCTTGGAGATTCCAGCAAAAGACGCAGTCTCTCTCGTTCCCGTTCCTGCTCTCGGTCGACTGCCTCCAGTCGTAGCCATCCCCATACCCGTGCATCTTGCAACCGTCCCATGTGTGGTTGTGGCGGCTCACGTGGGCATCTCAGGAGGACTCGAAGAGGACCCGGAGGAGGATCTGAGGCGCATCTTCGAGAAAGACGAGTAGTTGTTGAGACAATAGTATCCAAATGGAAGTTTATTTCCTTAGAACGATTTATTATTATATTTTGGTGTACTAGATGGACTGTACCAAAGCACTTGTGCACTTGTGGTACAGCCATTTTACAAATTTAATCTGAATTCAAAGTTGAGTTTTTCCAATTTGTTGTTTGTGTTCTTTCTTGTGTGTTGGTTTCGAATGTTGTTTAGTCTCCCCTGAACTCTTACCTATGCCCACTTCCCTCTTATCTTTTGCTAAACCCGGTTACCTCTTCAGATGGTGAACACAAAGAACAACGCTGGCAACAGTCGTAGTACCAATGCTCAACCAGAAGCCAATGAACTAATTCCACCACCTCTTGTTCAGGCCCCTAACTTGGAGCAAATGATGGCTATGCAACAACAACTTCTACAAGCTCTTGCTCAGAATCAAGTCCAGCCAGCTCCACAGGCCCCAATGCTGCACTGATCAAGCTAGGAGAATTTATGAGAACTCGACCGCCAACCTTCTTGGTTCGATAGATCCAATGGAAGCTGATGACTGGATTAAGGATGTGGAGAGGAAATTGACCTTGGCTCAGTGCAATAATCGTGAGAAAGTGTTGTACGCTGCCCATCAGCTAAAAGGGATTGCAGCAAATTGGTGGGAGAATTATTGTGCGGCTCATCAAAATGTGCAAGCTATCACTTGGGCTGAATTTGATGAAGTCATCCGCTTCACACATATTCCTACGGGGTTAATGGACATGAAGAAAATGGAATTTCACAAGCTGCAACAAGGAAACCTTACTGTTACTAAATACCTGAATAAGTTCACACAATTGGCCAGGTATGCACCAGAAGATGTTGCAACAGATGCAACAAAGATTTGGCGATTTATGCAAGGACTTGATCCCAACCTCAAAGTGCAGCTGGTATCCAATGATTATCCAACATTTTAGCATATGGTAAACAAGGCTATTATACAAGAAGATGCTCAACGCCAGTTGTATGAGATTCGGAAGAGGAAATTCCAAGCCCAACAGGGTGCAAGCAGTTCTCGTCATCGTCCTAATCAATCTCATTTCAGTAGGCCCTCAGCGCCAAGTGTGCCAAGGACACCATTCAGTGGACCTCGCCCAATTCCTCAAGCTCCACGAGCTAATAATGGGGGCCAACCTCAGCAGAACAAGACTTCAACTACAGGAGTGCAATGCTTCAATTGCAAGAACATGGGACATTATGCAAATAATTGTCCTCAAAAACGCCCAGCTGTGACCCCTGTTCGTTTTAACTTGGGAACTACACCAGCATGAGTCCTACCTGCAGGACAAGGCCGTGGGACACCTCAAGTTCCAAGGACTCCGCAAGGGATGAATAGAGGACATGTCAATCATGTTCTCATGAGCGGCCAGGATGCACCGGGCGTAGTTCGCTAAGTTTCTTGTCAACTCGATGAATCGCATCGGTGTTATTCGATTCTGAAGCTTCGCATTCTTTTATTTCCAAAGGATTTGTTGAAAGATATAAGTGGGATGCACATTTGTTAAAGAACCATATGTTATTCTAATCACCGGGAAAGGAAATGAGGACTAATACAGTTTGCCCTAGAGCAACTGTAGATATAAATGGAGTCAAATTCCTAGCGAATCTTATTATAATAGATTCCAATAGCCTAGATGTAATACTTGGTATGGATTGGTTAACCAAGTATAAATGACAGATAGATTGTGCCCGGTCCCGATAGAGATGGTATCGAGCCAACTTGACCGTAGGACGTGACCTAGTTTAGAACGGCGAAAACCTTAAGGATCTATATTTATTAAAAATTTATATTTTTGAAAATTTTCTATACCTCTTTACCCCTACTCTATTTATATTCACTTGTTCGAAATTTCTTTACTAATCTTTTCTATTATTTCAACTTGTAGATGGCCGGTTCTTCCTCCGTTGACTCGTGGAATTACATTTCCCACGGCGAGAATGAGGGTGCATTTGTTGAGCTTCTCCGTCAACTCATGCAAGCACTGTATATCGCCAACCGCCTATTTTCGTGGAGCGGAAAGTCGAATCATGGACCGAGATTCTTGGTCGATGGAGGCATTCCTGTATGCACGGGAAAGGGAATTCAACTCCCACAGATACCCTATCGATCATCCTGACCGACCGCCTCGACGCCTCCGTGATGCACTGCTTGGCTATCGCCGACTTGTGCCAGATTCACAAGGAGATCCTACTACAGTCACATGACTGCTTCTTTTCATCCACTAGAGCGGGACAGAGCTATCCGCAGCCCTTTGAGATCTCGATGGATGATCCTCGACTATCGCATCAGGTGCAGCTTACTCAGGCGATGACAGCTACCTACGCCAAAGGTCTTGAGGAGATTGGACACGGATGCTTCTTACTTAGTTACCAAGACTGACACTCTCCGTGCTCAACTTCTTCAGTGCTAGGCAGCAGAGTTCGAGCTAGGACAACTCAGAGCCAGACAGCAGTCTCCCAAAGACTGCACGCCATCTTCACCTGTACCAGCTGTCGTCCCCAACAACCAAGTGCCGACCGACACACGTGATCCCGCAACTTGCTCACAAGATGCAAGAGTGTGCGGCCATAGTCCTCCACCCGACATCAACCTTGAGATTCCAAGAAAGACGCAGCTCTCTCGCTCCTGCCTCGCCTCTCGGCCGACCGCCTCCAACAGTAGCCATCCCCATACCCGTGCATCTTGCAACCGTCCCATGTGTGGTTGTAGGCAGCTCCACGTGGGCATCTCCGAGGAGGACTCAGAAGAGGACCCAGAGGAGGATCCTGAGGAGCGCATCTTCGAGAAAGACGAGTAGTTGTTGAGACAATAGTATCCAAATGGAAGTTTATTTCCTTAGAACGATTTATTATTATATTTTGGTGTACTAGATGGACTGTACTAAAGCACTTGTGCACTTGTGGTACAACCATTTTACAAATTTAATCAATTCAAAGTTGAGTTTTTCCAATTTGTTGTTTGTGTTCTTTCTTGTGTGTTGGTTTCAATGTTGTTTAGTCTCCCCGAACTCTTACCTATGCCCACTTCCTCTTATCTTTGCTAAACCCTTACCTCTTCGATGGTGAACACAAAGAACAACGCAGCAACAACAGAGTACCAATGCTCAACCAGAAGCCAATGAACTAATTCCACCACCTCTTGTTCAGGCCCCTAACTTGGAGCAAATGATGGCTATGCAACAACAACTTCTACAAGCTCTTGCTCGAATCAAGTCCACCACTTATTGCCCCAATGCTCGCACTGCATGATCAAGCTAGAGAATTTATGAGAACTCGACCGCCAACCTTTACTGGTTCAGTAGATCCAATGGAAGCTGATGACTGGATTAAGGATGTGGAGAGGAAATTGACCTTGGCTCAAGCAATAATCGTGAGAAAGTGTTGCACGCCCATCGCCTAAAAGGGATTGCAGCAAATTGGTGGAGAATTATTGTGCGGCTCATCAAAATGTGCAAGCTATCACTTGGGCTGAATTTGATGAAGCTGTCCGCACTGCACATATTCCTACGGGGTTAATGGACATGAAGAAAATGGAATTTCACAAGCTGCAACAAGGAAACCTCATCACACTAAATACCGAATAAGTTCACACAATTGGCGTGTATGCACTGTAAGATGTTGCAACAGATGCAACAAAGATTTGGCGATTTATGCAAGGACTTGATCCCAACCTCAAAGTGCACCGGTATCCAATGATTATCCAACATTTTAGCATATGGTAAACAAGGCTATTATACAAGAAGATGCTCAACGCCAGCTTGTATGAGATCTAAGAGGAAATTCCAAGCCCAACAGGTGCAAGCAGCTCGCCATCGTCCTAATCAATCTCATTTCAGTAGGCCCTCAGCGCCAAGTGTGCCAAGGACACCATTCAGTGGACCTCGCCCAATTCCTCAAGCTCCACGAGCTAATAATGGGGGCCAACCTCAGCAGAACAAGACTTCAACTACAGGAGTGCAATGCTTCAATTGCAAGAACATGGGACATTATGCAACATTGTCCTCAAAACGCCACCGTGACCCCTGCTCGCTTTAACTTGGGAACTACACCAAGATGAGTCCCACCGCAGGACAAGGCCGTGGGACACCTCAAGTTCCAAGGACTCCGCAAGGGATGAATAGAGGACATGTCAATCATGTTATCATGAAGCGGCCAGATGCACCGTACGTAGTTCGCTAAGTTTCTTGTCAACTCAAGAATCGCATCAAGATTATTCGATTACAAGCTTCGCATTCTTTTATTTCCAAAGGATTTGTTGAAAGATATAAGTGGGATGCACATTTGTTAAAGAACCATATGTTATTCTAATCACCGGGAAAGGAATGAGGACTAATACGCTTTGCCCTAGAGCAATCAGAGATATAAATGGAGTCAAATTCCTAGCGAATCTTATTATAATAGATTCCAATAGCCTAGATGTAATACTTGGTATGGATTGGTTAACCAAGTATAAATGACAGATAGATTGTGCCAATCGTGCCATCACT
Source organism: Bonia amplexicaulis (assembly GCA_036346245.1). Classification (NCBI taxonomy): domain Eukaryota; kingdom Viridiplantae; phylum Streptophyta; class Magnoliopsida; order Poales; family Poaceae; genus Bonia; species Bonia amplexicaulis. The sequence continues at coordinate 21,753,019 of CM070735.1, read as the reverse complement.
CTTACTAACTCTGAAGGAGTCCAAGTAGAGTGTAAGCCGAGCATGTCCTCGAGGAATGGATGTGGGCTGAACAGCTTGAAAGGAATAACTCTGAAAAAGGTATCCATAGTAAGTGAATATCCAGATGTGTTTCCTGAAGATCTGCCAGGAATGCCACCAGATAGAGAAGTTGAATTTGTCATAACCTGGTACCTGGAACAGCACCAATTTCCATGAGACCCTACCGCATGTCTGCAAACGATCTAGCGGAAGTTAAGAAGCAGATTCAAGAACTGCAAGGGAAAGGTTTTGTTAGACCAAGTTCTTCACCATGGGGAGCACCAGTACTTCTTGTAAAGAAGAAGGATGGTAGTCTTCGTATATGTGTGGACTACAGATCCTTGAATGATGTGACAATCAAGAACAAGTATCCTTTACCCAGGATAGATGATTTATTTGATCAATTAAAAGGATCATGTGTCTTCTCAAAGATAGATCTCCGATCAGGTTATCATCAAATGAAGATTAGACCGGAAGATATACCAAAGACAGCATTTGCTACTCGTTATGGATTATACGAGTTTACAGTAATATCTTTTGGCCTAACCAATGCTCCCGTGTACTTTATGAATCTGATGAACAAAGTGTTCATGGAGTATTTGGATAAGTTTGTTGTCGTGTTCATTGATGACATTCTGATATACTCCCAGAATGAGGAACAACATGCTAAACATCTGAGGATAGCGTTAGAAAAGCTTAGAGAACATCATTTGTATGCCAAGTTTAGCAAGTGTGAATTCTGGTTGAAGAAAGTAGCTTTCTTGGGACACGTGATTTCTGCAGGAGAAGTGTCTGTAGATCCTGAAAAGGTAACAGATGTACTCAATTGGGCGCAACCCAAGTCAGTAAACAGAGATCAGAAGTTTTCTGGGTTTAGCCGGATACTATCGTCGATTCATAGAAGGATTTTCCAAACTTGCAAGACCTCTCACTCAGGTACTAAAGAAAGAAAAGAAGTTTGAATGGAGTAAACTCGTGAAGACAGCCAAGAACTAAAAGGAGGTTAACTGCACACAGCAGTTAACACTTCCGGATATTAGGAAGGATTTTGAAGTTTTCTGTGATACATCTAGACAAGGTCTAGGATGTGTTTTGATGCAAGAAGGAAAGGTAGTAGCCTATGCTTCAAGGCAGTTACGCCCGCATGAGCAGAACTATCCAACTCATGATTTAGAGCTAGCTGCCGTTGTGCATGCTCTAAAAATATGGAGGCATTATCTGATCAGTAATCGTTGTGAGATTTACACAGATCACAAAAGTTTAAAGTATATATTTACCCAACCTGACCTCAATCTGAGACAGCGAAGATGGCTTGAATTAATAAATGATTATGATGTTGGAATCCATTATCATCCAGGAAAAGCTAATGTAGTAGCGGATGCCTTGAGTAGAAAAAGCTATTGCAATAATCTGATGATCAAAGACAGTCAACCTGCACTTCATGAAGAGTTCCAGCGACTCAATTTAGAAGTGGTGAATGAAGGATTTCTAGCCACTTTGGAGGTTCAACCAACTTCAGAAAATCATATCAAGGCAGCTCAAAGAGAGGACAGCTATGTCAAAGAAATCAAAGAGCATATGAAGAAAGGTAGAGCACCAGGATTTTCAGAAGATGAAGAAGGTATCCTTTGGTTTGGAAATAGAATTCTTGTGCCTGAGAAGAAAGAAATAAAAGAGTTAATCCTGAAGGAAGCTCATGAATCCGGGTATTCAATTCACCCTGGAAGTACCAAAATGTATCAAGACCTCAAAGAAAGGTATTGGTGGACAAGTATGAAGAGAGAAATTGCTGAATATGTAGCTTTGTGTGATGTGTGCCAACGAGTTAAAGCTGAACATCAGAGACCTATTGGACTTTTGCAACCCTTACGGATACCTAAATGGAAATGGGAAGAAATTGACATGGATTTTATAACTGGATTGCCAAGGACAAGGTCAGGGTATGATTCAATTTGGGTTATTATGGACCGATTAACAAAAGTCGCACATTTCATACCTGTAAAGACCACATATTATGGAGATAAACTCGCAGAACTATATATGTCAAGAATCGTGTGCTTGCATGGAGTTCCAAAGAAGATCGTGTCAGATCGAGGACCTCAATTTACATCAAGATTCTGGCAGAAGCTGCATGAGATTTTGGGCACAAATCTAAATTTCGGAACAGCATATCACCCACAGACTGATGGTTAAACAGAAAAAGTAAATCAAATATTGGAAGACATGTTAAGAGCTTGTGCCTTGGCAAATAAAACTAGTTGGGATCAAAGTTTGCCCTATGCAGAATTTTCCTATAATAATAGTTACCAATCTAGCATGCAAATTTCTCCTTTTGAACTTTCATATGGCAGAAAGTGCAGAACACCATTGTATTGGAAAGAAACCAGAGAAGGATAAGTATTTGGACCTGATGTGTTGAAGCAAGCAGAAGAACAAGTTCGTCTGGTTCAGGACAGATTAAAGACAGCACAAACAAGAGAGAAAAGCTATGCAGACAGTCGTCGAAGAGCTTTAGAATTCATGCCTGGAGATCATGTGTATCTGAAAGTTTCACCTCTCAAGGGAACGCGTCGTTTTAGCGTTACTGGGAAACTTGCTCCGAGATTTATTGGACCATTCCCTATTCTAGCAAAAAGGGGAGAAGTTGCTTTCCAGTTGAAGCTTCCACCTCAGTTGTCGAATGTGCACGACGTATTCCATGTGTCTCCGTTAAGAAAGTGTCTCAGAGTGCCAGAAGAACAAATGCCTTTAGAAGAAGTGACTTTGAAGGAAGACCTAACATATCCAGAGTATCCGGTCAAAATTTTGGATGAAGCAGAGCGTCGAACAAGAAGCAAGAGCATCAGATTCTATAAAGTGCAATGGAGTAATCATTCTGAGTTTGAAGCAACTTGGGAGCGTGAAGAGGATTTGAGATCAGAGTTCCCCGATCTTTTTCCCAGTCCATCCGAATCTCGGGGTCGAGATTCATCCTAAGGGGGTAGGTTTGTAACATCCCAAAATTTGTGATTTGTGAAAATTTAAATTCAAAATAATTATTTTAAAGAAATTGGATCTTATTTGAATTTTTCTGAGCTTTTCCTGATTTTAAATTCAATTTCTAGAATGAAAAAGAAATCTTAGTTTGAAAATATAATACGAAAATAACTTGGAAATATTTTATCTAAGCTCAAAATACCCCCAGAAATTTTTCTAGAATTTTTGGAAGAAATTTCATTTTTTTGAGCTATATTTAATTTTCTAGGATTTTCTGTAATAAAAAACTAAAAGAAAAGAAAATAAACCCAACCTCCTCCTGGTTGCCACGTGATCACCGGATCGCTGCCACGCCGCCGCTCCATCCCGCCTTCCTCCTCCCTCTCGCCGCCACGTGACGGCCAGATTTGCGCCACGCCGCCACCCCAAGACGATCCACACCGCCTGCTCTCTCTCTCTCTCTCTCTCGACCGCCTGCCCCACCTGCTCGGACCCGCCTTCCCGCCGCCTCCTCCTCCTCCGCCTGCAACCGCCTCCTCCGCCTTCCCGCTTCTTCCCTCTCTCGCACCCCACTTCCTCAACCGCTCCTAACCACCCCGCACTCACCGCGCCCACTTCCCCTCTCTCCCGCCCCACTTCCCCAACCGCCAGAACCACCGCCCGTTGCTCCTCACGCCTATAAACACCCCCGAGCATCCCTGCTCTCCGCCCACCTCCCTCCACTCCTCTCCCCGCCGCCCATCGCCACCGCCTGGCACCCGAGGCGCCGCTTCCCTCGCCACGGGCCGCCTCCGCTCATCGCCGAGCACCACACCAAGGTGAAATGAGTTTCCTCCTTCCCTCTCTCCGTTCCCGCCGCCGCCGGCAACATGCTGCTCGTGTCGGCGAAGTTCGCCACACTGCGCCCCTGCCTCCTCACCCGGCCACCCACCCACCTACCCCGCCACTCGGCCTCCTCCGGCCCGTGGACTCACCACAGGACCGGCCCACCTGTCACCGGCCCACCCTGTGGTCGACGTCACCATAATAAATTTGATTTTCCCGTAGAAAATAATTCGGCCGAAAAGAAATTCCTCACGACGAATAACTCCGATTTTTCTTTAGAAAAATAATTCCAGAGGCCCTTACTTTTTCATCCTAACTCCGATTGAGCTCATTCAAATTTCTAAATTCATCAAAAAATCCAAACCATCCATTTATGCAATCCTTTTGAATTTTTCAAATTTATTTGATACTTTTAAATTTTAAATTTCAAATTTCAAATACCAGTTCACATTCAAAATCTCAGTTCCCTTTTAAATTTTCCATGCATTTCCAAAATTCAAATTTAAACTTTGTAAAACCCTCATAAAGTTTATTTTATCTTTCTGAACTCAAATATTTTATGTCCAGTAAACCTTTTTTTTCAAATTAATATTCCAGATACCCTTTCTCCCTCGTATGAACTCCGAATCCGTTGAAACCTTCTCCTAAATTCATATAAAATTATGAACTTCCTTCTAGTAAATATATTATATCTTTGTAGTGTTATTTGTATTTATTTGTTCATTTGTTTTATCGTTTTGTGCGTAGAATCCAACGTTGTTGAAGAATTCGAAGACCCGCAGCAAGAAAGTCAAGATATCGCAAATGAAGGCAAGTCTCCTTTGAACATTTTGAATCTATATTTGTGAAATGTTTTCGATTATTTTAAATTTATGGCATGTGCTATGTTACATAAAATGATAACTTATGTTGTAAAGATAATAGTTAAACCGATAATTGTTATGCCCTCATTTGACATTGACAACCATTTACCTTTGTCACCATAGATCTCCTTTGTCTCAGTATTGAGATTATTAAGAATTGGATAATTTAAGAACGGTAGTAAATGCTTAGAAAAATTAGTCAATCAGTATAACCCTCGGTGGAAAAATGGAAATGAATGATTTCATCGAGTAGCAATCAATATTGTTATTGTTGTTAAGTTAGTGAAAATTATTTTAGACTTGGGTGGATGGTAAGATTGGATTGGTGCTGTTTAGCACGAGAACTTGAAGAGTGTATGTTTCACCCAAGTCAATTAAGAGCCGACTCTTGTGATTGTCCAAACTGAGCACTACCGTACAACCACATGTCTAAATGGGTATGACCTAGCTGATTAACTTACAATAGACTAGTTTAGGTACCACCAGTGGCAAATGGATGCCAGGGTGTACTGGTTATTCATAGTGAGGGACAGGGTTTACTGTACTCATACGGCGTAAGAGGGGGCTTCTGAATGTGGTGGATTTAACCCTTCAGCGGTGAAACCTCAGCGGGTGGTAACTCTGCCTTCAAAAATATTCAATGGTATTGAAAATAAAATATTGCTTTGTGCAAAAGAACCATATAACCTCCTTTGTTAAAGCCCTACATCTACTGCATATTTCCAAGACTTGCGGAGTACTTTATGTACTCACATACTACACCTAAAAATATAATCTTAGAGGAATATGAAGCTCAGGAAGGAGACTACGACTACTTTGCGTGTGGATTCGACGAAAGATTCCCGGAGTACTAGGTTACACTTCCCCAGTCAATTGCCTTTGGCGTATTGATGGATCTTTACCAAAGTTTATTTGCTTCCGCTGTGTTTTGTTTATTTGTGCGAGGTCCTGAAACCTCGGTTGTAATGAAAAGACCTTTTGGTCTGTACTCGTTATTATTGTAATTCTTTGTTGGCAATGTAATCATCATTGTTTAACTGTGTGCACTAGCTTTGAACTGTGACTAGTGCTGAAATACACAGAGGGTCCGGATTTGGAAATCCGGGTCCCGACACTTCTCCCACACAAAGTGGGTCCCATAATTTGTGCGGGATATTCGCCACAACGACTAGCACAGTAGATCTATAACTTTCCACAACAACTAGCGCAGCTAGAGAACTTTACCCTTGCTTGGTGTCCCATCCAAGCCAGAACACATCTTGCACTTGCACTACCTCACTCCTCTACCACGAGATGGCTCCAGAGTCCAATAAATTTAGAAAACCAAGTTGTACTTTACAGACTTATGGTTGTACTATTTTACATTGGGAGGTCAAAACAAGATTCGGTTCTTAGGGTTATCTGGTTGGTTCTACTATAATCCACACACTCTTGTGCATCCACTACACCAGCCACTCTTACCATCCGTCCAAACAAATAAGCATGTTAGGGATTTTGAGAGAATAAGATAACCGTGATACATCATACCAGCCATTTTCCCAAAGACTACCCAGAATAATTTCTCATGATTGAATGCGATGCTCGGGGCAGTTTGGTACCACTAGATATCTAAGCAGAACTAAGCATGGCATATAATTGTAGATTTACTACTAGTATGTTATCATTATATTTCCTAGGGCAACAGGGGTTGATGGTTCAATCATGTTAAGGAGTGAGATATAACATTAATGTAACGAACGATGGCCGTGTATCTAAAATCCTAAGCGAACATAAATTTGCATGGTAAATAAAGATAGTAGCATGCGATTTTATAATTTAAATAGAAAAATTGCAAAAGAAGTAAGTATAACATGATCAAATTATTGACTTACCTTATTCATATGTTGATTGGTCTTGCGGATTTTGACTTGCATCAGCTTCTTCTTTTTCTTGGGCCTTGCACGCGATTTAAACGTTGCATGAAAATTTGGAATTAGCCAAATAGAACTAAATTTAAATAAAAAATAAATGAACTCTAAAATTCATTATTTAAGTTCCCTTGGATAGATCTTGATTTTAGATGAACATAGAAATAAATTTCACTAATTTTGAACTCACAACAAGTGAGAACGAGCCATTTGAAGTTTGATTTTAAATTTAATTCTAGAAATTAACTAGAGAGAGAATCTCTCAAACTCTCTGATAGTGGGACCCACTAGGGTTTTTAATTTCTTTTCCATTTATTTTCTTTTTGAAAATGCTAATGTGTACGATAGGTGGGGCCCACAGGATTTAATTTCTTTTTGAATTATTTCTTAACTGTAAATAGTCACCGTGACTGACAGGTGGGACCCTCGCACTGTGTATACAGTGAATCGGGCCCACATGTTAGTGGCTCAGACCTTTTAACTGGGTTTGAAAGAATTTTTAAATCATGGGGGCTGCATGTCAGCGATACATAACTTTTAACTAATGAACATGGCTGACCAGTCAGTGACAGTGTGGCTAATTAATCAAGGGTCATTTACTTAAACTAACTTGGATCTAAATGAACCACGTGTGAAGAGTGCTTCTTCCTTCCGCCGAAGAGAGATGAGCTTGTTGTAGGTGAGGGGAGGGGTGGCTACACGTAAGCATGCTCAAAATGGACCCTATGTGACCCCGCTCACCTCTAGGCCAAGTCTCCCCGGCGGTGAGCCCGAGCCGCAATGGAACATGACACATGATGATATGGCGTTATACAGCATTTCTAGCCAATTCTTTGCACAAGGAGCATCTACAGGTTGACATGAGTCTTCCTAAGCAGTCAGCCGGGCTTGGGGAAGGCAGAGATGACTTCACATCGGTGCCCTGAGGTAGCAATAGGTTAGACCATGGCACCAGCACTCTACGGGGGTCTTCGCTGCAATTGGTGAGCAGGGAGTGCATGAGAGGGCGATAAGGATGCTCCATGCCAAAGCAATTGGGTTTTAACCTACTGAGGCAGCGTGGGCGTTGGTCAACAAAGTTGGGGAAGATGGGTGTCTCTGGCGTGCCATAGGCGAAGGCAAGGTGATTGCTCATAGTGGAGAGGGAGGGAGAAGTGGTGATGCTATCCTGAGCTTGCCTGGGCTTTCATAGCCACTTGGGAGGCTTGGCGATGTGGGTGGTCGCACGACGGGGTAGGAAGTGGCGCGGGAGTTAATGGCAACGGCATGGGCGATGTGGCGTAGGGGGCATGAAGCGACAACAAGGACGCATGGCACGGTGTGACGTGTGTTACTCATGTACAGTGGCATCCGACGAGATGTGGGTGACATGTGTGGTGCACAGCGGAGCGTGGGTGCATAGGAGAGAGGAGGGAAAGGAGGAGGCCAAGTGAGGAAGGAGGATGCACGCACGAGCTAAGGCAAAGGAGAGCACTAGCGAGGCGTGGGTGCACTGCCGCCGCACAGGAGCCAGCATGGTTCGCTAGTGTGCATACGGCAAAGTGTCGGCGCGGCCGGGGCACACTATGGCATGCTGGGCCGGTTCAGACCATTCTAGGCCGGGCCAAAGGCCCAATGGGCTACGAAAATGGGCGAAGGCCCAGAGGGGCTAGGCCCACTTTATTTTCAATTTAATTTTAGATTTTCTGGTATTTTATGCATTTGACTTTCATTTTAATTTGCTAATTCAAATCAAGGCTAAATGGATTTTAAATTTGACCTAAATTTAGATTTGGCTCAAATAACATTTTCTAGGATCCCATTTGGGGTTCTTGAATGGCAATGGGACAAGACTTCCAATTGGTTTCCTATTTCAATATAACTGATTTTGATTTTCCTATTGGATTTTCATTATTGAATTAAGATTTTGCATTTAGGTTTTAATTTATACCATGGCTAATTGAGTTAGGGTTTAGGTCGCACATGAATTTATTCCCCCTTGATTCATAGACCTCTCAATGCCAAATTTTTAGTACTTAATTTGGTAATTACCCTTTTATGCTTTAAGGTTTTAATTGAAACCTTATTCAAGTTTTTGTTGGTTTTAAATTTGCAATTAGTTCTAAATCCTTGGGTTCATTGCATTTTAATTAGGGCTTCCTTTCTACTTTATTTTAGAATTCTCAGGTTCATGTTTTATTTTGGATTTTGGGCTCGGTCTTTTTCTTTAATTTGCTCATGCTTGCCTTTTAAACTTTTAGTTTTGCAACTGGCTCTGGGTCCAGCAGGACTTTCACTGCACATCCTCGTGCCCTAGTTTCTAGATCATCTTTTTATATTCGTATCCCAATTTAATCTAGTTTTCTTATTACTTGCATCTTTTCCTCTAAATTTTTTATTTCTATGAACTTTTATTTATTAGGAACCTCAATCATAAACCATGAAAATCCAAATACCACAAGATGCAAATCAAAAGTTTTAACTCTTACACTATTTTATATAACATACTTTTTGGGTTATTACAATCCACCCAGGGGAATCAACTTGAGGTTACATCCACTCATCGTATTTTTTATCCCACCCACAAAGTTTTTAGAAATAGACACTAACTCGAGTAAGTTCCCATGCCTACCCATGACTGTGGGCTTGACTACTCGAACAGTTTTTACTCTGTAGAGGTCGTACACTTTACCCACAAAAAATAACCAACTTGTTATATTTCACATGTTTGCTTAGACATACAGATCAAAAAGATAACTACAATACTTTTACAATGCATCTTTCCAATGATCCACATCCACTAAGGTTTTCACCTCTGTGGGGTACATCCACCTATCCCAGAGGCCCTCTCTTGCATCGTATGGCAGCTTACATCTAGCGACATGACCCGTGCTCATCCAATGGCACAACCGCATTGAGTCGATGCAAATTAGTCAGCCGGGCCATACCATTATAGACTTATGGTTACACTATTTTATATTGGGAAGGGGTTACTAGATTAAATTCTTATGGATATCTAGGCGGTTCTACCACAACCACACTCCCATGCTACATCCGCACTAATACTTCTTACATCCGCCCAGATATTTAAGCAAGTTTAGAGTTTTGAGAATCCAAAATATCCTTTCTAGTTAAAATATCAGCCACTTCCCTCCAGTGGTTGCCCAAACCAATTTTCATGTTTGAAATGATGTCAGGGGAAATTAATGACTATAGATATCTACGCACGACTAAGCATGGCACTTTAGATAAGATCTATCACTAGTATGTTTAACATTATTTCTAGAGTGACAATGTTTTAGTACAAAGTCAAGGAGTGGGGGTATAATAGCACAATTATTAATTGGGACTTAACTATGAGCTTAACTCGAATATAATTTGCATGATAAAATTAAACATGCAATTTAATAATGTAAATCAACATAATTTGCATTAAAAATGTAGTGCAAAATAATCAAAGTATTTACTCGTCTGGCTCACAAGCTTGTTGGTCTTGAAGGTCCTAGTTGGGCTAGAACTGTGGCTCTTCTAGGTCTTCGTACTCTAATCGAACGATCGTGATGAAGAAGTAAATAAATACACAAATATACAAAAAAATCCAAATTAACTAAAAAATTATTATTTTACTTCTTATAAACAAGTTTTAATTGATTTGGATTTGAAATGAGTGAGGACGGACATTCCAAAGTTTAAATTAGAATTAATTCCCAAAATAAACAGAGGAGATCTATCTCTCTCACTGATAGGTGGGGCCCGAGGATTTTAATTTATTTTTTATTTATTTTCCTACTAGAAAAGCTAATGAAGGCTGATAGGTGGGCCACGATACTGTGTCGGCCACAGTAAAGCACATCAGTGGCTCATAACTTAAATTCGGTTTTAAATATATTTCTTAGTGAACTGGGTTAAATTCAGTTTTAAATATATTTCTTAGTGAACTGGGTCCACATGTCAGTGAAATATTAACTAATATTAATGAATATTATTAATACTAATTAATGATGTCATTAGCGCTAATGACATGGCTACAGTCCCCCCTACAGCTGAACTAGAGCATGGGGTTGCCATGCTCGTTGCCGATGAGGCATGCGGCGGCGGTCGCCAGCAACCCCAAAATGGGTTGCCAGGACCAGGCCGCACTGGTGGGTGGGGTGGCGCAACTGACAGTGGCAGCTTGAGCTCATGGTGACAAGGCAAACGATAGCAACAGGAGCTAAAGCAAGGGCACAGGGAGCATCTACGTGACATGGTGGACTCACCAGCGAGGTCCAGGGAAGATCGAGGTGATCCGATGGTGAGAACCCGAGGCGATGCAACGGTCTTCATGACGACAGCGAGCTAGGGACGGCTACAACCAAAATCGTCGATGGGGACCAAGAGAGGGACACATGGGGGTGCTTCAATCGGGAGGAATTGGATGATAGCGCACCGGTTTGTCGGGTCGACAAGGTGGTTGGAGTTCGGGAGAAGGTGGTGCTGGTGAGCTCTTGTGGGCGAGGTGAGATAGAGAGGAGGGCAAGACGATCATGCCGGAGTGGTTGGAAGGAGGGGCTTACCGGAGTGGCATGGCGACAGTGAGGCTACGACGACGCTCAATGGAGACGGAAGCGAGCTTGCTCCTGGCTCGGAACGAACAAGGGGAGAGCATAAGGGAGGGTAGGGAACGGGGGAGAACTTTGGTGACTTTTATAGCTAGGGAGGGGCGACACGACAACCGAGGGTGGTGCGGGCACACGTGGTGCAGCGAAGACCGCACAAAGTAGGCGAGGGCACGAGCATGCGACATAGTGTGGCGTGCGCGGTAGGCACGAGTCGGGCAGCACGGCGTGAGGCAATGCATGGCACCGAAATGGCACAGGCATGCGGCGCGGCAGGGACCGCTCGGCAGGGCGCCAAGGCTCGCGGGGTGCAAACAACGGGCGCAGGCGTGGCGCAACGTGCACACGGGCACGACGCGCACACAGGCACAACGGTAGCGTGTTAGGCGTGGCCAGAGTAGAAAACAGGAGAAGAGGGGAGAGAAAAGGGAGTTGGGCTGGGCCAATTGGGCCGAGAGAGAAATGAGCTGACCCAAAAGCCAATTTTGGATTTTGAATTCGCTTTTGAATTTTTTGGATTTGTGTTTGGATTTCAGAATTTGAATTTGAATTCAGGTTTGATTTTGAGTTTGAACTTTGCATTTGATTTTCATGTTTGATTTTGAATTTCAAATTTCGAATTCCAGTTTTGAGTTCCAATTCGAGTTTTAGGATGTTAATGGAGCATCCCCAGCATCACCCGTACATGCTTCGAGGGCTTCTTTGCGTCGACCTCCGCCCTTCACGGCCACCTTACTCTCCTCCTTCCGCTTCTCCTCTTAGCAGCGGCCGACTTTGGCCTCCATTTGGCCATCCTTTTCCTCGCAATTCCCGTCCTCCACGGCGCCAGCTACATCCGTAGCCGTGGGCGCGGAAACTAGCGCCGGCGCCGTTCCGACGCGGCGGAGGATGTGTCGCCCGCCGTGGCTTGGCCGATCTCGGCGAGAATTCCAAATCCTCCTCATCCGGCGCTTGAAGAGGCACCAATGGCCACGGAAGCGGAACTACGAGACTTTATTATCCTTGGAAACATCAAGCTGTTGCGTATCATAAACCAACCAGTACATGATTTGAGAGCCTGAGGTGGTCAGTTGAAACCCTTGCAACAAGTCGCAACTACAGAGCCTGGGTGTAGCTGAAACATTGAAGAGGTTTGCTGTCTTGTCTCTCCTGTTCTATTTCCTTTCAAATCTACAGCTTTTCATTCTACAAGCAGTCGCAGAGATTGAATTTGGAAACGAAATTTACAAAGAGGTACACGGTCTGCCCATATTAACTTCTTCTAGCTTCGACTCAGAGAAGACAAGCCTTGCTCCTGTCTTGCTACGAAGATAAAACAAAAGATCACAGACACATCACACACCTCTCCTCTTGTTATCATCTCACGTTCGTATCTCTCCCTTATTTTCCCCATTGCTCGTGTCCTCTTTCTAAAAGACACTTCTTTCAGTCACACAATTCATTTTCAGCAAAAAACCATCAGCAACAACTAATATGAAAAGGCCTAAATTGGGAGCTATCCTCACGATTTTCAAAATTTTCATGTTGATTTGATACCGAACATAAGCATGTTGCAATGCACATAGCTGTCAATTTGCACTAGGTATGGCCTCCTCAAATATTACTTGATAAGTTAGCAGCATCGAGAGTTGCATAATCAATTTAGCATGAGTTGCTCAAAAAAACCAAATTACCGTATATTCAGCGGTTCTCTGGACTGCATAGATGATCCATGCATTACAATCAACAGAACTAAAACTCGGCCATACGGCATCAGAAAATTGACATATAAGAATTAAAGACTATCCTTAATTGAAGGACAAAAAGGCATGAATTATCACGGACTATGATTCCTCATTCTTCACAACCAATGTAATGTGCTTGCCGTCAACAGAAAACCTGGAGCTTGAAGCTATCTGCAACAAGAAATAGTTCAGCATTGTGCATCAGTTAGCAAGAGAAGAGTCTCAAACAGGAACCAATGGAAAGAACAGTTAAGCTACATCAGCATTTTGCATCAGTCAGTAACAAGAGTCTCAAACAAGAATCAATGGAAAGAACAGGTAAGTAAGCTACATTGATTTCATGTTATTACCTTCTCCACCAACATAGCATGCAGCTGCTCCTTATCTTCAGTCAGACCACATTCCTGAAGTTCTTTAATTACTAGCTTTTGCAGCTTCTTCAACTTCATAACTCCATCCGGATTCTGAAAGGGGAAAAGAACAGCTCAACTGTCAACACCAGATAGTTCCAAGGATAAAGACAAATCGGACAAAACCAATATTTCTTATAAAGAAGGCTTACCATCTTCAGTGTTTTAGTAATAATTTTCTTCCACTTGATTTTCTGCTTTTTAGTGTCTTTATGGTTGGCACAACTGGCTGGTTCATCTGCCGGACTCTTACTCTTTGTTTTGTGTTTGGGCTCTCCATTTTCAGATTGTATCACCTCTCCGATGTTCAAGCTCGATAAATTTTGTCTTTTTGCATTATCTGGTTCCTCTGAGGCTGTGTCATCTGTTCTCTTTCTTTTTGCAGCATCGTTGTCCACATCATTTTCGCTGTCAGCACTCATCCCACCATTTACTTGTGTAGATTCCGTCGTTGGTGCACCACCACTTTCCTTGTCATTTGTAGTTTGTTCAGCTCCATTTGCTTGCTTCTGAGAAGCATGATAGGCTTTTGCTTTTGCCCTATGTTTCTTGCCATCAGCATGTGATAAGAGAGTTTGCTTGCTAGTTGTAGTTGTCTTGCATAAGCTGTGACGCAAATCCACAACAAGCATACAAAATTATCTAGATATCTCAAGAATGGAATTCTTTGAATTAAGATCTAAATACTTCAATCCATAACTAGAATGCATATATTAGTGAAATTTGAGTGTGCTTCAGCTGAAATGGCCCAACTTCAAGGCCAAATGAGGGATAATTCATCTGCACAATAATGACATGGTTGTTCTGTAAATTTGAAGTTGTCTTTGAAGAAAAGGATCCCCAATACATGGGCTACCAGTAAACACGTATGAAAGGCATTTGCTACTACAATCAACCGAGACAAAACAATGCCTAATTTGGTCTTAAGTGGTAGACATCTGCAGCTTTGAAAACTTACCACACTTTCTTCACTACCCATTTTTTAGTGTAAGTCTGTATAGATGTACTATCACGGTCAGGGATAAAAATATCGCTACCAGAGGAAATCCCGCCGAGGGGCCGGTAACGATAACCGGCCAGTTACCGGAAAACCCGGAGAAAAACCGGACAAAATTTGAATTTGGACTGTGTTTGAAACCGGTAACCGGAAAAACCGGACGGTTACCACCCAAAAACAGAAGAAAAACCACTAAAATGGAAAAGACACTAAAAACCGGTTATGGGTAATTAACAATTGAAAATTCCTAATACAATCATAGCAAAAAACATCAAGTCAAGCACGGGAGGTCCTAATACGTTAGATTAGTGTTAAACAATGTAAACATTATTAGGGAATCCAACTTCTACGTTCAAAAATTCAAATTTGAATTTAAACAAAATCAGCGGGTAAATTGTTTCCCGGTACCCACCGGTAAATCCGGTTCCCACCGGTAACTGGCGGGATTTCACCTCATGTATGTGACTGATATAACCTAGGCCACCTTAATAGTTCCAACTTCCAAGCAAGCTGTTTCTGAATGGTGATACCAATACACATAAAACACAAGCTATGAACATTAACCATAATATCATAATCTACATTTTGAAGGTTAGGAATATAGATAGTTCAGAGCAGCTATGATGGAGTGGGGCTTTTACTACAGAACCATTTGCAAATATCATAGTATAATGAGGGATCACATTAGCACACCTGCAGAACCAAGGGGGCCATGTTGACAGTCCAACGTTGATATCAATATCGGCATTTGGCTTTGGCTTGTTTGGCTTACCCTGTGCATTGTTGGATGACTTGTTCTGTCCCTTGGGACCATACTTCTCCTGAAAGGATGATTCAGCACAGAAATGAGCACCAGAGTCAAAACCATAATCTACAAATATAACTGCAGCCACAGTAAACTGGCACTGTCCCAGCATCACTTAACTTTACAAAGCCCTCTATGATGTGGAACTCACTAAACTCTAAGAACACACTCTGAACAACGCATCCAAAATCCTGACATATGCACTAAACTAAGCCTGTAGTGAATTGCAAACTGAAAGTTTCATATATGCTGACCTATCAATTCACAGTTAAAAACCTAATCCTAATCAACTACAAAACACTAAAGCGCCCCAACAGGCTACAAACCTCTAAATATAGCTCACCCACCAATTATACCACAAAGAAATCATCCTAAATCCCAGTCTATCCATTAAACTGATCATGTGTATGCACCCCGAAATGAATTTCCCAAGCAATTTGCTATAGGGCTCAGTTGCAACGTTAGAAAACTCAATCCCAATAACATCCAACACAATTCAACCAGATACCAATCTGCCAGCAGGCCACAAGCTTTGCAACTTAGCACTTACCCACCAATTGCACGGCTAAGCGCATCACATTTCATTGGGATTGCATAACAGAACACCAAATTTCACACTACGAAGAGAGAGAGAGAGAGAGAGAGAGAGAGAGAGACATGAGCAGGGGGCACTCACAGCCTCGGAGATGCACTGGGTATGCCCCTGGACGGTGTCCTGGCTGAAGACCTCGCCGCAGTCGATGCAGGAGAGCTGCACAAAACGAAACCAATCACTTGCAAGTCACTATCCTCAAGATCTCGAAACCGAAGCAGAGCGAACCAAATCAACACGGAGAGCGAGGGAGAGGTGGGGAGGAAGAGACGGTAGGTCGGGTCACCTTGCAGGCGGAGCAGGAGCGGAAGTGGCCGGCGAGCTTGGGCTTCTTGAGGTTCTCGCCGCAGTCCTCGCACTGGAACCACACCATTGCGGCCTCCAGGAAGCTTCTGGAGGCGGGAGGCTTGTGTTAGGGTTTTTGGTTGTGAGGCGGCGAGGCGAGGAGAAGGGCGCCGAGACAATCGGAGTTTTTTCTGCGGCCGCGGAGTGGAAGCTTCTGGAGGAAAGGCCCAACGGCCCATCTGCTCTCTTGGGCCACGGCTTTCAGGAACTCCTCAAATTTAGCGCGAAAATGCTGTTCTGCGACCCGCGCGCCCTTGATCCTGCCTGCCGGCCCGCGCACTCCACCGAGTCGACCGTGACTGGCCCTGACAGGGATCATCGGTGTCCTCAGGGGCGGAATTAGGCCTCGGGCTAGGTAGGCTATAGCCCGAGACCCAGCAAAATTAATAGTGTAAAAATATTTTTAAACGGGCTGAAAAATACACTGTTAATAGTTTAGCCCGAGACATCACAGTCCAGCCCGAGGCGGCATAAGTGGCCCAGCCCACGATGGAAACCTAGCGCCCACGATCGGCAACTCTTGATCTTCTAGCGTCTATTCCCGCTTCATGACCGGGCGCCTGATGGCGGCGGCTCTCCTCTCCCCCACTTGGCTCTCCTCTCTCATGGCGGCTCTCCCTAATCACGGGCCTCGCCCTCGCCTTGCGCGGTCGCGCTGTGCAAGGCCGCCGCCCGCCTCCTCCGGCCCGTCTGCCCTCGCCTCCTCCGGCTCTGGCTCCTCCTCCGCCCTCCGGCTCCACCCTCGCCTCCTCCGGCTCCGCCACCCAGTGAACATTTGCTATAGAAACTAAAGATACCAAAATTTATGTTGGTCAGTAATGATTATTGATGTCTTACTTTCAATTATTCGCTATAGAGTTAATAGTGAATACAAAATGAAGCGGATCAATGATGCGTTTCTGATGTACTTTTGTTATGTTGTGGTATACTGGTATGGGTATAAATTGACGTTAGTTTTTAGTTGTTAGAATTTAGCCCGGGGCGTAGCCAAATCCTGGTTCCGCCACTAGGTGTCCTCGATCTTAGCTGCTCGGCGTAGAGAAGCAAGTTAGTGTGGAGATGAATATATCACTTCTATGATTATGGTTTTTTGAATAATATGTACATAAAAAGCACTATATAGATTTATCCAACATGAATTTTATGTATATTTAGGAGTCGTTATATCCTGCTAGGTTTTGGCTCATGGCCAAATATACATGAACTTACAAGGTCACATATTTAATGGGCTGGAACGATAAGAGTTTGGACGATAGTCTCCGAGTGGGATATGATCTCTATCCGTATTGGATAAGGGTCCGATTAGAGGCTATATAAGGAGAGGTGCGGGGCTAAGGGAGGCATCCCGAAACACACCCGTCGAAACCCTAGCCGTCACCTCTCATAACCCCTACCGTGCGTGCTGGTGCTAGCACGCCGACGCACGATGTTTCATCTCTGGATATATGGACCTCGGTAGAGGCACTCCAGACGATCGCAAGGAATAGACGGTTGGCCAGAGAATGATCGACTACTACCACTACACCGACGCGCTCTTTGTTGAATTAGCTGCTTCAACTCTACTTCCCGTTGCACTGCACGTCTAGTGGTAACGATCTATGATCTCTTACTCGAATGGTTTCCTAGTTTGCGCGGTAGAAAATTTTAATCTGTGCTAGTATAGCCTACCTGTATCCCAATAGTAGGTTTTTAAGGCGGCAGATAAAGAGGTCGAGAGATGAGTTAGATTTTGCTGTTGACGGCCAGCTAGTAATGAGATGGAAAAGAAAGTTACTTTTTAGGGGTAGCGCATCCGAAGCTGTGAATGTATATTTAAGATAGTGCTCAAAGTGACTTCTAACTTCTAGCTTAGGACTTAACACTACTACAAAACAAGCTATACTAGACGTCTCACCACAGACGGTTCATGTAGAGCCATCTGTGCTTTGATTATTACAGACGGTTCATGGCTAAAACCGTCTCTGAAACTATCATAGACGGTTAGGTTTAAAAGACGTCTGTGATATACACATTATCACAGACGATTTTTAAGTAGAACCGTCTATGAAACTATCACAGACGGTTTTTATTTAAAACCATCAGTGTTTTGTCTTTGTCGTATGAACTACAGAAACTACTGAGACGAGATACAAATTCAAGGCAAATTTATTACAAAAGTCCCCAAAAAAGAGATTCCCAAACCTTAGTCTTCTGTGCTTCATATGCTTTTTCATCGACTTTTGGAGTTGGGAGGTTCAGCCGCTGAGTTCTCGAATGTCATAAAAATTATCCTTGCCCTCTCCACTTCCTCCTCTATCCTGGGCAAATCATTAGCATGACCCATAATCTCAAAGAGGATACCATGATAAGCTTCCTCAGAATCAGCCGCTTCTGCTTAATTGGCAAGGTTATCCATGTGTCTCTCTACTGCCGCAAGAGCTTCCTCCGCTTTGTGCGTATTGCAGAGAAGAACAAGGTTGAGGGCGGTTTCCCTTTCCTAAGCGGCAACGAGACACCTCCATCGATGGTGGATGATGAGGTCCAGCTGACGGATGGAAGCGAGTCAAGGAAGAAGAGCAGGGCGTGAGCGGAGGAGCTGCTTCAGACGTAAATTGTTGGCCGCCTGTGTAAGGTTGCGGCCGAACAACTCATGATGGATAGATGAGATGAAAGAGATCAAAAGAATATTAGATGCCATTATTGAGAAATCTGGTGAAGAAGATGAAAGATCAAGCTCCATTTAAGTTGGTTTTGGTGTTAATGACAAATACCATTATGGGAGTTTACAAATACTATTATAATATTTTGGTGATAATGACAAATGTATATATGAGACTAATATATTTGTTTAAGGTTATTTATGCTTAGTCTCACTTAAATGAAAAGGTGAAATTATTGATAAATGTATTAGTATATCTTTCTTTTAATATTGCTGCATTTCTCACATCCAAATATATGATTAAATGATAAATCTTTCATGGGACTAATATGTTTGTGTAAGTATATTATTCCTTAGTCTCATTTGGATGGAAAGGTAAATTCAAAGAGGTATGCATTCGAAATCACACTAATGCATTCCTTAGATCCAAAATATAGATTGAACTCCTCGATTAGTCCAAAATGAATATGTGCATATGTCTTCATTATATACGCTTGTATGCACACATTTAGGAGGAGCTCTCTCTATGTTTTGGAGTTTCATGAGTATTGATCCATATTTCTTTTAATATGCATATTTAGGATCTTTACTTTGAAACACATCCATTGGGTATATATAGCATGTATAGTTTATATATACTTATGTGCAATCGGGTTGTCATCTAACTTCTCCATTATGTGTTAATGGTTGGATGATCAATGACAACCGATAAGTAAGCTTTGTTTAAAGCTTAGCTTAGAGTATATAATTGTTGTGTACAAGTTGCATACTCGCAAATCAATTTTTATCTCATTATTTGTTGAGATTGTCATGAATTACTAAAAAGGGGAGATTATTGAATCTAGTCCCTCCATTATGTGTTAATGGTGAAGTTTGGTAATTGATGACAATTGTTTTGTGTACTAACATTTTCTATGAGTTGGATGAATAGGTTAGATTCTACAAATGAGGATGACTTGGGATGACTTCATGTGTTGAAGATCATCCCGTCAAGATTTGAGAAGAAGATGGCTTCATGTGTTGAAGGCTATCAAGAAGAAGATGCAGCATGAGTTGATGCATGTCTAAGAGGAGATGATCATGTGTTGATCATCAAGTCAACTGAAGACTATCATATATTGATGGAGTTGATGAAACAAGATGCATCATGAGTTGATTCATATCAAGACGATGACTCAAGGCAAATGTATGACTAACTAGGGCTAAGGATGTGTTCCTAGTCTTTTACTGGTCTTAGTGTTTGGTTGTGCACCTCGGATCCTTCGTGCAGCGCGTCCGTCGAACGTGCTCAAGGCAAATACCTCTAGTCGTGACCTTTCCATTTCGCATATCACGTGTTTCCAGTTTACTTGTCACCTTATCATTGAGTATAACTATCAGGTCACTCATGCTTGCTGGACTAATATCATATCATTAAAATTATTTGTTTGATATCATATCATTAAAGTTACCCGGCTAGCATCATATCGCTTGGCTAATATCATATCACTTAGCTAACATCATATCGTTAAAGTTACCTGGCTACTAGCTTATCACTAAAACTTATCTAGTCAATATCATATCTCTTATGTTGTCTGGTTATTATCATATCGCCCATGTTTGCTTGGTTATAGTCTTTTAATATTGTATTCATACTATAATGTTCTAGGTTATTTTATTTCACCTGCTTTTATGTTTATTAGAATGCTCAATTAAAATGTTCTAGAATTCACAGTTTTAATTAGTGTTTTAGAATTCATGTTTCAACCATTAATGAGGGTAACATATGAACATATTTAATTTAGGTTTAAAATTATTAGCACTTTGTTTACATTAGGACCGCTATGTTTTAATTCCTGGTACCATGATCTAGTAACTACTTACGTTGTATGTGGGCCATGACGGATTTATATGTGCATGATACATGTTAATTTGACTAATAATCACTTAACACATAATAAAACTTGGATGAATGACAACCCTTGCGTGAACTATGTTATAATATCCCTTTTAGGTTAATTCCTAGATCTCTACCATCTTAAGCATTTCGTTTCTAGCCTCAACAACCCCTTCCACTTATCATAGCCTTATCCTCGCCATCTCTTAGTTTCCTTAAATTCTTATTATATAATCTGTTTATGATGTATCAGTTACCTTGTCACTATATTATCATCCCCTATCATCCTCATATTGGGAATTATGTTTCTCAATTTTCAATCTTAGCAAGTCTTTTCACTTCTCATAATATTATCTTATCTTTCTCTTAGTTCATTTAAATTCACACCACATAACATGTTAATAATATAATGGTTAACTGGCCTGGGATTATCCAGATGTAGGGGAGATTTTCACTCACCTGGTAACGTACAGGGGGCCGTACACTCTCGTTACTCAGGATATTACACCCCATCTGCGGTTATACAGTTGAGGACAGCGTTATGCCTGACGATTCTCGTATAACCGGGTATGTGATGCGTAATCACTAGCACCATTGCCATAACTTGCTAAATAATATTTATCTTTAATGCCACCGTTTTTGTGATCTTTGTCTCCGATCCGTATCAGTGTTTTGATAACATAGTTTCATTGCACGTAACATGTGTCAATTGCTTGCTTTGCTTGTTTTTTACATATCTTGTTTGCATTACCTGTTCTTTACTGACCATGTTGCGACCGTTGTTGGGTATTTGCTGAGATTTTCAAATCTCACGCTTACTCTTTCTATTCTCAGGTAAAAGACCAGTGGAGTGATAGCATCACGCATGGGTGGGAGCATTCGAGTTTTCAGCACCGTGGCTTGCCACTAGTTGTAATTTTATTTGTTCTTTATTTAGTTAGAAGTAGACCGCTCCCATATTTCAAACATGTATTTCAGTTTTTATTAGTTCTCTATTAAAGTACTTTTAAAGTTTTAATTTCGTGTGATTTCTATTATTGCTTTTATTATTATTCTTTAATTTGATGATGATATTTTATAGTAGTAACTTACATCGGTATGTAGGGTGCTACAGACACATCTGGAGTTTTTTTCTCCGATGCTCAAGCATGTAGGATTCAGCTTGAGATTGAGTTGCTTTCTTTGCTTCAACCTTGTACCCTTTCATCTTGCTGTACAAATTTAGAGACAGTCAAGGCGGCGACAGTTGTACTGTATTTCGGCAACGATGCATTGCGTATACTGTAATTTGTAACAGTTATATTAGTGTTTACTCATTTAGCAGTGCCATCCACCTCTATATACATGTGAGAATTTAGTAGGTGTTGTCAAAAGCATTTGGGACACCTTTGTCTAGTATTCTTAACTCTTAAGCACCTGTTATTATACCTCTGCTAATTGAATTGAGATTTAATCGCGTCTCGTGTTTTATTTTGTAAAAATGCACAAGAAATTCCGATAATGGTGAGCCATAGACCATAGTTGTTAATATTATGACCTCACAAAATTAAACAACAGTAAATTACCCATGATGACGAGCCATAGATCATAGTTGCTCTCAGATCAATGACCTCACGACCCAACGTGCATGACGGAAGCACAAGAATAGCAGCAAACATGGGTGTACCGAAATTTTAAATAGTAAATCTGGATAATAGTTAGGAAGAAAACATCCAAATGATATTTATCAATATCTTTTTAAATAAGCACAACCAAATATCCTTGTGCTACATAATAATGCCATCCGAACTATTTATTCCATCTCAAAATGAATGAAAAGCTGGAGCTACCTAGCCCCCCCATTTATCTAATCTGGAAATGATTCATGAACCTACTTGCTAGCCCATTTATCTGATGTGGGAATTGTTGATGCCAAATTCCGTTTGCTGAAACTTGGGAAGAAGCAAAGGACCTGAAGAACGTAAATAGCTATATGTTCTAAAGTTAATTCCATGCAAGTATAAGCACATAGTAAGTGCATAACAAAGTCAGAATCTGTCTAAAGAACATTACTTTGCAAGTTCATTTGAAGATCAGAACTAATACTTCATGACTACAGATCATTACCCCCCAATGGTACAACTGAAATAAGGTAAAAACATTAACTGCATCCTGGATCAGACAGTTCACAAGCTCAAGATTTTTCTAGCAGCTACTGTTGGAAACGACTCACGAGATTCATACTAACGCAGCTGTTGGCTGCACATCATGAGGACGTGAAATTGCACAGCAACCAGGTAAAAAGTGCAGTTCTGGTGAATTTCATACTACTGTAACGGTTCTTAATAGCTATTGTGTTGGGACCAGATTTCTGAATCCGAATCTGCTGTGCATTACCGTATTAGTCTCAAATCAAATCTATTACACAGTAAAATAGTGATGAATACATAGCCAACAACACTTTATTACAATAATAAAGAGTACATGCCATATAACCACTTTATTACAACTGAGATTTTAAGATCTCTCAAACTTACAAAACACAGTGAAAGTAAAAGAAATTCTGATGATGACCCATCAACATACCACAGGCAATTGATTGGGGAAATGCAACCTAGTACTCCGGGATGCCTTCCTCGAATCCACATGCAAAGTAGTCGTAGACTTCTTCTTGGTCTTCATAAAACTCTGAGATTTGTTTTGAGTGTAGCATGTGAGTACATAAACTACTTAACAAGTCTTGGGAAAAATACAGGAGATGCATGACTTAACAAAGAAAGGATAATATGGTTCTTTTGTACAAAGCACATTTTATTTTAAATACTATTAAATATTTTCGAAAGCCTCAATTTAACAAAGTAATTGCAGTAACTAAAACTAGATAACATATCCAGTGAAGGTTCAAACCACCAACACTAATAGACAGGCTCTAACCGCCAAGATTTAAAACTATGGGTTCCATCCACCCACACCGGCTCCATCCGCCGAGACACATTCCCAAGAGTTTCATCCACTCCCGAGATCCCAAAATTTTTACTTTGAAATCAAAACCAAAGATCTACTATGTGAAAGTGCACCTTGCTCATCTTTAACCGTGGCTCGGCTATTCGAATAGTTTTACACTCTACAGAGGTTGTACAACTTTACCCACAAGAGATAAGTTATCTTAATAGCCAATATGTTTCCTTAGACATGAGACCTAGATAATTTATCACAAAGCTTTAACCTTACTTCAGTCTAGCTAGACACCACCCGCTGAGATTTCGTCGTTGAAGGGTTAAATCCACCATAGTCAGAAGCCCTCTCTTGCGTCGTAGGAGTACAGTAAATCTCTGTGCCTCATTGTCAGTAACTCCAGTAACCCTAGTACTCACTTACCACTGATGATATCTAAACTAAACATTTGTGAGTTATTAAGCTAGGTCGTACCCATTTAAATTTGTGGTTGTACAGTAGTACTTAGTTTGGACAATCACAAGCGTCGGTCCTTAATTGACTAGGGCGGCACATTCACAATATAAGTTCTCGTGCTAAATCCGCATCAACCCAATCTTACCATCCGCCCCAGTCTAAAACCAATTTTCACCATTTTATTTTATTTTATAAACCAATAGCAACACCTATTGCCAAACACTTGATAAAAACAATTGTTTAGAGATTTTGATAGTATTATTCCCACCCATAGGGTTATAATGACCGAAAGCTTGTCTAAGCAGTTACCACCATTCTAAAATTATGAAATAACATTATAATATCAATACTAAGATAAAGAAAATCTAGAGTGACAAAGGTACATGGTTGTCAACTCAAATGAGGGAATAACAATTATTGGTTTAACTATTATCCTTAAAATAGAAGTTATCATTTTATGTAACATAGCAATGTATTTAAATCTGAAATAATAAAATGATTTTCATAAATGTAGGTATAAGATGATCAAAGGAGACTTGTCTTCCTGCATGTTGTTTGGACCTTCCTGTTGCGGATCGGAAAACTCTTCGGCGACGTCGGGGTCTACGCGCAAACACGAGAAACCCAAATAAATAAATAAACACAAAAAGTCACAAAAATACAAAATATATATACTGGAAGGAAGATATTGAATTTATATGAATTTAGAAATTTGAACGAGTGCAAATGGAGCTAGGCTGAATGAGTACAAGCTTTTGGAAGTTTGAAACTTCATAAAAAGAAAAAAGAGATTTTTCGAACGGCTTTGGAATAGGTCGGAGCAGTCTGATCAGCACTAGAAGATGTTCGGACCAGTCCAAACGCTATATAGTGGTCGATAGGCTTTGGGTGGTGAACAGTCGTGATCAGATGACTGAACGTGGTCGAAAATTTAGACATGGTCGGTGGTCGAAGTGGCTGTGAGTGGTTGGTAGTCGAAACATGGTCGGAAGGAGTGGTCGAAAAGTTTGAAGTGGTCAAACGGCTGCCGTAGTCGAATAGAGCAGTGATCGAACAAGGGTGCGATCGAAAGCGGAGGAGGTCGAAGGATATAACGTGGTCAAAAACGGAGGTGGTCAAAGCATATAACATGGTCGAAAGGTATATGTGGTCAAAAGGCTTTATGTGGTCGAAAGATTTTATGTGGTCGAAACCTACGAGAATTGTCAGACTACCCAGAGTGGTCGTAGCTAACGAGGTTGTCGTAACCGACCAGGGCGATCGTAACATTAATGATGGTCAGGAGGCCAATAGTGGTCGAACAGCCGTGGTCAGATAGTGCCAAGGTCGTGTACTGTGGTGGTCACGAACGGCTGCAGTCGTGAGCGATGCGGTTGAAAGCGGCTGTGGTCGTGAGCGACCGTGGTCAAAAACGGCTATGGTCTTGAGCGACTGTGGTCGTAGGAAGCCGTAGCCGTAGGATTGGCGGGTTCAGAGAGGTCGAAGGAATCGAAGGGTTCGGAGAGGTTGGAGGGATCGAAGGGTTCGGAGAGGTCAAAGGGTATAACGTGGTCGGAGGCCAGAGAGACGTTTAGACCGTCCGATCGACCAGAGAGATGTTCGGACTGTCCGATTGGCCAGAGAGACAAGGTGGCGTGGAGAAGATTTTGGTGTATGGTTGCTTTACTAGAGGGAGATCGGCAGCGAGGAAGGAGTGGCGGCGGGATTTCTCGACACGACTTCGACCAACCTCAGGGATTTCTCTGGAGGAAGAAATGTTTTGGTGAGACGAAAAGGAAGGCGATAAGATCACAGTGTTCCAATTTGTAGCTTGGGCAAAAAACGGAAACCGATGGAATTCACGGCACTGTGTAAATGTTTCTCTGCATTAAGGACACGTAAAAGGAAAGGAAAGAATGATGAATTGATTGCTAGCTTAAATTGGGGCAGTTTCCAAGTAAAGATGATGAGGAGAAATGACCCTTGGCCGGTTGGAGATTTGAGCCTGTTGGCCTGGGCGCAAGGTAGAAGAAAAAGAATAGGAACTATGGCCTCCAAGATAAAAGGAAGGAACGAAGAAAGCTAAATGAAAAAGGAAGAAAGAAGTGTGGTGGCTAGTGCTGTTCAGCTGGGGATTAAGCGAGCCACACAAGGGTCAACAGAGAGATGAATTCCTCCAAAGGAATTTTCTTTTATTCATATTAAGTTTTAATTAATTCAGAAAAAATCCAAATAAAATCTCAAAATTTTTAAATAATTAATTTAAAATTAATTTTTTAAAGAAAACGAAATTTTGAGATGTGTCGTACCGTGGACAATGATGCGAGGGGTGTACTGCAGCCATTTCCAGGCAAAGCACAGACTTAGCTGTTCTAACAGCACACGTGCCGTAAAATCATTCAACACAATCTTGGTGCTGAGACCAGCACTCGTATCATTCAGAGGCAACTAACTGAGATACTGAATGTGTTGTAAAGATGGGAAAACCTAGCAAGCAGTGATTGGATCATGTCATATAGCCGATAGCGAGAGAAACTGACAATGTGACAAGGGAAATGTTAACAAACTCAAGCAATCAGGAAGAAGAATCTACCAAATTAGATAACATAAATTCACTTGATGAGCATCCCAACAGCAGAGCGTGTCAGTAAGCCCCATGAGATCACAGCTTGTCAGGCACTAATCACCAAACCTTGCATCATACTGTAGCTGTTCACTCACGGTCTACTGCCAAGTATATACCCTGAACAACTAACCTGTACCTAAATGCCTCAGGCGCACGACAGCCGCCGGCGCAGCCCAGAAATCGAACCAATCACACATCAGTCAGCTTCTAGCAGATGATGCAGAGAGTGCGCGGGGCGGGGGCATACATAAGAGGAGTGAGAGGCGGTCACCTCGTAGGCGGCGCAGGAGCGGAACCGGCCGCGAGCTTGGGTTCTCGCCGCCGCCCCCGCGCTGGAGCGGCACAGACGCCTGGAAGTGGGAGCCGGAGGAGAGAAAGAAGAGGGAAATGTCGAAGCAGAGCCCTAGGCCACAGAATCTGCTCGTGGGCCATTGCAAGGCCCGCGATGCATGGCTGCTGCTTAGTCAAGATAAATTGAACCGAACCAAATGTGTGCAAGAATGCAACCCAAAGACAGACGATGCAAGAAAGAACAACGCAAACACAGACGAATCGATGCAAGAAATGGAGAAATAAAGCAGCAAAAATTGCAGAATTCAGTCGTTGCATTGCGAACAAACGATCCAACACTACTACAAAAGAGGCTATACTGGACGGCTACATCACACATGGTTCATATGGAACCGTTTATGCTTAAACTATCACAGACGATTTATACTAGCAACCGTCTGTGATATTTTCACAGACGGTTATTAACACGAAAGTTGTGGATATCATAGACGGTTCGTATAAAAAACCGTTTCTGATATTCTGAACATGACAGACGGTTCTTGTAACAAATCGTCTATGATATTGCGGACATCACAGACGGTTTGTATAAATAATGGTCTGTGGTTGGAACCTTCTAGGATAATCTGCGCTATTAAATACTGGGCATGTGTGGTCTTGACACAGATCTGTCTTCATTGCGCTGCATCGGTGGAGCGAGGCGGCCGGTTTTAGGGAGTTTGATGAAAACATTTCACTTATAGATCTATATACGTATTCTTAGTGATCAGATGTTAGTATTCAATTGCTTCTAATAACTTATATGCTTTGTAATTGAAAGAGATGATAGATAGGTTTTTGTTTAGATCTAGCTACCTAGGTTTAGAAAGATAATGTTAGTTCACTTCAATATATTCTTGCTTAATATTATTGTGTCATAAATACGTGGCTAGGTAGCTACCTACGTAATATAGATGTCATGTGTAAGTATAGCTAGTCTGATTTGCTATATATAGTAGCGCTAACAATCGTTTTTGACACTCATTTGTTACATGTGTAGCGTAGATGGACTGAAGTTGGATGTACATTGAGAACCGTGTGAGTGGAGAGTACATTAATGGCATGTTTGCTTTTAGAAAAGCGGCCGAGCTGGATATGTTAAAGAAGGGGATGAGATATATGTAATGTCCATACATTGATTGTGATAATCTAAAGATATTTAGTAACTCAGCGCAAATCGAAACTCATTTGATTTGAAAAGGTTTCAGAAAAAAGGTACAAATGTTAGACCAGTCACGGTGAAGAGAAGAGTACACAAAAAGGTAGTTATGATATCGTCGAGGGAGACAACGATATACTGGTTGTGGACTGTGCTTTCGATAATGAGGATATGTCGCAGGTTGATAATCTGGATCAAATGCTACGTGATGTAGAAGGAAACTATAGTGAGAGAGAGTTTGGTAAATTCGAGGGCTTGAGGGAGGACTCGGACAAACTTTTGTTCACGGGCTGCAAGTCGCATTACACGAGGTTGTCATCAGTTCTATAACTGCTGAAATTGAAGGCAAGCAATGGTTGGTCCGACAAGAGTTTCACGAAATTGTTAGGTCTCTTAGCGGACATGCTTCCAAAGAGAAATGTGTTGCCGAGAACCACCTACCAAGTAAAAAAGATTCTTTGTCCATAAGGAATAGAAGTAGAAAGAATACATGCATACCCGAATGATTGTATCCTGTACCGCAAAGAGTATGCTAACTTATATGTGTGTCCGGTGTGCAAAGCATCTCGATACAAGCATAAAAATGACCCCGATGATGGGAAGGGCATCGAGGTGAAGCAAGGACCTCCTAATAAGGTATTGTGGTATCTTCCTGTAATTCCTCGTTTGAAGCATTTATTTGCAAACCGCAAGGATGTAAGATTGATGCATTGGCACTAGGAGCAGCGTAAGAAAGATGGAATGATAAGACACGTTGCTAATTCTGCCTAGTGGAGGAACATCGATAGGATGTTTATAGATTTTGGTGTGGAACCGAGGAATATAATGTTTGGGTTGAGCACAGATGGAATGAATCCTTTTGGTAACATGAGCAGCCAACATAGCACCTAGCCCGTGACTCTGTGCATGTACAACCTTCCTCTTTGGTGATGTATGAAGCGGAAGTATATTTTGATGCCACTACTTATCCAAGGGCCGAAGCAACCCAGGAACGATATTGATGTGTACCTAGCACCATTGGCGGAAGATTTTGCAATACTATGGAATGAAGGGGTACATGTGTGGGATACGGACAAATGAGAGAACTTCACTCTACGTGCCATGTTGTTCTGCACCATTAATGATTTTTCTACCATTGGTAACCTATCAGGGTTGAGTACAAAAGGAGCCAAACCCTGTCTGCACTGCTTAGATTATACCGAGTGTGTGGTTGAACAACTCATGCAAAACTGTGTACATACGTCACCGTAGGTTCCTTCCAAAGTATCACTCATACCGTAAGATGAAGAAACAATTTGACAGAAAAAGAGGATGACTCAGTACCAAGGCCTTTTAGCGGGAATGAGGTATATGATATGGTCAAGGATATCGACGTTGTGCTTGGAAATGGACGTAAATTGAGGACCTGTTGGAAGAACATGTGGAATAAGAGGTCAATATTTTGTGACTTATCTTATTGGGAGCACTTAGAAGTTCGCAATTGCATCGATGTCATGCACGTAGAGAAGAATGTATGTGACAGTTTGATTGGTCTCTTACTGAACATTCGTGATAAAACAAAGGATGGTGTCAATGTAAGACGTGACTTGGTCGCTATGAATATCAGGACCAAGTTAGCACTGATAGAGACCGATAAAGGCTGGATGTACCTTCCCCCCAACTTGCTACACGTTGTCTAAGTCCAAGAGAACTCAACTGTACCAGTCCTTACATGGTGTGAAAGTTTCGTCCGGTCACTCCACCAGCATGAAGAAACTTGTTTCCATGGAACATTTGAAATTAATTGGCATGGAGTCTCATGACTGTCATGTGCTAATGACACAAATGATACTTGTTGCAATTAGAAATATTTTTCCGAACAACGTTCGAGTGACAATCATAAGGCTATGTTATTTCTTTAACTCAATTGCTCAGAAGGTCATTGATCCCGATGGACTAGATGCTCTGTAGACTGAGGTGGTGATAACTCTATGTCATCTAGTGATGTTTTTCCTTCCGTTAGTTTTTGATATCATGGTCCATCTCATTGTCCACCTTGTGAAAGAGATAAAGATATGCGGCTCCGTATTTCTACATCATATGTACTCATTCGAGAGATACATTGGAATTCTCAAGTCCTATGTAGCAATCGATCTCGACCGGAGGCTAGCATCATCAAAGGTTATACAGCCAAAGAGATCATTGAATTCTGCATCGGTTACATGGCCTAGGTCAAACCAATATGTTACCTCTATCTCATCACGAGGGGAGGCTAGAGGGTATCGGGACTATCGGAAGGAAAGCGATAACTCTGGATCGAGATACGTATGCTCAAGCCCATTTCACGATTTTACAACATATGACTGAATTGACCCCATATATTGAAGAGCACAAGGACATACTACGCCAAGAGAATGCAGGCCAGTCAGAGGTTTGATCATGAGACAACACAACCGTCAGTTCAACGAATGGTTGAAGGTGCGATTGACTAGGAGGTCCTCAAGTGAAACACTACAATAGTTAGCAAAATGGCCAAAATTTACAATTGTGACAAGACAAGCATACGACATTAATGGTTACAAATTTTATACAACAGATCAAGATAGAAAGAGCACAGTGCAGAACTCAGGTGTCCACATAAATGCCTATGATGCGCATGTCAGTACTGCTGGCCCAAACATGTACTACGGGCTTGTAGAGGAGATTTGGGAGTTTGACTACATAATTTTCAATATTCCTCTATTTCGGTGCCATTGGGTCCAACTCCCACGGTGTGTAAAGGTCGACAAGTGCGGCGTCACTACCATGGACCTTGAATGTGTAGGATACGAAGACGAACCATTCGTACTCGCGAGGCAAGTTGTTTAAGTATTTTATGTAACCGACCCGACAAATAAGAAGTGCCATGTAGTTCTTTAGGAGAAAAGAAGGATTGTAGGAGTTAAGAATGTTGTGGATGAGGAAGAGTACAATCTATTTGATGAGTTGCCTCCATTCGAAGACGGTATCAGGCTCGAAGAAGAACAAGACGATGAAGCAAGTTATATGCATGTTGATCATCGTGAAGGACTTTATTTAAAAGAAAATAGCCAAGTGTAATAAATGATCCCACACAGCCAGCACCTATTTGGAAATAGTTGCAATATAATCATAATTAGGAAACTCGATATGTAATTATGGAACTATATTCCGTTGTAATTGTAATTGACTCAGGAACTAAGAAATAGTTATATTTGTGATTATGCTTGCGTTTTTCATAATATGGCATGGCCAACATGATTTTTTTGTGGCTAGATGGAGCGAACTATCACAGGTGGTTTATCGGAAGAAATCGTCTGTGATGATACTATCACAGACGGTTATATAAAAGAACCGTGTGTGATATGTTGAATATCACAGACGGTTCTTTTATAGAACCGTCTGTGATAGTATTATCACAGACGGTTTCATAGCATATCCTGAGGTTAGCCGAAAAAGAGCAAATAAAATCGCTGTTGAAATAGCTATCATAGACGGTTCAGTGTTCCAACCCATCTGTGATATATATCCCATACGGTTTCAAACACCAAACCGTCTGTGATATGAACCATATCACAGACGGTTTTTGTTATTAGCCGTCTGTGATATGGTGTATATCACAGACGGTTCAGAACACCGAACCGTCTGTGATATGAATCATATCACAGATGGTTAATAACAAAAACCGTCTGTGAAGTTATCACAGACGATGTGGGAGCCGTCTGTGATAACCACCTGTTATCACTGACACATAAATATAAATGGTTCAGAAATTATCTGTGATGACGGTTTTGAACCGTCTATAATAGCACCGTTTGCAGTAGTGCAGCCAACAACACCCATCACCGTGCGAGCAAACAAGAGCAAAGTTCGTAAAGAAAGTACAGGTGATCAGACTCCGCCATCCCTCGGCTCCTACTCTACTCGGCGCCGTCGGAGGTGCCACCGAAGGTGAGCTCCGTCAGGACCGACCGCCTAGCGAGCATGCGGTCGTAGTAGGGGTTCCCGTCGCGCTCCTTGCTGCGGCGGCGCGTGGACATTTCCCCTTCAGAGCATGTCGGCACCTTCACCGCGCGCTTCTCCTTCCCCGCCAACTTCTTCCGGCGCTGGTTCTCCTCGCCGCCAAAGTCCTCGTCGTCCTTATCCTAGCCAAAGCCGGCCCTGCACTCGGCGACCTCCTCCTCCGTCTCGACGAACAACCTCTTCACGCCAAAACTTGCAAGCGATCAAACACCCGCATCAACAACCGTCATACCCACAAAAACAACAATAAGAGGAGAAAAGAAACCGAGAGGAGAACTACCATCGTTGTCGTTCTGCGGCAAGACCTCCCCTGCCGATGGTAGAAGCATGAGCTCCTCCATCCGTCCTCCCTACACGACAATAAATGAGCAATCACTATCATCAGTGTTAGAAGGATTTCAGCCTAGAGTGGGAGAAAGCATCGGGACTAAACATTGTAAATGACATATTATGATTTTCTCAGTCACACGACTACGAAAGCATGTAGTGGCCAAAATTATAAGGTAATCATATCTTGTAGGTAAAATTGTACAATCTCTGCAGAGTGTTATAATATATTCGAATAGTTGTGCTCTCAGTCATGGGCAAAACGTAGAAATGCTACACTTACATAATTTTCATTAAAAAAATGGTTATTAGTTAGTAGTGGTTATGAATAAAAGTGTAAGGATATGGTATCTTAGTATGGAAATGTATATAAAAAGGTGTTTATGAAATTGATATAGTGGACAACTGTGAAGAGAATTTGCTCTCTTGATTTAATTAAACTAGGCACTTAGATCTATAGTTAAAAATAACTAGATCATATGTTGAAAATTAATTATGGTATTTACAGTAAAACTTGCTTTCCGCTAAAAGAACCCTATAACCTTCTCTTGGCAAACTCGGTATCTCTATACTTGCATTTAGTATAGGGACTTACTGAGTACTTTTATACTCATGGTTGCTTAATATGTTGATTTAGATGACGGAAGCTATGACTTGATGTATGGATACTTCCATGCCTCCGGCTACGACATTGAAGACGACGGCTAGGACTAGGTTTAGCCCCACTCGACTACCTGTGGCAAATCATTGAGACCCTTTTGGTTTATTTACTTTCCGCTGCTTTATATGAACAAACTCATTTGGTACGTCAGCCTATTCTGTAAAACTTGATTGTAAGATCTATTTACGATTGTCTATATAATGTTAAGTACTTTTTTTTACTTATACGTATGTATGGACGTGATATTCGTTATTATTGTATTGTGTGAGTTAGCTACTGATATAGAGCCTATCTTAGAATACATAGAAGATTCGTATCGCTAGATCCGGATCACTGCACCGCGTCGCCCTCGTCAATGTTATTAGCTGCCGTAGTTCCTCCGTCGAGGTGGATCGCATTGGCAAGGGATGGTTCGGACTGACATATATGCCTTCATCGACCGAGGTGGATCGCATTGGCTTGGGAGGGTTTGGGCTGACAAAGATGCCTTCCGCCCTTGGCGCCTCGCCGTCGCCGTCTCTGTCGGACCGCACCGCTGCCGGCAGCCGTGCGACGCGGGCGATAAGTCTGAAGTCTGAACAATTGGGGATAAGGGGTAAGACATGAATACTGTGTTAAGTTTTTCACAGTTCAGAGTTACAGGCCTCTCTCAAGCGTCGAGCCTTCTTGACAGGAACGCGTACATCGGATTATCAGCCTTGAAAGACGCCTTCCAGGCTCGAAAGCGGTAAACGTAAGGCGTGGATGTGCACCACAACCAGTCAACCAAGCGTTAAAAGTAACAAGAGTATCCGTCAAAAAAAAGAAAAAAAAAAGAAACAAGAGTACCACGGGCTTAAATAAGACACCCGCTGATTTCATAAAAAACCAAACGGAGAGTACCCAGTTGGCATAGACCGGGCATAATCTGTGCATATACAATCACACTGAAAAGTTCGCCTCCGAAGGCATATAGCAGATATGGCAGCTGGATTTCATGAAGTCCGGAGTACAGAATCCTTTGTACCACTTGTTTCTTTGTACCCTACAAGCTCAAAATATACATTCCCAGATACATGATGACCCAGCTTAACAAAAAGAATTAAGGGGCAACAAAGGAGGAAGAACAGAAAATGGGATCATCGCCGCCATCAGGAAACATAAACCCCGAAGCGGATTTCGCAATCTGTACTGTATACAGGAATACAGCCCTTGGCAGCCCAAATGGTGAAAAAGAAAGAGAAGAAAAAAAGAGAAAGAACTGGGCTAAGTAATGTACTAATGCAGCAGTCTAAACTGATCAAATTTGGATTCTCCAAATCTATAGATTCCTAGTAATTTGTCATTGTAGTTGTTCATCAAGCGGTTGTTAGGTTTTGCTCTTGAACTTCCTCTGCGCCTTCAGGTCAACCACAATAACGGTAATGTTGTCCTTGCTCCCCTTCTGGAAAGCAAGCTTTGACAAGCATTCAGAGGCTGCTTGAGCAGCTGGATCTGAGGAACCACCGCCTTGCAGTGCCGATGATGAGTTTGTGCCATTCCTCTTGTGCCATAGAAGTATCCGCTTGCGGGCAACATCACATACCTCTTCATTGGACATTACGTCCCAGAGGCCATCACTGGCAAGAATAAGGCACTCATCATCCTTCGCACGAGGAACAATTGTGACCTCTGGGACCGGAATTATCCATGGCTTCAGATATCTGTCACCTGTAACAGATACAAAAAATGAACATAAGATGATCAGTTTTTGTAGCTTAAATCCTTGATAAGATGAAAATGAATTACACAACAAAACTAGTAAGGTATTGTGAAAGCTGATCTAACAGTGACTACATAGTCAGCCACAAGAAAATGGAAAGTGCATCGACTAAAATAGCTAATTGACAAAAGCAGGCCACAGTAACTGCATAGTCAATGACAAGAAAGTGCATCCACTAAAACAGCTAATTGACAAAAGAAGGCTATCTAACAGTGACTGCATAGTCCATGTCAAGAAAGTGCAACGACTGCAAAATAGTAACTGACAAAAGAAGGCTAACAATATACGTGCAATCATTCATGTGAGTTCAATAGGATAAATCTCCAATTCAACTGAAAGATTTTTGAACCATGTCTGTCACCCAAGACAAAAGCTAAAATAACAAGGCCATGTATAACTAATGCATGCCATACATTTAGCATTTGCAAGGGCACCAACAGTTAGTGAACAAGCTACCAGATATACATTGACACACTTAAGGTTTGATTAAAGTATAAAGAAATGCAACTTTAGAAGTAAGTAACTCATAGATAGCATGTTGCAGAACAAATGAAAAATCCCTGGCAATCAATACACTCAAGGTGTTCTACATAAACCAATCAGCTTCCTAAAATCCCATCCATTAGGGTATATCATGTTTAGATTGTCAGCATCTTAAAAGAGTAATGAACTTAGAGAATGGCATAGCTGATCAAGTAAACCACAACTCCAATCAGATCTAAGAAAAATATTCACCGACAATATAAAACGCGAAGAATAAAGACAATAAAAGTATTTACTGCAGCACAAGATTTTCATTCCTTTCCCAATGCAATCATCTAGTAACAAACAATTATTGTGATTCACCGAAAGAGAAGTCCAAAGAGTTAAATAATTGAGTACCGAACGTTCCTGGTACTATGCGTGTATTCACATGCAAACCAGCCAATTGGTTTTGCTTCTCTAAGTGGGAGAATTTACTGATCTATTGAGAGCCTTCCATTAGCTACAGTTTCAAGGATTAAGGATTACGAAAGTACCAAGTTGCCATGCTAGCAAAATCATAATAACTCCTCTATAGGTGCCATATGAATACATGTTCACATGCAAAGAGTTTTTCTTTTCTTTTTTCTTGTTTTGAGAGGACATGCAAGGAGTTTGACCTATGACCATTGGAAAACTTGTATCCCATTTTTCATCCCTAGCCATAAATCATACTATAGCTGGTCTTATGCTGAACCTTCTGCTGCATTTGGGCTTACATATAAAACTTGTGGTCAGCTGCTTAATGTAATCTACAGCTTCCAGTTAGCAGAAGTTGTCTTCAAATAAAGAATCCGTAGTTAATTATCCACAAGCCTTCCTATACTCCATGGTTAAACCATCCAAGTTCATATTGGAGGCCTAAGGCAAGACTTGTTCTGAGTAGAGATATAAAGCATAACACACAAGGGGGCTGACTTGGATTTGGAACTGGGATCACCAAAAGAAATCAAAACAAAGAACTGGGTTTGAGAACCTTCACACAGAATCAAAAGGCTCAGTAGGCGAATGATTTACACCCAATTTTATTTAGTTATCAAATAGTACAGATGATCAATAGGGTGCTGAGTTTTGGCGCAAAGTACTCTATAGCTGTACTACATTAGCAATTACCAACTACATTTGTACAAAACCAACTAAAGGTCTCCAGCACCATGTGTTTGTTTTGTGTGCAATGCAATAATGACAGCTGGAAAACAGAACACTGCACTGTGGTAGATAACAACCATCCAAGCTATATGCAGAAAGTCCTAGCAGAAACATATGAAATGTGCTGCGAATGAAGTCAAAACTTGGCATGCCAAACAGCCAAAGTAATCATCTCATGGGATCATAGGATGATCAGACACTAGAGAGCTACAAAATGCCCCAAACATGCTGCTACTCTTTAGCATCCAAGGAAAATCAGACACCAAATACCTTACATCATTAGTGCTGCTACTTCCACTGTTCCAAATCTAAATTTTGCATGGTAGATGCCCCACAAGACCAGTTGAAACCACACTTTTTAACAGATACTGCATAATAGCCAACAGCTTGAGCATGGACATGGGATTTAGAACGTACAACAAACTTATGCACTTCAGATTGGGTGCATAAAGGGCTCACATGACCAAATTAAAAAAGCAATTATGTTTTGTAGTACAACGAGGTATTCTAAGGCTGTCACTAGTTAAATATCAGGGGAGACCTCATAGGCACATAATTCGCAAACTTTGCCCAAAAGAAGGTCTCAAGCGATATTACCATAAGTAGCTTCTTTAATTACTTCAGTGCTATAATAGTAGACAACAAAATATGGACAGTGGGACCCCAATTTTTCTTGACTAATGGAAACTCGAGATGGAACCAAATAAGTGGAGCAAGAATATGAATCTTTAGAGCATAAGCAACTTTGTGTGTTGGAATTTCACAACAAGATCATCTCTTTGGATGCTTGCAGGAGGAATGATGACTATCTTTATGGGATGCTTATTCAATACAACCGCGTGCTAGATTACAACAAACAGCGCAATCCTCTATAGTCTATCCTGACTTCGTTGAATTTCAAGGATACTTCAGAAGTCTGGTGGTACTTGGAAGATACAAAGATAAAGTACAACAACAGAGAGGATCAAGACCATATAGTACATAAGTGACAAGTGCTTAAAGCAGACCAATAGAATTGTTCCTTACTACTTAACAATGAACACAACTAGTGCCTAATCCAAAATTGGGAATATTTGTTAGATAAAGAACTCACTTTTCTGAATCAGTTGTTATTAAAGTTTCCCATTTAGTCAGGCAGCTGAGCCGTGTTAGGCTGCTGGATTGCCCGAATAGCTTTTGGAAAAAACTGACAAAACAAGTATAATATTCCCTGCAGTATGTATGATTTTTTACAGTGGTCCTTAAATGCATTATCTCAATAGTGCAGACCAGACACCTTCTAAGAATCACAATAGCACAGTGCCACCATGTAACAAAGATTAACATTAACCAGCACTGCACGTTGCTCTATCACCAAAACTAGAAGTATAAAGCTATTTGGTGAACAATTAAATCAAATTGTACTGCATTAATAGGAATTGATAGAATATCCCAGAGACATCCAAATCATGCCAATAGTAAACAAAGGTTGTTTCCATAGACACGTGTTCTGAAGAGGAATAGCCTGCGTACCAATTGATCGCGACATGGCAAGAACACCAAAAACTCGATAGCCATTCCACTGTATGACCTTGCCACCCTCTGCCTCAATCCTTGCATACTCATCCTCCCTGTTAGGCTGAAGGACAAACATAGAGCAACGCAGTCAACATCTAATTAACATGTGAACCAAAAGTTCAAGGCAAACATTGAAAAGAGCAGAAGCCTCAAAGGCTGTGGGAGCTTACTTTATGATCCACTGACAGTGGCACGGGCTGCTTGCCACGGCAGAGCACTGCCCGTGAGTCTCCACAATTGGAGACAATGATGTGTGAGGAGCAGATAACAACGACCACTGCCGTCGAACCCACGGTTTCAGGTGCCACAGGTTCTGCTACAGCCACCGCAGCGGCATCGCTCGTGCCAATGCCACCCCCTCCTCCCCTGCTCGCCTTGCCGCCGACCTCGTCATCTACCCTAGAGAAGCAATCCACAAACGCCTTTTCCCACTGCTTCTTGAACTCCACAGCTCCCAAGTTGGCACTGGACACGGACCCTTCTATCCTGCTCAGCTCCTCCACCAATGCTGCGTGGAGCCGTTTTCGACAGTAATTTGCAACCTGCATGCATGACTCAAGCAAAATCCACCAAGTTGCAGTTTTACCTACCGGAAACTGTTTGATTTGTGCATTCAGTTTTACTAACTTGGGAAACCACATTAATTACCCTCTTAATAAAAATTAACATTAACGGTAGGGGGTTACCTGCGCGCCACCGTGGCCGTCGTAGACACCGAAGAAGTGCGCGGGGAGGCGGAATGACATGGGATCGAGCCCGTCGACCACGGCGTTGCCGGTGAGCATCCAGAGCGGCACGTCGAAGAATCGCGGCGCCGTGTCGAAAGCGTCCTCCATCTCCGGCCGGCGGCCGCACATCGACGTGACCCCCCAGAGCGGCACGCAGTCCACGGCGAAGACGCTCCTCCCCCCGGCCGCGACCCTCGCCTCCGCCTCGACCGTGGCCGCAGACGCCGCCGAGTCCTCGAACACCACCGCGCCCCCCTCCGCCGCCGCGCCGAAGAACCCCAGCCCCACCCCCTCGAAGTCCGCGCTGGCCACGCTGCTACAGTCGCTGGCCACTGAGCACGGGCTCCCCGCCGCCGACGCCTCTCCCCCTTCCCCTCCTCCCGGAGCCAGCGCGTCGTCCTCCACCGCCGAGGCCGTCCTAACCGGCGGCAAGGGCACCCCCTCCATGGCCCCCGCCACCGCGGCCGCGATCGGTTCCGCGGCCGCGGCGGCGATCAGCGTGAGCCCGCCGCGGCGGGCTAAACCCAGGCGCCGGCGCCGCGGCAAGCGCGGCCACGGCCACGTCCTCCATCCCTGCCTCCTCCCCTCCGCCACCGCCACTGCCTCCAGGATCACCGCCCCCCCGCCACGTCACCTCCCCAGCACCCCATCGCTGCCGCTCCCGCTACCTCCGCTCCCCATCAGGCACCGCCTCCTCATGTGTCTCCAGATCTGCACCGATCCACCTCGAATTCAAACAAACGGCTCTACCACCACCACCCCGCTCTTTGCCTAAAAAAAACCACCACCCCACTCTGCTCGCCTAGTTGCATGTAACAAGGCAAGGCAAGGCAGGTGCGGATCCAAGTCCAAATCTCAAGTCACAGGCGGTGCCCTCGCGAGGAAGGAACTTGGCACCAACGCAGCAAGCGCGCACACGCGGGCTTACTTGTCCTGGGGAAGAACAGGAGAGAGAGAGTAGAGCAGCAGTCGCGGTTTAGAACTTACCAGTAGAAGAAAGAGGCGAGGTACGGTGAAGGTGAAGGGGTGGAGGAGTGGGAAAGTTACGTCCACTTCTGCGTGCGCGCGCGCGTTGTGGGGGACAGGTGTCGAGTGCGCAGTGGGATGGGACACAGGTATCGCGGGATCGGCTGCGGCGCGGCGAGCAGCGGGCAGCGGCGGACGGGGGCTGGGGCACGTGTCGAGCCGTTGCGCTGGCATTACAGGTGGGGCCCCGGTGCAGCAGACAGAAGCTGCATCATTGAGGTGGAGTAGTAGTAGTACGGTACGGTTAGGATGGGAGAGCTTGGGGTGGAGCTTCTCGCGGCCATCAATGTCAAGCTTGTCGCACTTGCCTGCCGCTGCTGGTGCTTTGGACATATGTCCTCTGCTGCATGCTGTCATGGGCTTTTAGGGGATGGCCAGTTTGAGAAACGTTTCCGATAGCTCCGTATAAACTAAACTGCATCCGTTTCTGTATGCTCATTCACGAATTTCTCAGAAATTACGCCCTAAACCAAGGGATAATTGTTCTTTTGTCCCTCAGTTTAGCTATTTTTAATATTTTGCTCTCTTTTACTTTGCCATTCATTATTTTGTCTAAAGTTCTCATGCCAATTAATTTTTTGCCCTATCTCGTCTCGCCCTCCGCTTTCTCACCCGCCTCGATGCCGCTGAGGCACAGGCCGAGCATCAAGGCGCCTGCACCAGCCGGCCACGCTCTGCGGCGAGGACGACGCCACACACTTCCACTGCCTCCACACCATGCTCAAGGACCCAGCCGCGCCCGCCACCGCCTTAAAGCTGTGGACCAAGGCAACGGCCGTGGTGAAGCCCAAGGCAGGCGTCACGGCTAGGAGACGGGAGGTCTGGGACGAGGGTATAAAGATGGCATTCGAGGAGCTCTATGGTGCTACCCTCCGACATGGAGGTCACTGCCGAGAGGAGCGTCTTGAGGAGGAGGAGGAGCTCGATGTGCTCGTCGTCAAGTTGAAGCACATTGCAGGCGGTCTCGAGGAGGGACGCAATGAGCTACACCGAGGGGTCAGCAGACGGGTCAGCCTCGCCATAGATGTAGGAATGCGCGATCAGCCTATGGAGGAGCTCGAGCGTGGCCTCGGTGAGTTTGGCGCTGCCAGAGCCGAGCGCTGAGCAGACCGGTGCGAGGAGCAGCTCTGAGTCCCCGAGCGAGAGGCTGTGGAGCGTGCCCGGATGCGAGGAGGAGGAGGTTGGTGTGGAGGGGGAGGTGGGCGTGGACGGGGCCTGCGCCGCGGGTGGGGGGTTTTGGAGGCGGTCGAGGATGGACTTGGCGGTGTGGGAGAGCTTGGAGTGTGCCTTGTTGCGCCATGAGGCATACTTGATGAGCTTCTCGAGTAAGGGCATGAAGGCCTCCACAAGGTGTGGATCGGACTCTGACGGGGACGGCGATGGCTCCTTGGCCGCGGAGGCCATTATTCCTCGACGGATTGGGGCGCTGGGTGGATCTGAATCTAGGCGGGGAGGGGAGTGACATGATGCAGGGGGTTTGAGGTGGCACAGGGTTAGGAGATAAGTGGAAGAGAAGGGGAGGGGTATTTTGGTCATTTATAGAAAAAGCGATTTGAAAAATGATATAATATGCAGATATGGTAAAAGATCAATTGGCATGAAAACTTCAGGGCAAAATATGAATGGCAAAGTAAAAGAGGGCAAATGATCAAAGGTGGCCAAATTGAGGGGCAAAGTATTAATTATCCCTCAAACCAAAGGCAAACTCAAACGAGTCACGTGGGGCTAGCGCCCCCAACTACCGATCACCCCACTATCACGCACACGTATCCTCTGTATCCATATCCACCACTCCCTCGCGCCCATCTCCATGGAGCTCTCCCTCGCACCCATCTCTGCGGAGCTCCACGTCCTCAGCCTCTTTCCCTCCCAGATTGCCTGCCTTGGCAAGATCGTCGGCCGCTACTTTCTTTGCCACAACTCTGTGCCCTCAACCTCTCCCCCTCCTAGATTGCCCACCTCGCCAAGATCATTGGCCACTACTTTCTCTGCCACAGCTTTGTCTCCAAGGTGCGGTTCTGGCTCTCCTCTTCGGTTCCCCGGTGAGGCTCCTTGCCTCCTCAAGGCCTGTGACTGGAACTACTTGCTCCTCAATCCTCACCTCCGATGTCGAGAAGGTGGTCGAGCCCAACGTCACGTTCCTGCAGCAATGCGGGCTAAGTACATGTGATATTGCCAAGCTGCTCGTGGGCGCACCTCGGCTGGTCACCATGCACCCTGAGTACGTCCAGGACACCGTGCGGCGGGCCACCCAGCTCGGCATGCCCCTAGGCTCCCAAATGTTCCGGCACACCGCGCTCTCCACCACTGCTGCATCGCCCAGGAGAAGGTCGATGTCCTAAAGGAGATGCTCGGGTGGTCGCAGGAGGAGGTGAACCTGGTCGTTAGCAAGGCACCATGGATCCTAGTCGCGTCCGAGGAGAGGCTGCACCGCAATGTAGAGTTCTTGATCAAGGAGGTCGATCTGCAGCTACAGTCATCATGCGCCAGTCGATGCTGCTCCTATGTAGCCTCAAAGTTCTACTTAGACTATGCAACTTCCATTCTTTAGGTACCTTTGTTTTGCTTGAAATTGTTCAATGGTTCCATTACTATAGAACAAATGGAAGTAGGAATATTAGTTTCTCATATTGCTTAATTGCTTTGATGCATGTAATTCAATTTCTCCATGTTCTATACTTTTGTAGACTGCTAGGCTTGTGGATGCATCTAATGCTGCCAGAGTGTAAATTTTGATTGGGCTGTTCAAGGTAATGCTAAGGGGCTAGATCGATACTAGAGTAAATGGTATGTTATGTTAACCATTTTTTTGTATTGGGGCATGTAAGTAGAAATGCTGAGCTTTCACTTTCTTTTATTCTTCTATGATGTGTGATATTTCTATTGCTTGCAGTTGCTTATGACAAGTGTTGCAATATTTAAAGTCGACAATTTTGGAAGGCGTCCATTACTAATAGGAGGTGTTGGTGGAATTGTGAGTAATTTTTCTCTTTTTCTATGACTTGTTTAGATTCTATGGTTTGTATGGGAGTTCCAAGATAGCACGCTATAGTCGCAAATAGTGTTTTTCTATCTCTCACTGGCAATGCAGCAGGCTATGTAGGCCGACAACTTGGCATCCGGCAAACCGGTGAGCAAGTCCCATTAGCCCTCTCCTTAAACTTTGATCTTGGGTCGACCTCTTTCCTAAATGTTATTAGATTTAAGCTGGCTATTACAATGATGGTTTCGATGTGACATCTGCCTAGACTCGATGTTTTCGACATGCATAAGTTTACACAAAAAAAACAAATTTGTTAATTAGACAAAAGAGTCGTGATTGCTTGAATGAAGAAAGCATCTTTTTAAATGGGGAAAATTCATTCGTGATCCTCAACTCTTTAATTCGTTTAATTTTTATTCCTTATTTATAGAACCGAGTAGAACTCGGCCCCTAACTATAAAAACCAGAGCATATCACGCCCAAAGTTCAATTTATGGGTGGTTTTAGGTGATAGGGAATCCTAGTTGGCAAATAAGTTGACATGGCTTGATGACTTAGGAAACAATTATAGGGTCTAGCTATCATCATTGTTTTCCTCTCCTCTTCCTTTTCTTCCTCATATCTCTCTTCCTCAC
Organism: Bonia amplexicaulis; assembly: GCA_036346245.1. NCBI lineage: Eukaryota > Viridiplantae > Streptophyta > Magnoliopsida > Poales > Poaceae > Bonia > Bonia amplexicaulis. Next base: position 21,709,615 of record CM070735.1, on the reverse strand, counting down.
CTTTTTCCTCCTCCAGTTTCAAGCTTGGTAAGGAGGTCTATCGCCACCTTTCAATCTGCCTCACCATCCCTCCCTGCCAGCTTGCAAATATGCAGAAGCGAGAAGGGATGACGCAAAAATGCAAAGAGGCAACATATGTGCCCCAAAGGTCGACAACGATAGTGGCACAACAAAGAAAGCGGCTGAGCAGATCAATTCTTGGCGGCAATGGTGCTCCCATGACTTTTCCATGATGGCTAGGGAAGCATAAAGTAGACACAAAGAAACTAAGAGCATGGAGGTGATGGAGAAGGTGGCGGCTCACCAGTGTGGACAAAATTCGTCAACAAAGCTTGGCGATGGCATGTCATCTTTGATAACCATTCCCGTGGCTGCAACGGCGAACCGGCAATAAAAACTTAGGGGCTTCTATTGCTAGCACTCTGGAACACACTGTGACATGGATTAAACAGAAGTACGACGACTTGGTGGATTCGTTGAGCTCCTTTGGTGGCAATGGCGACGATCAAGCACGAGTGGAAGGGGATATAACATGTGGTAGCTATAGAAGCTAGGCATGGCTATGGCTAGGAGCAGCAACATACAGGTGGCAGTAAGGCTCGACTTCTGGCGAGCTTGTTCCCAAGTGGAGAGCAGATAAAGACAACAAGAAAGGACAGAGACGATGAGAGAGAGACGAGGGAGAGTGAAGAACAGGGAGAAGAGAGAGGAGGCGGAAGGAGAAAGTATTTCTTGGACCCCGAATTTACAATCTGGAATCCTCTGTGATTCTACTACACTATTCTTTGAATTAGTAGATAGTACTTACAGATATATTGCTGAACCAAATCATACATTGTATAAACCATTGATGGTAATATTATATATTAGAGTTTAAATAACCCATACTGGGTAGAGTTTACATAACGGACCGATCAGACCAAATGTTTGCATTACAAAAGTGGAAGCAGAAGCGAAAAGCAAAAGGTGATGTCACATCTTGCCATAGGCAAACAACTAGGGGTAAAGGATGTCTTACTACTTTCCAAGAGTTTGGATAATAGATATATACACCATAACCATCAAGGTCTGCCTATTTAAGGTAAGGACTAAACCACTAAAGAACACCTTAATCTCCACAATCTTCTTTTTCATCTAGTTCAGGAGTGGTGTAATAGGCGTAATGGTCTTGGTCCATAGATTCTGAGTTAATTTAGTGAGCGGGGACGAGCACAATCAACCATCCTGATGGTCCTGGTTGGGCTCGAACTGCGGCTCTTCCGGGTCTTTGTACTCTATTTGAACAATCACGACGAGAATCAGATAAATATCAAAGAACACAAATAAACTCAAATGAAAATGCAAATAAACTCCAAAATTCATGATTTTACCCCCAATAGAAATACCTTGATTCAGATGAATTTATAAACAAGTTTCATTTGATTGGACTTACAATGACAGAGCATGGGCCTTCCAAAGTTTAAATTTAGGAAAAATTCAAAAAATAAACAAAGGAAAGAGAGAGATTGTCTCACCGATAGCTGGGACCCACTGTTTTAATTTATTTTCTGATTTATTTCCCTATTTGAAAACACATCAAAGGCTAACAGGTGGGGCCAGCTAGGTTTTAATTTTACTTTTGAATTATTTTTGTTAAAGAAAATCGAACAGTGACTTACAAGTAGGACCCTTAGGGTTTTAAATTTCTTTTTGAATTATTTTCTTTAAATAAAAAAGAAGAGGGACTGATAGGTGGACCCGAGCACAGTAAAGGGCCCACATATCAATGACTCACAGCTTTAAACCAGCTTTAATTAGATTTCTAATGACTTGGGCTACATGTCAGTGGCTAGTTAGTTTAAACTAATGATAGTAATAAACTCTAATTAATTTATAATCATTAATTAATGACCAGCTACATTACTCCTCCTATGCTTACAGATGAGGTGGTGTTGTCGTGCTCGTCGCTGGTGAGGCAAGCGACAGCAAGCTCCAGCAACCCTGAAAAAGGGTTGCCGAGACCACACACGGTCCTATGGGCAATGACGTCTAACCACAACGGTGGCATAATGACGCCAAAGGCGATGGGAGAGTTCAGAAACTAGGGCTCTAGCTGCACGGTGAGCATCTATGAGGCACGGGGAGCTCACCATATAGGTCAGAGAGGCTTGAGGCATTCTGGCGACAAGGACCCAAGGCGACACGGTGGAGGACTACGACATCTGCGAGCTAGGGACGACGGCTACCCTAGTTGACCATAGGGATGGTAAGAGAGAAGGCATGAGGATGCTCTAGATGGAAAGAATTAGAATAGGGTTGGCCAGAGAGGAAATGGAGGCAAAAGGGGTGATTTCAGCCGAAGAGAAGATGATGACGACGATGGTGATTTTCTGCGGATGAGAGCTTGATTGAGTGAAAGGGGGGGGGTGAAGAGGGAGGTATGAGGAGGCACTGCGAAGCCTGGGCGGCTTTGATAGACGACGGGGTGGCAAGATGGTATGAATGACGCTGGCATGGGCAAAGTCATGACACAAAGGAGCAGTGGTGGGCGGTGTCACCACAACGTGGGTATAGTGGCTGCGACCGAACGGGGTGCGCGTGACGAGGTGGAAGGATAGGTTTGGTAGCAGTTGTAGTAGAGGGGCTCTCACGTCCGGTCATCGGCGTGGTGGTCAAAGCAACACGACGGCGTGGCAGCGCCAAGGCAATGTGGCACGTGGTGTCGCGTGCACTTCAATGCAGTAGGTAGGCGATACGCGACGATAACATGGACTAGTTACACGTGAAGGTGGGTGGTGACCGTTCAGCGTTTGTGGGCGTGCTGGCATGGTGCTGCTAGCGCAGGGGTGTGCCTAGAGCAAGGGAGAAGGAGATGGGAAGGCAGGTGGGGTGTGTGCTAGGCCAGGCCAAAGAGAGGAGAAGGGAATGGGCAAGAAAGTCAAAGGGTCAAGGCCTAGAGGCCAAAAAGGGAGAGAGGAAGGGAAGGTAAATTGGGGTGGGCCCAAAACTGGTTTTTAAAGTTGAAATTCTCAATTTGATTTTAAATTTTAAATTCTAAATTTAAGTTTAAATTTTAGTGTTTGATTTGCAATTGAATTTTGGATTCTAAATTTTGAATTGAACTCAATTTTCAATTGGGTTTTGATTTGCAATTAAATTTAAACTTTGAATTTTGTTTTTTCCAAATTTGAATTTTTCCCAAAATAAAATTTAATCCCAAAATTTGAGGAGTTACACAAAAATAGGGTGTTACAATATTATTGATGTGTATAGCATGTGGGGCGTCGCCTAGAGGACAGGAATATGGAAAGATCCTAGCCAGAGCGACGTAACTCAAAACCACACATAAAACCAGCTTTGAACGTACTATGATCTGGTTTTTACAGTGGGAGAACATGTTATACATAGTGTTTTGCAGTCGAGGAACGCGAAAAAAAGAGTTAAAGGGATAGGTGTTTTCATTTAAAAGATCATACATTGGTACTGTACTCTCAAAAGAGCGAAATAGAAATCCGGAAAATGACACGGTGCCGTATCTCGGCAGCCGCGTGCAGGAGGCGACTGGCGACGTGACGAGCGGGTAACAGCGCGACACGAGGCGCTGCTGCCCCCCCGCCGGTACGGTAAAAATCCGAAGCCGCGTAAAAAAGGTGGTAAACGCGCGCGATGCGGCCCGAACAGCAAACACCGCATCTGCCCCCCTCTCCCCCGTCCATGTGCGCCGTGCTGTGCCTCCCGGAAAAGAAATGTGGGTCTCCCAAATGACGCAAATGCCCCTCGCCCGCTACGTGCGACTTCAGAAAGCTTTACCTACCGACCCTGCCCTTCACTGACAAACCTGTTCAGCATTTCGGGACCACCTGTCGGTGATACCGCTTCACGCTGAGGGTACTCTCTTGCGTGGTTCAGCGAAGCGCCGGGGGGCAACGCCCACGTGAGGTCCACGGGAGCCCGACCCGAAGCATTATTGGCAGTCCGTGGTGGGCCCCGCGTCACGATCGGGCGATCTGGACCGTCCGTCTGCTCACGTGCTGAGGTCTCATCCGAAGCGGGCACGGGAGGTGCGGGTGGTGGGGCCCGGTGTCCCGTGGGAGCAGGCCCCCGCGACGGGGCGTGGTATGCCGAACACGTGGCTCAGGAGCCAGCACGTCACCATCGGAGGAAACGGAAAAAAACGCTACGTGTACACAACTAAGGGCCGTTTGGCTCGAGCCATATGGCGGAAATAATCAAATTCTATGGATTTTTGATTGGCTAACTGAATGGAAGAGTTCAATTCTGAACGTATCTGGAAAAAAAAATCATCATCTTACTAACGTAAAGTTATCATAGATAAACAACACTAGAGTTTCCTGCAAACATTATCTCCTAAGGTCTGTCATAATTGATCTAAACTTTTCGTATTGTTGGAAAAAAAGTATCTCCTACACAATTACAATTTATTAATTTCATTCAAACTTAATATAGTAGCAACGTGATTATCTGTAGCATCACTAGGTATTTAACTTGAGAGACGCTTAATTGAATAAACCGGTGTATTTTCAGCAGAGTAACTAGTATAAGTGATTAATTCATATTTCTTAACTAAAAAGCTTACATCCATTGATTTGACATTTTGATCGGACATTTGCAACCTTAACGTCGATTGCATGTCTTCACATAATTAGCAGCAAGACTCTGAGAATCTCAACTTTTGAGTATATCAAATAAGAAATTTAAGACTTGAAGTTGTGACTTGTGAACGGGATTTGTGTTTTGATGCTTAGTCATATGTTAAAGCGATGTGATAAGGATGCCTGGGGTTTGTTGCTGAAGCGTGGTTATTCTTCTTTAACAAAAAGGCTAAAGGAGTAAAAGAATTGTTTGATATACCAAACAAAGTCGCTACTTATAAAGAAGAATGATTCAGATAAAGTCTTACATTGGACATATCGTGAAAGGAAGATTTTTTCAAAGTGCTATTTTCGCTTTCTTTATCACACCATCTATTTGGTGCTCTATTTAACACGTTATGGTATGCTCGATTATCAATGTAGATATTTTTTGTTTGCAAATATCCTGTAAGTTTTGTGTGCAGAAGTCTTTGGCAACTTCAATTCTTGGATTTCATGAAGATATCTTAAATTTGTTGAATCAAAAGAATGTTACAAAGCCGTTACATGAAGCGGCGAAAATTAAGAGTAACTTCACGTATATTTCCATACGAATCCATAATGTTGAGTGTAATGAAGTACTCTATATCCACACCGTCATGCAGGCCTAGTGACCGAGGTTGCCGTTAGTTCGGTATCATTACCACACAGTTGTGTAAAAACAGTACAGTTCTACTCCGACCGGTCGATTTCTTCGGCTGTCGATTTCTACATTTTGCTGCTTTGCATGTTCGTGAATCGTGACACCAACACGCAAGGACTAGGGGATTGGCGCGGGGGGCTCTACAGTACCAAATGTGCCTTTTGAATTTACTCGTTCCCGTGGCGTAGTTAATGTTGCAAGAGATGTTATGACAAGTGATTGAGACAGAAAAGGGTAGTCCTTTATTTCTGATATTGATGTATTTATATTACATGAGAGGGTGACAGCATAAAGTAAAAGGTGGGAGTTAGAGAGCAGTTATGCACATTGGGCACATGTGTTATAACACTCCCCCTTGACCAATGTGTCCTCATATGATCACCTTGATTCATCATCTTGGAAAAACTCCTCTAAAACCCTGTAAGAAAAAAATATGAGGAGAACTGATAGAGTAGATATGTCACGAAAAACTCCTTTTAAAACCCTGTGGGAAAATTTAAGGAGAAAATGATATGACATATATTTGATTACATCTCCTAAAAACCCCTGTGGGGAAAAGAGAGATATGATTACGTTGTCATATTGCCTCATTAAAATTCTTGATGAGAAACCTTAGAGGAAAAACTCATAAAGGAAAAGAGTACAATATTTGTATTGAATGGGTTAAGTCTTAGGAGATTTCTCCCCGACGCCTCAGCAAATCAAGAGTCTTCGTGATACCAATTCTATGAACACATTTTTGGAATGAGGAAGTTGGTAATGACTTGGTAAATAAGTCTGCGAGATTATCACAAGACTTGGTTTGCAGAATACTTATTTCCCCACTCCCTTGCAATTCATGTGGGTAAAATAGTTTAGGTGCAATATGTTTTGTGATATTGCTCTTTATGTAACCCGTTTGCATTTGAACAACGCAAGCAGCATTATCTTCGTAGATAATGGTAAGTGATGCAATAGCACCTATACCACATGATTGTTGTATGTGGTTAACCATTCTACGAAGCCATACACATTCACGTGATACTTCATATAATGCAATTATTTCAGAATGATTAGTGGATGTAGCCACTAGAGTCTGTTTCGAAGACTTCCAAGAGATGGTTTTTCCACCGTAAAAATACAAAGCCTGTTTGAGATCCGCATTATGGGGATCGATAAATAGCCAGCATCTGCATATCCTATTAAATCCATATTTTCATTCTTTTGAAAGAATAGACCGAGATTTTTAGTGCCTTGAAGATATCTAAGGATATTCTTCACTCCTACCCAATGTCTTTTGGTTGGAGCAATTATATCTAGCAAGTAGATTTACCGCAAATGCAATGTCCCACGGTGCAATTTGCAAGGTACATAAGCGCTCTGATAGCACTGAGATATGGAACCTCGGGTCCCAATAGCTCTTCATTTTCATCTCGGGGTCTAAATGGATCTTTGTCCCTGTCAAGAGATCGAACAACCATGGGGGTTTTCGATGGATATGATTTGTCCATATTGAATTTTTCCAATTTTTCTGGACATAGGCTGATTGATGCACTATGATGCATGTATGAAGGTGCTCAAGTTGTATACCTAAGCAAAATTTGGTTTTATCCAAATCCTTCATTTCAAATTCCGTCTTAAGATGATTACGTGCTTCATCTATATCCTGTGTGTTACCAATGATATTGAGATCATCAACATACAGATATAATGCAAAATCCGGTTGAGGATCTTTTATGAACACGCATGGGCAATCATCATTGTTGGAGTATCCCTTTTGGTTAGGAACTCACTTAGTCGGTTGTACCACATTCTACCCGACTGTTTCAAGCCATCTAAAGACTTGTTTAATTTTACACAATACATATTGCGATTTACGTCTGTATTCGGAATTGAAATTCCATCGGGCACTTTCATGTATATGTCCGAATCAAGTGACCCATAAAGGTATGCTGTCACTACATCCATCAACTGAAAAGATAGATAATTTTGTACTGCCAATGATATTAAAATATCGGAATGTTATTCCACTCATTACTGGAGAATAGGTTTCATTGAAATCAATGTCGGGTCTCTGCGTGAACCCTTGCGCTACAAGCCTTGCTTTATATCTCACCACCTCATTGTTTTCATTCCGTTTGCGGACGAAAACCCATTTGAAACCGACAGAGAATACTCTGGGAGGTGTATGTATCACATTGGTGAATACATTTCTTTTTGTGAGCGAGGCTAACTCCTCTTGAATTGCATCCTTCCATTGGTTCCAGTCCGAGCGCTGTTTGCACTCTGCCATGGTCTTGGGATCTGGATCATTTTGAAGGTTATTTGTAATTGTTGTGGAGAAATTAATGTCGACAATTGTAGTCTTACGATCGTATGATTCTCCAGAATCATTATAATTAGTGGAAATTTCTTGGACCCCTGGTGACTCAATGTTATTTCCCAAATCATTAGAGTCGGGGTATTCGATGTCCCGTGATCGATGGTTGAGTGCACCGTTGATCCGGGTTCAAGGATCCTTTGGTGTCTATCAACATGAGGTCGATCTGCATTTACATTCTTTTGTTTCCTTTGTCGCTTGTTAGAAGTCAGATCCACCATTTGTGCCGCATTCTCCCCTCTTATTTTGAACCGGGAGTTGAGTGGTATTTTTCGGTACCTCCACTCTTTCGGGCACATTTCGCGGGATTATAGGATTTTGTGACACCTTTATAATCGAGAATGCATCTCGCGATTATTTGCAATGTTTTGCAATGAATGAGTTTCGAACTTGAAGTTCGCCTCTAGTACGATGGTCCGAGGCGGAATGCTTTGAACATTCCAATTAATTTCCGCATTTAGTTTGGTACATGTTGTCTCCCCCTAATGCCGGGAAATGTTCCTCATTGAATATGCAATCGTCTTACGTCAGGAATGTGTCCCCTGTTAGGGGTTTGAGGTATTTTATAATCGACGGAGATTTATACCCAACTAGATCCTAAGTTTCCTGTGCGGTCCTATTGAGGTACGCTGCGGTGGTGAGATCGGTATGTATGTAGCGCAACTGAACTTTCGCAGATGGGAAATATCGGTGGATTTCACGCACTAATTGTAGCGGGAAGTGCTATGATATGCGCTGGACGCAATTGTATTAAGTCAGCAGCGTGTAAGACTGCATGACTCCAACATGATGTTGGTAACCTGCAATTCTGTAGTAATGGTCTTGTAATGAGCTTGATTCTCTTGATAAGAGATTCTGCTAAACCATTTTGTGTATGGACATATGGAACAGAGTTTTGAACTTGTATCCCAAGAGCCATGCAATCGGCATTGAAGGCATGGGATGAAAATTCAGCCGCAATATCCATTCGAATTGATTGAATTCGATATTCAGGATAATGTGCTTGTAATTGGATAATTTGACCAATTAACTTAGCAAATGCATGGTTTCGTGTGGATAAAAGACACACATGTGACCATCTAGTAGATGCGTCAATGAGAACCATGAAATATCTGAACGGTCCACACAATGGTTGTATAGGACCACATATATCTCCTTGAATGCGTTCAAGGATTTTAAGTGGTGCAGCTCTGATTTTAAGATAAGAGGGTCTTAAAATCAATTTTTCGGTGGCACATGAAGTGCACACAAAATCTGAGGATTCCGGAATTTTTGTTTTGAGATATGTATGACCAATAGAATTGCTAATAATTTTCCTCATCATTCCAATGCCTGGGTGGCCAAGGCGATCATGCCATGTTTGGAATGTGTTTGTGTTTTGGAAAATTAGTTTGTACGCAATATGTTGAACATGTTTGATGTATGTATAGTACAATCCGGAGTTTAAAGATGGAATTTTTTTCTAGTACTTGTTTGCCATATCCGTTGTTTTTGGTTAAGAGGAGATATTCCTCTTTGTTGTCATTTTGGGTTTCAATATGGAAACCATTCTGACGGATATCTCCATAACTAAGTAGGGTACATGTTAAATCAGGATACAAGAGTGCATCCTCAATTTCCAATTGTGTACCCATAGGGAGAGTGATAGAGGCGCGACCAGAGCCTACTATTGTTGCATCGCGTCTAGCGATTGTTAAAATATTTCCTTTTGTCCTTGTAAGAGTTAAGAAATATTTTGTGTCCCTAAGTATAGAGTTTGTGGTACCACTATCCACAAGGCATAATTCCTCCTCCATTGGATTGACTCCAAAAATCTATATACACAAAAGAAGAATTTAATGAAATTCTTAGAGTATATATAGAATACATACAAACTTTATTTACAATACCGAATGTGTTCGATATATGATTGTAGCATACAAGCATACAATATAGATGACAATATTATTTATATTACAACACTATAGTACTTAGTAGCTATGGGACTAGGAGTCTAACTGAGATCTCCAAACATGTCTTGAGAATAAAATTCTTCAAGTGTGTCCCCGGTGCACATGAGATCTTCCTTCTTTGTAGAAGTACATGTGTCTTTGAGTTCTTGAAGGAACTTTTGAGAACATCCGGCTTCATCATTGTTGGATGTGAGATTGAAGTGTGCATCTTTTCTATTGAGTATTCTTGCCATGAACCAAAGACTTGAGGTAGAGGTTCACAAGATGCTTCGGGGTGCGGCATTTGTTGGTAGGATGGTTGTAGCAACCACACTTTTGACAAATTTCAGATTTGTCAACTCTCTTACCAAAATTGCCTTTACCTTTCTTGAATCCACTTGGTTTTTGCTGCTTGTTGCGTTTGTGTTTACCTTTAAAGTTCTTTGAATGGTCTTTTGAACCATTGAACTTGTTATTTTGATTAGCATGAACTTCAGGAAGTGGAGCAGCCCTGATGGGACGTTGCTGATTGTTCTTTAAAAGAAGTTCAGCATGCTTCTCGGCCTGAAGTATAGTATGCATAAGATCAAAATAAGTTTGGTAATTTGTAGCACACCATTTTGTCTTCTCTATTTTGTCCACATCCGTTGGTTCCTTTTCACAAAACCATAATTTGGAGCAAATAGTATGAAGGGCATGATTATAGTCTCCAACAAATTTAAAATCTTGGAGTCTAAGATGTGCCCATTTATGATTAGCCTCAGGTAAGATAACAGATTTCTGCTGTTCATATCTATTTTTGAGAGCTAACCATAATGTGAGTGGATTCACCTCATACAGATATTCAGCCTTCAAATCTGGATGTATGTGATTCCGTATTGTGCTCAAAACGGAATATTTCACAATATCCGGAGGAATTTGATCATCTGGAGGATCAAATATCCCCTTTGCAACCCACGTGTGGTGAGGTTGATCTTTAAGTCCATAGCCCATGTAGGGTAGTTGGTACCATCGATAGCGAGGGGCTCAAAATCTTTGGTAGCCATTTAAAGACCTACATGAAAGTACACCATAAGTGATTAATTTACATGAGGTAAATTAATTTGTATGGTAATGTTGCAAAATATGTAGAAAACAATATGAGTATTGTAATCCGAATGAATATATATACCCAAATTAAATATAACATGTGGTTATATTTATGATACCGTGTAATTGGTGGTGAACACCAATTTATTGTATGGCATAACGTACAAATAAATGTAGGAAAGTGCCATAAATTGTGATTTTTTTATTATGGTGTTTATGTTAGGTATAATATTTTGCAGAAAATTCCAAATTACTAAGTACAATGGTACTCATTAAATGGGAATTTTAAATTTTAAATTTGCTAAAGATAGCAAATTTAAATATGGTCGTAATGCATATTGCAAATAAATTGCAATAAAATAATAATCCTACATATGTAAAAATTATATAAATGTGAATGCACATTTATTTAAATATTTACACAATTTTTAGGTCCTGTAGGGACTGAAATGCAAATTTATAACCGTACAATTTGACGAGTACAATTATAAATAAGCAGAAGAATTATACTGCAAATTATACAGCATGAATTTATTTAAAATAAAAATTCTGTATTTTCCATGAAATATGTGGAGGAAAATGTAAATTACGAAAACACAGGTCAAGCCCATTTAGCCTTTGGCCCATGTGGGAGGTGGGGTGTATTGGGCCCAAAAGCCCATTTTAAAAAGGCCGTATATAAGGATGAGGGAGAGGATTTTAGGGTTCCCAAAATCCCATCACCGCTTGCCTCGTGGCGCTGCCCACGGCCGGGCGGGCGCCCGGCCGCGCCCCCCATGCCAAGGCCCGTTCTGTGTCGCCGTCTGCAGTCGCGCCATCTCTCTCGCCACATGGCCGCCAAGAAGACGCCGTAGGGCCGGGCTTGCGCCACGGCCGCCTGGGAGCCGCCCGCCTTAGGACGCCGTCTTGGGCTTGGGAGTCGCGTCGGGCTGCGCCCGAAGCCGCCACCGCTGCGCTGGCTTGTGGCCTCCGGCCACACCGCGCCGATCTGGCGCCGCCATCGCGCCTCCATGCCGGTTCGCCGCACTTCGCGGCCGGCCCGCGCTGCTCCAGCCGCTAAGCCTCCGCGCGGCCTCGCCTCTGCCTGCCCGCAGACACGTCGCCTCTCCGCCACAGGCCGCCCGCCGAGGGAGTTGCGCCATGGGGCCATGCTTGGAGGCCGTCGCGCGCCGCAGGCCACGCCGAGGTCGTCGCGCCGCAGGCCACGCCGGAGGCCGCGCCGCCAGGCCCACGCCGGCCGTGCCGCCGGATGCCGCTGCCCGCCGCGCCGAGCCTTGCCGGCCGGCCGCCGCCGCACCGCCACCGTCTTTGCTGCTTCGGCGTTATCGCTTTCTGCCATGCCAAGGCCGTGTGGGTCATGTTGGGGTCTGCTGCTGGTCTGCGCCGCGGAGGAGGACGTGCCGCCGGTGTTCGCCGCCGCCGCCATGAGGACGCCTCGCCTCACACGCCTTGTGGGCATACTGGCTTCTCCGCCTTTCTTCTCTGTTTGCCACTTGTGTGAGAACAAAGGTCTTGATAACGTGTTGCAAGAGATGTTATGACAAGTGATTGAGACAGAAAAGGGTAGTCCTTTATTTCTGATATTGATGTATTTATATTACATGAGAGGGTGGCAGCATAAAGTAAAAGATGGGAGTTAGAGAGCAGTTATGCACATTGGGCACATGTGTTATAACAGTTAAGATTGCAACCTTGTGAGGTCAAACATATGACCATCTATATCTCTGTGGGGCTAATTATTATAAATTTTGCATTATTTTTGGGATTTTTGCATAAATTCTCACTTATATTGGACTATGTTGACAAAAAGCTATGGGAACCTTCGTTTGTTCGCTACGCATAAACAATGAGATGAAATTACATGGGAGTAACTATTCTACGGGGCTGTTTAGTTGTGAGCCTATGCTTCTCAAAATCCAAATTTTGGTAACTTGGACCAAACTTGGCATCTATTTGGTTTGTTACCGATGTGTTACCAAACTTTTATAAGATCCCTTTTCATTGAATCCTTAATGTATTTTGATGCTAAAGTTTGGCCAAAACATAGGCCAAGAATTCCATAACCAAATTTTGGCAGTGGTATGCATTGGTAGGATTTTCAAGGGTCTTGGACCACAACCCTATAATTATGCACTGAGATTACGTACTTGTCGCACCATCCACTGGTCATCTTATGAGTGGAAGTCGTGGAAAGTGGGAAAATGATATGACTGTAAAAGGAAGTGGTGGGATTAGGAAAATGATATGATGGTAAAAGCTCTAGACACTTTTCTTAACTAAAATTTGTATTTACTACCACCAACCCTAAATTATATTATGATATAACTTTGCTCTACATCAAATTGTGCCCTTTGTAAAACAAAACTATGTGTTCCTTTCTCTTTTTTTTTGGGGGGGGGGAGCACCGCAATATTTAGGGGTGCAAATGGAGCGGATAATTTTCATCCGACCGACCGACCGAAGGCATACGGAACGGATATAGAAGGGATAGATAGGTATCCGGCACTATCCGTGTCCGACTCCGATTCCGAGGAAAAAAATATGGAACAGGATACGGGATAAGTGATATCCGTCCGTATATATTCGTATGTCAAATGATATGAGAAAGTTTGTTGTGACTTCACCTAGGAATAAAATAACATATAGGTAGATTGTCACATCTAAACAAGCGAGAGTACTAAGTGGTCTTCCTTCAATATCTTAGTAATTAGTCTTTCTATGTTCGCTCTGATTGTACCATACTGTCCAATGTCCTGTGCAAAAAAGTGGATAATTTCCATTCGACCGACCGTTCGAAAGATTATGGAACGGATACGGAATGGAGAAATAGATATTCGGCATTATCCATGTCCGACTCCGACTCCGAGGAAAAAATATGAAATAGGATACAGGATAAGCGATATTCGTCCGTATCCGCTCCAATTGCACCCCTAGCAATATTCCACACAACGAAATACAGGGTAAAAGAACTATGTGTAGAAGTACAAGCATATCTCTACATTTGGTAGTTTAGGATTTGTAATCCCGTGATACCTGCCTTATCTCTAGGAGAGGCTTCTTGCCCTCCAAACCTTGTAATCTATATAAACAGCCATCAAGACTCAATACAATCATCCATTGCAGTATATTCATCTTCTTACATAGTATCAGAGTGGCGCCGCTCCTGAGCCGCCGCCTCCACAGGAGATGATCTCATCTCCATAATCTCTCCCGAGAGCTGCGCAACCCGAAGTTTAAGTCGTGTCACCGATCATCCGATCGGCTACCAATTAGAGTTTTTTCCGATCATCTTCAGATGGGTTTTCTCTATTTTTTCCGATCATAGATCAGTTTGCGTCACCCTACTGACCCATCGATGTTCCCCGACTCCGGACTTCATCGCCTTGGCTTCGACCTCTCTAACGCCTCCTCTCCTCTGATGACGTCATGGCGTGACCGTGTGCTGATATTGAGCATCTTCCTGAATAAGGACTTTATTGACCATGTGCTGAAATGTCGAAAAATCATTGGACACCGACTGCACCTTGATATTGGGATCAAGTCCTTCCATGAACCACCAAATCTTTGCTACATCTATTTCAACATCTTCTGGTGCATACCTGGATAGTTGAGTGAACCTATTCAGATACTTTGAAACACTGAGATTTCCCTGCTGCAGCTTGTGAAACTCCCTCTTCTTCATTTCCATTATTCCCATAGGAATATGTGCAGCGCGAAAAGCCTCGACAAATTCAGCCCACGTGACGGTCTGCATTCCTGGTGAGTAGCACAGAAGTTTTCCCACCAATTAGCAGCAATTCCTTTTAGTTGATGGGTGGCGTACAACACCTTCTCATGATCATTGCACTGAGCCAAAATCAGCTTCTTCTCCACATCCTTGAGCCAGTCATCAGCCTCTAACGGATCTACTAAACCAACAAACGGTCTGGTTCTCATAAACTCTTCTAGCTTGGACTGCGGTGCTTGGATGGGTGCCTGCTGAACTTGGTTGACTTAGTTCTGAGTAAGGGCTTGAAGAAGTTGCAGTTGCAGAGCCATCATTTGTTCCAAGTTAGAGGCTTGAGCTGGAGGTGGTGGTGGACTTGATGCGTTGCTTTCTGGCTTAGCATTGGCACCACGGCTGTTGCCAGCGTTGTTTCTTGTGTTCACCATCTGAAGCGGCAACTGGGTTAGAAAAAGGTAAGAGGGAAGTAGCATAGATAAGAGATCAGGGGAACGATTAAACAACATCCCAAACAAAGGAACGACTAAACAACATCCCAAACAAACACACAAGAGAGAAGCAAACAATGACTAGGAGAAGCTTAACTTGAAATCAAAATAGATTTTAATGATGGCTATACTACAAGTATACAAAGGCTTGGTACAGTCCACCTAACACACCAACAAGTAATATATAAGTGTTCTAAATTCGTAGGACTTTACTTGGGTACTACAACTAAAGAAATACTCCTCGCTCCTTCATGATGACGCGCTTCTCCAGGTGCTTCTCAGACTCGACCTCACCGAGCCATCTATAGAAATTATAGAGGGAAGGGGATCCAATTACCATTCCAAAAATTGAATAAGAAGATAGAGAAGGAAGAATACCATGACGAAGATAAAGAAGGAAAGACAAGAAAAGACAAGGGTAGCATACTATTAAATTTTTATGTTATAAAATAAATTTTGAAGCTCATCTACTAACGACCATTCTAACTAGGACACATCCTACGGTCAAATTGGCTCTGATACCATCTCTGTCAGGACTGGATTTCTGAATCCGAACCCTCTGTGTATTACTACACTAGTCCCAATCAAAACTAGTGCACACAGTCAAATAGTGATGATTACATAATCAACAACGCTTTATTAATTATAATAAAAGGATAGTACATGTCTTATGACCACTTTATTACAACTGAGGTTACAAGACCCCTCAAACTAACAAAATATAGTGGAAGTAGAAAATAAATTTTGACGATGACCCATCAATACGCCACAGGCAATTCACTGGAGAAGCCAACCTAGTACTCCGGGAAACCTTCGTCGAATCCACACGCGAAGTAGTCGTAGGCTCCTTCTTGATCTTCATAACCCTCTGAGATTTGTTTTGAGTGTAGCATGCGAGTACATAAAATACTCCGTAAGTGCTGAGAAAATACAGTAGATGCAGGGCTTAACAAATAAGGATAATATGGTTCTTTTGCACAAAGCAACATTATGTTTCAAATACCATAATAAATTCTCAAAAACATCAATTTAACACATTAATTGCAATAGCTGAAACTAAATAAATTTTCTAGTGAAGGCTCCAATCGCCAACACTAGTAAACAGGCTCTAACAGCCAAGGTTCAAGACTACGGGTTTCATCCACCCGCACTGGCTCTATCCGCCAAGACACTCTCGAGAGTTCCATCCACTCCCGAGTTCCCAAAACGTTTGCTTTGTAACTAAAACCAAAGATCTACCATATGAAAGCACACATCGCCTGCCCTTAACCGTGGGCATGGCTATTTGAATAGTTTTACACTCTGTAGAGGCTGTACAACTTTACCCACAAGAGATAAGTTATCTTAATAGCCAACATGCTTCCTTAGGCATGAGACCCAGATAATTTATCACAAAGCCTTTACCTCACTCCAATCTAGCTAGACACTACACGCTGAGGTTTCACCGCTGAAGGGTTAAATCCACCATAGTCAGAAGCGGTCTCTTGTGCCATATGAGTACAGTAAATCCTTGTGTCTCACTGTGAGTAAACCAATAAATACCTGGCACCCACTTACCACTGGTAATATCTAAACTAAACCTTTGTGGGTTATTCGGCTATGTCATACCCATTTAGACTTATGGTTGTACAGTAGTGCTCAGTTTGCGTAATCACAAGCGTCGGTCCTTAATTGACTCAGGCGGCACATCCACAATACATGTTCTTGTGCTAAATCTACACCAATCCAATCTTACCATTCGCCCAAGTATAAAACCAATTTTCACCATTTTATTTTATTTTATAACCAATGGCAACACACCTATTGCCAAACACTTGGTAAAAGCAATCGTTTAAAGATTTGATAACATTATTCCCACACATAGGGTTATAGTGACTGAAAAGCTTGTCTAAGCAATTACTACTATTCTAAAGTTACCAAATAACATTAATATAATGTCAATACTAAGACAAGGAAAGCCTAGGGCGACAAAGGTACATGGCTGTCAACGTCAAAAGAGGGTATAACAATTATTGGTTTAACTATTATCCTTAAAATAGAAGTTATCATTTTATGTTTGCCGTGGTCGGAGGGGTCAGATCTTCAGAGAGTGGTCGGATGGCTGAATAAGGTCGGAAATTTAGACGTGGTCGGCGGTCGAAGTGGCTGTGAGTGCTCGATGGTCGATACGTGGTCAGAAGGTATATGTGGTCGAAAGGTTCAGAGCGGTCGGGACCATTGCAAGTCAAACATTACAGGCACTGGTCCAAGAAGACTGGAACTGGTTGAAGACTTCAAAGTGATCGAATCTTGGTGATCGAAACCAAGTGGTCGGAATAGTTGTAGTGGGTAGATTTGTATGTGGTCAAAACCTACGAGAATTGTTGGACTGCCCGGAGTGGTTGTAGCCGAATAGAATGTCAAACCGACCAGGGCGATTGTAATACTGATGGTGGTCAGGAGGCCAAGAGTGGTCGAAGACTTAGAACATTGTCGAAGGATAGAACATAGTTGAAGGTGATTGCGGTCGTGAGCGACTTGGTCGAAAGTGGGCGCGGTCGAAAGCGACCATGGTCGAAAGGTCTTAGTGGTTGGATGGTTTTAGCGGTAGTAACACCGAGAGTGGTCGAAGGCCATGGAACGATTGAAGGCTATAGAGTGGTCGGAACTCTGTGGTGGTCGAAAGCAAGAGGGATTGGAAACGACAATAGTTGAGGCTAAATTTCTCAGAAGTTTAAAGAATGGTCAGAACTCAGGAGCGATCGGGAGCGATCGGAGTGACTGAGATCGATGGGGGTTGCCGTGGTCGAACGCGGAGCAATTGTTGTGAATAGGCAAGGGGGTTTACCAGAGATAGCTGGAGAGTGTCGGCGACGGCGAAAGACGGCGGCAGCAGAGTGCTTCGGTGAGGGAATGGCTCCGGTGGCAGATTTGCTCAACGGCGAGGCAGAAGACGGCGATGATAGGGTGCTCCAGCGAGGAAAGGCTTCGGCAGCGATCTTGGATGGTGAAGTGGTCGATGAGGTCGTTCTCCTTGCGGCGAAGCCGGTGGTGTCGTCGGCGGCCTCGCGACTTCTCTAGAGGAGGGGAGATTTTAGCTAGATGAAAGGGAAGGCGACACGGTCACAGTGCTTTGATTTATAGCTTCGGCAAAGAAAGAAAACCGACGGAATTTATGGCATCGTGGAGCGGTTTGGTATTCAAGGATGCGCGAAAGGAATGGAAAGATTGATTGCTAGCACCAATTGGGCGGTTTCCAAGTGAAGATGTGGAGGGAAAAAGGCTTTTGTCGGTTGGAGCTTTGAGCTTAGGTTTGACGCAAGGTAGAAGAAGATGAACAATAACCATGGCCTCAAGGGTAAAAGGAAGGAAGGAAAGAAAAATCCAAATAAAATCTCAAAATTTTTAAATAAATAATTTGGAATTAATCTTTAAAGAAAGCAAATTTTTGGGATGTTACACCGGACGACCTCGACACCAGCTACCTCGACATGGCTCCCTCCTCTACTACTAAGATCATGGTCACCTCGCTCTTGGCTACCTCGGCAACAAAGGGTTATCATTAACTTGAGCAAACTCGTTGGTTCGCTC
This sequence comes from Bonia amplexicaulis, assembly GCA_036346245.1. Classification (NCBI taxonomy): domain Eukaryota; kingdom Viridiplantae; phylum Streptophyta; class Magnoliopsida; order Poales; family Poaceae; genus Bonia; species Bonia amplexicaulis. The sequence continues at coordinate 21,691,180 of CM070735.1, read as the reverse complement.
TACAGTCACCACGTCTATGATGCCCTCTCCAATCTGATCGTTCGTGACGCTCCTGCTGTCCGTGACGCTATCACTACGACTGAGTGGGATGTTAGAGTATATTGACATGTATCTATATTTGGTAGTTTAGGTTTTGTAATCCTGTGATACCTATCTTATCTTTAGGAGAGGTTTATTTCCCTCCAGGTCTTGTACTCTATGTAGGGCTTGTTCTTTTTGGCTGCGGCTTATAACTTTTGGCTGAAATTTTTGAATTTTAGCTATTTGCGTAGAGATTGCAGAGAGAGAGATACTCGCTTGCGATTTTGGTTGATACAGATGTTAGGCTTTTAACGTGTACTACAATTAACTTGTAGATGCCGTCTTGATAAAATATTCCATTTAAAAGTTAGGTACTGTAGCAAAAGCCAAAAACCGCTTTTAGAAACCGTAAAGAACAGGCCCATAAACCACCCTCGAGACTCAATACAGTCATCCATTGTAGTACATTCATCTTCTTACAATTGGGATGGATCAAAAGTTACCAAAATCTAAGTGTTAATAAGAGGAAATAGATATCTACATAGCTATTTGGGCTCCTTAGATTGCTACAGCATGTCCAATGCTCTAAAGCCATCTGCAATGCGAGAGACGTTTGAACATATGCTTAGAAGTGAAATAGTAACTTGGAAGTTGCTCCGAGGAAGTTTTCTCTTCTTTTTTCCACTTGGGAAAGAGAAGGTTGTTGACGCTAGATCGGGCACAAATAAGAATCTGCAAGTGCACAAGTTATTTATAGCTTTTCACCTATGAGTATTTCAAGATATCGAAATCCACGAAGAAGTGAAGGATAGATTTACTACTTAGAGTAAAATATTACTAACTAAAGTAATAAACAAGGACATGATTAAATAAGCTAAGAAAAATAAGAAGCAAGGTTATCCAAGAAATATGAGATCCTACCCTAGGCTAGGTTGACCTACTGCAATTCAAGACTAGATCGATCTAGTAACAATTAGCACTTCTCATACTAGGTTGATTCTCACCCTACAAATCTACACTGAGCCTTTCTGAGTTTCACCCTAATAATCAACACCAACAAGATTTACACTACTTTATATAGATCAGCCTAATATATAAACATCATGTTTACATCTACAGCTAAGCAATCGATAATCAAGTTTACATCTACTTGTTAGTGTCATGGCTAGCACCAACCTGGCGTCGGCTCTGTCTTGGTCTCTGACTCGTCTTTGCTTCTAAGTTAGTTTTCATTCTCTATTTCCTTTTTTATGCATAATGAACCTTCTGGAGGCCATAACTTTCTCTCTTGAACTTGGAATTGAGCGATTTTTATTCTAAATTTATCACAAGAACATATCTTTAGGGATGGAAACAGATTAGATACGATCGAATAGTCTCAAATACGAACATGAATCCATATTTTTAAAACAAATACAAATTAGAATATGAATCAAATATGAATCGAATGTTATAACATATATGAATTTAAATTGAATATGTACTTAATTCAGTCAAATACGAATATCCTCCTACAACTTTTGTAATAAATCTCGGTAGAACAAATTCCTAGCGATTCTGCTAGCTTTTCTCTGGTTTTTTGACCGGTTACCGGTTTCAAGCCGCCCAAATTCAAATTTTCAGTCACAAAATTCGTCCAGGTTTTTCCCCGAATTTTCGATAACCGGCTAGTTACCGTTAGGCCTAGGAAATGGATCAAATACGAATCGAATAGTCTTGAATACGAATATTATCTAATACGAATGCGAATACGAATATTCTCAAATATGGATATGAATATTCTCGAATACGAATACAAACATTTTCAAATACGGATTTTGCTTACCACATTCGCATTTTCTCATATATGAATATTGGATTAAACGGATTATCCGTTACCGTTTCCCACCCCTACATATCTTCAACTTTCTTGTTGTAGTGCTTCTTTGAAAACGTCGTCTTGGTTGCCGAAAATGCCTTGGAAATCGGCTACGTTTCCCTTTCACAGTTTGCCTTGCAGGACCCATAACTTCCATACTAGAACTTCAAACTAGGCCCGTAAGGGATTTAAATTGGACTACTCGATTAGATATTCAACTTTATAGTTATGAGATTTTCATTTGAAATCATTTCGAGCTTCTAAATCGTGTTGCAAAATAACGAACAAAACTTCATATATTTGATGACGCGTTGAATTTGGATTCTCCTCGATTTCCTTTCTTGCCAACCAAGTATTTCCAGTTTTTGCAAGAGGGATTTGGTGGAAAGCTTCTGGAAATATGGAGTTGTTGTAATGCCCTAGACATTGATTCGGCATTTCTGGAAACATTTAATAGATTTGTGGAGATTTCTTTTTCTTCCGTTGTATCGCGATGGACGGTGTGGGCTGCAGATTTGTCTAAAAAGAAAAAAGAGAAAAAAAGGAGGATCGGTGGGCTGTCCAGAGAGGGAGGCCGAACCTTCCATCTCCCACCTAGGGCCCAGGTCAACCCCCTTAGGCCCAGCCGCCCCCCTTTTCCCCCAAACCCTTGGCCACCCTCTCCCCTTGTGGCTACCACCCTATCTTCCCCCTCTGCACCCTCCTGCTCCCCTTGCTGGAAAGAAGAAGACGAAGAGAGGAAGAAGAGGAAGAGAAGGAAGAAGAGGAAGAGGACGAAAATGAAGGAGGAGGAGAAGAAGAGGAGTAGGGTGATTTGTGCTGGTGTTCATAGGTTATTGCTGTGATCTCCAAGGGTAACCAACAATTTTCTACCCCTTTTGTTCTTAGAGTTTTCCCGATCGGGCTAGTTTTCGGTTAATAGTTCGATCTGCATTGTCTGCTGTGTTCTATGAATTAGGGGAATTTCTTGCAAAATATAGGGATTTCACTCCTAGAGATTTGTAGAGTAATTCATTATCTTTCTGTAGAGTTGTCATTCACGTTATTCCGATGAACGGTTTATGAGTTATGAGTGTTGCTGTGCGGTCTGGTCATTCAGGTTCGGGCAGTCGGTGGGAATTAAAAGATTAAAAATATAAGATGATTTTTCCTGAAGAATATATGAATATTAAATCTGTAGAGAACTCAGCGACCTAGTTTCCATATTTTATTCATAATTTTTGGATAAGTGGATTGGGCGCAATAGAGGTTGGATGTCGGCTATGTAGCAGAGTTGGTTTCAGGATTCAGTTTCTGTTCATGGGCAAATTCAAAGGTTCTAATGATTTTTATGAATGTTCTCATAATAACAGAAGTTGTAGATAATTTTGTAGTTTAGCTTTGGCAAAACTTTATAATTTTAGAGTAGTGTACTGATGGTGGTGGTCTGTAGAAGATCGTTGGTCAGAACTTAGAGGCAGATTATGTCCTTTGTTTTCCATTGCGGATTACACCCTTTTAACGGCGGAATAAAATTATGTTGTCTTTGCGAAAGTTTTAGATTTCATTCTGTCGATTTCAAAAATACTATTTGTTTCTATGGTCTATTTAGTGGATAAAAATATACAAAAAATACAGGCAGCGCTGCTGCAGTGAGCTAAACGTCGGAACGACAGTTTGAGAGAGAGCTATTGGGTTTCGGGCATAGTGGCACTTTACCTTTTAGTTATGAATGTTATATTGAGGTTTTGTGCTGAGTGGTAACTTGTGAATAGATTGCTTTGCTCCTTACCGTGCTTGATCCCTTCGCCCCTTAGGTAGAGGAAAGCAAACGCAGCGGTTGTTGCTATAATTTAACTTATTAATTTAATTGTCTTCACCATAATTATTGAGGTTGGTAATTAATTCACCTTTAAATAAAGATGCCCTGCTGTGCTATATGCCTTATTTTACATATTATTGCCCATGTGGTTATATTCCTAATGAATCAATCGTTGCCATATCATGCATGTCACAGCATGTCATTTCCATTGAAGTTATGTCGCCGCATCTAGCCATGACCATACCAGTACAATATTGTATATTGCTGTAATACAATACACACTCTTAGTTGCCAGGTAAGAGTTCAATGTATCATTCGCATATATATGCATTTCACGAGGATAAACCTTATTATGAGGCTTTAAGAGGTATTAGCTTGTGAGAGTCTCTTGTGGCATGGGGTATTTTTTCTTATGGTTGCTGTTGATAGTAATGTTGGTTTTGATTATTGAACGAGGTTATAGTGTGGATGTCGAGAATTAATTGTTAATGTCGTTAATTTTATGTTTAATCATATGTAGTTTAAATAATTTGTTAAATAGTTTGCTTGCTGAGATTTCATCTCACCCCTGTTTTCCCTGTCCCAGGTGATCATTGAGCATGTTTGGAAAGGGTAGAGTAGCACGGCACCATTACACAAGTTTTCATGAGTTTTACTGTAGTAAGTTAGAGGATTTAATTTTTAAAGTATTTCTTTCTCTCAGTCGTTGAGTATTGTATCTTAATGATGCTAGATCGTGATTGGCATTAGTGGGGTTGAACATTCAAGCTAAGTTGCTAAAGGATGTTATTGCAAAATTTTATGTTGTTATGTTGTTTTACTATTCCCTATTATATGTTATGTTGTCCTACTTTCGCGTAGCCTTTTTTCTGGGGTGGTGCTGTGGGTTTTCCTTGTAATCCAGCTAGTCATAAGTGTAGTTTAGTAGCATCCCGGGGTAATGTGGTTCCTGGGGTGTTACAGTTGGTATCAAAGCCTAGGCTTTAGATTTTAGGAGAATAATAAATAATTTGACACACTTGCACATGTAGGATGGGAAAGGGTTTGCATATCCTTGCATATACCTTTTTTCATTTTATTCTGTTAATGCTTTTGACTTAATTGCTTGAAGTTGATGTTTGTATATGCTTGTGTACCATGGTGGCTGCAGGAATGCCGCCTAAGGTGAACGGCCGTGGCCGTGCTACCGCAGCTGGTGCGTAGTCGGCGGCTGAGGAGGCTGAATCTCCTCAGCCAGAGGGTGGTAGTTAGGAGGAGCTGTTGGCCGCTATGAGGGCCATGCAACAAGAGCTAAGGACGTTGAGGCGGGGGCAGTCTGCCCCTCGTGCTTCTTAGGCTGAGTTTGTCCGACAGTTCAAGAGGAGGTTCTATCCAGGAACGTTCCTCAATAAAATGAAGATCGATTTGAGTAAGTATGCTTACGACAGGAAGACTATGGTATAATACAAGGTGGGCTTCAACTAGATAGTGCACTTTGTCCCTCACGTAGCACATGATGATGCAGAGAAGGCCAGGCAGTTCCGTCAGGGGCTTAGGCCTACGATCCGCCACTTCCTGGGTGTTTTTCTGATCACAGACTTCTACACCATGGTGGAGTAGGCCTTGGGGATCGAGATGTAGCAGGCTTACATAGACGACATCCGTAAGGCCTCTGGTGGAGATCAGCTTAGAGGGCAGAGCAAGAGGAAGGGCCATTTTGGCGGCACTGTTCATAAGAAGGGAAAGAGTCACTACCACCAGCCTTACCATCGCAGTTCTGGGCAGTCCAACACTTTTGGAGGGAGTTCTCAGTAGCATCGTGCCACAGTGAAGCCCGGGATGGGCTTGGTGTGTTTCCATTATGGTGATCTACACAGGCGGAGTGACTGCTCTTGGAAGGGGTAGTGTTCTATCTGTGGTCAGAACCACAAGGATGTGGTATGCAGGTAGAATCCTAGGGGGAAGCTGTAGTGGGAGTTAGCGCCTGCACCTCCAGCTGGATTTACCCGTCCTGGTGGCACCGTGCAGATGATGGCTGTGGCTCCTACCCCACGGTAATTGTCTACGGATCCTACACCACATTACCTGCCAGCGCCCTCAGCACCTTCGTCGACTGTTCCAACGCCTCCACCAGGAGGATGCTGGGTTCAGCAGCCTGCTACTGCATCGATGCCTGCACCTCAATGGACTTCTGCACTGGCTTGCTTGGGTGCAAGAGTTTCATCTTATTCTGCTATTTCTGGGGAATATTCTATGCCTGTGGCTGATAGGAGGGACTGTGGAGACAGGTATTGTATCTGTGGATTCTTTTGATGCTCGTGTTCTTTTTGATTCGAGTGCTAGTTTATCTTTTGTCTTGGAGGTTTTCTTCGGTTGGGCAGGTCTTACTATGCAGATGATCGGGAGGGCAATGGTTGTTAGCTCTCCTAGTAGGCTTATCTCTAGTTCTTGGGTTTGTCCGGGTTATACGGTGGTTCTTGCGAATGAGGAGTTCGTTGCAAATCTGGCGGTTATTCCTCTGGAGCCTTTTGATGTGATCCTTGGCATGGATTGGCTTTCCAGATATCAGGTTGTCATCTCCTACTTCTGGAAGATGGTCACCTTGCATTCTCTGTCTGGGCGTGAGGTTATCTTCCAAGGGAGTGCCCGCAGTTTTCTCTCTTGTTGATGTGCTTGTTGTTTCCCAATCGGTGGATGTACAAGTCTGGGATGCTGTTGGCCATGGTTGATGGTCGCGAGGCTGTGTTGCAGGTAGAGGGCACTCTGGTGGTTTGTAGGTACCCTGATGTTTTTCCTGGTGAGTTCCCAGGGTTGCCGCCGGAGTGGGAGCCGATCTTCCGCATTGAGCTTGTTCCGGGTACAAGGCCTATCTATAAGTCCCCGTGTCAGATGGCCCCGGTGGAGCAGGTGAAGATGAAGAAGCAGTTGGATGAACTCCTGGCTAAGGGGTTTATCAAACCAAGCACGTCGCCTTGGGCTGCTCCGGTTTTGTTCGTGGAAAAGAAGGATGGCACCAAGAGGCTTTGTGTGGATTACCGAGCGCTTAATCAAGTGATGATCAAGAACAAGTATCCTTTGCCTCGTATTGATGATCTGTTCGATCAGCTGATGGTGCCAAGGTATTTTTGAAGATCGATTTGCATTCTTGTTATCATCAACTACGAATCAGAGATGAGGATATAGAGAAGACAGCTTTCAGCACAAGGTATGTGTATTTTGAGTATGGTGTTATATCTTTTGGACTAACAAACACCCCTACTATCTTTATGGAAGCCATGAACAGAATGCTCCATGAGTACCTGGATGTTTTTCGTGGTGGTTTTCATCAATGATATCTTGGTGTATTCCAAATCAGAGGAGGAACATGAGTTATATCTCTGCCTGGTTCTAGATGTCCTTCGAAAGAATAAGATCTATGCAAAGCTAAAGAAATGTGCTTTTTGGCTGTCTGAGGTGGGCTTTCTTAGTCATACTATCAGTTAGCACAGTATCACAGTGGACCCGAAGAATGTGGCTGCGGTGGTGAAGTGGCAGAGGTCAACTAGCGTGTCAAAAATCCGAAATTTCCTTGGGCTTGCCGGTTATTATCGGTGCTTTGTGCAGATTGTAACATCCCAAATTTTGAGTTTTGAAAATTTAAATTTAAATTAATTATTTTGAGGCAATTGGATTTTATTTGGATTTTTCTGGAGTTTATTTCAAAGTTTAAAGAAAGAAAATGTATTTTAAATATTTTATAAAAGCCAAAAAGTGTTCATTTTATTTTTCCTAACCTTCCCAGAATTTTTAAATAATTTTTGAGAATTTTCTGGAATTAAAAATTAATTTTAGAAAGATAAAAGGAATTTTACATAATTATTAAAAGCAAATCTGAAAATATAAATATTTTTATTAAGTCTGAAATATTTCCAGGAATATTCTATAATTTTTCTGGAATTTTTAGATATTATTTATTATTTTTCCAAACAAATATATGGTTTCTAGTATTTTCAAATTCTAATCCGAAAATAAAATCAATTAAATCTCAGGCCGCCACGTGTCGCAAATCGACGGCCGATACCCTTCGTTGGATTTAATCCAAGCCATACCTCTTCATTTAAATCCAACGGCCATGATATATCCATTTGCCACGTGTCAACCATCCAACTACCTGCACTCTTCACTTCTTTTCTCTCACCGACGGTGGGCCCCACTTGTCATTTGTGTCTTCCACCTTCCTTTCTTCCTCCTCCATCCTCCTCTCTTCCTCCATGGATGCCGCATGGGAGCTTGAATTCTGTTGCTTCCATCTATTAAACACCCGCTTAATCGCGCAATTAAGATCCCCAATCAAGTCTCCATCTATTGCCTACTGCTTTACTCCTTAATTTCCTCTCTAATTGCGCGCATTCTCTCCTCTCCCACCCCTACCGACCTCTCCTCTCCTCCTCGCCTATAAAAGCCCCCGAGACCATCTTTGGCATCCCCGCATTCTCCTCTTTCTCCTCAACCTTCGATCGCTGGTCCCAACGCCCGAGCGCCGCCGCTTAGCGCCGACGCCACGCAAGCACCTTTCCGCCGCCGCCTTCCTCCGCCGCCCGGCCCGCCACCACCGGAAGGTCTTGCGCCGCCTTCCTTTCCTCGCCGCCGCCGTCCGCCAGTGCCGCCGCGAGGCCGCCGGCCTGCACCGATCGTGCTCCCCGGGCCGCCCGCGACGCGCCGCTGTGGCCGCCACGCCGCCAACCGCACCGCGCGGCGCCCGCATGGCGACCTTGTGGTCGCCGCGTGGCGCCTCGTTGCCGCGTCGCCACCTCGGCTCGGCCACGGTCTCAGGACTCGGTCCACGGTGGACCGGGCCCACGTGTCCGAAAATTCAAATTTTAAATATTTGCTGATGTCAGCATGACGTCATAATTAATTTTTCAGTACAAAAATAATTCGGGAAATTACACCTTTTCTTTTTCTTTCAATTAAAACTTCGCGAGGCCATATCTTTTCCGTTTTAACTCCGATTTGACCCGTTCAAATTTCTAAATTTTTCTAAAATCATAATCTATCTAAATATACACTCTTTTTCAATTTTTGAATTTTATTTAAATTTTGTGTATTTATTTGCTTTGTTGCTTTGTCTTTTTTCGCGCGTAGAATCCGACGTCGCCGAAGACTTTGCCGACCTGCAGCAAGAAAATCAAGAACTCGCTCACGAAGGCAAGTCTCCTTTGAACATCTTGAACCTATGTTTAAGAAATGTTTTAATTATTTTAAATTAATGCATTGCTATGTTACATAAAATGGTAATTCTTGTTTTAGAAATATTAGTTAATCCAACTATTGTTATACCCTCATTTGACGTTGAATGCCATGTATCTTTGACACCTAGGAATTCCCTTGTCTCAATAATGAGATTATTATATAACTTTGGTAAATATTGTACCGGTAGTAGAAAGCTTAGTCATGCAACATAAACTTTTGTAACCTTGGATTGGGAAAATATTATGTCTTTGATTTAGACTTTTGTTTAGAAATTTGGTGGCGATTGATGTTGCCACTGATCTTTAAAATGAAATAAAATGTGAGAGTTGGTTTAGACTGGGGCGGATGGTAAGATTGGTTTGGTGCGGTTAGCACGAGAACTTGTAATGTGTATGTTCCGCCCTAGTCAATTAAGGACCGACGCTTGTATTTGTCCAGTCTGAGCACTACCGTACAACCACATGTCTATATGGGTACGACCTAGCTGACTAACTTATGATAGTTTAGTCTAGGTGCCACCAATGGAAAGTGGATGCCGGGTGTACCGGTTATTCACAGTGAGGGACGTGGTTTATCAGACTCATACGGCGCAAGAGGGGCTTCGTCTGGTGGTTTAACCCTTCACGGTGAAACCTCGGTGGTGGTGTCTGCTAGACTAGAGTAAGGTAAAGGCTTTGTGATATTTTATCCGGGTCTCATGCCTAAGGAAGCATGTTTGGCTATTAAGATGACTTATCTCTTGTGGGTAAAGTCGTACAACCTCTGCAGAGTGTAAAACTATTCGAATAGCCGTGCCCACGGTCAAGGGCGGCAAGGAATGCATACACATGGTAGATCATTGTTTTGGTTTTAAAAATAAAGATTTGGGAACCGGAGTGGTTGGAACTCCGGGGTTGTTCTCAGCGCTTGTAGCCAGTGTGGGTGGTGTAACCCATTTTCTTGAACTTTGGCGGTTAGCCAGTACTTTAGTGTGGGTGGTTTAACCCGTGGTTTTGAGCTTTGGCGGGTTGAGCCAGTATTCAAGTGTTGGTGGTTGTAACCTTCACTATTTAACTTGATGGATTCTGTTAAAACAATCACCTTGCGAAATTGATGCCTTTAAAATTAATTAATGGTATTTGAAATAAAATGTGGCTTTGTGCAAAAGAACCATATAACCCTCCTTTGTTAAACCCCGCATCTATTGCATTTTCCCAAGACTTATGAGTACTTTATGTACTCACATACTACACTTAAAATAATACCCGAAGAGTATGAAGCTCAAGATGGATCTTTCGACTACGGAGCGTATGGATTCAACGAAGGCTTTCAGGAGTTCTAGGTTGCGCTTCCCCAGTCAATTGCCTATGGCGAATTGATGGGTCTTCTCCGCTGGATTTACTTTTGCTTCCGCTGTGCTTTATCTTTTGTGTGAGTGCGAGGTCTTGTAACCTCGTTTGTAATAAAGGTCTTTCTACTGCACTCTCCTTATTATTGTAATTTCGTTGTTGGCAATGTAATCATCATCGCTTAACTGTGTGCACTAGGTTTGATCTGGGACTAGTGTCAGTAATACACGTAGGGTCGGATTTGGAAACCGGTCCCGACAGAGATGGTATCGAGCCAGTTGATATAGGACGTGACCTAGATTAGAATGGTAAAAATCTGAAGGACCTATATTTATTAAAAATATTTGAGAAAAATTTCTATATCTCGTTACATCTGCTCTATTCTTGATCTTATATTCACTTGTTTAAAATGTCTTGACTGATCTTCTCTATTATTCCAAAATTGTAGATGGCCGGTTCATCCTCCGATGACTCTTTGGACTACTTCTCTCATGGCGAGAACATTGAGCATTTGTTGGCCTCCTTCGCCGCCTTATGCAAGATCTCGGTATCCCCAACCGCCTATTTTTAGGGGGCGGAAAGTCAAGATCATGGACCGAGATTCTTGGTCGATGGAGGTATTCCTGTATGCACGGGAAGGAGAATTCAACTCTCCCACATACCCTATCGAACATCCTCGGACGGATCGTTCAAACGCTATCCAGGATGCAGCTCGTCTGGCACTAGCTGACTTGTGCCGGATTCATAAGGATATCCCGCGGCGACGCCTTCTGCTTTCTTTCCAACCACCGTAGCGGGCGAGATATCCGTAACCCTTCAAGATTACTATGGATGATCCCGTCTGTCACATCAGTGCGGCTTACTAGGCGATGTCGACTACATATGCCGCCTTGAGGAGATTGACAGCCCGGACGCCTCACTTCCAGCTACCAAGACTCGAGACTCTCCGTGCTCGGCTTATCCGAGCCGGAGGCGAGTTCGAGCCGAGACGTCTTGAGCTGGCGGCGGCCTGTGGGACTACACATCGTCTTCACTGTACACCGCCGTCCCGACAACCCAAAGCCGCCGACCACAGACCCGTATCATAATTACAGCAGCGAAGAGTGTGCGGCGTCCTAGTCCGCTGCCGACATCGACATCGGAGACTCCGGAAGAGACGCAGCTCTCTCGTTCCGTTCTCGCTCTCCGCCGACCGCCTCCAGTGAGGCGACCATCTTCACTCCCGAGCCTCTTGCAACCACCCCGAGTGTGGTTGTAGGTCGCGCCACGTGGTATCATAGAGGAGGATCCAGAGGAGGATCCAGGAGGACCCGAGGAGCTTATCTTCGAGGAGGACAAGTAGTGGCAGGGACAGTAGTACCCAAATAAACTGTTTACCTTTCTTAGAACGTTTTTATATTATGTTGGTGTGCTAGATGGACTGTACCAATGCCTTAGTGCACTTGTGGTACAGCCATTCTTAAAAATAATTTAATTCCAAAGCTATTTCCTTCCAAGTTGTTGTTGTGTTCCTTCTTGTGTGTTGGTTTGGGATGTTATTTAGTTTGCCCCTTGCTTCTTACCTATGCTACTTCCCTCTTATCTTTTGCTTTGTTCTGGTTGCCGCTTCAGATGGTGAACACAAGGAGCAATGCCTATGATGTACCGTGGTGCCAATGCTCACCAGAGAACATGCCGCCACCCCCGCTCAAGCTCCTAGCATGGAACAGATGATGGCCATGCAACTGCAATCGCTTCAAGCCCCGGCCCGTAACCAAGTTCAAGAAGCTCATGCAGCGCCTTTCGTGCACCCCAATCCAAGCTGGGAGAGTTCATGAGGACCAGACCGCCAACCTTCTCTGGTGCGGTAGATCCAATGGAAGCAGATGATTGGATCAAGGATGTGGAGAGAAAGCTGATATTGGCTCAATGTAATGATAATGAGAAGGTGCTCTATGCTGCTCATCAGCTAAAAGGAATCGCAGCGACTTGGTGGGAAAATTACTGCGCCGCCCATCAGAATGTGCAGACTATCACTTGGGCTGAGTTTGAGGAAGCTTTTCGCACTGCACATGTCCCTACCGGAGTCATGGAAATGAAAAGAATGGAATTCCATAAACCGCAGAAGGAAACCTCAAGAACACCGAGTACCGAATAGGTTCACTCAACTATCCGTATGCTTCAAGATGTTGCAACCGATGCAAAGAAAGATCCGCGGTTCATGCGGGGACTTGAACCCAATCTCAAGGTGCAGGTGGTTTCAAATGATTTTCCAACTTTCCAAAGATATGGTGAACAAGGCCATAATACAAGAGGAAGCTCAACGTCACCGTATGAAGTCCTAAGAGGAAGTTTCAAGCTCGGCGGGGTGCAAGCGCCTCGACACCGCCTAATCCACCTCATTTCAACAGCCCTCGGTGCCAAATGTGCCGAGGACACCATTCGATGGACCTCGCCCGATTCTTCAAGCTCCCGCACCAAATAATGCGCCCGCCTCGCCAGAACAAGACTTCAATGGTCGGAGTGCGGTGTTATAACCGCAAGAACATGGGACATTATGCCAATAATTGTCCACGAAGCGCCAACCAGTACCCCTGCTCGTTTCAACTTGGGGACAACACCACCAGAGCCCCACTTGCGGACAAGGCCGTGGAGCACCTCGGACTCCAAGGACTCCATAGCAAGGAATGAGGGCATGTTAATCATGTCACCGCGATAGCCAGATGCACCGACGTCGCTCGGTAAGTTTCTTGTCAACTCGGACTGCATCAAGATTATTTGATTCTGGAGCTTCGCATTCTTTTGTGTCAAAAGATTTTGTGGAAAGATATAATTGGGATGTGCGTTTGCTAAAGAATCCTATGCTAGTCCAATCACCTGGAAATGAAATGAAGACTAGTACGGTTTGCCCTAGAGCAACCATAGATATAAATGGAGTAAAATTCCTAGCTTAATTTAATTATAATAGACTCAAGAGCCTAGATGTAATACTTGGTATGGATTGGTTAACCAAGTATAAAGGGCGATAGATTGTGCCAATCGTGCCATCACTCTTACCAATTCTGAAGGAATTCAAGTGAGGTACATGTCAAAGCCATCTTCTCAGAATAGTTGTGGGTTGAACAGCTTGAGAGGAATATCACTGGAAAAGGTGCATATAGTAAGGGAATATCCGGATGTGTTTCCAGAAGATTTGCCAGGAATGCCACCAGATAGAGAAGTCGAATTTGTCATTAATCTGGTACCTGGAACGGCTCCGATTTCCAAGAGACCCTACCGGATGTCCGCAAATGATTTGGCTGAAGTTAAGAAGCGATTGAGGAACCGCAAGAAAGAGGTTTTATAAGACCAAGTTCTTCGCCTTGGGTGCACCAAGATTCTAGTGAAGAAGACGGATGGCGATCTTCGTATGTGTGTGGATTACGATCCTCGAATGATGCAACAGTTAAGAACAAGTATCCATTGCCCAGGATAGATGATTTGTTTGATCAGTTAAAAGGATCATCTGTCTTTTCCAAGATTGATCTCCGGTCAGGATATCATCAAATGAAGATTAGAATGTAGCTATACCAAAGACGACTTTTTCCACTCGATATGGACCGTATGAGTTTACAAGAATGTCTTTTGATTGACCAATGCTCCCGCATACTTTATGAATCGATGAATAAAGTGTTCATGGAGTATTTGGATAAGTTTGTTGTCGATTTATTGATGACATTCGATCTACTCCCGAAATGAGGAAGAACATGCGTAACATCCGAGGATAGTTTTGAAAACTCGTAGAGCATCACCGTATGCCAAGTTTAGCAAATGTGAGTTTTGGTTGAAGAAAGTAGCTTTCTTGGGTCATGTGATTTCTGCAGGAGGAGTGTCGAGATCCAAAGAAAGGTAACAGATGTACTCAATTGGACACAACCCAAGTCAGTTACAGAGATCAGAAGTTTCCTGGGTCTAGCAGGATATTATCGCCGCTTTATAGAAGGATTTTCCAAACTCGCAAGACCTCTCACTCAGTTGCTAAAGAAGGAGAAGAAGTTCGAATGGAGTAAATCTTGTGAGGACAGTTTTCAAGAACTGAAAAAGAGATTAACATCTGCACCAGTGTTAACGCTTCCAGATATTAGAAAGGATTTTGAGGTATTCTGTGATGCTTCAAGACAAGGATTGGGCCGTTTTGATGCAAGAAGGAAAGGTCGTAGCCTATGCTTCAAGGCAATTGCGCCCGCATGAGCGTAACTATCCGACTCATGATTTAGAGCTAGTCACAGTGCATGCTCTAAAATATGGAGGCATTATTTGATCAAGAATCGTTGTGAAATTTTCACGGATCACAAAAGCCTGAAGTATATATTTACCCAGCCTGACCTCAATTTGAGACAGCGAAGGTGGCTTGAGTTGATAAAAGATTATGATGTTGGAATTCACTATCATCCAGGAAAGGCTAATGTTGTAGCTGATGCCTTAAGCAGAAAAAGTTATGGTAATAACTTGATGATACAAGTTCAGCAGCCCGCACTTCATGAAGAGTTTCAACGGCTTAATTTAGAAGTAGTAGAGGAGGATTCCTAGCTACTTTGGAGGTTCACCAACCTTACAAGATCAAATCAAAGCGACTCAAAAGGAGGATAAATATGTTAAGGATATCAAAGAAAATATGAAGAAAGGAAAAGCACCGAGCTTTTCGTAAGATGAAGAAGGTATCCTTTGGTTTGGGAAAAGAATTCTTGTACCCGAGAAGAAGGAAATAAAAGAGTTAATCCTGAAGGAAGCTCATGAATCCGGATACTCAATTCACCCTGGAAGTACAAAGATGTATCAAGATCTTAAAGAAAGGTACATGTGGACCAGTATGAAGAGAGAAATTGCTGAATACGTAGCCTTGTGCGATGTATGCCAACGAGTTAAAGCGTAACATCGAGACTCGCCGGACTCCGCAACCTTTGCAGATACCCGAGTGGAAATGGGAAGAAATTGGAATGGATTTTATAACCGGATTTCCAAGAACTAAGGTGGTATGACTCAATTTGGGTTATTGTGGACCGATCGACAAAGGTCGCACATTTCATTCCAAGAAGACCACTTATTCGGAGATAGACTCGCAGAATTATATATGTCAAGAATCGTGTGCTTGCATGGAGTTCCAAAGAAGATTGTGTCAGATCGAGGATCTCAATTCACCTCAAGATTCGCGTAAGCTTCATGAGATTTTGGGCACCAATCTAAATTTCAAGACAAAGATACCATCCCAGCATGTATGGTCAAACGGAAAGAGTAAATCAAATGTTTGGAAGACATGTTGAGAGCCCGTGCTCGCAAATAAAGCAAGTCGGGATCAAAGTTTACCCTATGCGAATTTTCTTATAACAATAGTTATCAATCCGGTCTCTGATGTCTCCGCTTGAAGCTTTGTATGGCGTAAAATGCAGACACCGTTGTATTGGAAAGAAACGGGGAAGGACAAGTGTTTGGTCCAGATGTGTTACTGCAAGCGTAAGAGCAGTCCGTCGATTCGTGATGATTAAAAACAGACAAGCAAGACAGAAAAGTTATGCGGACAATCGCCGAAGAGCATTAGAATTTGTACCCGGAGATCATGTGTATCGAAGGTTTCACCTCTCAAAGGAATGCGTCGTTTCCACGCTCTCGGGAAGCTTGCTCCAAGATTCGTTGGACCATTTCTGTGGTAGCAAAAGGGAGAAGTTGCTTATCGCTTGAACTTCCACCTCGGTTGTCAAGTGTGCACAACGCCTTCCATGTGTCCCGCTTAAGAAAGTGCCTCGAGTGCCGCCGTAAGAGCAAATGCCTTTTGAAAAAGTATCTTTGAAGGAGGACCTATCTTATCCGTAGTATCCAATCAAAATTTTGGATGAAGCGAGCGCAGACAAGAAGCAAGAGCATCAAATTACGTAAAGTGCGGTGGAGTAATCATACGTAATCGAAGCAACTTGGGAGCGTGAAGAAGACCTAAGAGCGAGTTCCCGATCTTTTTCCTGTTCGTCCGAATCTCGGGGTCGAGATTCATTCTAAGGGGGGTAGGTTTGTAACATCCCAAATTTTGAGTTTTCAAAAATTTAAATTCAAATTAATTATTTTGAGGCAATTGGATTTTATTTGGATTTTTCTGGGCTTTTCTGGAGTTTATTTCAAAGTTTAAAGCAAGAAAATGTATTTTAAATATTTTATAAAAGCCAAAAAGTGTTCATTTTATTTTTCCTAACCTTCCCAGAATTTTTAAATAATTTTTGACAATTTTCTGGAATTAAAAATTAATTTTAGAAAGATAAAAGGAATTTTACAAAATTATTAAAAGCAAATCTGAAAATATAAATATTTTTATTAAGTCTAAAATGTTTCCAGGAATATTCTATAATTTTTCTGGAATTTTTAGATATTATTTATTATTTTTCCAAACAAATATATGGTTTCTAGTATTTTCTGAAATTCTAATCCGAAAATAAAATCAATTAAATCTCAGGCCGCCACGTGTCGCAAATCTGACGGCCGATACCCCTTCGTTGGATTTAATCCAAGCCATACCTCTTCATTTAAATCCAACGGCCGCGATATATCCACTTGCCACGTGTCAACCATCCAACGGCCCGTACCCCTTCACTTCTCTTTCTCTCACCGACGGGTGGGCCCCACTTGTCATTTGTGTCTTCCACCTTCCTTTCTTCCTCCTCCATCCCCTCTCTTTCCTCCATGGATGCCGCATGGGAGCTTGAATTATGCTGCTTCCATCTATTAAACACCCGCTTAATCGCGCAATTAAGATCCCCAATCAAGTCTCCATCTATTGCCGGCCGTTTTACTCCTTAATTTCCTCTCTAATTGCGCGCGCATTTCTCTCCTCTCCCACTCGACCGCCTCTCCTCCTCCTCGCCCTATAAAAGCCCCCGAGACCATCTTTGGCATCCCGCATTCTCCTCTTTCTCCTCCACCCTTCGGCCGTCCCCAACGCTCCGAGCGCCGCCGCTTAGCGCCGCCGCCTTCCTCCGCCACCACCACGGGAGGTCCCTTCCTCCTTCCTTTCCCGCCGCTCGTCATGCCGTCGCCGGCGAGGCCGCCGCCTTGGCGCCGATCGTGCTCGGCCGGGCCGCCAGCGCTGCGTGGTGGCCGCCACGCCGCCGATCGCACCGCGTGGCGCCCGCATGGCGACCTTGTGGTGCCGCGTGGCGCCTCGTTGCCGCGTCGCCACCTCGGCTCGATCGCCGGTCAGGGACTCGGTCCACGGTGGACCGGGCCCACGTGTCCGAAAATTCAAATTTTAAATATTTGTTGACGTCAGCATGACGTCATAATTAATTTTTCAGTACAAAAATAATTCGGGAAATTACACCTTTTCTTTTTCTTTCAATTAAAACTTCGCGAGGACATATCTTTTCCGTTTTAACTCCGATTTGACCCGTTCAAATTTCTAAATTTTTCTAAAATCATAATCTATCTAAATATACACTATTTTTCAATTTTTGAATTTTATTTAAATTTTGTGTATTTATTTGTTTTGTTGCTTTGTCTTTTTCCGCGCGTAGAATCCGACGTCGCCGAAGACTTTGCCGACCTGCAGCAAGAAAATCAAGAACTCGCTCACGAAGGCAAGTCTCCTTTGAACATCTTGAACCTATGTTTAAGAAATGTTTTAATTATTTTAAATTAATGCATTGCTATGTTACATAAAATGGTAATTCTTGTTTTAGAAATATTAGTTAATCAAACTATTGTTATACCCTCATTTGACGTTGAATGCCATGTATCTTTGACACCTAGGAATTCCCTTGTCTCAATAATGAGATTATTATATAACTTTGGTAAATATTGTACCGGTAGTAGAAAGCTTAGTCATGCAACATAAACTTTTGTAACCTTGGATTGGGAAAATATTATGTCTTTGATTTAGACTTTTGTTTAGAAATTTGGTGGCGATTGATGTTGCCACTGATCTTTAAAATGAAATAAAATGTGAGAGTTGGTTTAGACTGGGGCGGATGGTAAGATTGGTTTGGTGCGGTTAGCACGAGAACTTGTAATGTGTATGTTCCGCCTAGTCAATTAAGGACCGACGCTTGTGTTTGTCCGGCCCGAGCACCACCGTACAACCACATGTCTATATGGGTACGACCTAGTGACTAACTTATGATAGTTTAGTCTAGGTGCCACCGATGGAAAGTGGATGCCGGGGTGTACCGGTTATTCACAAGTGAGGGCGGGGTTTATTGTACTCATACAGGCGCAAGAGGGGCTTCGTCGGGTGGTTTAACCCTTCACGGTGAAACCTCGGTGGTGGTGTCTGGCTAGACTAGAGTAAGGTAAAGGCTTTGTGATATTTTATCTGGGTCTCATGCCTAAGGAAGCATGCTGGCTATTAAGATGACTTATCTCTTGTGGGTAAAGTTGTACAACCTCTGCAGAGTGTAAAACTATTCGAATAGCCGTGCCCACGGTCAAGGGCGGCAAGGAATGCATACACATGGTAGATCATTGTTTTGGTTTTAAAAATAAAGATTTGGGAACCGGGAGTGGTTGAACTCCGGGGTTGTTCTCGCGATTGTAGCCGATGTGGGTGGTGTAACCTGTTTTCTTGAACTTTGGCGGTTAGCCAAGATTTTAGTGTGGGTGGTTTAACCCGTGGTTTTGAGCTTTATGGGTTGAGCCATATTCAAGTGTTGGTGGTTGTAACCTTCACTATTTAACTTGATGGATTCTGTTAAAACAATCACCTTGCGAAATTGATGCCTTTAAAATTAATTAATGGTATTTGAAATAAAATGTGGCTTTGTACAAAAGAACCATATAACCCTCCTTTGTTAAACCCCTGATCTATTGCATTTTCCCAAGACTTGCGAGTACTTTATGTACTCACATACTACACTTAAAATAATACCGAAAGAGTATGAAGCTCAAGATGGATCTTTCGACTACGGAGCGTATGGATTCAACGGGCTTTCAGAGTTCTAGGTTGCGCTTCCCACCAATTGCCCGTGGCGAATTGATGGGTCTTCTCATTGGATTTACTTTTGCTTCCTGTGCTTTATCTTTTGTGTGAGTGCGAGGTCTTGTAACCTCGTTTGTAATAAAGGTCTTTCGGCCTGTACTCTCCTTATTATTGTAATTTCGTTGTTGGCAATGTAATCATCACTGTTTAACTGTGTGCACTAGGTTTGATCTGGGACTAGTGCTGTAATACACAGAGGGGCTGGATTTGGAAATCCGGGTCCCGACACAGATTTTCTCTATCATTGCCAAGCCGATGACCAGGCTCACACAAAAAGGGGTTCCTTTTGTTCGGACGGATGAATGTGAGGCCAGCTTTCAGACTCTGAAGAACAAACTAGTTAATGCACCTATCTTATCTCTGCCCGAGAGTGGCAAGCCTTTCACAGTATACATAGATGCTTCTCGGATTGGTTTTGGTTGTGTGCTGATGCAGGAGGGCCAAGTTATTGCTTATGTTTCTAGTTAGTTGAAGACTCATGGGCTGAGCTATCCCACTCATGATCTCGAGTTGGCAGCAGTCATCTTTGCTTTGAAGTCATGGAGGCATTATTTGTGTGGGGAGCTGTGTGATATCTTCACCGATCATAAGAACTTTAAGTACATATTCACTCAGCAGAAGCTGAATTTGAGGTAGCAGAGGTGGTTGGAGTTGATCAAAGACTAGCGTGGTGTCTCATACTTTGAGCAGGACAAGAGTTCCTCGGACGATGATGTCTTTGATCTCAAAGTTTGAGTGGATGAGTATTTCCTTTTGTTTTGTTGGGGTTGCTCAGGTAGAGACACAGATGATTATCTAGTCTGCCATACCCGAGCATGTTCGTAAGGCTAAGTAGCATGATCGGCTTCTTTCGGAGGTACGGAAGAGGATCTCAGAGCGTCATTCCCGAGAGTTTAGCGTGGTTGATAGCGGTGCGGTTCATTTTAGAGGCTGACTCTATGTACCACAGAAATCAGAGGTGAAGTCAGATATCCTTCATGAGGCTCACCAGACTCTGTATTATGTACATCCGGGTGAGACCAAGATGTATCGTGACTTAAAATAGGTTTTCTGGTGGAAATAGATGAGGGTGGACATTGCTAAATATGTCACATCTTGTGGTGTATGTCAGCAGGTGAAGGCCGAGCGTAAGCGGCTTACTGGTTTATTGTAGCCTTTGGAGATTCCTGGGTCGAAGTGGGAGCATATCACTATGGACTCCATGGCTGGTTTGTCGCGCTCGCCTCGTGGTCAGGTTGCTCTTTGGGTTGTTGTGGACAGGCTTACCAAGTCTGCACATTTCATTCCGATGAAGACAACCAACAAATCTCAAGATCTGGCTCCATTGTATATCAGAGAAGTGGTGAGATTGCATGGTGTGCCCAAGTCCATTGTTTCTGACCGGGACACCAAATTTGTCTTCAAGTTTTGGCAAAGTCTTTAGGCTGCGTTGGACATGACAGTTTCTCTTAGCATGGCTTTTCACTCTCAGATGAATGGTCAGTAAAAGTGAACATTTATACTCTAGAGGATATCCTTTGTGCTTGTGTTCTATCTTGGAAGGGCAGTTGGGAGGACCATCTGGCATTGGCGGAGTTTGTTTATAACAATAGTTATCAGACGATTATCAAGATGGCTTCTTTTGAGGCTTTGTATGGCCGAAGATGTGTTTCTCCTCTTTGTTGGGATGCTGTGGGCGAGAAGTCTTTGCTTGGCCCAGACTTGTGGTTGTGACCCATGTGTGTGATGAGTAATTGACACATATTCTGGAGAGTTTGAGTTTGTTTTGGGTGTTTCATGCTTAGGTTCCTTCTTCTGATGCTAATGTATGATTACAGTGTTTCGAGCGGTGCTACGTGATGTTTTCTTGTCTGTGATGATTGTAGGACTTTGAGGCGGAGTCGTGGCGAGGCATGAGATGGCCGGACTATGCACAGGCGGTGCTGAGGTCAAAGCGGTTGGGAGATGCCGAAGACAGTGAGGACTCGAAGTGGTTGCGAGGCGTGGACAGCAAGAAAAGAGGAAGCTTCCAGAAAGATGCAGGAGTGGCATTTTGGTAAATGCGAAGGTTGCTTGAGGAAGCGGATCCGGTTCGAGATAACGGGTAAAACGTAGAGTTGTTGAGAGCTAATGAATAAAGCAAATTGGGAACCCGGTAGTGGGAGGCTATAAATAGAGAGGTTATTCTCTAGAGCCACTTGAGGGTTTTCTGTTTGTTGCTCTCCATGTGTGTGAGTCTTTTCTTCTTTGTTCTGGTGTGAGTTGGTGGAGCCGAGGGCTCATGTGTGGTGTTCTCGATTTTCTGTTGTGTGCGTTCATCTCAGTTGAGTGATTGAGTTGAGATGGTTGTAGAAAACTCTCCCATGTAATCATTCATGTCTTTGAATCAATATGAGAAATCCTTTTCCTGAGTTGTTTTGGTTTCCTGCTTGTCTCTGTGTTTGTGTTGAGCTCCTTTCTCTTTTCTGCTCTCAGTTCTTCCCCGCCCTTTTTAATTTTGAATTGAATCTTTGTTCAAGAAGCTGCAAAATGAGTTTGCTTTGAACTGGGAATCGTCTCAAAGCCATTTGGCTAGCATATTCCTGAGAGCAATCCTTTTAGTAACCCTGTTCTTCCCAAGAATCTGTTTGTGCAACTTCCTCTATTTCCAATTTTCCAGGGTTTGGATGCAGAGTAATCTTGTTTTCTTGGTTTCTCTGTTAGAAATCGTTTTGGCTTTGTATTTTCTTGACTGAAGAAGTTTCTCTGCTGTAATCCAAAGTATCTTGATCAAAGGCTTTAAGAATCTCAAGAAATTTGGATTTTGGTTCTCCTGATGTTCTCTTTTCGACAAAATCAATATCCACTGTTTTCAATTGGTTCTTGTTTGGATTTTCTTGATTACTGAGATCCTTCTGCTATTATGTTTCAAGTCCTGTCCATTTGATCAAGGAAGAACAGCAAGCTTTCGAAAACTTCCAAGCTTTTGGTTGGTTCAGTTTTTACTGTACCATTAATCTATCGCTGCTTTCAGTTCTTCTTTACTGCCTAATTTCCTTTCTTTTTGATTTGCTTTTCCTTTTTGCTGTCTCCTTTTTGCAGTCTCTGAACACTTGTTTTTTCCGTAACTCTTTTGTTTTAGTCTGGCCTAAGGTCTGCAGTATATGTTCCTTCCAGTTTTCGGTCTGTATTTTTCCTGTCTTCCATTCGTCTCTATTTTCAGCTCTGTCTTCTGTTGCTGGCTTGGTTTTCGGTCAGACTGGAGTTTCATCGGCGGTCATACCAATTGCTTGTTGACAGTCAGACCGGCTCGGGCACAGTGGTTAGACCAGCAGAGGCTCGGCGGTCAGACCGCCTTCACAATTGCGGTCAGACTAGCCTCTCTTCCTGTTCTTGGCTGCTGCTCTCAGATCTTCTTCGATTTTCTTGTCTTATTTTCTCTTCTAGTTGAGATCTTTTTAGGTTTCCAGTAAGCATGTATTTCCTTGCTTCATAGCTTTTATAGCTATCGGAGAAGAAAATTATACCGCTGGGAAGAGCGGTTGTACCGCCGTTGATCTCCTTGCTTCATAGCTATTATGGCTATCGGAGAAGAAAATTATGTGAATAATTGGGGTGGTTTGAAGGCACTATTCACCCCCTCTATTGCCATTTCGGTCCTACACTTTGTTCAAGAAACTCAAGAAGAAGTGCGGAGATTTGATGAACACATTGGCGCTTCGAGTGACAGAAGAGTTATAAGGATGTTCGGTGTCGCGAGTTGAAGTTTGCTGTTGGTGACCTTGTGCTCCTCAGGGTGTCGCTGACCAAGGGCATTGTTCGTTTCGGTACCATCAGGAAGCTTAACCCACGGTACATCGGCCCATTTCAAGTGGTTGCACGCGTGGGCAGTCTGGCCTATCGTCTAGAGTTCCTAGGCTCGATGAGTGGGGTGCACAATATCTTTAATGTGTCTATCCTAAGAAAGTATATGCGGGACCCTGAACACAAGATTGACCTAGAGCTGATCACTGTGGAGTGTCGACCAGTGCGTATCTTGGACTCGTTAGAGCGGGTCATGAGGAAGAGGGCCATTTGGTACGTGAAGGTCCTCTGGATGAATTAGTCCGAGCGGGAGGCGACGTGGGAGGCTCAGAATCAGATGTGGAAGAAGTACCCTGAGCTCTTCGAGGCTAGTGAGTACTCGTAGTTGTTGTTTATCTTTGTCGCTCCCTCCTTTGTTGTACTCCTATTTTGTGGTTCTTAGGTGTTAGATTCGGAGACGAATCCTTTCTAGGAGGGGAGAATGTAATGCCCTAGACATTGATTCAGAATTTTCGAAAGTATTTATTGGATTCACAGAGATTTCTTTTTCTTCCATTGAATCGCAAAGGCAGGTGTGGGCTGCGGATTTATCTAAAAAGAAAAAAAGAGAAAGAGGAAGGTCGGTAGGCTGTCCAGGGAGGGAGGCCGAACCTTCCACCTCCCACCTAGGGCCCAGGTCGGCCCCCATAGGCCCAGTCGCCCCCCATTTTCCCAAACACTAGGCCACCCTCTTGCCTTGTGGCCACCACCCTCTCTTCCCCCTGCACCCTACTGCTCCCCTGTTGGAAAGAAGAGGAAGAGAGGAAGAAGAGAAAAAGAAGGGAAGAAGAGGAAGAGGAAGAAGAGGAAGGAGGAAGAGGAGGAAGAGGAAGGAGGAGGAGGAGAAGAGTAGGGTGATTTGTGCTGATGTTCAGAGGTTCTTTCTGTGGTCTCCAAGGGTAACCAACAATTTTCTACCCCTTTTGTTCTTAGTGTTTTCCCGATCATGCTAGTTTTTGGTTAATCGTTTGATCTGCACTGTCTGCTGTGTTCTATGAATTAGGGGACTTTTCGTGTGAAATCTAGATATTTCACCTCCTAAATATTTGTAGAGAACTTCATTATATTTCTGTAGAGTTGTCGTTCACATCATTCCGATGAACAGTTTAGGAGTTATGAGTGTTTTCGTGTTGTTGTACGGTCTAATCATTCTGGTTCGGGCAGTCGATGGGAATTAAAAATTAAAAAATAGAAGATGATTTTTTCTGTAGAACACATGAATATTAAAGTTTTAGAGGACTTAGAGACCTAGTTTCTGTACTTTATTCATAAGTTTTGGACAATGGATTTAGTGCAATAGAGGTTGGAAATCTGCTGTGTAGCAGAGTTGGTTTCAGGATTCAATTTCTATTCGTGGGCAGATTCATAGGCTCTAATGAGTTTTTATGAATTTTATTATAATAACATAAGTTGTTGATAGTTTTTTAATTTATTAGTTGGTAAAATGTTATAGCTTTTAGAGCAGTGTACTGATGGTGGTGGTCTGTAGAAGATCGCTGGTCAGAACTTAGAGGCAGACTATGTCCTCTGTTTTCCATTGCGGATTACACCCTTTTAACGGCGGAATAAAATTATAGTGTCTTCATGAAAGTTGTAGATTTCGTTCTATACATTTCAAAAATGCTATTTGTTTCTATGATCTGCTTAGTGGATAAAAAGATACAAAAAAGACAGTCAGCTCTATTGCAGTGAGCTAAACGTCGGAACAGCGCTTTGAGATAGAGTTGTTGGGTTTCGGGCATAGTGGCGCTTTACCTTTTAGTTATAAATGCTATATTGAGGTTTTGTACTGAGTGGTGACTTGTGAATAGGTGGCTTCGCTCCTGACCGTGCTTGAGCCCTTCGCCCCTTCGGTAGAGGCAAGTAAACATAGAGGTTGTTGCTACAGTTTAACTTATTAATTTAACTACCTTCACCATAATTGTTGAGATTTGGTAATTAATTCACCTTTGACTAAAGATGCCCTGCTGCGCTATATACCTTATTTTACATATTGTTGTCCATGTGGTTATATTCCTAATGAATCAATCGTGGCCATATCATGTATGTCATAGCATGTCATTTACATTGATGCTATATCACCGCATCTAGCCATGACCGTACCAGTACATCATCGTACATTGCCGTAGTACGATGCGCACTCTTACGTTGCTAGGTATGAGTTTAGTTGATCATTTTCTTACACTAGTTACATACCCGTGCATTGCAACGGAACTCATTAAATGTATAGAAAATTGTGTCATAGAAGAGAGTTGCACTAATCGGATAGATGGTGAATAATGGTGAGAAGTTGAGAGAATAGAGTGGTTAGAGGAGAATGAACCTACAACCACCAACTCGTTCTTTTATAATAGTAATGATTGCATTTTAATGAGGATAAACCTTATTATGAGGTTTGACGAGGATAGAATAATCCTTAAATTATTACATCATTATATTCCTTAAATATACCCCTTATCAATAAGGGGTAAGTCTGGCAGTATAGTTGTAAGATCTTCTACGACCGTATAGTTGTAAATCCTTCTACGACCACGTAGTCGTAAGTATTACTGTGACTACTCCTTGGTCGTAAGTCTTTCTACGACCACGTAATCGTAAGTATTACTATGACTATTCTTTGGTCGTCAGTTCTTCTACAGCCACATAGTCGTAAGTCTTAGTACAACTACTCCTTGGTCATAATCCCTTCTACGACCACGTAGTCATAAGTCTTACTATGACTACTCATTGGTCGTAGATCTTTCTACAACCACATAGTCGTAAGTCTTTCTGCGACTACTCTTTAGTCGTGGGAATATATCATGGGTTTGTCTAATACAGTAGTTAGAACGTACGTTTATCCAATAACCGCACATGATCTCTCTCTAACAACAACCGCTACACGGCGAATGGTCTTTTACGTATCTCTGATAGTAACTTTCATTAGGCGGTTATCATCTGAAGTATTGAGGCATCTTCTGGGGTGCGACAACTGTCGTTGCTTCGCTGGCTATATAAAGGTTAATGTCAAAGATAGAAGGAGGAGGCATTCAGATCGAAGGAGGAGATAGTGCTAGGCATTCACATTACTCTCGATTGTAATCCTTTTTCTAGTGATTAGTGATCACACAGGATGTAGGGTTGTTATTCTATTAGGAGAAGGTCTGAAACTATATAAAATTTCTGGTGTTTCTACTCTGCATGTGCATACACGGGGTCTTCTAAGAATTTTTCCAAATCCAAACAAATCATACATAAAATCGATATTAAAACGTCGATCAGTACTCTGATGAGCGTGGGAGAAATCCTAGAAATACTCGCTCTCCTCTGAAGTAGCCCAATTTGCATCAGGAGTCGAGGATCCTGAGACTGCTCGGCAAAGGCAACTTGCTGCCCAAAGTAGATTGAATAAGCAGGCCCAATACTAGTCCAAAGAGGTACAGGAGCTTCAATAGATCAATGACTTGCTCAAGAACCCGACTCGAGCTTGCTCGAGCGCCAGACTATGACTGCTTCGCTGAAGATATTTCATGAAGGCTTCACGACGTGATGGCCTAACTTGAGCAACCTCGTCGATGTCCCTCCGAGAGTCAACAAGGTATGACTGCATCTAGTCATTCACGAAACTTGCCTCGCAGGAGTTTGTATGGTGACGGGGCATGTCACACTCCCGATCGCAATACCAGTCGGAGGAGAATGCCCTAGATTGCTTCAGATCGGCAATTCGACTCTCGATCATCACTTAGAGCAAGGAACCTGTAGCAGTAGATGGACTACGAGTATCATCCTCGAGTGGACGAGACCTATTATAGGTCTTATCCGCCCATCATCGGGCATCACTGAGTGTGTTCTCCTGGCGATGCTAACTACCCATTTCCACAAAGAAGACGTCAGGAGATTGTTGCCAGATGCTGAGCATTTGTGCCCGAGCTCCGAGTAGTGCGCTGGCCGTCGTGGTCTCAGAATTAGATGGGTCTCAGAATCCCATCAAGTTCCTTCAGATTTACAAGACTACAGTTTAGGCAGTAGGAGGAGACGAGCACGTCATGGCGAACTACCCTCCGATGGTGC
This sequence comes from Bonia amplexicaulis, assembly GCA_036346245.1. Taxonomy (NCBI): domain Eukaryota; kingdom Viridiplantae; phylum Streptophyta; class Magnoliopsida; order Poales; family Poaceae; genus Bonia; species Bonia amplexicaulis. The sequence continues at coordinate 21,664,139 of CM070735.1, read as the reverse complement.
TTGAAGGATTTTCTCGATCCTGGTTGCTTAACCAGCCTTTTGAGTCGATCTACTCATGGCAGCACCTCTGCGGCCTTCTGATGGCCAACTTCCAAGGTACATATAATAGCCCTGGGAAGGACGACGACCTGCATTGAATGCACAAAGGTAACGATGAGACCTTATGATAATTCATCCAGCATTTTAGCTAGGTTCCAAACTCAATGCTTCTGTTATTAGGGCATTCAGACAAGGGGTGAGCAGTTGGAGATTCACAGAGGACATCACCCTGAACCCTCCAACCACTATCGCCAAGATTTTTGAGATGGCCGATCAGTATGCAATAGCTGCCGAAGCGGTCGAATGGACCAGGACCATCGACCAGGCCAGCCACCATTCCAAGGAACAAAGTGATGGTAGCAAGAGGAAGAAGAAGGCCAAGAAACCCGGAGGCAAGGTCAAGAGCCACAAGCCTCGCGGCCAGGGTTGAAGGAGGTCTTAGCTATGGGCGATAAGGAGCCACGTAACTCCAAACAATACTCCAACTAGGGCAAAGGCAAGGCACCCGCGAGGAAGGAAAACAAGCCTAGATTGTGCCCTCTTCATAAGAAAGGGGGCACGATCTTTGCAATTGCCGAATCTTCCTGCGAAAACTCGAGGATTATTATTCTGGCAAGGGCTCGCTTCCAACAATTGATGAGTTGGGACAGTCAAGTGGTCGAAAGCACTCGGACGAGGATGAGGACATGACATTCCAGGATCCAAAGCACACTATCGAGCATATATATGGAGGTTCATCCACATACGACTCCAAGGGACAGTATAAGGCTGTCGAGCATGAGGTAAACTCTATCGACCCTTCCCTTGTCAATAATTTGCCTAAGTGGTCAGAAGTCACCTTCTCTTTTGAGAAGGGTGATTGTCCGATCCCCTCGACTCGACTGGGTCGATTCCTGATCGTGGTCGAGCCCAGCATCAACAACTGTTGAGTGAATCGCATATTGATTGATGGTGGTAGTTCTTTAAATATTTTATTTATCAGTGCTCTGGACGAGATGCAAATTCGTCGTACCAAAATAAAGCATGTATGATATTCATTTTATGGAATCATACCGGGTTCTTTGGCCAAGCATATTGGCTATGTTTCTCTGCCTGTTACGTTCGGTTCTTCGGGTAACTTTAGGACAGAAAAACTCTCCTTTGATGTGGTTGACTTTGACTCGGCATATAATGCCATACTCGGACGACCAACTCTAGCACGATTTCTGATAGTTGTTCATTATGCATATCAATGTCTCAAGTTGCTAGGTCCCAAGAGAGTCATCACAGTCCGTTGTGATAGGAAGATGGCACTAATGTGCGATTGCAAGTCTCTCGAGATGGTCTAACAGTTACCAACTAGGGAAGTCACCAAGGTGCAGCCTTTGAGCAAGCACTCAAAACCTAAAGTTGTGCCAAAGCTGAACGAAGAAGTCAAAGAAGTCTCTCTGGACCCAGAGGAACCTTCAAAGACAGTTCACATCGGGGTTACTTCCAACCTTGCATAGGAAGACACCCTCGTCGCTTTCCTCCGGGCAAACGCGGATGTGTTCATGTGGCAGCCATTCGACATGCCTGGGGTCCCCAGGGAAGTGATCGACTACGGGCTAGCTCTACGGCCTGATAAGAAGCCCGTAAAATAAAAATTACGGAGATTGCACTAGATCAACGAGAAGCTATCAAGTCGGAATTTGACAAGCTACTAAAAGCAGGCTTCATAAGAGAAGTCAATCACTTGGAGTGGTTGGCTAATCCTGTAGTGGTAAAAAGGTCTAATGGTAAGTGGCGTATATGTATAGACTATACCGATTTAAATAAAGATTATACTAAAGATGACTTTTCACTTTCTTGTATTGATCAATTGGTAGATTCTACTACTGGTTGTGAAATATTAAGCTTCCTAGACGCATACTCTGGTTATCACCAGATTAGTATGTCTTCAGAAGATGAAAAGGAAATCGTGTTTATCACCCTAGTTGGAGTATTTTGCTATGTCAAAATACCATTCAGTTTGAAAATTGCTAGTCCAACTTTTCAACGTTTGATGCAATTAACCTTCATACATCAAATGGGTTGAAACCTGGAAGACTATGTCGATGATGTGGTTGTAAAAAGTATCAAACGGCTTAGTCAAATTTCAGACCTGCAGGAGACCTTCGACAATATGAGAAAGCATTGCTTGAAACTAAATCCTGAAAAGTGTGTGTTCAGAGTTTCCTCAGGAAAACTGCTCGGATTCCTTGTTTCGGCAAGAGGTATCGAAGCAAATCCTGAGAAGATCAAGGCCATCGAGTAGATGCGCCCACTGACCACGAAGAAAGAGGTCCAAAAACTCACTGGGTGTATGGCGGCTTTAAGTCATTTCATCGCAAGACTAGGAGAAAAAATCTTTCTTTCTTTAAGTTTTTGAGGAAACATGAGGGTTTTGAGTGGTCGAAAGAGGCCAATGACACTTTCGAATAGGTCAAGAGATACCTTATGAGTGCCCTTATATTAGTTTCTCCAAAAACAGGCGAAACACTCTTAGTGTATCTATCCGCCACGCCACAGGCAGTAAGTGATGTACTAGTTGCAGAGCGCGAGGGCGTTCAAAGACTAGTATATATGTAAGTGAAGTTTTACATGGTCCTAAGAAGCACTACCCCCAGGTCCAAAACCTTCTCTATCCCTACTCATGGCTTCGAGGAAATTAAGGCATTATTTTCAAGTGCACAAGATAATTGTGTCGTCTGAGTTTCCTTTAGGAGAGATCCTCCAAAATAAGGACATAACGGAGCACATGGTAAAATAGTCAGTCGAACTTGGGGATTTTGACCTCCATTTCATATCATGGCCATTAAATTCCAGATCTTAGTAGACTTTATCACCAAATGTACAAACCCTAAACCTGTTCAGGATCCCCAATAGTACGATTCCCACGACTCTTGGACGATGTACTTCAATGAGTCGCTTACATTAAGTGGCTCAGGGCTGGGGCGTCCCAGAATATGTTGTGGGAGAGAACTTAAAGTATGTCATCCAATTGCTCTTTCCAGCAACAAACAATGTCACTGAGTATGAAGGTTTGTTGGCTGGCATACGAGCCTAAAGTGCTCAAGATTCGATGACTACTCATGAGAGGAGACTCTCAATTAGTCATGAATCAGGTCGGAAAAGAGTATCAATGCTCGAGTACGATCATGTCTCAGTACTTGTCAGAAGTTCGGAAGCTTGAAAAGCATTTTTTGGTTTCGAATTACAGTATATCCCTCAGAAGGATAACTTTCTGGCAGAACAGTTGGCTCAGATAGCTTCTTCCCGATCACAAGTATCGTCAGGGGTCTTCCTGGAACAACTCCAAAAGTCGTCTCTGGTCGAAGCACCAGAGACAACCCCTAATGAGATAGTCTCTCTAGAGTACGAAGAGACGTGGATGGCTCCCATCTATGACTAACTTCATAAGGGTTCCATACCCGATGACGATCCCGTAGCAGATTGTCTTGCCCGCAAGGCCAAGATATATACCTTGGTCGATGGAGTGCTCTATAAAAGGGGTGTTCAGGGAGTTCTTATGTGATGTATATCGTGGAAAGAAGGATTAAAAGTCCTTCATGACATACACGAGGGCATCTGTGGAGCACATGCTTCCTACAGAACGTTGGTCGGTAAGTATTTTCAACAAGGTTTCTATTGGCCAACAGCCCTCAATGACGCCAGAGAGCTGGTTAGGAAATGTGTACAATGCCAGTTTCATAGCCGGCAAATATACCAACTAGCTCAGACTCTTCAAACGATTCCTTTGTCTTGGCTTTTTGCAACATGGGAGGCTCTTCAAATGATTCCTTTGTATTGGCCTTTTGCAACCTGGGGTCTTGACAGCCTAGGACCGTTCCTAAGAGCGTTGGGGGCTTTTGAGTTCCTCTTCGTTGCTATTGATCCGTTTACGAAGTGGATTGAAGCCGAACCAATAGCTAGGATAACAGCGAAAGCCGCAAAAAGGTTCTTGATGAAAAGTGTAATTACTCGATTTGGAGTCCCAAGTCAGATAATTATAGACAACGGTAAGCAATTTTAGAGCGCAAAATTCCAAGAATTTTGCGATGAATTAGACACCAAATTATGTTTCGCTTCAGTTGCCCATCCATAGAGTAATGGGGCAGTCGAGCGTGCAAATGGCCAACTAATGCAAGAAATTAAAACTCGAGTCTTCGACCAGCTAGTAAAGGGCTCGGGGGCTTGGATTCAGGAATTGCCTTCAGTATTATGGGCGATTCACTCGACTTCGAGTCGGGCGATAGGTGAAACTCTTTTTTTCTAGTTTTTGGGGTTGAAACCATGCTCCCTCCAGAACTAAAGATCCAGTCGGCTAGAGTCGAGAACTTCAGTGACTCTAACCAAGAATAGCTTCAAGCAGATGACATCAACTTGCTCGAAGAAAAGAGGAATCAAGCCTTAATCCGTTCAGTGGTCTATCAACAGGCCATACGTAAATACTACGATCATAAGATCCAGCATCACAGCCTTGCTGTAGGTGACTTGGTGTTGAGGAAAACCCAATCCTAATCTAATCAGAATAAACTTTCCCTCCAAGTGGGAAAGTCCTCATATTGTAGTGGAAGTCAGACGCCCTGGCTCTGTATGACTAGCTATGGAAGATGGCCAAATTCTCTCAAACTTTGGAATATCGACCAATTACATAAATTATATGTGTAAATGTTTTTGCCCCCTTTTCAATAATAGTTTCAGTTTATGCAAATTTTTATTGTCGTATGTCTTGTGGAGCTTCTCTTATATTAGTTTGACCACTTCTAGTGCATCCAATCTATTTAACTGGTCGGATACGGAAATACCACTAGCCGAAGTCTCTCCTCTCTACATATGGTCCCGCCCACTAGAAGGAGCTTCCTAGTGTCAGTCTGTTCCTAACTCTTGCTACTGGGATACAACAATTGTGCTTCCTACGAACACGTTGAACGAATATAATAGAAGGCAATCTGAGTGTTTATCTTTTGATCGTTTATGTCTTCAATTTGCTTACACCTGGTCGAAAGGAGGTAACATCACCTAGTTGGAGTCACTCCTCTCTGCATGTGGTCCTGCCCACTAGAAGGAACTCCCTAGCGTCGACTTGTTCCTCACTTTTGCTACCAGTACGTGACAAACAATTTTGACAACGATGGTCAGATACATTACTCTTCTCTTAGCATACTTCACTCTGTACTATTTTCTTAGTTTATTCATATAAACTAAGTAAATAGTCGAGGGCTAGGATAGAGTTATTCATATAGCTTTATTTCTTAGTTGTAAATCCGGTCTCTTTTCATTTTGTTTTTTATCATACGAGTACTGATTGCTCAACAAGATAAATTGTAGGAAAAAAGAAAGTTCATTCATCTCCCAAATGTAAGTATTTACAAAGTTGTTTTTATTTACAAACTACTCTACTTTGGAGAAGAAGGAGCAGAGTCAAGATCGATTTCTTCAAACACTTTTCATCCAAATGGCCCTACTTCGTTGATTAGGCGAGATGCCTCCTCCAAAGAGCAGGTGAAGTCGTGCTCGATGGGATGTAAGTTCAGGTTCTGATCGCATGCCTTGAGTTTTGCCAACGTTCAGCTCACAGCGCCCTGACTGCATCCCTAATCGACTCCGTCTGATCAGCCCTCAGAGTAGCAAAGTGCTTTTCCAAAGTGTTGGATTGTAGTGAAATTGTACTCGTGTGAGCGGATGTAGTCTCCTCAGGGGGAATTATCTTTTCCACACCAAACTCACAGAGTAGATTGTTCAGAAGAATACCACAGTTTTGAAGGTTTGCCTTCATTGACTTTGCTTCTTTGTCACTATGAGACATTGCTTCAGAAAGACGTTTCTTTTCGACCATGGACTCTATGGAAAGAGTTAAAATTGGTCAAGACAATACTCGTTACAGTCATAAGCTCTTCTACAACCATGTGGTCGTAAGTTTTTCTACAGCCATGTGGTTGTAAGTCCTTCTACGACCATGTAGTCATAAGTCCTACAATACTAGTTTCAAAAACTAGTCGTAGGTAAAAATTTTCTTACTTGATAGCTGGGTATCAAGTAGCTTTATCCTCTCGCCTTTTTCTCTGCTAATACGAGTAAGCTCTCCTATCACTTTTGCTTTCTCTTCAACCTCAGTGAGAAGCTTACTCGATTCAATATCTCTTTCTATTTAAAAGAGAAAGATAAAAAAGAAAGGCTAGAAAGATGCATAGATAAACAAACTTAGGCTTCAGGGCTTACTATTTATTTTTTCTTCCAAGGCTTTGATAGCAGAGTTGGCTTTTATGAGGCTTATCGATAAATTAGCATTTTCTTCCTTTAACCTCCGTGTATCAGCCTTCTCATTCTCGAGTGCAATAGCCAAGACCTTTGCGTCTAGCCAAGACCTTTAAAGGTTAAAGGTAGACTTAAAATTCTAGTTATGTGGTCAAGACAGAATACGACTACATAAGTTAAGGGACTTATGATTCCACTGCTTTCTTGGAGAGTTTGACATTCTCTTGTCATAGGAGCATTAATTGTTTGTGTTACTCAGCCACGATTGCCATGTCTTCTAATGTTCTTTGGATTAGGAAAGGCATTGAGAAAAAAGAAGAGGCAAAGTATGATTATTCGAGTTGTCAATACTCACATTCATACTCTTATGAGCAAAATTTCCGAGCACCTGCCTGGAATCTCTGAGTTGGTCGAGCTCTTCAACCCGGCTCCACCACACATTCTCAAGACGTTCGTCATCGAAGATGTACTCCTTATTTGGAAGATCTTTGGGGTGTGGAGCTTGGGTCCGAGCTAGACCAGAAGAAGATCCTACCACAAAGGGAGGATTAAAAAGCGAGGAGAAGAGCTTAGGTTGTTCTTCCTCTTTTTCTTCTTCTCCAGCACCTTCCTTTTCTACGACCACTTTAGTGGTCGCAGTCTTTGCGGTTTTGGCCGTAGCTTTTATTGCTGCAGTGGTCGTCTCTTCGACCACCTTCTCCACCGTCCTTTCGATGGTGGGCAGAGCCGCAAGAGGTTCCTTAGTAGAGGCATCCTTAAGCAATGGAGAGGCCAAACTACAATTGTAAAAAATGAATCAGCGGTTGAAAAGACAAAGGTAAAATACAATATATGTACTTGCAATTTTATATCTTTGAGTCTTTACTTTCAACGTGAATTTGGAAGAAACCCTCCCAAAGAGTGGTTTCTTCAATTTCTTGTCCACAACCACGTCTGGTTGAGGGAGAATGATGACCTTCTCGACCACCTCCGGTCGAGCGTCTTGAGCCCCTTCGACCATGTCTGATCGAAAGTCTACAGCAAGGGTTGCTGTTCTTTCCTTTTTCTTGTCCCTCCTGATGGTCAGAACCAATTTCGATCATCGGGACAATCTACTTCTCAATCACAAGTTCTGCCGACGTATCAGTTTCCTTCGCAAAAGGCACAAAACTTTTCTAGTTTATTTTTTCAAGACGCTAGATAAAGTCTTTGAAAAGGCCAACTAAGCTAGTTTTGATGTTATAATAGAAAGGTATCTTGATCGTAGGAATCAATTGCTTCAATATGACTACCCCTGTTTCACTTGCCGCACCTATACTACAATAAATTGCTGAATAGGAGCGCTCGAGGCAACCGAAGGAAGAATTTTAAGGGGGATAGTAGCAACTGTGCTCCCCATTTTCTTATCGACTGACTTAACCAGTCGACGCCATTTGGCCGGAGGAGCCTTTAATTTTTCCACTTCCCCACCGACCACCATCAATTCGATCTCTTGGTCGTCTTGATGGAAATTCATACCTACGCTCTACAGAACAGGAAGATACTACTTAGTAATACTCTACGACTAAGAAGTCTTAAAGATGAAGTTGATTTTTTTATTACCTTCAAGCGTTCTTCCCTCTCTTCAGCAGAAACATCCACCAGAATACGAGGAGCCTCCACCTCAAGCAATGGAGCCTTCTCACAGATGGCCTTGACTCGGGAATTGATTTCCTCTGAATCAAGGTCTGAACAAATAAACATGGTAGTCGATAAAGAGTACTCAGAAAATGTAACCTGGTTACGAATACGAGTACTAGTATCACTTACCATTCTCGTAGTCCCGAGTCGAATCCGAGACTCCCGAGTACATCCACATAGGATATGCTCGATGCTTCAAAGGACTAATACGGTGTGTGATAAAGTCCTTCACAATATGCCAGCTTGTAAGCCCCTTGTCCCTCAGCTCCTTAATGGCTGAGATGTATGGGCTATTCTTATGATGTCTTTGGGGGCTGAGTTCCAAAGACTGTTCTTCTCGGTGGCTTTCCCAATGAAGGAGAGCTATTTTCATTGGTAGTATCCCAGTAGAACCATCTCTTCTTCCACCCGGCCATGAAGATCGGGTAAACATGGGGATGTAAAGCTCCGTCTTGCCATCATGGAGCTTCAATCCACAACTCCTAGCAATCCTCGTTTGTCGACTCATCTCGTAATAATACCGGAAGAGCTAGAGATCCGCTGGGATACCCAAATATGCCTCGCATAGGTATATGAAGACGCTGAGCATTGTGATTGAATTGGAAACCAAGTTCACCAGTTCAACCCCAAAATACTCGAGAACGGCTATCAAGAAGGGATGAGCAGGGAGACGGAGGCCACACTCACAGTACGCCTAGAACACCGGAATCTCTCCGATTTGTCCGATTGGCCATCGTTGCCCGGAGGCTTCGATCCATCTAACGAATCATGCTTGGTGGGATCTTCTCTACAATCTCTAATGCCTTTATCTTAGCATGATCCATCTCTGATTTAGCCCAGGTTGATGAACACTTTGTCATTCTTGCGGGTGATTAGAAGGGATTTGTGCGAGATTGAGGAAGATTATGGAGATAGATTGGAGGCGGAGAGCTCGAACGAATCGGAGAAAATAGGGAAAGTGAAAAACCAAATGTTTCCCCCGGTAAGTTTTTATAGCCAATACGTAGATTACTTCTCTCTAGAATCGAACGTTCGCCTTGGGAACCGATTTGACAGACAAATCGAGGGAAATTGATTGCATTTTCTCTACCTGGTGTCTATCTGTCTTCACAACTCAAGCAAAATTACCAAATTGACCAAGCCAATTCCTGGTCGATAAGAGTCGAGAAGGGTTTTGCTTTTGACCACTTTTTATCTACGACCATACTTGGTTGAATAAGTTATTTTCACTTGAAGTTGGGGGTTAAATGACGAGGATAGAATAATTCTCAAATTATTACATCATTATATTCCTTGAATATACCCCTTATCGATAAGGGGTAAGTCTGGCAGTATAGTCGTATGATCTTCTACGACCATATAGTCGTAAGTCCTTCTACGACCATATAGTCATAAGTCTTATTGTGACTACTCCTTGGTCGTAAGTCCTTCTACGACCACGTAGTCGTAAGTCTTACTGCGACTACTCCTTGGTCTTAAATCCTTCTACAACCACGTAGTCGTAAGTCTTAATGCGACTACTCCTTGGTTGTAAGTCCTTCTACGATCACGTAGTCGTAAGTCTTACTATGACTACTCATTGGTCGTAGATTCTTCTACGATCACGTAGTCGTAAGTCTTACTACGACTATTCTTTGGTCGTGGGAATTCTTGCGACAAATCTATCTCTAACCGACCTGTCTACGACGAACAACTGCATCGTGGGTTCATCTGATAAGGCAGTTAGAATGTGCATTTATTCAATAACTGCATACGATCTCTCTCTCTGACAACAACCGCTACACGGCGAATGGCCTTTTACGTCTCTCTGACAGTAACTTCCGTCAGGCAGTTATCATCCGAAGCGTTGATGCATCTTCTAGCGCGAATAACTGCCATTGCTTTGTTGGCTATATAAAGGTTAATGTCAAAGGGAGAAGGGGGAGGCATTCGGGTCGAAAGAGGAGATAGAGTTAGGCATTCACATTACTCTCAATTGTAATCTTTTTCTAGTGATTAGTGATCACACAAGACGTAGAGTTGTTATTCTCTTAGGAGAAGGTCCGAACTTATATAAAAATTCCGGTGCCTCTACTCTGCATATGCATACACTGGGTCTTCTAAGAGTTTCCTTGAATCCAAATAAACCATACGTAAAATCGCTATTAAAATGTCGACAAGGTTTAAGAGGTATTGGCTCATGAGTGTCTCTTGTGGCATGAGCTAATATCTAGTGGTTGTCGTTGGTGTGAGTAGAGAAATGAGTTGTGAGAGTCACTTGTGGCATGGGGTATTTTTTCTTGTGATTGCTGTTGGTAGGAATTGTGATTTTAGATATTGAACAAGGCTACAGTGTGGATCTAGAGAATTAATTGTTATTGTCGTTAATTTTATGTTTAATGATCCGTAGTTTAATTAATTTGTTAAACGGTTTGCTTACTGAGATTTTATCTCACCCCTGTATTCCCTCTTCCAGGTGATCCTTGAGCATGTTTGGAAAGGGTAGAGCAGCACGGTACAATTACACAAGTCTTCATGAGTTTTGCTGTAATAAGTTAGAGGATTTAATTTTTAAAGCATTTATTTCTCTCAGTTGTCGAGTACTGTAGCTTAATGATGCTAGATCGTGGTTGGCATTAGTGGGGTTGAACATTCAAAGCTAGGTTCCTAAGGATGTTATTGCGCAGTTTTATGTTCTTATTCTATTTTACTATTCCCTATTATATGTTATGTTGTCATGCTTTCGTTTAGTCTTTTTTTAGGAGGTGCTTTCGGGGTTTTTTTGTAATCTAGCTGGTCGCAAATGTAATTTAGTAGCATTCTAGGGTAATATAGTTCATGGGTTATTACAGTTGCAATTGGAGACAGTCAAGGGGCAGCGCCTGTGGGCGCCCCTGGTGGCACAAGCCTATGGCTGGTGCGCCTAGGTGGGTTTTGCTCCGATGGGCCCCCCTATAATTTTCCTAAAATTGAATTTTTGTTGTCTCAACGTATGTTAGCATGATTTCTGGTTCTTTTTGCAAAACACACGAGATGATAAGACAACTTTGATTTTGGCTAGGATTAGCTGCCAAGTTACACAATTATACATATTTTGTCAAATGAAACTATAATATCGATGCATAAAGTATATGTAAAACGAGGACCAACAGGTACCGAAACTTAAGCATCCTGCCAAGGGGGAATACGCCCGAATCTATCAGCAAGGCTCGCGAGCCGACGATGGCCGGCCGGTCCCGGTCCCCACAAATATTTTGCACAGATCCTCTGAAGACCGGTCCGCGGCTCCCGTCAGCGCGCCGTGCGCTTCGGAGATAGCAACACCAACACACGGGACTTTCTCTTTGATCTCCAGGCGGATACGCACGGCCCAGGTCCGTCCCGGTCGACCGATATGATGCGCGTTGCATGCATCCTGTGATGCATCGACCTGACATACTTAATTACTACAGTGCTGGAGCACGCGCACACTGACCTAGGAGTGCTCTTGTCCAAGAGGCTCGTTTTGGCGATCTGCAGGATGCATGCGTGATACTAAGTAGCGGCAGGAATCGGTGGAGGAAGCGGGGGTTCAAATCCGTCTTCGGTTTTCGGTTTCTGTTTGAAGCTGATTTGAATATTTTACCTTCGAAAAGTGATTTTTTTGAGTCGCTTTCAAAAGTCGCAGGTCGGCCTCTTCTTCATTTTTTTTTATGTTCGCATCTTCCAAAAGTGTTTGCTAAATTTTATTTCAATGGTTACTTCTTTTAACCATTACTATTTTATTTTAGCTTCTAGCTTGAGCCGATTAAAGCACACCTTACTAAAAGCGGTGCTGGCCGGTGGTTGGATGTTTGCTCTTTCAGGAAACAAAAAACGTGTAGATGGATATGCTAAAGCGGCTACTTTGGTTGCCACTTCGATTGTTTTTGAATTGGTAATAACACACTTTTCCCCCTTTCAAATTAAGCACGTATCCACGACTGGCTAACATTAGTTTTTACGCAACGAAAGCAAGATTTGTACGTACTCCAATAAACTAAGATGACAAAAGTCGAGCAAGATTAGGCCACTGGTACGTTGATGATTGAAGACGCGTAATCTAATCATTATCTCCACAACTTCTAGCCAGCTAGCCTGGCCTAGGGATCGCAGTAGTACATGGTGATTAGGCAAACACCCCCCTTTTCCGGGAATAAGCACCGCGCAAGAATCTTCCGCTCGCTTTGCAGCAGCTGCTCTCTGCTGCTGCTCTTGCTGCACCAACAACAAAGCGCGCGCAAAATCGGTCAATCGATCAGCAGATCTGATCAGCAATGCACCTGAAAAAAGAGATTCGGCTGGCCGCAGGACATGAGCAGTACTGAACAGTACACACTGCGGTGCAGGCTGAAAGCAGAAACACCCGGCATTTGCAACTTTGTGTTCTCCTGTCAATGCCGTCTCACCTTCACGTACCCCTCCTCAAGCCTGGGACACCAAAGCGAAGCGCGGTGAGGTGACTACGCAAAAACCTAGTGCTATGCCGAACACGGGTGTTGTACTTGTAGATGTACATGTAACATGCCCGTTTGAAGCATGGAAACACTGCCCGTCCGGCCTTCTTCTCCAGTGTGGCGTTGTGATCATGTTACATAGGGTCGAACACTTGAACCTGTGGCTCAATACGATCCTACAGTTTCTCTGGGGCGCTGCAGATGAACACGGCAGGCTGTCCTAACCTGCCGGCTTTACACCTGTACTACTCTGGAAGGATAGAATATCCCTGTGCCCATGCCTGAACTTGATGCTGCATTGCTGCGCATGGAATGAAATGGGATGCTCCCGTTGGAGTTGTTTGTGCTTTACTCCGTAAGGGAAGATGACACCACGCACACTCTGAAGAGGCATGAGTTATGGCCATGCTAGTGATGCCCAGGAAACTAGGGCATGGATGGACAAATCGCCAGCCTTCTTGAAACCTGGCGGGCGCCTGCCAATAAAGATGCACAAATGGCGTGCAGCTTAGTAGTCAACTACTCGGTCCCATGCATGACGGACGGCACAAGCATCCAAGTAGCCAGGCGAGGTGCCGGCCGGTCAGCGAAAACGGTGATCAACATGGGGTGGGTCCAGACCAGGTGGCACCGGCCTCGCATGGAGCGGCATGGCCTCTGAATATCGATGTGCTCGACGTAGTAAATGTACTGCGCTGCAGAATTGCCCAACAACGGATTCGTGCTTGTACCTCTGACACCAGCGACCTCTGATCCCCCGAACATTTCTTCTTCTTCCCAAAGCTCACGACAGACTGTTGTCGACGGCGGAGAAAACTCTGAATGCAATAATGTTCCACCCTGCAAAACCGACACGCATCTCTATTTACTCTCTGAGCACGAGAGCAAGTTGATCGTCCATAGAGCTCTCTTTCTCTGACTCTGCAAACAGAGCCTGCATGATGATACCCAAACAAGCAGATCGATCTAGAAGGCCCAACCGTTTGCCGGGAAGAACGCCAGAGTAACCAGACCGACCTTCCTCACCGGTGACACTGACAAAAAAAAAATGGCAAATCATAAGAATCATAGTACTAGTAGGACTGTGAAATCGGTTTTTTCGGTTTAATCGGTTCGGTATATACGGTATATACGGTAAATACGGTGTTTGTAGTTCGGTAATATACGATATTTTTAGAAATACGGTTCGGTATCGGTAAATCCCAATTTATTTCGGTGCGGTATCGGTAAATACCATATTTACCAAAGTTGACGCGAATTGCAAACGATATAGCGACTAGCAAGACGAGTAGCGATAATACATTAATATATATACTACTGGCAATAGAATTATAATTTTAGAAACACTCTAATGGAGTATAGATAATACATATACTAATCCAGGCAAGCTTGTCAAAAGATTGGTGTACCCTCCGTGGATCATTGAATACCAGTTGAGCTAGTGTTGTCTTACCAAGCCCTCCCATGCCAACTATGGCCGTAATGACAGGCCTTTCTTCCGACAGATGGGCAAACTTGCAACACAAACTCATAAAATTGTCTATTGGGGGGTTTCTATACTTGAATTTTGGTTTGGTGTTTTTGGTTAATTGTACCACTTAGTTCTATCGGCCGTTTAAATCACTAGCACCCAATCTAGTTTGTACAGCAATCCAATCATTAGCACCCAATCTAGTTTGTACAGGCAATCCTATGGCGCATTTCATCTAACAGGAAGCTTACAAAGCAGGGTTGCCTCAAGAGCCAAGATGATCGCCAGTTCGCCACCAAGTCACCAACCTCCGGAGGATGCGCTGCGGTGGCCGTCACCGCCTCCGTGGTGGCCCTAGCTCAAGCTCGGCCGCATGCAGCAGCTCACCGTAGGAGCCCAGCAAGACCATGCAGGAGTCGGCGTCCCCGAAGCCGCGTGGATCCGCTGCATCGTCCTCTCCGCCCACCCCAGCTCCTTCACGCCCTCGCGCCTCGGGCCGGCACCAAGGGCTCACCCGTGGTGGAGCCCGGGAGCAGGGAGGAGAGCGCCCTGAGTATGAGAGAGTGCGGATTTGGGAGTGGGAGTGGCCGTCTGCGGACCGAGAGAGTGAGCTGCGGCGGATGCGGTCTGAGGAGGTGCGGATCTGGCGAGGCGCCGAGCCGCCGAGGTGAAGGCCGAAGGCGAGTGGGAGATTGGGATTTGGGAGTGGGAGTGGCCGTGTGCGGCTGTGCGCTCTGCGCCTCTGCAGCGACGCCGGCTAGGGTTAAGTGCGTGCGTCCGCGTGCGTCGGGCCTGGTGGGCCGAGACCGCAGTCCGGAGACGCCGAGTGGCGAGTGGGCTATTCGGTTTAATCGGGAAAATCGGTTTTTCTTCGGTTTTTACCGAAAAAACCGAATCAGAGAAATACCACTTTTCCGGATACCGAATCGAATACCGAATACCGGTCAAACCGAGTTGACCGGTTCGGTTCGGTTTTTTTGGTACGGTTTTTTCGGTTCGGTACAAAACTGCACAGCCCTAAGTACTAGTAGTGGAACTACAGAGCACAAAACAGAGCAAGCAAAATGCAAGGCACGGTGTAGTAATCCTAGGGGTTTTCTTTTATTAAGGCTCTGGTAGAACTTCAAATTCTGATTTTTTAGCTTATACTCCTGATTCTCTAAGAATCAACTCCTCTAAGAATCTGGAGCTAGCCGAGGGAGACGTTTGGCAGGAAGTTGACTTACAAAACCCAAAAAGAAAGGATTGGAGGCAAAAAGACCATGCTAACCCTGGTTTTAGTAATATAACTCTATTTCTTGCTCCTTTTCTGTTTGTACACAAATTTCTGAAATTTCTCAACAAATTGTCGCAGGCCACAAATATTCAAAGCATTTAATATATGCTGTCACGGCTGTGACTGGCCCAAATATTAACCTTTCTCATACCGTATCAAAATGAATCGTATGAAAAATTTGACAAGTGCAACAGGATTAGCTGCACTCACAACAATCAGCATTTTGCTTTCAGATTCAAGCATTTGCAAGCTGATAAAGTGGTTGGCAAAGGTTTTCAGTAATGTTGTTACTCCAACTGACATGGTTGTGTTGTTTGCTATCACTAATCAGGATATATTCTATTACCCTGAACTTGATGGTTGCGAAAGTTAGCTTGGTAGTTTCACGAAGGATGTGTAAGCTTAGCTTGTATTTAACCTGAGGGTTTATGGTTATATGAATTATGTTACGCCTAGTTTGTATTAGCCTGAAGAATGAAGATTCTTGTTAGTGTAAGAATCTTGAAGCATATGTTTAAAACTATAAGTGAATGGAAGCAGTGTCCCCTTGTGACAAACTGTCTAGTGATATGGTATGCCATAGCAATGCTCAATATGAAATTCTTTGCTTTGTAGTATGAAGTCTCTTGATACAAGCAGCAGCATATTGTAGGCATTTGATGCTTGCAGCAGCTTGATAAATGTGAATTGAACCAAATATTGCAAGGCCATGAACAATATCAAGTTCATACAAATGATACATACATCATATAAACCATGCATGGTGTTCTAAAATCATAATATGTTGATCTTTGAGGCATCAGCAAAAAAATTGCAAGAATGAAGAGCCAAATGCCAAAAACTTTGTGTTTGCTGCCCTCTACCCATTAATTCAGTTAGAGCACAGGCCATGTCAAATATACTACTGCTAGTTAATGATGCACCCATGAACATGTTATGTTGTGGATGCGTTTGTGGGAAAGGTCTATGAGCAACGCCATCCACGGCAATTGTCAGCAGCAGCAAACAGCGCAACTGCAGCAGCAACAGGAGATATGGTGGCAACAGAGGAAGCTGCGTCCAGCACGGCAGAAGAAGTAACAGCAGATCCGAATCAAGTTGAGGAAAGAGAAGTATTTGGGAAGGCTAATATCTTGTTTAGTAGTTTCCTTAGCATTAGTATGATATAGTTATGTTAATCTATCTATATTTAGAGAACTCCATTGTTAGGAAGGTACCTGAATATATAATAGGTGCTGGCTGTTACTCAAAGAGGCAATAAAGATCATATTCAATTTAATTCGGCTATATCAGAGCCTCTGTCGCAAGGGCACAGGGTGATCACGCCACTCCTATCTTCTTCCATCTTTCGGCCATATCATGTTATATCAATTAACATTATGTATATGGAATGAGCTATGCATATGAACTGATGGTACAAAGAGAACAAATTGATTTATACAGAATTCATGTACAAGTAATAGAAAGTATGTGTAATCACAACGCAAGATGAGCCGAATGTGATTGTACTAGCTAGGAGCAAGCAGTAGGTGTAATTAACCATGCATGCATGGAAAAAATTTAACACCAACTACAAGAAACCATTCATTCCCACCTAAAAATTCCAGATCTAGGCACCAACTATCCCATCTTTCCCTTATATAACCACATACTCTCCATCATAGTCGGACAAAAACAAATATAAAACGAGATCTGGGCACAAATATAGGGCTATAGCCGCTGAAATAGCATCGCCGGTGGTAGTCAAGACGATTTCATAGATGAGGCTGGTCTGAAGAGGATGGTGACATAATTAGGGTTTAAGGGAGGCGGGTAGCAGCGCCATACCTGGACGGGAGGAGGTGCATGGGTGAGGGCCAAGGTCGTCAGCCGCCGATGGTCATCACGATGGTCGCCCAGGGGATTGCAGAGGGCAATCGCCTCGTGCTTGCCTGCTTCGAGAATCATTTTCAGCTCTGAGTCCTGCCTGCTTCGAGAATCTAGTTTTTGGGAGCTAAGCCTAAGCGTGTTTGGCTCAGCTCCACGAGCTTTCACAGAGAAGCTGAGATTCGGAGATGTACCAAACAGGCCTCAGGAGAGACTCCCCACCGTCTTCTGGTGCATCGTTTCGCTTCTCAGATTTCGCCAACATTGCGTTCGACGGTTTGAGCTATATATAACAGAGGGACTCCGATCAGGTTAAGCTGAGTACAAATTGAGTTAAATATAACGCACAACAGTTTGCTGTGACATTGGAAAGACTGATCAGAATGATTGGAGAAGCTACGATCAGCTTAAAAACTAGATTGAGACAGTACATACACCATTAGTGTCTTAAAAAGAGTGTCGTAGAGACATTGTAGCCAATTTGTTTGCAAGACAAGGTGTACAATCAAACGCATTCGCAGTACATCTGTACTACTCCAACGAATGTGCTAGCTACAATGGACCAGCCTTAGGGGTGTTCATATTGTCGGCTTATGCTTTTTAGCTAGGATCCATAATTTTTGACGAAAAAATAAGTAGCAATAGTTGAAAGAAGTGATTTTTAGAAGAAAAGGACGAGCGGTGAAAAAGTAAGGAAAAGATACGTGTATGAGGCGGGAATGAGATGAGTGTAGTGCATGATGCGTCCGTAATCCCCTACCCTTATTCTCGGAATAAGATAGGAGCGAGAGGAGTGAAAAGGCCGTTTCAAAAAGTCGGATATTCATATTAGCTTTTAATTTTTCTAAATAGAATCTAGAAGTCAAAATCAATATGAATAGGCCGTAAGGCAATAACATATGATGAATTGGTGAGTATGCTCACGTCAAATCACAGAACAACACCATACACAATGCAAAATGTTAGAAAATGTCTTCTTTTAAATCATCTCTCTGTTTCTTTTGTAAATAAAAAACTGTATATATTGAACATTGAAACAACAGCTGCCCAAATTTTTTGCAGGATGTTTACACTGTCTTGTGTTGTTGTTGTGCACATAATTAACACCAAAACCTACCGAAATCTTCTACCCTAGCGGCTAAAAGAATGGCTATTTGTTCCAATTTATACCAAAGAAAGCCAAAGCCAAAAATGTGAGATGTGACCGGTCAATTTATGATGAATAATTAGTATATTTGTTGACTTAAAATTTGATAATTGTTATAATAAAGATTAGAATACCGAAAGAGAGAAAAAAAATTGAAATCATTCACCTCTCTGATTTGAATACCGAAAGAGAGAAATTTTCGGAATCTTACAAAGTGGATATGATCAGAAGAATGTGGTGCCGGCGAAGCCGCGGTGAAGGAGGTTGTGCGCGGTGTTGTCCCTGGCCCGGTTGGCGGCCTCGGAGCGCACGGGGTTCTCCGGCTTGGTCTCGTCGTCGACGAGCTCGTACCGGAGCTCCGGCTCGAGCTTCTCGCCGCGCATCTCGCAGATGTTGTGCAGGACGCAGCAGGCGCCCAGCACCACGGGGAGGTCCTGGAGCTTCACCTCAGTGCGCTTCTGGAGGCACGCCCATCGCGCCTTGAGCCGCACGAACGCCTCCACGGCCACGCGCCGGAGGTCGCCTACCTTCTCGTTGAAGGCGTGCTGCGCCCACGTCAGTTTCTGGTGCGTGTACGGCACGAGCACCCAGTCCATAAGCGGGTAGCTCGCGCCGCCGACGAGCCAGGCGTCGTGCATCATCCCCGCCGCGGCGCGCTGGTGCAGCATGGACTTCTCGAGCACCTGGTCGTCCGGCATGGAGCCCGGCCAGCCGATGCACACGTCGGTGAAGGCTCCGTCGGGCCCGACCACCCCCTGGAGCGTGATGGAGTAGGACGTCTTCTGGTTGCGCTCCGTGTGGCGTTGGTTGAAGTAGGCGGCGACGGAGATCTTGGGCGCGATGATGGGGATATGGGTGGTGTACATGGCGCCGATGACGCCCGGGACGCCAAAGGTCCGCTCGAAGCCCTCCTTGAATCTGGCGGCGGCGGTCTCGTCGGGCCACTGGAGGAAGCGCGGCATGAGGACGGACTTGATGGCCGCGCAGACCTCGAGGACGAGCTTGTGGCAGGTGGAGATGCCGAGGCCGAAGCGCTTGGAGACGAGGCGGAGCGGCTCGCCGGTGGCGAGGCGCCAGATGCAGACGGCGACCCGCTGGCGCACGGGGATGGCGGCGCGGAGCATGGTGTCCTCCTTGGCCACCGCGGAGCCCAGCGCTTCGCAGATCATGTCAAACGTCTCCCGCCCCATCCGGAACGAGCGCCGGAAGTCCGCCTCCGGGTAGTCGGCGCTGTTGCACCGGTCCCACCACGCCCGCGACCGGTCCTTCACCCACAGCCGCCGCTGGTGGTGCCCCGCCCGCCGCTGCCGCTGCCCGCCCGCGACGGAAGGCCGACGCGGCGGCCGTGGCCTCGCCGGCCACGACGGCCGCCGCGGCGGCCGAGGCCGCGAGCCGCGAGCGCTTGGACCGCGCGGCGTCCTCGGTCTCGGCTGCGGCGTCGAAGCTTCCCTCCATCTTGGCGTAGTAGTCCATCACGGCCTGCGAATTGTTGCCGGCGTTGGACTCGAGCAGCGCGAGCTCGCGACGGGACGCGTCGGCGGCCTCCGATCGGTCGGCGTGGTCCTCCGCCTCGACCGCGGCCAGCGAGGTGAGTATCTTGGCGATGGACCGCTTCCTGCCGCCGTTGTTCCCGGCGCCGGGGCCGTCCTTCTTGGACATCGCTGGGGAGCCGTCGTCCCCGCCTCCGGCACCACCATCCCCTCCTCGCTTCCGGCGCCGGCTATTAGGCATGACGACGGCGTCGTCGAGAGCGAGCGGCGACGCGACGACGGCGTCCTGGAAGAAGGAGTAGTAGAAGGCGAAGTCGTCGTCTCCTCCGACCCCAGGTCCACCTCCACCGCTGCTGGGGCGGGCGCTGGCTGGGGATCTCATAATCTCATATACGCACGCGGGCGCCCCCAAAGTCGCGGTGTGGTGGTGGGCGCGCGTCAAAGGAGGGAGGAGGAAATCTTTTTCCTGTTCTCCTCGTCGTGATTCTGATGGATGGGGTGGAGCCGTGGAGGCGACTGGTGTGGAAGGGGGGCGATATAAATACTCTCTGGTCCACCTCGGTGTGATGAGGAGGTGCTAGACGAATGATGGCGAGGTGTGAACGCGGGGTGCAAGTTGCTTTTTGGACAAGGAAAGGAAAGGCAAGACCGGCCTGCGCGCGGCGCGGTGCGGTGGAGGGCCTCGAGATGCGCGCCGCGGCTCACGCGGTTTCAACCGCGTAGGTGGGGGATATCGGCTGGCTCGGCACGACACCCGTGGACTCCTCGGCCCGGCGCGGCGGTGCGGACATGTCGGCGTGGCAGCCCTGTGTGCAGGCGGACAGCGCGGCGCGCTAACAGCCGCGGCCATGTTGTTTTGTCGATGGTTTTTATATTAGTTTTTTAATAATAAGTAAGCGACAGATGTATTGATGTGGATGTATGTATAATTTTTTTATTTAAAAACTATTTATACAATCTATTTTAAAAAATTATCTTATTTATTTTAGCTGTGGTAAAAACTAAAAGCGAAAAAAGGCTAAAAATTATCGCTGCTATCAGGCGGTAAGAACAAGTCGCGTCTTCGCCCACATGCTGCTGCCGACCGCCCTGACCGTTCGCGCTCACGTTTCGACACCACGCAAGAGGACAGCATTGCTTACACCTGCGACGCGGCATTGCTGATCTGTTGGCACCGGCGCAACGGCCACGCGAACATGGCCCAGCTCCAACGGCCACGCGAGTTCACCGAGTTGCATTTCTGTTTAATTAAAGCAGCTCAACTTATATCTATCGAGGCAGTACTAATCAAACATTCAGGCATTGGTGCGGCCTCTATCTCAGGCATTTTTTTTGGGTTGAGGAATGGATTACTCCTATGATAAATTGGTACGGAGTAAAACATTAGGTATTTCATAATTTTTGAAAGATTATTTTGTCGCCCATTTTTCTATTAGCAGCCCGCTCAATTGAGTTGAAAAAAGGCGATTTATGGCTAAAATTGTGTTGTATCTAGCTAAAATTGTACTGTAACTGATAGTGTCTTATTTGACGTAATTAAATTTAAAAATTTTAAAAGTAGGAAAAGCAGGTTAACCCATCGCTGACAATGCAAACGAATACGGGAAAAAGAACCGACAAAAAAACTCAAAAAAGCTAGAAAAATATAAATTTTAGAACTAATTAAAAATAAGTCAGAAACCAGAAGCTCAAACCAAAATGAATATAACCTAAAATCATTGGTTGTAAGGAATGTTACGGATTGGTCCTACGAGGCGAGTAGCCAAGAACTAATCTATTTCTCAAACCAAACAACCTATTAGTATAACAAGTGGTCTTAGGTCTTTTTAGCACAAGCCCATGAGAGTTAAAGTTTGCCAACCCAAGTTTTGGTAACACTGATTAGATTTGGCCTCCATTTGGTTTGATGCCAAATTTTTCATAAGATTCCCTTTATATCGGCTCTCTAGTTTATTTTCGGAGTCAAATTTTGCCAAAAATTCTGCCAGCACATTTGTCCGCCCGATTCTGGCAAGGTCAATATTTTGACTTGGTTTTCATGTGCGATTTCGGCCCTAAAACCAAACAGGCGCTTAGTCTTAACTGTCATAAAAGTACCACTTGGTACATGTCATTAAAATTAGCGTTGCACAAAGCATAAAGACAAACTGGTGATCAGGACTTTGAGTCGTACACAGAAGACTTGTATGAGTCAAACCATACACAGAAGGCTTGTATGAGTCAAACCACACGCACAGAAAGGAAAAAGGTCGAACCAAGTATGGACTTACACAGAAGACTTGTATGAGTCAAACCACACGCACATGTTCAGTTTGGCCAGGGGTGGTGACCCCCTTGAAAAGTCAACTAGAAAAAACACAAGAAAGAAAACGCCATAGCCCAGATCAGTTCTTGGTCAAATCGGGAGAGTTCTGACTAGTGACTACCATCTTGCTCTATCTACCAACTTGGCAAATGCTGTACACGCGACTGCTTTCTGGGTCTCCGAGGTAGAGGCTGGGTCCTGCTGGATCTTGCCAAGTTCTACTCCCGTTGGATCTTCCTCCGGTTTGTATGTTCTGCTCCTAGCATTCAACGGACATTTGAAGGTTTCAAAGGAAAAAACTGCAAAGCTAGCTTCCTTGTTTGTGCTGAAATTTCATAGGTGGTCTCATGAAATTGATCGCTCCAAACTTAGCTTAAATTTAACTAGAATGCTTAAGTGAGAAGAATTTGCTGAAATTTCCACTACAAACCAAATTTAAATGTATTCCAATCCATATCAACATAACCAAATTTCTTTTTTTTTTGTTTGCCCAGGAACACAACCAGATTTCAGTCGCCAAAACTTAGGTGCATTCTTTTTATCCGCGGCTTATGGTTTATAGTTACGGCTGATGGCTTTTAGCCCTAACACGAGCTCTTATGCAAACAAACTAAATACCGATAAGATGATAAATCACTTCGAAACGATGGTGGGGAAGTTGTTCCGTTTATTTATTCGGAGAAAGTCATAAGTCATAAGCTGAAAAGAATGTGGCTTAAGGCCCCACGCCAAACAGCTTTAACTTCTGGTTTTTTTTAGCTTACAGCTTATTTAAATCAGAAATTATTTGGAATACATTGGTATCTAATTTTAGCTTATTTTAGTTTTTTGTTTTTTTACTTTTTTTTGTATTATCTATGACAATATAACATTTTTTCCTTAAGAAAAATAACAACTACTTTAGTGCAGCTTCAGTCGAAATTTACAAGCCAAAGCCGTAAATCGGATGAAACGCCGCCTAAGCTTCTAGCCAAATCCAGCCCCCAAGAAGTAAGACAAGCGGTCTAATTTGGACAAAAAATCGGTGGGCAGAGTTTTGGACGATCCAAAATCCATCTTTTAGACCTTATTTTCTTAAATAAAAATATCAAAATCGTATGTTACTTTACTTTTTCGCGGTTTACCAATGTGAAACAGGTCTTTTAGACGCTGACGCAATCATTTGCCCGATCCCGTCCGACCTGCCATCACGATCCCACAGGAAACTGCAGTCACGCGAACTTTGATCAGATTTAGCATTATTTATTATGTAAATACCAAATTTAACTCTCAAATCATTATAATTCTATTTGTACCCTTCTCTCCGAGCGCGGGACTACGCGAGTGCGACATGTCTACAGTGGTGCGGTCGAAGAACGCATGACTCAAACTATGTACTGTCTGGTCGTATAAGCCATGGTCGTAGTTGTAAGACGTGGTCGCGAGCGTGGTCATAAGCCGTGGTCGTGGGCATGGTCATATAAGCTGTGGTCGTGGTCGACCATGGACCATACTCACGACCACGGTTTGAGTCATGCGCTCCCTGATCGCACCACTGCACACGTGTTGTACTCACGTAGTTCTGCGCTCGGGGAGAGGGGCTACAAATAGAATTACGGTAATTCAAAGGCTAATTTTGGTATTCGCATGACAAACAATGCTAAATCTGACTACCGCTCCAACCACGCCACGCGGTTTAGTGACCACAATTGTGTGTCTCGTCATCGTGACGCGACGCTGACGCAGTGGTATGGCCTATGGCCGTCTCGTTCATTTTGGTATTAGGTTCTGGCTTTTGACTCTAATTTATTATTCTTTAATTTTATTATTTTCTGCTTTTTTAGGTTGTTGTATTTTTTCGTATTCGTTTGTATTGTCCGTGATGAGCTAATATGTGTTTTTTCTATTTTTATTTTTTAAAAATTTAATTACACAAAAAAGTCACCATCAACTATAATACAAAATAAACCAACTACAGTATAAAATAAATTATAAAGCAACTTATTTTATCTAAACTAAGTGGCCCCAAATATGGGTCTGTTTGATACGGCTGCGGTTTATGGCTTTTGGCTGAAATTTTTGAATTTTAGCTGTTTGTGACAGAGATTATAAAGAGAGATACTCGTTTGTGATTTTGGTTGATACATATATTGGGTTTTTAACATGTACTATAATTAACTTGTAGACCCCGTCTTAAGAAAATATCCCGTTTAAAAGTTAGGTACTATAGTAAAAAATAAAAGCCGCTTTTAAAAATTGTAAAGAACAGGGCTTATGACGAGTTGGCCTGATCAGGGTAGCGTCCTACGAACGGGATTCTCTGACGTGAGGGAGTAAAGTTAGCGTGACTTTACTCCCTCACGTCCCTTGATATCGCGATGAACGGCCAGATAAAGGTAGTATTTTTTGATTTTTTGATTTCTAATTTTTAGTTTTTTTATTTTTATCCTTTTCTAATTTTTTTATATTTTTATATTATCTGTGTTAAAATAATCTATTTTTAAATAAAAAATAGGTTATTTATTTTTTATTTAAAAAGTAGATTATTTTAACACAGATAATATAAAGAAATATAAAAAAGAAAAAATTAGAAAAAGAAAAAAATAAAAAAACTAAAAATTAGAAATCAAAAAAGTCAAAAAATACTAACTTCATCTGGCCGTTCATCGCGAAATCTAACGGACGTGAGGGAGTAAAGTCACGCCGTCAGAGAATACGCGCCAAGCGTCCTAAGCAACAAAGCCAGCGGAGAAGCCACTGCTGACGGAGACAGCAAAGGCAAAGTGCTCCTATTCATTTGGGCGCATAAGTATTAGATGGTGACCATAAATTAACAAACGCACGTTTAGGCCCTGTTCATTTTGTTTATTTCTTAAGACTTGTGTGTTTGGTTGAGATGGCAATGTAGTATCTGTCAGCTTTTCGGAGACATTCGTTTAAAGAAAAATAAAACAATTTAAAGAAAAATAAAACAAAGGAAAAATAAAAAACACATTATATCTCTACGAACAATGCAACTAAAGAAGAAAAAACAATGTTAAAGATAATACATTCCAAATTATTTAAAACAGGACCAACCGGGTTATTCTATTTTACTTCTAGATAGAGCAAAAACTAAAAGAGAATTTTTAATAATACGGTGAAACATGTATATAAAACACAACGCAAGGATCGTAGACAGAGCAGTGAAATTCAATCCATAAAATAATTTGATCCATGGCCTACACCGTTGTGGTAGCTCACTGCTGGAAAAAGCAACTCAAAAAAAAAATCATTCTCCCCATGGCCATCGAACGGAGGGACTAATTTGATCTGGCTTATTGAATTCGTAGATGAATGGTTCAGCGATTTGGGTCCCCTAGTTTTGGTGGATTTCAATCTAACGTCATCTATTTCGAATCTGACGTGCGAGAGAAGTCAAACGAGCAATTTAGAAGAATGTCAGACAAAATCCGCTAAAATAAACATTGAGGTCCACGACCTTGTCCCAAAGTACATCTTCTAGGAAAGATAAGCACCTCGAGTATTTGCTTTGTCAAATACTGTTCCTCTTCCATTGTAGTACATCTTGGACATAATAAGGTCCTTTTCAATTCGGTTTTTTTAAGATGGTATTAGTTTCTAGCTGAAATAATACTCGAGCGACTGTTAGTTTTTTCTAAGGCAATAGATTAAAGAAAATTAAATTAAAATAAGGAAAAATGAAAAAAAAACTATTATATCTTTATGAACAATGTAAAAAAAAGAGTGTTGATGATCGAGTTGTCGATCTTACAAAATATTATGAGAAAAATGGCCAAGATCTTTGGGAGAAAAGAGGGATGCCCTTTATTACAATGAACTAGTTACAGGAATAACTTCAATAAGACAGGAGACTAGCCCTATTACACAAGATTGAATGAGGTTGAATTCGTTGCTTGTGAATTGGTTGTCTTTATGGAATGTCGTTGTCGTCCAAGCTTAAATATCAACGAAGGGACATCAATTATCAGTCGGAGAAGACGCCTTATGGAAGCAACGCACCTAGTCAGGGACACAATTATTATCAGAGAGATAACACCTGATTGTCGGTTGTTGTCAGCGGGAGACAAACGTGGGCAACAACCGCATGACAATTGTTATCAGTGACTTAGGGCTAAAAGCGTCATGCTGTTTGGAGTGGATAAGGCACGTGTTCCATCCATTGCACAGAAAGAATATCCTGAAATTGGGTCCAAGACCAGTTCATAGGCTTCTTCGAGCAGTCATCTGGTCAGACAATAGGCACAATGCCTCTTCGACTAGATATTCAGAGAGCAACAACTAGGGGTTTACGACTACAAGGTCTGTGACCATGAGGGTTCGTGGCCCCGTTCATGGCCATAGGGGCCACGTGGCTTTAATTGAATATTAAAATCGTATTTTTAGATTTATTTAATTCTCTTCTGTTTGTCCCTAAATTTTTAAGTGAATTTATGACACCAATTTCTCCCGCGCCGCATCAACGTGATTGTGTTAGCAGCCGGAGAAATGAATAACTCCAAAACGAGATGGTCATTTTTTTTCTGGTAGTTGCATTGAGAAGTGAAAGTGCAAGTGCACATCACACATTGAGAAAATGAACATCACCAGGTTTTAATTCTGCACAGCTGATGCCTCAAGTCGCATAAACGTTCCAATTTGCATTCTGAGAACACGGCAGCAGATCAAAAAAACATTCCAATTTCCATTCGCACTTTTCAGTAGCTAGCAGAACATAGTGCCTTTCATCAATCCGAGACACAAGTGCACCAAAACATTTCCATTCCCACTCCAGAAGGTTACTCGCTTGCCAGAGAAGCATGTGAACCAGAACATTGGAAAATTTGATGCTTCAATAGTCAAAATCACATTTACACAAATAATTCACTGATGCTTCAGGTCGCAAATAACATGAAACTGAAACCACAAATTCTCACCTGCAGCTGAAACCGCAAATTACAGAAAATTTGCCTCAAGCTTCAACATTCTTCCCGACAAATTTTGCTTACAACTCACAATCACAATAAATTATCCGCAACACTTCTCTAAGTTTGCTTACAACTCAAAATTTCTAGCATCAGAACTGACAATTGCAATCACCAAACATGAAACAAAAGGCACCAACAACGCCGAAAACTCCAGGTTTGGGGGTTTGGTGACGGCGGCACTGACGGAGGCGAGGTGACGGTAGCTCTGACGGCTCGACGATGGCAGCAATGATGGAGGATCCGTGACGGCGGCAGCGCTGATGGAGGTGAGGCGGCGGCGGCGTTGATGGATTCGGCCGAGGTCTGGACTTGGCGGCACGATGGCGTTGAGGAGGGGCAACGGCGATGTAGATGGGCGGCGTGACGAGAGGCGATGCACCTAACCCTAACATTAGTTACTAGGTGCGTGCTTGCGTTGGGCGATTGAGGCGGCGGAGGCGAAAATGGAGAAGGGGATCGTCGATGGCAGTGTTGGAGAAGAAGGGCTTGGTGACGGCGGGAGAGGGAGAGGAGGCGTTGCAGGAGGTCGGAAGGGGGCGACGCGATGGCGTTGAGGAGGGGGAACAGTGGCGCAGATGGGCGACGCGACGAGAGGCGATGCACCTAACCCTAACATTAGTCACTCGGTGCGTGCTTGCGTCATGCGATTGAGGTGGCGGCGGTAGAATTGGAGAAGGGGCCGTTGACGGTAGCGCTGGAGAAGAAGGGCTTGGCGACGGCAGGAGAGGGAGAGGAGGCGGCGCAGGAGGTTGGAAGGGGGCGGTTCAGCGAGAGGAACGAGCGAGAGAAACGTTGCTCGCGGTGGGGTAGAGTCGTAGAGACGGGGGATGGAACCGAGGGCTTTTGTGCAAAATACTACGGGCATGTTCTTTTCATGCGAACATGAACTTTACTGAAATTTTGAATTTTACTGCTTACAGTGACAGATTACGGAGAGATAGATACTCACTTGCGATTTTGGATGGTACAGATGTTGGACTTTTAATGTGTAGATCGTTTTACCTGAAGACCCCGTCTTGAGAAAATACTCCGTTTGAAAGTTAGGTACTGTAGCGAAAACTAAAAGCCGCCGGCTTTGGAGGAAAAGAACAGGCCCTACATCCATGCGGGGGGTTTTCGTAAACAATCCATAAGTGAAATTGGGATCCACTGCCTCCATCCGAGCCACGCGAGCTAGATCTGACGCCCTTGCTTGCCTTTTGCATTTTACCACACAAGTAGTTTTTTTACACTAGATATGTTGCCATGTTAAGATCCTATTCATATTAATTTTTAAAAGCTGTTTTTTTACAGTAAATAGCTTTTCTATAGTACCTGCTTTTAAATGAAGTGTCTTTTCAAAATAAGGTCTACTAATTGATTGTAGTATACGTTGCAACGACTTATTTATATAGACAAAAATCGTACGCAAGTGCCTCTCTCTATAAGTTATTATTATTTATAAGTTAAAACCAAAATCTTATATGAATGAGCCCTAATTAGCATTAGTTGTGCTAGAGGTGACATCACTTCCTAAATCACTTTCTATTTTAGTTTAGCTAGGCTTATCTGACAGTTCATATCGTGAGACCGTTTTAATTTAAAGTGAGGGAGCATTAGAATGAGTCATGTTTAAGTTCAAGCATATGATCAAGTACTATAGCAATAAGTCTAGCCCTCATAAGCTGCCATCATTTGGTCAAACAATGTATGCGATCATGTCGCAGTATTGAATTGAATTGATGTAACACCCCCGTTTGGCTCAAGGAGATGAAATGAATTCATAGAATTATATTCCAGTTTTCTATTTCACTTGAATTTGAATTTAATTCAACCCAATTCAAATTCCAATTTTCTTGTTTGGGTGTTCCTTGGAACCAGAAGCTTTGCTACGTTTTTCATTGACATCAAGAAATTGCTCAGAGTCCCAGCATCGTCGAACTCCAATATGGCACCAATCTAGCACCAACGACCCCCAATCCGTCACCAATCTAGAACCTACTGGCATCCTGTCGTTGGTGAGTACGAGACGTTGCCACCGCTCACTACAGCCAAGAAAGGCGACGGAGGAGACAACAAGAATGCGGCCGTGAACGATGCAGGAGGATGAGATGGGTTGGATGGGCTTAGACGGGGGCGAGAAGGACACGGCCCTGCTCCATCCGACGAGATCCCAATGAATCCACTCGGCTTCTGGTCAAGTCGATGCTGCAAAGAATTTGCGTCATGACGAAGGGTTGCCATGGGGCATCTCTTTCCTTCCACAACTCCGGCCTGGATGCATTAGCAGAGGCTGCCTCTTTTGTCACCAACGGCATCATCAGAGATTCAGAGGCAGTGTGGAAGACCCCAAAATTTCAACCCAAAATTTTTTCCAATTTTTTCTGAATTTTTGATGAATTTTGAAAACTTTCCGAATTTGAAAATCTCCGGCTCTTTCCGCTTTCCCTTCTCGTCTCCCCGCTTTCCTCTTGGGCGCTTTTTCCCTTTCCCGCTCTCTTCATTGGCGCCTCCTCTTTTCCGCCTCCTCCCGCTGCGCTCGCGCCGGGACACCAGCGCCATGCGGTTTCCCGCCGCCTGCCCACGACCCGGTCCAAAACCGAGCGCCACCCCGAGCCACGCGTCGCACTGCGCGCTCCACAGGTCCCGCCTGTCGCCCTCCCGCCTGCTTTCCTCCGCCGGCCTCGCCCCGACTCGCCTTCCCGCTCGCCACACGGCCGGCAGGGCTCTCGCCCTCGCGCCACGTTGCACGGTGACTCAGCGCCGTCACCTCGGGGCCCGCTTGTCAGCCGCCGCGACACCTCCCTCTCTCCGCGCGGACGCGCCACCGCCTGCGCCGCTCACTGCTCCCGCACTCCCACTCCCCGCATTTACTCCCTCTGCGTCCGGTCACTTCCACCGCCGCTCGACACACTCTATCGCCTCTACATCCCGCCTGCATCGCCAACCCCGCGCCATAAACCCACAAACACCGCCGCTCTGCCCTCACGTCGCCAGCTCCACTCACACCGTCCCAGAGCCCAGCCACCCCTCCAAACACTTCGCCTCACTCCCGGTTGCTCCCGAAAGCACCGATCGAACCTAACCGCCTGCATTGCCGCCGATCAGCTTCTTCGTCTCCGGTGATCCCCCGAGCCCCATTCCTCCATTTCTTCTTTAAAGTTCGATCACTCTTGCTGACTTGTTCTTTTCTGCCTCCTGAACACGCTGGTGAGCTCCTCCGATCGAATGCGCCCCTCTTCTGCCCTGGCGGCATAGCTCGTCGTCGGCCGCAAAGGGGCCACCGTGGCCAGCCCACCAGGGGGCCCCCTAGCTCAAGCTACCGCCGCCGTCGAGTTCCCCACTCCCCAGAGATGCTCGAGACACTGTCAATTTGCTCAGAGCGCCGTTCATGGTCTCTGATGCCAGAAAACCACCGCCGACTCCCCTTCGGCCGTTCATCGCCGTTGAGCCTCGGCGTCCGTTCCAAACCCCCGAAATGGGTTCCCCATCTCTCAAGGAACCTTTTTCCACCTTCGGACCCCACAGAGTGGCGATGGTGGTGCCATTCCGTTTTCGCCGCCGCTCTCTGCCTCCCGGCGAGGGCGTTGAGCTGGAGGTAGACGACGGCGACGTGGACGCATCCTCACCGTCCATGTTTTTCGCTACCGTCCGACCTCGGCCGTCAGATGACCTCGCCCCGTGACCGTCCGATCCCACTAAAGATCGACCTCCACAACCACCCGATCCGATCCCCCTCCTCACTGCCGTCCGATCACACTTATCCCAACTGATCCGGTCCGTCCGCCCTCGCGCCATCTCCACCAGTCGCCAGGCCGCGTGTCGGCCATCCACCCGGGAGGAGCGCGCGCGTGCGTGGGCCGCTGCCGCTCGCTCATGGGCCGCACTGGCCTTCGACCGTGCAGGCCGCACAATGCCAGGGCGCATTGTAGCGACCAGGCCGGCCCAACACTATTCATTCGATTTTCCCGAATTTATCAATTTCCAAAAATCCAGAAAGTCCAAATAAATCCTAGAAAGTCACAGAAAATCCCAAAAATTCCCAAATTTCACCACCTTGCTTATTTCAATTTCCTGAGTCCACTTGTGGTTACCAATTCACAAAATTCCTCTCCAGAAAAATCTAAAAATTCAAAGAGCCCTTTTTCATTTGAATATTTATGCAATTTTATTCCTTTTTGTAGATTATTTTTCCTTGCTTGATTAGACTCAAGCTGGACTTACGTTATTTTTGTGTGTTTGCGCTAGTGTCGGAGATTCCGGAAGCCTCAATGCAGGACCAGGATTCGGGAGTTGCCGCCTACGAGATCGCCGAGATCGTCTAGATTCACAGCAAATCGCAATCCTTGATCATGTTGAATCCCATGCTGATTAAATTATGTCTTTATACTATTTGCACTATTGTTAGTTGTAAAATGCTAGTTTGTGTAAAATAAAATGTTTAGAATGACATGCTAATTAGATAAAACCCACCACCGTTAAATGCCTTGTTAAATTTGCAGTCGTTCCTTGATAACCCTAGAAATATCTACAATATTGTATAATCAATTGTAGGTTATATTCATATCATCCAAATCTTTACACTACTAAGGTTGCGGCCGTGAGCCGATAGACTTGGAAAACCCAAAGCTAGGGTAGGGTGGTATGGGACACCGTACCCTAGGTTGGTTGTGCCGGTGCGCACAAGTTTAGGGTAAGAGTATTGTGGGAAACCACGAGTCGATCTTCGCCCACCGTTTACCCTGAGGTGGAGGTTGCGGACCTCATGAGAAAATATAAAGACTAAACCCTTACGCTGAGCAAATGACATAGTGATCGCTCAACCACCGGTGTTGACGTGTCAACCCTGGTTTAGTAGCTGCTCAAACCCAAGTGGAGCCCTGCATGGGAAGTTGGTATGCGGGACGAAAAACCCATACGCAATAACGATGGGTCCCCATGCCTCGGCCCGGCGTTCGTTTTGGCCTCACGGATACCCGAGGGACACGCTCAGATTTCACTTGTCACCGCTTCCACGACTGTGAGAGGTACGATTGGAAGGCATGGGTGACCTTGATCCCCTTGCCTGTCCGCCCGGACCAGGAGCGGAGGTTCGTTGTCCGCCGCATCAGCCAGGAGGACGCTCTGCAGGATGTGGCCAGGAAGGCCGCAATTTACCTGCATGACTACTACGACCTTGAGTTGGCAGAGTCTCCTTTCGACCTGATCCCGCGATCGTTGGACGGCGGGAGAGCCTTTGTAGTTCCGCGAGGGAGACGATCCCCGTCTGCCAGGGGTCGCCAACATCGTGGCGCAGCAGGAGCTCCAGTACGAGCGGGCCGTGAAGGAGTCACGGTCTCTGCAGCAGCAGCTGCGTGAGGCACGTCAGGAGGTGTAGCAGCTCTGCCTCGCCCTTGTCCGCCACGAGGCAGTCGAGGCAGGCGAGATGTCGGACTGCGGAGAGTCCCCCAGCGTCGCCTCCTCGTGCGCTTCCGTGCAGTCTCCGCTGAGGCGCAGGCCGACCGCTAGGGAGTACCGTGCGTGGTTTCGCCCTGCAGCCCCTCGCGCCCTGCCAGCACCAGATGCCAGGGAGGAGTAGTTAGTGTTCGCTAGTTTAGTCTGACCCTGTGTAATAGTAGTACTTTTGTAATGTAATGCAAGTTGTATCATGAACCTTAAGTGGTGTGTGTATGCCACTTGCTTATTGTAAACTCTATGTTAACTATCTTTTATGTTGTTTGTTTAATTATCAGTACTCTCGTTGCCTTCAAAGCTTTCTCCTGTCTCGTTCGTCTTAATTCTTACTGAAGGACCGAAATAGCAACAGAGGGGGGGGTGAATGGTGCCCAAATAAAATTCTCGTAAAAGATCAATCCTATCTTCTCTCCAATAGCTAAAAGCTATGAATAAGAAGATTGATTGCCCACAACAGAATAGAGAGACATCGAGGGACTTCTTCTAAGACCAAGAAAATCATAGAGTAAAAGCTGTGGTCAAAAAGGCAGAATAGACCAGCCACTGGAGAAAAGGCGTGGTCGAAATGCACTGAAACCTCAAAAGCCGTTAGTCGAGATCCCCAACAGAAGACTAACCAGTCGAGGTCGAAACAGCCTACCGAGAGACACAGTCACGGTCGAAAAACCAAATAAATCAGAGAACATCGGCCATGGTCGAAAGCCGAAAACAGAGAGTGTCTTTGCCGTGATCGAATCACCCTACTGAAGAAAAGAACCGAGTGGTCTAAACCAAATCAGAGCAGAGCCACAGTCGACCGACCGAGAAGACCAGCGGCTTCAAAAGAAATCTTTGCCGTGATCGAGGACACACCCGAGGCTGTGATCGATAGCCGATAAAGTGGTCGAACACTCGAGAAAACAGAGATGCGGTCGAAGAAGTTGCGGCTGTGATCGAACTCACTCGAGAGAATCAGACCGATGGTCGAAAGAACAAAAACAGACGCCGCACAGTATATACTCTGTTGTCGGGCGCACGACCGCAACGCGAGAATTTAGAGAACTTTTGAAATAGAGATCCAAAGCGCATGAGACTTTAAACTTAGCAAGGATGTGATCTCTAGAAGTGGATTTACCAAGAACCACCAGAGTCTTTGCAATGGTCGGCTAGAACAAACCAGTCGAAAATGAAAACAGATCTTCGGAGGCTAAGACCGAGAGTGAAGGAAACTTCTCCGTTTTCGACTTTGCTCTTGGGAAAGAAATGGCCAGATGGTCTTAATACTCTTTCCCAGTTCTGAGCAACTCAAGGCAAGCCAATTCTCAATGGAAACACAAATGATCGAAAGAACAAAGAGAGGGCAAACAGATCAAACAAAACATCTCAGGAACAAAATACTCAGAAGATACAGAGAGATGAATCCAATCTTTTCTATTGATCATGGAGGTTTCTACAGCCACTCCATCGGAGGTACATGAGTATCCATGCTCTACCCAGAGGCAACTCACACAATAGAACAATAAAGCTCAGAGCTCTCGGGGGACAACCTCACCCACTCCGTAGTTCTCTCTCTATTTATACTCTCACTAACGGGTCTCCTCACAGACCACCCATTACAGAGAGTCCAGTGCTTTGCAGGCCTCCAGTGCTTTGCCCATTACCCTCTGGCAACGGCTCCACTGCTTTGCCCGTTAGCACACCAACTCAACAGTGTTTTCCCAGTGGACAGAGCTTCCCTTTGCAGACTTTGGCATTTCTCCAAAATGCCCTCCAACTGCCTCCAGAAGCTTCTCCACTTTGCCTTGTTGTCCATATGGTTAGACCACCTGGCAAGACCACGTCCTCTTCGGTTTCCAGTCGTTCTAGACCTCAACATCTCCCATGTCTAGTCCCGACCTCTCCAAACCTCACCAAGACATGTCTCCCAGAACCTGCAACCATCACGCACAATAAAACCATCACATAACACTGATCCACATAAGATGACAATCACACAGCTCATAGAGCTCAAGTCTCTTTTCCACAGAAAATAGACTTAACCAAACCTTGTCAAAAAGGTAAACCAACCAATCCACAAGGTCCACGGCTTCACTACAAGGCCAACCGACCGATTCCCACCATAATCGGACACCACATGTGCCCACACGACCGGTTTGAATGGACTCAACCGACCACGGTCATTCTACCGACAACGTGGTCGAATCCGACCGCTACAACGTGGTCGAGCGACAGAGCGTAACACGTGGTCGAACGCCAGGCGATACAACGGGTCGTGGACCCAAGCCACGACTACCGACCACGCTCAAACCCGCTAACGTGGTCGATGCATCGACCACACAACATGGTCGAAGACCCACGCGACAACGTGGTCGTACCGCCGGGCGCCCAACGTGGTCGAAACTCCCGCGCGGACTGCCGACCAAGACCAACGTGGTCGTAAATGACCCGGGTGACTTCCGATCATACCCAATGTGGTCGAAAGACCTTCCGATCACTCATACGCCGCTCGACCGCAACCCGATGCTTGGCAATGTGGTCATATGGACTTCCGACCACGGTCGATCGGTAGAATGCCGCAAAGATGGTCGTAGATCACCCGATAGACTTCCGACCATGCTCAACGTGGTCGAACGCCGTTTGATCGGTTCCCGAATTGCGCCAACGTGGTCGTAACCACTTCCGATCACTACAAAACGTGGTCGAACGGGCCATGGCATGGTCGTAGGGTCTCTTGCGCGGTCGTACGCGTCTTTGACTTCGGCCAGAGCTACGACTTTGCAGTAAAAGCGCAAAACAAACTCAATTTTTCCTCAAACAAGGGTCAAATACTCATCACAAAGATGTGATCATCTCAGCATGATCTCTCACTTACCTTTTCATCCTAGGCCCTGTTCTTTTCAGCTTCTAAAAGTCGCTTTTAACTTTCTCAAGAACTAACTTTTAAGCGGAGTATTTTTTCAAGATAGGGTCTACTAGTTAATTGTAGTATATAGTTTATTAACTTCATTTATATTGGCAAAAACCACATGTGAATTTATGTTACTCTGTAATCTCTCGTACAAACAGCCCAAAAGCCACAAGCCGCAGCCAAAAGCCACAAGCCGCAGCCAAAAAGAACAGGCCCCTATACTTGCCTTGATATTTAAGTCTTATTTATCTATTCTTGTTCACCAAAGCCGCTGCAAAGCTAATATCAAGTTTCCAATTGGCAGACTCTCACGATGGACCCAACACGGTGAGTGAACAGACCAATGAGCGGGTGCACCGCCACGATCGAAGCTACGATAGCAAGCGTGTTGGCTATGATAGAACAGAATAGATATAAGACAGAGCAGAATATGGCCAGAGTGTTAGAACAACACACCAGACTTCTTGAACAGATTGCAACCAGACCCCCAGGCTATCAAGGTGGGAATAATGCCAATCGAGACGGTGCCCCAATCACCACTCGATGGGCTGATTTCCAGAAGACCCGCCCACCAACCTTTTCTACATCAGCTGATCCTCTAGCGGCGAGGATCAAGCATCGGATGTAGAAAGGAAGCTACAAACAGTGCAGTGCGAAGATAAAGAGAAGGTACTATATGCTTCACATCGCCATAAGGCCCTGCATCGACATGGTGGATCAACTACCAACGATACAATGTAACGTAGAAATCACTTGGGAGGAATTTTCAAAGGCCTTCCGTAAAGCACATATCCCTGATGGAATCATCGAAGCTAAGCGCCGAGAGTTCTTAGCGCTTAAACAGGGTGGGAGCACAATAATGAAGTACTTACATCAGTTTAATCATCTTTCAAGATTTGCTCCGGATGACGTTGACAACGAAGATAAGAAGATGGGAAAATTCAGAACCGGGTTACAGAAGTCATTAAAGTTTCATATTTCTACTATCAAATTTAAAGACCTATCTGAAATGGTAGATAGCCTTATCAGCTCGGAAGAAGCCAGAAACGAGAAGGAAGATTTTAAGAAACGCAAAGCAATGTACAAACCTCAGTCATCTTCACATGGTGCTCAACGAGGACGAACGATGGGATCATCCTCATTCCGGCCCCAATCTTCGCGACAGCTTGTGATTTTTCCAAAAGCTCAGTCAAATCAGTCACAACAGTACCAAGCACCTCGACCGCTGTCTATCAAGTGCCAGACGTGTGGTGGCAACCATCTATCCAGCAATTGTCCGCGAAGGACAAATGCATGCTTCCATTGTGGAGAGGTTGGTCACTATAGAGACCAGTGTCCCAAGAAAAATTTGCCGTCAGAGGTGGCCAAGACACAAGTCCTCAATCAGCAGCAGGAGGTGAAACCACGAGGCAGCACCCAGATCGCAAGAGGAGGTTTCCTACAGATAAAGCCAGCAGGACCTCAGTCACCAGCCAGCATAGCAAACTACACAGCTGCAGGCAGAGGCAGAGGCCGCTCAAGACCTACCTTCCTAGCCAGAGTCAACCACGTATCTGCTGAAGACGCTGCAGGAGCCAGCGACATCATTGCGGGTATGTTTCCAATCAACTCCATACCTGCATTGATTTTATTTGACCCTGGTGCAACACATTCTTTCATCTCAAAGAGTTTTGCCTCAAGAAATCAGTTGCCATCTGTTTCCTTGCCAAAACCTTATGTAGTCCAAACCCCTGGGATTAGGATGGAGTCCCATATCGGGTGTGGTGGACTTACTGTAAAAATACAAGGGATATATTTTAAGGCAGACTTGTTACAGTTAGACATGACAGGGCTAGATGCCATTCTGGGTATGAATTGGTTAGCCAAGAATAAAGGCCAGGTAGACTGTGAGTCCAAGACAGTCATGTTAGTCAGCCCAGAAGGTCAGACAGTAGTGGTAAAAACAGATCGAGAATTGATAAAGAAAACCAAGAAGCGTGTACTCAATGCACTGGCAGTTACACTTGATCAAGTGCCAGTGGTGCATGAGTACCCTGATGTATTTCCAGAAGAGTTGCCCGGAAGACCACCTGACAGACAAGTAGAACTTACCATAGAACTGATTCCAGGCACCAAGCCAATCGCCAAGCATCAGTACAGGATGTCAGCAAGTGAATTAAGAGAACTCAAGAGACAACTGGATGAACTACAAGAGAAAGAGTTTATTCGACCAAGTATTTCACCTTGGTCAGCCCCAGTCCTATTTGTGAAGAAGAGTGGAGAATTGAGAATGTGTGTTGATTATCGGGGACTGAATGCTGTCACAATCAAGAATAAGTATCCATTACCAAGGATTGATGACCTGTTCGACCAACTTAGAGGAGCTAAAGTATTTTCCAAGATCGATTTACGTTCAGGTTACCACCAACTCAAGATCCGAAAACAAGATCAAGAAAAGACAGCTTTCACAACCAGATATGGGTTGTTTGAATTCACGGTTGTGCCATTTGGTCTGACCAATGCGCCAGCATATTTCATGAACTTTATGAACCTGGTGCATATGGATCAACTGGACCGATTCGTGATAGTCTTTATAGATGACATCTTGATTTACTCCAAAAGCGAAGAAGAACACCAACAACATTTGCATATGACATTATCCAGGCTAAGAGAACATCAATTATATGCCAAGTTTGAAAAGTGCAGTTTCTGGTTAAAAGAAGTAGCTTTCTTGGGTCACATCATTTCAGAAGAAGGGGTCAAAGTTGATCAGAGAAGATCGCAGCAGTTATGGAGTGGAACCAGCCCAAGACAGTCACTGAAGTGAGAAGTTTTCTTGGATTGGCAGGCTATTATCGCCGATTCATAGAAGGATTTTCAAAAATCTCCCGTCCACTCACTCAACTATTGAAGAAAGACAAGCCATTCACTTGGACAGATGCCTGTGAAGAGAGCTTTCAAGTACTGAAGACCAAGTTAACAACAACGCCAGTTTTGATTCTGCCAAACCCAGAAAAAGAATTCCAGATTTATTGTGATGCCTTGAAACAGGGTTTGGGATGCGTGCTAATGCAAGATAGAAGGGTTGTTGCTTATGCCTCTAGACAGTTGAATCCGCATGAAGAGAACTATCCAACACACGATTTGGAACTAGCAGCTGTAGTACATTCTCTCAAAAATTGGAGACACTACCTGCTAGAAAATCGTTGCGAAATATTTTCTGACCATAAGAGCTTGAAATACCTCTTCACTCAGCCAGAATTGAACATGAGGCAGCGGAGATGGTTGAAATTAATCAAGGACTATGATGTGGATCTTCAGTACCACCCGGGCAAAGCAAATGTGGTTGCCGATGCCCTTAGCCGAAAGACTCGTCAAAACAAAGATAAGGCAGTCGAATATCCGTCAGAATTGCAGAAAGATATACAGCGACTGAACTTAGTCATATCAGAACAAGGTGATGAGGCAGCACTAGAAATTCAACCTCTACTGACAGATCAAATCAAGTCAGCACAAGACGAAGATGAAGAAATTCGGGAACTTAAGAAGAAGATTCAAGAAGAAGGATTGACAGATTATGCAATAGACGAACATGAGATTCTCGTTTTCCGTGGTCGCTATTGCATCCCCAACAAGAAAGAGTTGAGAGAATTGATCCTAGCCGATGCTCACTCCTCTCAATTCTCAATTCATCCAGGAAGTACCAAGATGTTCCAAGACCTGAAAAAGATATATTGGTGGAAAGCAATGAAAAAAGAAGTGGCGGAATACATAGCAAAATGTGATGTCTGCCAGCAAATCAAAATAGACCACCAGAAACCCTCAGGATTGTTACAACCCTTACCAATTCCTGAATGGAAATGGGACAGTATCGGTATAGACTTCATCACCGGACTTCCCAAAACTCGTGAAGGCTACGACGCTATCTGGGTCATTGTTGATAGATTAACCAAGGTGGCTCATTTCCTCCCAATCAAGCAAACTTATGGGAAGGATAAACTCATGAATCAGATGTCGACAAAGATTGTGACACTCCATGGAGTTCCCAAAAGAATTGTTTCAGATAGAGGAGCACAGTTCACATCCAAGTTCTGGAAGAAGTTACATGAAGCTATGGGCAATGACTTGAATTTCAGCTCAGCATACCATCCACAAACAGATGGTCAGACAGAAAGGACAAACCAAATTTTAGAAGATATGTTGAGAGCTTGCACTATTGTGTATGGAGCAGCATGAAACACATGCCTACCATTTGCTCAGTTTTCATACAACAACAGCTATCAAGCTAGTATTAAAATGGCCCCATTTGAAGCACTGTATGGCAGAAAATGCAGAACGCCTTTGAATTGGTTAGAAACCGGAGAGCGCCAACTTGTAGGTCCCTAGATTGTCCAAGATTCAGAAGCTCATGTCAAGATTATCAGGGACAGACTAAAGATTGCACAAGATCGGCAGAAGAGTTATGCTGACAACCGTAGAAAAGACTTAAGCTTCGAAGTGGAAGATTTTGTCTACATCAAAGTTACCCCATTCAAAATCGTCAAGAGATTTCAAGTCAAGGGAAAATTAGCTCCGAGATATGTGGGACCTTTTCAAATAACTGGAAGAATTGGGGAAGTAGCATATAAAGTGCAGCTTCCACCCAACTTATCCAGGATACACAACGTATTCCACGTATCCCAACTTCGGAAATTTCTACGGCAGCCAACAGATGAAGTACCATTGTCAGACATTGAGTTACAGGACGATTGGACCTATCCGGAAGAACCATTGCAGATACTTGAGACGTCAGAAAGGCAGCTCAGAAACAAAAATGTCAAATTTTACAGGATTCAGTGGAAGAATCACACAACCGATGAATCCACTTGGGAAAAAGAGTCAGATTTGCAGCGGGAGTTTCCCAACTTACTCCCTGGACCAAGTTAATCTCGGGGTCGAGATTCTTTTAAGGGTAGGTTGAAAGACCCCAAAATTTTTCTTAATTGTTCCTGAATTTTTGGTGAATTTTTGAAAACTTTCCCAATTTGGAAATCTCCGGCTCTTTCCGCTTTCCCTTCTCGTCTCCCCGCTTTCCTCTTCGCGCCGGCGCCTTTTTCCCTTTCCCGCTTCTCTTCACGGCGCCTCCTCTTTTCCGCATCCTCCTCGCTGCGGCTCGCGCCGGGGACAGTACCGCCATGGTTTCCCGCCTCGCCCGCCGTGACCGGTCCAAAACCGACAGCGCCACCCCGAGCCACGCGTCGCACCGTGCGCTCCACAGGTCCCTTGTCGCCGCCTCCCGCCTGCTTCCTCCGCCGGCGGCCTCAGCCCGACTCGCCTTCCCGCCTCGCCACGCAGCCCGTGAGCGCTCGCCCTCGCGCCACGTTGCACGGTGACTCCGCAGCGCCGTCACCTCAGGGCCCCGCTTGTCAGCCGCCGCGACACCTCCCTCTCTCCGCGCGGACGCGCCACCGCCCGTACGCCGCTCACCTGCTCCAGACATTTTCAATTTGCTCAGAGCACCGTTCATGGTCTCTGATGCCAGAAAACCGCCGCCGACTCCCCTTCGGCCGTTCATCGACGTTGAGCCTCGGCGTCCGTTCCAAACCCCCGAAATGGGTTCCCCATCTCTCATGGAACCTTTTTCCACCTTCGGACCCCACAGAGTGGCGCCGGTGGTGCCATTCCATTTTCGCCGCCGCTCTCTGCCTCCCGGCGAGGGCGTTGAGCTGGAGGTATGGGACACCGTACTCTAGGTTGGTTGTGCCGGTGCGCACAAGTTTAGGGTAAGAGTATTGTGGGAAACCGTGAGTCGGTCTTCGCCCACCGTTTACCCTGAGGTGGAGGTTGCGGACCTCATGAGAAAATATAAAGACTAAACCCTTACGCTGAGCAAATAACATAGTGATCGCTCAACCACCGGTGTTGACGTGTCAACCCTGGTTTAGTAGCTGCTCAAACCCAAGTGGAGCCCTGCATGGGAAGTTGGTATGCGGGACGAAAAACCCATACGCAATAACGATGGGTCCCCATGCCTCGGGCCTGGCGTTCCGTTTTGGCCTACGGATACCCGAGGGTATGCGGATTCCGAACCCATCGGGTAGAGTATAAGCGAAGGTCTGAGCAGTGAAAAGACCCGGTTTCTTAACTCAGTCATGAGGGTTAAGAATGCTCGTGGGTAAAGTTGAGCAACTCTGCAGAGTCAAATAAATGGTATTCGAATACTGTGTGCTCCGGTTAATGGAGTTGTGTCAATTGGGTGATTTCCAGCTGCGAAGCTTAAGTAGTTTTCACAAGTATGTTTAATTTGTTTAGTTGGTAAATCAAACTTTGAAAACCCCTGTGAACTTAAGGAGTAGTCTTGATTTTGATCTTCCAAAAGATTTATCAAATAAAACTGCATCCACACAAGTAATAAACCAAATATACTCCCAACCTTGTTGACTCGTGCAAATAGTTGAGATAAGCTTCCCTTGTGGCTTGCTGAGCTGGTTAGCTCACGACTTGTTGAACACTCCAGATGACCAAGATGCTGGTGAGGGTTATCCTATTGAGGAAGCCCCTGAGGAGTCGCTCTTCGACGAAGATCAGTGGTTCTAGGTCTCAGTTACGCTCGAGTTTCCTGGAGGTTCTTTTGTAATGTAATATATTTCGGGCTTGCACGCCCGCTGCTGTAAAACTGGGTTGGTAATATAAGTTGGTCTTTTGCTGTAAGCTTGTGATGGTATACTCTTGCGCGACGTTCCATAACTGTTCATACGTGAATAATTACGGAATGTCGTGTCCTCGCAGCACCCCTGGCAACGGGGGTGTTACACAGTGTGGAAGTCAAGTGAGTAGTGAGTTGGTGATAGATCGACGCCGCGTGGCCAGACTTGATCTGCCATGGGGACGCGGTGCGAGCGTCGAGCGGAGGGGGAGGAGGCCGGAGTCTGGTGGTGACGGCGATTCGCCGGAGTCAAGTAGCAGGTAGCGAATGTCAAGTATTTGGACAAGTGATTGAGAGAATGATTGATTGCTTTATTATGATTTTGTACATGAATATATAGAAGAAGAGGGTGGCAAGAACCGCCGCCGGAGCTAATATTCTAGCGCCGCCGCCATGCCGCGCCACGCCACGCCGCCATGCGCCCCACCGCCGCCGGCCGGGCGCCGCCGCGTCGGTCGCGCCACCGCGTGCGCGCCGCCTCGTTGCCTCGCCTCCACGCCGCCACCACCGGTAGGGCCGCGGCCGCGCGTCGCGCCAAGTTAAACCACGCCACGCCACCGTGTCGTGCGTGCACGGTCTGCGCCGGCCGCGCCGTGCGGCGACTGGCCGCACGGCCGCGTTCTTGCCGTCGGGCCGCCTCTGTGCCACTGCCATGTCGCCGCCAGGCGCGGCGTGGTCGTCGCCGTCGAGCGGCGCTGCGCCGCGCCACGCCGAGCTCGTCGGTCAGTGCGTTGCCTCGCCGCGTCGGCGCTGCCGCCACTCCACGCCGGCCGTGCCGCTGTGTCTTCTTGATGGGATGGCGCGTCTGCTGGGTGAGTCGAGCCATGGCCGCACGGCCACCGTGCACCGCGCCAGCTCGGGGCTGCCAGCAGCGTCATGACGCCGCCTCCCCTCTTCTCGATCTATGTAGAGAGAAGGCGTCCTCTGCGGAGGAGGCCGGTAGAGGAGGGCGGATTCGAAGGCCGGGATGGTGGTTAGCCGCCTCAGAAGCGTGCGCTGGTCGCCGGTAAGGACCATAGCGCGGAGCCTGCGTTGGTGAGAAGACACCATGCGTCTCCTATGGACGACGACGAACTGGCCTAGAGCCTTGGCCGGTGGCGATGACGGTGGTGGTCGCCGGACGTGGCGGTGGTGGTGGAGGCTTCTCATAGAGAGGAGCAAGAAGTACATGCCATTTCTTGTGCAGGGAATCAAACAAAGCGAGAATCTCCAGGAATGCCTTTTTGTGATTCTCACAAAGTGCCATTACCTTTCTCTGTTTTTCTTGTGAATGTATGAGCGAGTGCTGATAACGTATTGCAAGAGAATATTTGGACAAGTGATTGAGAGAGAATGATTGATTGCTTTATTCTGATTTTGTACATGAATATATAGAAGAGGAGGGGGTGGCAAGAAAAGGTGTTAGTTAATAGAAACTGTTTTGTACATTGGGCAGTTTTGCCAGTTTGTTTCACAACATTAGACACCGCGATACACAAATAGTAAATGAGTTGTGCAGCTCAATCAGATATGTTGTGTTTAGACTGTCATTTTAGTATGATATATATATTGATTTTTCTATGGTAGTATAATAAAAATATTTATATCTGACAGTAAAATTATTTATGGCTGTCAGTAAAATATTTGCGATCATGCTAAGCGTGCATGGGCTGATCTGGCACGCCCCGACATCTCTTTATGCCATGTTTAGATCAACGGGTAGACGCGTGAGCTGATAAAACACAGAACGATAATTTATTTGGGCTATGATAGTTCTAATCGGGCCATACCCTGTCCGGACCCGTTTTGGAAGCGGCTTCGAAATCAAGACCCAGTCAGGCGCGATCCGGCCCAACCACGACCACACGAACCCGAGCACCCGACCCACCCTCATCGAGACAGGTCAGACAGCCGACAGGCCGGAGAGCGAGCGCGAGAGCCAGGGCGAGGGAGAGCGTCGAGGCAGCGGCGGCCGGAGGCGAGGAGGCCGGCAAGATGTCGTCGGTGTACGTGCTGGAGCCGCCGACGAAGGGGAAGGTGGTGGTGCAGACGACGGCCGGCCCGCTCGACATCGAGCTGTGGCCCAAGGAAGCCCCC
The DNA here is from genome assembly GCA_036346245.1 of Bonia amplexicaulis. NCBI lineage: Eukaryota > Viridiplantae > Streptophyta > Magnoliopsida > Poales > Poaceae > Bonia > Bonia amplexicaulis. The sequence continues at coordinate 21,620,147 of CM070735.1, read as the reverse complement.
AAGGCGGCGCGCAACTTCGTGCAGCTCTGCCTCGAGGGCTACTACGACGGCACCCTCTTCCACCGCGTCATCAAGTCCTTCCTCGTCCAGGGCGGCGACCCCACCGGCTCCGGCACCGGTAGGATCCTAAACCCTAAGCAAACCCACCCAGGGTTTGTCTTTCCAGATTGCGCTGTCGGTCCTGACCAACCTGTACCGTGGATTTGGGTTAAACTACTGATTATTGACTCAAAATTTATAATTTGGTGCCTGGTTAACTATCTTACTGTGGTAGTGTGTTGGGCATGAACCACGAGTGTGATATGTGCTTTGAATTGAAGCTGATGTTTGTCTGGTATCAATCTGCAGGGGGTGAGAGCATCTATGGGGCCCCGTTTGCGGATGAGTTTCATTCACGCTTGAGGTTTAACCACAGGGGTTTAGTAGCCTGCGCCAATGCTGGCACGCCTCATTCGAACGGAAGCCAGTTCTTTATGACCCTTGACCGCTGCGATTGGCTCGATAAGAAGAATACTGTTTTCGCAAAGGTACCGTGTCTAGTTGGAGTGCTCCCGATAGTACATGTCTTGGTGTAATGCATTTGTTTCATTGGAGGTGATTACGATTGGCTATGTGTTTCATGAAGGTCACTGGCGATTCTATTTACAACCTTCTGGCCTTGGCTGATGTCGAGACTGATAAGGATGATCGACCTGTGTACCCACAGAAAATTCTTTCGGTCGAGGTAGCTTTCCCCCCATCATGTTTTGATGATTTTCCATTGTGTCTTGGTACTTATTGGGGTGACACATGAATCTTCTGTTTGTTTACTATTGCTGGTGAAGCCAAACTAGTTGTTCATTAGTTATGTTTATTTGTGTTTCTATAGGTACTCTGGAACCCATTTGATGATATTGTTCCAAGGCAACTTAAGAAGATTGAGCCTTCTGCCAAGGCTGATGCTGACGGGAAACCAAAGAAGAAAGCTGTTAAGTAAGTACTCTGTTCCTACCTATTGTCCTTTGAAAAACAGGGAAATGCATTCTGGATTGGTTTTGACTCGTTTATTCGCCTACAGGCAACTTAACATGCTTTCTTTTGGAGATGAAGTAGAAGAGGAGGAGAATAAGGCAGCTTCCTCTGTTAAGGACAAAATAAAAAGTATTCATGATGTGTTGGATGATCCCCGTTTTCTTAAAGGGGAACCACAGGAAGAACAACTGGTGAGTATTATCACTTGTGGTCAAAGAAATCTTCAGAATATTAACCAATCTTTTGCTAGGAAACATATCACAACAACAGTAACAGGACAAGACCTTATGTCCTTATCCAATTGGCAGCCACCATTCAAAATAAATAAAAAAAATAAAATGGCAGCCATGGCATTGTAGAACTGTGCTGTATGCTCTGCCGTATTAGTCTGCATACCGTCTAAAACCAGGACTTGGTGTTGCCATCTTTGCTACTTTATCAAGAGTTGTAGTTGTCTACATTATGCTTCTTCAATGGTTCACAACCAAGCACCTATATACAAGGCATTGGGTCCTAAATGGAATCATTGTTTTAATTTCTTTTCTAGCATTCACTAGTTAACTTGTACTAACTGCCTGAGGAGCACGTTTGTACTTAGTACATATTGGAATAATTTCCACTAGGCCTTGTCTTTTATTGATTAGTCTTGCCATCTGAAAATGTCTTTTATGGGCAGGCTTCCCATTTTACACTGCTCATTAATCAAATATGTTCCATCTTGAGTTGGTTTAGGGCGTGAACTGTGTTTTACTCTGATCAGGTTTTGCTAATTGAGAACTACTCGCTTAATATCAAATAGTTTAGACCTAAACATCATTGTCCTTGTTCCAACATTTCAGTCCAAGGAGCAAGAGGAGAAGAAAAAGGATACTATTCTATCTGTCAGGGAGGCTTTAGTCTCGAAGAAAGCTGACTCCAGAGAGCTAGAGCATGATCTACAAAATGATGATTATCCTGATGACGAGAATGAGGAGGATTTTGACAACAGGATGCGTTCACAAATTCTAAAAAAGCGTAGAGAGCTTGGGGATATTCGGCATCGTGAAACCTCCAAGACAGGTAACTTATTGTTCCAGTTTCTGGTTGGATGGCGATTGTCTAAATGTGAACACTTCTGTTCAGTCATGTACTCTACTATGACATACTTAATGAGATACACGATTCTGTAATTTCCTGCAGCTACTTGCATTTTTTTAGACTGATGAAACATGATTGCTTCTTATAAGTTGGAAAAACTAATTGCTTCTTATAAGTTGGAAAAACTAAGCAATATATTTTTCCTCTTTGGTACAGATAAATCACATCGGAAGGATAAGGATTTACCAGCTCACAGGTTCTGCACCTTACCCATAAGTTTCATATCCTTATTCCCTATGTACCTTTTTTTTTGGCAATATCTATTAGTAATGATAGAAAGATTGTTTAGTTCAAAGGTTGTAGGTTGTCATTATGTAGTGTTGAGCAAGCAGAATATCTGTTCCTGTGAACACGACTCTGTAGCATGCTATTCCTATATGTACCTAGAGTCCCAATCTCTTTACTTACCCAATACTAAGTGATCATTGTTATGAACAGTACTTGTCATATTCATGAGGCCAATGGGCCTATATATATACATGTACAGATCTGGCATATATGCAGAAAACCCCTTATACAATAGGGTAAATACACAGATATGTAACACACATCTAACAATCATTATCTGAAAACTCAATTGGTAAGGCTGTTACCAGTTTTCACATTTGGTAAGAAGTTATTCAGGCTATAATATCACCATTCTGAATGGACAATGAATTTTGTGGCCTCTTTATTATCTTGCAAAATTCTCTTAGTTGAAATTAGAACTGATCTCTTTAGTCTTCATTATCTTGCTATTATGAAAAATAATCTATTTCTGCACATTGTGTAATCATAGTGCTGTTCGGAATCAGGGGTGCCATGTATTGAATAGCAAATGCTAATTCAGACTTTATCATACGTATATCATGCGGAACTAGAAGAAGAGTCCTATATGCGTGTTATATGCGTGTTTGCATGTCTGAAACACTTCGAACTTTTAAACCGTATTTTCTAGATAATTTAGTTCAACAGTTTTTTTTCTGAAACTATTAGCAATTTGATGGTTCACAGGAGTGATGATGACGATGATGATGATCAGGACCATCAGTTACCAAAGTCTCGGAAACTATCTATGAAGAAAAAAGGTATTGGCTCAGAAGCCAGTGCTGAAAGGACATCCAGAGGAGATGCTAATTTGCAACTACTAAATCCAGGTGAACAAGAGAGACATTTGCAAAAACAGAAAAAACGCCGGCTCCAAGGCCGTGAAGATGCGGTAGTGAATTTTCTGCTTTCTTATAATTTCCACCTTTCGCATGCCATGACAAGATAGTTCATGCATATTCATATTCCAGCTGACACCACATCTGTCTTTTAATGTGTGTTCTTCAAGTTGAACGCCCAAACGTTTCTTACACATCTATTTTTCTTGTTAGACTTTAGCAAAGTTACAGAAGTTCAAGTCTTCCTTTCTCAGTAAGAACCCTACTACTGATAACACGGACACAAAGGCTGACGATGAGGATTACACAGGGTGGCACACCAGCCGTCTGAGTTTCATACCTGAGTCCTCTAAGGTAGGCTGCCACCCTCTCCTGCCCTTGCTCTCCTCACACACATACATGGGAAATAGTTGCATGAACTGAAATTCCATCTTTACAGGATGGAATGGCTAGGAAAGATGATCCGGATGACTATGTAGTAATTGATCCTCTTCTGGAGAACGGAAAACAAAAATTCAACAAGATGCAAGCAAAGCTGAAGAGGAGAGAACGTGAATGGGCAGGCAGATCTCTGACCTGACCACCTAAGCTGCTTGAGGTGTGTTAGTGGGTGCTGAACAAATATTTCCAACCTTTTGTCTGGCTTATCCTCCCACTTGTACCATTGTAATATCAATAATTCATCCTGTGGCACCATAGCTCTCAATGGTGGTGTATCGTTCTGAATTTCCAGTTGCTCTCCATTAACTTGTATCCATTTTTTTTCTCAGAAGTGCAATGTGTCTTTATCACGCAATGCCGCTGCTGCAGTTTTGGTACACAGCTACTGTACCATCGTCGATCCTACGAATTTGTTTAGGTTGAACGATTGGCTCACCACAGCATATTTTAAAGGTGTCAGTAGCCTCGGTACATGTCCATACTCAGCTGCAGCAGCATCCCCTGGTTCGAGATGTGCCTTCCCTCGGCTTCCTCTACGACGACGTGAGCTCTCAGGAGCAGCTGCTGCAGCCTCACCAGCTTTTCCGTGGTGCTCTGCCTTTGGTACTTCGCGACAAGGGAGGAGATAAAGCGGCTGACGAAATCGCCAGTCAATTCAGACAACAGTATATCCATGTCAGTATATTCTGATCAGACGACAGTGAAGAAAGAAACTAGATAGTAGAGCAGGTATGTCTGGTATTGTGTTCTTTGTTTTCTCTCTGTGTGTGAATGTGGTCACAATCGATGCTAGTCAAAAGAAAGCACAGAAATCCAAGGCAGATCAGCAAGTGCCCAACCTTTTACGGCGATGGCTTGCGGAAGCTGCAACAGACCAATAAAAACACACTTCTACTTTTGGATTCAGTCATGGTGCTATGACTATGACCATCTCTTTTTCAGAGACATGCTTTTATTTCTCTCTCGCATGCAAGCAACCTTCTTCAACTATGTATGTGCTAAGTATTGACGTTTGGGGTTAAGGTATCCGTCAAACAAATACTTAGGTTTGGTAGATATCACTGAACTGGAACTAGACGAGCTCAAAATTTTCAACCAAGCACTAGCTGTGTATGCAAGACTTGGGAGGATGTGATCAGTACTGTAGTAGGTAAACTTATCAGCAGCTTTCCAACATTGCCGAGACAGGAGGAAACCGGGTTCAAAATGGACTAAAAAACGGTTGAAAAAACCGGAAGTCAGTTCGAGAGAGAAGGAAAACCAAAGCAATCCCTAACCCGCCACATCGCCCACCATCCCTGCCATGTAACCTCGTCGTGCGTGCCTCCAAGCGAGGAAAAAAATAGAGGACACTGCCACTTTGTTCCCTCGATCGAGCTGCCTTGATATCACGGCCTTGCTGCTGCCTAGAGCTGCCGCGGCAAGGAAAAAGGCCACCGCGACGAGGAAGATGGCTGCCGCGGCAAGGAAATAGGAAGGGCTGGAGCAAAGAAGGGAAGAGAGAGGCAAGGGGGTTTCACGAGTATCGATTAGGATTTTTTGACAGTACATTATATTGATAGTAGAAAGATGATAGTAGAAATAAAATCTGATTGTTGATTTGCGAGGGTATTATAGACTTTTGTTTCAACTCGCCTCGGTGCTTGACCAAGATGGCGTGCTGCTCCTCTCCTTCAAGTTCTGCCAAGAGCCTGCCGAACCTATCGCCGCCGCCGTGGCCGGAAGCGGTGAGCCCGTTAGCGGGGCCTTCCTCGACCGACGTGGCGGTGCACAACCGGGTGCCGTACCTGTATTATGGCGAGATGCAGCACATCGCCGCGGAGGTTGAGCGCGAATGCTCTGACCAGCGTGGCGAGCGGGCCGGCGATGAACTGCAGCGCCATCCCCAGCACCGTCAGCCCCGCCCCACACACGATGATCTTCTCCTACCATGTCATGAATAAGCTGCACCATCATCCGTGAATGCACATCAACAGGTTGAAGGACGTTATGTACGTGTCATATGTTAATTCTTACGTGCCTTTCTTTACCCATGCTGAACATGGCCATTCCATTGCCAGTCTTGGACATGACCTGCAACGAGACCGTCACGATGCCCGGCATGCGGAGGTGCGAGAACCCAAAGCCGAGCGCCAGGTGGGACATGTACTCCTTCAGCATGGTGCTTTGTAGCTGGTCGCCATGTGGGCGCATGATTTTCCCGTCCATCGGCGGCAGGCGAATCAATGGAGATGGGCATGGGCATTACAATTTTACTCTTTTTTAGAGATTCTACTACAAATAGTATAGGTGATAGTATAATTAAATCCTATCTAATCTGAACCATTGGATTGCAAAGGTTGGACGGTTCATATTCATTTGAAGGTACCGTAAAAGAGCCTGTGGATTAACTGTTTTTACTATAAGTGCATGTGGGTACTAGTACAATCCTATGGCCCAAAATGTGCGTCAAGATTGGTGCATAATTTTGTGTACGTATTGTGTATATATATATATATCCATACGTCCAAGTACATAGATACACTCCATTCTCTCTCCTCACTTATTCTCTCCCCGCCTCTCTTTCTACGTATGGATATCCATACACTACTACAGAAAGCCTAATACTAGATGGCCAATCACAGACGGTTTGATAAAACCGTCTGTGACCGACACTAACACAAACGGTTTTAATTTGGACACCGTCTGTGTAGGCGGCGTCGGAGAAGACGAGTATCACAGACGGTTGTTACCGATGAACCGTCTGTGATACTTTAGTATCACAGACGGTCTGTATTAAAAACTATCTGTGATAATCTGGAATTATCACAGACGGTTTGTAATAAAAAACCGTCTGTCATAATAACAATCACTCAACTACGTACAGAGGCAGGAGATCACAAATAAAAGGCAAATTTATTAATTTCAATTCGAGGCAAATTTATTACAAAAGTCGCAGAGATAAAGAGATTGCCAGATTCTAATCTTCTGGGCTTCGTACGCTTCTTCTTCGACTTTGGGACTTGGAGGAGCTCACGAGTTCTCGAACGCCGTTAAGATTGTCCTTGTCCTCAAGACTTCCTCCTCCAAAGATGGGCAAATGATCAGTAGCATAGCTCATAATCTCGTAGAGGATAGCATTATAAGATTCCTCAGAATCTGCCGTTTCTGCTTCAACGGCAATGCTATCCATCAGTCTCTCCAATGCCACAATTGCTTCTTCCGCTTTGTGCACATTGTGTATAAGAACCAGTGTGAGGGCTGTTTCCCTGTCTTGAGTGGCAGCGAGACGCCCATATGATGCTCTACAGGACAAGGTGGTGATGACTCTATGTCATCTTGAAATGTATTCCCCTCCTTCGTTTTTCGATATCATGGTATATCTCATTGTTCACGTTGTGTGGGAGATAAAAATATGCGGGCCCGTATTCCTACGTAGCATGTACCCATTTGAGAGGTTCATAGGAATTCTCAAGTCCTACGTACGGAATCGATCTCGGCTCGCCTACATGGTCTTGGATATGCAGGGTTTCTTTGAGAGCAGCGGATGTCAACAACAATGGACTGGGACTAAGCCGGGGAACTGAGGTCCATGTAGTCGGGTAAGTACGGGTAAGACTATGTGTCTTAAGCGTGAAGCATAGAACAGATGAGGATCGTGATGAGACGAGTTGATGCATGTCGTGAACCAAATGACGAGGCCGATGCACATAGAGATGATTTAGGGGAGTTCGAATGCGTGAGGATGTGATAGCTAGTCATTGGGTACTACGAGCTACGTGTCAAAGCATACAGAGATGTTTTGATGGTTGGATTAGTGTTTCGGACTATTAGAGCCCTTTGGATGAGCAGTTTTAAAAAGCGTGCATGTGTGTAAAACCCAGTATGATTGGGTTAACAGGTTAACCAATGTAAGTGGATAAAATCCAACTAGAGGTATTGGTTAGGGTTTCCTATGAATCTCCATATATAAGGAGGGAGAGGTGTAACTTAAGGGCTAAGCTTGGGGAGTCTAGGATAAGCCTTTGAGAGTTAGGGTTAGGGTTTCCATGGGGAAACTTTGTATGTATGCTCGATAGAGAGGGAGCTCTGTCCTTCAAAAGTGGAGTGGCTTTAAACATCCATCTACAAGTGAATTAAATAACTATATTTCATCTTTTACCATGGATTTTTTCTTCTGCTTTTGATTTTCTTGGTTTTCTTGTTTGGATTTCCTCCGACATTAATCTTGATGGTTCCTAAGGATGCGTGGATGACGGAAGAACCTCCTAGAGGCTAGATCCTATCCATCTAGATAGCCCTATAGCAAATTCTTGGTGTTTGTGTTTGCCTAGTTTTTATGTGATTTGTCCTATTTTAGGCAAAGGTCAAAACTTTATTCACTAGCTTGTCGATCCATTAATAGAATAGGTTCATAGGATTCTGAGGAAGCTATGTTTCAAGTTTAAGTCATTTAGTTCAGTAGATTAGAAATAGGCCAATTTGTGTTCTTAGCGGTGAACTGTTTTCTGTTCCGGAATGACGAGTGGTCAGACCGCTGTGACCTGAGGGGCGAGACCGCCTAGGCCCGGTTTGACCGGTGTGATGCCTATGATCAGACTAGTGTGATGCCTATGGTCAGACCGGTTGGTTGATGTTTTGGCCCGTTTGTTACTTTTTTGTTTCCTTGGCTTATTTACTTCTGTTTTATGCTTATTTACACTGTGCATCTAAACTTATTAGCTTTTTATAGCTAATTGAGTGAAGAAGCCAAAAAAATTAATTTTGTTAAAGTTAAAAAATAATAAATAATCTTTTACCCCTCCTATCTCTGTCATCGGTCCTACAGCCTCACTTGCCGACGCCCGACCGGAACATATCTGGTGGTATATCCAATTCCCATTTCTGGTGAGCCACCGAATGTTTAGCCATATCTGGAATAATTACCTGTTTGTCGCAAGTGCAAGCAAGAAAATTCGCACCAAATAAAGAAAATGTCGGATGCTGCAAGCTTAACTTTTTTTTCTCGCAAAAACAAACTTTCTTGTGTCTAGTCTTATCAGGGCAAAGTTGTTCGAGCATATAAAAAGCCAGAAAAGGAGCACCCCAAATTAAGTACCAAGCACCATGTCCGACAGTCAGCACACCTAATTAAGACGACTTATTTGGTCTCCTAAGACAAAGAGAACCCATTCGTACACTTTTACAAGTCTATGTTTTTGCCCTTTAAAAATTGCATTGCAGGAAATGCTCTCTTTCAGTTTTTTTATAGAATTCGATTGATCGCTGCATTTAAATTATCCTGACTTTCTGTAGGGCAATGATCGAGAGGATGTATCGGATGCAAACACCTTTTCAATGTTGAAATGCAAAGTCTATCGTGTACCATCCAATCAACGTGAGAATAATGCTCACTCAATTTGACCTTAAAACACTACCACTGACGCTAGTGAACCATTAATTCGGTGGCACGCAAAAGAAAAATGGAGATGTGTCGGATTGAATGGCGTGTATAATAGTAAGGTTTTGAGTCCAAACACAATTGGGGGTTAAAAAGAAAAGGGAGATACTCCATTCAAAAATATATAACGCTTTATAAAGTATGCAGACGAAAGTTTAACAACAAATATATTAAATGCCTTTTAAATTAGTCATGTGAAAATGGTATATTAGATTTGTCAGACAAAATATTTTAATAACATAATGATTTTACGATTTTTTACTGACATATAAAAATAAAAGTGATGGTCAAAGCTACGTGTTAGAGACCATGTCGATGTCTAAAACATCTTATATTCTTGAATAGAGAGTAATTTTCATCCTAACAACAACGTTTGCCTTCTATTTTCTTTTCAATTTATATTTATTGTTTATCACAATACTTTTTTGCTTTCTTTTGGTATTGATTTCATCCGAGTTTGGCTTTTATTTCCCTTTTTTCCAAGGTGATTTTTAACTTTTTGATGGTGAAGGATTTCAATATTTATTTGAGACCCTTTTTGTGTTCTCTGCTTAGGACTATTTCAAGGGTGAGGAGATTAATCGAGAAAAGTATGTAGGCATGCAGAAGTCAGCATGTAGGACCGGCAACGACAATAGAGGGAGAGTGAATGATGCCTTTTTCAATTTTCCCTCAAGTAACAGAAATCTTTTACTCTGGAATTAGAGAGCTAAAAAGATTAGATTTTATAGCCTACAACTAAGCAACAACATGAAACAGTGAAGATGAATGAACTCTACCTAACCAGTCCAACCAACCACAGACTGATGATCTGACCAGCTAAAGCCGGCGGTCTGACCGGCTCTCAGTCTAACTAGGCCCAGGAGTGGTCTAACTGCTCCCGTATTCCTAAAACAGAAAATCGGCCTGAGTTCAAACTACTTTTGGTGCAAAGTTCAAAATTTATGATGAAATGAGATCAAACTTTACACATATCTTACTGAGGGTTTCAGGAACCTATTCCATCTAAGGATCGCAAGGATCTTAGTCAAAGTCACAACATTTCCTCAAAACATATAATGTTGTACCAAAAATAAATAAATCTCCTGAGAAACAACTTGCTCGTGGGTTAATAACAACCAAGATGGCTCTAGTTGTATTCCCACATATCACAGCAAGCAAAAACAACCAACGAATCAATGCCAAAACCCTCAGATAAAGATTTCTCAAGAAGTGCTCCAATTCAAGTAAGAACTGGGTAACTTTGAGATCTTGCAAACCATAGTGTCTTAATAGATAAAATTTGATCTACATGAGTCATCTCTATCACTTGCACCTCCTTGGCATGTAGTAAGATCAAGAAGTGGAGAGAAGAGGCAAAGAAGTAATAAGAACAAGAACAAATCAACCAAGACAAGAATGATTCATGACAGATGAACAAATTTTATTATATTGCTATTTGTGGATGAAGATTTTATAGCAACTCCACGAAAAGGATAAGAGAGTATACCACAACACTCACTCTTCTATCTTAAACCTTAACCCTAGCTAACTCAAGAATGGTTGGAATAGTTAGCAATAAGCCTTCATCCCCAATCCACTAAATAGAAGAGGCAACTGAACAACATCTAACTCTAATGGTTACTCTGCACTAGCACAAATGGGGAGAACCCGTTTACCTTACACAACACGGGTTTTACACTCACACTTAACTCATGCACACTTTTCAAAGCACATGAGCCCGAACCCGCTAAGTCTTTAGCCTGATCCACTTGATCTTCTTAGAATCTCTTTGACCTAAACCACTTTCCCAAATACCGCTCAAGCACTATGATTTTGATCCAACAAATTTTTTGGTATTTGTCAAACTACCAAAATACCCTATCCTTGACCTAGTCTTCACCTTCCCTTGTAAGCAATCGTCATGCTTGCCATATATAGGTGCACCAATGGCTTGTCATGCATCGACAAGTCTCTCCCATTCTGGTCGTACCATGCCTCACTTGGACCGATCATGACTGTTGGTGCAACCTATCGCTCAAACCGTCCCTTCAACTTTCCATATCTTCCTTGTGCCATGTTTTAGCTCAACCATCTCCCCAACATTCTTCACCATTCTTGATCTCAGCTCCTCCATGAGCGTAGTCATGATTTTCGCCGTTGACCGCAGTTGACTCAAAGCTTCCCTGCACATCCAAAGATAAAGAAATCATTTTCAGACATAAGTCCTTCATAACTTGACCCATGTTAACTCAATTATGCTTCATGCAATATGAATACACCGATCTATGACCAAATTACCTGAGCCTCGATCAAAAATCCAAATTTCAGAACACACTACTGAAATTCAGAACACACTAGGCTGACCATTGTGCAGAGCCGGTCGGACCGCTGAGCACAGCTCTAGATAGTTGCACGGGCTATACCGGTCTGACCATTCAATATAGCCGATCAAACCGTCAGGGACTGAAACAAGACTGAAATTATAAATCTTTCGCAAATTTAAATTTCACTCCATAAACATTGATAATAGTTCATCATAAATAATTATGTACCTTCTCACGTAGTCATTCGGAGTGCTTGTCCAAATATCTAATGGCCAGCGATTATTAGACATGGCATACCTGGCTTTGTCATGGAAAGAGTTTAGAATTGAACATTCCAGAATCTCTTTTTCAGATGTGGAACGGGCGGCTAGAGTTTGGGAATAAATGTGAAATGGTGCCATGTATTTTATTGAACTATATACCAGAAGAATCACTCAACTGTTTAGGCAGATCACCCATTGATCGATGTTTTTCAAGCCGAGTAATTATCAATTTCATGCCAAAAAAAAAGGAAGTTTCCCTACCTAGTACCTATATATACACAACCCTATCGGACCTCCATTTCTACAAAACACAACAACACATGCATGACACTGTCCAACCACAGTTACATGTAGTTAGCATGCACGCACGCATGAGCAAAGACAAGCTAGCATCGAGGAAGCAAAGCTTATGCGCGACGCAAAGCATCAAACTGCAGGCTTCATCCATGAAGGTTCGACGCATGGGACGACCATGGGAGCGGGAACTAATCAACGAAAGGTTTCGTATATATGGAGGGTGACAGAAGAGAGTGAGCACACGTGGTGGTTTCCTTGCGTGCATGGCGTCGTCATGCTTGGAGCTAAGCGTGCTCACTTCTCTTCCTGTCACCTCCGCTCTCTCTCCCTCTAATGCTAATTCTTTTGGGCTCTCTAATGTTAGTTATCGTAGTTATTACTAGGGGTGCTATCGGAGAGCGAATACGGATGGATATCATTTATTCTGTATCTTATTTCATATTTTTTTCTCGGAGTCGGATACGGATAATGTCGGATATCTATTTCTTTATTCCGTATCCGTTCTATAATTTTTCGAACGGTCGGTCGGACGAAAATTATCCGCTTATTTGCACAGGACATTAGACAGTATGGTACAATCAGAGCGAACATGGAGAGACTAATTACTGAGATGTTGAAGGAAGAACACTCAGTACTCCCCGCTTGTTTAGATGTGACAATCTGTCTATATGTTATTTTGTTCCTAGGTGAAGTCATAACAGATTTTCTCATATCATTTAACATACGGATATACGGATATATACAAACAGATATCATTTATCTCGTATCCTATTCTATATTTTTCTTTGTTGGGATCAGAGTCCGACACTGGGAAGGGGGGCCTAGTTAGACTATTTGTTGCCAGTTGGACCGGTTATCCCGTATGCCTGTAGATCCGCGTTTCCGTTCATCTGTGCTGTCCTCTCCTCCTCCTCCCTAAAGAAGGAAAGGAAAGGCGAGGAGGCGGAACGAGCGACGACGAGACGTTCTCCGCGGGTTTGGCCAGATCTAGTCCCCCACCCCATCTCCGGCGGCCGGCGCGGTGAGCTCCAGCCGGAGATCCCTCCAATCGATGCAGTTTGTTGAGTAGTAATAGCAGTTTATTTTTGCGGAAGAGAATTTGATCCGTGCAACTTTGGGCGAATTGGTGTGCACGCATCTGCAGGTTGCTCAAGATGTTGGAGGAGCTGCTCATCTTCACGCGTGGTGGCCTCATCCTGTGGTCCTCATGCCGCGCGCTCGGCGGCGCTGCCCTCAAGGGCTCGCCCATCGACGCCCTCATCCGCTCCTGCCTCCTCGAGGAGCGCTCCGCCGACGCCAGCTTCTCCCAGGACGCCTACGCGCTCAAGTGGACCTTCCACAACGACCTCGGCCTTGTCTTTGTCGCCGTCTACCAGCGGATCCTCCATCTCCTCTACGTCGATGACCTCCTGGCTGCTGTCCGCAGGGAGTTCTCGCAGATTTACGACCCCAAGCGCGCCTCCTACCACGAATTCAGCGACATATTCCGGCAGCTCCATCTTGAGGCCGAGGCGCGTGCCGAGGAGATGAAGAAGACTAAGCAACCCATTGCATCCCGTCCACCGGCAGTTGCTGCCATGAAGCCTGGTCGTCGCGGTGGTGCTTCCCAGGGGGGTGGTGGTTCGAACAAGGGCGGGTCTGGGAGGATGACTCCGACGGTGACTCCGGCAAGGACCACGGTTTGGCAAATGGTACCTTCAAGGGGCAGGAGAACGACGGTCTCAAGGACAATTTTCATGCCCGCGCTGCTGTTGTTAAAGGGAAGGAGAATGGGGACTCCAATCCCAACGACGCGCCCTTCGATGTAAATAAGTTACACAAGTTGCGCAACAAGACTGGGAAGAAGAATGGTGTTGGTGTTAAGAAGGTGCCTAAAGTTGAGCCAAAGAAGAATGCTAAGCACATGAGGATTTGGGATGATGCATCTACCAACAGCAAGAAGCTGGATTTCACAGACCCAGCTGATGAGAGAGGGGATGAGGTGATAGACCAGGAGGCTGTCAACCAGGGGGCAAGCATGATGGATAAGGATGAAGCTGTGAGCAGCGACGGTGAGGAGCAAGAGGAAGACGGAAAGGAAGATGCTGGAACTGGCCAAAAAAGGAAAGGATGGTTCTCTTCGATGTTTCAGAGGTAATACATGTGTTCCGCATTCGCTGATTCCATTAGCCTAATGATACCTGTATTCAATTTTCTTGGCTCAACAATTTGCTACTGTCCATTTTATATTACACTCAGGCGATTTGAACTTGAACACACTGATCGGCTTATGGTTCAAATTGCAGAGAGCAAATAAGATAGTATATTTTTGTCCTCAGAAATGCTCTCTAGTTTTGATGTCTTCTTTCCGTTCGTTATCTCAAATAAGTTCTGGTGGTTTGGGTCTCCATAACTAGTGGGTTGATCACACAGGTATCTACATAGTACAAGTTTTTGTGGAGGGAAAAGATGCAGATATTCCACACCACATGTATTCACCCAAATGATGTTAGCTAGACTATTAGCTGACTGCATTTGGGAAGTATTGCCAAGGCACCTGCCACCTGAGTTTACTCATTTGATACGTGCACACCTGATACAGTAGTAAAACCATTTTCCAAGAATTTTATTGTGCTCTTCATGCACTGTGTTATTATTCTTATTGTATCCTAGATAAAGCCTAGACAACATATGCAGTGTAGAATGACAGCTTGAGTTTATTAATCATGATACAGTGGTATATGTTTGTGTTGGTGGCTAGTCTTTTGCTGCCTGTAATCTGTTTTGCCCCTCATTTTTTACCTTTTCCCATATCACCACGCACATAATGAAATTGCTGGCTTTTGTTTTTTTATAAGATCTTGCATTCAAGTATTAGTAATCGCCAGCTTCGTAGATTTCTCTTGCAATTTCTCAATCTACAAACATCTCACTTAATGGCAGTACTTTGTATTTTTTCCTGTGCTCAGCATTGCAGGTAACAGTGTGCTTGAGAAATCTGATCTGCAACCTGCGCTCAGAGCTCTTAAAGATAGGCTGATGACAAAGAATGTGGTGTGCATTTCTTCAGATTACTTATTTGATTTTTGATAAGCTTACTAGACTGGGTGTTTTGTTTTTTGGTTCTTTATCTGTCCTGGTAAAGAAGATTGGCCATGTTTATGCAGGCTGAAGAAATTGCAGAAAAGCTTTGCGAATCAGTAGCTGCTAGCCTTGAGGGAAAAAAGTTAGGATCATTCACAAGAATATCCTCTACTGTGCAGGTTTGTAGAACATCCCTGTCCAAATTTCTTGCACATTTTAACTTCACGCATACGTTCTATATAGTTTCCTAATGCACGTCATTTGATGGTCACTACTGCAGACAGCTATGGAGGAGGCTCTTCTTCGCATTTTATCTCCAAGGCGATCTATCGACATATTAAGGGATGTACATTCTGCCAAGGAGCGCGGGAAGCCATATGTCACTGTTTTTGTTGGAGTGAATGGAGTTGGCAAATCCACCAATCTTGCAAAGGTATACATATCTTTTCAAATGCCATCCATGAAAAAACAGTATTTTCTTGGAAATTTGCTCACTTCTTCTGGTCATAAAACTTCACAGGTTGCTTATTGGCTTCTTCAGCATAACCTCAGTGTAATGCTGGCAGCATGTGATACCTTTAGATCTGGTGCTGTTGAGCAGCTGCGCACTCATGCTCGCAGGCTTCAGGTAGTGACCTAACTCCTCTTGATTAACACAACAATATAGGTACCTATCTTTGCTCTAATGACATTGATTATTTTTAGGCCATTGGATTTGTTTGGATTAGGACAAATTGATAAAATTCCTAATCATTTAAGAATAGATATATAATACTACTTTGCATTCTCTGCAGCTTGTTTGCATTTAATGGACAAATGATTTCATTCCACTCAAGCAATATAGTGTACCTGCTGAAGTGCTGATTCTCCAACCACCATCTGTTTAGTTTTCCATTTTGTTCAGTCTGGGTGGCCTGTCTGGATAACACATCTTCTATGTAACTCCTCTTGACAAACCGTGCACAAAAACAAACAAACAAAAAATCTCATGGAAAAAGGGATCCAAGGGGTTTAGCTACTTTGCTTCAGTTATGAGTGCTCAATGCTATTTTGTTGAGTTATACTATGTGTGTGTTTTTCCTCCCAAATGCACTATTCACACCTGGATATTTACACGACAACATTGTGTACAGATACCTATATTTGAGAAGGGATATGAAAAGGATCCAGCAGTTGTAGCAAAGGAAGCTATTCAGGAAGCAACTCGAAATAAATCAGATGTTGTTCTTGTTGACACCGCTGGACGTATGCAGGTTGGTTGAGTGGCATAACTGCAATATACTCTAGTATATTTCTTTGTCCTTCTTTGAATGTATTTTTCGTAATCACCTTGTTCTAACGCTGCTCTGACATAACCTTTCTGGTGAATTGGCGTTGCCAGGATAATGAGCCACTCATGAGAGCACTCTCCAAGCTCATCAATCTAAATAACCCAGATCTTGTTCTATTTGTTGGGGAAGCATTAGTTGGAAATGATGCTGTTGATCAACTCACTAAATTTAACCAGGTAATGGTTGTTCACGTACAGATGCATGTTACAGAGTAATGCCTATTCAGTAGCAATATTACTGACTGCGTTGACAAATTTTATTTGATGAACAGAAATTAGCAGACCTTTCCACTGTTCCTACTGCTAGATTGATAGATGGTATCTTGCTCACCAAGTTTGACACCATTGACGACAAGGTATGAACTTCTACAAAATGTATACTTGATTAATTACTATAACATGCCTTTTAAAGTATTTTGATGACAATTTTATAAAATATGTAGGTTGGAGCCGCTCTTTCCATGGTTTACATTTCTGGAGCTCCAGTCATGTTTGTTGGATGTGGTCAGTCTTACACTGACCTCAAGAAACTCAATGTGAAATCCATTGTGAAAACCCTCCTGAAGTGAATGCTACATGTTGTACTCCAATCCAACGTGTATTGCCTACAAGTCTGTTATCTTCAAATCCCCCATGACCTTGTCTATCTTCGTGTTGGATGTGGATCTTCAAATCCCTCATGAGTACTTGTATTAATGGGTGTACTTGGTTGCCTTAGAATGAACATAATAATATGTGAGTTCAAATTGGTAATTTGAGGAATGCTATTACCCACATGAATTGTTTTTTTAATTTGGATTAATTCCTTACATGCCACTGGAAACTTGTGAAAATCTCTGGTTGTGTCAGTAACATGTAGGGTCTAGCAATAAGTGGTATGCAAGGGATGAGGTAAAATTTTGGTGGCATGTAAGGAACTAGCCTCGTAGGCGCGGCGCACGCCGCGTCAGGCACCGTAATCGCGAGCAATTATCTAAAAAAATCCAAAGGCATATGCGTATTTTCGGAAAAGGCGAAGGGTTTTTTTGGAAAAAAGCGATGACCTGTACGTAAGGAAAAAAACCGCGGGGGACTTGTATGTAAATAAATGAGGACCCGTGCGGAATTTTAAAAACTGTGGGGGGCCATCACGCAAAAGGGAGGGGCTAAAAAAAATCCAAGAACCTTTTCGCGAGAACCAGGGATCTGTACGTAATTTCAAAAAATCACAGGCTTTTGCCACCGCCGACCGTACCAAAATTATCGAGCCACGCGGCGGGCTCGCGCGCGTGGGGGAGTGACGTGGGCGCGCGCCTGGCCGGGAACCCCCCGCTAATAATGCTAGGGACGATGAGTGTAACCTAGTTTCGATCTGTATCTCATAAAACCCATATCTGTGTATGTTTTCATTAATTTGAGGGTGAACAACGACGTCAGGGCTCAGGATGAGGACTCTCTAGAACTAATCCGATCGGTTTCCGACCTGTTGATCGATCGCGTAGCTAGGTTAAATTGTGGTTTCAGCTTCACACGTACATGTGTACATTTAGACCACAAACTTGCAGCTATTAGTTGCATCTATATCTATACTTATTAAAGGCTTCTACAGAAGCCCCCCCATTAATCCTAGGGATAAAGGGCCTGTTTGGCAAGTCAAAAGCCGGGTGGCTTTTGCTACAATACCTAACTTTCAAACGGAGTATTTTCTCAAGACGGGGTCTACAAGTTAAACATAGTACACGTTAAAAGCCCAACATCTGTACCAGCTAAAATCATAAGTAAGTATCGGTCTCTCCGTAATCTGTACCATAAACAACCAAAATTCAAAATTTCACCAAAAGTCATGACCAAAAAAGAACAGGTCCAAAAGGCCATCTGTACTAATTAGAGGCTCTTACAGAAGCCCTCACATTTAGAGGGTAAAAGAGCTAGAAATTCCCATATTAATTGAAAAAAAGAAGAAGAAATCCCTATATAAATCAAAGAAAAGGAAATATCTAGGTCATCCAATTGGTATACATCAGGTAGCAGCGACGACATAGATTTGTATGAAGCTTTTTATTCGTTGTCTTGTGATGAAGTCGAATCTTCTTTCCGTAATAAATGTGGAATCATTAATTTATTAATCTGCATGTGCTGTACCGCATGCAAAGCCAGGGATATCCTGCCATACCCCGCTCAGTTAGACTGAAAAGTTGTGGCTTATAACTAAAATTGTATTGTAGCGGCTGAAATTTCACTGTATTTGAAGATGACTTATTTGACGTAATTAAATTTAAAAAATTTAAAAATAGAAAAATATGCTAGCTCATTACGGACAACGTAAACGAACACGAAAAAAGAACCAATAAAAAGCTAAAAAAGCTAAAAGTTTATAAAAAGATGAAATTTATAAATAGTAAAAAATAAGTTAGAAGCTGAAGCTTACTGACACTAATTCATGCATGCATGCGTGTTTGTCACGGAAAACAAGGGATTAACATCTAGGAGAGAGGTGAGATTCTTCATGTTGGGAGAGTGGTCCTCATTTTGACCCAATTGGCTCACTAGACTAGAGGCCCATGAGTATATAATTTATATGTTTACTTTTACTATTACAGACTCTAGTAAGGGTATTTATATAAACAAATTTTTTATGCCTATAAATGTGGCCCTTAGGGTGTTATGGAGAGGAGAGCTCATTTGGAGTAAAAATAAGCCTAGGTAATAACAGTGATGTGACACACATCTTCTATAATGCTTCGTACTGTGTCTTAAGCTCAGGACAGCCACTCTGAGATTTTCTCGTGGCCCCTCTTATGTTCTATTTCGCACATAACCACAGCACTTCCTTTCTTTCTTGTCATGTGTTTTATTTTCCTTCTTTTCCAGTGGAACCTTCCATGCATGCATTCTCTACCCTAAAAATCGGACCAATATTGTAGTCCTCGAACATGTACAATGCAGATTTGAACATGTATGTATGTGCATATGTGTATGTGTGGAGCATATCTAATGTAAATGAACTATTCAGTGCTAACATACAAACGCGAACGTTGACCGTCCGATCTGTCCCAAACGGTTTAGATCTGGGCGAGTGTGATACATTGCCTCACTTATACATTTTGCACTTAACCTCTTGCCTCCCCTTTAGTATTTTTTGCTGCGTCCCTCCTCGCCGCCTCGGCTGTGCCTCCCCTAGCGCCGTCGCCCCAGT
This sequence comes from Bonia amplexicaulis, assembly GCA_036346245.1. NCBI lineage: Eukaryota > Viridiplantae > Streptophyta > Magnoliopsida > Poales > Poaceae > Bonia > Bonia amplexicaulis. The sequence goes on along the minus strand of CM070735.1, from coordinate 21,600,560 downwards.
GCCTCCCCCCGTCTCTCTCCCCGGTGCTGTCCCCTCCAGTCTCCCTTAGCGCTGCCCCCTGGCCTTCCCCAGCGCCACCCCCCGACCTTCCCCGGTGCCTCCCCTAGCTCCCTTCCCGGCGCCGCCCTCCCTAGCCACTCCCCTCGCTGTGGTCGTGGTTCAAGGCGACCATGATAGTGGCCGAAGGCGGCCGTGGTTGTGACGACCGTGTTCCCCGACCGCACGACTAGTACATGAACAGTGGTCGTACGGTCGGGGACCGCACGACTTGCCATGTGTCCCTTCGAAAAAAATCGTGCGATCAGAAAGGGGCTAGAAATGGAATTTCTGCTGTTTAGAGGCTAAATTTGGAATTCTGATAATAAACAGTGTCATATCTGTTCAAAATTCTGTAATCCGAAAATCCTTTTATTTTTCCTAGAGAGGAGCGCGTATCTGCTTGTGCATCTGTGCTTTTCATAGCTTTCAGTGGCATGGCATGGCACACGCAAATCATTGACAGCAGCAACGGCCATGGGTCACATGTCCCTCACGTTGGCGGCCATGAAAGACGTGCACCCGGACGAGGAAAAAGGCCGCATGCCACTTGGAAAAAGGAGGGAATACGACCACGAACGACGCACACAGCCATAGCGGCTTGTCGCTAGTTTGCTACACGCCCGGCCGCTTTATACCTAGCCCATGACGGAATTTGGGTGGCTACTCGTCCTCCACTCATCGGACTTCGATACCACGGCGGCCTACCAGAACTTAACAAATTGAGTGCAAGTAACACGTACAAGCCGACAAACCCGCTCGATTGGGCTGAAAAACTGTGACTTATAGCTGAAATTGCACTGTAGCAGCTGAAATTTTACTGTAGCTGAATGTGACTTATTTAGCGTAATTAACTTTAAAAAAATAAAAATCGAAAAACTATACTAGCTCATCACGGACAACATAAACGAATACGGGGAAAAAAGAACTGGCAAAAAAGCTCAAAAAAAAAACAAAAGTTCAAAAAAGACAAAATTTATGAATAATAAAAAATAAGCCAGAAGTCAGAATCTAAAGTCGAAACGAGCGGGGCAAGCAGTTAGCTCCATGAGTGAAGAAAAGTATTGCATGACACATGGATCAATGCTAAACTTGTTAGATAATTAATGTAGTGTATGCTTCTTGCAAGTGGTCATTGTAAGGAGCATGCGTGCAGGAGTACATTGACTTGAGAATGGAATTCCTATAACTCTGGTTGGTCATGTGGGCTAAAGAGTAAAAAGCCTATGACGAATGAATGGGACGGCACCATACTACGGGTCTACCACAGCCTACAGAACTATGATCATGGGATCAAAACAGTGGAAACATGTCCCATTTTCAAAGGAAGGGAATTCTACGGGTGAAAGGCCTCATGCGAGGCTCCTCTCCATAAGCCGTTGAATCAAAGCCTCATGCGAGACTGCTCCCTATCAGTCGTTGGATTGAGTTGATCATCTCGATCCAACGGTGGATGGGGTGCCTCACGTGAGGCCCTTCCCCACTGTATTTTCTTCCATTTTCAAATAGAGGTGAAGTGTTGTGATTGGAAGGGAATAGTAATAATATTATTCTCTCGGGTCTATTTGCTTGGCACACTTGCGATTCACATATCCGTAGTAGTACAACATATGGTGTCTAGATCGCCGATGAAAACATGGATAACATGTTCTATTTGGTCAGCTGGAGTCCAATGCTTACATAAATCATGTAACCATAACTAAGGAGCGATCAACCATTGGCAAACCATCGTGTTAAACAAAATGACAATGCTGTAAGAAAATTTTCACCCTCCATTTTGTGACGTCCCACTATATTTGACTAGGTCAAATGTAACGAAAATCGTCACTTAACATAGTAGCGTCAGGATAAACTAAGAAAACAGCGGCACACACAAGTAGAAATTTTCACCATTTAGTACACGATGCCTTCTTCATATAGCACATATAGTGCTTTATTAGGTCAGGCTACAGTGATACTAAACCATCCGCCTAATTATTTTAAGTCATTTAAGCCTCCCTCTTTATAGTCATCTACTCCTCGAGGTCTTGGTCTCGACCTTCCCGTAATCATAACACTCCACAGTAGCATCAACATCAACATAAGGTTCCACATCAACATGAGTATTAATTTCCGCCTAATCAGTATTAGCATACATCACCATGTCTGAAAACAACAAAGAAGCAAGACTGAAGTACTAAGCAAGCCACGGAAAAGGTGATGCATACAACAGTATATGTTCCCAGCCACCATGCCGTTCTTCCAAAAAGTAATTTAATATCCAAAATAACACAAAAATCAGGTACCATTACCCATTTGTTGGAAAAGCTAGATTTTAATCTTAAAAGTCTACTGGAAGTAGAGCGATATGTGATCTTACAACCTATGTTCGAGGAAAACCCACAGACACACTTTCAAACCAGAAAGCTAGGAGTGATATCACATTTTACTCTAATCAAAGGTGTATTATTTTGCCCATAGCATCACATGGCTTAATTTGTCCCATGCGCTACCTTAAGCGCATGACGAAGACAAGGAAACAGAATCTTTAACCAACCTGTACTCTATCCTCTTTTGTCCACCCAGCCTCACAAAAGGCATACAGGCGGAGATACCTACCTAGTAATCTCTCACCCTAGGGGGCTGCCCCTACTTAGGAACAACCGCCTTTTTACCCATGCAGAGGCAACTACTTGGCTGGTTACTCGATTCAGTCTGTTTCATTCTAGATCTATGGTTAGTACGGTCTACATTGCTTTTGAAGTAAGCGCCAGTTGTTTATGTCCTTAGGTGCTATACCTATGTAGAGGAATTCTAACTTCCAAAACGCAAGCCTATCCAGGTTATTTTTATTTTAACTTACCCCGAGTTCCTCAAGCCACCAAATAATTCCATAACCCTACTGTGGTTATAGCCCTACTGCTACTCAATTATCTACTGCAAAAGAGATGGATTTATTATTACATACAACCATTACAATCTATTTATCCATTGCTATAATTTTTATAATAATTTAGGAAATGACATCACATACAACGAGTAAATGCATGAGTTATTACTAGACACTACCTCACTACTCACTGGAATTACAATCATGAGTAAATGTATATTGCTAATGACTGTTTGTTGAGAGGTAAAAGTTAGAAAAAAAATTGATGATCGGCACCTTTCTTGGAGTAAATGTTGTTGTAAAATAGGGGCTTTTTCGTAATTTCCCAATTGAGGAGAAATTTTCGGTGGGGCCCACCTATCGGTGGCCGTGCGAGGAGATAAGGGGGGAGATGTTTTGTCTCCTCCCCGCGGGCGCTTCGGCGCCAGCCACACCGTAGCCCGCCGCTCCCCCCTCTCTCGGCTCCGCTATAAAGCTCGGGCCTCTCCTCTCATCGGGAACCCGAAATCGAGGGAGCTTCTTTCCCCTTCTTACTTCAATCTCTGTCGGTGATTCTTGGTCTTTGGGCTGTTGGCCGGTTCTCCGTACTTTGCAGGCAGCCGAGAGACTTGACCCCTGTTTAGGGTTCTTGATCTGAGCTTGGACCGAGATATTCACTAAGAGTTTTGAAGCGTTGATTTGTGCTTGTGTGTGGTTCTTGGCCGGAATCACCTTGTGGCCGGAATCACCGTGTGGTCTTGTGCGGCATCCCTGTACCTCGGCTTCCTTCTTGGCTTCGGCTGAGAGAGGGAGAGCGGCATTGTATCACCGTGAACCATCTCCCTGCTTGTCACAGTGGGTTGATAGGTTTTCTGGGACAGCGATTTTATCGTGCCTTGCTACCTTCGGTTGCTTTAAGTGATTTCGAATATCACTGCTATGTGAGTTGTTATCTCTATTCTATCAGATTTTTGCTGTAGAAAAGAGATGCTTGTGGGATTGTGATTTGCTCTATGAGGATAACTGCGGTCTAATACTGAAATTGAACCATCAAATTTGAGCTCTAGATATTTGTCTGTGCTATTATTGTTTTACCTGTCCTGCACTATTGATTCTTTCGGTTTTATGCTGTGATCCCTATTCTGAATTGACAACACCTTGATTAGTCAGTCGGTTTGCTGTTTAATTTGTTAAAACTATGGTTCCAGAATCTGAAGTCTGATTGACTAATTTTAGTACTACTTGAATGATCACTGGATATAGTTCCTTTGCTGGCCGAAAGAAGTTGATGATGACAGATTAAGGTTGAATCTAATAATTTGATATTTAGAGCTCAAAATTTGATTCTCACTTGTCATATTCAATTTGGAAAGAGTATAGACCAAAGTAGCGGGACAGCCAAGACCAAAGTAGCGGGACAGCCAAGATTGAAATCTTGAGCAACCCTATATCTGAGAGCAATTATTATTAACCAACATGCTGATTTTAGTCATTTACATTTGGCTATGTTTGAAGGCAGCATGTTCTTTCTTTAAATCTGAATATATGCTTGAGTTGGTCATATATGTTAAGTCTTCAATGAGATTTGCATGGATATACATTAATATTCTTAATGCTATGCTGATTTTCAATTCATATATGACATTCCTGTTGAGTATATACTCTTTTTGCAATGACTTAATTGATTCCTATGTCAATATATTGTTTAAGTCATTCATATGCCATGTTTGGGTGATTATTATCATCATAATTAATATGCCATATTTGGGTGATTATTATTATCATAATTATTATTGAAATTAAAATAGAAAATATGTTTATACCGTAAGTATTACAACAAACGTATATTGCTAATGACTGTTTGTCAAAATTAATGACAGGGATTTTGGGAAGTAATGGCAGGAGAAGAAGGAAAGGGACAAGATGGTTCTCTTTGCTTCTTCTCCCTTCTGGCCTGCCTGAGAATGAGCAACGGGAGAGCAGAAGTGGAAATAATGGCTGGAAAAGGGTACAAATAGCGGGCGAAAAACTGCTGGTAATCTTGGAGAAAGCTATGGGCTGGGAGGCAGGGAAGGGGTGTAGGTTGCAAACATGCAAGCCCCCTCTTCCTCCACCTGTGTTTGCATAGCTAGCACATGCAAAGTGGCAACAGTGAGCTGGAGGGGTGTTGGTGAAGTGAGCTGGAGGGGTGTTGGTCGTGCTGGCAGTAAATAAGCTAGATTATGATTAAAATTATATTATAATTGATTGAAATTATATTATAGCTGATGGTGACTTATTTGACGTAACTCAATTAAAAAAAATTAAAAATGAAAAAAAATATATTAGCACATTATGAACAATGTAAATGAATATAGGAAAAAAGAACCGTCAAAAAAGCTAAAAAAGACAAAAAATCAGAAAAAAATAAAATTTAGGAATGGTAAAAAAATAAACCAGAAACCTAAGCCGAAATGAGCGGGGTATTAGTTGTAAAGGTTTTGGACTATTTTATAATAATCTATTCTTGTTTGTAATTTGAAAAAAAGTTTAGAAACTACAATGTAAATGTTTATGTATGGGACTGAATATTATGATGTGTCTTCTTTAATTTCTGGTTGTTTGGTTACGAGTGTAAATGTGATCATGTGGTAATTGTTGTCATAATTGCGAGTTAAGTACTTAATTCTCTGTTTTGAATGTAAGTATGATTTTACAGTGTTTACGCAGCTATAGGACATGTTGATCGCGACTCGTATGCAACTTAAGACTTAGTTCTAACCGTCTCACTATAAAAACGTCTTAGTAGTTTTTAACGATACGATAAACACCTGTTAAAAATTCTAGGTCGGTTTTTACAAAACATTTTCTAATTCCACTGAAGTAGAACATGGTTTTGAGACCTACAGTATTACATCCCCTAGTGGCACCTAAGATTCTCAGATTGAGTGTTCCGAGTTAATATAAAATATTGTTTAATGGAAAAGTAGAGATCTATGGTAGTAAAAATTAAAATATAAATTATTCATAGTAGAGATATCATCTCAGATAATTTAGAAAAATTACAAAATAATTAGGAAGAAATTGTTGAATTGGGAATATAGGATTTGGAATCTGAAAATAGGGATGTACTTGTGCGGTTGTCGATGTGCGTGGCATGCCTTGTCGACCCCGGTGGCCCAACCGCCACCACACGCTCCCTCCTGGGAACTTGGCTGCCGGCGATCTGGCTAAGCCACGCTTGGCGCTCGTCGTCGTCCGCTTGCTACCTTGAATTTAAATTATATATAAAAGTCAGTTTTGACTAAAAAGAATTTTAAATTGTCTATTCACCTGCTCTCCTCTAGTCAGCCTTGTTGAATATTCAGTTAGGTTATAGTTTTTGAGATGAATTAGAGAGGAGGTGTGAAAGTAGACTGAAAGCTATTAAAGGTAAAATATAAAGTATTTAGACCAATTATCAATTACCCATGAACTTCATTGGTCCTCTCTGGCATCCCCTCATTAATTCTCGGTCAGTTTTTACGGGGTTTTTTTTTTCTAATTCCACTGAAGTAGAACATGGTTTTGAGACCCACGGTATTGCATCCCCTCATTAACTACACGATGACGCACTCCTATCTGCAGCCGGCGCGTATTCTCTGACGTGAGGGAGTAAAGTCACTACTCCCTCACGTCCGTTGAATTTCGCGATGGACGCCCAGGAAGTTAGCATTTTTTTATTTCTAATTTTTAGTTTTTTTATTTTTATCTGTTTCTAAATTTTTTCTTTTTTTATATTTCTTTATATTATCTGTGTTAAAATAATCTACTTTTTAAATAAAAATAACTTATTTTTTATTTTAAAAAAATAGATTATTTTAACACGATAATATAAAAATATAAAAAAAGAAAAAAAAATTTAGAAACAGATAAAAATAAAAAAACTAAAAATTAGAAATCAAAAAATACTAACTTCATCTGAGCCGTTCACCGCGAAATCAAGGGACGTGAGGGAGTAAAGTCACGCTAACTTTACTCCCTCATGTCAGAGAATCCCGTTCGATTTGCAGCAACTACACTTCTTGTTCTATTCTCAGCCGACTAAAACAAACTTCTTTATAAAAGCAACTTATTCATGGAAACTTCTTGATAATTCCACATCATTCAACAACCAATTCCAAGTACCAATCTCCAGGTCTTAGGCGTGTACATAAGGTGGTGTACACCCAAGCAAAAGTACACCCTCTAAAATTCAGCTGAAATAATTCAATGCAGAGAGAGCCATTCAAGAAGAGATCAAGGCCTAAGAGACACTGGCCTGTGCTTTTGCCCCCTTGTGGCCTTGTGGGGCTCTTTGATGCTTTCGTTTCTTCAGCCATCTCCCATCCATACAACAAGGAATCAAATCTTAATTTTTATTTTCTTGCACCAACTCTCCTCCCTTTTTCCCCCCTTTCTTTGACCAAAATTGGTCTACTATTTCGACATATATACCCATGGGGCCGCCTCCTCGAGGGCTCTGCTTCTGTGCCCCCTGGGCATGGGGAATTGGAGAGCAGAGCACGCCGACTGTGTGGTGGCTTGACATGATGGAGAAGCTGGAGGGAGCAGAGGAAGGAGAGAATGTAGGAGCTGGCCTCAGATTCTCTCTCCGGTTTGATCCGAGAAAGCCGGGTTTTGATCGTACTCTGCTCAGCTTTCCTTTTTCTGCGCTGTTTAGCCGCCTTCTCGGATGGAGCAAAAACTGCCAGAGGAGACCGCAGGGATCCATGATGATCACAGAGGAGGGTGGGCAGTCCGCCGCCGCCGTCGCGGCAGCCGCTGCCGTTTCTATTTACCTTGGCACGCTGTATGCGTGCGATCAGCAGCCACGCCGTCCTCATCGTTGGCGGCGGCTGTCGGCGTCTGCATTGGCTAGGCCAAATTCTGGTGTCCAGTTCATCTTCTTAGTTTTGTTCGTACCCTCTGCTTCAACATATGTGATGTGATGGTGGTTTTGATTCAATTTTTTTATCGATTTGTCTGTAGCAGCTGCTATACCTCGTGCTCTGCCTGCGCCAGATGACGGGCTCCGAATTCTATCATCAAATGTAAGTAGCGATCCTACGCGTCTGAATTTCTTCTTGATCATGACAAATTCATAACTTCGAACGTCTGATTCTCTTTCCTTCGTATCAAAGGACGAATCTTTGGAAAATGTAATTCACGGCACGTCGATCGGCGCCGGGGATGACGAGCCGGTTCTTGTGGCAAGAGTTGAAACTAAACCGACCGACATGACCGGAGCAAACGCCCAAGGCGAAGCGGAGCACGATCAATCGGAGAAAGGGCAGGAGGAGGTCGCGCAGTTAAAGAAGCTGTGGCTGTCGCTCCTGGAGCGGGAGCAGAGGCTGGAGCTCCGGCTGATGGAGCTCGACGGCCTCCGGGAGCAGGAGGTGACCGTGCGCGATCTCGAGAACCGCGTCAGCGTCGCCGCCGTGGAGGCGCGGCTCCTGGAGTTCAAGATCTCCTCGCTGCAGGAGGAGAACCAGAGGCTCAACGGGCAGGTGTCGGAGTTGGACGCCGTCCGGGCCAAGCTGGCGCGCGCAAAGGAGAAGCTGCGCGCACTCAAGGCGCGGGTGCAGGGCGAGCAGGAGGAGGCGCGTCGCGAGGCGGCGGTGCTCCGGGAGAAGTTGATGGAGCTGGAAAAGAACGGCGAGGTGAGGACGAGGGCGCTGGCGGAGGAGGTGGCGGCGCTGCGGAGCGCCAACGCCGGGCTGGAGGAGGAGAATCTGGAGTTTGCCCTGAGGCTGCAGGATGCAGAGCAGGTTGCCTCTGTTAATCTGGTTCTTGAGGTAATTGGGTTTCTAATTCTTGACTTCAATGCAATATTTCTTACCATTTATTTTTTTCATTTTAGGATTACTACATGCTATTTTGTTGGGAAATATGTGTCGAATGATTGATGATGATAGTTTATGACCTGCTTTACAGCTTTTGCCAAGGGATAAAAAAATAACATAAGTAAACAAAAATATCTTTTTTGATGTACAGATATACAAGTAAATAAAACAAATTACTTCTCGAGCTATTTTGTCGATTGAAATTCATAATTCTTGCCTTAGGAATGGTCTTAAGACTGCTTGTTTTGTGCTGCTTTGTAATTTTGTTGGTGATGTGGCCTCTGTCATCTCCTTTGGTTTGGAATAAAGTGGAAGCGGAAAAATCTGTGCCGAGTTCTCTGTCATGTCACTGTCACAGCTTTAATTTACTTAAGGTTGCTTTTATCGAATTAGCCTTCTCCATCCATGATTAGTTATTCTAATGGTAAGGTCATGTTTAGAACCTTCTGCAAGTGAATTATTGGTTGTTGCTTGTTCAGACTGTTGCGTGGTACAATTAAACAAAAGCTAAGTAATTAGTTTATGTTATGGTTCACAATTTGTTCATCGTGATGCACAGCAGCATTTGGTCATCTTCACTTGTATGAAGTATTTAATAGATAGATAATGCAAGAACTTGTGAGAAATCTGCGTTGTCAATTTCACCATTTTTGTTTTTCCCGAAGTATTGCTTAACCAGATTAGTTTTCTTCTCCCTAATTCCACTGTCAATGCTATGTTCCAAACCAATATATTGCACATAGTGTCATATACTTCCCCCCGTACAATCTTCGTTCAATCCTTTCAAAAAAAAAAAACATCTGAAAGGAAATAGCTCTTGCCATTTTTCTTATGAAGCATATAGTTAATGAAATTTGGTAAAGCACCTCAAGCAAAAGCAGGGGAATTCAAGTTTGTTGGTGAATTCTGTAGAACATATCTCGCTTTTGCATCCTCTGAAAAATAGAGAGAGAGAGAGCAGAAGATGTCACCCTTCGCAGCAGGCAGAACATTCCCTGCCTACGAAGTCTGAAATTTCCAAGTACACAAATTCCCCACGACTTTCTGAGGTGTGCTACCATCTGTGAAAGAGTGCCGCACGTGTTCTAAAGCAACCATGAGAGCGATTCGATGCAAACTCTCTTTTGACTATTTTTATGATCCGTTTAGTTTCCTTTCTTGCAGTTGCAGCAGCATCGTGTTAATCTTGTTGAGAGAGCGTCCTGAGGCTAAACTCTCTCCTTTTCTTTTTCTTTTTCTTTTTTCCTTTTTGGCACGTAGGAGGACATCGTTGAGGAGGCTGACTGCCTTAGGGAGACGAACGAGAGGCTGACAAGGCAGATCGAGCAGCTGCACGGCGACCACTGCGCGCACGTCGAAGAGCTCGTCTACCTCAAGTGGGTCAACGCCTGCCTCCGCCACGAGCTCCGCGGCCATGAGCACCACCCCTCCTCCGGCCAACAAGCGCACGAAGCCGGCGGCCTGTCTTCCATGGACCTGAGCAAGAGCATGAGCTACCGCTCCAGCGAGAAGGCCAAGCAGCTCATGCTCCAGTACGGCAACCTCGGCCTCGACGGCTTCGACCCCGCACTGTTCTCCCTGCTGCACGAGTCGCCCTACGGCGATGGCGACGGCAACGACTACGATGACGAGCAGACGCGCGCACGCAAGGATGAGCCCGAGCGGAGCCCTGGTATTTCGGTGACGGTGGCTGCCGCCACGGCGCCGACGAAACGGGCACGGCCAAACAAGCTCAAGTTCTTGAAAAACATCAAGAATCTGCTCGCGAGCAGAAGGGTCGACGGCCACCGCCACGGCAGCGGCCGCGGTGACCGCGAAAGAAAGAAGGCGCCAATCGACAAGCATCACGAGAAGGCGATGCGGTGGCTGTCCAGCCACGACGCGCTTGACGGCGACAACTCGTACGAGAGCACGCTGCTGTCGTCGTGCGAGCGGACGCCGCTGAGCAGCGTGACGACCGTGGACTCGTCGCACGACCGTGCTCGCGGCCGGGAGGCGGCAGAGGCGACCGCGTCAAGGCTAGAGGCGGAGACGGCGAGGTCGAAGAGCGACGTCGGCGCGTCCTACGGCAGGGAGGCGAGCCGGTACCACGCGCTCCGGCCGGACCACCCGTCCCGGGTCGGGCCGGACGGTTTCAACGCGCCGGAGAAGCGCGACCTGAGGAGGCGCTCGGAGGCCATGTACGCGAGAACAAGGGACATACATGCAGAGTGAGGCTTAATGTTACATTTGACAGATTAACAGGTACTGGAATGCAAAATGCAATGCAAGTTTTCCTTATTTTTTTTCACCTTGTGTATATATACTCGTGTTAAGGGATGTGCTCGCATTGAGACGATGTCATGATCAGAGATCATGTAACGATGTGGGTGATGGTTTTGATCTAAGCTAATGTCTTTCCAGAGAATTGTTTTCGGTTTGCTTTCGCTTCATTTGTGAGTGAAAAATGGGTTTTGAGGGCTTTGACACATGTAGGGTGGGACTATGACCCTGCGGTAGACCGTCCCTTCGAACAAGGTTTGGCAGCCGTCTAAGCTCTTCTGTAGCTGCCGGACCCCCCGCTCCCTCCCCCTTCCTAGCTCCCATCCCCGTTCTCTTCTTGGGCATACGGCCTATGGCCTGCTGTTGAGTTGGGCTTGGCTTGGTGCCTTGGCCAGTGCCCGTTGGCCCAATGCACTGCATACTGACTGAGTCGAGTAGCCTCCTCACATGGGTTGTGCTTCGTATGGCTCCTCCAAACTCCAGATGGTGGTTGCAGTCCTCGTCCACGACTCCTAACCCTAGAGCTACAGCAACGGGCAGCGATGGGCGACGACGGAGTGATGGAGGCATAGCACCACAGCTGGTGGGGGCCAAGGGGTGCGGGCGTGCAGTCGTAGCTACGAACTTACGACCTACAAGCAATGTGCAGGCCAGCACCGGCCAAGAGGAACGCAGCAGCCAGCTGGCCAAGCCGCCAGGGGCGCGGCGGGTGGCACCAGGGAGCACGGGCATTCGGTGCGCAGCAGATAGGCAGCCAGGGTGCACATGGTGCACGGCGGATAGGTGGCCAAGGGTGCACAGCGGCCAGTAGACCAGGAACTAGAACACGCGAGTCCGTGGTGGCCAGCCGGCCAGGCTACCAAGGGCGTGGGCACGTGGTGGGTGGTGCAGTGGCCATTAGGCTAGGGGGCGTGTTATGCGGTGCAAGCAGGCCAGGGGGAGTCGAACGGGAGCGTGCCACAGCCTAGGGGTAGGAGCAAAGGCCAGAGGGTATAGGCTTGTCAAAATGAGCAAGCAAGGCCAGAGGCTCCAGTAGTAATTGTCTAGTGATAAACCTTTAGTCTTTACTCTTTACTTCTGAAAATCAAATGGAGTAGTGAAATGTATTGTCATTGTTTGATTGTTTGATTTGGTATAAATGGATTTGAAGAGCTATTTTAGCATAGTTTTGAGCAATAGCCCCGTGGCAAGCGAAACAGTAGTTGCACGACCCGCACATCCACAATCTCAACTTGAAGTCCAATTGGACCAACTCCATGTCCAACAAATGATGTTGAAAGTGTTTCGCATTACAAATGATATTGGAAGAGTTAATAATTTTATTGTTGTTCATGATATTGGAAGTCTGGCCATGAAAATAGTTGAAACTAAAAGGCATATTGTATTTCTATTGGTCTACCGCCTCATAGAGTCAGCATTGCTACTACGAGTGGCAACAGCATCAGTCGAAAGAGTCTTCTCGGCTATGAATATTATCAAGATCGATTTGTGCAATAAGATATTTGATGATTGGTTTAATGACTTGATGGTGTGCTATATCAAGCAAGAGTTATTCAAAGGACTTGATCGTGATAGAATCAAGAAACGGTTTCAAGGCAGGAAATCTCAGAGAATGAAAATGCATCATTCTCCTAGACATAATTAGTGCTTTAGTGGTATGTATTTGGGCTTTTCTTTTTTATGCATCTTTCATGATTTATTATCAACTAACCGTGACACTACTATTCCTTCTCTCTTTGACAGTTTGTTTCTTCTATGTCTCATCTTTTGTTCAAACTATTATGTTCGATAATTTGGTGGTAAATTGTTGAGTAAGCTTCATTTGCATGGTATTTTTCTATGTCCTACATTCATCTTCACATGTTCACATGCGAATTGTAGTTGTTGATTCCATTTAGTGTCATATACTCTTCTTATTAGTACGATTGCAATATAGTTTGCACTTAGATTCTTTTGCTTTCGGGTAATACTTTTTGGTCCATGTTTGTGACCTCGCCCTACCTAAAATTTTGTCCTAGATCTGCCACTGTTGTGATCTGTGTTATCAGATAATAATCATATAGGACCTAGGGTTCAAATAAGGGTGTGATTGTGGAGTTGTGGTTGTACGACTCCATCCACCAAAGTTTATATTCTGGTACCCACATATTATGCTCATGCGAGTGCGCTTTAGTAGGAATTTTTGAGGTTGTGAATTTGTCCAGAGCCTCCATCTATCTAGATGTGTACTAAGAAGATGTACTCGTGTGTGTACGCGTAAGGATGTGGGTGCTGGTTCTGATCAAGCTAGTGTTTTTTGGAGAATTGTTTTTGGTTTGCTTTTGCTTCATTTGTGAGTGCAAAAGGGTTTTCAGGACTTTGACACATGTAAAACAGAACAAGTGAGAGTGAGACTATGAACCGTGTCATTGGTTAATATCATATAGGACCTAGGGATCAAATGAGGTGAGACTAGAGTTGTAGGTGTACGACTCTATCTATTAGGGTTCAAATCCTAGTACTCACCTATTACGCACATGCGGGTGCATTTCAGTAGAAATTTTGTGATGTCGCAAATTTACCCTTGGCCTCCATTTGTCTAGCCATGTGCTAAGAAGGCACACTCGTGTGTTTCCTTATGATGTACGTACGTGATGGTGTTTGTGCGTGTGCTTGTAATAAAAAAGTTAGACCTTATTCCACTACTACAGAAAGGCTCATCACAGACTGTTCAGAATCGTCATCATAGACGGTTTCTGAACCGTCTGAATTTATGTGTCTATGATCATAGGTGGTTATCACAGATGGCTCTTAAACTGTCTGTGATACTTTCAACACAGAAGGTTTTTCAAAAAACCATCTGTGATATATCAAGTATCACAGATGGTTCTTTAATATAGTTGTCTGTGATATATCAAGTATCACTGACAGCTAATGCCAAAAACTGTCTGTGATATGCCATATATCATAGACAGTTCTCGGACATATTCGTATGTAATATCTTAGATATCACAGATGGCTAATACAAAAATCTGTCCGTGATAGCTATTTAAATACCTATATTATTTCCTGATTTTCGGCTAGCTTCAGGAAATGCCATGCCCTCTGAAAACAAGCAAACAGATCACATATATAACACACGACAATCATTACACAGATCTCAACTAAATGATGCACATTTGAATGAATTATTTTTATTACACAGATCTCAACAAAATGACGCACATTTGAATGAATTATTTGATTAAGCACAATTGAGTGATTATAATTGTATCAAATGTTTCAACATCTAATCATCACTGGGGTAGAACTCTGTAGTCTTGTTTATGACCTCTGCTATCAAGAATTGGCAGAGCTTTCCTTGAATTTCGGTGAAGTTGTCAAGATCGATTGCACTTTTGTCGAATTCCACACGCTGTTGCTAGGAGTAGTGTTAAGTTATTAGTGTGTGTGTGTGTCTATATATATATATATACACGTTGAAATAGGTCACCATGGTGTCTAGGCACCAAGCCTCTCTACCTTTGGATTGCTTTTAAATACGTGCTAGTGTAATGGTATATAATATATCAGGTATGCTAAATCAATCATGGATGGAAAGTCTCAATCACACTAGCACGCATCTAAAAGCAATCCAAAGGCAGTGAGGGTTAGTGCCCAGGCACCATGGTGCTCCTATTATTTATACTATATATATACATATATATTATATATATATTGATAATCACAAAATAATTATTGGCAGGTTGACAAACCTCTAGATCTTTTGTCTTAGCATCCATGATTTCCACCATATGACGGCAAATGTAGAAGCCACATACATTGCCCTATAGCTGCTGGTGGCACTGCAAAAATAGAATTACATAGATATGTATTGTCAGTTCTAGGGGCATTATAACAAAGTGTGATATAGGATTGTTGTGTTGTAGCGGGTACTGAAAATCGCGTCCTATGTGGCAGTTTGGCGTTGGATTCCTCGTGTCTCCCTCCCTAGGTAACGTAAGCGCTGAACGACCTACGTGTTTCCAAAAAGTCTCAGCCATTGCAAACGAAGGAAAGACTACAATAGAGTTATGTATGGAGGAAATGAGTTTGGCTGTCAATTGTTTATCGCACATAGGTGAAGTCGTGGTTGCTCCTAAGTAGAGAATCAAGGTATATTACCTTGCTCCACTTTGGTACAATCACAATCAGAATCCAGTGACCTCTAGTCATGTATATCACCATAGTAATTAATCATAAGTTTATGTTGCATATAAAGTACAAATGAAACTTGTTTGGCAACTAGTGAAGTACTTACCCCTGATTGAAGGGTACCATAATGTAGTCCTTATCACTGTGAGTAACCAATGCCCTCGGTATGTAATCTTGGACGAAGGATCCATTATCGTTGATGGATTGCTCAGAGACCAAGTATGGGTCGAGGAAACCCACCAGTTGTTGCCGTCGCCAGACTTGTTGGATCATGGATCTATACATAAGCAATGAGTTATGACATATATCAGTGTTACGTTAATGTAGAACTTGATTGTACATTACAATTACAGTGTCCAATATCGTAGAAGTGAGGCACCGAGTTTGTCAAGTTTGAATAGTAAGAATATGTCTTCAAAGGTCAGACGAAGTAGTCTGAGTCATGGAGGAAATGTGCCTCCATGTATCTCATAGTTAATCCACTATGTCGGTTTGGCTTCATATTATACCTCTGCATGTACCATGTATGCAAAGTTCCGTAAACCAATCTAAGGCTGGGTAATTGTGACTCGGGGACCAACAACACTCCGACCATAAATTTCTATTCCCTGGGAGGCACCTTAATCTTCTTCTATTTAGCCTTGGCGCCACGCTTGCAATACATTTTGGCATCTCCTTCACAGAAGCCGATACGCTGGCCTTCTGAAGAGGAGCTTCAGATGGAGTTATAGAGCGTTCTATTTGATAGGCATGGTCACGTGGTGATTTGTAACATCCTAAATTACAAGTGTTCAAAAATATGAAATTTTTAAAACTTTTCTTGCAATTTGCTAGCATTAAAATTTGTTTTGAATATTTATTTGAAATCTTTTGAGTTTTGTTACATGCAAATAAATATAATGAGAAATGATATCCAAAGTGAAAATAATAATAGTGTTAATGAAATATATGGGAATAATATAAAACAATGAATTATGAATTCAAAACCAATTTTAAATTACACTCAAATCCAAACTAAAATTTAAATTTTAAACTCAAGCCGAGTATCAAACAACCGCATCCAAATAATGGAACTAAAAATTTAATTTTTGAATTTTAATATCTTGCAAAACTGGAAATAAATAATCTTAAATATGAAATATAAATTCAAATCAAAAGTTCAAAATCCAAAAATTGCCAAAGCCTCTCATCTTTCTCTCATTCTTTTCTCTCCTCTCTCTCCATGTGGGCCAGCCCCTTTTTCTCTCTTCCTCCCTCTCTCTCTCCCTCCTCCCCTCTCTGCCGCTGGGCCGGCTCCTGCCCCCGCCTCCTTCTTTTCTTCTCTTCCTCTTTTATCTTCGCATCCGCGCTGGTTCTTCCTCCTCTGCTCGTTCTCCTCTCTTTCTTCTCCCGACAGCACTCGCCTCGTTCTCGTTAGCTGGCCCTCCATGCCCATGCCCTGCCAAGCCCTGTTCCTGTCGCCTCCATCGCGTCACTGTGGCCTGGCCTCCTCCCCTCCTCCTTCCTTATTTTCCCCTCTCTCCTCACTGCTCCTACATCAGCACTTCGTCAGCCGGCCCCGCCTTCCCCTGTGCGCACACGCCTACTCAGGTCAGCCACGAAATCAGCGTTGTTAGCTCCATTCTTGTTGACGCTGGGGGTTGGCGTATCCATGCCTGCCAGGGACGTTGGTGCACGGTGCCTAGCTAGGGACCAGTATCGCGAAGGTCTAGGTGTACATGATTAATGACGTTTACAGGACTATCCCACTGGAGAGGCCTCCAAACATAGAAATATTGACAGTAGGGGATGCCGTCCACACATTTATCCAGCGGCCCAAGAGGGACGTCACCCTAGACCCTTCCGTGCTGCGATCATGTCGAACCTGGATTTTTCAACCCAGAATCCTCTGTGATTCCACCGCACTATTCCCTGGATCAGTAGATAGTGCTCACAGATACAATACTGAACATCAAAATACATATCATGTGAAAGCGTAAGTATAATAGTAGACTTACTCATGGCCCTATTAGGCCGAAATCAATAAAATGCAGCAGCGAAAACAAAGCACACAGGTGGGACACTCAGGACGTGCCCACAGGCGGCCAACTGGGGTTCGCGACCTAGTTCTTGACATCTTCATCTTCGTCATCATCATGTCCAGGTGTATTGCTGAGGCGTAGCGATCTGACTCCTGATTCTAGATTAATTGAGTGAGCGAGGGTGAGCATAAACCACTATGCTCCGCGAACCAATACACGTGATGCATCTTTCTTACACTCCTCCGAGTGCTAACGCAGCAATCTTGCATCCGTTCGGTTCACAAATAAACGCTTTAAATGGGAAATTATATGCAAATATCACAACATCTTAGCAGGAGGTCCTTGCTTCACCCCGATGCCCTTGCCGTCATCGGAGTCATTCTTACGCTTGTATCGGGATGCTTTGCACACCGGACAAACATGTAATTTTGCATACTCTTTATGATAGAGGATACAGTCATTCGGACATACATGTATTCTTTCTACTTCCATACCCAATGGATAAAGAACCTTCTTGGCTTTGTAAATGGTTCTCAGCAACACATTTTCCTCTGGAAGGATGTTCGCTAGGAGACCTAACAACACCACGAAACTCTTGTCGGACCAACTATTGCTTGCATTCAATTTCAGTACTTGAAGAACAGATGACAACCTTGTGTATTGCGGCTTGCAGCTAGGGAACAAAGGTTTCTCCATGTCCTCCAGCAAGCCCACAAATTTACCAAACTCTTTCTCACTATAGTTCCGTCTACATCGCATAGCATCTGATCCAGATTGTCATTATACGACCTATCCTCATCAAAAGCACAGTCCACAACTGGCATATCATTGTCTCCCTCGATGATGTTATAACTATCTTCATGTATAATCTTCTCTTTACCGTGACTGGTCCAACATGTATACCCCTTTTTGAAACCCCTTCAAATCATGTGAGTTTCAATCTGCGCTGAGTTGATAAACATTTTCAGATTATCGCAATCAATGCATAGACAGTATATATATTCCATCCCCTTCTTCAACATATCATGCTCAGCCACTCTTCTAAAAGACACATGCCATTAATGTACTTTTCACTCATACGGTTCTCAACGTACATCCAGCTTCGCTCCATCTACACCACGCATGTAACAAATTAGTGTCAAATTAGATTATTAACGCTACTATACTAATTAACCAACCTAGCTACTTACACACATAATTGTCATTCACCTAATAATAAATTGTCCATATCTAAATTAAGTAGCTAGCTATGTATTCATAAAGCAATATGTATGTATGTATGTATGTATGTGTGTGTGTGTGTGTATCAAGCAATAATATATTGAAGTAAACTAAGAGTACTGATCTATTCTTAAATTGGAGCAAACTACCATCTCTTTCTAAACCTAGCTATCATCTCTCTCTATTACAAGGCATATAAGTTATTAGAAGCAAATACTAACCTCTAATCACCGAGAATAAATCGATCTACAAGCTAGATCTACAAGCGGTATGTTTTCGCCAAACTCCCAAAACCTGGTCGCCTCCTTTAATGCAGCACAATGAAGACAGATCTGTCAAGACCACGTACACTGGCTATTTAATAATGTGGCATATCTCAGACGGTTCCAACCACAAACCATATGTGATATGAAACTATCACAAACGGTTTGTATTAATAACCGTCTGTGAACTTTCACAGATGGTTGTTAATATGAACCATCAGTAATGTCTGCTATTATCACAAACAGTTTGTATCAATAACCATCTGTAAATTATCACATACGGTATTGATACAAACCGTCTGTGATATTTTGCATTATCATAGACGGTTCATATTAATAACCATCCGTAAAAATATCACATATGGTTATTCGTATGAACTGTCTGTCATAGTTGGGTATCACAGACGGTACACAATCACGCTTGTAAAATCATCTGTGATGATTACAGTACAGATGATTCTCTATAAACTGTCTGCGATGTAGCCGTCTATTATAGCCTCTTTTGCAGTAGTGTTTAAAGAATGAGACATGACATTTAACTATAATTTCGTTAACTTCGCCGTGCTGGGTCAATTACATTGTTTTGTTTGCTACCTCCGAGGGTCTCTCGAACAAAGCTGATTTGATTAATACAATATATAGGCATGGATCCTTTTACAGACTGCATGTATATTGATTATACTCCAAGCGATTACATTATTTAGGGGAAAAGCATGCGAACCTATTATTTTGTATCCGATTTCTGGGGTATTATGATTTTGCCGGTATATATCATCTTTCTACCGAGTGAATCCAGATTGAGATTGAAGAAAGAAAGTTAATGAAGTTTCAAATCATTAATCCAGACCTATTTTCAAATCCTATCTATCTGAAATAGGTTACTTATCTATGGTTGAACGGGCCAATTGCCTTACAAAGTGCCTATATTTTGCTGGCCTGCAAGAAGAGGTGCGACCCATGTGACGACCTGGGTAGGTAATGCCGCCTAGTTAAAAAAAAAAGGTTGTGTAGTAACTAGTCTATTTATCTATCTATTATATTATTAAATTAAAGACAAAAGAAACCTCCACATTCACTCTCAAAGACTAAAAATTCCCAAGGCAGTCACAAGGCAAAAGAAACCTCCACAATCTCCAAATTATTATTTATATGTAAATGATATTGTTACATTATTATACTCCTCGAGTATACCCCTTATCTATAAGAGAGAGATTACACAAGGCAGTCATAGGCTTTTCTATGACAACGCCTTAGTCGTAAGCTCTTCTACGACAACCACTCCTTAATCGTAAGCCTTTCCTATGACCACCTTATAGTCATAAGTTCCTCTACGACCATAACATGATCGTAATTTATCCTATGACCATCTTGTGGTCGTAGATCCTCCTACGACTAAGCCAAACTTCAACTGATCTGTCTATGACGACCCATTGCATCATGGGCTTTTCTAACGAGGCGGTTAGCATGTGTATTTATTCTCTGGAATATGTGCACATAACTTCTCCTAGGCAGAAATCGTCGCACGATAAGTGAGATAGCATGTCTCTAATAACTCCCATTGGACGGTTATCATTCGGAACATTAAAGCGTCTCTTGGCAAGGAGAAACAATCGCTGCCTTGCAAGCTATATAACGGTGGACGTCAGGGAGGAACAAGGAAGGAGAATTGGGACAGACCCAAGGGAGAATAGAAGTAGAGCATGACTTTCTGCATTACTCTATTGCAGTCATATCATTGAGCAATAGCCACATAAGAGTTGGGTTGTTATTCTCCCAAGAAAAGACCTAAACCTGTATAAAAACCCCTATTTGTTTTCTTTATGTGATCGTAGCCAGGTCTTCAAGAGTCCCCTGAACCTAAACAAATCATATGTAAAATCAATACTAAAATATCGACAGTTGACATCATCCGAGGGGAACATTTTCGCCAAAACTCTGGTAATTCCTTGTCGACAAGTTCTCTTATTTTTATGTCCTCATGGCAAGAGAGTGAAACAAACAGAACTAGTTCGACCTAGTTGACTAAGCCGATCTTGACATGTATGCCTGCTACGATAATGAGCAGACCATGCTTTCATCTGATGGTAAGGTTATTTCTGGAGATCCATCACGAAATCCTGGAGATTGCACCACAAATAAGGTTGAGGTGGGATCCGTATCCCCCAAAACATTATGCTCAATGGAGGGCAAAGGTCAATCTGACCACAAATAGGATTGCACCAAGGCGGGTCCGCAACATGAAGAGGGATTCACCTACAAGTATTCAAGTACATCACCGACCGCTCGATCTGGGTCAGCAAGCCTTTGGAATCTATCATTCTGGGAATCCATCAATAGCAGGTGGTCATGACCCTTCAGTTGTCCCGGTAGAGAATGTGATTAGACTCCCTACAAGTCTATCAATACTCTCGTAGGGTTCAACTCCGGTCAGAGATGGTTATAACCCAGAATGCCCCTTTCTAGAGATGCCTATTCTGTGCTGTGAGGCTTTGTTGTTTAATGACTCCTCAAGCCAGGAGGCTCTGATGCGAGTGAAGATCATTTTCGGGAGGTCTTCACCCTCCCCTCAGATACTAATCACTTTCTTGGAGGAAGGCCTAACAATGCTCTCCGCCGCTCACACGCTACAACCCCTTGTAGTGATGGCTAGGAGACCTGCAGTGATGAACCAGGTGAGTACTCTGATAAGCATGGGAGAAATCCTTGAAATAATCATTTTCCTTTAAGGCGGCCTCAACTAGCCTCAGACATTGAGGATCCTAAAACCATACGAAGGAGAAGATTGGCTACATAGAGGGTTTTGCCTAGGTGCGTCTAGTACCAATCTAAGGAAGCTCGAGAGCTTCAATGCATAAACGACTTCCTCAAAAATCTAACAAGAGCCTACTCGAGCACCGGGCTATGACCACTTCGTCGAAGGGATCATGTGAAGACTCCAAAGCATGATGGCCAGACTCAAGCAACCTCGCAGACACAACTTTGGGATTCGTGCAGGTGTGACTGTGTCTAGTCATTCGCAAAACACACCTCATGGAAATCAACATGATGGCAGGTCACATCGTTATCCAAATCATAACCACGATCATTGGAGAGTACTTCGAGCATCCCCAGATTGGAAAAATTTTGGAGTTGATGATCAATCACCACTTCGAGCAGGAAATCTACAATAGTAGATGGAATACGAGGAGTATTATCCTTGTATGGATGAGGCCTATCATAGGTCGGGCCCATCGACTGCTGGGAATCGTTGAGTACAGTCGCCTGGAGACGCCAATCATCCTTTCTCGCAAAGGAGGCGTCATGATATTGTTACCGGATGTCAGGCATTCACGCCTGAACTCCGAGTATTATGCTGGCCACCACGGTTTCAACCAATAAACATGAAGAAGTTTGATGGGTCCCAAAATCCTATTGAATTCCTTTAGATTTACATAATAGCAGTTCAAGCAGTAGGAGGAGGAGAGCATGTCATGGCAAACTGCCTTTCGATTGTGCTCGAGGGATCCGCTAGATCGTGGTTGTTGAATCAGCCACTAGAGTCAGTCCATTCGTGCCAGCATCTCTATGGCCTTCTTCTGGCCAATTTCTAGGGCACATACAACAGCCTTGGGAAGGAAGATGACCTGCACTAGATGAAGCAAAATAGCAACAACACCCTATGGCAATTCATCAGATGTTTCAGTTAGGTTGTAATTCCATTTTGAAGGTTTCTGATGCTTCTTTCATCAGGGCATTTAAGCAAGGAGTCCGCAATAGAAGGTTCATAGAAGATATTGCTTTAAATCCTCTTACTACAGTTGCTAAGCTCTTCGAGATGGCTGATCAATATGCGACTACTGCTAAATTAGTCGAGTGAAGCAAAACCACCGACCAAGTTGATTGAAGTACCAAAGAGGTAGGCGAAGGTAGCAAAATGAAGGAGAATGTCAAGAAATCCTAGAACAAGGCAAAAGGTCAAAAACCACAAGCCAAAAGTTCTAAGGAAGTCTTGACCGTGGGTGATAAGGAGCCACGGAATCCTAAACCGTATTTCGATCAGGGCAAGGGAAAAATACCTGTACAGAAAGACAAGCATAGGTGGTGTCCTCGCCATAAAAAGTAAGGACATGACCTTTGCAACTACTGAGTTTTCCAATGAAAACTCGAGGACTACTATTCCGGCAAAGGACCACTCCCTACATTTGAGGAGTTAGGACAAATGAGTGGTCGCAAGCAGTTGGACAATGACAGGGAGTTTCTATTCCAGTTTCCAAAGCACACCATCGAGCACATCTACAGAGGATCTTTGGTATACGAGTCAAAATGACAGTATAAAGCTGTCGAACGAGAGGTAAACTTCATTGACCCTCTCCTTGTCAATTATTTTTTGAAATGGTCAGAAGTCACAATCTCCTTTGAGAAAAGTGATTGTCCAATCCCTTTAACTCTACCAGGTCGATTTTCGATCGTGGTTGAGCCCACCATTAACAATTGTTAAATGAATCGAGTGTTGACTGATGGAGGTAGTTCTTTAAATATTTTATTTGAAAGGGCTCTAGACGAGATGCAAGTTCCTAGTACTAGAATAAAGCTTGTACGATACTCACTACATGGGATTCGTAACATCCTATTTTTTAGAGTTATTTGTAGTCTTTTTAAATAGAATTCACCATTTGCATTTTTGGAATTAATTCAAGCTTAAATGGAATTTTTATGATTAAAATGGATTTTTCTAGGTTTATTTGCTATTTTCTAGAGCTCAAAGGAATTTATTTGAATTTATGAAATTAGAAAAATGGGCCGAAGCCCACCAGTTGACCTGACTAGCCGTTCGGCATAGCCTAGCCTATCCCGCCCATGCCACGCATCAAGCATCAGCGACCATGCCCAGTAGCCAAATGGCTGCCACACGTCTCCAATCTAGATTGCCCGCCTCACCCGCACTCATCCTGGCCACTCGTCCCTTTCGAGACACTAACAGGTGGGTCCACCTGTCAGGCCTTTTGTTTCCATCCCGAACTCCATTCGCTATCTTCGTTGCGAACACCTTCGCCACCGTCCGTGTTCATCCCACCTTGGCGTGCGTACCCGATCGGGACACACCTATTTAAGAGCATTGTCCCTCTCATTTTCTGCACCCACAGCCGACCTCGCTGTGTGCCCTCATCATCTTTGCAGTGTGCCACCATGCTCTACCGTCGCCGCTGAGCCGCTGTCATCTTTTGCTCTGGTAGCCATCGCCTTCGTCTCCGCCGCCGTTCGCCGTCGTTGATGTCGTCGGTTCATTCATCGTCATCATTGTCATCTTCCCAGACACCAGTGAGCACCCTTGCCTTGACCGCGTCACCGTGCCTCGCCATCCTCACTGGCCGAACCCCGGTGTCGCCTCAGTCCACGTGTTGATGCCTCGAACCATGCTCCTACCCACACCAGCTCAACCACGCCGACCGTGTCCCTTCGCCTTCTTCGTGCAACGAGTCCACCGTGAGCTATGTCTCTGATCTATGGGACCCATTGATCAGATCTACTATGCCATAGACCCGTAGACCATGCCACATCAGCATCCATGTTAGCCCTAATCCGACGTGTCAACGCCATGTCAGCACCCGAACCGTCCTTTGTGCCACATCAGTGTGCCACGTCATTTGCCACGTGTCATGCCACGTCATCCTAGATGCCCTGTCAACCCGCCACGTCAGTGCTGACATTATAATTATGATTTCCTTTAGAAAAGTAAATACAATAAATCTTTTTTTTGCGTTTGCCAGTGAAGATAGACATGAAGAACTAGAATTAGAATAGTAGTCGAAATAGAAAAAGACTACATATGCCAGTGGCTTATCATTTCTTTGCCTGTTCGCGTAGTTCAGCATTTTCTGCCTTAAGAGTATGATTTGCCTGTGGTATTCAGCTATAGAAACCATGTCTTCCAAAGCTCTCTGGATAAAGGGAGACAATGAGAATTGAGAAAAGCCAATTGTAAATAACTAAGCATTAGATGCTTATGTTCATGCTCGTATGAGCAAACTTGGCGAGTATTCTCTGGGAATCCTTGAGCTCTTAGACCTTGTTCCACCACACCTTCTTGAGGCGCTCCCCGTTGAAGACATTTCCCTTGTTGGGAATATCGTTGGGGTGAGGAACTCGGTCGTGAGATCGACACGAGGAAGACCCTACTACAAAACTAGTCGGAAGGATTTCCAACTTCTCGACTAGCTTCAGCAACAGCTTTCGTATATGAGATGGTGGTCGATTCTCCAACCATCTTCCCTCCCATTTCTTATGTTGCGGGAAGAATGGCAAGGGGCTTCTCGATAGAAGCATCCTTGATCGATGAGGGAGTCGTGCTAAAGTCACGAGAAGAGAGGTAAATTTGCATTTAAGGAAACAAAAAGGTAAAATATTATTCTTATGCTCTTATTTACATACTTTGTTTTCTTAGCTTTGACCTCGAATTTAGAAGGAACCTTCCATAAAGAAGGTTTCTTCGACTTGTTTCCCATGACCATGTGTAGTCATTGAAAAGCGGGGTCATCTTCGACCACGTCTGGTTGAAGACCCTGAGTAGGTACTACAACTCCTTGTACCTCTTGTCCCTCCAGATGGTCAAGATTGATTTCGACCACCTAAAGAGTAGTCACCTTCTTGATCGTAGGTTCTGCTGCTGTTGGACCCGGATTTTTCAATCCAGAATCCTCTGTGATTTACTGCACTATTATCTGGATTAGTAGATAGTGCTCATAGATACATCGCTGCATCAATTCATACATCGCATGAATATACTAAACCATAATATTACATATCACAGTTGAAATACACCATGTCGGTGATAGTTTATAGAAGGGCCGATCAGGCCAAATATCAACAGTACAAAAGATAGCAGCAAAAAGCATAAACAAAAGTAGGACCAACAACCACAGGCAAGCAACTAAGGGGTAAATGTGTGCAACAGGTATTATCTAGGTCTAGATAATATATGTGCATACAATCTCCATCAAGTCTACTCGTCTAGGACTCGAAAGTCGTCCTAATTCCCTTCGTCTACTCCTCCATCCACGGGAGGTGCATCATCATAGGCGTAGTGGTACTGGTTTTCTATTTTTGGTTTTGGTAATTCGAGGGCGAGCACAAATCCATCGTGCTTTGCAAGCCAATACACAATGTGCAAGTAAATAACATGTAGGGCTTATCAAGGAAAGGCTCGGGTTTTTGTTTTTGCTAAATATTGCCTTTAAAGATTACGTTACATAGAAATTTCCTGAGACCTAGCAGTTTGGAACTGAAACATAATATTTGAGTAAAAGAATGAAATAATAGTAGTAGTATAGGATCCATCCAATGTTACATGACTACTACACCATATGCTAACCATTCAACGTTATAATCGCTTACTTTAACACTGGGACGACACCCAGGACAACACAAATCAAGGCTTCCTATAGCCCACCATTTTTCAATTCCACCCACAAAGTTTTTAATATAGAACTATATCTGGTTAAGTTCCCATGCCCGCCCATGACCATGGGCACGGCTATTCGAACAGTTTTTACTCTACAGAGTTTGTACACTTTACCCCCACAAGAGACAATCATCTCATTTTACTCGCACGATTCCCTGGTCATGCAGATGAGAAGATCGTCACAATAACTTCTCAAAATACCTCACCCATTCCGTCATCTCACCCATATGGGCTGCTCCCATATGAAGTGGGTCCCATAAGTTGTCTGGGATGCCTACACTATGACTAGCCGCAACGGGACTACAACTTTTCCCCAACGACTAGCGCAACTGATAGACCTCACCCTCTCCTCGGTGTCCCATCAAGCCAAAATGGATTCTACACTTGTACTACCCCACTCCCCCACCAATGAGATGATTTCCAGGGTCCAGTAAGTTTACTAAGCCCAGTTGTACCTTACAGACTTGCAGGTGCACTTGTTTTGCGTAGGAGGTCATGACAAGATTCAGTCCTTAGGGTTATCTGGACAGTTCAGTCCCCAAACCACATATTCTTGTGCATCCACTGCACCGGCCCCTCTTACCATCCGGCTAGATAAATAACCATGTTGTGGATTTTGGAAACATAAATTACCATGTCAAAACTAGATATTTTCCCAAATCAGTTCTCTTGATTTAAAAGTGATGCTTGGGGCATTTTAGTACCCTCGGATATCTAAGTAGTACTAAGCATAGCGTGTAATTATAGACTTAGTATTCAAAGGTTACCATTATAATTTTCCTAGGGTGACAAGGCTCAAAGGCTCAACTGTCCCAATGGAATGTAACATTAACAAATTGAATAACGAGCTCCAAAATTCATGGTTTTGGTTCCATTATAAATATTTTGAATTTAGATAAATTTAGAAATTTGTTTCACCAACTTTGAAGCTAAGATGAATAAGTTATGCATATTTAAAGTTCTAAGTTTGAATTAATTCGAAAATTAAAAGGGAAGAGAGAGAGACCCTCTCTAATAGGTGGGGCCTACTACTGTTTTAATTATCCTTTTATTTTCTTTTTCAGGCTCTATGACATGTGGGATCGGTTCCTGTTTGTATAATAGGCCCATAGGTCAGTGGGTGTTTAAGGTTAACTGACTTCATTGGTCCTAATTAACTACCGAATTAAAATCGAATTGCTGTGAACAGTGCAGAGGCGGTGGCCGGACATGAGCATCCACAAAATGGATTGCTCACACCACACCCACCCCTAGACGAAGTCTCGTCGGCCAATTTGGCCGGGGCGGCGGCCGACGGCTTCTATGGGCGGCGGTGAAACAATGTAGGGGCGGCTACATCAATCTAAGGTGATTCAAAGCAATTTCTTGGTCTGGGAGTATCTTGTGGTGGGCAAGATGTTACCTTGGCGGTCTAGACAGCTTGGGAGTGGCGGTGGTGGTCTGGTGGCTTGAGGCAGCGATGGGCAGAGGAGGCGCACAGTGCCGGTGAGGTATAGGCGGTGATGGGTCCGGCCGAGGGTGGGGATGTCGTCACCGTACTCCAAGGAGGCTACAGCTTAGTGGAATCGGTCTGGCGTAGCTCCAATTGACGGTTTTCCCGTCGGCCTGAGTTGGAGAAGACAGTGTTGTCGGCGCTTCTGCGGGAGGGGGAGAGCGGTAGTGCGATGAGGATGGGGACCTAAGTGGGGTTTCATAGCAAACGAGAAGGGCTGGCAACGAAAGGGGTGGTTAGTCGGTCATGGCAGACGACGTGGCATCGGCATGGCTATATGGCCTGGTGATTCAAGCTCGCGCCATGATAGCGACTAACCGCAGGGCATGGTTGTCCCACGGATGGTGGGGCGCGTGCGCCAAAGAGCGTAGGTTGTAGTCCAGATGACTCAGAAGAAGGGATGGCCAGGGAAGAACTATCGAGGCGGTCAGCGGTGATGGGCGCGGTGACGCGGGAGCCGTAGCACAGTGGGGCAGGTGAGCATGCGGTTACTGATGGGGGCAGATGTGGCGTCAGGTCACAGCAACGTAGGCGCGCACTGTGGCTGACTCGAGCGGCATGGCGCAGTTGTCCGAGTAGCATCTCATCGTCCTTCGGCCCGACGGCAGGTCAAAAAGCGATGGCTGGACACGACTGCTCACTGTTGTGATGAGGGAGCTATGCTATGATAGAGCAGGCATAGGCGCAAGGGCATGCTAGTGACCAGCGGTCACAAGGGGAACACGGTGGGGAGACTGGCTGCAATGGCAGGGGGCTTGCAACGGAAGGCAGAGCAACGGCATGGGAGGAGCTGGCCTAGGGCTTATCGGGTCAGGCCGAAGGGCCAACAGGTTTTAGGGGCTAGGCCCAATTTTCAATTTTTACTAAGGTTTTAGTCAACTTGATTACTCTAATTTCTCTTATACATACTCACTAAATCTGATTAACTTTAGACCTAAGGTTTTGTTACTTGTTTACACCTTTTCAACCTATTGCCATATATTGGAAAAAGGGACTATGAAAATATGTGGGTTTACTTTGCAGGATTAATTCTTGATTTTCGTTGTTCAGCTCACGACCAAACTTTCGCTAACCAATTCTACGTGAGTTCTCCTACCCTAATTGTTGGATCATCTTTTCAAATTCACATTTTACTTTGTATTTAATTTCTGTCAATTATAACTTTCCTTCAAAATTTTGTTTTCAGGATTTCTTACTTACTGGAACCTTAACCAAGAATCTAGGAAAAATCCATTAAAATCCAACTGCAGAGAGAGAGAGAGAATGCATTCCAAATGCTTTTTCTAATTACACAATTTCAGGACCCAAATTTTTAGGATGTTATAGCTACTACGGCAATCTCCTTCATAAAAGATACAAAACTCTGACAGTCCTCCTTTTCGAGCTACTTAATAAAGCCTTTATAAACGCCAACTGAGAAAGTTTTATCATCATAATAGAAGGGTACCTTGGTCTTAGGAGCCGGTTGTGCCAGTACAACCGCCCATATTTCTTCTGTAACAGCCACGTCTACAAAGAACTGCTCGATAGGGGGAGACGGAGGAGAGGGAGGAGCAGCACTTGAACTCTCACCCTACTTGTTGAAAGTTTTTATCAATAGATGCCTCTTGGTCGGAGGAGCTTTAATCTCCTCTGTCTCTTTTCCAATTACCATCAAATCGACCTCTTGGTCATTTTGACGGTTTGTCATGCACACTTTCTACAATAGGGAAGAATGACAAGTACTCATTGCTTACCACTAGAAATACTAAAGATGCGATTGAACTTTGATTACCTTTAGGCGTTCTCCTCTTTCTTCGGTGGATACATCCACCAAGATGCGGGGAGCCTCCACACATCTAGTGTTGGAGCCTTCTCACAGATAGCTTTGACTCGAGAGTCAATCACACCCAAAGAAAGATCTACATGGACAGATAAAATGGTCAGTAAACAAAACTCAGAATTTAGAATCTAACTGAGAGAATGAGTTTGTTTGTTACTTACCATCCTCGTAGTCTCTGGTCATATCCTTGGACCTCGAGTACATCCTCATTGGATGTGCTCGTTTCTTCAGAGAGATGATACGATGAGTGATGAAATCCTTCACCACATATCTTTAAAATTCAAACAAAATTACCTTTTTGACCAAGTTTACCTCTGGTCAAATTAGATTGAGAAGATTGTGCATTCAATCTCCGTTTGTCTACGACCACTCTTTCTCAAGTAAGTTATTTTCACTTGAAGCTGGAGGCTAGATGACGAGGATATAACAATTCCTAAATTATTATTTATCTGTAAATGATATTATTACGTCATTATGCTCCTTGAGTATACCCCTTATCTATAAGGGAGAGATTTCACAAGGTAGTAGTAAGCTTTTCTATGACAACGCTTTAGTCGTAAGCTCTTCTAGGACTACCCTTTAGTCGTAAGCTCTTCTACGACAACTTCTTAGTCGTATGCTCTTCTACGACAACTCCTTAGTCATAAGCTCTTCTACGACAACTTCTTAGTCATAAGCTCTTCTACGACAACCACTTCTTGGTCGTAAGCCTTTCCTATGACCAACTCATAGTCATAAGTTCTCCTACGACTATGACATAGTTGTAAGTTATCCTTCGACCACTTTATGGTCGTAGATCCTCCTACGACTAAGCCAAACTTTGACTGACTTGTCTACGACGACACATTGCATGTGAGCTTGTCTGCCGAGGCTGTTAGCATGTGTATTTATTCTCTAGAATATGTGCAAGAGAGAATAGAAGTAGAGCAAGACTTTTCACATTACTTTCTCCATTGTAATCAGTTCATTGAGCAATAGCCACACAAGAGTAGGGTTGTTATTCTCCCAGGAGAAGGCTCGAATTTGTATAAAAATCTCTGTGTCTTTTCTCCGTGCGATTGTAGCCAAGTCTTCAAGAGTTCCCCTGAACTCAAACAAATTATACGTAAGAAAGATACTAAAACATCGACAATAGGAAAAAGGAGAAAAGATCTAACCGTCTATCTGACAGACCCAAGTTATAATGGCTTAGATTAAAAAAAAAGAGTCCATATCAAATACAACTAAAATAACTAAATTTCAGAATAAAAAATAAAAGAAAATCATCAATTTGATTTTAATTCGAACTTCAAAGTGAAACTGAAATTTGGAATAATACATAAATGAAATTAGTAGTTGGATTTTTATATGAATAAAAAACTAAGATTTAGAATAAAAATGATATTGGAATATAAAAGTAAATAAAATTAGCAATTTGATTTCTATACGAACTCCATGGTAAAATACCTAAATAACTTAAATTTGAAAGAAAATGAAATAGGAAACACCAGTTTGATTTGTATACGATTCCAACCTAAAAATGTATTAAAAAAACTCATGTCATGTACAATCCAATAATATACAATTTAAAATAAAGATCAAAGGATAATTTGTGGTATGATTTCATATATGTATTCCAAATCAATTTGATTTCCATACAAACTTTAAAGTAAAACTGAAATAAAATTAAATGAAAATTAGTTGTTGGATTTGTATATAAAATTCAACCCAAAATTGAAATTCAAAATAAAAAATAAAATAAAATTGGTAATTTGATTTTCATACGTACTCTAAAGTGAAATCCCTAAATAGCTTAAATTCAAAATAAAAATGAAATAAAAAATACTGGCTGGATTTGTATATGATTCCAATCTAACACTATAAATAAAAACTCAATGTCATGTTGATGCGGATCGAACCTCAAAACAAGATTAAATCCTTAGTTGGCCCAAACTTTCGCAGTGGAACAACACGAATAGGTAGCAATCTCGCGAACCAATCTGTAGTAGATGGACTCGCTAGATAAATTGCACGTCCAAAGAACAAAGTTCTTGATCTCACGTAACAAGAAGTAACACCTAAAGGACCTTCAACAACTCGGTAATTTTTGACAAGTTCTCACCAAACTTGATAACAGTGGTAGACTCTAACAATCCATTATGACTAATTCTCTTTAGAGATAAAACTTAAATTTAACTCTTTAGATACATCGGCGCAATGCCTCGGCTTTTATGCCAGAGACCAAGCCGAATATAGTAACTCCTAAAATGACACAAGCTATCTGTATAATTTGGACTCTTTTATAATTAGTCTAACACGTTGCGGAGTAATAAATTAAACAAAGTGCAAACTGACCTAAGTAGACTAACTCAAAACTCAATCGGGTGCCCCAGGTCGTTCTGATATAATCACATCTAGGTGGGCCCCAACCGAGCGCACACAAAGATAAGAAGGACGGCGCAGATAGGAGGAATCCACGCACCTATACGCAGATCAACCAGAAAACAACACTCTGATATCTTTAGTTTTAAACAGATTAGTTCCTTTTTTACCTCCTAAAAACTTGGAACAGATGGACTCCTCCTTGGAAAAGAAGGAGCACAGATGGGAATATTTCCCTTGGTCCCGATCTGGTGGACGTACATATCCAAAGTAGCACTCTTCGTCAGATTTATGCAGCCATGTAGAAAAAAAAATATCCAAATAGCATTTCTTTCCTTCGTGGACTGCACCTGTATTGATGCATGGAAACATCCCAACATCCGAATTGGCCTTTGCATCAAAAACATGGGCATCAATATTTTCTTTCGTAAACTTAGTTGGTTCCCATACAAAATAATTTCCTGTTGCACAACTCCATTGTATCACATGGATGTGGATCCCCATGTTCATCATGCGCGCGTTCAGCTCCACGCACGTGCGTGCATATGGGTTCCATGCGCTCGCATGGCAGCCTGTGCGCCGCCTCGCTTGGCACGTGCATAGGTCCAGTATCCACGCTATCTGCCTCCTTCATATGCAGCTAGTCGCCTCCCATGGACCGTTTCTCTTTCTCATGTACAATCTAACAATATACAAATTTAAAAGAAACCATCACATTTGTTTTCAAGACTAGAAATTATCATGTTAATCGATAATTATGGTGAGTTTAGATTATAATGGTGTAGATAACAATCTACACCACCAATTATGGTGGGTTTAGATTATAATGGTGTAGATTAATGAGCTATATATATGGTCTCTTCTTTTCAGCTTCTAAAAGCTATTTTCATATTTTCTACAGTAACTAGCTTTCAAACTGAATGTCTTTTCAAGATAGGATCTACAAATTGATTGTAGTACATACTGTAGCGACTTCATTTATATCGGTCAAAATCACACATGAGTTTATGTTACTCCATACTCTCTCTCTCATAAACAGCCCAAAAGTTATAAGCCACAGCCATAAGCCAAAAGCTGAAGCCAAAACGAACATGCCCATAGACAATACTGTTGTATTTCAGGGGCTTTTGTGTAAATTCCCAATTGAGAAAAGAAAAAAAGAAAAGAAAAGAATTGTGGGGCCCACAGCCGGTGGCCGTGAAGAGATAAGGGAGGAGACTTCGCCTCCTCCCGCGTCGCTTCGCGTGCGATTCCGTGGCGGCTGCTCGCTTCCTTCGCCAGATCTGGCGCAACGGCAGGCGGACTCGGCGGCGCATGGAGGGCGGCGGCACCGTAGTGACGACGGAGGCGCGGCCGGCCCAGTTCCTGAGCCGCCGCTCGCGTCATCTCGCCGCCACCTCCCGCATCCCCTATATATGGTCGAGCCTCTCCACCGGTGAGGTATCTCTTTCGATCTAGCTTGTTCTCTTGGGTCTCCACCGCACCTTGTCTTTTCGGGTTGTTTGAGGTGTGGAGCTTGGCGCCATCTCGATTGAGACCTTGTCTTGGTTCCCGTATAACCCTAGCTTGGGTGTGGGGTGAATCAAGGGAGAAGGCCTACCCGAGGGAGAGGATTGAGGTGGTGACAGACTTCTGTTGTGGTCCAGGTGCACTTGGCCGGTGTGCTCTTGTGGTCTTGCGCGGCGCTCCCGACCTTCGACTCCCAACCGAGTGCAACCGAGGTCGGTGAGGGCTTTGTATCTCCGACGACCACACCCTCTTCTTCATCGGCACAGGGAGTGATAGGTTTTCGGGACAGCACAAGCGCGTGCCTAGCCCCTTCTTCGTGTGATTTCAATATCACCGGTCCCGTGAGTGATTCTCGCCATTCTTTGTGCAATCTCTGTGGGTTGTGCTGGTTTGTTGATCATTCGGCACTGGGGACATAGATTGCTGGTGGGTTCGGTTGTTGCCCAATGATGATAAAAATCATACACTGAAATTGATTGAATTGGTCTTTGAGATCTAGTTCTTGCTGTCTGTTGTTGCAGTTAGTTTTTGCACTCGGTACAATAGTCTCAGACATTGATATATCTTACTCGTATTGTTCAGTCTCTTACTGTTCTCAGATTGATCTATTTTATATATTGATTACATATCATTCTGGACAAATTATACATTAAATCATTGATCAAATGATAATTTGTAGATAACTGCTTTGGTTATTATTGTTGTCTGAATATATACATGCTAGATATAATCTGTGTTGAGATTTTAAAGTTTGATTCTAAAGCTCAAAAGACTGAATTCATTAGTCGTATAATCAATCAAGGAAGAGTATATGATTTGGTAGTGGGACGGCCAAGTTTAGACTTGTGCAACCCTACAAATTGAGAGCACAAACATTCAATTAAAAACTTGAGCTTGTTGCTAGTTTTAATTGATACATGTCTTATAAATTGACATACATATTCATGTTTAGAATGCCAATATTATTGAATATGAGCTACACTTTGAATGCTATGATCAATTCATATGGCTTCGTAACTGCCATGTCATTTATGTTTGAATTGATGTTATTCTTGTGTGCTTATAATTATATTGGAATTAAATCAATAATTATGCTTATACTGCATTATGTACAACAATCTAGAAAACCTATATTTAAAGAAATGGCTTCCTCATCTGACGTCGTAAAGCCCGAATTTTTTGACGGAGTCAACTTCAAATGTTGGCAGGCGAGGGCCAAGCTTTGGCTGACTGATCTTAGACTCTTCTTGGTCATTTCAAGTCCTCCGGTGTTTCCGCTAGAGATCCCTGAAATGATGCGTTGGGAAGAGGCTAATAATGCAGTCTTAGCCCGTTTGCTGGCCATCCTATCTAATCGTCTGTTTGACGTCTATGTCAACTTCACAAATGCTAAGCAACTCTGGGACGAGCTTGATGAGAAATACTCTGAAGGAGATAATGGGAATGAGTCCTTTGTAACAGCTAACTACTTGAACTATAAAATGGTAGAAGGACGGTCAGTGATGGAACAGCTCCACGAGCTTCAACTCCATGTACGTGACTTAAGTCAGTACGACTGCGCCCTACCAGAAAAGTTCCAAGTTAATGTCATCCTGGCCAAGTTACTGCCATCATGGCGTGACTTTGTGACCGCTCGTAGACATATAAAGGAGCGCTTGGCACTCAATGAGCTATCAGCTGCTATCAATGTCGAAGAGCGTGCCACAGCAGGTGATGGCTTGGGAAAGGCTCAAGTCCAAGCTCATCAAGAAGAAGTCAAGAGAACTGGAGGCCCTGGGAAACCCAAATTCAAGAGTCAGCCCCAATACAAGCTCCAACGAAAGAAAATGAAGAAGAAAAAGGAGGACATTGTCTGCTTTGTTTGCGGAGAGGCTGGCCACAAGGCCAATCATTGCCGCAATCGTAAAGGCAAGGGTCCAGCTCCTGGTCAGCACAAAGGCCATAAGGCCGAAGCAAATGTCGCGCTGGCAAGCTCCAGCTTGGAAGAGTACGTACCTCAGGCCTTTATGACAAGTCCATCTATTGATTAGTGGATTGATACAGGTGCTACTAGACATATATGTGCTGATCGATCTTGTTTCTCTTCATTTTAGGGTGAAGGTGGTGGATCCGTCCTAATGGGCAACGAAGCCGCCGCAACAGTACGTGGGATTGGACAGGTTTGCCTGAAGCTTACTTCGGGCAAAACACTCATCCTCAAAGACGTACTGTATGTGCCCGCTATGACTCGCAATCTTCTGAGTGGGTCAATGCTATGCAGGCAAGGAATAAAGCTTGTATTCGAGTCCAATAAGGTCATCTTGACCAAATTTGGTAACTTTGTGGGTAAATGCTATGATAGCGGAGGCATGTTCCGCTTATCTACTCTTGATTTGAATAATGTAAACATCTTCAATGTTTCCCACTGCAATAAAGTTCATGATGTTTGGCATTCACGATTGTGTCATGTTAATTTTGAAGCCATTATGCGGTTAAGCAAAATGAGTTTAATTCCAAACTACAATTATGAGAAAGGTTCAAAATGTGAAGTGTGTGTGCAAGCTAAGCAGCCCCGAAAACCTTTTCATAGCGTCGAAGGGCGAAGCACTTCTCCACTTGAACTCATTCATTCTGATCTTTGTGAGATGAATGGAATATTAACTAAAGGTGGCAAACGATACTTGTTGACTCTTATAGATGATGGGACTAAGTATGTTACATTTATCTACTTAAGTCAAAAGACGAAGCACTTGAACACTTTAAAATCTATAAAGCTGAAGTTGAAAATCAACTAGGAAAGAAAATCAAACGGTTAAGATCGGACCGAGGCGGTGAATAGGTCTCACATGAGTTCTCCCAATTCTGTGAAGAAAGTGGAATAATTCATGAAGTTACTCCACCATACTCACCCCAATCCAATGGAATAGCCGAAAGAAAGAACCGAACTCTTTGTGACTTGGTTAACGCCATGCTTCAGAGTTCAGGTATGCCGGACTATTGGTGGGGTGAGGCAGTTCTCACAGCTAACTATATTCTGAACAGGGTTCCACCTCACAATCAGGAGGAAACACCCTATGAAGGATGGAAGGGGAGAAAACCCAACTTATCATTTCTCCAGACTTGGGGATGCCTTGCAAAAGTGCATGTACCATTACCGAAGAAAAGGAAGCTTGGTCCTAAGACCGTCGACTGTGTCTTTCTAGGATATGCTAACCACAGCATAGCTTATAGATTCTTGGTGGTCAAATCCGAGGTGAGTGACATCACTACAAATGTAGTGATGGAATTTCGTGATGCGACATTCTTTGAGCAAGTGTTTCCTATGAGACCAAAAGAAGTCAGTGACCATACTGGTTTAGATGATCTCACTATTCTTCCTAATGTGGATGACACTGCTCCAGATTTGGAGTTGAGGACGAGTAAGAGACAAAGAACCGAAAAGTCACTTGGTGATGATTTTGTCACCTATGTCGTGGATGATGAACCACGAACCCTTTCAGAGGCATACGCATCTCCGGATGTGGATTTCTGGAAGGAGGCAGTTCGTAGCGAGATGAATTCCATCATAGCTAACGGAACTTGGGAAATTTCAGATCTCCCTCCTGGTTGTAAGTTAGTAGGCTGCAAATAGATCTTTAAAAGAAAGCGTAGACCTGATGGTACTATTGAAAAGTACAAGGCCCGCTTAGTGCCTAAAGGTTTCATGCAAAAAGAAGGAGAAGACTACTTTGACACATACTCTCCTGTGGCTCGTCTACCCACAATTCGAGTGCTTTTAGCACTAGCTGCTACATACAAGCTCCTAGTACATCAAATGGATGTAAAGACCGCTTTCCTAAACGTAGAGTTGGATGAGGAGATTTATATGCAACAGCCTAAAGGATTTGTGGTTGAAGGGCAAGAAAAGAAAGTACGTCGATTGATTAAATCCTTGTATGGTTTAAAGCAAGCTCCTAAGCAATGGCATGAGAAATTTGATAGTACGATGACGTCGGTCGCCTTTTGTGTAAACGAAGCCGATAAATGTGTCTACTATCGGTTTAGTGGGGGCGAAGGTGTCATTCTATGTCTTTATGTAGATGACATATTGCTTTTTGGGACCAACATGGATATGATCAATAGTACAAAGTCTTTCCTTACCCAGAATTTTGATATGAAAGATCTGGGTGAAGCTGATGTTATCCTAAACATCAAGCTTATAAAGGGTGAGAATGGGATTATTCTTTCACAATCCCATTATGTGAATAAAGTCCTAACTAGATTTGGATTTATGGACTGTAAGCCAGTATCCACACCCTATGATCCAAATGCAAAGCTGCATAAGAACACTGGGCATGGGAAGGATCAACTTAGATATTCTCAAATTATAGGATCCCTAATGTACTTAACTAGTGCAACGAGGCCAGACATCTCATATGTTGTTTGCAGATTGAGTCGTTATACGTCCAATCCAGGAGATGATCATTGGATAGCACTAGAAACAGTACTCAGATATTTGAAGGGAACCTCTAAATTGGGAATACATCGCTCGTCATCCGGCGCCTTGGAAGGATTCAGTGATTCTAACTGGATCAGTGACTCGGATGATATGAAGGCTACGAGTGGTTATGTATTCACTCTAGCAGGTGGGGCCGTTTCTTGGAAGTCTTCAAAACAGACTATCCTTACACGGTCCACCATGGAGGCTGAGTTAGTTGCACTTGATTCAGCGGCTGTAGAGGCAGAATGGATTCGAGAACTCCTTTCGATCCGCCTCTTTGGAAAAACCTATTCCAGCTATATTAATCTACTGCGATAACCAAACCGTTCTGGTTAAGGCGAAGAGTAGAAAGGACAACATGAAGTCTTCAAAACACATAAAGAGACGACTTAAGTCGGTAAGGCATGCCGGAGAGACGGGTGTTATTTCAGAGAATACATCCATGCGAAGGAACTTGGCGATCCTTTCACCAAAGGATTGGCGCAAAAGGTCATCCTTGCAGCATCTCAGGG
This sequence comes from Bonia amplexicaulis, assembly GCA_036346245.1. NCBI lineage: Eukaryota > Viridiplantae > Streptophyta > Magnoliopsida > Poales > Poaceae > Bonia > Bonia amplexicaulis. The sequence continues at coordinate 21,562,300 of CM070735.1, read as the reverse complement.
AATGGAGCTTATACCTGTATAAAGGCTCACATCGGTGGTAACCTATCCTAGGAGATCGGAGATCCCGTGAACTAGGCTCTAGGACAACAAACTGTGTGAGATAAGAGAGCACATCTAACGGGTCCCATTAGCTGCAGTGCTCGTTCTGTATGGAAGGTTGAGCAATGGCTCTTAATGAACTCGAGGTCTATATATGACTTATGGATTCGTCCTACAGGACTCCTAGAAGGGTTCACCTACGTGAGTGTGATTGTGAGGTCGCAATCAAAGAAAGATAAGGGTATACTTTCTTAAACACTCATGAGCTAGATACGGGGACATGACCGGAACGTCCCACCCGAGAGGGAAAGGGCAAGCCGCCCAGTACAGAATGTGACTTGAGCGAAAGCTCTCACACCAAGGCATTGGATCAAGGCAAAGTCCTCCTTTGTCTGTGCAGAGTCGTAGTTCTTGTCGCTAGGCTTTGGGTTCAAACCCGCAAGGTACCCATCATCGAACAGTTGTATATTAAACAAGACATTGAGAATCCTTTATCAATTGGAAATTGGTGGGGATTGTTGTATTTCAGGGGCTTTTGTGTAAATTCCCAATTGAGAAAAGAAAAAAAAGAACAAGAAAAGAAATTGCTGGGGCCCACCTGTCGGTGGCCGGCCAAGAGATAAGGAAGGAGACTGCCTCCTCCCGCGTCGCGTTCTCGCGTGCGATTCCGTGGCGACTGCTCGCTTCCTTCGCCGCGATCTAGCGCAACGGCAGCGGACTCGGCGGCGCATGGAGGGGAGCGGCGACCGCGTGGTGACGACGGAGGCGCGGGCTGGCCTGGGTTCCTCCGAGCCGGCCGCTCGCGTCATCTCGCCGCCACCTCCCGCATCCCCTATATATGGCCGAGCCTCTCCACCGGGTGAGGGCATCTCTTTTCGATCTAGCTTGTTCTCTTGGGTCTCCACCTTCACCTTGTCTTCGGTTCCCCGTATAACCCTAGCTTGGGTGTGGGGTGAATCCGAAGGGAGAAGGCCTACCCGAGGGAGAGGATTGAGGTGGTGACAGCTTCCTGTTGTGGTCTGGGTGCACTTGGCCGGTGTGCTCTTGTGGTCTTGCGCGGCGCTCCCCTGACCTTCGACTCCGGCACCAGGCAACCGAGGTCGGTGAGGGCTTTGTATCTCCGACGACCACACTCCTCTTCTTCATCGGCACAGGGGAGTGATAGGTTTTCTGGGACAGCGCACAAGCGTGCCTAGCCCCTGTTCTTCAGGTGATTTCGAATATCACCGGTCCTGTGAGTGATTCTGCCATTCTTTGTGCAATCTCTGTGGGTTGTGCTGGTTTGTTGATCATTCGGCACTGGGGACATAGATTGCTGGTGGGTTCGGTTGTTGCCCAATGATGATAAAAATCATACACTGAAATTGATTGAATTGGTCTTTGAGATCTAGTTCTTGCTGTCTGTTGTTGCAGTTAGTTTTTGCACTCGGTACAATAGTCTCAGACATTGATATATCTTACTCGTATTGTTCAGTCTCTTACTGTTCTCAGATTGATCTGTCTTATATATTGATTACATATCATTCTGGACAAATTATACATTGAATCATTGATCAAATGATAATTTGTAGATAACTGCTTTGGTTATTACTGATGTCTGAATATATACATGCTAGATATAATCTGTGTTGAGATTTTAAAGTTTGATTCTAGAGCTCAAAAGACTGAATTCATTAGTCGTATAATCAATCAAGGAAGAGTATATGATTTGATAGTGGGACGGCCAAGTTTAGACTTGTGCAACCCGACAAATTGAGAGCACAAACATTCAATTAAAAACTTGAGCTTGTTGCTAGTTTTATTTGATACATGTCTTATAAATTGACATACATATTGATGTTTAGAATGCCAATATTATTGAATATGAGCTATACTTTGAATGCTATGATCAATTCATATGGCTTCATAACTGCTATGTCATTTATGTTTGAATTGATGTTATTCTTGTGTGCTTATAATTATATTGGAATTAAATCAATAATTATGCTTATACCGCATTATGTACAATAAATACTAATTGATAACAAATAAGTGTCTAATATTTTTGATGCATACAATACATATTACTCAGAGATGTCAATCTATATATGTGGCATCTAGGAACGAGAGAAAGCACCCCATAATTAGAGTAATAGAGAAGAAGGATATATGATAGCAATAGTAAGGCTCTACCAAGATTACACATTGGTCAACTCGGTGAATAGAATATGGATTCCACCGAAAGAAAAAGATGATAGAACTCAGTTTTGTGCGTATCGATAATCACTTTCAAGGGTTAGAAATTACTGTGTTAATCGGTACAAAAAATCTACATCATTAATGGTGATGGATTCAGATTATATCGGTATGTATTTATTGGATTATATTTAGAAGTTCACAATGGATGCAACAATTATCGTGTATTTAGTCGATCAACAGCAGGAATCAATAGGTCTCCGATCCATACGAAGCCAAAAGAGTTAAAAAAAAAAGAAGACCGTACAAATTCAAAAACCAAGGCACAGGCCGATATCCGCATCCCCGCTAGATTCATTTCAAGGTGACTCGACGTATCCTTCGAGCTGGCTTGACGTACGTCTCAATCATCATGACTTAAAGGTCGGCCGCTCTCTCCTACATGTTTCATTTACTTTTCCGATTTCAATTATATTTTTTGGATTAACCTTTTTGCGAGTAATAGTTAGAGCATAGTCTAATTAATCATGTTCATCACATGTTATAAGATGTCGGGCTTATAGTATTTGAGTCAAGCTATTTTTCCGTGAATATATATATATGAATATTACGTTTCGAAGGTCCATATAACGTATAACGAGTTAGGCTCAATCAAATACTATCGTTCAATTCAGTTCTCTCAAAATGTGTCGTGGCTTCAAAATCTATTGTCATTTCAAATGTTCATCTTAAAAGGTATCACTACTATAAGAAATCGTATATTAGACACCACATCACAGATGATTTCTAAAATCGTTTGTATTAAATACAATCACAGACGGTTGTAGTTTAGAGACCGTATGTGTCTGTGAAGAGAAAATATCACAGGCGGTTCGTAGTTAAAATCGTCTGTAAAGTATCACAGACGGTTATTAACACGAACCGTAATATCACATATACTTTTTTATTTGAACCGTGTAGAATACTTGATAATATCATATACTTTTGGACGGTGGGAGTATACCGTCTAATACTTTAGACACAAATTGTACTCCAAATCATACAATACAAACATTGAAGAACATGTACAAATACTCTTGGTGCGTACATTCCCAATTATTGAACAAACGGGGTGAACCAATCGGCAGCAACATTGAGTAATTTAATATATTCAGAAAAGACGTGCTCCTTCCGTTCTCTTTTTCACTTTTCACGAGATATAACTTTAATCATTATTTTTTATAATTTTATATTAAAATATACTACTATAATTATAATATTAAGAGAAAATATTTCTTACAATAAATTTAATAATATATTAGTTTAGTGGCTTGACACGAACTCTAATCCAACTGTCACAAATCTGGATGATAGTTAGAAAGAAAATATCCGTGTGATGTTTATCAACATCACTCGGATATTTTCTTTCTAACAATCTTTCAGATTTGGAATCGTTGGATTAGAGATCTAATTATCCTTTTTTGGAAGGGGATTTTTTTAGGAGGAGGAGATTTTTTTGGAGGAGGGGAGAATTTATGGTCATTGAATCTCAATCCAATGATCACAAATCTACATGGTAATTAGAAAAAAAATCCAGGTGATATTTTCAACACCCATTTAAAAAAAGAACCGGAGGGAGTGTTCAGCTAAACACACAAACCCCAATGCACACAATTAATTAAGCACGAAAAGTCTTAACTAGTGGCTTTCGATCTTTAGCTTAACCGAACAGCTTCTTAACGGCCTGAAACCTCGCCGCCGTCTCGCCGAACTTGGTGCCCTGGTAGTACTCGAGGTAGTCCCCGAACCTGTACGGCCCGGGGTACCGCTGCACCGCCTCCCTCGTCTTCGCCGGCGCCACCACGGCGTCGGGTCCGGGGTTGTAGAACGTGGCCACCGACAGCCGCCGCCCCTCGAGGCCGGCGGCGACCCGGTGCACCACGCTCCTGTAGGCCCCGCCGCTCATCACCTCCACCTGGTCCCCGATATTGACGAAGATCCTGCTGCCCTTGGTGGGGCCGACGGGAACCCACTCCCGGTCGCCCTTGAGGAACTCGAGCCCGCCGACGGCGTCGTCCTGCAGGAGCAGGATGATGCCGCCGGCGTCGGTATGGGCGCGGAGGCCCCAGACGAGGTCCGGCCGCGGGCAGGCCGGGTACATGGCGAACTTGGTCCCGACGAACGGCGGCGCGAAGGTGTCCCTGATGCGGCCGCCGTCGAGGCCCAGGTTGAGGCTCATGCACTCGGCCAGCCGCTCGGCGAGCAACACCATCTGACCGATGTACGCGTCAAGCTTCTCCCTGCACGCACGCACGGCATAAAGAAAGTGTGAGTGCGGAGCGACGGCATGAATGATGCATGCGTGAGATGGACGGACACGAAGATGGAGTCATGGAGATGGGAGGTACCGACCGTGTCGCCGGCGGGATCTCCGTGAAGTCGGCGACGTTGTTTTTTGGGTGGTGCTGGACGAAGTAGGTGGTCTCCCAGTCGACCTGATCGGAGACGTGGTTGGAATCATCAGGGCGGCCGGCCTGCAGGCTCTTGGCGAGGTCGGAGGCGTAGAACTTGTGCTCGAGCTGCTCCTCGTAGTGGCCGTACACGAAGCGCTTCACCTCCTCCATCAGCGCCGGGTCCACGCCATGGTTGTCCACCTGCGTCGTAGGTTAACTTGTAAGCGCCTGCTTTGCATGTCTTGGCAATAAAGGTAAGAGATCAAGGAGACATGCTCACTAGCTAGCTATGCTAGCTCTGCTTATAGTACGTACCCAGAAGCAGCCCCAGTCCTTGCAGGCTTCGTGGAGCCGCGCCATGGTCCGCGACCTCTCGGCGTCGTCGCCGTTGAGCCCCTTGAGGTCGATCACCGGGATCTCCATCTCCATGATCTCTAGTCACTTGATGGACGAGTGTGTTGAACCTGAGCTAGCTTTCGCCGTCTGGTGAGATGCTATTGGCTACTGCTGTGCTGTGCATGTGGAGAAGCTGGCATTGTAAGCTCCTACCTATTTATACTGGACAAGCATGTTAGTACATGCATGCTTGGACCATAACCAATCTAGTCATCCATGCGCCCACCCGGCCGCGCTTGCTTCGCCTCTTCCTGCTCCTGCATCCCGTGATCGGCAAGGTACACACACACACATCCTCCATGCAAGTGGCCGGCGGCCGGTTCCCCTCCTGCTGCCTCTTGCCTCTTCAATTCGTCCAAATGGACGGTGCCAACTTGCACCGCCACCACCCCACAGCAGAAGGGATTCCGAGCGGCTATGTACCGTGCGGTGTAAGGATTCAGCCCGGACATCCACTGGCATGCATGGCTTACTCGGTACACCACCTCATACGAGCTGGCGCAGAAGATCTTGGCGGGAGGCCGCTCCCGCGGTTTCTGTTCCTTGGTTTGGAATGGTTTCCGGATGCGGTGACGGTGAGGCCCGCACCGCCGGTTGCTGCGTCATTTCGATCTCTGCTTGCTTCAACTCCGAGGAATCGAATCTAATAATGCAGTCAAAAAGGCCAGGGAAAAATCCAATGAACAGCTAACCCTGACCTGACTGCGTGTATGCGTGTGTACTCACGGATCCAATGCACGCAAGCAGTGCAGATGAAACGCACTGACGCGCGAGCATGGACAGGCTGCCGGTGGTCACAAGCTTGCCTGTGCATCTGCATCTATCGGTGCTGCATGCATGTGGCACGTACGGATCAAGCAAGTCAAATAGTAGGATATATATATACGTGCGGTTTAATTAAGGGGTCTCGTACGTCGTACGCGACGCCGTTTCGTCGCGCGCGGCGACCGACCGACCGACCTGCATGGCTCGCCGCCGCATTCGGTGCTCCGCTTCTTCCGACCAGCGGGCAGTACAATGTGGCGGCAAGATCGCGTCTGTGATCTGCGGGGGATTAATTTTCTAGTGGACTAGTAATGCTTGTTAATTTCTAATAACCATGTATATACGGCCCGCGGCTACAGACAGTACACCTGCTGCTCCGATCGATTGCAGTTCAATCAAGGGTACGTACGTACCTACAAAGCAGGTAGCTGGAATGTAGCTTGACTTGCGGATTAGACATTTCAAAGGGGAATGCAGTCAGGGCAGAACTAAAACAATTGAGTGCGGGACTATCTTTGTAAATAGGAAAAAGTGCATACAACAACTTAAATTTTGCTCGAAAGTTCGTTCAGTATCTCAAATTATGAAACCAAATATTTGACCCCTTGAGCTTTGCAATCTAGTTCAAATAACATCCTGACCCGATTTTAGATGATGGTATTATCCGTGTGGCACGATGAGTGGGCGATTGTACCGTATATGATGACACATTAGTCAAGTTTAGATAAATGATAGGTAAAACAATAGGATCTTGTCTCACAAATCGAAACAGAAAGGGAGGGAACTACAGGAGCAGTAGCCATGGAAGCACGGTTGGAAGCTCGACTGAGAAGAAGCCCTTATGGGCCTCATATATCATTGACCCAACATAACCAGCATGTCATTCTATGTGAAAAACCGCCCACTTATCACACCATAGGGTTGTTCATTCGTTTTTTCGGTAAATATGGTTCGGTAAATACAGTACATACGGTAAATACGGTATCTTTATAAAATATGATTCGGTATCGGTAAATCCTAATTTATTTTGGTACAGCATCGGTAAATAACATATTTACCAAAGTTGACGCGAATGATACATATTACCGGAACTATTTGTTTCTCTAATATCTATTATTGATTGATTGAGTGAATGAAAAGGACTAAAAGAGAGTGTGCCACATCTGCAAATGAGGCAATGAGGCATGAGCAAGGCATGAGCAATTAGAAGCGTGTTGTAGCCTGTATGTTTAATGGGTAATTGAGGAGAGCATGCAGCCACTGAGCCACACGGTCCAACACCACCACCGTCCACTAGGCAGCACAGCCAGTAGGCCAAAGCCCAAGTCCAGACATAGCAGCAGGCCAGCACCAATAGCAGGCCAAAGCCCAAAGGGAATGAGGGGTGGTATTGGGCTTCCCGGTTTTTACAGATTTTTTGTTTTTAGCTGGTGTTTACCCAAAAAAACGAACTCCAAGAAAACCCAAAATTTGCATACCGTTCCGAATCCCGAAAATCGGTCAAACCAAGTTGACCGGTATGGTTTGGTTTTTTCCATTCGGTTTTTTTCAGTTCGATCTAAATATGAACAACCCTATCAAGCCAAGCAAGCAATACCACTACGCGAAATCGGGTTAGGGCATTATTTGAACTGGATTGCAAAGTTCAAGGGGTCAAATGTCTAGTTTCATAGTTTAGGGTGCTGGACGGACTTTCGAGCAAAGTTTACGATGTTATATAGACTTATTCCTTGTAAATATACATTATTGAAGGAATTTATTATATGGTATTGTTGGGGGAGTGGCCCCACACCTTGGCCCAATCGAGCCATTATGCCAAAAGGCCCATTATGTAGTGACTGTGGTAAGCCCAAAATGATTATGCCAAGGAAAATGCATATTTGTCCTTACTAGTGTAACCCCTAAGGGGGTATTTGTATAAACAACTTCCACATGGCTATAAACACATCATTAAGGGCACCATAGGGGGAGGATTCATTTTCTAGCAACAGGGTTAAGCAGTAGCACAAGCATAATAAACATCTTCTACATCTACTCCCCACCGTTAGTCTCGGGCTCTAGGTAGCCCCTCTGTGGCCTCCCTGTAGCCTCCATTATCCATTGTTTGGTCTGTAACCATAACAGTTGGCACCATCCGTGGGGGACGACGTAGAAGCTACAAGCCGAAGCAAGGGTGCTCGGTCGTGATGGCACCAAAGAAGGTGACATTGTTAGCCTCAAGTGAAAGAGAAGTACTGCGATCGAGACTGCCATGGCGAGAACAAGGGAGCAGGTGGTCGAAGCGCCCCGCCTGCATGGCAGCGGCGCACTGGAGCAGCCGCGTCTGGGGCCACAATAGGTAACGAAGGTAGCTCTCCAGTAGCTACACCAATGAAGGAGCGGGAGGCCTCACGGACAAAGAACAAGATTACGGCCCCTACTGGCAATGCTAATGGCACCTAAGTGGCGGCTTCCGCCGGCACTGACACCCTTACCATCACCGCGTAGAGAACAGAGGGCGTCCTGGTCCGTATATCGAACACGGGCGGAGGCGCCTTGGAGACAATCTGTGAAATGCTACAGCGGGAGTTGGTGGACATGCGGAGGGCTAAGCGTGAGATGCAAGACACCTGGAGTCAGCAGACTCCCGTCGCAGTGGTGACAAAGGTGGAAGCGGAAAGAACGAAAAGTCGTGAGGCCAACGTGGGCACCCGCAGTGCCCCTAGCGAGTGGACTCCGAATTCCCACTCAGTGCTGGTTTGCAGCAGTGCGCTTCGCTAGAGGATTTCAAGATGCTCACGGTAGAGCTGTATAAGGGGGACACGGACCCTCACAAACTCCTACGCGTCTACAAGATGGCCATCGAAGACGTGGGGGAGACAACTCAACGAAGGGAAAAGGGTTACCACTTGCCCTCTAAGGAGTCATGCTGTCCTAGTTGTTCACCATTACGCCCGGCTCCGTGTAAGCATGGGAACAAGTTCAAGACCTCATACACAATATTTTTCAAGGCAACTACGTGGAGCAGGTCAACTTTGATTAGCTCTTCACAATAATGCAACCGCTGAGGGGAGAAGTTGCAGGGGTATTTCAGGCACTTCGTGAAGGTCCGCTATCAGGTAAAAGACGTCAATGAGACAACCATCATCAATGCTGCCATTCACAGCCTTCGGAAAGGGCCACCCGTGGAATACAACGCGCAAAAGCCCATAAGAACAGTTGGTAATCTCTTTGACAAGATGGAGGAGTATGCGAGAGCATTGGAGGATGCGATGCAACACGAGGCCGACGCCACCAGCTCCCGTCTTCGAAGCCAAGCCCATCCTAACAGCTCTGAAGGAAGGCTCCAGTCGCATGTAGTGAAAGGGACCCCACTCTAGGTACGTCCTCGGCATTGAAGGGGGCACCGAAGAGAACACTGCCTTGGAGTTCACGGTCACGGCCGAAGGGGGTCACGGACGTGGAACGGGGTGAGGTCGAGAAGATGGCGTCAGCAAGGACCATGGTGCGAGGTCCATGGTTGGGGAGAGCACCTCATACGCAATTGCCCAACCATTGCAGTGCTCCACGAAAGCGTAGCAAGGGAGCGCGCCCTGGATGCGATGGCGTCGGTGGTGGCGCACATGTAGCAGCCCTCAGAAGTATTACATGTCTAGTCTCGGCCAAACATGTTGTGGATACAAGCCCCCGAGATTGGCTCCCACCATGTGATCAACGCCATCACGGGTGGGTCATCCCTCAAATTCCCCTCCGAAGGACAGCGAAGGGCCAATGCGTGCCGAATACACCACGTCACCACATACCTAGTGCAAGTGCTCGATAGCTCACAGTAGGGGACCTCATCCTCAAGAAGGCCATGCACGCTTCCATGATAGGGAAACTAGAGTCCAAGTGGGAAGGACCCTATATAATCACAGCCTCCTTCAGGTCGGGCTCGTATCACCTATCCACTTTGGACGGTGTAGACCTTAGGCATACATGGAATGGGGACCGCCTCTGTCGCTACTACGCATAACTGTCACGACACCTATCGGCCCATGCGCAGCACTTGTACACGTTACATGTAAAAATGTACCCGCACAAATAGGGCCAAATAAAGCATTTTGTGACCCTAGAAAAATGAGTACGTCCAAGTGCCACTCTACGTAGTCTAAAATCGAGCACAGAGCCCTTCGGGCTCTGCGCTACTCTACGGAGTATAAATTAAGCGCCAGGACCCTCTTGCGTCCCGACTCACTCTACAGAGTATAAATTAAGCGCTATGAACACCAGGAATCTTGTGCATCCTAGCCCACTCTACAAAGTCTAAAATCGAGCGCGAAGCCCTTAGGGCTCCACGCCACTCTACGGAGCATAAATTTAATGCTGGGACCCTCACACGTCCTGGCCCACTCTACGAAGTATAAGTTAAGCGTCAGGACCTTCGCACATCCTGACCCACTCTACAAAGTATAAATTAAGCGTCGAACCCTCGCGCATCTCAGCCCACTCTACGAAGTCTAGAATATAATCAAGCGCAGAGCCATCAGGGTGGCTCCGCGCCACTCTACGAAGTATAAATTAAGCACCAGGCCCTCACGCATCCCAGCCCACTCTATAGATTCTAAAGTCAAGCGTGGACCCCTCCAGGCTCTGCGCCACTCTATGGAGTATAAATTAAGCTTCAGAACCCTCACACATCCCAGCCCACTCTATAGATTCTAAAGTCAAGCGCGGACCCCTCCAGGCTCTATGTCACTCTATGGAGTATAACTTAAGCGTCGGGACCCTTGCATATCCCGGCCCACTCTTTGGAGTATAAATTAAGCATTGGGACCCTCGCGCGTCCTAACCCACTCTACAAAGTCTAAAACAAAGCATGGTGCCCTCTACCCTCCTTGCCACTGTATGGAGTATAAATTAAGCGCTAGGACTCTCGCGTGTTCTGGCCCACTCTACAAAGCCTAAACCGAGTGCGGTGCCCTCCGGCCTTTTCGCCACTCTATGAAGTATAAATTAAGCATTAGGACCCTCGCATATCCTAACCCACTCTATGGAGTATAAATTAAGCATCGTGGCCCTCACACATCCCGGCCCACCCTACAGAATCTAAAATTGAGCATGGAGCCCTAATGGCTCTGTGCCACTCTACGGAGTATAAATTAAGCATCAGACACTCACTACTACAGAAAGCCTAATACTAGACGGCCAATCACAGACGGTTTGACAAAACCGTCTGTGACCGACACTGACACAGATGGTTTTAATTTGGACGCCGTCTGTGTAGGCGGCGTCGGAGAAGATGAGTATCACAGACGGTTGTTACCGATGAACCGTCAGAGCGACTCCACGCTACTCATGCATATTGGCTCACTCTACGGAGTCTAGAATCAAGTGTAGAGCCATCAGGGCGACTCCACGCTACTCTACGGAGTGTAAATTAAGCGCCAGGACCCTCACGCATCCCAGCCTACTCTACGGATTCTAATGTTGAGTACAAATCCCCCCGGGCTTCATGCCACTCTATGGAGTATAAATTAACTGTCACGACCCTCACACGTCCTAGCCCACTCTACGGAGTATAAATTAAGCGCTGAGACCCTCGCATATCCCAACCCACTCTACGAAGCCTAAAACCGAGTGTGGTGTCCTCTTGCCTCTGTGCCACTCTACGGAGTATAAATTAAGCGTCGAGACACTCGCACATCCCAGTCAACTCTATGCGGTCTAAAATCAAGCACGAGTCTAAACTAAGCACATGACCCTTTCGCATCCCAGCCCACTCTTCAGAGTGCAAGATAAGCACCTCCCAGCCTACAACACGAAACCTACTACTGAGCATGGGGGCCACCGTGCCCCATTACACTCCTCTCAAGAGAGGGCTTCGTACCTTATGAAAAAGAGGATGACAAGCCGGAAGAAGGCATTGTGTTGTGATTGTGTGCAATGACATCCCCTCCCCCCATGCTTCCAACTACGAGGCAGCAGGCATAATAACACAATGGTTGGTTCCCGAGGCATGCTCTCCACGCCCACGTGAATCCTACTTGCACTCTACCATCGACTTTGTCAACACTCGTTCGAAGGGTATAGGGCAGAGTGCATGCGAACCTACTTTGTCTAACTGCCGACTCCGTCGATACTTGTTTGAAGGGTGGAGGACGGAGTGCGCGTGAAACTACTCGTCCAACTGCTAACTTCGTTGATGCTTGTTTGAAGGGTAAGGGATGGAGCGTGCGTGAACCCATTTGTCCAACCGCGCGATTTCGTCAATGATCATTCGAAGGGTGGGGGTTGGAGTGTGTGTGAAACTACTCGCCCAACCGTTGACTTCATTTTATGCTCATTTGAAGGGTAGGTGATGGAGCACACGCGGACCCACTCGTCCAACTGCTGACTTCATCAACGCTCATTCGACGGGTGGGGGACAGAGATCGTGTGAGCCTACTCATCCAATCACTGACTTCATCAACACTCGTTCGAAGTGTGGGGAATGAAATGCATGTGAAACTACTCATCCAATCACTAACTTCATTGGTGCTCATTTGAAGGTGGGGAATGGAGTGCACGTGAAACCACTCATCCAACCGCCAACTTCCTTGACGCTCGTTCGAATGGTGGGGGACAGAGTGCGCGTGAACCAACTTCGTCCAACCACCAACATCATGAACGCTCATTTGAAAGGTGAGAGATAGAGTGCACATGAAGCTACTTTGTCCAACCACTGACTTTGTTGACGCTGATTCGAAGGGTGGGGGATGGGGTACGCACGAAACTACTCATCTAATTGCCAACTTTGTCAACGATCATTCGAAGGGTGGGGGATGGAGCACACACAAAACTAGGCATCCCCTTCGTCGGATGATGTCGCCATGCTTGCCTGGCTGGGGTAGGAGGCCCTCTCATTTGCATCCATATCCTCTTCAACCACTCAGTCATACTCACAGGGACTTCGTTTGGTGCGAGATGGAGTGTGCAAGAACATGCTCGGCCAATCGCTGGCTTTGTCGACATTCAACCCAAGGGTGGGAAGGGCTTTCCCAGTTCGATTGCATGTTTGCACGCATGAAATAAAGTTCTCTCAAAATTCAAGGTCTTATGAATCCACAAGTCAAGGGGAGAGGACACAGCTACTCGTTCTACCGCCCACTTCATCGAAGCTTGTTCAAAACTCTGAGTTGACAGCCAGAGCTAACCATATGCAAAGGCGAGATGAGGTTACCTACGCTCTTGCTTATGAGCCTCCATCCGCCCTACAGGCTACAAGGACTAAGAGGGGTGCGTGAAGTCTACTTTGCTCAATTGCTGACTTCATCGATGCACGTCCAAAGGATGGGGGACGGAACGCACATGCGAACCCTGCACATTCAGTGAGAAGAGGGGATGGGGAGTGAACCGACATTTGCATTTCTTAGATATACCCTACAAAGTTCTATCGATGTCCTCACAAGCGCGGAGGCTACGACGGATTCATGAATCATAAGTAGGCAGAAGGCTAATAGCCCTCATTGGAGCTCTCTATCTTTATAAAGTCCATAGGGTAAACATTGCCAGGGTTGAAAATTTCCCAAAAACATAATGGCTCATCTTCCCAATGCCAATGGCGAGACATGAGGTGAAGAAGATGGTCTGCAATAGGCAGTCGGTCCTTGTCGAGCACCTACCTAGATGAGACACAGTAACCAAATCATCAGGCAAAGCCTAGATACAAATCGAGTGAACAATAAATCAAGTACTCAAAATACTAATCCACTACATGTGTGGAGGGCATCCATCGCCAACAAAAAAGGAATAGAAATAAGGTGATGGCATGTAGCGTCCTACTACCTATGCACAAGGGCAAGTTCAAAGGAGGGGTTCGACGGCTTCACACGTGCTGATCCAAGGCCTGGGCCTCCGCGACAGCTACTCCTGGAATAGTTCCTCATTGCACTCCTCCGAGCCACGTCCCAAGGTCTATCACCATGCTAAGCATGTGACACAACGACACCTTCACTGCAGCTTCAAGACACATTCATAGAAGGCGTGAATGGACTTCCTCATCGAGTGAAGAGCATGCAGCATCGTTGTGTTACTGAGGGAAGGTTGAGCAGGGGGTCGCCAGCTCTCACACATGCCTACATCTGCAGACATGCAACAACCCCGAGGCGTATTTGCACCATATCTTGTGAGTGGTGGTGGCCATACGCCTAGGCCGCGTGTACTGAAAGCACCAAAGCATCGTGTATGCGTCAGATTTTGCCCACTAGGTCCTCCGGCTAGTGCAACCTTGGGGGAACTTTAAGCACCAAGTCTATCGACGTGGTCCCCAGAACCTCCATGGAGTTCTAGGCGAAAATGGCGGACTGGTCGTGAAGGCGGTCGCCCTCCACCACCTCCAACTCCAAGTGACCCTTATCCTACTCGAGGGTCACAATCTACTATAGGAAATTGTCCCTATCTTTGGTTACATGGGCACTGGCCTGCAGTGTGATGGCCTTCGCATCTATAATGGCCTTCGCACCCTTCGTTTCGAGGAAGCGGATGCGCTCCGCACGCTTGGCAACGAGAGCTGAGGCATTCTCCTCAGCCTTGTGAGTAGCATCGAGCTCCGCCTGGGCATCCTCCTCAACCTTGCAGGCAACAATAAGCTTTGCCTTTGTAGTACTAAGCTACTCTTGGAGGTTTGCAGACTCGTGGTGTGTTGCCACCTGCAGCACCCACACCAAGGCCATCATCTGGACAACAACGATCGATAGGGGCATGTGCACATCAAATAAACAAATAAAAATAGAAGAGGAGAAAATAAAGGCCCACATACCTTCACCTCGGTTGCTTTGAGAGCACTGAAGGGATGCTTTGTACTGCACAAATGCAGGACCCTTTGATCCAAGGTAGTGTCAACACAGTCCGTCGTGGCATGCATGGCATGAAGTGCTTCCAGCTGGGGGATGAAATCCCCAATGGACAGTCATTGTGCCACTACACCCGTAGCCTTCATCATGCTAGTACACAAAGCATCTTCCGCACAAACAGTACCTTCGAGTCCCCGAAAGCCATCACCGGATAGCTATGCTCCTACCGCCGGAGATGGTGGGGGTCGCTGACGATAGCGACAGCATGAGGGAGCATATCATAGATAGCCTCACGAAGTCCTATGAATAGAAAGAAGGGATTAAACATATGGTAGGCCTACAAGAGGTACACCCGAAAGCTTCATTTGCATCACACACGAGGGTCTTACAGGAGTTCATGTTGGCGAAGTGTCCATGGCAACGCCCGTAAGGGGTGGAGGCGTCCTAGCCCCGAAGCTTGAGTCCTTCTCCAGTACACCCATCATAATGCGACACCCTGTCTTAAGGACTGCTGGAGATGGCTCCAGCCAAGCACTCGTAGGGCGAACAGGTGATGAGGACGTAGCAGGCTCCATGATGGCTTCCACACCGACAGTGGGAGGCAGAGTTGCGTCTGCCGCACAGCCTTCCATAGTACTCAACATGCATGCCTTGGGGTCATCCACCTCGTGCCCCTTGTCGTCCTCTGCAACGCACCTTTCATCATCTTCAGAATCCCGACCTTCATCATCGCGTGCACTTTATCATTTAACTTTGTTAACTTGGTGCGCATCGTCACCACTTATAACATCCTATTTTTTAGAGTTCCTTTGAAGCTTTCGAAATAAAATTCACCATTTGGATTTTCTAGAATTAATTAAAGCTTAAAATAAATTTTTATTAATTAAAAGGATTTAATTTGACTAACCTAAACTTCAGTTATTGTTGAAAGTGTTTTATTTGGGTTCCTTGTGCTTCAAGGATTTTTTTGTATTTCCTAGAATTTTTCTGAGGTTATTTGTTATTTTCTAGAGCTCAAAAGAATTAATCTCAATTTCTGAAGTTGGAAAAGTCTTCAAAATTCCCTAAATAGCCTCTGGGCCAAAGCCCATTTTCCCCGGCGCAATCCTTCAACCTAGCCCACTGGCTTGCCCGCCTTGCCACGCGTCGTGCATCTGTGGCCACCCGTTACCGTCGAATGTTTGCCACATGTCAGTCATCCGATAGTTCACCACACCAGCTGTCCAATTCCTCCTGAGTGACACGTGTCACCCATCAGGGTGCACAGCCACTGTTCATCATCTTCCCGCTTCGGAAGCTGCTGCCGTCTCCACGTCGGATTCCTCTCACCGTTCGTGCCCACCCAGGACTATTGCCCGTGTCCGTTCTGGCCTCTCCTTAGCATCCGAGTATAAATACCCAGCTAGTAACCTCGGGTTCCATACCTTCCGAGCCATCGCCGCCTTAACGTTTGTGCACACCACCGAGATGAGCCATCGACGTCTCTGGTGTCGTCCACCTATGCCGCCATTCCTGAGTCTCACAGACTGAGCAGCAGTCATCGTCCGCTCCACCTTCTCGTCTCGACCGCACCGTGTGCCTCCTCGGTCCGCGTGCCTACCGCACCACTGAGCGCCCATTCGGTAGCTAGAAAGGCCACCTCGAGATGCGCATCGGCCACGTCACCCACACCCACATCGATGTGGCTTCTCCGTGGAACAAGTCCACCGTGCACCGAGCCTCTGACCCGTGGGTCCCACATGTCAGCCATTCACATCAGCAACCACGCAAGCATCCACGTCAGCCATAATCCTACGTTGTCCCCACGTGTCAGTCCACGTGTTCGCCACGTTAGCACCCGAGCCGTTCCCCATGTCACGTGGTAGTGCCACATCATCTACCACGCGTCATACCACGTCACCCTACCACCTCAGCCTTAGTGCCACATGTCATGCCATATGTCGTGCCACGTCAGCCTAGATGCCCAGTCAGCCGCAACGTCAGTAGTGACGTCGTAATTCCTATTTTCCTTTAGAAAAATAATTTGGCCAAAAAGAAATTAGTTGCTGATGTCATAATTATGATTTTCCTTTAGAAAAATAATTCCAATAAATTTTATTTTCCTTTTTCTTTAGATTAAATCTTTCGAGAGCCCATTCTTCTCCGTCGTAGCTCTGATTGACCTGATTCTTTCCCTAAATTCATCTACAATTGAGCTCTATATTTTGGTCCTAGTTTTCTAATTTTTGGGTTTTATTTGATTTTATTTATGTTTGGTTCGCTTTCTCTCTCGTTAGATAACGTCTACGAAGGAGCAGAAGCAGGGGCAGAAGATCAAGAGCTAATATTTGAGTATGGCCAAGGCAAGTTATGACCTTTGATCATGTTGAATCTATTATTTTTAATATAGTATTTATTATTTTATTTTAAATTATCATGCATTGCTATTTTAGTATAAACCTTTGTACCTGGTAGTTACTGTCCAATTTGATTAACCCCTCAATTGATAATTTGAATACCATGTTTCTATTGTCACCTTAGGATGGGTATTTATTTAGTGATACAACACTAGTTATCATATGGGTAGTATGTTTAGTATGCTTATCCATGCTTGTAGTACGTTAGGCTCATTATCACGTGTGGATTAATTAATTAATTTTGACTTAATGAGATATTGAATCATGGTGGTCAGCCACAGTTATAAAATTGAAGTATCATGATATAGGTAGTGTCATTGGTATTGGTTACACAAAACTGGTTTTCACTTGGACGAGTAATCATGTAGTAACGGGGGAAGTGTGGTTAGCACTTCTAGGATATAGATGTCTCACTTGGGTAATGTCTAAGGACTTAACTTTTGCGCCATTGATTTGGCCTTACTGTACAACCATATGTCCAGTATGGCATGGACCTAGCTGATTAATTTGTGAGATTTCAATTTCGATTTCACCATTGAGATGTCAGTGGGTGTCGGTTAGACATTTTCACGGGGCGCAAGAGGGGCTCTCCAACTAGGTGGTTAGCCTGTTCAATAAAGAAACCTTAGCGGGAGGAATCGAGCTAAGGTTGAGCATTGTAAAAGCCTTATTGTGATCTTCTTGGTCGACATGCCTAAGGAAGTGTGTTATACTGGTGACATTACAAGATGGTCATATCATGTGGGTAAAGTTGTGCAACCTCTGCAGAGTGTAAAACTATTCGAATAGCTGTGTCCCAGGTTATGGACAAAACTCGGTGATTTCATACAAGGGGTAGAAATTTTATAAAACCTGGTTAAGTTAGATTTGGATAAGTGAATGGTTAGTTCACTGGGAGATCATCGAGTAGATAGTTGGTTCACTTATAGTTTACTCAATTCCTTTGAATTATTTATTTATTATATGTTTCCAATGTTCGCTTTTAATCTATTTACTATATTTACATTAAATCATTGCTTTCCGTAAAATAACCTTCCAGCTATCATTTGGTCAGCCTTGCATATTATATTGCACTTTTGTTACAAACAACTTGCTGAGTACTCAATATACTTACGGCTATATCCATATTTGTTCAGTTAAAGAAGAAGAACCATACCAGCTAGAGGTATGTGATGGAGGGTACTTCGACGACTTCTTGGAATAGGACTTTGCTCCCCAGTTGATTGCTTACGGGCATGTCGGATGGCCACTTCGTTTCATTGTGTTCCCACTGCTAGTTCTGTTAAGCCTTTTTGGCTGTTAAAGTGTAACTTGACCATAAGGTCACAACTTTGATAATTAATTAATATTTAAGTTTTTCTTAGTTAATCATATGTAGGTTGATATTTCATATGTGTTTACCTTGTGTGCATAGAGAGGTCTGGATTTTGCATGTTCGGGTCTCCACACCACTCCCTATGTCACCACGTCATCCCCCGCTTTCTCAGGTCTGTGTCGCTGCTGAATTCATCCAGGCTGGTGTCGGTCTCTAGCGAGGCAGGGCGAGGCCAAAGGTACAGTGGTAATGGTTGGATGGGAGCCTTCGTGTCCTTTGTAGGGGTGTCAATCAGATCCGGATTATCTATTTTATCTGGTATCCATATCCTAACTATTCGATTTGTATTCGATACAATGGGACTCAAAGAGTGTCAATCATATCTTTATTATCTATTTTACCTAGCATTCATATCCACACTATTTGATTCGTATTTGATCCGTTGACACCCCTAGCCCTTTGGGGTCATTGTAGCCACTACCTTCTTTGTTGTCACTACTGCGTGAGCATGACCATGGCCTCTGCTCGCGGTAGGAATAGGCCAATTGGGCACGGGGAGCCCGAGAGCTTCGCACGCGCGATTGATGCGCGGATCGTTTGATGTATGGCCCTAGGAACACCACCGTTGCACGTTTGGCCTTCGCCAACAATAGGACTGCAAAAGACACACTCGCTGAAGGTCAGCGTACCAAGTGGACAGAGGTCCGATCAAACCATGTATATGAAACATAACACAATAGACTTACCTGGACTGGCAGGCTTCACCAAGGTTGTCATGGAGGGGCAGATGTCATCGTCCTGGGTATGCCCGATCCGCAAGTTCCACCGATGAGCCAGTGGAGAGATGCAGACCATGCAAAACTCCTCCATGAGATCGCACATATTCAGGTGAAGCACAACCCCAAGAACCACCTTGCGTGCATCTCGTCGCCTCAGTTAAGCTTCAAGTGTGTCAAGGACATGAAGTCCCTGATGTGCCTGGTCCAGTGAAGGCTTTTCCCTGGTTCGACCTTGTGATAGAATCACGTCCAGAGCTAGTTGGACTCCCACTTCATCCGTGTTGAATTCATAGGGAAATCCTTTGAACAACCAGACCAACCCTGGAAGCTGACGCTGCCCACATTCAAGTATTACTCGTTGCCTAGTCGCTTCGACTAGCACCGCACGTCGTGTAGTGAGACAAAGACCGACGCTGGGCATGATAGCCTCTAAACGGGCCACCTAGGAGTAGATCGTAAGTTACAGGAGCTCCAATTCATACGTGCAAAGAACCTCACCCACAAAGCGTGCCACAGGAATGCGAAGCTCGGTATCGAAGTAGGCCACAAAGACTAGTGTTTCGCCCTCCCGCAGCCACAGGACGAGCTCATCATCCATCGAAAGGAGAACAAACTCGTGATCAAAGACCTTCCCATCGTGCACGAGGGCATCAAAGAGCTCATCCGTCGCAATCGATCGCCGAGAGTGTTCACGCAGACGCTAGCCACCTTCTCCAATGCTTCCATCGCTTGCAGGTAGTGGGCTCAGACCGCTCATCTTCACCATCGCGACTGCTAGAGATGGCCAATGTGCTACAATGACCGGCGCGCTCACTTCCACGGCCCATCCTAAACAGCGAAAGTATGACGACAAAAGAGTGACGGTGAGCAAAGGAACTACAGGCGGTGATGAGCAAGTGCGAGAAGGAAGAAGCAAGCAACCAAAATCCAAGTGCCACGACACTTATGTACCAATGTGACAAGCTCAATTAATGGCAGTAGGCGAGTGTGCCTTTTTAGGGGACGTGCACGCCCCCGTAACTAGCGCGTGGGCCCACATTGCATGACCAACAACTCCACAGTCACCACGTGGACCCTAGTCTCGCACGTCACGCACGCCCATGACACCGATCGAAAATAGGGCAGGGAAACCGAACGGGCAAATAACCAATGAGCCAAAGGAATCAAGGGGGCCAAGGAGCAAGCAGCATGGTTTTGGCCTACTGATAACGAAGCCCTTTTCCACGAGAGACTACTGTTAGGGGAGTGGCCCCACCTTGGTCCAATCGGCCCACTGCGCTAAAAGGCCCATTATATATGTGACTGTGGCAAGCCCAAAATGGCTATGCTTGGAAAAAGGCATGTTTGTCCTTACTAGTGTAACCCCCAAGGGGGCATTTGTATAAACAATCTTCACATGGCTATAAATACATCCATAAAGACAGTAGAGAAGCCAGGATGAAAATGGAGGGTGGGCTCAAAACTTCAAAGGACTAAGGTAGATTGACACAAATATAGTATTTTACTCTTGTGCAATTCAAATTCATATATAAATAGAAGAGAAACAAAACAAAAGGAGAGAAATAAAAGCTCGCTACCTCGCTGGCGCTCTGTCGGCCGCATCCACTCCATTGTCGATAAGTCTAGGAGAGGCTCAATTTTATCTGCAGTATCACAAATAGAGAACAGGATTACTCAAAGTGCACGAATCGTCCTCATATATAAACTCGACAAAGTAACAGGGAAAGTCTACTACGTGAACAATTTAGCTGAGGCAACATAAATGATTTCCTTCTATTCACCTATAGTCATCAAAATTTGACACAGAAAGCATGCAAACATTCTGATTATTCTAAGCAATCATGGATAGCACATGAATCAGAACAAAACCATGAGAGCTTTGAGGAACATGTAATCAATAGCATTAAAAACAAACTCCCTACACCTAAGCATAGTACATCATAATAGTTTATTCAGTTTGTTCCAGCTTATTCCAAGCAACTTTAAAGTCCTTTAGCACAATCTAAGCAACAAAAAGTGCTACCACACTCCCAACTGTAAATAAACTTAAGATGCACACTTGGCTTCAATCCATGCTTCTCGTTTCACTTCATGACATCCACTGGGAAACTACTACACCCGAAACCGACATAAACAACAAAAATATGAGTAAACTTGAAATATGAAGCAGGCAGAGCATGAGATGATCGTGTAAATAAACAATTATTAATTTCTCACCGCCGGTCTTTTGATTCCACTAATGTCATGAAGAATGGAGATAGGCCTCTTCCGCTTGGAACAATGCGCAGAGCACTCAACGCATCCTAAGGAATGAAACAACAGCCTCACAAGAATCGAAGTTGTAGTAGAAACGAATATGTGCACCGAACTTTTCGGTTCTTCCATGACAATGAAGCATGAAGTCGCCCATCGCAAAATGCATACCATGACTTTGTTGGAGAAGAAGTCGGTGAACGCCGGGATTCCCGGTTGTCGACGTGACGCTTCCGCGTCGATGTTCGTGTGGTCGAACCGCACTTCTATCGTCGGTCGTCAATCCCAACTCGCAAAACATCAAAATCAACAAGAAACTTCTTTTCGAAATAGAGAGAATCAAGACATGAGTGTCCTATGCTTGAGATTCTTTTGCACCGCAGAATCAAACGGTTTTGTGATGGTCATGCAGATCATTTTTCGGTGTTGGCTAATTGATGAAACATTTTTCCCTATCCTTGTGTTCGAAATGAACCAAGAACCGAGTTGAAAGTGATCAAGAACTGAGTTGAAGCTCACCGCTCCATCCGGTCGCGGAGCTTGAGGAGGAACCTCTCGTTGTCCTCCTCGGCGGTGCGTATGAGGCGCTCGATGAGGTTCTTCCGCCCCGCATGCCGAGCCCCGGATGTCCACCTCCTGCGCCGCCGGCGCGGTGAGGATGCCCTTGCGCATGCGGTCGTATGTTGGGAGCTTCTCAATCGCCGCCACCGCAGCCCTCCTTGTCGCCCTCCTCCCGCACCGACCACCCGAACACATCGCCTCCCGACGCCCCCGCCACGACGACGCCGCCACCACATGCTCCGCTCCCGCCTCCCCATCCTCACGATATCCGTGGTCCGGGACGAAGTTCATGGAGAATCCGCGGAGGCGGGAGTGGCAGTGCTGCGGTGGTCGGGAAGGCCCGAGGAGAAGCTGTCGTGGAGGAGCCGCCGATCTCGGCGAGGTCGGTCAGAGGAGGGAGGCGGCGTGGCGGGCGCGGGAGGGAGCGGCGGTGGCGGCGGGTGGGGTCGCGCGGGGAGTCGGTGTCGCGGGCGGCGGTGGAGGAAGCAAAGGCGATGTCGAGCAGTGGCGCCCAGCCCGACAGTCGTCGCGCCGCGCAGCCAGCGCCATCCTCCCGCCGCCCCGCCGCTCCCTCGGGTTCCTTCCAACTCGGCTCGACACGACGCGACACTCGCGATGCCGGGATGGTGGCTGCGCCGCCGGATGGGGGTGCTGCCGCCAGGAGGCGAGGCTCAAGCCTTACTAAGCCTCCCACGGCTTCGCCCCGCATAAAGACACCATAGGGGATGATTCATTTTTAGAGAAAGGCTTAAGTAGTAGCATAAGCATAATAAACATCTACTCCCCACCACTAGTCTCGAGCTCCGGGCAGTCCGTTTGTGGTGTCTCTATAGCTCTATTATCTACTATTTGATCTGTAACTACAATAGGTATATATACAATTTCAAACTCAAGCAAAAAAATGAGTAGAAGCACTATATTCGTAAATGTACAATGATGGATGTACTTTATTGCAAAACATAAAGGTTTATATGAAATTTCAAATTTTGAGTGGGGCATGTGCCCCCACACCTCTACATGTAGTTCCACGTCCACCCATGAATGCAATGGCTTCTCGACTGGATTCATGAAACTTCAAACACACCTTATCTATGGATCTGCCACTAACAATGAGTTGAAAACCGGATGTCTACACCACTCGCTGTATCTCTCATCTGCAGTGCAAAAGACCAAGGAATTAAGCTGCCGTTAAAAGTGAGAGATTCTTAGTAAAAAGAAATGAACACCTCCTCGCGCCATGAAGACGGTATCAGGGTCGTCAACGATGGAACAGGCCAACAGGGTACCCTCGTAGTCAAGGAACAGTACAATCCGGTTTCCCTTCATCACGGCGAGCAACTCATCGAGGTTCTTGACGGGTGACATTGCATCTACACATACCATCCACTCACACACAGCAACCCGCGACAGGGAGCAGCCCATGACGAGTCGTGGACTAATTGGTGTGTGGGGCCTATTTGATGCCGGTGACTTGTGTTATGGTTGGAGAAAGTGATGACTGATTTTTTTTTTTTTGGTTATATCTCAGTCTTTTTTTGGTCTTTTGGATCGTCATCCAATCAGTAGGCTTCATCCAACAATGAGTAGGATCTAAATGTACAACAATGGAAGAACCTTGTGGTTTGTTCAATTTCTAAAGATTTTGTCCCTACTCAATTTTTCAGTTAGGTGGCGTACTTAAGTTGGGAATAATGCGGGCATGTGTGTCAGTGATGCTATGTGTGGCTATAGTGTTTCACCTTATGCAGATGAGGCCATACTAAATCTTTGACTAAGCAAAACTATATTTGCTTTGTAAGTATGTTGACAACCCGAAATGGCAGGGGAGCAAATACTTCGAGAAATTTCTCTTATTCTTGGTGAAACCGTCTTGTCTTCTTGGGGCAACACAACTGGTGTAGCTATTGGTTCAATAGAATTGACTAAAACATGATGTTTGATTCTTCAAAATGCACGCAGTGAAACATGCGCCAATGGCTGAAACATCTATCCAGTACTATCTATTTTAGTTTCAGTGCAATGTCAAACAAAAATCATTGCCTTGATTAATCGAATGAACACGCTCTTGCAGTTTTCTTTTCTCCCAGAACTAGCAGCCATCTTGATTAATTTGCCTAAATTATCAGGAAACGCGTCGTAGTTAACTTCGACGTCAGTCAATTCGCCATTAAACCATTGTGCAGCAGTAGAGCACTACTGAAGTACTGACTACTACTGAAAGACAGGGCACAGCACGGGCCGGGGTTCATGCATGTCCGTGGTCGCTTTGAGTCCCCTGGGTTAAAAGAAAACAGTGAGCGCGACCGCATGCATGCAAGAAATTAAGAACGACAATTAGCACCAGCAGCTCGATCGTGCGCCTGATTTGTAAGTACCCGCTGAGTGGTCAGTATACAGGCAGCACGTGGCGTGGCGTGACTACTTGTATCATACAACTTATGATTTATAATTTTTCTTACAAATAAATTAGACGATTTTTCTATTATCGTTTTGAAGCAGTTTATTGAAATAGTTTTTATAAAATAATTTATTGACATTTAATTCATTCATATAACCACTCGTAATAAAGACAAAAAAAACAAGAACCCACACTACGATTAAGCCGGACGTGGTGTCGATGGTTCATGTAGCCATCCATTAGCAAGTTGGAACGCAGCGAGCCTACATGAATAATACATGATCACAGTTGTAAATTAATAATGTGCATTGAATCGAGCTAACACTAACTTTCCATCGGCCAAATCCAAGTTGTACTTCCACAAATGTAGGTTATCGTAGATTTAATATATATTAAAATATATAGATTGACTATATAAAAATAATATCATTAGATTTATCTTGTAAAATTCTTTCATAATAGACTACATATTTATCTTGTAAAATTCTTTCATAATAGACTACATATGAATGCATATAAGAAGCATCGCGAGCACCGAGGCTCAGTTCTACAACCTGCCGGGCTGTAAATCACGCCATTTGCGAGGCTTTCCTGCCCCTCTTAGTACTAATAATCTGCAGATATGGTAAGAGAGATACAGATGGAGGTTAACCAAGATCTAAATAGAAAACCCCTGTGGAAAAAAAACTGAGGGACGCGACGCGAGAATTATTGAGAACAACTACACATGATGGGGAGCCAATAAATAGAAGAGGGGCTTGAGATCCCCTCACAAACCACTCTCTAAATTGCTCCAGTGTAGGTTTTGTGGATGCTAATTTCTCCTCTCATCTGTCAAACTTCCGCTAACCCAATCTCTCTCATGGTGAAAGAAAAATTCACATAATTGGGGATGAACTCCCAAATTCGGGCAGTAGCAGACGCTGATGTTTTTAATGGCCAAACAGGCGACACCGTACAATGCACATGTAATTAGTACAATGTTCCAAGATTAGCAATATATTTGGGCCTCCATCTAGCAACTTGGGCTCGCAACAAAGAACCTAAAATGGTCTCCACGTGGGAGCGAAATCAGAGCCATACATCACAATCAGGTTTGAGGTAATTGGCCGATTTAACCCCCGCCGCTAAATTTCATACCGGCCAAAAAAAAGGTCGGAATTGCTTGAATTTTTCCAACATAAGAGAAAATCATAACCAAATCAGAGCACATTTCTGTGTGTCCTAGCGGTAACGTCTCTAGCCTTGGAGCTAAAAAATAAAAACCAATTCGGTAAAATCGGTTCTATCGGTGACCTTTAATAAAAAATAAAAATCGGTATTAAAAACCTTTGAGCACAATAAGTGAGGTGACAGAAACATGCATGTCAGTTTGACATGGATGCTCTTTCAGAATAAAACCATATACTAAACTATAAACAATTGTGAGTACAAATCAGCAAGATGGCATCCAAGTTAACCATGCCAAATACACCATAGATTCATTGTTAATTCATAAATGGAACACTGTAGGATCCTAAGATGGCAATCAGAGGAGGTGAATAATGTCTTCAAATTTGACCTCTC
Source organism: Bonia amplexicaulis (assembly GCA_036346245.1). NCBI lineage: Eukaryota > Viridiplantae > Streptophyta > Magnoliopsida > Poales > Poaceae > Bonia > Bonia amplexicaulis. The sequence goes on along the minus strand of CM070735.1, from coordinate 21,536,433 downwards.
CAAATCATATTCTAAAATCTTCACTCTATTAGCTACTGGAATCTAAGAAGATTATATTAGCTCACCAAGAAAGAACACACACGCATGGAAGGAAAATGGAGTTCAACTCCAGGCAACCGATTAGACTACTATAGACACACCTTACCAAGGATATCAGGAATCTAATCCATCTAAGCATCGTAGGGATCTTGACTAAAGTTCTAACATTTCCTTAAAACAACAAATTTGCACCAAAAGCGGACAAAACTCAAAAATTTGGCTAACGACATGCTCGTGGGTTAAGGATAACAAAGATGGTTCTAAATAGGTTTCCATATGTTACAGCAAGCTTGAACACCCAAAGATTCGAGGCCAAAACTCTATAACCACGATTTCACAATAAGTGCTTCAAATGAAAGCAAACCGACAAACTTCAAGATCTTGCTATAGCTAGTCCCTAAATGGATGGTATATGATTCTTATGAGGTATCTCCATCACTTACATGTTCTTAGAACCAGCAAGATCAAGAGAGAAAAAGAGATGGCAAAAACTCCAACCAAGACAAGTACAAAACCAATAAGATCAAGAATACACCATGTAGGATTAAGATAATTGATCTATTGCAACTTGTAGATGAATATTTTTCAACCATTCCACCATAGAGGATAGAGCTCTTTTACCTAATAGCACTCACCCAACACTTAAAAGGTTTATTGGTTGCTTTCCTCTCATAAGCTTTAACTCTAGCTACCAACCACACCTACTCAAATAGATAAGGTAACCAATCTACATCTAACCCTAATGGATACTATCCATTAGAATAATAAAAAACCGTTAACCCTATACACCAGGTTTTACACACATAAGACTTGTGCACGCTTTTCAAAGAGTATAAACTCAAACCCATTAAGAAGCAAGCTTCCATCTACTTAGCCTCCTTAGGAATTACTTGACCTAAACCGCTCTCCAAATGCCCTCCAAGCTCACGGTTTTGATCCCTTTGCCGCTTTTGGTATTTTGGTTTCCCTGCCAAAATGTCTTTGTCTTGACTGTAGACCTCACCTCTTCCCTAACTCTAGTCAATGGTCATCTCTTATTTATCCCCATACTTGCAATATGTACATCCACCAATAGCTCATGCATCGGTGAATCTCTCCATGTCGGTTTCCCCTGATCACGCCTCACTTGCACCGACCACACTATTCGATGAACCATTGCTCGAAACTTTCCTTCGACATCTCTTGTCTTCTCCTGTGCTCCAATTTAGCCCAACCATCCCGCTCGACTTCGTTGACCACACTTCAACTGATCCTCGAGCCTAGTCCCAGCCCATGCTGGCGACCATAGCTGTCTCCAAGCACCCTGCACATCAAAGACCAAAAAATTATTTATGGACAAAAGTTCTTTAGAACTTAACTTATATTACTCTAAACATACTTTATGCATCATTAATGCACCTAAACCACAGACCCTAACCCTCTAAGACCAAATCACAATGCACTCACCCAGTACACTATTGCCAGCACCGGTTAGACCACAAAGCCCAAACTAGTCTGACCGCCTCGTTCCACCCCAGGGTGGAAACGAATCGGATACGATCGAATAGTCTTAAATACGAATACAAATCCATGTTTTTAAAACGAATACGAATTCGAATATTCTCAAATACGGATACGAATATTCTTGAATACGAATACAAATATTTTCAAATACGGATTTTCTCGGATATGAATATCGAATAAAATAGATTCCTAGCGGTTTTGCCGATTTTTCACCAGTTTTTGACAGGTTACCGATTTTAAACCGCCTAAATTCAAATTTTGAATCACAAAATTCGTATGGATTTTTCATGGGTTCTAGAAACGGATCGAATGTGAATATGAATATTCTCAAATACGGATACAAATATTTTCGAATACGAATACAGACATTTTCGAATACGAATTTTGCTTACCACATTAGTGTTTTCTCGGATACAAATATCGAATAAAACGAATTATCTGTTACAGTTTTCCACCCCTACAAGGAACAAGGGAGCGTTTGACCATAGCCACCAGGCCGATTAGACCATCGGCACCTCTGCCGATCAGACCGCCAATCAAAGGCTGATCTAACTGCCGTCACGCTGAGCACGACACTCGGAAAAACTCTCTAAAAAATAGATACCGTCAACTATTTTCTGATCGAACCGCAACCTCAACATGACTGTCACCATGGCCGATCATAGCCGATTAGACTGCAACACCTATGCCGATCTGACCACCGCCTGGCCGATCTAACTTTTGCCTCGCAAATATGTCAGGTAAAAAACAAACTTTCATAAATACAAAGTTTAACTCGACTAGATTGCCAATTGCTCAGTACAAGTGAACCATTATTCTCAACATAGTTATTCAATCACCGTTTTAAAACGCATGTCTTGGAAGTAGTTGTATGGTCACCAAATGATCGAGACCATAGTTGAATAATCAACAGATTACTGATGAGACATGAGAACAGCATAGAACAATCTTATTTATAAGCTGAACCAGTATCCCCTTTTACTACTTAATTAAGAGTGCAAAAGTGCAATACATGAATGAATGATGGACCCTGCTCTCTGCGCATTACATTTTGCATCCTTCAATGAGCAAAAATGAATAATCACATAATGCAAACCAATGGTTTGCTTCTTGGCCTCCTCCAAGCTAATAGCCATTGCACACATGGACTCAGGTATCAGCAGAGTCTCATCTGTGCCCTCCCCAAACCAGAACAATCATATCTAGAAGACCAGAACCCTTACCCACACTACGGAGTCCTAATATTTTCTTCCTGCAAATTGTTATGTAGACTAATGTTCTTCCCTGCAAATTCTTATGTAGACTAATGTTCTTCCCTGCAAATTCTTATGTAGACTAATGTACATACATACATTGATGATTCAATCTAAGATACAACTAATTTCTGCAACTTCTGACTGCCCGTGCGTCACAGTTACTGTGACTTTCACCTCTTGCCAGAAGGTTGATAAGCTGCAACCTGTGTAGAAACCAAGAGCTTGTATGGACTATGACACATTCAAGGTAGAGATGAAATAAGAGCTACTATTTGTGCGGTTCAACCGCATGTAGCCTCAACAACAGCCCTTTTCATTGTCCCAGGGCATGGATCTCCACCAAAGACCTCCGGAACCACACTTACCCCACAGCGTTCTTGACCAATGCAGTTCTGCAAAAACTGTCAGTGTGAATAACATAGATTGTAGGTACAAACACGAATACGTATTAAGGGTTTGGCTCTATCAACGCAGTGCTTGAAAATCCTTTTTTACCTTCCAAAATATGTCATATGACTTGTGTGCATGACAGCCTCCTTCGGAGTAGCTCCCACAGGAGCCCTGTGGTGTGCCAAAGCTAGCAAATTTTATTTCAGTTATCTTCCGTCCATGATCACACTGGAGGTGTACCTTTGCTTTCTCATAGTCTTTCGTGTGCCAATTCTTCATTGATGGCTGCCATTCAGATACATCAGCGCAGACACTTCCGGTGGTTCTTTTCACCATCGAGATTCCGGTCGGGTCACCACCCCAATCCTCGAATATCACCATAAGGTTCCCTGTGGGATTAAGCCATGAACGAGGAACATGGTACCTGGAAGACCATGACATTAGATGTAAGAGCTTCACTAGAAAACATAGACATGTTATCATAGTGATAAATGTAAGAGCTCCACTAGTAAACATAGACATGTTATCATAGTGATAAATGTAAGAGCTCCACTAGTAAACATAGACATGTTATTGTAGTGATACTTTTATTGAGTGCCTACCATGTCTGAGAAGAGTCGCCGCAGTTGGTTTGACACTTTGTCTCATCGTATTCACCACGGTAATCACAGTATCCACAAGTTCCAGAGGCCTTGTAGCCAGGCCAATATCGACCGATACCTTGTCCGTTTATCCAGATCTGCCCCTTTCCCATGCTACTCATGTCCAAAGCTAATGGCTCATCACCATCTGGAGCATTGAAAAAAGCCTGAAGAGAGGAAATTACAGGATAAATCTTCTGAGAAACAATGGTTCTCTCACATGGATAGCAATTAATCATGTGTTAAGGTTCTTCATTACCTTGTACCATGTTAGAGGCTGCTTCTGCACAGGTTCTCCCCACTCAACCGATGAGCTTCCACTAAGTGAATGAAGACTCAAAGCTTCACCTTTCAGACCAACCTGTACAAATTCAGTAAGTTGTTTAGGTTCAAGTGTACAGCATATTACTCATGTTGATAACAATACATAACAATGAAATATGTAACCTGATAGGTCCATTTCTGCCATGTGAGATCTCTTCTTCCCTCATTCAGGCCATCCAATGTGACCGGACCGAGGATTCCAGCATTCCAAGTCTCAAAATGTTCACCCACATTCTACAATAGAGGAAAATGGAAACTGAATCTAGGAAGGCTCAATAGCGCGCTATGAAGAGTACTATCTGCTAGTGAACAAAACTTCCGATTACCGGGAGACCAACTGCTATACTTAAGCAGGAAATGGTGTTGCTGCCTGCCCACAGTTTCACATTTCCTGTATATGTCAGTTTTGGGTTTTCAACACTACCATACGCAGTTCCTGCCAATGAATTGGAGAGCATATTAAAGATCAATTGACACAGCTGGGGGCTGGAGTTCTGGGGTTTCTGGAGGGGGAGAGCAGATTCTCATGTTTTACCTGTTAGCTGTCCATTAATAAAAATATGCAAAGCATGACCAGCCGACATCACAGTGAGCATGGGATTTTTCCCATTACTGAGGAACTGCTCATCCTGGGCAACATCAACACTGATATTGAAATTTTTAGTACTCTGAATTGTAAAGAATGAAGAACCATTTATTCAAATTTGATTTGGAGTTAGGCTACTTACTATGTTGTATACCACAAGTAGTCTGTGTTATCCCTCGTCACATTTATTTGTTCCAGTAATCCTACTGTTGTAAATGGTTCATCACCAAAGGAATTTATCTCCTCATTGTATGACTGCCACGTAAATCCTCCAGCCCATTCCATTTTCATTTGTGAAATCTGACTTCCAACCTGCATAAACATATCATTGTATGACTTAATGAGTTCAATTTTTTTCAACAATGATAAAAAAGGTCTACGTTCAGATTGGATGAAAAGTAAATTTATAGAACTCATACATTAACTTAGAATAACAGTAAAACGAAGGAAATGCTACATGGATTAAATTGAAAGGGATAAATACCCAATTTAATCAAGCAACTCAATTTAGATTCGGAGGGAAAGAAAGTTGTTGCATGAACCAAAAATAATTCAAGTGCCTGATCTCACCCTAGCGGTGTTGAAGACTGTTGTTTTGCAATCCGGGAGAATACTTATGGACCAAGGAGGCAGGTCGTAATGGAGGTGTACCTTTGCTTTCTCATAGTCTTTCGTGTGCCAATTCTTCATTGATGGCTGCCATTCAGATACATCAGCGCAGACACTTCCGTGGTTCTTTTCACCATCGAGATTCCGGTCGGGTCACCACCCCAATCCTCGAATATCACCATAAGGTTCCTGTGGATTAAGCCATGAACGAGGAACATGGTACCTGGAAGACCATGACATTAGATGTAAGAGCTTCACTAGAAAACATAGACATGTTATCATAGTGATAAATGTAAGAGCTCCACTAGTAAACATAGACATGTTATCATAGTGATAAATGTAAGAGCTCCACTAGTAAACATAGACATGTTATTGTAGTGATACTTTTATTGAGTGCCTACCATGTCTGAGAAGAGTCGCCGCAGTTGGTTTGACACTTTGTCTCATCGTATTCACCACGGTAATCACAGTATCCACAAGTTCCAGAGGCCTTGTAGCCAGGCCAATATCGACCGATACCTTGTCCGTTTATCCAGATCTGCCCCTTTCCCATGCTACTCATGTCCAAAGCTAATGGCTCATCACCATCTGGAGCATTGAAAAAAGCCTGAAGAGAGGAAATTACAGGATAAATCTTCTGAGAAACAATGGTTCTCTCACATGGATAGCAATTAATCATGTGTTAAGGTTCTTCATTACCTTGTACCATGTTAGAGGCTGCTTCTGCACAGGTTCTCCCCACTCAACCGATGAGCTTCCACTAAGTGAATGAAGACTCAAAGCTTCACCTTTCAGACCAACCTGTACAAATTCAGTAAGTTGTTTAGGTTCAAGTGTACAGCATATTACTCATGTTGATAACAATACATAACAATGAAATATGTAACCTGATAGGTCCATTTCTGCCATGTGAGATCTCTTCTTCCCTCATTCAGGCCATCCAATGTGACCGGACCGAGGATTCCAGCATTCCAAGTCTCAAAATGTTCACCCACATTCTACAATAGAGGAAAATGGAAACTGAATCTAGGAAGGCTCAATAGCGCGCTATGAAGAGTACTATCTGCTAGTGAACAAAACTTCCGATTACCGGGAGACCAACTGCTATACTTAAGCAGGAAATGGTGTTGCTGCCTGCCCACAGTTTCACATTTCCTGTATATGTCAGTTTTGGGTTTTCAACACTACCATACGCAGTTCCTGCCAATGAATTGGAGAGCATATTAAAGATCAATTGACACAGCTGGGGGCTGGAGTTCTGGGGTTTCTGGAGGGGGAGAGCAGATTCTCATGTTTTACCTGTTAGCTGTCCATTAATAAAAATATGCAAAGCATGACCAGCCGACATCACAGTGAGCATGGGATTTTTCCCATTACTGAGGAACTGCTCATCCTGGGCAACATCAACACTGATATTGAAATTTTTAGTACTCTGAATTGTAAAGAATGAAGAACCATTTATTCAAATTTGATTTGGAGTTAGGCTACTTACTATGTTGTATACCACAAGTAGTCTGTGTTATCCCTCGTCACATTTATTTGTTCCAGTAATCCTACTGTTGTAAATGGTTCATCACCAAAGGAATTTATCTCCTCATTGTATGACTGCCACGTAAATCCTCCAGCCCATTCCATTTTCATTTGTGAAATCTGACTTCCAACCTGCATAAACATATCATTGTATGACTTAATGAGTTCAATTTTTTTCAACAATGATAAAAAAGGTCTACGTTCAGATTGGATGAAAAGTAAATTTATAGAACTCATACATTAACTTAGAATAACAGTAAAACGAAGGAAATGCTACATGGATTAAATTGAAAGGGATAAATACCCAATTTAATCAAGCAACTCAATTTAGATTCGGAGGGAAAGAAAGTTGTTGCATGAACCAAAAATAATTCAAGTGCCTGATCTCACCCTAGCGGTGTTGAAGACTGTTGTTTTGCAATCCGGGAGAATACTTATGGACCAAGGAGGCAGGTCGTAATGCATTCCATTGAAAGCTACCCTTGCATAAGATACTTTATCCTTGTTCTCAAGGAAAGCTGCACAAGCTCCTGTGCTTGATCTAAATACGGATGACTGAACAGAAAATTACCGAGAAATCAGTTCTGAATAAAATATCGAAGGTCTGAAGGACAGGAGAGAACAGAATGTCATAACAACCTGCTGAGCATTCCCAAGTGAAGTTACAATGGGGTCTCCTGCAACCAAGGTTGGTTCGCAAAGCTTGATGGCTTTATGCAACTCCTTCAAGTGACCCCATTTTGGTTCTCTCAACAAGCCTGAGGAAGTGAGAGGGGGTGGCTCAGATCAATTTGGTAAATGAAAGGAGTATATTGTATAATACTGGAAATGGTAGGAAAAACCAATTTCATTTCATTTAGTATCAAATGTCACCATTACATAGCAACTCTTATCCCATCGAAGGATCTTTGATAACATAAACAATTTCTTTTCCCACTGCATCTTACATGGATTAGGAACTTACATCATATCAAGCATTCAATGGATGAAAACCATTCTTCAACTTGTGGACAAGGGATTGTGAATTTGAATACTACACTGGAAACTAGTCAAACTACCATATTGCTTTGTACTGTCAAGGGAAAAATGCTCCCAGAAAACACCTACACCTTTGTTTCACTGAAGTTCACTAGAAAGGAACATTCAACTCAAACAATAAATTAAGAGGGAAAATCAACCTTTAAGCATTTAAGGAAAATTGTGTGCATAAATGCTGCTTCAGACCTAAAAAAACATGTAGTACCAACCTTTACATGACAGGAAATATGTGTAAACTATATACCTCTTACCAAGTACACCATACATTTAGGTGAACTAACAACCATATGCAAGACATGGAGATTGGAGAGTGCTGAACTCACCATACTCATCAATAGGAGCATCATAGTCATAGCTAGTTGCAATGAATGGACCACCAGCCGTGCGCCCGAAGTTTGTTCCTCCATGATACTGAAAAGTGGCGTCAGAACTTGAGACTACTCAATATTTTGGTGACTTGATAAGCTTCAGGTAAATAGTAAGGATCGATGTGACCTACCATGTAATAATTAACAAAAGAGCCACCCTTCTGGATAAACTTGGCAACACCATATGCTAGATCCTCTACTGGTCTATGTGGAACTGGAATGCCAAAGCCTGTATACCTGCATTTAAGAGAACACAAGAAAGATATATAAGGAGAAAGATAAAGACATGACAATCATCAGGGCTTTAGAAAAATAAAAAAGGGAAGTTACCAAGCAGTCCAAGCCTCAGTCCACATGGTAGGCTTATGAGGTTTATTTGGGGAGAACCAGTCACAGTAAAATCCATTGCACGTATTAATCTGCCACCGGTAAATCACAGTAAGATCTAGCTGAGTGAAAAACATCCGGCACAATTTATATTTACTGAGATCTGTATCATGTAAGAGTGGAAGATATTATCTTTTTAGAAAAACGAAAGACTTAGCAAATCATCCAATGTGTTAAAGTTGATCCGAATTCATACCGTGTCCGTATAGGATACTTCATCGCTTTATGCCAGATGTGGCATAGTAGGTGCATGCACAAATTATATCAGACGAGGTGTCAATCTATAGCATTCGACTCTGATTCGGTTTTCTCTCCGTGTGAGACTCTTTTTCCTCACACTATATATATGTACTCCAGTAGCCCATAGAAAAAGTAAGCGCTTCATTGTAAACTCTCCTCATTACAGTGATTTGCCTTCGAGCGCCCGTGGTTTTTTTCCCGCAAGGGTTTTCCACGTAAAAAATCATGTCGCTTGTCTATTTTTATGTGCATTATTTGCAACAAGTGGTATCAGAGCACAGGAGATTAGAGCACAGGATATTAATGTTTGAGAGATTGAAAAAAAAGTCATCCAATCCGAGCGTCATCGAATCCAATCCGAAAAAAAAACCATCGACGCGTCGGAGGCCTCCGCCCAGCGTTCCCAAGGCGAGCGTCCTGACCCCATACGACAGCATCAGCACCGCTGGTTCTCACATCTTCGATGAGAGGGTGACAGGCGAAAGCGACGTCTCGTCCTCACGCCACGATCCGCGTCGCCTGAGCATCGTTTTCCGTCTGCCTCGCAAGCCAGGAAAGCAAAATGTCGTCCCGAGGAGGAAGCAAAATCGCTTTGTCTAGAGCAAACATCCAACACGAGAAGCCAGTGCAAAGCAAAGCAATAAAAGGGTGCAGAAACCGAGGACCAAAAGGAAGCAAAGAAGAGAGAGAGCAGCAAGCTGTTGATTGATATTTTTTGGTAGAAATTGATAAGTGCAAGAATTTTGCTAGGTATACACAAACTCGTACCAGCAAAATTTGGTTTTCTTCCGCATGGCGACTCTTAAGTATGATCTTCCGCTATTGGATCGCGACACGAAGGTTTCTCTACGGCAAGTCAAGATGCGAGCTGTTTTATCACAGCTTGATTTGGATGATGCACTTATGGGGATCGATAAGATGCCAGCCACATTGTCCGCTGATAAGAAGCGACGAAAAGATCGTAAGGCCTTATCTCAAATCCATCTTCATCTATCAAATAATATTTTACAAGAGGTTATGAAGGAGACATCCGTCGCCGCATTATGGCTAAAGCTGGAGCAGATTTGCAGACCAAAGATCTGACCAGCAAGATGCATCTGAAGCAGAATCTTTATTCCCACAAGATGGCGGAGGGTGCCTCATTGTTGAACCACCTAACAGCTTTCAAGGAAGTTGTTGCAGACCCCGAAGCTATGGAGGTAAAGTATGATGAAGATTTGAGTCTTATTTTGCTATGCTCTCTGCCCAGTTCGTACTCTACTTTTAGAGATACTATTCTATATAATCGAGATACTCTTACTCTTAGTGAAGTTTAGAAAGCTTTGTATGCTAAAGAAAAGATGAAACCTATAGTTCTAGGTAAAAGTTCATGTACGCATGCAGAAGGTTTGTCTGTTCGCGGCAGGCAATACGAGAATAGTTCAAACGGCAATTCAAAAGGCAGAAGCAAAAGCAGATACAGAGGCAGATCTAAATCTAGGAACAGGAAGTCATGCAGGTATTGCAAGAAGGATGGTCATGACATATCCGAGTGCTGAAAAATGCAGAATAAGGAGAAGAGGAAGAACAATTTTAAGATGAATCAACAAGATGATGAACCTAGAGCCATCATTGTCACCAAAGAAGGTTCTGATGGAGATGTTCTCGTTGCCGTTGCCGGTGATTCCAAAACCAGTGATGAATGGATTCGTGATTCAGCCTGTACTTTTCACATGAACCCGAACCACGAGTGGTTTGTTACCTATGAAGCTATGCCAAGTGGATCCGTGTTGATGGGTGACAATACACCATGCAAAGTTACAGGCATTGGTTCTATCCAAATCAAGATGTTTGATGGCACCATCAAGACTTTGTCGGATGTTCGTCATATTCCGAATTTGAAGAGAAATCTTGTTTTGTTGAGTACAAGTATTCAGGTGGAGGTGGAGTTCTGAAAGTCACCAAAGGTTCTCTTGTTGTGATGAAGGGTGATATAAAAGCTGCCAACTTATATCATCTATGAGGCACTACAATTTCAGGTAATACTACTGTTGCCTCAAATAAATCATCTGATTCTGATGCTACTAATCTTTGGCATATGCGTCTGGGGCATTTGAGTGAAGCTAGAATGATGGAACTATGCAAAAGAGGATTTCTTGATGGTCAAAGCATCAACAAGTTGAAGTTTTGTGAACATTGTGTCTTCGGCAAGTAAAAAAGGGTGAAATTCAGTACTGCGACTCACTTTACAAAAGGCATATTGAATTATGGTTACTCTGATTTGTGGGGAGAATCCCGCGTTCCGTCACTTGGAGGTGCTAGCTACATGTTGATCATCATTGATGATTACTTAAGAAAAGTTTGGGCATATTTTGTCAAGCACAAATCAGATGTATTCAAAACATTCAAGGAGTGAAAGATTATGATTGACAAACAAACTGGCAAACATGTTAAGAAGCTTCGTACCGACAATGGCTTGGAGTTCTGTTCTGGAGAATTTGAAACTTTATGCAAGTCAGAAGGTATTGTGAGACATTGGGCATGTTCTTTTCCTCCGAAGCTGACGGCTTTTGGCTTTTGCTACAGAACCTAACTTTTAAACGGAGTATTTTCTCAAAACAGGGTCTACAAGTTAAACGATGTACACGTTAAAAGTCCAACATCTGTACCATCCAAAATCGCAGGTGAGTATCTCTCCATAATCTGTACCGTAAACAGTCAAAATTCAAAAATTTCAACCAAAAGCCATAAGCCGCAGTCGTTGCCAAACAGGCTCATTATACCATCCCAGGCTCTCCTCAACAAAACGGTGTGGCCGAACGCATGAACAGAACCAACATGAAGAAGGTACGTTGCATTTTATCAAATTCTGGATTATCTAAGAGTTATTGGGCTGAAGCCGCTTCCACTGCTTGTTATTTGATCAATTGGTTACCGAATTTGGCTATTGATAAGAAGACTCCAATTAAGGTATGGTCTGGCTCTCCAGCAGATTATTCAAACTTAAGAATATTTGGCTGTCTTGCTTATGCTCATGTTAACAATGGTAAATTAGAGCCTAAAGCAGTTAAGTGTATTTTTCTTGGTTATAAAACTGGTGTGAAAGGATATAAATTGTGAAATCCTGAAACTAGAAAGGTGGTTATTAGCGGAAGTGTTACTTTTGATGAGTCTGCTATGTTGCATGATAAGCCATCTATTGATGTTCCCGTTGAGAAGCAATCAAGCATGCAGGTGGAGCATGTTATTGATTCAGGATCTACACCAGAAGTCGACAAGGAAAATATTTCAGAATCCCCTGTTGTTGAGCAGCCAATACATCGTTCCATTGCAGTTAATAGACAGAGGATGAACATTCAGCCTCCTAAGAGATTGATTGAAGAAGCTAATGTTGTGGCTTATTGTTTAAATATGGCAAAAGAAATTGAAGGTACTGCAAAACCTTCAACTTATTCAGAGGCTATCTCTTCTAGTGATTTAGAAAGATAGATGATTGCCATGTATGATGAGATGGAATCTCTTGACAAGAATGGCACTTGGGAGCTGGTCAAGTTGCCAATTGAAAAGAAACCTATTCGCTGCAAATGGATCTTCAAGAAGAAAGGAGTTTCACCAATCGAAGAGATTAGATACAAAGCAAGCTAGATGCAAAAGGATACATCTAAATTCTAAGTATTGATTTTACAGATGTCTTTTTCCCTATTGTGAAGCATAGTTCTATTCGCACTTTACTCAGCATTATGGCTATGCATGATTATGAACTTAAACAATTGGATATGAAAACCGCATTCTTACATGGGGAATTGGAATAAGACATTTATATGGAGCAACCGGAAGGTTTCGTCATTCCGAGAAAGGAGAATTTTATTTGCAAATTGAAGAAATCTCTTTATGGTTTGAAGCAATCACCTAGACAATGGTACAAGAGATTTGACTCCTTTATGATATCTCGGAATTTAAAAGATCTAATTATGATAGCTATGTTTACTTGAAGACTGTTAATGGTTCAATTATTTATTTGCTCCTATATGTTGATGATATGTTGATTGCTGCAACAGATAAGGCTGAAATTTCAAAATTGAAGGCACAATTAAATAGTGAATTTGAGATGAAAGATCATGGTGCAACAAAGAAGATTTTTGGTATGGAAATCATTATAGACAGACAGTTTGACAAAGTATACCTAAGTCAAAAAGGGTATATTGATAAAGTTCTTCGTCGTTTCAACATACATAAGGCTAAATCTGTGAGTACTCCCTTAGCTGCACATTTCAGACTTTCTTCAGCGTCATCTCCGCAATCAAATGATGAAATTAAGTACATGTCTAGAGTTCCATATGCGAGTGCAGTTGGTTCGTTTATGCATGCTATGGTATGTTCTCGCCGCGATTTATCTCAATCATTAAGTGTGGCTAGTAGATACATGGCTAATCCTAAAAAAGAGTATTGAAAAGCAGTTCAATGGATTTTCAGATATTTGCGGGGCACATCTAATGCTTGTTTACAATTTGAAAAGACTAGAGATGAACTCGTTGGTTATGTAGATTCTGATTTTGCTGGAGATTTGGATAAAAGAAAATCTCTCACTAGTAATGTGTTCACTGTTGAAAGGTGTGCCCTTAGCTGGAAAGCAAGTTTACAAGATATCGTTGCCTTGTCTACTACAGAAGCTGAGTATATAGCTATTTCTGAAACTTGCAAAGAAACCATTCGGCTAAGAGATTTATTTACTAAGCTTTGTGGAAATACATCTTACACTATAATATTTTGTGATAGTCAAAATGCTAATTGCCTTACAAAAGATCAAATGTTCCATGAGAGAACAAAGAACATTGATATCAGGTATTACTACATTCGATATGTCATTACTCAAAGTGATATTAAAGTCTGCAGGATAAGTACTCATGATAATCCAGCTGATATGTTAACAAAACTAATTCCTGCATATACTCAAACTTAGTTGATATTACTCACTAGTCCTTTGGACTTTTGACGCTCAAGGTATGGATGATAATTTTATTGGATGAGTTTATCATATTCTTCGACTACTAAAGGGAATTCGGCTCAAGATAGAGATTGTTAAAGTTGATCCGAATTCGTACCGTATCCGTGTAGGACACTTCATCGCCCTATGTCAGACGTGGCATAGCAGGTGCATGCACAGGTTGTATCACACGTGGTGTCAATCTGTAGCAACCGACTCTGATTCGGTTTCCTCTCCGTGTGGAACTATTTTCCCTCACACTATATATATATATATGTACTCCAGTAGCCCACAGGAAGAGTAAGCACTCCATTGTAAACTCTGCTCATTATAGTGATTTACCTTCGAGCGCCCGTGGTTTTTTTTTCCCGCAAGAGTTTTTCACGTAAAAATTCGTGTCTCTTATCTCTATTTTTCTGTGCATTATTTGCAACACAATGTATGATCAATCATTTTCTTTTCTTTCTTGGACAATGGCCACAAAGGTCAGCGACCCCAGCACACTAAAGAAACGAGGAACTGCTGCCTACGGTACATGTATTAAAGAGAAGTAAAGTACATACAATTGGATCCGGGGCATCATCTTCTTTGCACATAACCCATGGAACACCGGTGTTGAGTGCAACCGCCATGTTCGCTGCCCATGACGCGTAGGCCTTGGCGGGCTCGCCCTGATCCCACTCCAAGGGTCCAAATTCATTCTCAATCTGCATGGACAATCAGAATCCAAAGGTAGGTTGCATTGAAAAGAATACCAATATGCCATCAACACAGATCAAGAATGGAACAACTGCAAGCATACCTGGGAGAGGATTATTGGCCCTCCTTGCCATTCAAAGAGCCCTTCCGACTTCATCATGTCGACGATCTTCGTGGTGAACTTCTGCATCGCAGCCTGTTTGAAGAATCACCAAAATCAAAACCAAATTTACAGAGAGTATAAATTCTAGAAAGGGGCTGAAGATGGAAAGTAGAGCTGTCAAAACGATTATTGCCTTGAACGGCTCGTTATCAGTCCTAAAGCTGATGCCGGGGACATACTTCAGCCAAACAGGGAACCCACTGCAACCAAAAGGAGGAAAAGGGAACATAATTTAGCATAGTTCAAACCAACTCAACATCAAAGAATTCTATTTTAATTATCCCTCATTAACCAAATTGAACCCAAAAATCCAAATGATTTTACACGACACCATCAGCTACAAGATCATCAAAACTGCCTTAAAAAGCAAATTAACAACTTAAAAACTTGATTTTTGGCGCTCCCTCGCCACCCAAACTCACACACTCCAAAAGAAAGAGTAATGGCTACCGCAAGAGAATCAGAGCCACCCAAAGCATGTCGCAGAAAAGCAACAATAAAAAGAAGATGTTCAGAGCAATGCGAGGAAGCCAGGCTAGTAGTTGTTACCCGAAGTTCCACTCCGCGCAGACGTAGGGGCCAATGCGGAGGTTCACGTAGAGGCCGGCCTGCTTCACCAATTTGATGAAGTGCACCAGATCATACCTCCCATCGAAGTAGTACTGCCCAATCAACCGCCACATCAAGAACGGCAGGGGAAAAAACCAACTTTTTTACAGGAAATTCTTGCGCCAGCGTCGGTCCTTGGGTTTGGTAACTACCACCTACCTGACCGGGGGAGGGCTCGTGGCCGTTCCAGAAGACGTACGTCTGCACTACGTCGAGGCCGCCGTCCTTGGCCTTCTGTATCAGATCCGGCCACATCTGCACGCACCAAGAAAACAAGCACGCGAGAGAGTCACACCACGAGCCGCTGCGGCGGACGCCACCGACCCCGCATTCCCGGGGAGGAGAGCGAGGCGTCGGAGAAGGAGCAAGAAGCGAAGGGCGCGCACCTCGGGGACGCTCCTCGGGTAGTGGATGGAGCCGGAGAGCAGGATCCGGCGCTGCCCGTTCACCACCACGGCCTTGCGGTCGTAGGTCACGGCCGCCGACGCCGCCGCGGCCAGGACAGTCACCGCGACGGCGACGGCGAGCGCGGCCGGAGCCGGCGGCACGGAGGCCATGTGGAGGAAGAAAGGGAGGGAAGTGAAAAGAAAAAGGAGAGAGAAAAGGCCGCGCCTTTCGGTGCTCTTCCCTCCACTGAAAAGTGCGAACGAAGTGAGGCGCCCACTGAGGGCACAAGAGGACAGAGAGGGAGGTATCGCGCGCACACACTCTCTCTCTCTGCTGGGTTTTGTACTTTTGTCTGCTTCGCCGGTGCTCCACACTTCACAGCTGGTTTCCTCGTGCTCTTTCTTGCTTTCTCTCTCCTATTCCTGCTCTGCAACAAGTGGCTAGCACATTCTTTCTTGGTGATTTTGCTGCTAATTTTCTCTCTGGAGGTTTTGCTTCCTCTCTCTCTCTAGGCTTAGTTCTTGGGATTAGTGGAGATGGCAGGGCTTAATTATGTTGCAGAGGGTGCAATTAACCATTGATCCCTCTTCTGTGTAAAAAAATGGTTTTGGGGGAGAAGGGTTGCGGGAAAAGGGTGCAAGAATCTAGGAGGGGAGTGGGAGTGTGATTACTGAGGACTGGGTGGTGAGAAGGCTTGGACTGGGGTCAAACTACTAGTGTTGTTAATTAGAGAAAAAGAAAGAGAGTGAAACTGCTGTGGTGGGTCCACAAGAAAGAATAGGTTATGTTCTTTTCAGCTTTTAAAAACTGTTTTTTAGTTTTTCTACAGTAACTAGCTTTTAAATAGAGTATTTTTTCAAGATAAGATCTACTAATTAATTATAGTACATACTTTATTAACTTCATTTATATTGGTAAAAATTGAATGTGAGTTTCGGTTACTCTGTAATCTCTCATACAAACAAATTTAAAGTTCATGTGGCGCAAAAAAAAAACAATGTGCCCATAGTATGGTGTCCCTCTGGGACTTGCGCTACACAAAGAACACAGTATGGAGCGGCAATTAGTATTTGGGATAGTTATTTAACAGGTTGTTTCGGGGCGATTTATTAAAATAAAATTTTGAAAGTAATTTTATTGATTTATTAATATTTAATTTATTTATATAAACATTATAGCTATAAATCATCACCGACAAAAAATAATCCACCCTTTATATATGGGATAGGAAGTTTCGGTGGGAGTTGGGGTGATGGGGTGGAGCCCACATGGCCTTTTTGCCTCTCTTTCGTGTGGGCCCTCCCTTGCTTACGTGAGAGTGCAGTTCTACGCTCTCTTTAATTTCTTTTTAAAGCATTTTAATTTGCTGGATATATGTAGTATCGAGTTCGCTGGAGATATAGAGCTAGCTGCCTAACAAGCAAAGCAACATCCAATGCTCATTTTAGTTCCTCTCCATTTTTCTGAGAATTTTCATGTTCTTCATTTTTGTCATCGACAAAAACAATGTAACGTATCTCCTTTTGATTCGTCATGCTTCTAGGAGGACATTTAGTGTGCTTGGTGCTTCCCGTGCTACCTTCCTTTAAAAAAAAGCAAATGGTCATAAAAAAATTTAAAAAAATAGTTAGATAGGATATGGTGTCATGTAGCGTCATGCAAAAATTCAACTTAAAATACGGCGTATGTCAAGAAAAATAAAAAAGACAAATTTTAGTGAACAACAGCTCTTTTTTTTGTTTCTCCATGTGTAGATCGAATTTAGATTTAAATTTTTGCATGATGCTAGATGATATCGTACTCTATCTAACAACAATTTTCAGAATTTTTCATGGCCATCTACATCATTTTTCTAATGGAGTTAGCACGGGGAAGCACTGTAAGACTAGAAGCACGGAAAATGTAAGCAAGTAACTACTAAAAGCTGCAAAAACAAGGTAAAAATTGTAGATGGATTACCTCATGTGTAAGCAAGTGGCATAACTAAGGCCTATTCTTTTAAATTTTCAGTAGTTTTTGGCTTTCCTCAATAATTACTATTTATAAAACTAATAAGTAATGGCTGTAAATTATAAATCGCAGCCTAAACAAACGGACCACGCGAGTAAACACAGCTTACTCATGGGTGTCATAAGGCTTGTACTGGCGTGTGTTGACCACTTCATTTATGTCTACTTTTTTTCACATCCTTATGTTATGTGCTCCATGTCACGTAAAGGTAATCAATCATCTTCCATACGTGACAAATCGGATCAATAAATTAAATAGTAGTAGTAAAAACGACATGTATTACTACTAAGCTATACGTAGCTCCGGATGATTTCTGCCGATTAATTTGGACAGTCACCGACAGGTAGATCGACCTCATCTATCCGACTAGAGGCGCATTACATGTGACAGTAGCTAGTAATATGGGGCATGTTCATATTAGTTGTAGTCGGTAATTTTTGACTGTGATTAATAACTTTTAACTAAAAATAAATAGTAACAATTGAAAGAAGTGGTTTTTAGAATAAGGGGGCGAGCAATGAGGAAAATAGGATGTGATATGTGCGCGAAACCGAAACGAGAGGAACCAGAAAGCTGCTTCAGAAAATCGAATTTTCATATTAGCTTCTGATTTTTATAAGTTAAAATTAGAAGTAGAGTTAATAATATGAACCGGCTCATAGAACTAGTTATCTTTTACCCGTTACTAATTTACTACTATTACTGTTACGGCCGGCTTTCATTTGCCTCAAGCGTATGGCATCACGTGTATACAAGCCTACCTGATGGGCCGTGTCTAACAGAGGGCTCTATGAGCACGATAGCTATGCCATAACTAACATTTTGGTGCATGCCAACTTCGATATATCACACATACCTGCTCCTGCTCGTACCAGGCAAATGAAGACTGTACAAACACGGCAATATATCACTGTATATGTTGCATCTCCGGCCTGCATATCCAAACTAAGGTTGGCATATATGAACCACACATGCATGCGCGCATTGTGAGATGTTGGGTCTGTTTTTTTCCTCCGGAGCTGGCGGCTTTTGATTTTTGCTATAATACCTAACTTTTAAATGAAGTATTTTCTTAAAACGGGGTCTACAAGTTAAACGATGTACACGTTAAAAACCCAACATCTGTACCATCCAAAATCATAAGTGAGTATCTCTCTCTGTAATCTGTACCGTAAACAGGTAAAATTCAAAAATTTCATCAAAAACCCATAAGTCGTAGCCATTGCCAAATATGCCCGTTACTAATTGATAGATCGATGTGGTTGTGGTTGCCCATCAACTAATTTCTTTCATACTATATAGCTGGTGCTGGTACATGTGACTGTTATTTTCCAGAATAAGTACGTGACTGTTACAGTACTACTAAACTTACTTCGCATGTAGTCTGATCTCTTATGTCTCTAGTGTAATTAAGGTGAAGCTGCAAAAGGAAATAAATTAGTAAATTAAGCTCAGTGATAGTACTTTTTGGCAAGGAAATCTGGTGAAGCGGTTGGAAAATTTGAGCTCCTGTTGTTTTTGCGAGGTGAAAGGTGACGTGTTGTTGTTGACAAATGACAAACTTGGGTGTTTAGGAAAGAGATGCCTCACCAACTCCCCACTTTCCAAATATAATGGTAGTATCTATTGCACAATATGAACAGTGTTACTATAGACTAGTATAGTAATTTGGAGCAGCCAAATCCCAATTATGCTCCATGCATGTAGAATCGGGAAAAAACCAAATTAATTTGGATGTGATCGTTTGGGTTTTGTAAAAATTCATATTCTTTTAGAATATATATTTTAAAAACTCATATGAATATCCTACGTTCGAAACAAGTGTCACTAATATATTTCAAACACTAATGCATGCTTCGTTCATTCGGCATACCTTTATGCATTGTGTGTACTAACCTGCTGTAGAGAAATAATCAACCATATAAGAACAATTTTATTGATTAATTTATTATCAGAGTAGAAATTTCAACTATGCCAAAATTAATTACGTAAAAAAATAGCAGTCATTCCAACCCATCTACCTTAGCTCCTAGTAGGGATGGCAATTGTGCCTGATTGCCTACGTACCCACATGTAAATACCATAATAGAGCCAAGCATAGGGCCTTTCTTTGCCCACGGACATGAAAATGGGAGCAATCCTCTGTACATCGGGCAGACGGGTACGGATATTGGTGAGCTCCACACATGTTCGCTTCGCCCGTTTACCCAACATCTTCCTCTAATGAGTGGGCCCCTAGGGAAAAAAACCTAATACTCCACGTCTCCGCTCCAACCCCACTTGACCACCCCCAGCCCCTCATCCCTCCCCAAATTCAAATCGCGACACCTACCTCCCACATCTATCTCGCTCTCTTGCTCTCTTCCGACTCCCCAAACCCTACAACGCCACACTCCTGCATCGCGTCGCAGCCCAGACCGGAGCCTACCACTGGCAAATCCTCTCACCCTCCTTCAACTCCGGCATACTCTCTCCTCGCATTCTCCACCCTGGCCTACTCCCGTCACTAGGTTGCAGCGTTGCACCCCCGCGCTTGAAGAAGTGGACGACGCCATGGAAAGAGGCCGGCCATAACCCTGAGGTTCATTTTTCACCCATTCCCCCTCCCAAATCTTAATCTAGTGCTTGTGATTTATGCTACCTCATATTTGCTTGCTATCAACTTTTTTTTGTTAAATGGCAACTCTGGCAAGTAGCAGCTAACCTAGACAATCTTCATAAGCCTCAATACTTTGTCCTCAACCTGGATCTGAAGCCAAATGTGTCGCAAGCTTCACCAGCTGTAGTATGTGTAATGAACTACATCCTTCGTATTTTGAATCTTGACCTTCTGGTTGTCAATTGTCATTTTATTCGTTGAATTTGAACTCTTTTCGTGTGTATGTCTATATATGTGATAAATTATGTCCTTTGTATTTCCATTTTAATTGTTGAACTTGAGTTATCCCTTCCATTTTAATTGTTGAATTGAACTACCCATTGTTTGTTTTTCTAATGTTCATTTTGAATTATGGTGAGCTACTATTTGAATCACTAGTTTTGTCAGTCATATACTATGTCCTAGGTTGTTGGCTGCTATTTTGAGTGGTGGTGGGTAAACAGACATGCCCGTGGCCGACGAGCATGGGCGAGGTTCTGTGCCTATTGCCCAAGGTAAAAATCTAAAAATTTTGGATCATAGCCGCTAGATCATCCTGTTCAATTGCTAATTCGGAAAAGGTCATAGTTGACATAGAACAATAACCAGAAAAATAAATACAATACAAGGGGAAACCACATGGAAAGAGTGGTCCCATGTGGTTAGCAATCTCAAATATGGTTACAATACGAGGGGACGACTCAGCCATTAGCCTTCCAGGAGCTGGTTAACCTGTAAATTTGTAATCTGTTCACCTAATTGCCAATGTGGAAAACTAAACATCCAAGAGGCTAAATCCTTTTTATGTTGATAATGAGTGGTTATGAAACTTCATAAGATCCAAAGAAATAGAAAGGATTTTTAACAAAAAGAAATATCAATTCTAGACAGAAAATCAGCCGAAAAAGTAATGAAGATGTGATCTATACTTTATTGATCTATACTTATCATTTTGATACTGCTGCTATGTATATGTCGAGCAATGAATTTTACTTCTAGTGTTTTTGGCTTTTAGCATTGGCACGGCTGACTATTGCTAACACAGTTTTATTACTCACTGCATAAAGTCACAAATATCTCAGTTGCTTTTATTGCTACCATTCAAAGCCTTATTTTGCCCCAAAATCCCAAATTGCTAATTGCCACCATTTCGTGCCTCAAGCGAATTCTATTTTTGTTAAAACAAGAATAATTTGTTGGCTACTGGGGGCACCATTCCTTTGTGTGGCTGTATGTAACATTTTTAGTTTCTATTGTTGCACGTAATGGATGGTTCAACATGCCTGCCTCTCTCTCGGACTCTTATGACAGCAGTATTGTGTAATTAGACAGCCTCATTTTGGTTACTCTAAAAAGCACCATATATCTCTGATAGCAACATCACTCTTACTGTGGCAGCCTCGTTTAGGTTACTTATCCGTTTTTATATACAGGGTGGGTTCTTTTAGGCTATGGTTTATGGTTTATAGCTTAAATTTTTGAATTTTGGTTGTTCGCGAGAGACAGTACGCAAAGGAAAATAGTCGCATGCGATTTTGGCCGGTACAGTTGAGTTTAGTACATTTTTTACTACAATCTTTTTGTTGATCTTGTCTTCAAAAACACATCGTTTGAAAGTTAGTTACTGTAGTATAAGCCATAAGCCATAAACCATAAGTGGAAAAGAACTAAGCCAAAAAAAACCAAGATTGCTTAGTGTTTATGTTGTTACTTGTAAGTGCTTCTCCATACCCAAGACATGGACATCGGCGTGATAATTTCCAATGTATTCTTATATAAACCATTGTAGAGAATTATTTTTCCATATACTCCCCCTCTTTCACTAGACTCTTCTTCTGGTATTTTGTCAACATCGACTTCTGACTCCTCTGATGATGCACCTCGTTACGCCCTTCGTGACCGAACATCCCTTCGACCTCCTAATCGTCTTGGTTTTACTTCGATCGCTCATGCTCTCTCTGTCATTGAGCCCACCTCTTATCGTGAGGCTGTTTCTCATTCTGAGTGGCAGCTTGCTTTGGCAGAGAGGCTTAATGCTCTCAGACGAACGGGGACTTGGGATATTGTACCGACACCTGTGCATGCTCTTCCTATCACATGCAAGTGGGTGTACAAGATTAAGACCAGGTCTGATGATACTATTGAACGCTAAAAGGCTTGTCTTCATGTCTTGTGCCTTGTGGTTTTCAGCAGGAGTATGGTCGTGATTATGATGAGACGTTTGCCCCTGTTGCCCATATGAAGGTGCGTGTTTCCCCACACCACTCACGCCATTTAGCAATAAACCCCCTGTAATCCTCATGGTCATTTTGCAATAACCCCCTCCTAGCTCCCCCCCCCACCACTCCACCTCTCCACGACTCCACCCAATCATTTAGATTGATGGTGGTGGTGGTGGGATGTAGCTCAAGGAGGATGGAGGTGGAGAGGTGTCATATAGGAACATGGAGGCGAGGCGCGGAGAAGTGGGTAGATGGAGAGGCAGAGGTGGTGAGGCCTGGACGCAGAGGCGACAGAGGGTGAAACGGAGGCACCAACCAGGAGAGGTCTTCCATGTCCCTAGATCTGGGCACAGCCCTAGCCTCTGTGTACCTCCCGTCGTCGCCAAATGCATCAACATCGGGATCCAATTGGAGCTTTAGCTATGCTTATTGGATTTGTCCTCCAACTTTTTTTAAAAAAATCTCTTCCCAATCTTTTCACCCAGAGGTCAGAGCTAATGATAAGGCATGGCGTCATGGTTTCATCCAAAGGTTGGAGGCAGTGCTAGGACATGGCATGGAGAGGGGCACGCGGAGAGGAGCGGCGGTGATGGTGGCATGGGGCCAGGATGCTAGGGTTAGAGGAATTGGGGATTGACCTATGGGAAGGAAATTAGTGGAAGGAGATAGAGAAGGGGAATTTTGTGAAATTGAGTGGGGAGCGTGTGGGGGTTTTTTGTAAATACACATTTAAGTGGTGGGGATAAACCTAGCCAAATGGGCCATTCGACATGGCACGACACGAGCTCAGATAAGGCATGAGCCAATTAGTCTTGGCACGGCTGGCCCGAATAAGTTACCATACTATGTTGGGCCATGTGTCTGCCCTTGGACCCAGGCACAGCACGGAGAGGGGTTAGGCCGTGCTGGGCCGGCCTGGGCACACTTAGCCTAACAGGGAATCGATGGCCCATTGCGCATAGTGACCTAGTCCAGTGCTGCCTCGGTGCTGACCCACCCACAGCCACCACCACCACCAACGGCCCTGTGCTGCCTGCAACTGCCGCACCACCATTACCGCCTAGGCGAGAGGAGAAGGTTGAAGGCGGTGGTTACTTCGAAGAGTGATTACTTTGACGGTTTTACCATGTTGTGTACACACTTCTACTATCATTTATGTAATGAATTACTTTCTATAATATATAAAAAGGAACTCACAACATCTAATCCGATGAGCCGCACAACCTAAGGTTCTCCAGATTCCCGGGGAGGGGCTTCACAATGTTGAGTGCATGGAAGAGCATGTAGAATAGTAGCTCCACCCCTGTATACATTTCACTTCTCCTGCATATGAAAGAAATGCATCATAAACTAAGATTACTACATGTCAGAGACAAAATTACCGCTTACCGGTTCTATGGTAGTTTGGATCTTCTATCATTCACCATCATAAATTTTTAGGAACTTCATGGTAAAGAAGGCACTGTCATTCAAGAGAACATGTTTTGGCATGGCGAACAATGGCCTACTCTAGTTCACAAACTTTGGAAACTTCCCACCAATCATGACATTGAAGGCATCATTCAAACGAGCAACTACCTTACCGCCGACTACACAATGATGATCATTAGGGTCAGTGTATTTTTGAACGTAATCATTCGAGTCTAGAATTTCAATGTGCTTGTGCACAATATTTATGCAATACACCGACCAGTAGGAGTTGTGAAGCAAGGGGAAGAAGACCATGTGAAGACAAAATTGATTGCTTGCATAATGTAAAATTACTATAACCCACCAATTTTACTGCCTTAGAGTCCATCATGTTGAGTTTAGCTTCCAAAATACTCACAATGAGCGTATTGTTGTACTCTTCATTTTTTTTAAGAACTCCTCAACGTTTAGCAGCCTCTACAAAATATGAAATCACAACCACATAGTTGATATTTATTGCATATATCCAACAATTACCGCCAGAACACAAAGGATTTTCTACCTAAAAAATACATAATGAAAGTTCCTAGGATGGCAAATCCTATAGCCCACACTCTCCAGCCTCAGCTCCACGTTGTTGTGGTGCATGCAGTTGATGAAGAAAGACATAAACATATCTTCAATCATCTGACCATCGTTGAACGAGGCTGTGATATCACCACCGATGGCAAAGAGGAAAGTGTCATTGGACTATAGCAAGACCAATGGTAAGTCACATCATGGTGTAGATGATGAAAAGAAACAAAAACACTCATATAGGAGAAAATAAAAGGAGAAAATCTTACCCTTTTAGACTATGGTTGTTCAATATTAGCTCCCTAGCCTTGATAGCCATGTAAATCGGCACAAATAGCCATGTGGCATGACACATGAATGGGGAGACTAGCTTGCTATGAACTCTAGTCATCATCTTCCCTTCCTGATCTCCTTGGTGAGCAAAACAACAACCTGCATGGAAATAAAATTTTACTGATATAACTATAATGGAATTATTGTACTTTTATTGTAATATTACTGCATAATAAATAAAAAACTTTTTGAAAAATGGTTATTCTTTTATGACTCATGTGTAATGTTTTACTGTAGAGTAAAGAGGGACCCAACGCAACATTTTTAAAGTTTTACAATTATGTCTATATGAAATTGTTGAATGTTACACAAGATTTTATTAACATCACACTAAAATCTAATATACACAGAGTGAAAAATTAGAGTGACAAAAATAAAAAGAAACTACTATAATAATAACTTCCTTTTACTAGACAGGAGTAAAGGTTTACTGTGCCATAAATAGAACCAGTAAAACATTTTACTATCAAGATTACTCAAAATTACTACATTTGATAAGAAAGTTTATAGTATATGTATAAAAAGTGCCATTTAGCCATGTGAACGTAATGTTATGGCACTTTTGCTTGCAAATTACTGTTAGAAATAATATATCATTATTGTACTCTTACCTTTGTTGTCGTCCCAGCATATGGACCAATGCCACCATCCGCCGCCTCAGCGGTGTCATCCTCATACACATCTTGAACGGTGGGCATTGGACAAGGGCTCGCGATAGCCTATGGCTCAGGGGCTGCCTTAGGGCTAAACATGTCAGGGTACATACCCTGGACAATGTTAGCCTCGAACGTTGAAATAATGTTGTCGATGGAAACCATGACATCACCTGCACCTTTTTGG
The DNA here is from genome assembly GCA_036346245.1 of Bonia amplexicaulis. NCBI lineage: Eukaryota > Viridiplantae > Streptophyta > Magnoliopsida > Poales > Poaceae > Bonia > Bonia amplexicaulis. The sequence goes on along the minus strand of CM070735.1, from coordinate 21,510,672 downwards.
TCTACATAATCGAAAAAGATGTAATTATCATCATAATAATGTTGCCACATTACGCGGGATATGGCTTCATATACAAAATTACTACATCTATTATGTAATCTTACCGTGCTAAGGATCAACATCTTTATGTATTTGCTGGGAGGCTGTTGTGACTCCCACTTCCTCCTCATCACCTTGAGTGAGAGGGAACAGGGACCTCAATGGCACACATTGTGCACTAGGGTCCAATGCTCCGCTGTCGTCGGTGGCACGGCTTAGAGAGGCATGGGCTCGGCATCTGCTACGTCAGGCGCTGACGCAACCTTGTGTTGTTTCACCATCCTCTCTTCGGTTGATGGGGTAGATACCGAAGGCTCATTTAAGTGAGCAAGGACCTGATCATGCACATGACCACAATCTGCATGGTCTCAAGTCTCCTGTGGGCCTTCTGGATCAACCTCATGGCCTTCCCTTCCTCGTCGTCGAACTTTTGAAGGGCCTCCATAGCGGCCCTTTATTTTCCCTTGCTCAGTGATCATACAAACTCACTGAGCAGGGCCTAGCAGTAGCACGTGGTGCTTCCTCTGACATCTCAACCCGCGCCGTAGTGCTAGGCTAGTAGCAAGTGCCCTCCCTAGACATCAACTATATAGGAAAAGGAATATTACAATTACCACATGTGCAAAACCCATCTATGACATGAGACTGATATCTTACTGCATATGACATAAACAATTATTACATGTTTATGAAACATTTTCTACCTATGTGAGTAGATAGAACATTTTCTACCATTACATACTTTACTATCTTCAAATTAACATAGAAACTAGTATGAGTTGGTGCACTCATGCTGAGCTTGCTGAAGGTCTCCTCTCCATCACGGTCCATCATGTCAGCCACCAAATCTTATCGATGAGTGATGTCGAAAAGTGTGCAGCATGGGGGGAGGGGGTCTCAAGGGCATCGATGTTGTGGATGCACCTCATGTTGTTGAGATAGTAATGTGTGACATACAATTTATTGAGAGTCAAATTAGTAATGTGTGACATACATTTTATTGAGTGTCAAATAAAAAAAATTATTGCTGATAAACTTCAATATTACTATAAAAAATACATATGCTGGGAAAAAACATGTGGATGTTTACAAGGAGGAAGGCGGCACATCCGCAGATGGACTTTGTATCCTTCCTCTTCTTCTTCCAAGAGAGCGTAGCCTCCCTTAGGTCATCGACGACAGCCTTGCACCAGTCGACGACATCCTTCATCGTCAATGTGTCCTTCCCAGTGATGTTGTTGCTAGTCACTGGGAAGAGGAGCTTGCTGAAGATGACCATAAAGAAGCACCTGATCGTGAGGATATCAGTGCCCTTGGCCTGAATCCTCTCCAGCAGAACGTCGACCTTGATTTCATCATTTTCTGAGCAAGAGCTTCATCTTGATAAGCTCTGCACTAGTTGTAGCATACGAAATCAAAGGGGCATCCCTACCGCCGCAAGGGAGGCCGAGCACGCAGCTAACAACGTGCAGTGTGATAGGGAGACCCCTGCCCCAGTCGACGCAAAACACCATGTCTATGGGGTCCATGAGGAAGCAGAGGAGGTCCCTGCTCTCTAGGCCCTCTAGGTTAAACTTTAGGAAGCTACCGAAGCTAAGATTGGAGACCTCGGTGCTCTGCTCAAGTGTGAGCATGCATCTGGATAGAAAGGAGAACTCAAAATCAAAATAACTTTTTATTCCCCGCTGTAGTCTACATAGAAAGGGTCCCTGCATGATGATGGCATGGGTGCATCGGACGGTAGTCGCGTACTGTCCCTTCTTATTCCCCACTGTAGTCTGCATAGAAAGGAGAACTCAAAATCAAAATAACTTTTTTTATTGATTATATGTTTAACCTTTACTGCCCAACGAGTAGAGTTTGATCTTGCCCTTGCATATACACAATATGAAACTTTTTACAGCCACAGTGTATCAAATTTACCACATGTACCATGATATTTTACTATGCCATGAAAAATGTTATTGTTTTATGGATACAACTTTACTGTCATAATACAACTTTACTGTCATACAACATAACTTTTATTGTCAACTACGTTACCTCAATGAGGTCATATGTGGTCTTCCCCTCGTTGCCCGCGGGTTTCTTACGAGCAACTTTGGCGGGCGTAGATGCTTGCTGTTTGGAGGGTTGGTTCTAGCTCGGGTCAAAAACAATTGTCACATCCCAAATTCTAGGGCATGCGAAAATGAGAAAAATTTTAAACTTTTTAAATGCATTTTATTTCCTTGGCTCTTTATTGGAGTTTCTTTGAAAAGTTTGAATTTCAAAAACAAAAGTTTTAGAATGTAGTTCAAATTAAAACTCAAAAATCATACAAAAAAGAGGATTAAAAGTTGGCATAAGAAAACTTATGGTGGAAACTAACCTAAAAGCCCACGAGCATAATTTTGGCACAAAAAATAAATATTAAAACAAGTTCCAAAATTATTAAAATCAAATGAGTATATTTAAATTCAAACAGAAGCCTTCTTAGATTTCTCTAGAAAAAATCAAGAGAAGATGAAGCTCTGAAAAAACTTACACAATCATCCACAATATGTCAAGAGCTTCCACAAAAATTTCATAATTGTTTGAGCGCATCTAATGCTTCCTACAATTGCCCAAACCTCTCAGCTCACCTCACCCTTTCTCTCTTCCGCGCCTCACATTCCATGACGAGAAATTGAGCATGTCGTTCGGTTGCGGTCACGAGAACTCACGCTCTACCCTCAGCTGTCCGTACCTATAAAGCCCTCCATCTGTGCCTCTCCTCTTTAGCTCGCCCCTTAGTCTCTTGCGTGTGTTTCCTGAGCACCTTGCTCACTGGAACACTGAGAAACCAAGCTCGTTCGTGATGCCAGTGAGCACGCCACCTTTCTCTAGCTACTCCGGTGAGCTTATCTCTTCTCCAACTCCGTCACAACGCGCCTTACCTCTTCCTTAAGCACACTACTTATTTGATTGATCATTCGTGCAGTGGATCACTCAAGCTAGGATTCATTCCTCGTCTCCAACCAGGACACCGCCATACGCCTTTCTCTCTCCGGTGAGCCATACCTCGAGTCCTTTTGCCTATACCTCCACATGCATGCAAGCAAACTCATGCGCACCATTTTGTAGCTTCTCTATTGTCGAAATTTGCTGTCATCGTGGGCCTCCTCTTCACCGTCGACAAGGTCTCTGATGCCAGCTTCCTCTACTCCTTCCAGAGTGCCATCATTGCCTTTGGTGAGTTCCTCCTCCCCTATGGAAGCTCGCCTAGCACCGAATCGAGCCTTAGCAGCTCATAGCCCCGTAGTACCATTCCCCTACCTCATCACCCAGGACCATGCCGCTGACCACCCTACCTCCAAGTTTGGCCGCGATTCTTCGCCTAGGCATGCGGGCCAAGGTCCCAGCTCCATTCTAGCTCATGCCCATCCACTGAGGAGTCCTTTGTCGGCGACGAGCCGTGGCTCTCTCAAGAGATAGGAACATCATAGTGGTCAGATTGAATAAAAGAACTAAGGCAATCGAAGTCGAAGAGAGAGAACTACAGTAGTCAACCTCGAAAAGGAAACCATACTAGTCGAAGTTGAGAAGAGAACCGTAGTAGTTGAAGTCAAAATCTAGCATCGGTGTCAAGATCTTTGACCACTTGTAACAGCCCAGCTGTTTATTTCAAATTTTTGGAGTAAAAAAATATTAAATTATTAAATTAATTTGGATTAAAATAAAAATTATTATTTTGTTGCTTAAGATTTATTTTGATTTGCGCTGATTTTCTATTTTTGAAAAAAAACAGGTAGTGAAAAGTAATTTCAGTAAAAACATAAAAAGATTATTAAATAAAAAGATATTTTTAATTTCTATAAAATCCTATTTCAAATTAATTATTTGAAGTCATTGGCATTTATTTGGATTTTCTGAGTTTTCCTGGAGTTTAAAATCTATTTTGAAATTAAAAGGTATTTTGAGTATGAAAATATAATACCAAAATAAGTTAGAAATATTTTATGTAAGTCCAAAATATCTCCAGGAACTTCTTTGAATTTTTCTGGAATTTATTTCATATTTTTCTGAGCCTTTATGAATTTCCTCGGGTTTTCTGAAAATCTAAAATCAAAAATAAAAATTTAAATCCCGAACCCCTCCCTCCGGCTGACGTGTAGACTACTCAGATCCGCCCACGTCGCCTTTCCCGGCCCATCTGCCCCGTCCACCTTGCGCCCACACCTGCCGCCCGATTTCCCCGTCGCCACGTGGCGCCATCTCCACCGCTCCCGCTCCCTTCTCTCTCTCTCTCTTTCTCCTCGGCCCCACCTGGCAGCCGCCCCTCTCCTCCCTCTCCCATTGACACCTCGGGCCTGCCTGTCAGGCGCGTCTCCCCCGCGCGCCCCTTCTTCCTCCTCCCGCTTGGCCGCGCCATCACCACCGCCATTCCCGCCGCCTCCTCGCTCATCGAATCTCCTCCTTTCTCCCTCTATTTTCTTCCTCGTGCGACCCGCGTCCTTTCCTTCCTCTTTCTTCCCCGATTCCTTTCCTTCTGCGGCCGCACTTCCCTTTTCCCCCTCTCCGCAGTCCCCGCTGCCCGCAATCTCCGGCGAACAATTGCACGCCCGTGTCTCCCCCTCCGCCCCTATAAAAAGGACCCCGAGCACCTTCTCCGTCCGCACAACAATCTTCCACCCTCCTCTCCCCTCTCCGGTGATCTGAGTGCCCTCGCATAGCGCACCCTCGCCTCCGAGCGCCGTCGACAAGTCCGGCGAGCAATCACCACCGCCCCGAAGCCCCTCGCGCCTCGCCGTCACCTCCTTCAGCTTCCCCACGTCGCCGCGAAGCCCGTGCACCCCTCGGCCGAGCTCCTTCACCGTCAGAGCTCCCTCGCCGCCGTTGCCCGAGCATACGCCGCCGCCTTTCTCATCGCCGAACCTCCTCCGGCTGCCTACGGTAAACCCTGCACCCATCCACAAGTTCCCCTCGGTCTCCTCTTCCTCCTCCGCCTATCGCCGCTGGCCACCACCGGCGCGCCGCCTGCCATCCCCGAAGCGCCTCCCTCACCGGCCGGCCACGCCTGCCAGCGTGGACGCCACATGGTGGCCCACCTTGGCACCTTCCCGCCCCGTCAGCGCCACCTCACCCCCGTGCCACTTCAGCAGCCTCCTCCGTCCGTGGACATGGTCCATAGACCCGGGCCCACTGTGCAACACTTCTACGATCTGATAGGTTCCAATTTGCAGGAAAATTTAATTGCTTCAATGCACTACTAAATTTACTACATTCATATAACAAATTCACTGACTCTTTCGATGAAGATTTCTACAACCAAAATGTAATGACCACTGATAACCGAAAATTACTATCCATGCCTTGTGAATTTGTTGCACCAATGTTTGCCTTTTACTGCATTAACTATGATACACAATTATGTGGGCACATAGAAATTACTGTCCGCAAGGCAAAAATTTACTGAACAAGTGCTTCAAGCCTGCTAAATTAACCACACATAATAGAGACTCAAAATGCCTGGAGAGACAAAAAGACAATTAGAGATAAATAAATTGAAGATGTAATAACTCAATGTGAGAAAAAAAAGAGTTCCTAGGCCTTGACAGTAATCTTCATCATAACAGCCAAGTAAAAACTCAATGTGGGATAATCTTGGCAAAGAAAAAAGAGTACAACCTACAACTCTACTTACATCAGTGTTCTAAGTGTCATTGTCTAGAAATGATTATCGAATGACTCTGCCAACTTCGTATTTTTGATGGAGTGTTGCTGTCGTATGTCAGCCTATTCCCAGTCCTTGATAGTAAGAAGTACTTCAACCATCTTGCTTGTAAGACTTGTTCTTCTCTTCTCTAGTATTCTCCCAGAAACGCTAAAGGCATATTCCGAAGAAAACGTAGAGACTGGAATAGTTAAAACATCTCAAGCTAGTATGGATAGCACTGAATATATCCTCTTGTGGTCTTGCCACCACTTTAAAATGTTGACATCCTTCTTGCACAACATGGGATCATTGTCCAGATAGGTGGATAGCTCTCCGATGCTATGGTCGCATTGTCTTCGTTTAGTGCTTGATGTCATAGAACCTTAACCTCTAGAAGAAGAACTGATAACCCAGATCTTGCCCCCACACATTTTTATTCTTACGTGTGGTGGGTGGTGGTGAAGATCGTTGCAAGCAAACTCCCTGAAATTTTTGCTCATACTTACAATAAACATCGGTTAGTTGAGTCATACATGTGAGTAATAGCTATAATAATATATCTCCTTTGCTTCACCTCAAACTTGCAGAGCTTCAGCGAATCCTGTTAGCTTAGCTCAAGGATCTAAAATAATTGCAAAAGCATATAAAATAGGAATTTTCATCCAATATTTCAAAAATTCGATTTCATGGCAAATATAGCCTCTCGTATGACTATATCACTTTTGTTAGACCTGCAAGTAAGTAGCAATTTTAAGAATATGATGCACGATTACGGGATATGTTGGAAAATAAACTGCAGATAAAACAACAGTGGAATCATAAAAAAGCTTAATAAAAGAGAGTAACCTCTCAGTAACAAACCAATATTGCTCAATAAGTAGAGGCATGTTGACGCTGCCATTAGTACTTTGGTGGTGCGTGTGGATGAATACATAGGATGTGCTCTTTTAAGGCAAAAGACTCATTAGCATCTTGTATGTAGAGTTCCATCTTATCAGCATATCAAAACCAAACTTTCTTTGACATACGCCCATTGCAATGCAATAGTTCCTGTATGCAGCTATTCGTGGGTTAGAAGCATTTATAAAAGATATTGCATCACAGAAAGGTTTAATATAGGCATCCAGCCTCTTCAAACCAGATTTAACTACCAAATTAATAATGTGACATGCGCATCGCTGATCCAGTAAGAAGGTTCAGCGTAAGTACTAAACAATGTTGTGAGAATATCTATTTCCTTAGAGTTCGCGGCAACATTGTCTAAAGTTATTGAAAAAATTTTATCGGTCAAACTAAAATCTTCTACAACTTTGACAATACACTCCGCAATATTCTTACCGGTACGAGCAACATCAATTAATTTAAACTCTATAATTCTTTTTCTAATTTATAGTCTGTATTGACATAATGAGCTACTATACTAAGATACTTCTCCCTAGCCCGACTACTCCATATATCTGAGGTCAAGGCAACATAAAATGTGCATGCAGCAAACATTTCTTTTAGTTTATTATGGCCGCTATTGTAATACCTAATAAGATCTCTAATAGCTATTTGTTTAAACACTGCAATAAATCTAGAATTACGAGTAGTCCTAATATACTTTTGAAATACGAGGACTCCCCAAAACCTAAAGGTAAATCTTGTGTAGAAATTAATTTACAAAGAGATTCTCTAACTATCTCGAGACCATAGTCCTAATTATGTATCGTACCGTCAGGGTTGTATTGGAGTTGGGTTGGTCTTATCGACGCTCCTTGTTTGGCCAAACATCTGCTCGTATGTCTTTACAAGTGGCATGTTCCACCTGAAGACTTTGCAATTAATTCATTACGACAAATTTTGCAAACAGAATACTTCACCTCCTCTCCTTGTGCATCTTCCTTGTATGTGTGTATTAAAGTGTTCCCGCACATTCGAAGTGCATGACATGGACCTATTTGCCACAGTGCTTGCCGAGATAAAGGCACTCATGGAACCAGAGGATGATACTGCCAGAGGTGCCTTAGCCTCATGCTCTGGTTGAGGTGCAGACAAAGGGTGCAAGGTCCTCCAACATAAGGCTGTAATCACTAAGATCAAAGTGACCCATCGAGAAAACTATGATTCAAAAATTACAATATTATTAACTACATCTTAGTCCAAAACGTACCAAAGTGACATCAATACTCAATAAAAAATCTTAAAATTTTAGTATGGTTACCTCTCTTATCAAAATCCCTCATATTTCAAAATTACAGTTATTTTTTGAATTTTGCCAATTTTTCACAAATTGTATCTCAATTTTCATAGTACAAATGAGAGAAGAGATTGAGGGAGGAGTTATGGCTGGATGAGGGAGGGGTGCGTGCCTATTTATAGAAACAATTTCAGGATTTTTAGAGATTATTTGATATGTTTTTTGAATTTTTAAGCCTCTAACGACTAAAAAGGCAAAATTTTTGAAATTTCTTGCACAACCATGTCTTAACGAGCCTAATGGCTATATTCATGTCGTGCCATGCCATACTAAATGAGCCTAACAACACTATTGGTGCCACTGTCACATGGCATGCGGCAGTGTGCCAGTGGCAGGGTCACAAGGGCTAGGGGGTAGGCCTGTTGGGGGGCCAAGTGGGCCATTAGCACTAAGTTTACTGCGAGTCGCAAGTAAGTTTACTATCAATCACAAGTAATTATACTGCTGATTACAAATAAGTTTGCTGCTAGTCACAAGTAATTCTACTATCGATTGTAAGTAAGTTTACTACCAATCATAAGTAATTTTATTGTCAGTCACAAATAATTTTATTGCCAGTTACAAGTATTTTTACTGTCAAGGCACTCGTCTGTTCTCAGAAGAGTGCAGTAACCCTAACACAAGTAATTTTACTGCAATACCACAAAAGAATTACTGGACTCTTCTAAGCAGACCTGCCCTCCTAGGAGGGTTGGGGTAGGGGTGGGAAATGGATACGAATTATCCGTATTATTCGGTTACCATATTTGATATGATATGAGTATGGTATATATTTTTTCGTCCGATTAATAATTTCTTTCTTATTCGTATTCAAATTCGCATAAAAAATATAGATATAAATATGGTATGAACTTTTACAATCTAAATTATTATTTTATTTGGACTATTCGTATCTGTATTTGTATTCGACGAAGCAATATACATATTGTATTGCAATACGACCAATTAGTTTGACATGTTCTTTTAATTCAATGTGAATTCGTGTTTATTTAGGTGAGTTAAATGAATTAGAATAATTAAGCGTGACTGTACGAGGATAAAATATCATTAATATCTTTATACTACATAAGTTATGAGCATATCCAGATCCAATAGAATTGAGTAGATATTTGATTCGAATTCGTATTCGTTACAATATTCGATTCGTATTTGAGAATATTCGAATTTGTATTCGTATTCGTTTATAAAATACAAATACGAATGTGATAAAGACACTATTCAATACGTATTCGATCTGTTTCCATCCCTAGTTGAGGGGAATGGCATGTCATGCCGTGCTTGTTCGGGCCATGCCTTGGCACGATACTGTGTGTGCTGTGCCGAGATGCCTCCTCAAGCACGACACACCCAGTCAAGCCAAACCGGTACGGTCTGTTTACTGTTCGTAACATACCGTATCTAACCTGGATCAACAGTACTATGTCTCGGTCTGGCACGATTGACCTAGCCAGCATGGCCAGGTCAGTGGGGGAGGCATCTCGCCTAGATCTGAGCTTTGCAATTACGATGCAACGCCCCACATCGTAAATCTTCACGAATCGCCCATTTTCACAGGAGACACCGCCTACTTTTTTTTTGAGCGGCAGACGCCGCCTGCTTACTACACGTAAAATTTAACCCAAATTGGCAACTTACGAATGAAGTTTGGGGTACGCGTCGTGTGTGACAGTAATTAATGAGCTGTGGTCTCGATTATATTTGCAAGCCCTACCTTGAGGCCTTTATTCATGGTGTCGCAACTCGCAACAACCGTAATTAATCACCACGCATCAATGCTGCTAAGATCTGGATGCTTCTTATAGTGCCTTTTCTTTTTAATCCTGTCCGTGCATTTGTAAAGGGCTTTTCCTCCGCCCGCCCGTAGTACCCTGCGCTACTGCTGCTGCGCCACCATCCGATCGCGAAAGAAAGCTCAGTTCACCGTAAAAGGTAGCGCTGAAGGGTTTATAAGCGTAAAGTTTTCGACTTTTTTACACTATAGCATTAAAAATATACTATAACTGTTATTAGCTTTTTCTACAGAATTACATTTTAAAAAAGAAAAGATTATATCATCACGAACAGCGCAAAAAAATAAGATAAAAAAATAAAAGTAAAAACAAAACCAAAAAACACAAGAAAAACAAAATTAAAAAGTCAAAAGCTAAAACTATTTAGAGCAGGCCTTTGGTGCCGAAAAAGACGAAATCTTGTCTCCTGACTCATCTCCATTCCTTCGGGGTTAAGAAATCACAGTATTACTAAATTCGAGCATTACAATTAAGAAAAGCTGCTTAGAGGATAGGGAGTACCCATTTAGGAACCCGACGCTCCAATGCAGGCACCTCAGCTCGTTACTTAAAAAAAAATTCGGAGAACCGGCCGGGTGCCGAGATTTGATCTCTGAAACAATATTTGAAATCCCTACTCCAATGTGGCAAGAAAAAGTACTTTTGTAAGCACTTGCCACCTTTGGGCATTGGAGATGCCCAGCTACGTACTTAATTACTGTGTGTCTGTCAATTCTGAAACGATTCTAAAAGTCTTCATAAAAAATAAAGGAGACTCTGTCAATGGTTAACAAAGTATATATATGCATGTCGCCGTGAAAATCTGCGATGATCTGAGGCTCTCTAGCTAGGGCATAAGGCAACTGCATAATTGGGCAAACTAAAACCAGTAAGAATAAAATGGTCTTGAACGACAAGCTATGGGCAAAGCTAATTAATGTACTTTCAACTTTGCCCCGAATCGCAAACCTTGCAACGTACAGACGCGTTTAATTAGCAGCTAAAGCCAAAAAAGAGAAGGCAATGGGAAAGGGTTGAGAACGCGATCGAGATATTCCTAGCATTTGCAATGAGGTGTCCACTCGATGTGTTCGGCCTATTTTTCTCCGACAGAGCCATTAACTTTGTTTTGCTTCAGCAGGTGCAGCTTGCCAATTCATTGCATGGGCTTGTGGGAAACGCTTCGTGTCCAAGATAGATTAATACCCTACTCATTTGAGTTTGATCTTCTGGCTATCAGTTTATTTTTTACTATTCCTAAATTTCATTTTTTTTCCTGACTTTTCGACTTATTTTGAGTTTTTTTGTCGATTCTTTTTGCCCGTATTCGTTTGCATTATATGTGATGGGCTAACTCTTTTTTCTATTTCTATTTTTTAAATTTAATTATACTAAATAAAACATCATCAGCTACAGTGTAATTTCAACCAGCTACAGTAAAAATTCAATCATAAGCCACTGAAATTCAGTCTAACTGATCACCACCATAGGTGGCGTGTGGAAAGGAAGGTAACTACGAAATTCAACAGTTCAACTGATGATGATGATGAGCAAATCCAATATCTATATGGCTGCTTAATCTGATTCGATATCCTGCTGCTGCTTCAACTTTCAACCCTTCGCATTAATGGGAAAAAATAAATTGAACTCAAAGGAGAGGTAGCGATGGAGCAGGCACAAGTGCAGCATTCTTAGTTTTACCTAGCTGAATTATGGACATAATAATCTCAAAAAAGCTAAGTATGGACATGCCTGATTGCTATCTTCAGTGAAGCAACTCAAGCAAGGAAAGAACCCTTTAATTCTCAGGTGCAATCACTCGCTGACAAATCTTTACAGTTTGTGAATGTGTCTTTTTTTTTTGCGAGTGTGAATGATATATGTTGGTGCGACCAATCGTGCATGCATCTTTCACAATGGGAGGGTGTTGGCCGGCCTGAAATTAAGTGGAAAAGAATTTGAAGTGCATCCAGTGCAAAAGTACCTGGACAACAATTTCCGTAACTAATTGGCGTCATATTTTTCGCGCTGATAAGTATTCATCCCCATACATAATTGGTTCCATGCATGGAGCGAGACTGGTTGCATTATTGGAGCTAGCAACGCATGTCTTGACAATGCTGGAAAAGTAGTGCTTTGCTAGAACTAGCTAGCTAGAATATTTAGCAGAGGAACTGCCTCAACAGACAACACGTACAATAATACAATAATACTCGCACAAGACAGCACGGTCCGAACGTACAAGCTGCCAGAAAACTACTAGTACTAGTACCCCTCCGCTTTACAACGGTATCAAAGCCACTTTTGGCACTATTTCACACCGTATTTATAAAAATAACAGTATGCAAGACGTATTAACAAAAATGTTATTTTTGCCGTCCGCGGGTTGAACGGCAGCGCTCGCGAGGCGGCGTGTGGCGCTTAGAGGCCAGACGGTAGGCTTACCTGCCGTCCAGGGAGAATGCGGTAGGTAATTAGGTCGGCTAATTAGCCGACCTAATTACTGCCCTAATTTTTTTGCTTAGTATTTGTTTAAATTTTAAATATACCAAATTTTTATGTACAGCCTCCCGACATAACGTACCTCATAGTATAATTTTTGAGTAATTTTATCCATTGCAAATATTGCTAAAAAATTCATACAATTTTGATAATTTTACGAGTTTTTAGATATAGCAAACAAGCTTCAAAAATTACAAAATTTTATGTGAAGCTTTTCGATATAGTAATAGTTATTGCATAACATTTTAGGAATTTTATGTGCTCCGAATTTACCATGTTTATTCGGATTAACTTAATAATGAATTTAACGATCCTCATGCATGTTTTGAAGTACCATGTGTCGGCCAATCGTGGTATATATTATTTGCTGCTATTTGGTTTGCACAATTGTCACGCTCTCTGTATGTTCCCCTCTCGAGCGCGCTCTCATTACTAATGTCATTCGGACATGTGTTGGCTCGACATAACGGCCCCCTCGTTCGCTCCCTCATCGACACAAATGTTAGTGTAGCCATGTCGCCCCGTCTCACCCGCTCTGTCATGCACACATATGTCACTTTTACCGTGGTATCCGTTGTCGCCCGTGGTGGTGCACGTCGAACCACACCACCTACACAAACTACCGCTCCCCGTCGTTCATCTTTGCTGCACATCTGGGAGTTATGAGATTTGCATTGTATATCTAGAATATTTATTGTGACTAACATCGTTTCATCTTGTAGCCTTCAATTCAACGTGGGGGTGATGTCGAGTCGGTACACAACGCAAGGATTTGCAGCATACGCAGGCAGGGCTCACCGTTCACACCATACGCAGGGTGTAGAGACTTCGGTGGGTAGAGCTCCTCCAGTATTGCTGCCACACCGTACGATGAAGGCCAGGGCTCCTCCGCACATCGGGGATTCATATAGTCCTTTGTTCACGACTTCATCTCTAGCGGCACCCAATTAGGCATGTCGACGCAGGAGCACAACGATGCTTACTACCAGACTTGGTCTGGTATATCTCGGCCTACTGCACCACCGTCGGCCACTCAAGAAACAGAATAGTCTCCATACCTCCTCCGAATCGACACACAAGCTTTGGACCGGCTGACGTACCCCACGGAACATGCTCATGCTCAACGGAAGATAAGGCCACGTACAGGGAGGAAGAAGCGGCAAAGAGATGCAGTGGCTCAGATGAATGAGCCATATCGCATCCCGTGCGATGCATTTTTTGTACTATTATATATACTCCTATAAATATTCATAATGCATAAAATTCTTGAAAAAATAAATAGTTACTATGACTGTGTCAGGAGGCTACACATAAAATTTCGTAATTTTTGAAACTCATTTGCTATATGTAACAACTCCTATAAATATCATAATCGTACGAATTTTTGAACAATATTCACATTGAATAAAATTGTTAAAAAAATATACAATCAAGTACGTTGTATTGGAAGTCTGTACATAAAATTTTGTAATTTTTTGAGCCCATTTGTTATATTTAAAAAATCAAACAAATCAGTACATAAAAATAATTAAGGCGAAAGGTTCGGTGCCCGTGGTGGGGCGGCAGTTAGGTTCCGCTTGGTGGTCGGGCAAAGATGTCAAGGGTCCCAAAGGGTCGGGTTCGGTGGGATACATGTCAGGCATAACATTTTGCCGTTTGGTGACCGGGCGACAGAAATGTCTTTTTTATTATTTCTACATACATACGTATATATTTATAAATACATGTTATAAATATATCAAAACGGCCAAATATTCAAGTACTCTTGTAGTCCTACATAGTACTAGTACTGAAATTTATGCTCGTACTAGTAGTAGTCTACTTTATTGTGGCCTACGACTCGATGTGGCCGGCATGCGTGTCATAGAACAAGTTTGACAATAGTATCGTGTATATGCGGTGCGGGCACCAGCCCAGTGGCGGAGAGAGGGGGCTGGGAGGGGTCTGACACCTTCAATCTTCTACTAATCCTTTATTATATAGTTAATTATATGTGTTTAATTAGTGGTTTAGCCCCTCCAAAAAATGCAAAGTGCACTTCACCTAATGATCCTGCTGATTTCTCAAGTTAAGAATATTATCTTCCCAAAGTGAAGTGGAAAAATATTATCCTACTGATTTCTCAAGTCAAGAAAGAGCTCAATTGGAGTGTCAATTGCCACATTTTCAACTTGATGTATGCAATCATCCAGACCTAAGTGCATTACCATCACTTGCTGATCTAACAAGTGGACCAGTTAAGACTGGTAAAGATTCATCTTATCCTATGGTGGACAGGTTGTTAAGATTAATCTTAACTCTTTCGATTTTATGTTGTCCATGTTACATCTCATATCTAATTTCTGACTCCACCCATGCACCAGCCGGTTGTACAGCGTGCGAGGCAGGCACTGTGGCAGAGGCACATGATTGATGCGCATCATGTACAGTACAGGAGAACAAATGATCGGCCAAACCGTTCAGTCGGTCTTGCGAGTTGCATGCCCTGTCCGGTTTCAGATTGGCCAAATTGTAACAAAGCTGACCCCACGTCCATCGGGATTCAGGACTAACGAGCGAGACTGTCGCCGAGTTACTTCGGCCGGCGGCCGATGATATTTGGCTACTTAAGGTTAAGAGATTAACATGGGCTTGGTAATCGACGGTTCGGATCAAGGGATCAGTGGAATCTAACGGCGCACACGCGCGCGAACGCATGGTTGCATCAGAATCCAGAGCCTTTGTGGCTGGCCGCTGTCTTTTTGCCCATCTCAAAATATTCCGTTTAAAAGTTAAATATTATAATAAAAATAGAAATCTGTTTTTAAAAGCCGTAAAGAATAGATCTGCCGACGTGCAGTATGGCGTCCCGCTCATACAGCGACGGCATGTTCGTCTTGCGCTGATCCTTAGCCATATCCGATGGCAATTTTCTTGGACCTGTTCACACACGATTCTCGCATCAAATCGACGTCTCCAGATTGCGACCTCGGAGCTTCCTTTTCTGTCGAAAAGGTTGGCGATGCGCGAGGAATTTGGACTCACGGGCTAGATTTCGCTTCCCCAGTTTATTAACGCCCAACCAGTCCCTTTCCCCCTTGCAACCAGCATACGAGGACGTGAGGTGTTCTCCGCTCCCTCCTGTTGCAAATATAACTCTTCGTCTCAAGGGTAAATTTGTACATGAAGTAACTGATTAGGTTGTGACTTGGTAGATCTCAAAACAAAATTACAGATTCGTCCAAACGTAGAGACAAACTAAGGTGATGATCGGTTCTACTGAAAGTTTGCTACCGAAAACATCAGAATGATCGAAAAAACATCAGAATGGTAGAGACTTATTTAACATAATTAAATTTAAAAAAATTGAAAAATATAAAAAATATGTTAACTCATCACAGACAACGCAAACGAATACGAGAAAAAAAAGAACCGACAAAAAAACTCAAAAAAAAGTCAAAAATTCAGAAAAAGACGAAATTATGAATAGTGCAAAAATAAACTTAAGCTTTAAGCCATAAGCTATATTGAGCAGGGCCTAAACGATGGAAATCCAACGTATTATCATTCATCGAGGGGGTACGAAGAAGTTGCTAAGGGAAGGGATTCGTTGCTTACATGTGACAGACGGTTGCGTCTCTGAACTCTCCTTTTCCTCACGCAAGAGCATGCTTCATTTTCACACATCATTAGAGCTTTCTTGTATTCATGTCTATCTTCTTCGTCTCCTTCTTCTTCTTCTTAATTAGTGAATAGTGATTACTATTGTCGCGAGAGCAACGTACTACCAACTAATCTCTGGTCTTTTGTCTCTTGTAGTAATATCGTACTAGTACGTAGCATGCCCGGCTCTATGGGCGTACAGCAGATCAAGGGCAAGTGAACCACCGTAGCATGCGACATGCATGTCAAATGTCAACAGACAAAACCTGCTACTTAATACAACTTGAATTAATAACAACGTAGGACAGAATCATAGAAAACAAATCTCTACGTACGAGAGGAGGAACTTGGTTTTTCAAAAGAGAAAGCAAACATTGTCTCATAAAAAAAGAAAGAAAAGAAAAGAAAGGCAACAGCCAACACACACGAACGGTAGACGTTGAGCTAGCTAGAAATAGGATATTATATGTGTAGCAGGTGATGGCTGGGCACATTATCTTGGGCCGTCGTCGAAGTTAGCCTCCGTAAAGAATGCTGACCAGTGAGACACAGACAACGAAAAACATTATGGTAATTATGGTAGTGTTATTTTTGGTTTTTGACTTTTAGTTTCTCTCAGCAGATCACTCACTACAAAAAAAAAATCACATATAGAGATATTTTTAGAGGCGCTTTTCAACTTATCTCTAAAATTAGAGTTACATAATCTTTAAAATCGCCGCAAAATTTTGTATTGTAGAGGCGGTTTTGAGATATTTTAGAACCACATGTAAAATTTTGTCATGAAGAGATGTTTTTGAGACGCTCTCTAATTCGCGTAAAGTTTTTTTATTATGTAGAGACATTTTTTGAGACGCTTTTAACTATGTAGAGGTGTTTTCCAGTAGTTTACATGTATTACATGGCCTACATATAAATATTGCAAGACATAACTAAACACGTGAAATAGTAATTAAGGTTGAGGCAGCTAATGTAACATGTCTAAGAGAAATACTATTCCCATGAGTTTGGGTACCAACCTTTGCAAGAGTGCACATATTTTTTGTATTTTATTTTCTATGGTACACTATACTAGTAGCACAATTTAACACCACTATAAAATATATTTATTCCCTTAGAGACACAATATATTTTTCTATGGTACACTATACTAATAGCACAATTTAATGCTACTATAAAATACTTTTATTCTCTTAGAGACACAACAAAGCGCCCCTATAAAATGTCACAAAGGATATAGAGACGTTTTAATAATATATCTCCATATCCATAGCGATGATACATAGGAAGATGCTTATGAAGCATTTTAAAAATGTCTCTACAACAATGTAGAAATATGAAAAAAAAGTCTCTACTACATTAAAAAGCGTCTCTACGTGGGATTTGTGTTGTAGTGACTATTTATTGCTTCATCCATGTCGCAATATAAATCCAAAGGGTACCATATGCACGGATCAAAGAGACATTAAATTTAAGAAAAAGTTAATAACATTAGACCGTGTATATCTCTATTAAAGGATATACTACAATTACCCACTCGTTTTTTTCAGCATTAAATTAAGGGTATATAGTTAAAATATTATACTAAATACACTTTTGATCTCCGCAATAAACTTATATTATTAGGGTTATGTTTTTCAAAAATAAGAAATTATATTATAGTACGAAGCAAGTAGACTAATATGTTGTAGCCAAAAAAAACTATAAACCACATAAGAAAACAAGCACTGTGATAGCAGGAAAGAACATGCGGCTGGTCAATGCTGCATGGACGACAGACCTTCAAAAGAAAAAAAAATGCTGCCTGCATGGGTCCCAAATACAAGGCCAGCCAATCGTCCTCCTCCCTAAAGCTGCTCCAGCATGCCTCATATTCCTATCAGCTCATCAATGGCGATCGGACAGGTCGCGATCTCCTTCCTCTGTCTCTCTGTGTTCCTGTTTGTTGTACGTGCCGTCCCGGGCACCTCATGGGTCATGAGTCTAATAATAATATTGTCGGGCATATGAATGAATAGGTACATAGACATCGATCATGCTTAATTCCGCTGGATCGCTTGATGCGTCACTTCCCTTGGAGATGAGTTGGAGATCGAATCTGTCTTATTGTGCCGTCCTATCTGTCCATCCAGCGTCATGGGCAAAGATACATGTGACAGTAATAGTAATAGTACATGTGACAGCGCAGTGCTCAATATAGCTTATGGCTTAAAGCTTAAGTTTATTTTTGCACTATTCATAATTTCGTCTTTTTCTGAATTTTTGATTTTTTTGAGTTTTTGTCGGTTCTTTTTTTCTCGTATTCGTTTGCGTTGTCGTGATGGGCTAACATATTTTTATATTTTCAATTTTTAAATTTAATTATGTTAAATAAGCCTCTCACATTCTGATGTTTTTTCACCACCACGATTTTTCGACCATAAGCTTTCAGCTTTCAGCCGAACCGATCACCACCTAAGTGTGTAACGGTGTCATACATGTAGCTGTGCTAATCAGACCTTGCTGCACTCTTCAGATAAGGGATGCCCATCAACAAACTATCCGGATACTATCTACGTGGCAAATTGACTTTGGGGTGAGTACATATAGCCACGTAGGCTATCTAGCGTGGCAAGGATATCCCAATTCAAATTTTCAGCCGGTTTGGCCCCGCTCAACGTGGCTTCTGGCTTATAGCTGAAAATATACTATAGCAGCTAAAAAAACACTATAACAACTGAAATGACACTGTAGCAGCTTAAAGAAACTGAAACAAACTGATTGCTGCCGTAAGAGTATAGGCTAGTTACAAGCATCGTGTACGCGACGAGTAGACGTACAAATTACATATGGGCATATTTTCCATTGGGAATGGCGAATCTAGGTCGATGCTAGTAACGACGCTGCTATCTATTCACGTGTTATGTCCATCAGTATGACGTCGGTGGCTTGCGGAAGGCCGGGTGGCTCGGCCGAAGGTCTCCCGTGCTGGCCCAGTGGGTTCGCGGGCACTCACCCAGCCAACTCGGTGTCAAAGATGAAGTTGTGCAATGCCATTATTGCTACAATGATCATCTTTTGCCTGCAACTCTTGTAGCTAGGAACCATGTCGAGTATGTGTTATTTCCCTTTGCACATACCAAATGCACGCTCAACAACGTTCCATGGGGAGAAGTGCAAAAGGTTGAAAAGCTCCTGCACCCCGGATGGCTACGTACCATTCTCGAACTCCGAAAGGTGGTACCTCTGGTTACGATATGGGGCTAGATACCCTAACCTCTTGGGATACCCGAAGTCGACAAGGTAGTACTTGCCTACAAGGGGGACAAGCGTGAACGAAAAATATCGATTAATATTCCATGTGCAATGCATGGTGTAATTGAAATTTGTTCAGACATATTATCTTCCGGTGGATGCGGGAAGTAGTCACCGTACTTCGTCATTGTCTCGTGTAGGATACGAGTGTCGTGGACCAAGCCGGGGCATCCTGCACATACAAAGGTGAGCCTACAACCAAAATCACATATGGCGATCACATTCTGACTAGTGTACCCATGCCTATTGAAATGACGTGCCCTCTTGGCATTTGGAAATATGCCTCTGACGTGTGTGTGTGTGCTATCGATAGCCCCTATGCAGTTGACGAAGTGGGAATAAAATATCTGTTGCCGGAGCCTCGAATGAACAGTCTGATACAAAGGATCAGATGGTGCAATGACGTCTGCTGCAAATCTGTACACACACTCCAACACCTCGTTGAACTTCCTGCAAATCGTACCCGCTAAATGCTCAAATCGGTTCATTCCTTGCCTTTGCGATTGCGGCACGCCACATGTCCACAAAAACAAGGTGAGTGCTTCTATGGAACAAACTTTTGGAGATGACTGCATGCCATAGTTGGACGCTAGAGTGTCATGAAGTGCCTCGAACACACCCGACCGCGTCCTGAACATGTTCCGGCAACGCTAATCATTGGCAAGTTGCAATGAAATCCATTGCTATCCAGTCATTATCGGAACTTTTAGAGGTGGGTCAGAGCTGATTTCCTCCTCTGCGCTGTAAAACACGGCAAAGGCCAGGAAGGCAATGGAGTTCCCTGACCCATCCTCTGACTCATTTGGGCTCACGGACATCACTGCACACAACCAGAGCAAACACAGATAAGAGAGCAAATAACATAGATCACATAGTAAGGTGCACAGATCAGAGAGCAAATATCATAGATCACAAAGCAAGGGCATAGATAAGAGATGAGAGATCAGAGAGAGAACAACATATAACAATTGAGTGATTACTAGAGAGCAAATATCACATCATTGCACAGCCAGAGCTAGGTGAGAGCATTGCACTACACAGATCAGAGAGCTAGGTGAGAGCACTGCATAGCCAGAGCCAACAACACATAACTACAAATGCACAGATTAGCAAGCACAGAATACAACATAAATAATAGACTCAACTGAGTGATTATTGTAGTAAACAATAAAGGTTTTAACACACCGAACTAACCCAAATGTCCACAGAACGAAGGAGATCATAGAACTAAATAGACAATCATCTCGCTAATTAAGGAACTCAACAAACTAGGTTTTGCCTAAATTGACAAACTATGACCGACAACTAACAAATTGACACAGATAACAACTCTCAGGTCCTATCCTTTAGCCTCTCACATGTCTGCTTAACCTAGGCAAGTCGACCCTCACTTGTTTTCATGGAGAGGAAGTTGGTGCAGATCTCTGGCTTGACAAACAGCTATGAAGTGTAGTAGTACTCGTCGCTTTCTTCGGCTGCCCCTGCATCCTTCACCAGCTTCATGAGTCTCATGAATTCTTCCCTTGCCAAGTTGCACATAGGGGGTGTGGCACTCACGTTGGACAACAAACTGATGGACGTGTCCATCCTCTCATATATGTCCACCAGACGCTTCAGCTTAGCGTCACGGTCGATGCATTTTGCTGGGTAGGTACCACTCGGCGGGGTTAGCACTGGCCAAGGCATCTTGCCATGGGAGGAGCTGGATGTTCCACCACTACCCACAGTTTTAGTGGGGTAGCGGGATTGCCGGCATGATGGAGTGGGATTGTGGGAAGGTCGTCATCGTCTCCATCCGAGTCCAACGTGTCAACACCCGACATGAAAGCGTACTTACTCATATTGGTTGTGTTTACGAAGGCGAGCTCCATCAGGTCCTCGTGGGGAAGGGGTCCATTCTTGAACTTGGACATCCTGAACTTTTCCCAGATGGGTAGACCAAAATATGAGTCCATCATTATGGCATTGTAATGCATCCCATGCCCTCTACCCACCATGAGTCATCAGCGGCGATGGAGCCGGTCTCAGGGTCCACGCCGATGCTGGTCACATGCATCTTCAAACCCTTCCATTTAGTGTAATAGTGTTTCAGGCTCTCCCACTTGTTCTTCATTTGCTTAGTCGTGTATGAACAGCCGATGCGCTCTTGGAATTTACAGACAAGGTTTTTCTACCCCCTGCTAGCTCAAGCATCCATACGGACGGTTCTGGACCTCAACCTCTTTGGCACAGATTTCTAGGTAAACATGGGTAAGGTCACGGCTCCAGGATGCCATGTCCATTTGCAGTCACAGCGGTGCCGAAAAATGCAAGGGCGACGAACAAATGTGCATAGAAGCTCAACAAGACCAACGACAACGCATCTCATACGAGCTCGCCCGTGAAAGGATTGCATAATACATATGACAGTAAGAGGAAGGGAACTGGTTGTACCCTGCTGCGTGGGGTTGCTTGGTGGGAAGAGGTCGATTGGAGGCTGAACTTGTACGGACGAGGATGTGGGGCTGATGGTACCCAACATCAGAGCTTGTGGACATTGGAGCTCCCCGAGATTTCAGCCCAGGTCCGAGCGTCAACGGCGGCCGATCTGTGAATAACGGACGGCGTAGCCACCACAAGTAGGCAAGGGGACAAGACGTCGACGTGGAGGGGGGTGGGCTGACTGGGCAGTGCAGATCTAGTCACCACGATCGCCGGGGGGACAGGGGAATCGTTGGGAAGGGGAGGTCTACTTGCTCCAGTGAGGAAGGGGAAGTAGCTATTCATGTATGGGAGCCATCCTCTCATGACCTTATCCGCTCGGTGCCTTCGAAGCATTTTCTGTAAGCTGAAGCCGGAAGCTCCTTCGTTCAATCCGGCTTCGGACTTCTAGCAGCTGAAAGCGAAGACAGTTTGAGTGGTACCTTAATTGTTCTAGTACAATTGCACGAGTTGACCGAGTTATCCACGAGCTCTATGGCCCAGCTAGCTAGTTGCTTGCTTCACATCAAGACATACAATATTTACTACAATCGACTATGACTTTTAAATTATGACTGTTCACGAGAGAGTATAAAGAGAGAGACAATCACATGTAATTTTGGTCGATATAGCTGAAGTCAGTATAATATTTACTACAATCGACTTGTAGACATCGTTTTGAAAAGATGTATCATTTAAAAGTTAGTTATTGTAATAAAAACTAAAAGCCACAAGCATCCCCAAAATAATCCAGCCATACATCATGTTTTGTAAGTAAAGTGTGTGAAATGGATTGTAGATATATATAAAAGATAGATATATATACTCATGTATATACGCATTTGCCAATACGTCTAGATATTCGCCTTATCTTGAGGAGCAGGGGTGGATACAACCCCGTGGCAACCTAGGCTTGAGTCCACGGGAGGTTCAGAACTCAATATTCCCTCTCATCTAAGTACTAGTAGCCTTTATTCTTTCGTAGTCTGGGACGTGATGAAACTGTGGATTCGCCCCTTGTTCTTTTTAGCTAAGACTTATGGCTTTTAGTTATGACATGTGGTTTTTGGACTGTTCGTGTGAGAGATTACAGAGTAACAGAAACTTACGTGCGGTTTTTACCGATATAAATGAAGTCGGTACAGTATGTACTACAATTAACTAATAGATTTCATTTTAAAAAGATATTTTATTTAAAACATAGTTACTATAAAAAAATTAAAAGTAGAAGTTAAAACTGAAAAAGAACAAAGACTGCATGTTGATAGCTTGCTAGTGTTTACAGCCATAAATGTATGGCCGGATGCCCGGATCGTATTCCTTCTTATCGACCAGTCTGTGCGTTTTTTTTCAACCAAAAAAAGGCCTCGTAGATGGCCCTCGCGCATTCAGTGCGGGGCGTCGTGCGGCCATTGGGCTACAATGATCTCGAGTTTACGGTATACCTGGGCTGGGCTTGTCACATTGATATTAAGCTACTTTTTAATTATCATATTATAAAGGTCCAGTTCAAAAGTACCGTAGTTTTTGATTTTTTACTAAAGTAATATTATATCGGTTGTTAATTTTTCTGAACTATTCAATTAAATAAAAATAAATAAAAATAGAAAACAGCATTATATTCTCTACTGATAATACAAAAGAAAAGAGAAAAAAGAAAAATAAAAAAACCACGTTAAAAAGCTAACGTATTTCAAATAGCTTCTGATCTAAGCTATTAAGACGGAAGGAAATGGCCATAGGAAGGAGAACATGAGCTAGTGGGTTGGCCCAGCCGGTGCCCTATCTAGATTTTTTTAGTAATTATTTTTTATTTAAAAGTATAAAATTATATTACATTTTTATTTTTTTACAAAAGTAACCACCTATAGTCTGATCGTTGGGCGACTAGGGGTCTGTTCTTTTTGGCTGTGGCTTGTAGCTTTTGGTCATGGCTTGTGTCTTTTAATCGTTTGTACGAGAGATTACAGAGTAACAGAAACTCATGTGTGGTTTTTGCCGATATAAATGGAGTCAGCAAAGTATGTACTACAATTAACTAGTAGACCCTATCTTGAAAAAATACTCCGCTTAAAAGCTAGTTCTCGTAGAAAAGCGAAAAACAACTTTTGTGTTCGAAAAGAACAGTGCCTGAACACTCGTCGCCCTACAAATGAGCGACACCGATACAGTAGCTCTATCATTAGTGGGCTGGACTACACTGGGAGTATTCTCCCCGAAGGAGATTGAGTTTAAATTCGAATTAAATCCTAAAAGTTTGAATCCCAATCCCCTTTCCAAACCAGAAACAACCCCTAAGCGCCGTTTGTATAGCACGGCGGAGGATCCCAAACCCCCTAATAATCCTACAATTATCCTAGTACGCACGCACGCGCCATGCGGCCACTCAGTCTCAGGGCCACTACAGCTGCGCCTGCGATTCCCTCCTCCCCTCCTCCTCGCCTTGCACGGCGGATCCCTCCTGCCGCGGCGGCCGGCGCTGGAGGCCTCCTTTGCTCCGACCACTCCAATCCGCGGAGCACACAGCGGCCACCCCCGGCGATGGCGCAGCCGCAGGACGCCTTCAATCCCCGTAAGCCCCCGCGCGCGTGCGACCCCCTCACTCCTCGCTGCGCCGTGCCTCCTGCTTGTAATTTTACCCTTTGGATCTTGTACCGCCATTGGCATGGTTAGAGTAGGCAAGCGCAGAGGCACTGCTCTCGTTGTAATCGAAATCGCTTGCATATCAGAGTACTGCTTTGCTCAGCAGCAGTGCCTATATCAGCATAGATTTGTTCAAGAACAAGAACTGCTTGTGCCATAGCCAAGAACAGGATTTATTCAACTGCTCCATGTGGATGCCACAAGGTGTATTCAACTGCTCCATGTGGATGCCACAAGGTGTTGCTTCATGTGGATAGAGGGACCTTGAAACTCTACTACTTTCGTAGGATAACCGATTAGTTTAAAGGCTACCTTAAAACATGGTTCCATGCAATTACTATAATTCTTTTGCATAGTGTATACGAGAAGTGAAAGTTACTGAACTCTATACCACATCACTACATCTGTGCAGCTGCTTCGGAGAAAAGAGAGGTGATAAAGAACAAACATGGAGAAAAACTTGTGGGAGTGCTGCATGACACGGGTTCAAACAAGATCGTCGTCTTGTGCCATGGTTTTATAGCTACCAAGGTACATAACTTCGTAGTTGCTAGAGGAAATACACCATGTTGTTGTCAAGATATCAGTGACCAAATTTCATATTTCTAAGTGAGATGTGTTGTAAATATTGCGGTATAAGCATATTTTCTATTTTAATTCCAATAATAATTATGATAATAGTAATCACCCAAGCATGGCAAAAGAATGACTTAAACAATATATTGACATAGAAATCAATCAAGTCATTGCAAAATGAGTGAATACTCAAAATGAACATCATATATGACATATTCAACAAAAGCATGTCATTCATAACACCAATATATTCACATGCTAATCCTTTTGTAAACATGGCATATATGAGCATCACTAGAATGTAAACATATTCAAGATAATAACATACTGCCAGCATATATAGCCAATAGAACATGACTAAAAACAGCATAAGACATTTTAATGATTTTAGTATTGCTCTCAGAACATGGTTGCTCAAGATCATACACCTTGGCCTTCTCATGTTGATGTTGATACTCTTAACAAAAGTCTGGATAACTGAAGATTAAGATATGAGCTCCACTTTAGATTCTCTCTACTGTTGATTTTAATAAACAGAGGACTCTGAATTTCAGTTTTTAAATGTTGACATGCAAAGAAACAACAAATTGAAATCTAACAGCTTATCAATTTATCCAAACCGAATGAACAGAACCCAGGTTCACACAATTTCTATTGCATGTAACAAGTATACCCAATCGAATCGCCTACAAGACGATTAGAGAATCAAATTGAGCTCATACTCAATCTTGTTATCTAAACTAATCTCAAGATTCAACGAATTCTTCACGAGCAATCAATCCGATCCCACAAACAGACATATCATAAACCGCCTCGGTTTCAAACGAAAAGAGAATGACATCGCCGAATCAATTTTGCAACACTCACGTAATGCATTTGGTACTCTAAACCGTCCAGAGGTAATCAAACCGAAGAGGCCGAAGATCACCAGGGACAGGGCAAGGCGCACACGCATGTACTGTCCCAGAAAACCTAACACCCCTCTGTGCGGATGAAGAAAGGGGTGTGGTCGTCGAGATACAACGCCTCTCCGACTTCAGCCGCTTGAGTCGAGTCGAAGGTCGTGGCGCCCGACAAGACCGCAAGAGCACTCGCCGAGAGTGCTTCACGATCAATCGAGACCAAATCGCCTTTCGTTCCTGGATGTAGCCTATACCTTTGAGTTCTATACGCACCAAGAGCGCATGTAAATCACCGGTTCAAGGCTTCAATCGGAGTGGTGCCAAGCCCCAAAACCTCCACACACCGAGGAATAGAGAAGAACCGGAGAACTCAAGTGGAAAACCGGATCGAAAAGGATACTTCACCCGATCCGAGCTCGGCTATTTGTAGAAGGCGCGGGTCCGCGAGGAGGTGACGCGAACGCACGGCCCGAGGAACCCGGCCACCTCGCCCGCCGCCGCCTCTCCATCCGCCGCCTCCCACCGCCGAGAAAATCGCGGATCGAGAAGAAGACTAACGGCCATCGCACAAGACTCGCGACGCAGACGCACGCTGGGAGGCGAACAGACGCGCGGGGAGGAGACGAAGTCTCCTCCCTTATCTCTTCGCTACTGCTCACCGGCAGTGGACCTCCACCGCTTTTTCCTTTTCCTTTTCCTTTTCTTTTCCTCAATTGGGAATTTACGATTTTGCCCCCTGAAATACAACAATCCCCACCAATTTCCAATTGATGAAGGATTCTCAATGTCTTGTTTAATATACAGCTGTTCGTCGATGGGTACCTTGCGGGTTTGAACCCAAAGACTAGCAACAAAAGCTACGACTCTGCACAGACAAAGGAGGACTTTGCCTTGATCCAATGCCTTGGTGTGAGAGCTCGCTCAAGTCACATTCTGCATCGGGCGGCTTGCCCTTTCCTCCTGGTTGGGACGTTCGGCCATGTCCCAAGATCTAGCTCATGGGTGCTTACGAGTATACCCTTATCTCTCTTTGATTGCGACCTCACAATCACACTCACGTAGGTGAACCCTTCTAGGAGTCCTGTAGGACGACTCCATAAGTCATATATAGACCTCGAGTTCATTAAGAGCCTTTGCTCAACCTTCCATACAGAAAGAGCACTGCAGCTAATGGGACCTGTTAGATGTGCTCTCTAATTTCACACAGTTTGTTGTCCTAGAGCCTAGTTCACGGGATCTCCGATCTCCTAGGATAGGTTACTACCGATGTGAACCTTCATACGGATATAAGCCCCATTCCCTGAGATGTTGCAAGGATGACCTTTGAGCCAATCCTTTAGTGAAAGGATCGCGCAAGTTCCTTCGGATCGGATGTATTCGGCGAAATAACACCCGCTCTCGGCATGCCGCATCGACTTAAGTCGTCTCTTTATGTGTTTTGATGACTTCATATTGTCCTTTCTACTCTTCGCCTTAACCGAACGGTTTGGTTATCGCAGAGATCAATATGGTCGAATCGGTTTTTCCAAAGACAGCGGTCGAAAGGAGTTCTCGAATCCATTCGCGCTTTCACACCGGCCGAATCTAGTGCAACTAGCTCAGCCTCCATGGTGGACCGTGTAATGATAGTCTGTTTTGAAGACTTCCATGAAACGGCCCCACTGCTAGAGTGAATACATAGCCACTCGTAGCCTTCATGTCGTCAGAGTCACCGATCCGTTGGAATCACCAATCCTTCCAAGACCGCCGGATGACCGTAATAATGTATTCCCAATTTAGAGGTTCCTTTAAATATCCGAGTACTCTCTAGTGCTATCCAATGATCATCTCCGGATTGGACGATAACGACTCAATCTGCAAACAAAGATATGAGATGTCTGGCCTCGTTGCACTAGTTAAGTACATCAGGGATCCTATAATTTGAGAATATCTAAGTTGATCTTTCCCATGCCCAGTGTTCTTATGCAGCTTTGCATTTGGATCATAGGGTGTGGATACTGGCTTACAGTCCATAAACCCAAATCTGGTTAGGACTTTATCCACATAATGGGATTGTGAAAGAGTAATCCCATTCTCACCCTTTATAAGCTTGATGTTTAGAATAACATCGCCTTCACCTGTGTCTTTCATATCAAAGTTCGGGAAAGGAAAGACTTTGTATTATTAATCACATCCATGTTGGTCCCAAAAGCAATATGTCATCTACATAAAGACATAGAATGACACCTTCTCCTCATCGAACCGATAGTAGACACATTTATCTAACCGTTTACACAAAAGCCGACCGACGCCATCGTACTATCAAATTTCTCATGCCATTGCTTAGGAGCTTGCTTTAGTCCATACAGGGATTTGATCAATCGACATACTTTCTTTTCTTGCCCTTCAACCACAAATCCTTCAGTCGTTGCATATAAATCTCCTCATCCACTCTCCATTTAGGAAAGCGGTCTTTACATCCATTTGATGTACTAGGAGCTTGTATGCAGCAGCCTATTGCTAAAAGCACTTTGATTGTGGGTAAACGAGCCACGAGAGAGTATGTATCAAAATAGTCTTCTCCTTCCTTTTGCGTGAAACCTTTAGCCACTAAACGGCCTTGTACTTTTCAATAGTACCATCGGTCTACGCTTTCTTTTAAAGATCCATTTGCGACCACTTGGTTTACAACCAAAGTGAGATCTGAAATTTCCCAAGTTCCGTTAGCTATGATGGAATTCATCTCGCTTCTAACCGCCTCCTTCCAAGAATCCACATCCGGAGATGCGTATGCCTCGAAAGGGTTCGTGGTTCATCATCCACGACATAGGTGACAAAGTCTTCACCAAGTGACTTTTCTGCCTTCTGCTCTTACTCCTCCTCAACTCCAAATCAAGTAGTGTTATCCACATTGGGAAGAATAGAGATCATCTAAACCGTAATGGTCACTAACTTCCTTTGGTCTCATAGGAAACACTTGCTCAAAGAATGTCGCATCACGAGATTCCATCACTATATTAGTAGTGATGTCAACTACCTCGATTTGACCACTAAGAATCTATAAGCGGTGCTATGAAAAGCATATCCTAGAAAGATACAATCAACGGTCTTAGGACCAATCTTCCTTTCTTGGTAATGGTACATGAACCTTTGCAAGGCATCCCCAAGTCCAAGAAATGATAAGTTGGGTTTTCTCCTTCCATCCTTCATAGGGTGTTTCCTCCCGATTACGAGGTGGAACCCTATTCGTAATATAGTTAGTCGTGAGAACCGCCTCACCCCACCAATAGTCCCAAGATACCGAACTCAAGCATGGCGTTAACCAAGTCACATAGAGTTCGGTTCTTTCTTTCGGCTATTCCATTTGATTGGGGTGAGTATGGTGGAGTAACTTCATGAATTATTCCACTTTCTTCACGTAATTGGGAGAACTCATGTGAAACATATTCACCTCCTCGGTCCGACCTTAACCGCTTGATTTTCTTTTCCGCTTGATTTTCAACTTCACTTTATAGATTTTAAAGTGTTCAAGTGCTTCATCTTTCGCTTTAAGAAGATAGATATAACAATACTTAGTTGCATCATCTATGAGAGTTAAGAAGTATCGTTTGCCACCTTTAGTTAATATTCCATTCATCTCACAAATATCGAATGGATTAGTTCAAGTGGAGAAGTGCTTAGCCCTTCGACGCTATGAAAAGGTTTTCGGTCGCTTAGCTTGCACACACTTCACATTTTGAACCCTTCTCATAATTATAGCTAGGAATTAAACTCATTTTACTTAACCGCATAATGGCTTCAAAATTTACATGACACAATCTTGAATGCCAAATATCATGAACTTTATTGCAATGGGAAACATTAAAGATGTTTACATTATTCAAATCAAGAGTTGATAAGCGGAACATGCCTCCGCTTATCATAGCCTTTGCCCACAAAATTACCAAACTTGGTCAAGATGACCTTATTGGACTCAAATACAAGTTTTATTCCTTGCCTACATAACATTGACCCGCTAAGGAGGTTGCGAGTCATTGCGAGCACATACAAGACGCGTCTTCAGATGAGTGTCTTGCCCGGCGAGCTTCGTGCAAACCCGTCCAATCCCATCGTCTTGCTATGCGGCGGCTCCGTTGCCCATTAGGACGGATCCACCACCTTCACCCCGAAATGAAGAGAAACAAGATCGATCAAGACATATATGTCTAGTAGCACCAGATCAATCCACCAATCAATAGATGGATTTGCCATAAAGGCCTCGAGGTACATACTCTTCCAAGTCGGAGCTTGCCAAGACGACATTTGCTTCTACCTTATGGCCTTTGTGTCGACCAGAGCGGACCTTGCCCTTTCGATTGCGACAATGATTGGCCTTATGGCCACCTCTCCGCAAACAAAATGCATAATGTCTTCCTTTTCTTCTTCATTTTCTTTGGTTGGAGCTTGTATTGGGGACTCTTGAATTTGGGTTTCCAGGGCCTCCAGCTTCTTTTGACTTCCACTTGATGAGCTTGGACTTGAGCCTTTCCCATTCCGTCACCGATCCGCACGCCTTGACATTGATAGCAATGACACTCATTGAGCGTCGACGCCTTTATATGTCTGAGCGGTCACAAAGTCACGCCACGAGGGCGGTAACCGCCAGATGACGCTTACTTGGAACTTCTACGGTAGGACACAACGATCGACTTAAGTCACGTACATGGAGTTGAAGCTCGTGGTCGCTCCATCACCGACCGTCCTTCCACCATCTTATAGTTCAAGTAGTTGGCCGTTACAAAGGACTCGTTCCCATTATCTCCTTCGGAGTACTTCTCATCAAGCTCGTCCCACAGTTGTTTGGCATTCGTGAAGTTGACGTAGACGTCAAACAAACGGTTAGACAAGATGGCTAACAAGCGGGCTAAGACTGCATTATTGGCCTCTTCCCAACGCATCGTTTCAGGTATCTCTAGCGGAAACGCCGGAGGACTTGAAATGACCCAGAAGAGCCTAAGGTCGGTCGACCAAAGCTTAGCCCTCGCCGCTAACGTTTGAAGTTGACACCGTCAAAGACTTGAGCTTCTGACGTCGATGAGGAAGCCATTCTTTCAAGAATAGGTTTTCGGATTGTTGTAAATATTGCGGTATAAGCATATTTTCTATTTTAATTCCAATAATAATTATGATAATAGTAATCACCCAAGCATGGCAAAAGAATGACTTAAACAATATATTGACATAGAAATCAATCAAGTCATTGCAAAATGAGTGAATACTCAAAATGAACATCATATATGACATATTCAACAAAAGCATGTCATTCATAACACCAATATATTCACATGCTAATCCTTTTGTAAACATGGCATATATGAGCATCACTAGAATGTAAACATATTCAAGATAATAACATATCGCCAAAGATATATAGCCAATAGAACATGACTAAAAACAAGATAAGACATTTTAATGATTTTAGTATTGCTCTCGAAACATGGTTGCTCAAGATCATACACCTTGGCCTTCTCATGTTGATGTTGATACTCTTAACAAAAGTCCGGATAATCAAGATTAAGATATGAGCTCCACTTTAGATTCTCTCATCGTTGATTTTAATAAGCAGAGGACTCAATTTCAGTTTTAAATGTTGACATGCAAAGAAACAACAAATTGAAATCTAACGACTTATCAATTTATCCAAACCGAATGAACAGAACCCAGGTTCAGACAATTTCTATTGCATGTAACAAGTATACCCAATCGAATCGACTACAAGACGATTAGAGAATCAAATTGAGCTCATACTCAATCTTGTTATCTAAACTAATCTCAAGATTCAACGAATTCTTCACGAGCAATCAATCCGATCCCACAAACAGACATATCATAAACCGCCTCGGTTTCAAATGAAAAGAGAATGACATCGCCGAATCAATTTTGCAACACTCACGTAATGCAGGCGGTACTCTAAACCGTCCGAGGTAATCAAACCAAGAGGCCGAAGATCACCGGGACGGGGCAAGGCGCACACGCATGTATCGTCCCGAAAACCTAACACCCTCCGTGGATGAAGAAAAGGGGTGTGGTCGTCGAGATAGAACGCCTCTCCGACTTCGCTGTCTTGAGTCGAGTCGAAGGTCGTGGAACGCCGCACAAGA
Organism: Bonia amplexicaulis; assembly: GCA_036346245.1. Taxonomy (NCBI): domain Eukaryota; kingdom Viridiplantae; phylum Streptophyta; class Magnoliopsida; order Poales; family Poaceae; genus Bonia; species Bonia amplexicaulis. Next base: position 21,478,810 of record CM070735.1, on the reverse strand, counting down.
CCGCAAGAGCACTCGCCGAGAGTGCTTCACAGATCAATCAGAGACCAAATCGCCTTCGTTCCTGGATGTAGCCTATACCTTTGAGTTCTATACGCACCAAGAGCGCATGAAATCACCGGTTCAAGGCTTCAATCGGAAGTGGTGCCAAGCCCCAAAACCTCCACACACCGAGGAATAGAGAAGAACCGGGAGAACTCAAGCTGGAAAACCAGATCGAAAAAGGATACTTCACCCGGATCCGAGCTCGGCTATTTGTAGAAGGGCGCGGGGTCTGCGAGGAGGTGACGCGAACGGCCGGCCAGGAACCGGCCACCGCGCCTCCGTCGCTCGCCTCTCCATCCGCCGCCTCCCACCGCCGAGAAAATCGCCGGATCTGAGAAGAAGACGGAACGGCCATCGCACAAGACTCGCACGCGGTACGCACGCGGGGAGGCGAACAGGCACGCACGGGGAGGAGACGAAGTCTCCTCCCCCTTATCTCTTCGCGCTGTCTACTGGCAGGTGGACCTCCACCGTTTTTCCTTTTTCCTTTTCCTTTTTCTTTTCCTCAATTGGGAATTTACGATTTTGCCCCCTGAAATACAACAAGATGTAAACTAGTTATTTTTGGGGATGTCTATTTATAAGATGACTTACGCTCTCTTAAGTATAAGTTGCATTTTAAACTATTGAATCAAAATCAGAAAGAAACACACAAGCTAGTCCAAAGGCCAGGAAAATCAACTTAGAGTTAACAAAAAAACCAATTAACTTACAAATAGCAAAACTGTTATTATTTTTTCGGTAAGAAATGCATACTAAGAAAAATGTTTTAGAAATAATTTACTGCTATCTCATGAAATTTACTGCTCTTTTCCAGAATGACAGTCTCATTCTTGACCTAACGGCTGCATTAACAAAGAAAGGGATTAGTGTCTTTCGCTTTGATTTCAGTGGAAATGGGTAAGTTGTTCCCAGAAAACTGTGTATCACTGGTAGTTTCAGTTCATAGAAGCAATTGTAGTAATGTTGCTTTAGTCTTACTTCATATTATCAGCTGTTTGAAATTTTATCATTCCAAAAGTTGACTTATTAGTTAGTACTAAATGATGAGTTGAGGTTCTTATGTGTAATTAGTTTGATTTTCTTACCTTGCATGTTCCATAATACATGACGAATACACTTAGTGAAGTATTAAAGCACACACAATTTGACTTTCCTGTATGGATCCCTTGTAGTGCATTCTTAAATGTTTAAATCCCCGTTGCTTGATAAATATTTCAGAGAAAGTGAAGGAGAATTTGAGTATGGCAACTACAGGAAGGAGGCCGATGATTTGCATTCTGTTGTATCATATCTTTATCAGGAAAAGTATGATGTAACAGCAATTGTTGGTCACAGCAAAGGTAGGTTAAATATGTCATTTTGTTGGTCTGGTCTAGTAATGTGTTGTTCTTGCTGTTGAGTTGTTCCACTGAATTTTCATCATTAGTACGTGAAAAAAGTGTTCAGTTCTTCAACAAGAACTTGTGTCTGTTAAGCTCCTCCAAACATGCAAACCTGTACATATGTATAGTTTAGTAACACATTGGTGATAACGATAAAACCTGGTTGTGGCATCTGTTTGGAGATATATTGTTTTTATGGTGTTTGCATTTGTTCGGATAGTCTGATGTTCTTGTATATTTAAGTACATCACTTTCATTACACATTGTACTGTTGTTCTGTGAAACGCATGGAGCATATTTGATCTAGTGTATTGCTTTCCTCTCATTATGATATATTAGTTAGTTTTTGCTCAGATTTCCACCACTTCCCTAATCCACAATAATGTTTCTGTTAGTGGTTTTCTATTTTCTCGCACATTTTGTCTGGTTAATATATTTTCTCTCTTGCTGTATCTTATTGCTTAATATACCAGTTTGGAGATTTCACTCATTCAATCTGTATTTCTCATTTTTCCAGGAGGAGATGTGGTGGTTCTATATGCTTCCATTTATGATGATGTCCACATGGTTGTTAATGTATCTGGTCGATTTGATTTAGAGAAAGGCATTGAAGAACGCATAGGGAAAGGGTCTATCGATAGAATAAATAAAGAAGGTTACCTTGATGTCAAGGACAAATCAGGTAAGGCAGCATGTATGACCGTAATCTGGAAAGCTACTTACTGTGACATTAAATAGAGCATTTGATGCATGACTAGAGCTTGCATAGCTGTTGTTGTATTTTATTGTAGTTTTTGAAAAAGTGGAAAGTTCCCCGATTTCATTAGAGGAAACCAAAATAAACAGAATCCAAAGTATCCTACGAGCTGCTGCAAATAAACAGAATCCAAAGTATCCTACGAGCTGCTGCAAACACAGTCAGCTATAAATAACAGGAAACGCTGAGACCTGACACTGGACGATCCAGCATACTAGATACATCCTCAGACCCAGACAAAGCTGTTGTTGTATGATCACTTTCACGGGCATCTGTTGACTATCTGTTGGATCCAATGCAGAAAATGTCCAATACAGAGTAACTAAAGAGAGTTTGATGGAACGGCTTAACACTGATATGCGTGCTGCAAGCGTTTCCATTAGGAAGGAATGCAGGTAAGCAAACTGTTCCAGGCATTTTCCCCTTGTATTTGAACTTTTAAACTGAAACAACTAGTTACTGCAGCATTAGCATTTGTGATTTATAGAGGTGTTTTTCCATGCATGCTTAAAACTCAAAACATCTAGTGCTCACAAGGTTCCCCTGTGCTAGAACACATCACGTGTCATGCATATTTTCAGATAATCTATCTCCTTTATTCAGGTTCTTCACAGTTCATGGTTCAGGAGATGAGACTATACCTGTAGAAGATGCCTACGAATTTGCGAAGCTTATACCCAACCACAAACTGCACGTCGTCGAGGGAGCAAATCATAACTACACCACACACCGTAAAGAAGTTGCTGATGCAGTAGTGGATTACATTACATCCAGTGAGGTATTGACAATTCACTTGTTAAATTATTCCTTGTAGGTCCAGATATTCCATATATCTGAGGGTTTTTTTTTTTATGCAGGCAGGGGATACCTAAGTGGCAAAAGATGAATAGTTCCGATGGATCTTTCTGTAGACTTTGTACCGAAGTTCCTAGCCTTTTCCCCTCTAAACAAGGGAAGACCAGTCACCATGAACATTTTGATGTGCGCATTACAGTACGAGTGGGGCGCTTCTTCCATCCCGGGGCATCCAATAAGCAAGAAGCGGGTAATAGGTGTGTAGCTGTGCACTATCTTCTCAGCCGATGCTGAATTCCCGATAGGACTTGAATGTTGCAGATGTGTGTGTACTTAAAAGGATTCCTGTAAATACTGAACCCTTTGATAGGACTAGTATGTTTCAAGTGTGTAATAAGAATTCCTGTAAAAGTTTCAGAGGACAACTGCTTCGTATGCTTTCTGAGTAGATTTTCTCTGCAGCTTCCAGAGATGTATACGCACATGTGCAGGATGAGCATCACTGCAGTATTTCCAGTTTCCTTTATGTCTTCACCTTTTTGCTCTGTACACTAAGAAAATGTGGTGTATATTCTTTTCCTATGTCCTGTTTGGTGCGTAAGCCCGACTTCCCTCTCGCCGGATATTTTTTGTGGATTACTTTCTCATTTTGCGCAGGGCAGGAGCGAGAATGAAAACTCTGCATCTCGCCGGGCAGGATGCAAGGCCATGATGATTCAGTTGCTTCGTACCAAGGATCATGGCTGGTGTATGAGAAGCTTGTCAAATTCACGCAACCGACCGCTATCTGAAGTGCTGTAGTGAGAAGATGCAGTGGAATTCGCATTCTGAGAAGACCCTTTGGCACGGGATTTTATCAATATTGGCAGAGGAAAGGTCTACGACATATTACCAAGTGTTAGCCCAAGAAAAAAGACTTACGCGATCACACACACTCAAACTCACGCAATACTCTGAACAAAGATTTGACAAAAGATTGATACACGCATAAAGCAAAAATACACAGAGATGATTCTTCCTGTTATGCCATCTCCCTCCCTTCTAAGATAATGCTTTCTGCGAGAGCAAGCAACTATGAACTGGAGAGAGAGATGAACACAAGATGAGGGAGCGAACTGCTGCTCTGGAACTGCTCTGGTATTGCTTCATTCCATCACTTATTTATAGCAACGGGACTGCACAGGTTTGGCCGAACTGCTGATCGGATCATCCCGTAACAGACGCTAAACAAACAACTTAAACATAGTCATTTTGATCCTATTTCTACGACACGTACCGCATGACTTCTCAACTAACTGCATGCATGCAACTAATCACTTATTGACTTAGCACACAATCTTGATTATGTCTAATAACCTCCCCCCTAATCAAGATAGCTTCACAGCAACGCCGGTTCTTCGTCGGCATCCGCCTCGATGAGATATGCCTGCGCTTTCTCCCTCTTGTTGGGCTTCTGGCATTCTGAAGCAAAGTACCCATAATCGTTACAATTAAAACACCTTACTTTTGCCTTGTCAATTCGTCGGTATTGACGTCCACCGCCACCACCAAAACCACCTGAGGAGCCTTCACCTTCACGCTTCGACGATCGGGCCTCCCACTCTGCGCGCGTCAGGAGCAAGTGCTCCTCGTCTCCGTCGTTGTTGCCGTAGCGACGTTCTCCCTCTTCCTGCGTCTTCAAGCGCCCGATTAGCTCTTCGATCGACATATTTTTTATGTCACCGAATTGTTCAATCGTGGTGACGACGGGAGAGAACTTCTTAGGCACTGCACGAAGAAACTTCCGCACGATGTAGACCTCTTCCATCTTTTCGCCTAGACCTCGTATCTTGCTGACGATTGTCGTCAACCTCATCGCGAAGTCATCGATCTGTTCGGTGTCCCTCATCCGCAAGTTCTCAAACTCGCTTTTGAGGTTTTGTACATGCGCCTCCTTGACACGATCGGCACCGAGATGCATCACCTTCAGGGTGTTCCAGGCCTCCTTTGCGGTCTCCTTCTCAACTAGGAGCAGCAGCACGTCTTCCGGCACCGCGAGGAAGATTGCCGCGAGCGCCATTTGATCTTGCCACTCATTCACCTATTCATCCACGATAGCATTCCACACGCCATGAGCGCGCATGAACACCTTCATCTTCACGGCCCATGTCGTGTAGTTGCTCCTCGTGAGCATGGGATACGGAGGAGATATCGCCTCATGGCCGACGCCTTCGGCACGCTCCCCTCGCTGGTCTTCTGAACGCCCCCATCGGCGGTGACGTTTCTCGGCGAGCTCGAAGACGACATGGATGAAGTTGTACACAAACACAAGCTCTGATACCAATTGTTAGAACACAATACCAGGATCCTACACACACATTTACCTGTGGACACACACTACACGGGAGAGACGAGGAACATAGACACACAGAGAGAATTTTCCGACACGAACTTAACTTGCACCGGATTTTCTCTTCTCTTTCTATTCCATCGCTCTCAATTTACTCAACATAGTACCTAGCTTAAATAGCCTCACCTACACACGGTAGATCAACAAGTGGCTCGGGTCTCATGCCACACAAGGACTCCACTACTGGTCATGCGCACACACAGCTAATAATAGACTTTCTCCACTAACCACTAACTCAGCTAACAATAGACTTTCTCTACTAACCACTAACTCCATGCAGCTATTCTCATGCCACTTCTCAACGTGGCTTTGACTAGCCCCTTGCATGCACACACACGCATGCAAAATACAATAGCAATCAAGATTAATATCCAACATTCCCCCTAATCTTGATTGCTTATTCCTTTTGCCACGGAATGGACTAAGCCATCTTATCTTGTCAATCTTCTTCTCAGCGAGACACGGAGATAGCCGCCAATGCCATCTTGTCCCGTTGGTTGTTGATGGCACGGCATCGCACCACCATCGTCTTGTAGCAGCCTCACGTGCCGCCTTGTCGTAGCGGTCTCACACCGCCGACCGTCGTTGTCGACATCACATCGACGCTTTCTCACAGCGGCATCACACCTCCACGAACACGGCCTCACACCATGGTTCATGGTCGTCACCGCGAGTGTGCCATCACAGCATCCTCTCGCTACCACATCTTCGTCGCTGGGGACGCAACTTGCCGGCGACTCGCCGCTTCTCCTCCGCCCGTGACATAGCTCGACGGGGACGAAGACTCGTGCCTCGACACATGAAGTATAAACTCGTGCATGGGTGAGCATGGGTAATGCAGCCACACCACGGAACTCTCCTTTGCCGGTGCTCCTGACGTCATCACGTCGACGTTCACTTTGCTGCCTTCGCTACCCCGGTGATCACACACGCACCAAGCTCTGATACCAATTGTTAGCCCAAGAAAAAAGACTCACGCGATCACACACACTCAAACTCACGCAATACTCTGAACAAAGACTTGACAAAAAATTGATACACGCACAAAGCAAAAATACACAGAGATGATTCTTCCTGTTATGCCATCTCCCTCCCTTGAAAGATAATGCTTTCTGCAAGAGCAAGCAACTATGAACTGGAGAATGAGATGAACACAAGATGAGGGAGCGAATTGCTGCTCTGGTATTGCTTTATTCCATCACTTATTTATAGCAACGGGACTGCACAGGTTTGGCCGAACTGCTGATCGGATCATCCCGTAACAGACGCTAAATAAACAGCCTAAACATAGTCATTTTGGTCATATTTCTACGACACGTACCGCATGTCTTCTCAACTAACTGCATACATGTAACTAATCACTTATTGACTCAGCACACAATCTGGATTATGTCTAATACCAAGCAGGTGCTACGCTCGTTGTGTGACGCCTTGCACAGGAACCAATGAAGGATGGCATAGGGAAGACGATGAAATTGCTTCAAGAGCCAAAGAGACTGGCGTGCGAACTGCGGCGAATAGATCAGTGTCCTGCTTTTCTTTGATGCTGAACTAATGATCTCGTTGTGTACGGCTGCCCTCTTGGTGGTAATATCATGTCCCGCGTTAAACAAATGAGACAACATGTATTTTACCTAGGATGCTTACGTATGCACTGCCAAATTCAGCCTCACTCCAGTTGTTTGTGTGCCGGATTGTGTCTGCCGGAATCGTGCTACGCAACATCTCATTTGTACATGTTCTTTTATGCTATGTTTTACAGTTTTTAACTATAATTTATTAATCTAATAAATAGTGATTAATAAGAGAAACGAAAAGTCACTGGAAAGGCAAAAATAACAGGCTGTAAAAACCCTGATCCTAGGTAGAGATGGCAATCGGGTGCGGCGGTGCGGTAGTGCTCGCCCATACCCGCACTCCGCGACCCGATTTACGCCCGCTGGTATACCCGCCAAGGACCACGGTAAAAACCTCGCCCATACCCGCCGCCTCATGGTACCCGTCGCCCGCGGGCATACCCGTTTACCCGCGAACAGAGTACATCACATTCAAATGTAAGAGTTGCACAATTTAACCAGATGAATGAAAAAATGCCCACATTGAACTAAATGCCCACAATTTAACCAGACAAATGTAAGAGTTGCACAATTTAGAAACAACTAAATGAAAACAATACATATACATATACAATGCATAATACAGGGTTCTGATAACTGCTGCAATATACAATGAAAACAATACATATACATATACAATGCACAATACATATACTCCTGCAGCATACATATGCAAAGCAATATATTTTACATAGGAATATACTCCTGCAGCATACAATCAGAATACAATGTTGGCTACCTCACTGGTGAATCCAACTCCTGCCAATGTCTAAGAAATCAAGAAGGAACTGCAAGCAAACCAGCAAGTCCCTGCCAAAAAGGAAAAGTTCAATTCTAAGTTTATGAGCACAAAGATATGTAAGCATCTTGCTGGCCACACGCTGCGTGCCTGTGTTTACTCTCAGTCAGAGACAGAAATACATTCCAAGCTGCCATTGTTGCTGAGCTAGTCGCACTCGCACCCTTGCCCGAGTTGCATTTTCAGTCGGTGAAATACATCAAGGCATCAATAATACACACAACGGCGCGCTGCTCAGGCCGAGAAGTACCGCGTCGGGGCGGAGGAAGAAAGGACGGAGGACCGGAGGAGGCTCACCTGAGTTTTGGCCGCGGTGAGGGGTGGCGATCAGGCGGAGAGGCGACAGGGATGAGGCGGTCGGATCTCGACGACGGCGGCGGATCCGCTTCGGCGGAGAAAGAGGCGGCGGATCCGCCGACGGAGAAAGAGGCGGCGGATCCGGTCGGTGGAGAACGAGGCTACGGATCCGGTCCTGCCGGTGGAGAACGAGGCGGCGAGTGGCGGAAGGAGGCGGCGGAAGGAGGGGCGGAACGAGGGGCGGCGATTGGAGCGGCGGACCGAGGGGCGGCGAGGAGCGGCGGAAGGAGGGGCGGCGGAAGGAGGGGCAGAACGCGGGCTTCGGTCGTGGGAGAGGCGGCGGCTGCGAGGTTTGGATGAGGCTGTGGGACGGAAGGACGGGATGAGGCCGAGTGAGTCGGAGTGACCGAGACGCGGACCGCGGACAATGGACCTGGGAGTGCGTTAGGGTTCACTGCTTTTAATATGGGCCCACTTGTCAGTCTATTTTACGGGTAAACGGGCGAGGCGGGTACGGTAGAGCTAACCCATACCCGCACTGCCGTTTACCGATGGGCGATATTTGCCCCATTTTCATACCATGGCAAAGAATGCATCCCATACCCGGCTCCATTAGGGTATTTACCCGCGGGTACACGGGTAAACAGGCACAATTGCCATCCCTAATCCTAGGGAAGGTATCATGTGGCATGCTTAGAATGCCTATGTTGATTTTGTCGAGGTAGAATACCTGTAATCAAGATTGTAATTTTGAAGCAAGATAATCATCCATAAAACTCCTTTAAAAAAATGTAGTTGTGATTTCAATAGTACGAACTCCTAGGGCGTCATCCTATAAATTCATCTAAAATGCTTGCGGTTCTGTTACAGTAACTTTTTGCACGTACAGTTACTTTGTGAAATATGGATGTACATTGCGGTTATGACGTGGTGACAGTTCTCGGCATATTGAAAAAAATTTGATATGCTAGCAATGGGAATGGGTATGGTATATTTCAACATACTGATCTGCGTGTGGAACGTGCTAATAGACAGTGAACGAAAAAAAAATAGACACTTGCCTGTAGAAATAGCGAGCACCCTGCAGATATTGGAAACGCAGTTGTTCTTCCTGATGTCATTTTTGAGTTTGGTAGAAGCGTCGCATAGTTCTTCTACGGCGAATTCCGACCAGTGCGAAGTTCCTAGCTCACTTGGCTGCTGTAGAGCCGGCCAGGAACCAAGGCTAGCATAGTCATGTTTGGTCGTCAACCACTTACTCGGTGACAGGGATTCAACCCGCGGAAAGTTCTTTACCATAAGAGGTTCTTATGGTAGGGATGATCCTAACCTAAACCCATCCGACATGTTGGGTTAAAAGGCACAGTGTAACATAGATAATGACATGTATGCCCCTAGCACAGTATACAACTGCACAGAGTATTGTCGTAATCATGCCTTAAGGCCATATAAATATGTATCCTGGCCATGGGAAAAGGCCAAGGCCAGTTCATTTCCCATACTCACATTACTAGTCTTCTTATTTACTATTTGGTCCGTAGCTACAACAGACACATTCAACATCGACATCCTCCTAAGCAGGTCATTGGTGATCTCCTTGAGCGTGTCACGTGGTCAAAATCAGGCTTATCTAACTTTTGTCTACATTCTGCCTTTGTCGCCTCTTCGAGCCTAAAGATATCTATCATGCACTTTCTGATGAGTCTTGGGTCAATGCTATACATGAGGAGTTACAGAATTTCGAGAGGAATAAGATATGGTCGCTTGTTGAGCCCCTAGTAGTCATAATATCATAGGAACTAAGTGAATATTTAAGAACAAGTAGAGTGAGGATATGGTGGTCATTTGAAATAAGGCTAAACTGGCAGCTTAGGGTTTCTCTCACGTTAAGGGTTTAGATTTTGAGGAGACTTTAGCCCCTGTAGCTAGGCTAAAGGCCATGTGGATTTTGCTTGGATTCGCAGTATCTAAGGGTTTCGAGCTGTACCAGATGGATATCAAGAGTGCCTTTCTCAATGGGTATATTGAGAAAGAGGTCTATGTTAGACAGCCTCCAGGTTTCGAGAATCCCAAATACCCAACCATGTATTCAAACTTTTCAAAGCCTTGCATGGAGTTAAGCAATCCCCTAGAGCTTGGTACGATAGGTTTAAGTCCTATTTGTTGAGTTATAGGTTTGAGATGGGTAAGGTGATAAGACCTTGTTCATATGTAGGTATGGCAATGACCTTCTACTCGTCTAGATTTATGTGGATGATATTATCTTTGATGGCTCCTCTCATGCTCTTGTTTTTCAATTTTCTGATGTTGTGAGCATAGAGTTTGAGATGAGCATGATGGATGAGTTGAGCTTCTTCCTCGACTTCCATATCAAGTAGACTCGAGATGGCACCTTCTTGCATCAAGGTAAGTACACTCGAGATTTCCTAAGACGCTTTGATATGAGTGATGGCATGCCAGTGTCAACTCTGATGGTGACCTTGACTACACTTGATCTAGATGAGAATGACGAGGTTGTAGATTAGGAGTACCGCAGCATGATTGGATCCCTCCTGTACCTTACTGCTTCGAGGCCGGACATATACTTCGCCATGTGTCTGTGCGCTCGATTTTAGGCCTCTCCACGTGCTTCTCATTGTGAGGCAGTGAAGCACATCTTTAGGTTCCTTCAAGCTACACTAGGCTATGGTATTTGGTACTCTTCTTCTTGTTGTTTTCCCTTAGATTCTACTCTGATGCAGACTTTGCTGGCTGTAGGATAGATAGAAAAAACACTTCTGACATTTGCTAATTCATTGACACTTCTTTTATTTCTTGGTCTTCTAGGAAGCAGTCCAGTGTTGCACAGTCTACCGCAGAGATCGAGTATGTTGCGGCCGCTAGTTGCTGTTGTCAGGTACTTTGGATGGTTTCGACCTTGCGGGATTTTGGGTTAGCCATACATAGTGTTCCTTTTTTCTGTGATAACACTTCTGCCATTAACATTGCTAAGAACCCAGTACAACACTCTAGGACCAAGCACATAGATATCAGATATCATTTCCTTGGAGACCATGTGAGAAGGGTGACATAGTGCTTCAGTTTGTGGAGAGTGACCACCAGTTGGCTGATATTTCACCAAGCCTTTACATAGTTCGAGGTTCACGACCTTGTGGGAAGAACTTGGGATGGCCGTCCTTATGGCTTAATCTAAAGGCAGCATCATGCACTTTCTATATTATATGTACACTTTGTTGGGTGCATTTCGGTTAGTATCCACTAAGAGATGTAGGGGCTGGTTGCCCACCTATAAAAGGGGTTAGGATAGAGACATGTAGTTAACCATCCAACACATCTCTTGTGCTCTCTACTCTAGATTTGAGGTTAAAGTTTGAGAGTGAGTACCTTGCGTGCTCTTTGTCCTTCAAGGTGGAGTGATTGTAAAACCTACCTTCTTAAGGAAGCAATACATCAATCTTTGTGTATTTCTTGAGTCTCTATTATTTTTGATTGATGTACTTGACTTTTAGTTGGTTTTAATCTCTTTTTTTCCTTCTTATGATCTTGTTATGCCAAGGACGTGTAAGAAATGGAGATAATCCTTAAAAATTCATCTCCATCTATTTAGGTACTTTGATAGCAAGATTTCCTAAGAAATCCCGGTTTTGCTTAACTTTGGCATCTTTTGTCCATCTCATGATCCGAGGGTTTTTGTCTTGTTTTCTATGGTGATCTAATTTTCTGTGATATGTGGGAATATATCTAGACCCATCTTGGTCATTGTCCACCCACGAGCAAGTTGTATTCACCGATTTTAGTTTTGACTTAATTTCGGTGCCACATTCCTTCAAACTGAAAAATATCTTAACTTTGGCTATGATTTTCACAATTATTTGTTGGAATAGGTTCATTATACAATAGAGAAGATCCTTGTAAAATTTCATGTCATTGGATATACAGATTAAAAGTTCCATCAATTTTAGTTTTTAAACTTGGGCTGATTTTACCGTCCATCGAGAAAAGTTAGTACCACAGTAATAACAAAAGTACTTCCGATTTTTGGTAGTACCGTAATTATAACAAATGTGTTTCTGATTTTCCTAATTTTTCTCAAAAATTCAGTTACTTGTTTTGTGGTTATTATTTTATCTTAATCCTTATAATTTTGTAGCTATTGAAGTGAAGGATAGTTAAATACCTAGAAGAAAATTAGAAGTCACTACTCACCCCTCTCTATTGCCATCTTCAACCTTTCAAGTTCATATATCCCAGATCTACGAAACTAATGGGAGGGAATGTAATACTAGGTCTCTTCATGTCATTCCTCGTTATAAGCAAGCGACGGTGGAATTGACCAGATCCCAAACGTCGAGCTAGCTTTTATCAAAAACACATAAAAGATAAGGTAAATGATTAAATCCCCTGGAGAACCGAATTGTCTCACTAAACAAATGGCACACTTGCAATTTGCTACGCTGTGAAGAATCGACTTGCAGGCCATGTAAGGCTCTGAAGAATCAACACCGCCAAAAGTCCAATCCAACGGCCTCCATCCCTCCTATGCCACTGGACTAGTGGAAGTAGCTAGCCAGCACCGCAGGTCGGCCTCCGATTCGACTGCCACCCACTTGGCCGGCGAATCCTCCCTTCATCCTGCTCCTGCTGCGGCCGGCGGCGTGAGCAGCCTCCGAATCCTCCGATCGCAGCCGGCGACGTCCGTCATCCATCCATGGCGCAGCCGCCCCCCTCCTCTCAGGGTGCCGTCAATCCCCGTAAGCCGCTCCCTTTCTTGGTTTTACCTTCCGGTTCCTTTCTCCTGCCGTTGTCATGGTTAGAGTAGGCGACCGACCGCAGGCAATCGCCGTGAAGATCTCTTCCAGATTTCTGCTCAACAAATCAGAATTATCGTACCATGTAGTGGTATTCCCTCTACTACTGTCCCTCTATATACCCAGGTTTACTTGTACAATCTTGATGATTCCTGGTAAGAGTGCTAAGCCTCAGTTTTGCAAGAGTTGATAGTTTAACCAAATTTTATGTCGAAGCACTACATGATCCACGTAAACTTGGCAATCGGGTTCCCTCACGCTAACCATTCCAAGGAAAATCTCAATCTGCACGGCCAGTCTTAGGCTGGACCTTCTTGTGCTAGTGTGAAATTGTCACAGATGCCTATGGCTTCTGAAATTATTTTACTTAATAAACCCCAAATGGCTTAAAATGTTAACAGCTGAACAAAATGATGGATTCCTGTGATTACCCGTAATATGTTGGCATAGAGTTATAGAGTTGAAGAAGAATGGAGCTTACCTTGCGTCCAAATCATTTGACTCTTATGTTTCTTCTCAATAGTTGCTCCGGAACAAAGAGTAGTGGTAACGAACATGCATGGGGAGAAACTTGTGGGGCTGCTGCATCACATGGGTACGAACAAGATTGTAGTCTTGTGCCATGGCTTTACAGCTTCCAAGGTACATAATTGTGTCACCACCAGAAGAAATTTACCTTGTTCTCTTCAAGATATGGGTGACTGAATTTCACGTTTCTCTGTGAGAGATGCAGCGAATTAAACTGCTGTAGGAGCAGTTTTTACTCATCTAATGAAGTTTAATGCTCGTTTTCAGAATGATAGCATCATTATTGATCTAGCAGCTGCACTAACAAAGCAAGGGATTAGTATCTTTCATTTTGATTTCAGTGGAAATGGGTAAGTGGATCATGGAATTATGGATATGATGTTAGTTACGTTCACAAAAGCTATTGTGGTAAATGCTAATCTAGCCTTTTGTTCATGTTATCAGTGGCTTATAAATATGTGTTTTCTAAAGATAAGATAGGCGTAGAATTAAATGAGCCGAGGACCTGTGTGTTATTGCTTTGAGTTTCAGATGTTATGTATCTGTCAGACCTACACTTTTTTCATGGACAAATAAAGATACAGAAGAATGTATCGATTAGTTCTTTTTCTGTTTGAGTTTTCTATGTTACATTCTTATTGTTTGAATATCTGTTTCTTGGTACATACTTTTGTACCATGTAATTTTGATTTAAATAAACATGCGTGGTTCATAACCTCATTCATATGATGCTCATATGCTTTTCAGAGAAAGTGAAGGTGAATTCCAGTACGGCAACTACAGGAAAGAGGCTGATGACTTGCATTCTGTTGTCTCGTATCTTTCTGAGGAGAAGTATGATGTAACAGCAATTGTTGGTCACAGCAAAGGTGGGTGATATACATTGTTTGGTTGGTATAGCCGAGTAATGTATTATTGTTGCTGTTGAGTTGTTCCATTGAATTTGCATCATTAGTAGGTGAAAAGAGTTTGTTGAGTTCTTCAAAAAGAACTTGCATATACAATCTATGCAGGAGTTAAAACGGTTGAGAACTTCTTGCCTGTATATTGTACTAGTAATCATAATAGCAAAACCTAGTTGGCACATCTCTATGGGGAAATTTGGTTTCTCATGCTTGCACTATCTGTATAATTAATTTGATATTCTTATTTGAGTAAACATATCACTTTTGTGCATCCTGTAACTGCTGCCCTGTCAAACATGTAGAGAGTGGAACATATTTCTGTCATGGGCGTGGGCCCTGGACCCAACCGGATTATTATTAGGAAGTTAGAGATTAGTTTCTATCTATTAGAGATATGCTATTAGTTTCTATTTGTTAGAGATATGATTGTGATTAGATTCTATCTATTAGGGGGGGGGGGCATCTATATAAAGGGAGTTGCTGCATGCTATTGGAACCAAGCAAAAAATAAAAAAGTCATTCTCATCTATAGTCTCGCTCTCTCCCGGGCATAGACGCTGTGGGGACGAACTCACGTGTGGAGCGGCGGGCCCCAATGGCCGCGGATCTTGGAGGCGAGAGCGATTCAGGTTGGATCGGGGCCACGGCCAACGGTCTCCACGGCGGGCTGGAGCCGACGCTGACGCGGCTGCTGCTGCCGCTGCTGCGATGGGTCGGCGTAGGAGGCGATGACGCCAAGTCGTGCTGCTGCGAGGAAACGACATGGTTAGAGGCGCCAGTGCCGGCGAGGAGGAAGGGACAACGGTGGAGGCGACTTCACGCTCTCCACGCAGTGCTGGCTGTTGTCATAGGGCGACGTGACCCGCAGCGAGATGCGGGGGGAGTCCGTGAGCTGCAAGGATGGGGAGCCTTTAGGAGCCACGATAGGGTGCTTGCCGACGGTCATGGCCCCAACCTTGATGTCGTTGGAGTTGTACTTGGTGTGGCCAGGCTGCGGGTCAAACCGCAGGCCGCCAGCGGAGAAGGGCGCCGATGAAGAGGAGAAGAGGCAGCAGAGATCCGGGAACGCATGTGGCCATGGAGGACGGAGGAGGCGGGGAGATCTGGGGAGCGGTGCGGTGTTCCTTCCGAGGGGAGGAGGTGTCGAGGCAATAGAGTGGCACTTGGGCCCACAGCGGCCATCACCTCAGCCTAGACGTCGATGGACAGTAGGTGCGCGCCAGCTTCGGTGCAAGCGCCGGCGAGGCGGAGGAGCTTGGTGTACTGCGGGGGAGGCTCCGATGCGGCAGTCGTGGGCTCGATGGCGGCAGCGGGCTAAGCCATTTGGGGCAGGCGGACCTCATGTTTGGCTTGCTTCTCGGCCAGCGGAGCGGGTTGGAATGGAATAGAATGGAATATTCGGTGGGGAGGGTTTTTTCTTTGGGGAAGAGTTTGGAGTTTGGTGATGGAAAAAATCCTCGGTGGGGTGGCACTTGGGCCAATGCGATGGGCCACATCAACAGTCAGGCTTCAAGCACATAGACAAAAATTTTCAAGGCGTGACATCACGACGGGGAGCTGACCCGTAAGTCCATCACGACGGGGAGCCGAAAGTGCTACATGTCCACATGGGACTGCATCCATGGCCACCGCCTAGCAGCTTGAGGATGAGCTACATATTCGGGAGGGGTATAATATCATGGGCGTGGACCCTAGGCCCAACCGGTTCATTATTAGAAAGTTAGAGATTAGTTTCTATCGATTAGAGATATGATATTAATTTCTATTTGTTAGAGATATGATTGAGATTATATTATATCTGTTAGGGGGAGCCTATCTATATAAAGGGGCTGCTCCATGCTATTAGAACCAAGCAAGAAATAACAAAGTCATTCTCATCTATAGTCTCGCTATCTCTCTCTACGCCGACGTCGCCGGCCATACTCTTGGCGGTGTTTACCCCCTATAAACTAAGGTTTATAACAATTTCATCCAGTATATTGGTTTCCTCTCTTTGTGATCCCACTTTTGTATTTGCTCAGGTATATATCACTAGCAAATATCATGAACTTCCTAACCACAATACTTTTGCTGACAGTATTCTGTGTTCTATATTTTTATTTACTCATGCATCACATCCCTTCATTTTTGAGTGTTGCCATATCTTATTGCATGTTTAACTTCGCAATTTGGAAAATTCAGTCATTGAATCTGCATTTCCCTTTATCCAGGAGGAGATGTGGTGGTGCTATATGCTTCTATCTATGACGATGTGCGCATGGTTGTTAACATTTCCGGTCGATTTTATTTGGAGAAAGGTATTGAAGAACGCCTAGGGAAAGAATTTATAGATAGAATAAACAAAGAAGGTTACATTGAAGCCAAAAACAAGTCAGGTAAGGAAATATTTGTGGCCTTTACCTGCAAAAATACTTGCTAAACAAATCATATATGCTGTCTGTAGCTTACTTCGCTTTCATGAGCATCTATTGACTGTCCGTTGGTCCCAATGTAGGAAAGGTTTTATATAGGGTAACCAAAGAGAGCTTGATGGAACGACTGAATACTGATATGCGTGCAGCAAGCCTTTCCATCAGTAAAGAATGCAGGTCAGGAAACTAATTTAGGCATCATTACCCCCTATATTCGAACTGCAAAACCGAAACAACTAGTGACAGCAGCACACAGTGTTTACCTTTGTTAGCCATGTGCCCTTGCATTCCCAGAATTGAAAATATTAGGTATCTCGTTCGTTTTGGACAAAGGTTCCCTATTGTGCTAGATTAAATTCTGTCCCATGCAGATTTTCAGGCTACTTATTGTCTTTGTTCAGGTTCTTCACAGTTCATGGTACAGCGGACAACATCATTCCTGTGGAAGATGCATACGAGTTTGCAAAGCATATACCAAACCACAAACTGCGTGTCATTGAGGGGGCAGATCACTGCTACACCGCTCATCGTAAAGAACTTTCTGACGCTGTAGTGGATTTTATTACATCCAACGAGGTATCGACAAATGGCATTTTACATGTTATTCTCTGTAGTTAGTGCTTTTGCAATCTGCTCGTCAGTTCCTTCATATGGTTGTGGCAATTATTTTTGTTTGCAGGCAGGGGATACCTCGTTGGCCAAAGATGAATGAGTTCTGATCATCCGATGGATTGTTGTTGTAGACTTTTGTACTTATATAAGCTTATTGAAGCTCCTGTATTTTCCCCTCTGGACAAGGCAGTTCTAGACCGTGGCCACTCTTCTGTGTTCATTCTACTTCTTCCTTTGTTTGGAAGCAAACCTAACTACTATCTGAGTCAGACACATGCTTCCATCGTGTTAAATAACCAAGAAAGCCTTGCAAGGTGGCAGATGTGCATCATATATATTTTTTCAACTGACTATTGAAACTGTTTATACGACTTGTATGTTGCGGTGTGTGCATGTGCGGCGCGGGGGCATGGAGCTTGCCTGTTCCTCCACATGTTCCTCTCTACATTCCATCCACATGTTATGATTTAATTGGCTCTCCAATGAATTAATGAGGTAATTAATTAATGTAAGTGATTAATTAGGCTGGTAATTAATTAGTATAAAATATTAGTGTGAATAATTAGTATAGATTAATTGGAATAAATAGTAAGTATAGATCAATTGAAATAAATAATAGTAATTAATCTATACTTACTATTTCTTCCAATTGATCTATACTAATTATTCACACTAATATTTTATACTAATTAATTACCAGCCTAATTAATCACCTACATTAATTAATTACCTCACTAATTTATTAGAGAGCCAATTAAATCATGACATGTGGAGGGAACAGGCAAGCTCCATTCGGGGGGTGGGTTTGATCACAGTACTTGTTCTGAATCTTTATGGAGTAGTTTGTTAATAATGCTATCGGTGCGAACTCTGAACGCATAGACATTCAAATTCAAATAGTAGCTAAAACGTCACGGCATCTGAACTCTTTCAATATTTGAGCTTCTGAGCTTATATTTTTAGTAAAAACTAGTTAAATGCCTGCACTTTGTTACGAATAAAAAAACATATTTCCCTAGCATGTCGAGTCGATATTGTTAGGGTCAGCCTATCCGGTTCATATCGTCGGCTCCACCTCTGTGCTTAGCCGCGTCGTAGTTCGTACCCTCGGCTCTACTGTGCACTGGTAGGGCTATATTTTTTTTTGTTAGAGAATTTTTAGCATGGTGGAATTTATTTTTTGGCTGATCATTTTATTTCTCTTTTTGTTTCATATTTTTCAGCGAAGTGCAAAGAGGAGTTAAAGAAGACGAAATGAATGAGTTTTTAGCTGTATTGGCGCTTTTTTGACTCGTTTTTGTAAGAATGTCAGTTGTTGCACGGAAATTACAGAAATAGCATATCCACCGTGCGGAATTGATATGGACGCGACACGTAGTGCCGCCGCATGATCGCTGTGCATATTAGACAAAACCACACAATGGCTATGCGGTGGAGCACTGTAGCACCGCATGGCCACTGTGCGGTACGCTGTAGCACACTGTACCAAATTTTCAAAAAAATCTATTTAAGTATACTTTTTGTAGAAATTTTTAAATATAGCAAATAAGCTACAAACATTATGATTTTTTGTGGAGTCTTCCGACATAGTGTACTTGTGTAATTTGTCTATAATTTTAACCATTCTAATTTTTTCTCAAAATTTTATTTAATATACTATTTGTACAAATTTGTTAATATAGAAAATGAGGTCCAAACATTATGATTTTTTAAGGCTCCTTACATAGTGCAATTGATTTTGTAATTTTTTTAGAATTTTATATGTTCTGAAATTGTCTCAGAAATTAAGGATTTTAGGTTTCGGAAATTAGGGTTTCATAATTTTATGTGACTTGGAATGTGGGAAGTTTAGAGTACCACATGACTACTTTAATTAAGAGACACTCTTAAGAGACATCCATTAAGGGTTTAGGCCACCACCTGGCCTCCCTCCTCCACACATCTAATATCCCGTCGCTTCAAGTAGCTGTTTGAGTAAGGGTTTTAGGGTTTGTTGCGTGTGATGCGGGCATCAGTTTGAGTTAGGGTTTCAGGATTTGCTACGTGTGATGCGGACAGCCGTTTGAGTTAGGGTTTTAGGGTTCTTTGCGCGTGATGTGGGTAGCCGTTTGAGTTGGGGTTTTTGAAATTATTTTAGGATTTTTCGATAGGTTTTTTGTAGAAAATGTAATGGTTTTTTGTTTTATGACGATCAAGGGAGAAATGTGGATGATTGGGTCATGATCCAATGGACAAAAAATCGAGTGAGGTTAATTTGTTTTCAGTTACCCAAGGAATAGACAGCTCCAAAACTATTACTTTGTGTGCTACATGAATCTTTCAAGTTTTGTCAACCACGCTACTACTACGGTACAAAGCGACAAAAACAACCGGACCATGTATAAATACATGTATTTAGGAGAAATGAAAAACATGGTGGGTAAGATTAGGAGTTACTACGGGAATTTCCTGATCTACTATGTGGACCGAGACCATTTGCACTTCCTTCTGAGTTCGGCGTTGTACTCCTCGTCGACCGTCCTTTCGCACTTTCTCTCGTGCTCCTTCTCGCAAACCTCACGCTCCTTGCACTTGCACACCTCCAGATAAGCTTTTGTGTCCTTCCAGATACGCTCGCTATTCTCTTCATTACGCTGCTACTCCTCCCTCCTCTCGCGGTCTATCTTGGCATCCCTCTCCTCGTAGGCAAGACACCACTGGTCGTGTGGGTGGATTTATTGGTCAATCTATTTGCGGAATGCACATAGCGGATTCGGATACTACGGGTAGATTAGAGAGGTATTTAGTGCATGCTTTCAAAGAGAAATGCAAGAAAAATATACTATAATCGGTCCTTACTAGCTAGCGGTACTGTCCCGTGTCCTATTGCCAGTCGGGGTAGTCCCAGACGTAGTTAGGGGAACCCCAGTAACGCATGCCCAGACTTAGCCACTGCTTGAACTTAAAGAACTTGCACGTGTCCCTGCACCAGTAGAGGGGTGGCGTCTCCCCCTTGAGTGAGTCTTGCGATGAATGCTCGGTAGGAATGTCGTGGTAGGGGTTGGAGCTATGAGGGGCGTCGTTGTGGGGAGGTGGCCTCCTGGCATACTCCCTTTGCTCATCGTGGGCCGCAACAGCTCTTGCTAGTTGGCTGATTTTCTCCCATTGTTTCTCCATGTGAGCGAGGTTATGTTGTAGTCTTGTTGCAGGAAAGCCCGCTGCAGAAGTGGTAGTACTTGTACGCCGAGGCAGCACGACGTACACTACTGGAATCCAATTGGGTTGATGCAAGTTCGCATCCACGAGGTAGCGGATGCCTCGTTAGGTCATGTCACTGGCTCACTACACAAAGTTGCCTCGTTAGGTCACGTCAGTCTACAAAGTAGCCTCATTGGGTCACATCGCCAAGCAAGGCTGCCTTGTTGGGTCACATCGCCATTTAAAGATGCCACGTTGGGTCTGTACGAATTAATGTGATGCGAAGATGTCAAAGCAGCAATGACAACTAGTAACCCTGTTTGAAGATAAAGGTGTGGACAAGCAATGGAAAACCATTCATCATATAGAATATTACAGGATAAAACACAATGGTATTGAAGACAAGATATCTGGGTGTGTCGATTGAATGATCTTCGCTGGCTCATCACACACACACACACACTGCGGGACCGAAAAGATTTTAAAATCGAGTTAAAAGATTTTAAAAAGGGCTTGGGGACCACATGTCATAGGGATAGAGAGATAATTTAATGGGGTGCACCAGTCAGCCATGGCTTAACTGAATTAATGATGGCCATTAAGGAATTAAATGTGTGTGTTTAAACTTAATCATGCCAGTAGCTCTCTCTCCCGCTGAGCATGGTGTGGCTCGTCGACAGCGACAGGTGCAACAGCAAATGGAGACGAAGGCCAAAACGGATCCTATGGCTCGGTGCGAACTTCTAACTGAGGCGGTATAGGCTAAATTGGGGTCTTTGGTGGTCGGCGACAAAGCTAGGCAACAGAGGTGGCCAGAGCACGACACCACACGAGCTAGGCCACTAGGATCTAATTTCTAGCTAGGGAAGCTTCTAGGGACTACAAGGGACTTACCCGAAGCTACAGTGGGGCTTAGGGGTGAGGCGACTAGGTTGGCAACGTAGAGCCGAGGTGGCGGCAAGGAGGACGACACGAGCAGCTCATCGGGGAGGAGGGAGACATTGGTGTGGTCTGGGATGGCTTCGAGACGTTTTGGTGGTGCTCTAGGTGTAGGCAATCGACCGGAGGGGCGATGGTCCGCCGGAACTGCTTTGGGCGGTGGATCAACCGGAGAAGAGGAAGAATACGGTGAGGGGGCACTCGAACTCGATTGGTGGCGAGGGAAGGTGAGTGGGAACGAGAGGAGATCAATGCATAGCTTTATAGCAGAGGCGGGAGGAGGGAGGCGTTGGGTGCCATGATGGTGATGGTGCCAGCGAAAAACCGAAGCAGGTACGAAGGAGGTTGGCGTAGCATCTAAATGAGTGGGCACATGACTCAAGGGGCTGGCAGGCGCAATGTGGATGCGATAGGACAGCTTAGCGTCATAGCGGGAAAGGGAGGGGCGACCAAGCACAGGAGAGGGGAAGAAGCTCCGACGAATGAGAGGCGGTGTAGGGCTGGACGAGATGACACAAGCCAAAGTGATGCAGCGCAGAGCCAGGAATAGGGAACGCCAGTGGCGCAGCAGCTGGGCACAAGTGGCGCGATGTGCACATGGCGAGGCCGGGGCGGCGTGGGCAAGCTTGGGCCATTCCAGGTTGGGCCAATGGGCCAAAAGGGCTAAGGGAGATGGGTTGGGCCGGGTTCAGCCCAAAACATGAGATAGGCTCAAGAAATATTTGAAATTCGGCCGAAATTCAAAAGGATTTGAGTTGAACTTTTGAATTCAAACTTGATTTGAAAATTTCTTTCAAGAAAAACTCAAATTCCCAAAATGGGATGTTACAGCTACATATTAAACTCTTGATACGCTTTGTATGATGCAGGCGTATACTTGAGAAATTCATGTTAGCTTCAATAAAAATGTGTTTCCTAATGCCTTCTAATTTGATACAAGTTTTCGGATGTGCAGGAGGGGGGCTTTATCACAAGATTTCTTCCGAAATTTCGTGGTTTGTCAGCACAGTATCGAGTTGACTCCATGATGTGAATCCACAACAAGGTGTAGGTTCTTTTAAGATGTGGTTTATGGTTTTAGCTTAAATTTTGAATTATAGATGTTCGTAAGAAGAGAGTACGAAGAGAGGCATTCGTATGTGATTTTAGCCGATATAGATAAATTCGATATAGTGTATACTATAATCAATTTATAGACTCTATATTAAAAAAATAAATCATTTAAAAACTAATTACTACGGTATAAACTAAAAGCCATGAACCTATACATGCACGCACGCGTCCTTTCCCAGGACTAGTCTAACACAACGAGCTAGAGCGAATAGAACGGCCGTTTATATGTCCTACAGATAATTAAGTTCTGACAACTTCTGTACGGTTAGCAACCAGCAGGATTAAATGCAAGAGCTTCCCTGCTCATGTAATGATCTGCAAACCTGACCTATGAGAGCTCATGTCAATAGGACTGCATAAAACAAAATAAACTAAGCCGCAGGAGATCATATCTCCTCATTTGATACCCAAAAGGTTGACCTATGAGCTTAATCCTGCTCATATGACTAGGAATCATGCACCTGAGCTACAGAGACAAGATAAAAAGAGCTCAACGCATTCTCGAGTTTCCGTTTTCGGCACCTAGGGCTTCGCCGCTTAGGCGCTTAGTAGGCTAACTGCTGTTGAGTAATCTCTCTTAGTCGTTGAATTCGGGCTTAAAGCCTTTGTAGCTTTGCTTCTCCTACTTCAATGAATTCAATGAATAGCAGAGCTCCTGCTGACTTCCCCAAAAAAATAACATCCAAATACATAAGGAGTTTTCTGAATAGCAGAGCAGAGCTCATTTGTACGTAATATTTGCATCAGAAGGAAACAGCTTTCTGGAGACTGGAGTCACTGGACTCGGAACATTTTGGGTATCAGATGATGATATATCAACCAACAAAATGCTACAGTATGTGCCACCAAACAAGGCAAGTAGATTCGGAACATGTCCTTGGAACTGCAGGCAAAAAAACATCCAAGGCCAGCAGGGCAACTAGTGAAATCATCACAAACGAGGGAGAGACTCTGCCCGGATGAACTCCTTGAGAAGAGCCTTCTCTTCATTGATTTTGCTCTTCTCAGCAGCGTTGCGTGGTTTGATCTTCCGCTTCTCTTCCAGCATCCACTTGTAGACCTGGCGCTGCTCATCTTTGGATATTGGTGGGAGTACTCTTATGGGTGGAGGAGTAGGCTCTGCAGTCTTAGCAGTTGCACTAGCTGGGGATGACAATGCTGCAGCTGCAGCAGCAGCAGCAGCGGTCTGAGCATTTTTCTTTTCCTGGTCTCTTTTGTAGGTCTTTGCAAATACATAAACTGCATGTTACAAGGATGTCAACTTACTGAAACATGTAAGTAAACAGCACATCAAACTAGAGTGCTAGAGAAATGCATATCTGCATAGCTTTCAGAGCCCCAAACATTGATTACGACATAGTGAACAATACAGTGCATGTGTGCAATCATAATGTGGATGGCATAGGGCCTGTTCTTTTTTGCTGCGGCTTGTGGCTTTTGGCTGCGGCTTATGACTTTTGGGCTGTTTGTGCGAGAGATTACATAATAACAGAAATTCACGTGCGGTTTTTGCCGATATAAATGAAGTCAGTAAAATATGTACTACAATTAACTAGTAGACCTTATCTTGAAAAAAATACTCTATTTAGAAGCTAGTTACTGTAAAAAAGCCGAAAAACAGCTTTTAGAAGCTGAAAAGAACAGAGCCATACCTACATGGATCAATTACATTAAGTTCCTCGAATTATTGTGTGAAAAATGATGCAGGTGAAAAAAGAGGAAAGGATTAAGTGGAATGACAAAAAGTCATCGGCAGGAAAATTGGTATCTACCACATATCAAGCTTAACTCCTACTTGCCTTAAGAGGGGCCTCCGGTTATCAAAGGGCCTTCACAGCCATAAGTGAACTATGTTAACAGTAGTAATGTTATAGCTGCCAATCTGCCATACTTTGGGATTTGTAAGTTTCAAAGAGATTAACCGACAATCATTTTTATTTTCTCTCTCCCCTACCACATCATCTCTCTCTTGCCCCCTCACAGATGGCAGACAAACGACACTATGTTGCTCTGCCTCAGGTCCTCAGCGACCACAATCCTCTCAATGGTATGGTTTCCTTGCCCCCAAAAGAGAAAAAACTGAAGGGTGGTGCCAGTGGTTTTGTGCTGTGTAGCCACACTGCCACGCACTCTTTGTTAAATCATGAATGTGCGTGCAGTGAACTCTATCGCTATGTCTAGTCCCATTCATCTCAATCCAAAATACAGGCAAATCAAGCAAGTTGCCAACCTGCCACATACCCTGGTATACACTGGTACTTTCTGAACTCCATAGAGAATGATCACTTACGTATGGTTCATTCATGTAGTGATAAAGTCAAAACTTTGTAAAATAAATAGTGAATTTATCTTTACAACAGTGAGGCGGATCAGATTCCCTGGATTTTCCCCATTGTGGGGTAAGTGGAGTAGATCTCACCTATTACTTTCCTATATTAAACAGTAGAGCAGACACCACCTGTTGGGTTAATTTTTTATCTAGAAAATTGCAAACTCCACATAATCATTGGACCTAAATTCTGAAATGAATAGTTGGGATCAAACTCCATCGGTGGATTTCACCACCTGACATGTGCTACCACTGCTACTACCACGTTCTGAAGCATCAAGTTTCATAAACTATTTAATTTCAATTAGCATAAAGATATTCCCAAAGTAATCATATGTCTCTTGTTTTCGTTCACCTTATCAAAAACTAACCCTTAATGATTAATGATTCCTAGTTCTTTAGTCTTGTCATAAGAAAGAAGAAAAAGGCAAATTTCCACGAAGTAATCATCCATATCTTACCAGCAGCTAAACATCTAGTCCCATCGAGACTATAACATATGTCAAACTAATCCATTCTTGTTTCCCATCAAGCAATCCAGGCATGGAACTAACCGTGCCTTGTCAAGCCATCCGACTCCGACAATCCTACAAGTAGTATCGCAGATGTCCTCACAATCCTTTCAATCTCATGATCCCACATCCACTCCCCTTGTCAGTGAAATGTCACATCTTTCCAAGAAAACACCAGGAATCATTAAGCACACGGCTTGAGTTACCCTACAGGAAAAAAATCGCTCCTAATCATTTCTAGCACCTAAACCGCTATGCTTTACTTTGCTGCAAGCTAACAAGATTCAATCTTTCTCGCGCAAATCTACACAGGGAAGAGCCCCCAAGAGCCCTAGGAGACAGGTAAATCGCATCGAACGAACCGTAGCAAGCGCAACGGATGGTGCAAGAAATGGAGGGGAAAAATAAAAAGATTAAAAAGGAAAGAGATGGAGTGCGGGGGTGCCTTGCCTCCGATGAAGATGTTGGCGGCGAGTAGGAAGGGGAAGATGCGGCGCATGAAGACCCCATTTGCCGGCGGTGGCCTCTCCGGTGGCGCGGTGGCGGGATCGGACTTGCCGGCGGCGGTCATCGCGACGAGCTCACGAAAGATTGCGGGCGGGGGCGACGGGAACGGTGGCGGCGAGACGAGACGACTGCGTGAGGTGCTTCCTTGCCCCCTTTACTGCTCTTCTCCTGGCTTTAATCATGGCCGTTCATCGTGACCATATATTGACACGTGGGCAGACTCTGTGATGGCGTGGCTTGCCACGTCGGAGTGCCTTGAAAGATGAGGGGTGTATTTAGTTGGTGCCCTAACATGCCCTATCAAAATTTGGATAGCCAAAATTTTGGCCAGGTTTTGGTTATCCAAGTTTTGCCCAAGAATTGGCAAGAAAATAAATAGGATGTGATCAAAGGTCTATGGGTATGCCAAAATTTGGCAACTATCCAAACAAGGGTCAATTATTGAGGTGTTGTTAAAAAATTAGTAGGGTAAGTTAGAGGTACAAACCAAACATACCATAGGTCTGGTACTTCCTATCACACGAATTTTTTTTCTTAACAAGCGTACCTTGCCTCATTTTTTCTTGGGTATTGCTATGCTTCGTACGTACGACATAGCAGAAAAAAATTGGACGCTCCTCCTATCTGATGTCTAGTTGTCCAACACTTTCCACCACATGTATTCTTAATCACAGCTGCTCAAGCCTTATCTAGTTATCCACTCATTCCTTGTTCTCCCATCATGAATCCCCTCATTCCTCTCTGAGTTACCAAACCGACGAGCTCTACCACCACTCGTGCTCGAGGGGGACCATCTGCCATGGGTTGGAGGTCGTGCAGGGTGTCTCCCCTTCCAATAGTGGCCGAAGTTCGCCGAGTAGTCCGATTTGTCGCCACTGTGCCTGTAGCTCATCAGAGTTGAAGGAACCGAGGCTGAGGAGTTAGGGAGGAT
This sequence comes from Bonia amplexicaulis, assembly GCA_036346245.1. Lineage (NCBI taxonomy): Eukaryota > Viridiplantae > Streptophyta > Magnoliopsida > Poales > Poaceae > Bonia > Bonia amplexicaulis. The sequence continues at coordinate 21,451,958 of CM070735.1, read as the reverse complement.
GACACAAGTAGGAGTGGCAACAAGTCTGTAACATCCTAATTTTCAAAGCATTTTTGAAGTTTTTAAAAATAAAATTCACCATTTGGATTTCTCTGGAATTAATTAAAGCTTGGGATGAATTTTCATTACTTAAAAGGATTTAATATAATTAAACTAAACATTAACATTTGGTGAAAGTACTTTATTTGGGTTCCTTGTGTCTCAAGAAATTTTTAGGAATTTTCTTAGTTTTTTCGGATTTATTTGCTATTTTTTTCTAGAGCTCCTTTAATTTTATTTGAATTTCTGAAAATAGAAAACCCTAAAAAAATCCTTAAACAGTAAAGGGCCGAGCCCACCATTGTTCATCTAGCCCAATTAAACCCCAATCGTTCGATCTTCCCTTGGCCATGTGGCGGTCATCCAAGCCCCCTTCGCCTTAGTCATCGGATCTATCCAGGGGACACGTGTCGAGCATCCAGACACTCTAGCACTATGCATCTGTGCTTTCTTCGCCAGCCGTCCGATCCTTGTCGTGCCACATGTCGCTCATCGGTGCATGCGTGCACTGTTCATCGTCGTCTCCGGAGCAGACTCCGCCTCCGTCTCCGAGCCGGGCTCTGCCGTCATACCCGACCGCCTCCTCGATGTTCGTGTATAAAGGCTACGTCGCGCCCCATTTTTCGCGTCCCGCTTTCCTGTCGTCTTGAGACGTCTGCTCTCGCCGAGCCTTCTGTCGTCGCCTCATCGAGTTCGTCGTCCTCGCCGAGTTCGCCATGAGAAGCCCTCGTCGTCTTCTGTGCCGGTCGTCGTTCGTTGCCCTCGTCGGTCAGTCGCCCGCCGCCGAGCCACTCCACCCAGATGGCCCGCCTGTCCGTCTTCATGCCGCCGTCGGTGAGCCTCGCAAGTCGTCTTCTTCCTCCGTTCGCCACCCTCGCTGCTGATCAGCCGTCATCCGCCGTCGCCTCGCGAGACCGCCGCATCGTCTCGGTCCCCGAGCCCCGCCAATGTCAGCCGTGACGCCACACCGCACCCATGCCTGCGCGTCCCTTCGGCTTCTCGGTGAACTCAGTTCACGATGAACCGAGAGGCTTGCACCTTGGGCCCACCTGTCAGATGCACTATTCTATAGATTCGTGCATCGACCAAGCCGAGTCAGTCGCCACCTCACCTACCACGCTAGCCCTACTTGCCAGTCAACAGCCACGTCAGCAAGCCTAGTCACCGTGCACTATTCCGTGAGCCAAGTTCACCGTAGACTAACATTTCTGTGCACCAGGTTCACAGTATAGTAACCTTTTCCGATTTTCAGCCTTTTCTTTTAGATTAGATTTTCTAAGAGCCTGTTCTTCTCTGTCCTAGCTTCGATTGACCCGATTCTTTTTCCTAAAATCATCTAAAATTTAGATCTATCTTTTGGTGCTTGTTTTGTAGGTTTTGGAGTTCATTTGACTTTTATTTGATTTTGTTTTGTGCCTCATTCGTTTTCTCTCTCCTTAGATCACGCATTCGAATGAGCTGAAGCAAGATTTGAAGATCAAGAGCCATCAACTGAGCAAGGCCAAAGCAAGTCGTGTTCTTTCATCATGTTAAACCTAGTTTTTAAATCTATTATGTATTACTTTGTTTTAAATTATCATGCAACACTATTTTATTATCAACCTTTGTATTGGTAGTTATTATCCAAATTGAGTAATCCCTCCTTGATAATTGAATGCCATGATTCCATTGTCACCATAGGATGATTAATTATCTAGTGATACAATACTAGTTATCACATGTGTTGTGTGTTTAGTTTGCTTAGCCATGCTTATAGTTACATTGGGTTCATCATCACATGTGATTAATAATTAATTTTGACTTAATGAAATATTGAATCATGGTGGTCAGCCACAGTTATAAAATTTAAGTACCATGACATGCGTGGTGTCATTGGTGTTGGTTATATAAAATTGGTTTTCACCTGGGCGAATGATCGTGCAGTAAAAGGGGCGCAGTTCGCACATTGGGATGTGGAAGTCTCGCCTGGGTAATGTTTAAGGACTTAACTTTGTGTGCCATTGATCTGAGCCTTACCGTACAACCTGAGAGACCATGTGGAGGTCATCCCGTTGTGTATGATGAGTAATTGACATCGTTTACGAAAAGTCGAGTTTGAGTCGGTTGGTTCGGACCTAGACGTTGCGTGGCGTAACGGGCTCGGTCGGACTCGGTCAAAATTGGTCGTATGTGTTAAGGTTGCATATTCTGATGACTCGACAGGTTTGATCTCTATTTACGCTTTCATGTATCGAGCGGTGCTATTTGACGTGTTTCTTGTCTGTGTGACTGCAGGACGTCGAGGCGGAGTCGTGGCGAGACACGGTGGACCGGACTAGGCGCAGGTGGCGCTGAGGTCAGAACGGTCGGGATGTGTCGAAGACGACGTGGACTCGAGGTGTTTTGCGAGGCGTGCGAGGCGAGAAGCGCGGAAGCTTCCCGGAAGGTGCAGGAGGGGCGAAACGGGAATTTCGCAAAACTGCAAAAGCGGGCGGGCGGCGTTGGACTTAGCGGGCGTGGGGACGGAGACCCGTTAGCCAAGGCTATAAATAGGAGTTGAGGCTGCATACCCCTTACCCATTCAATGGCTTAAAAAAAAGAGTTAGGGTTTTAGTGAGTCAAAAGAGGCTTTGGGGATTGGTTTTTGCTTTGCTCTTTAGTTGGTAAGGGCTGCAGGGTTTGTTTTCCCTTTGGTCTTGTGGAGCAGCAGTATGGTTCCCTGTCCCCCGTGCGTGTAGGGAGGGTGTGGTGCTCTGTTCTTGTCCTCCTCCTTCCTTGTCTTGGTTCTTGAGTGTGTGTTCTTGCTGTAAGAGATGTCTGTGAACAATCCTTTGTAGCATTCATATCTCTGTGTCAATACCAATGCAAGAGACTTTGTGCCTTGAGTTGTTCTTCAGTGATATGTTGTGTGCCTTGTTGTTGTTTCGGTTCAGTTCTTCAGCCCTCTGTTCTTTACTTCATTTCTAGGGTTTTTCGATTTCTCTTCTTTCCCTTCATGAGAGGACCTGAGATTTGATCTGGAATGTCTTGTAACCATTGCTAATCTAGCTGCAAAAGCTCATGATCAAAGATTCAAGGATTGGAGAGGAATTTAGTTTTTGGTGTTGCCTCTGTAGGTTTTCAGATTTTTGGCTCAAATCTTGATTCCTTGCTTTTGGAATGAAGTAAGTTGTCTCCTGGGGTCTCTCTGTTAATTAGAATATAGTCCTAATGATCTAACCTGAAAAGAACAAATTTTCATATGTTAATCTCTCTGTATTTCAGTGGTGAAATGTAGTTACTGCAGCTTCTGAGTTTTGTTTCAGCTAGCAGTTTTCTGTTCACACCCGCAGGTTGCATTTCTTCAGTTGTCTCTGCCGAATATAGCAGTTAGCATTTTTCAGCTGCAGCCTGCAACAGCTCTTGGTCTGCAGTTTTGTTTATTTTTGGCCAGCAGTAGCTGCTGTATTTTCTGCATTTTCTGGACTTCATTTTGAGTCTCTTTTCGGCAACAGATTTCAGTTCTGCAGTTTGCTTTTGGGAAGGGTCTGTGTGCTGTTCGGTCTGCAGAGATGAGGAGCTGAAAAACAAAACTGATGATTTAGTGCTGGGCTGTTAGTACTCGGCTGGTTCAATCAAGAATCTGCAGCATTCATTTTCAGTTTGGTTGTCTGTTTTTCAGTTTTCTGGCTGTTCTTCTCGGCTATTGTCGGCAGCAAGTGTTGATTCCTCCTGTGCACATCTCCAGACTGCAGCAACGAATCTTTTTCTATCTCTGGTTCTTCAGTGTCTCTGCTGTTTTTCTTTTGCAGCATTTTGTGTTTTTGGCTGCTCTCTTTTCATGGTTTTGGTCAGTCTACAGCAGCGTTCGTTTCCTGTTCTGCAGCAGTAGTTCTTTGCAGTCTTCTCTGCATTTTCTTTGTAGGTCTGGTTCGGCAGGAAATCAGTTTCTGGCTTGTGTTTGCTTTTCTGTTCTGAGTTTGCTCTCCGGTCTGCCTGTGTGCTGCTCGGTTCAGTTTGGTTCTAGTGACAAAAATCTTATTACTGTAATCAGTTTTCTCGGCAGGAGTGTGTATCCTTTTGCTCTGGCTATTCACAGCCGAATATGTGTGGTTTAGTCTTCATACTGTTGTTTGGCTTGTATAATCAAATCTGAGTTTTGTCTTTCGGCTAATCGGCAAAATCTATTTTCTTGCTTCATAGCTGTTATAGCTATCGGAGAGGAAAGTCGCGTGGATACGTTGAGGGCAAACTTTTATAAAGGCACCATTCACCCCCCCTCTGTTGCCATTTCCGATCCTACAATTGGTATCAGAGCCGGTTAGCTCTTTTTTATAGATCTTAACTGGTCTGCGAGCCATGGCGACAGACAAGTATTCCACCAAGCCGCCCATCTTCGATGGCTGGATTACCCTTCGGAAGAGCCGAATGGAAACATACATCCGTGCTCGGGGTATGCCATCCGCGGAAGGTGAAAATCCAATTTGTTGTTCCCGCCGATGAGAACATCAATGCCGGAATATGGTGATGTTGAGGCAAACGCAAAGGCAAGGAACATCATCATCTGAGGATCGAGAAGCGAGTTTGATCGCATCTCTCACCGCCGTCCGCTCACGACATCTGGGTGACCCTCGATGCATACCATGAGGGCACCTCCCAGATCAAGACGGTTCGACAGACCGCCTCAAGCGCGAATCAAACAAATTTGAGATGCTTGCCGGTGAATCCTCGACGAGTGCTTTTCTCGGTTTCACAAGATCTTGAGCAACCTCCGAGCCGTCGGTCTCACATACTCCGACTCGGATAACGCTCGTCGATGCTTTTCAGACTCGATCTTAGGGTTTGGGAAATGAAGGTGACCACCATCAAGGACACCACGGACCTCTCGACCACGACTCTTGATGCGCTTTACTCGCCTCAAGACTCACGAGATTGACATAGTCTCTCGTCGGTCAAGTCTCGATCAATGGCTCTAGTCACCGATCCCACCGCCGCTTCGGTTCTTCTGCTGACTCTCTTGGCGGATTCTCCCTATCTGCTCTCTGTGATGTAACTGATGATCAGTTAGAGCAGTTAGAGGATGAACAGTGGCCCTCCTAGCTCGGAAGTTCTCCCATACTTACAAGAGGAGGAGGAGAAAAGAAGAGGACCGATGATTTGCTTTGAGTGTGGTGGCCCCAACCACATTCGAGCAACCGCCCCAAGTCGGGGAAGGGCAAAGGCGACTACTGGCTCGTGCAAGAACGACGACATCAACAAGAACTGCAACACAAAGCCCCGGCTCGACGCAAGGCAAGAAGAAGTTCCGCAACCGGAAGGCCAAGCTCTTCCACGCGTCCTCACCGCCGACGACCTCGACCTCGGTGAGGTAGAGGGATGGAGCGACGACGACGGACGAGGTACCAAGAGCCCAAGGATGGCGGCAACGACTTCTCGGATGTGCTTCATGGCCCTTGAGGCGAGATCGTGACAATGAGCTCTACTCCGACTCGAGCGAGGTATGTCCCACCTACGATTTGCTCAATCATGCTTTTCTTAAGCTAGGTGGTTTTCATGCTAGAGCTAAGTCTAGGTGTACCGAGTTAGAGAAGGAAGTAGATAGACTGTCACGGGAGCTTACTTCACTTATATCTATTCCCTCCCGTGACGACTGTGATACATGCATTGCCTTGCTTGGAGATATGGAGAAACTAAGGATCTCGCATGATAGTGTGTCCTCCGAGCTTGATATTGTTAAGGTGGAGAATGTTAGTCCGCTTGTTTGAATTAGAATTGAGTAGGATGGTCATTACCCTACTTACTTGATGAGACTATTTCTCCCACCTCATGTGAGGATAAGGACACCGCCGCTAGAGGACCTTATACCATGCTACTTGATCTGCCCGAATCTTGCGAAACTTGCAATAATCAAGATGAACTTAAAGCAGGCGGACCATAAAATTCTTGAATTGCGTGCTTCCTGTTAGAGCCTATTGTTTCTTGCACAAACCGTCCTAAGTTAATCTGCGAACTTGCATCTGTCTCAAAAGCAGCCAAGAAATGATTGACTACAATAAGAAAATGGCTCAAGATGCTTCTAAGGCTCTGTTAGCTCACCATGCAAAGATTGTGATAAACTAAAATCTGATTTGATTGCTTTAGATGAAAAATGTGTGAAGCTAACTAAGGACCTTCTAGAAAAATCACATCCTCCTTGTGCTTTACGTCGAGGTGTTGGAAAAGGATAAGGACATGGTAGAGACGTTTAGGAAGAGTTACGAAGACCAAATGGCTAGAATTAGAACGCGCCTTGTGTGTCTGCGAAGCCCTCAAGGTTGAGGTGGCCGTGCATAAGGAAAAATACGCACGTGCTATTCGCTCTTCTTCATTGGTTCTTCTTCCTCTCCTCCTGTTGTTCCTTCTTCTTCTCCTTGCTCTTCTTGCACCTCTCTTTCGGGAGTGTCGGTACCTTATGAACACTCTCGAGAAATTTGTAGGAGGTAAGAAGAAACTCAATCTTATTCTAGACCAATCAAAGATTTGCAAGTTCAAAAAGGGTCTAGGATATGATCTCCGTGAGGATGTGAGGAAACATCCACCGTCGTGCTCGGACCGTAGTCAGCAGGTGTGTTTGAGGTCAAGCCCAAGAACAAGAAAGTTCAATTTAAATCGCGGGCTTTGTCCAAGGGATTTCGACGACAAGGTGATTTCACTGCGACTTGCCCCTCGAGGCGGTATCATTGCACCTTCTGTCAGAAGGATGGGCATTTATTTGACCATTGCTTCAAGCGCGCCAAGATCGCGCGAAGAGACCATGTTGAGTCTTTTAGGCGTATTCAGGGTCAGTCCCAGACCTTGAGTGCACCGAAGACCAACACGAGGTCTATGTTTGCTACTGTTGGTAGCTTTGGGCGAGATCGAGGACTTGGTTCTTCCGAGTTTCTGTTTTCGTCCTCATGCTCCCTCCGGTCGTGACTTCCGCCGTCACGAGGGTAGATCTCGTTTCCATCGAGATAGCTACCCGCGGCGTGATCGGCGTCTTCGGCAGTGCTCAGACTCGCTCTCCGTAGCGATCGGACCCGGCCAATGCCTTCAGTGCGCACATAGACCTTTTGCTTCTTTGAGCGACGGAGAGCGTAGGGTAGTTAGAGGTCAGTCGTGTGTGACTACTTCTTCTGCTCGACGTGTGACTCAGTATTGGGTGCCAAAATCTATGTTGATTTATCCCAGTACTGAGACTTTACTCTCTTGTTGACTCAGGTTCGCCGGGCAGGGAAGGGAAAGGTTTGGCTTGTAGACTCCGGGTGTTCACGACACATGACCGGAGATTCCCGTTGGTTTTCTTCCCTTGCCCGAGCTTCAGGTGATGAGACTATCACCTTTGGAGACTCTTCGTGCGGGCGTCATCGCCAAAGGTACTGTGTGCGTTAATGACTTATTTGTTTTAAAAGATGTTGCCTTGGTGAGTAAGTCATTACAATTTGCTTTCGGTTTCTCGACTTCTGATGACGGTTTTGAGGTAAGTTTTAAGAAAACGCAAAATTGTTGATTCTTGAGTAGTCCGGTTTGCGGGATTTCTCGTTATGGGAGGATCTTCGTGCTGATTTTATTGAGTCTTCCGTGATCCTCTCCTGTTTGGTTGCTTCGAGTCCCGCGACCTTTCCTTCCGGCATAGGAGACTTGGTCATATTGGATTTGACCATTTGACTCGAGTTAGCGGCCACGATCTCATTCGTGGTCTGCCGAAACTCAAGATGGTCAAAGATCTTGTTTGCGCTCCATGCCTAAGACGGCAAGATGGTTGCCGCTTCTCATCCTCCCACACAGCACTATGACCGATGCACCGTGACACCGCTCCATATGGATACGGTTGGACCAAATCGAGTGCGATCGGCGGGAGGGAAGTGGTATGTTCTTGTCGTGTCGATGACTTCTCGAGGTATTCTTGGGTGTTTTCTTAGCCTCGAAGGATGAGACGTTTACACATTTCCGAGGTCTTTTCAAGAGGCTTTCGTTGAGCTTCCGGTGCCTTACGAGCGATCCGCGATGACAATGGCACGGAGTTCAAGAATTCCTACTTTGAGAGTTTCGTGGTGAGGCAGTGTAGAGCACCGCCTCTTCTCCATCGTCCCTCGGCAGAATGGCGTTGTGGAAAGGAAGAACCGTACCTTGGTCGAGATGGCGGGACGATGCTTGATGAGTACTCTACACCTCGGAAGTTTTGGGTGAAGCTATAGCCACCGCGTGCCATGTTTGAACGAGTTTTCTTGGGCACACTTGCACCGCACTTCTTATGAGTTGAGATACGAGCGAAAGCCCAGCGTTTCTCATTTTCGTGTGTTTGGTTGCAAGTGTTTTATTACAAGTCCGGAACCTAGATAAGTTCGAGTCACGTTCTTGTGATGGACTCTTTCTAGGCTACTCGACTTCTTGGCGGGCCTATAGGTGCAGGCGTGAGTCTAGCAAAATGGTAGAAACTCGTGAGGTAACCTTGATGAGGCGGTCAGGGACTAGGCCGATATCTCGTGTTCTCTAGAGCGATTCGAGACCATCTTCGTGGATGATGAGGATGATGGAGATGAGGTTGTCTACCCGATCCACCCTTCCACCCCTTGAGGTGCCTTCTTCCACCGCACCTCGAGGTGATCAGCCCTTACCTTCTGCTTCTTCTGGAGCTATTGGCTCTGTTCCTACCCCGTCAGGTCACGAGGTAGAGGCCACTTCTTCTTCTCATCCAGGACCTCCAAGACATATTCAAAATCTCATCCTTCGAGCGGATGATTGGAGATCTCTTTGAGCGAGTCACACGCTCCAAGTCTCAGCGTGTCGCTTTTACATCTCCACTCTGCCTTTGTAGCTTCTTTTGAGCCCAAGGACGTTTGTCATGCTTTATCGATGAGTCTTGGGTCAATGCCATGCATGAGGAGTCGAGAGTTTCGAAGAAACAAGGTCGGGACGCTTGTTGAGCCCCTCGAGATCACAATATCATTGGAACCAAATGGGTGTTCAAGAACAAGCAAAGTGTGGATGGGCTAGTCATTCGAAACAAGGCTAGACTGGTTGCACAGGGGTACTCCCAGGTTGAGGGTCTAGATTTCGAGGAGACATTTGCCCCTGTAGCTCGTCTTGAGGCCATTAGAATTCTGCTTGCCTTTGTAGCTTCTAAAGGTTTCAAGCTTTACCAGATGGACGTCAAGAGTGCCTTTCTCAATGGCTTCATTGAGGAAGAAGTCTATGTCAGACAGCCTCCAGGTTTCGAGAACCCCAAATACCCAAGTCATGTCTTCAAGCTTTCCAAAGCGTTGTATGGACTTAAGCAAGCCCCTAGAGCTTGGTATGAGAGGTTTAAGTCCTATCTATTGAGACATGATTTCGAGATGGGTAAAGTTGACAAGACCTTGTTCATCCGCCGGCTTGGCACTGATTTTCTGCTCGTCCAAATCTATGTGGATGACATCATCTTTGGTGGCTCCTCGCATGCTCTCGTTTCCCGTTTTAGATGTCATGAGCTCGAATTTGAGATGAGCATGATGGGCGAGTTGAGTTTCTTCCTTGGCTTCCAAATTAAGCGAGACTCGGGAGGCACCTTCTTGCATCGAGGCAAGTACACTCGAGACCTCTGAAGCGCTTGATATGAGTGATGGAAAGCCGGTGTCCACTCTTATGGCTACATCAATTTCACTCGACCCGAGATGAAGACGGCGAGCGACCGATCGAAGGAGTATCGAAGTATGATCGGCTCCCTCTTGTACCTCACTGCCTCGAGACCGGACATACACTTCTCCGTGTGTCTTTGTGCTCGGTTTCAGGCTTCACCTCGCATCTCACCGCCAGCGGTGAAGCGCATCCTTCGGTACCTTGAGCTACCATTGACTATGGTATCGGTACTCTTCCTCATCCTGCCTTCACCGAGAGCCTACTCGGATGCGAGACTTTCTTGGTCAGGGATGAGCAGAAGAGCACTTCGGCACCGCCAATTCATTGGCACTTCTCTCGTTCTGGTCCTCAAGGAAGCGATCCGGTGTTACCTGCACCGCCCACCGCAGAGGCCGAGTTCTGTCGCGGCCGATTCTTTCGTAGCCAAGTGCTTTGGATGGTCTCGACCCTGCGGGACTTTGGGTTAGTTATCGACAGTGTTCCACTCCTTTGTGATAACACTTCTGCAATTAACATTGCTAAGAACCCAATGCAGCATTCTCGGACCAAGCATATCGACATTCGCTTTCACTTCCTTAGAGACCATGTGGAGAAGGGTGACATCGTGCTCCGGTTGTGGAGGGTGACCACCGGTTGGTGACATCTTCACCAAGCCTTTGGATAGCACGAGGTTTTCACTTTCTGCGGGAGAGCTTGGGGTGGTTTGTCCTTATGGACTGCTGTGAGGGGGAGCTTTGGGCTTTACTGCATTATCATATTTATTATGCTTCTGTCTCCTTACTATTGCATCGCATCTGCGGGTGCATTGGGCTTTAGTCCTTCTAGCATAGGTTAGAGTGTGTCTCTTGCTGAGTGCTTAGACTTCTTGCTCTTATCTTGTGCTTTCAGGATGCTCTATTAGCTGTTTTTTATCTCACTAGATTGAGCTTACTCACTTCTTGCGATCTAGCGAGGGTCGGGCCACCTTCGGGTGAGCAGTGCGTGTTTGCTCTCTAGTGTGTGTTTTACGGTCGGCTATTAGTCCTGGAGTCATATGGGGTAGATGAGAGTCGATCGAGCCATAATATCCTCTATATCTTATCTATGCTTTAAGGATCTTTGCTTTCTTTGCCGACTTCTCATTTTATTGCTTTGGTTCAGGGGGAGTTCATTTGGGAGCTTCTGGAATGTAATATTGACTTAACTCAACTTGAACTAAAAGTTGCATCACATGTTGAGGGGGAGCTGGATTTTATGCATGTCTTTCTGCATTATAATATAAATACATTGAGCCTTGATTATTACCCGGTTATGACATGCTTATGATGATTTACATCTTGCCATGATTTATGCTTAATTGCTAGATTTATCATGACTTCATATGTGTAGACTAGCTTTTGCCATGATGAGTCAACTAAATTTGCTCAATTTGAATTTACAACTTGTCATGATTAGCACTTGAGTTTAGTCTTTCTTGAGCTGTTCTTTTATGATTCATGCCATGTCAAATAGGCTGAGTTGAGCGTTGAATCTCTTTTGAGCCTTAGAATGAGCTGTCTTAAACTCCTGATGTAACATGAGTTAGTACAACTTGTCAAAAAGCAAAAATATCTCTTTTGTGCGAAAAAACTGATCTCACCAATTCTCTCTCACGAGACGGCTTGCCATTGCACTAGGCATGAACTTGGAGAGAGTTTTGGATGACCTAGACTATCTTCTTAAGCTTCTTGCTTGGAGTAGTCGCAGCATGGCTTGAGATCTAGCACATGATAAAAATATTGGTTGAAAACAACCATAAGCTTCAAAAGAAAAAATGTCATTTGTGCTCAATTTGCTTGAGTTATCAAAAGAATCAAGTACTTAAACCATTGTTTTACTCTTGAGTATATAACACTCTATTTGGACTCGATATTAGATTCTTGGTTCCGCTTAGCTTGATTGACATGGCTTGCATCATCCTTGGATGTCTCTAGCTAGACTTTGCTTATTGATGACTTGACATGCTCATAAATGCACTAAAATTCAGATTGTCATCTAATTGCTTCTAGCTAGCTTATACATATCTGTCATGATCTAGATAGCGCTTCATTGAGTTATGGCTTGGTGTAATACATTATGGTCATTATGGATAATTCTCATGGCTCTAAATGCTAAGAATAAACAAACTTCAGCCATTTCATCCATCATCATGACTTATTCTCTCTTTTGCATTCTTGATGTGTTTATTGCCAAAAGGGGGAGAATAGATTGGAGAAAAAGTCTTTTGGGAATCTAGAGCTTGTAGAACAATTTACTCTTTCTTGAGTTGCTCTAATGATTCTTTCTGTCGACATGGTCATGAGTTTCATTTCCTTCTTTGGACCATGTTGGACTCTTCAAACTCAACTTCATGCTTTTTCTGGGTTTGTCAATATACTCATCAAGGGGGAGATTGAGAGACCATGTGGAGGTCATCCCGTTGTGTATGATGAGTAATTGACATCGTTTACGAAAAGTCGAGTTTGAGTCGGTTGGTTCGGACCTAGACGTTGCGTGGCGTAACGGGCTCGGTCGGACTCGGTCAAAATTGGTCGTATGTGTTAAGGTTGCATATTCTGATGACTCGACAGGTTTAATCTCTATTTACGCTTTCATGTATCGAGCGGTGCTATTTGACGTGTTTCTTGTCTGTGTGACTGCAGGACGTTGAGGCGGAGTCGTGGCGAGACACGGTGGACCGGACTAGGCGCAGGTGGCGCTGAGGTTAGAACGGTCGGGATGTGTCGAAGACGACGTGGACTCGAGGTGTTTTGCGAGGCGTGCGGGCGAGCGCGGAAGCTTCCGGAAGGTGCGGGGGGGCGGCGGGAATTTCGCAAAACTGCAAAAGCGGGAGCGGGCGCCGTTGGACTTAGCGGGCGTAACGGGATGGAGACCCGTTAGCCAAGGCTATAAATAGGAGTTGAGGGCTGCATACCCCCTTACCCATTCAATGGCTTAAAAAAAGAGTTAGGGTTTTAGTGAGTCAAAAGAGGCTTTGGGGATTGGTTTTTGCTTTGCTCTTTAGTTGGTAAGGGCTGCAGGGTTTGTTTTCCCTTTGGTCTTGTGGAGCAGCAGTATGGTTCCCTGTCCCCCGTGCGTGTAGGGAGGGTGTGGTGCTCTGTTCTTGTCCTCCTCCTTCCTTGTCTTGGTTCTTGAGTGTGTGTTCTTCTTTAAGAGATGTCGTGAACAATCCTTTGTAGCATTCATATCTCGTGTCAATACCAATGCAAGAGACTTTGTGCCTTGAGTTGTTCTTCAGTGATATGTTGTGTGCCTTGTTGTTGTTTCGGTTCAGTTCTTCAGCCCTCTGTTCTTTACTTCATTTCTAGGGTTTTTCGATTTCTCTTCTTTCCCTTCATGAGAGGACCTGAGATTTGATTTGGAATGTCTTGTAACCATTGCTAATCTAGCTGCAAAAGCTCATGATCAAAGATTCAAGGATTGGAGAGGAATTTAGTTTTTGGTGTTGCCTCTGTAGGTTTTCAGATTTTTGGCTCAAATCTTGATTCCTTGCTTTTGGAATGAAGTAAGTTGTCTCCTTGGGTCTCTCTGTTAATTAGAATATAGTCCTAATGATCTAACCTGAAAAGAACAAATTTTCATATGTTAATCTCTCTGTTTTTCAGTGGTGAAATGTAGTTACTGCAGCTTCTGAGTTTTGTTTCAGCTAGCAGTTTTCTGTTCACACCCGCAGGTTGCATTTCTTCAGTTGTCTCTGCCGAATATAGCAGTTAGCATTTTTCAGCTGCAGCCTGCAACAGCTCTTGGTCTGCAGTTTTGTTTATTTTTGGCCAGCAGTAGCTGCTGTATTTTCTGTATTTTCTGGACTTCATTTTGAGTCTCTTTTTGGCAACAGATTTCAGTTCTGCAGTTTGCTTTTGGGAAGGGTCTGTGTGCTGTTCGGTCTGCAGAGATGAGGAGCTGAAAAACAAAACTGATGATTTAGTGCTGGGCTGTTAGTACTCGGCTGGTTCAATCAAGAATCTGCAGCATTCATTTTCAGTTTGGTTGTCTGTTTTTCAGTTTTCTGGCTGTTCTTCTCGGCTATTGTCGGCAGCAAGTGTTGATTCCTCCTGTGCACATCTCCAGACTGCAGCAACGAATCTTTTTCTATCTCTGGTTCTTCAGTGTCTCTGCTGTTTTTCTTTTGCAGCATTTTGTGTTTTTGGCTGCTCTCTTTTCATGGTTTTGGTCAGTCTACAGCAGCGTTCGTTTCCTGTTCTGCAGCAGTAGTTCTTTGCAGTCTTCTCTGCATTTTCTTTGTAGGTCTGGTTCGGCAGGAAATCAGTTTCTGGCTTGTGTTTGCTTTTCTGTTCTGAGTTTGCTCTCCAGTCTGCCTGTGTGCTGCTCGGTTCAGTTTGGTTCTAGTGACAAAAATCTTATTACTGTAATCAGTTTTCTCGGCAGGAGTGTGTATCCTTTTGCTCTGGCTATTCACAGCCGAATATGTGTGGTTTAGTCTTCATACTGTTGTTTGGCTTGTATAATCAAATCTGAGTTTTGTCTTTCGGCTAATCGGCAAAATCTATTTTCTTGCTTCATAGCTGTTATAGCTATCGGAGAGGAAAGTCGCGTGGATACGTTGAGGGCAAACTTTTATAAAGGCACCATTCACCCCCCCTCTGTTGCCATTTCCGATCCTACACAACCACATGTCTAGTATGGGGTAGACCTGACTGATTAATTTGTGTTATTTCAATTCCGATTCCGCCGTTGTGGTAAACATGGTTGCTGATTTCTATGAGGTGCAAGAGGGGGTGTTATGCGAAACCTTAGCGTGGACTAGAGGTTGGGTAGAGTTTTCATAAAAATCTTGGTGGGTTAAGATGGGAAGTGAATGGTTAATTCACTGGTGGTTCATTACGTGAATGGTAGTTCACGGGTGGTTCATTGGAGTGAATAGTCAGTTCACTTGTGGATTCTCTCAATTCCTTTGATTATTTACTTATTAATTATTTTTTAAGTTTGCTTTTAATCTATTTATTGTATTTGCTTTAAATTGTTGCTTTACGCAAATTAACCTTTCAGCCATCCATTGGTAAGTCTTGTACACTATATTACATTTTTGTTACAAATGACTTGCTGAGTACTCTATGTACTCACGACTTTATCCATATTTACTCAATTGAGGAAGAAGGACCAGATCAGCAGGAGGTATTAGAAGGAGAATACTTCGGCAACTTTACGGATTAGGACTTCGCTCCAGTTGATTGCCTTTGGGTATGTCGAGTGGCTATTATGTTTATTTCTGTTATTCCACTGCAAGTTTCTTAAGCTATTCAGGCTGTTATCTGTAAGCTTGACCATAAGGTCGTAACTCTGATAATTAATAATATTTGAGTCCTTTCTTAGTAAATCGTAATGTGGTCGACATTTCATCTTTGTTTATATTGTATGCACTAGCTTGATCCTGGACTAGTGCGGGTTACACAGAAGAGTCCAGATTTGCATATTCGGGTCTCGACAAAGTCGGCCTTATCTTGCCATATTTAGGGGTTGGCCGGCGATGAGGCAGTGGTGTGGGCTGGCCATCTCCTTTCAACTCTTGTGTGCTCAGATCTGGTATTGTTGTTGCATGTATTTCTTGAATTTATTGCATCAATTTCTCTATTTGTTGCAAAATTTTGTCCCGATTGTTGCGGCCTTTTACTATTTTGTTACAGATTCATTTTTCCATTGTTGCATCTAAGGTTGCAAAATATTGCAACTATTGTTTTTTTAATGTTGAAGTTTTGTATTGTCTATTGATTTGTTTTGTTTAGATTTTGTGCAAGATAGAAAGCATAGTATGCACAAGATTGCAAGTTGTCAATTTGATTTTTGAGATTATGAGTTTTAGTTTTCAAATTTATAGTTTTATGTGTTGCATTCGCCTTCGTCAGTAATCATAACATAAAGTAATTGCATATGTTCATCTCCTATCTCCTTTCTATCGTCGCATACCTGCATTTGCTTATTCCTACCCCCATGCGATCACTCACTGCCCTGTCAAACGATTGACACCCAAACTGGATGGATTCTGATAACACACATACATATAGTGGGCCTGTTCATTTTGGGTTCTGCTTCTGGCTTCTGCTTCCAGAAGTAGAAACCAATACGAATGAACCAGCTTCTATAAGTCACTTCTATCACCCTCCACTATTCATCAGTCACTACTTTTCGTTTTCACATATTGTAACGTATTTTGTATTTTATTATATCATATTTTCATAAGTCGCATGGCGGTCCGAATATTGTAGTGCCTTTCGTTGCACCACCTTTCTTACATAATGCACTACTATTCATCAGTCCTTTTTATTAGCCACTAATATTCATCAGCCGCAGCCAAAAATCAATATGAACATGCCTACATATTAGGTTATACTTATTTTTTAGCGTTGTCTACTTTAGAAGTAGGTCATAACATGACTAACGGAATAAAGAGTGGGATCTTGTGGGTTGCGGCTTATTATTTTTATCTTAAATTTTTGAATTTTGGCTATTCGTAAGAGAAAGTACGAAGAGGGAGACAGTCGCATATGATTTTGGCTAGTATAGCTGAAGTTAGTACAGTGTGTACTACAATCGAGTAGTAGACCTCGTTTTAAAAAATACATCATTTAAAAGCTAATTACTGTAACAAAAAATGAAAAGCCAAAGCCGGGCCAAACCTAACCAAATCATAATCTTCTAATAACCAGAACTACCGTAACCTTGGAGAGTTTATTCGAAAACAACAACTAGGCTGCCTTGTTCTTTTTCAGCGTTTGACTTCTGCTTTTAACTTTTCTACAGTAACTAACTTTTAAACGGAGTATCTTTTTAAGATGGGGTCTACTAGCTAATTGTAGTACATACTGTACCGACTTAATTTATATCGGTAAAAACAACACGTGAGTTTCTATTACTCTGTAATCTCTCGCACGAACAGCCCAAAAACCACAAGTTGCAGCCAAAAATCATAAGCCTCAGCCAAAAAGAACAGACCCAAATTGTTTGAAAGACCTGATTTCTTTAGGAACTTCGTGTGAATTCAATTCCTATGTCTGGTAAAAGTATGTGTTTACTTTCTAAATTCTTGTAAATTTTCTGCGTAAAAAATGACTATGCATGTGTAGTTCATGGTCACTGTTTGTTTTAATTTGTAAACATTAATTCAGAAAAAATAAAATAAAAGAGAGTGGCAGTGGCATCATGGTTAGGCTGACATGTAGTGCTTTCTTTTCTATCTAATAATAAGTAATTCCGTGGGCAAGTAAAGGTAACGGTTTCTTCTCACAGAAGTGTGCTAAAATTTGGTGGTTAGTGTGTCTATGAACCTTCTGGAAGGGGTCCACGTAGGCAAACCAGTGGTTATCATCTGGACCTGAATCACTCGACATGCTGTAATCTTATCCTAACCGAAAGAAAGTTACTTTAGTTCACATCCATGATTAGCATTAAAAAAGTAAATGAAGACATAATACCATAGCTGAGGTGAGGTCATGCGGTGCTGTCCTTTGCAAGGCACAGAAATGTTCCTTGCATCACCCAAAGGAACAACAAATACTTGTTAATCTGATAAAATAAGAGTACTCTTGTTATCACAGGTGAGAGGATTGGTCCATGAAGCAAACACTTGGCAGCTTGATTGGCAATTGAGTTGCAGCTATCACCAAGCAAACTCATTTCAGAAAGGCTTCGCTGTATAAAACTACATACGTGTCATGAGTCATGACATGGTTCTTGAAAAGAGGCAAATGCACCTGCGTCCTATATATAAATTTCGGGAAGTGCTAATGTATACTTATAAAGAGTGAAAGGTCATATTTGTCCTCCCTAACAACTGGTAACAATTTAATCAATCTCTTGGAGTAGGCATGAATCAAACAGAAAGTTCAGCCAACTGGCCTAGAAATTCCAAACCAGGATAAACCAAATTGCACTATAAAAATACACGTGCAGCCTTAAAATCAAGTAGAAAAGGTTTTGCACTACAAAATACAGTCTTGATAATGGACATCACCGAACATATGTACAGTTGCACCTGAATTTCTGAGAGCTGAAGGAATGACGCATGTACAGTTACAAACTCAATGCATTGCTAGATAACAAACGGGAACAAGAATAGGAAGCTCCACTGCCAATTTGCCGTCATCAATGGTCCTTGGTTTGCAGCAAAATTAAGTCTCAGATGGCTGTCCTTAATCAACAGTCACCGATGGTGATTCTTCAGAAAGTGATCATGGCTGTTTCTGTTTCTCAGGACCGGGGAGCCCAATAGTCAATAAGACTGCTGACATAATCAGCAGCCAACTTGTCACCATCTGGAAGGTATCTTGCCCTGTTTAGAAGAAAGCTATTTCCCTGTTCAGTCTTCAACCACCGTGTTGAAGACAAAACTAGGGAAAACTGTCGTGATGTCCCTGAATTGTGAGATGGTCAAGAAATCAGTAAAGTAAATAACTAAATACTAAATACAGATGAATTTCTGAATAGTTGTAAAAAACATGTTGGCTGTAATTTGAAGACAATACTTGCAATACTTTGGCTGTAGTCCTCAGGTTCAAACCTTAGATAGGGTAGTGTCATGTTCTTTAATAGATTAGGGTGGCGCAGCACAAATTTCTTCCATTCTTCTTGGTTAATTTTTCCATCCCTATCAGTATCAGCATCTTCAAATGTCTGAAACAATAACTCACAACTTACATCCATGTAAGATGAAAATAAATGACGTGAGAAGCCAAAGCAAATTATTGCTTACCTTATCTATGATGGCTTCAAGAAGGTCATCTGACAATCTCATTTCAGATTCCATGAAAATAGCAATAACCATTTGCTTAACCTACAACATAGGGCATGCCAATACCTTAGTTAGTTTAAACTTAAAAAAATGCATGGTACAGTTAAATATATCATAATGAACTAACCTCCACACGTTCAATAAAGCCAGTTTGCCTCAAGTCATACAGCCTAAATGCAACTGAAACATCCAGAAAAAGAGGCCCAGCTGTAATTATAGCTCAACACATGAACGTGGCATAGCTAGTCTCTGCAAGAACCGTACTTACAATTAATCTTGTCTTCCAAAGGTGCGAATGGATGGAAGACACTGAGGGCATGAATAAACTCGTCAAACTCTATTACACCATTTTTCTTTTCATCAAACAAATAAAAAACCTGGAACAGAGAGAATTTTAGTTCGATGTTGTAAATCTCTGAAAGCAGCATGTGATGTAAATAATTTCAGAATAATCAGGAGGAAAAATTCAGAACTTTGTGCATGATCTGGTAAATCAAGAACTTATAGAGTAAAACGAAGTAAACACTCACCCTGTCAAGAAAAAGATTCTCGCCGCTAGGAGTCTTGAACAATGCCAGCTGAAGCTCTTCCTGGAGAACCGTTCAACAGAGGAACATTTAAAAAAATCTCTGACAGTTTCAACATAGTATGCAACGAGAAAGGGCATTGAAACTTTGTTTATTATTACTCTTTTTGGTTTGCTAATTCCATTAAATTTGTTTATCCCAACATGTGCAGGCTTAACAGATGTTCCTGAAAATACAAACTCAACAATCTTTTGCAGACTTTGACTTACACCAGTCAAATAAACTACAAAATTACTATAGCATTAGCTTAATAACAAAAGGCGACCATGCCATGCTTCATCAATCACCATTATGTTCGACATGGACAAATACAGGCAAAGAATTTCATGGGCTGTCAAGCCAAATTTTATAATACTCCCATCTGTACTGGTCAAATGGCAGTGTCCCACTAATCCATCCCCTGAGGAGAGAAACCATTGCGTGCGGTGCAACACTTTCAGATCGATCTTCTCTGTACTAAGTTGCACATCGCACTCAATATGACCAAATACTACTTGGTTGAGTACTCGTCAAAGTGTCACTGTCCATGAGCCCAAGAACACCCATTTCTTTCAGATTGAAAGAACCGAATTATCCGCTACAAAGAACATGGATTGAAGTGTAAAGCACAATAATCATTCCTTTAGTTGACGAACTGCGAGGAATTTTTGGATCAAAGAACGGACTGAAGGGAATTGATCTCACACTAACCCAAGAAAGCGATAACACATCAGATGCAAGAATTGAAGAGGGAGTACTCTTTTTGCACCTTGTGGATGAGTCCGTCGTCGATGATGGAGCAGCTAATCTTCTTGTAGAGCTCAAACAGCGCCTCCACCTCGTTCACCGAGACTTGATTCAATTCAATTCGTATAAACGAATCAGATAAAAAGACATTGCTAATAACGTGGGCTAAGAAGGAAGGAATCAAGAAAACGGAAGGTTTCTACAGCATCGGGACTCGTCGGCGAGGCGGGCGAGGTGGCGGAAGCTGAGGGAGGCGCAGCCCGCCCCGACGCGGCGGTGGAGGAGGTGGTGGTAGCTCTTCTTCTTGGCCGCGAAGAAGGCGGAGGACCCCGCGCGGCGGCTTGAGGAGGAGGAAGGGCAGAGGTCGGCGAGGCAGCCGGAGAGAGAGAAGAACACGGCCTCCGCGATGGCGACGAAGGGGAAGAACACCGCGCACAGCCTCTCCCCAACCGTCAGCGAGCTCCCCGACCTCTGCAACACCACCCAAATCAAACAACACAATTGATGGAAGAAGATAAAGAAAGACTTGGAATTCTCCAAGGTAGGAGGAGGTGAGCTGCAATTACCCACCACGTCGCCTGAGGAGAAGCGCGAGTCCATGGCAAAATGGATGCCACCCTGCTCGCTGCCTGCTGTTTCTTCCTCCTTCCTCCCCCTCTCTGAAGTCTGAACACCGCCCGCCCCCCGCCTTTAACTCATAAATTAGGCCCCGCTCGGTTGGTGCAGGCACTGTCGGGTCTGTTATTTTCTCTGAAGTTAGCGGCTTTTAATTTTTATTATAGTAGTTAATTTTTAAATAAAGTATTTTTTTTAAGATGAATCTATAAGTTAAACGATCTACACGTTAAAAGCCCAATATCTGTACCAGCTAAAATCGTAAGTGAGTATCTGTCTCTCTGTAATCTGTATCATAAATAGCCAAAATTAAAAATTTTTAGCTAAAAATGATAAACCGTAGCCACAGCCAAACAGACCCATAATCCATTCAATCATTCAGCACTAGTCGACAGTTAGTGTTTGCATGCCTTTTCATAGTGGACATATCACCCTTCAATATATAAATAGAGGATTCTAATAATTATAAGTGTATCTTTTAAAAGTGAAAAATAATAAAGAAAGAAGAAGTAATTCTTCATCTCTTTGTGTTTAATCTACTATTTGTTCTTATATTATTCTGTGTTTGATCATTCCTCGGTCTAGGAGGTAATTGCTAGGACTGAACTCGCCATCGACGGCTCCTCAACATATTATCATCACGAACTGCTCCAGTAGATCGAAAGTTAATCGTCAAAGCACGACACTCGTAGATTGAATTGTCTATCTAAATCACTTTAAATTTCCACAAATTTTATTTTCCAGATTATTTTTTACGGTGTAAATCTGCTCTAATCTACCACGAGCTAACTTGAAGTCGTCAACCAAGCCGATCAGTAGATTTGCATGAAAGAATACATGTTGATTGCAATGTAGATTGAAAAAGACAAAAAAAAAGGGAATCGCAGCAGGCCTGTCCGCCACGCGCGCCACCCACACGTGGCTGCGCCGTCGAGTCGCCATTGCCGCCCGCATGCGGCTACACCCTGTATGCGCCATCCCACCGTCATGCCATGGCGCCTCTCGCACGCGTCGCGCCGCCAGCACGGAGGGCCATCGTCGCCCCCGCATGGGCCGCCGCCGCATTGCACATCGCAGCTAGCCTAGAGCAACGCCACAGGTCTAGCTCGGAGCTGCGCCGTCGCCGGCCAGGAGCCGTGCCATCGCTCAGCCTTGGGCGCAGCCGCCGTCATCGCCTCCTAGATGAGGCGCCGCCGCCACTCAACCGCCGTAGTCGACTCCCGCATTAGGTGCTATCGTCGCTGCTCACCCCATATGGTGCGCTGCTGCCGCTCGGCCCCGTGCATGCTGCCGTCGCTCGGTGCGTGCACGCCCATTCCGCCGACACCATGAGGAATAGGGCCGAGAAACCCTATCCCCCCACGCGTGTTTTGGCTAGGCCGACTTGGGCTAGAACGGGCCAAAGAAAAAGAAAAAAAGGGTGGCCGCACCGCAAATATTGCAAATAAGCCCTTGAAAAATTGGCAAAATTGAAAATTAGCGGATAAGCACTCAGAAATTGCAGAATTCACTAAAAATTATATTCCAGCATAAAAGGGCCTCGGGAACTCAAATTTTGAACTGTTTTTAGCATCTGAAGCATGTTTGGCGCTATTGTTATTATTTTCTATATTTTTCTGTATTTGTTTACTGTTTTGATTAATCGTAATTGCTTAAATTGCCTTTAATCACTGAAATTAGCAGTAAAAATTATAGAAATACATAGAAAATTCTGAAATATTACGAGAGCCTTTTGTACCATTATCCAATTTATTTCATGCATATTTACATGTAGTAAATTTATATATTTCTTTCATGCACATGTAGATAATAGGCATCACAAACCGGGAGTTCGAGGAGCTGGCCCAGCATGGCCAAAACTACTTGACTTGAGCTTCTGACTTTGAGATTGTACTTAGAGCCAAGAAACTCCGCGCTGCCATTAGGATTAGTGCATCGAGGGATGCCAAACCCACCCCTGAGGAAAATGATCAAGCACTTCATTTCCTCAGGCACCACCTCTATCTCACACTCAAGAATGAGTACATGACAGAAAAGAGCGCGCTAGTCTTGTGGACTGTACTCAAGAAGTGGTTCAAGAAGCTAACGTACACCATCTTCCTCAGGCAGAGCAAGAATGGATCCGATTGAGATTTGCTGACTTCAAACAATTGGGGAGTACAATTCTGCTCTGCATATAATTTGTACCAATCTTCAACTCTATAGCAGGCAAGTCACAGATGAACAAAAGATTGAGAAGACCCTCTCCACCTTCCACGTCAGTGTAGTGTGTCACACCCCCGTTACCAGGGGTGCTGCGAGGACACGGCGTCCCGCAACTATTCACGCATGAACAGTTATGGAGCGTCGCGCGCGAGTATACCATCACGATTCTGACAAAAGACCAACTTATATTACAAGATAAGGTTTAACAACCCGGTTTCTGACGGCGGGCATTGCAAGCCCGAAATATATTACAACACAAAAGAACTTCCGAGAACTCGGCGCATCGAGACCTAAAACCACGGATCTTCATCGGGATTAGCTCCTCGGGGCTTCCTCGACGAGCAACCCTCACCAAATCTTGATCATCGATGTGTTCAACAAGTCGTGAGCTAACCATTTCGACAAGCCACAATGGAATCCTAGCTTAACTATTTGCACGGTTCAACAAAGGTTGGGAGTATATTTGGTTTATTACTTATGTGGATGCGGTTTTATTTGATAAATCTTTTGGAAGATCAAAATCAAGACTACTCCTTAAGTTCACGGGGTTTTCAAAGTTTGATTTACCAACTAATCAAGTTAAACATACTTGTGAAAACTACTTAAGCTTTGCGGTTGAAATCACCCAATTGACATAACTCCATTAGCAAGAGTGCAGTATTCGAATACCATTTAATTGACTCTGCGAGTTGCTCAACTTTACCCACAAGCATTCTTAACCCTCATGGTGAGTTAAGAAACCGGGTCTTTTCCTTTGCTCGGACCTTCGCTTTACTCTACCCAATAGGTTCAAAATCCGCATACCCTCGGGTGTCCGTGAGGCCAAAGCAGACGCCAGGCCGAGGTATGGGGACCTATCATTATGCGTATGGGTTCTCCGTCCCTATACCAACATCCCATGCAGGGCTCCACTTGGGTTTGAGCAGCTACTAAACCAGGGTCGACACGTCAACACCGGTGGTTGAGCGATCACTATGTCATGAGCTCGGCGTAAGATTTTAATCCTTATATTTTCTCATGAGGTTCGCAACCTCCACCTCAGGGTAAACGGTGGGCGAGGACCGTCTCATGATTTCCCACAACACTTTTACCCTAAACTTCTACATACCAATACCACCGACCTAGGGTACGGTGTTCCATACCACCTTACCCTAGTTTCGGGTTTTCCAAATCTACCGGCCCGCGGTCGTAACCATAGTAGTGTAAAGATTTGCATGATATAAGTATATCCTACAATTATTAACTCAATAATTGAGATACTACTAGGGTTGACAAAGGAATGGCTGCAAATTTAACATGGCATTTATCGGTGGCAGGTATTAACTATATCGCATGTCATACTAATCATTTTATTTTACACAAACTAGCATTTTACAACTAACAATAGTGCAAATAGTGTAAAGACATAATTTAAGAAAATAGAATTCAACATGATCAAGGATTGCGACTTGTGAGTGAAACTGGGCGACTTGGCGATCTCGTGGTCGCAACTCACGAATCTTGATCTTGCACCGAGATCTCTGGGATTTCCGACACTAGCGCAAACACACAAAAATAACATAAGTCCACTTGAGCCTAATCAAGCAAGGAAAAATTAAAATAATCTACAAAAGGAGTAAATTGCATAAAATATCAAATGAAAAGGGTTCTTTGAATTTTAGATTTTTCGGAGGAATTTTGGAAATTGGAGTTCACAGATGGGTTCAGAAAAATGAAAGGAATATTGTGGTGAAGTTTGGGAATTTTTGGGATTTTCTGTGATTTTCTAGGATTTATTTGGATTTTTCTGGATTTTGGAAATTGAGAAAATCGGAAAAATCCGATGAGCGATGTGGGTGGCCCGACCTTGCTGATCTTGACCCGACCTTTGTCATCGCGACTGCTGTGACTGAAGGCGGTAAGCGACCCGCAGCGAGCGAGCTGCGGCCCAAGCGCCAAGCGCTCCTCTCGGCCGGATGGCCGACGCGTGGCTCGGTGCTCAGCTGAGATGGGGTGGAAGCGGGCGGCTCGGATCTGTTGGGTTAAGTGAGATCGGACGGCAGTGAGGAGGGGGCTCTGATCGGGCGGCTGTGGAGGTGGAACTTAAGTGAGATCGGACGGCTCTGAAGCGAGATCATCCGACGTTCGGCTTTAAATGATAACGATCGCATGGACGACAGAGATGAGTCCACGTCGTCATCGTCTACCTCCAGCTCGTCACCCTCGCCGGAAAAACAGAGAACGACGGCGAAAGCGGAATGGCGCATCCGGCGCCATCCTGGGGAATCTGAAGGTGGGAAGAGGTTCTTTGGGAAGTGGAGAATCCATTTCTGGGGTTTGGAACGGATGCCGAGGTTCAACGGGGACGAATGACCGAAGGGGAGTCGGCGGCGATTTTCTGGCATTAGAGATCATGAGTGGCGCTCTAAGCCAATTGATGGTGCTTAGAGCATCTCGGGGATATGAGGAACTCGACGGTGGTGGTGGCTCGGGTTAGGAAACTCTCTCGCGGCGGTAGCCACGGTGGCCCTGTCTTTGCCGACGACGAGCTTCGTTGCCAGGGCAGGAGAGAGGCGCATTTGACCGGAGGAGTTCACCATTGTGATCAGGAAGCAAAAGAGAACAAGTCAGCAAGAGTAATCAGATTTTAACGAAAAAATGGAAGAATGAGGAACGGGTGATCACCGGAGACGAAGAAGACGATTGGCAGCAATGCGGCGATTAGACTCTGATCGGCTGCTCGGGGAGTATCTGGGGAGTGAGGGGAAGTGTTTGGAGAGGTGCTTGAGCTCTGGGATGGCTCGAGGGAAGCTGGCGACGAGAGAGCGGTGGAGTGGAGTTTGGGGAAGGCGGTGGCGCGAGTGGAGCATGAGCAAGCTGCGGGGGTGGTAAGGTGAGTTTGTCGCGTGGTAAAGATGAGGCGGCGCGAGAGAGGGTAAATCGAGGTGGGTGAGCGGGAGCGGTGGCGGCGGCGGGCGGCACGTGGCACGACCGCGGAGAGAGGAAGAAGCGGCCAGCGGCAGTGGGGCCTTGGCCGGGCTGCAGGGTGGAGTCGGCAGCTACGTGGCGTCTGAAGCGCGTCCATGCGCCCTGGCGAGGTGGCGCGGAGCGGTGGCGGGCGCGCGCGGCGGAGTGAGTGGCGGGCGGCAGGCGGGACCCCGAGGGTGCATCCAACGACGCGTGGCGCGGGGCGTGGCGATTCGGACCAAGTCAGCGGTGGGCGAGGGAATCATGGCGCGATTAGAAATTTTGGGGTCTTTCAACCTACCCCCCTTAAAAGAATCTCGACCCCGAGATTCACTCGGATTAGGGAGTAAGTTGGGAAAATCCCGCTGCAAGTCCGGTTCTCTTTCCCAAGTAGACTCATCGGCCGTGTGATTCTTCCATTGTACTCTATAGAATTTGACATTTCTGTTTCTGAGCTGCCTCTCTGACGTCTCAATTATCCGTAATGGTTCTTCTGGATAGGTCCAATCGTCTTGTAGCTCAATGTCTGACAAAGGTACTTCATCTGTAGGTTGTCGTAGACATTTTCGAAGTTGGGATACATGGAATACGTTATGTATCCTGGATAAGTTGGGTGGGAGCTGTACTCTATATGCTACTTCCCCAACTCTTTCAGTTATTTGGAAAGGTCCCACATATCTTGGAGCTAATTTCCCTTTGATTTGAAATCTTTTGACGATTTTGAATGGTGTGACTTTTATGTAAACAAAATCTCCAATTTCGAAGCTTAAATCTTTCCTGCGGTTGTCAGCGTAACTCTTCTGTCGGTCTTGTGCAATCTTTAGTCTGTCTCTGATGATCTTGACATGAGCCTCTGAATCTTGAACAATTTGGGGACCCACAAGTTGGCGTTCTCCGGTTTCTGACCAATTCAAAGGCGTTCTGCATTTTCTGCCATACAGTGCTTCAAATGGGGCCATTTTAATGCTGACTTGGTAGCTATTGTTGTATGAAAACTGAGCAAATGGTAGGCATGTATTCCATGCTGCTCCATACACAATAGTGCAAGCTCTCAACATATCTTCTAAAATTTGGTTTGTCCTTTCTGTCTGACCACCTGTTTGTGGGTGATATCTTTGAGTGAAATTCGGTCGATGCCATAGCTTCATGCAACTTCTTCCAGAATTTGGATGTAAACTGTGCTCCTCTGTCTGAAACAATTATTTTAGGAACTCCATGGAGCGTCACAATCTTTGTCAAATACAACTCGGCGAGTTTATCCTTCCCATAAGTTTGCTTGATTGGGAGGAAATGAGCCACCTTGGTTAATCTATCAACAATAACCCAGATAGCGTCGAAACCTTCACGAGTTTTGGGAAGTCCAGTGATGAAGTCCATGCCGATACTATCCCATTTCCATTCAGGAATTGGTAAAGGCTGTAGCAACCCTGAGGGCTTCTGATGGTCTATTTTGATTTGTTGACAGACATCACATTTTGCTGCATATTCTGCTACTTCTTTCTTCATTGCATTCCACCAATATTTCTTTTTCAAATCTTGGTACATCTTGGTGCTTTCTGGATGAATCGAGAATTGAGAGGAGTGAGCCTCAGTTAGGATCAATTTTCTCAACTCCTTTTTGTTGGGGATGCAATAGCGACCACGGAAAATAAGAATCCCATGTTCGTCCATTGCATAATCTGTCAGTCCTTCTTCTTGAATTTTCTTCTTAAGTTCTTGAATTTCTTCATCTTCTTCTTGCTTGTTGCATTGATTTGATCTGTCGATGAGGTTGAATTTCTAGTCTTTGCTTCATCACCTTCTTACTTTATAATTAAGTTCGATCATTGTACATCTTTTGCAATTAAAGGGTATTCAACGGTCTTGGTTTTGTTTTGACGGGTCTTTCGGCTAAGGGCATCAGCAACCACATTTGCTTTTCCTGGGTGGTATTGAAGATTAACATCATAGTCCTTGATTAATTCTAACCATCTTCGCTGTCTCATGTTCAATTCTGGCTGAGTGAAGAGGTATTTCAAGCTCTTATGGTCGAAAAATATTTATAGCGATTTCCTAGCGGTAGTGTCTCCAAATTTTGAGAGAATGTACTACTACCGCTAGTTCCAAATCGTCGTTGGATAGTTCTCTTCATGCGGCTTCAACTGTCTGGATGCATAAGTAACAACCCTTCTATCTTGCATTAACACACATCCCAAACCCTGTTTTGAGGCATCACAATAAATTTGGAATTCTTTTTCTGGGTTTGGCAGAATCAAAACTGGCGTTGTTGTTAACTTGGTCTTCAGTATTTGAAAACTCTCTTCACAGGCATCTGTCCAAGTGAATGGTTTGTCTTTCTTCAATAGTTGAGTGAGTGGACGAGAGATTTTTGAGAATCCTTCTATGAATCGGCGATAATAACCCACCAATCCAAGAAAACTTCTCACTTGATCCTTTGTCTTGGTGGTTCTACTTCATATTGCGCAATCTTTTCTGGATCAACTTTGACTCCTTCTGAAATAATGTGACCCAAGAAAGCTACTTCTTTTAACCAGAAACTGTATTTCTCAAACTTGGCATATAATTGATGTTCTCTGAGTCTGGATAATGCCATATGCAAATGTTGTTGGTGTTCTTCTTCACTTTTGGAGTAAATCAGGATGTCATCTATGAAGACTATCACAAATCGGTCCAGTTGGTCCATATGCACCAAGTTCATAAGATTCATGAAATATGATGGTGCATTGGTCAGACCAAATGGCACAACTGTGAATTCAAATAATCCATATCTAGTTGTGAAAGCTGTTTTCTCTCGATCTTGTTTTCGAATCTTGAGTTGATGGTAGCCTGAACGTAGATCAATCTTGGAAAATACTTTAGCTCCTCTAAGTTGATCGAATAAGTCATCAATTCTTGGTAATGGATATTTATTCTTGATTGTGACAGCATTCAATCCCCGATAATCAACACACACTCTCAATTCTCCGCTTTTCTTTTTCACAAATAATACTGGGGCTGACCAAGGTGAAATACTTGGTTGAATAAACTCTTTTTCTTGTAATTCATCCAGTTGTCTTTTGAGTTCTTTCAATTCACTTGCTGACATTCTGTACTGATGTTTGGCGATTGGCTTAGTGCCTGGAATCAATTCTATAGCAAGTTCTATTTGTCATCGGTGGTCTTCCGGCAATTCTTACGAATACGGCAGGGTACTCATGCACCACAGGTACTTGATTAAGTGTAACTGTCAGTGCATTAAGTACATGCTTCTTGGTTTTCTTTATCAATTCTCGATCTGTTCTTATCACTACTGTCTGACCTTCTGGGCTGACTAACATAACTGTCTTGGATTCACAGTCTACCTAGCCTTTATTCTTGGCTAACCAATTCATACCCAGAATGGCATCTAGCCCTGTCATGTCTAACTGCAATAAGTCTGCCTTAAACTCTATCCCTTGTATTTTTACAGTAAGTCCACCACACCCGATATGGGACTCCATTCTAATCCTGGGTTTGGACTACATAAGGTTTTGGCAAGGAAGCAGATGGCAACCGATTTCTTGAAGCAAAACTCTTTGAAATGAAAGAATGTGTTGCACCAGGGTCAAATAAAATCAGTGCAGGTATGGAATTGATTGGAAACATACCCGCAATGATGTCGCTGGCTCTGCTGCGTCTTGACGAGATACATGGTCGACTCTGGCTAAGAAGGTAGGTCTTGAGCGGCCTCTGCCTCTGCACTGCTGTTGTGTAGTTTGCTATCTTGGCGGTGGTGAGGTCCTGCTGGCTTTATCTATAAGAATCCTCCTCTTGCGGTCTGGGTGCACATCGTGGTTTCATCTCCTGTTGCTGATTGAGAATTTGTGTCTTGGCCACCTCGGCAAAATTTTTCTTGGGACACTGGTCTCTATAGTGACCCATTTCTCCACAATGGAAGCATGCATTTGTCCTTCGTGGACAATTGATAGCTAGGTGGTTACCACCACATGTGAAGCATTTAATGGACAGTGGTCGAGGGGCTTGATTTTGTTGTGACTGATTTGATTGAGCTCTTGGAAGAATCACAAGCTGTCGTGACGATTGGGGTCGATATGAGGATGACCCCATTGTCCGACCTCGTTGAGCACCATGCGAAAATGACTGAGGTTTATACATTGCTTTGCGTTTCTTAAAATCTTCTTTCTCATTTCTGGCTTCTTCAGAGCTGATAAGACTATCCACCATTTCAGATAGGTCCTTGAATTTTGTTGCAGAAATGTGAAACTTTAATGACTTCTGCAATCCAGTTCTAAATTTTCCCATCTTCTTATCTTCATTATCGACGTCATTTGGAGCAAATCTTGATAGATGATTAAACTGATGTAAATACTCCATTACTGTATTATTTCCTTGTTTAAGTGCTAAAAACTCTCGGCGTTTAGCCTCGATGATCCCATCTGGGATATGTGCTTTACGGAAGGCTTTTGAGAATTCCTCCCAAGTGATTTCTTCATTTCGTTGTATACGTTGGTAGTTGATCCACCATGTCGATGCAGGGCCTTGTAATTGATGTGAAGCATACAAGACTTTTCTTTATCATCACCTTTGTCTTGTTTGTAGCTTCCTTTCTACATCCAGCAGCCAGTCCTCTGCTGCTAGAGGATCGACCGATGTAGAAAAGATTGGTGGACGTGTCTTCTGGAAATTAGCCCATCGAGAGGTAATTGGGGCACCCTCTCGATTGACATTATTTCCACCTTGTTGACCTGGGGATCTGGTTACAATCTGTTCAAGAAGTCTGGTGTGTTGTTCTAACATTCTGGCCATATTCGCGCTCGATGATATACATTACGCTCTATCATAGCCAACACACTTGCTATTGTAGTCTGATCTGTGGCAGGTGCACCCTGCCCGCTGGTCTGCTCACTCTGCTGTGTTGGGTCCATCGTGAGAGTCTGTCAAATGGGAAATTGAGATTAACTTTGCAGCGGTTTTGGTAAACAAGAATAGATAAGTAAGACTTGAATTTTCAAGGTAAGTATAGGATGAAAAGATAAGAATTAAGATGAATGAGACAGAAGAAAGCTTTGAAAGCAACGAGAATACTGATAATTAGATAAACAACATAAAAGATAATTAACATAGAGCTTACAATAAGCAAGTGGTATACACACACCACTTAGGGTTCAGGATACAACTTGCATTACATTCCAAAAGTACCACTATTACACAGGGTCAGACTAAACTAACGGTTACTAACTACTCCTCCCTAGCAGCTGGTGCTGGCAAGGCGCGAGGGGCTGCAGGGCGGAACCACGCACGGTACTCCCTAGCGGTTGGCTGCGCCTCGTGAGATCGCAGAGTCGCACGAGGAGGCGGCGCTGGGGACTCTCCGCAGCCCAGACATCTCGCCCGCCTCGACTGCCTCATGGCGGACAAGGGAGAGACGGAGCTGCTGCACCTCCTGACGTGCCTCACGCAGCTGCTGCTGTAGGGACCGTGATTCCTTCACGGCCCGCTCGTACTGGAGCTCCTGCTGGGCCACGATGTTGGCGACCCCCGGCAGACGGGGATCGTCTCCCTCGTGGAACTGGGGCACTAAGAAGGCCCTTCCGCCGTCCAACGACCGCGGAATCAAATCGAAAGGAGACTCGGCCAACTCCAGGTCGTAGTAGTCACGCAGGTAAATTGCGGCCTTCCTGGCCACATCTGCAGGCGTCCTCTGGGCGATCTGGCGAGCAACGAACCTCCGCTCCTGGTCCGGGCGAACAGGCAAGGGGATCAAGGTCACCCATGCCTTCCACTTGTACCTCTCCTGGTCGTGGAAGCGGTGACGGCATGAAACACGGGGTATGCCGGTAGTCGCTCCCAAGCTCTTGCATTTCCCAAAGCTTGGAGGGCCAACCCTCCATACGCTCGGGACGAGAGTGGATGAAGTGCACCATCTGCCGAAACGAAAATTTTGAAGTTAGACAAGTAAAGTAATAATCATTTTGCAAAAGTAAAACTTAGCTGAACTAAACTAAGACAGGTAAGATAGCAACAAGAGAGAAGCAAGACAGCAGTAATACTTATATTTTTCGTCAACTTCTATTTAGAATTTTAAATTAAGTTTTGCGATAAAATTGCTTCCTAATTTGCCTTAGGTCTCAACCTACGGTCAAGCAACCTGCTCTGATACCACTTCTTGTCACACCCCCGTTACCAGGGGTGCTGCGAGGACACGGCGTCCCGCAACTATTCACGCATGAACAGTTATGGAACATCGCGCAAGAGTATACCATCACGCTTTCTGACAAAGACCAACTTATATTACAAGATAAGGTTTAACAACCCGGTTTTACGGCGGGCATTGCAAGCCGAAATATATTACAACACAAAAGAACTTCCAGGAACTCGAGCGCATCTGAGACCTAAAACCACGGATCTTCATCGGGGATTAGCTCCTCAGGGGCTTCCTCGACAGAGCAACCCTCACCAGCATCTTGATCATCTGATGTGTTCAACAAGTCGTGAGCTAACCAGCTCAGCAAGCCACAATGGAATCCTAGCTTAACTATTTGCACGGTTCAACAAAGGTTGGGAGTATATTTGGTTTATTACTTATGTGGATGCAGTTTTATTTGATAAATCTTTTGGAAGATCAAAATCAAGACTACTCCTTAAGTTCACAGGGGTTTTCAAAGTTTGATTTACCAACTAATCAAGTTAAACATACTTGTGAAAACTACTTAAGCTTTGCAGTTGGAAATCACCCAATTGACATAACTCCATTAACCGGGAGTACGGCGTATTCGAATACCATTTAATTGACTCTGCAGAGTTGCTCAACTTTACCCACAAGCATTCTTAACCCTCATGACTGAGTTAAGAAACCGGGTCTTTTCACTGCTCAGACCTTCGCTTTTACTCTACCCAATAGGTTCAAAATCCGCATACCCTCGGGTATCCGTAGGCCAAAACGGAACGCCAGGCCCGAGGTATGGGGACCTATCATTATTGCGTATGGGTTCTCCGTCCCTATACCAACATCCCATGCAGGGCTCCACTTGGGTTTGAGCAGCTACTAAACCAGGGTCGACACGTCAACACCGGTGGTTGAGCGATCACTATGTCATGAGCTCGGCGTAAGATTTTAATCCTTATATTTTCTCATGAGGTTCGCAACCTCCACCTCAGGGTAAACGGTGGGCGAGGACCGTCTCATGGTTTTCCACAACACTTTTACCCTAAACTTCTACATACCAATACCACCAACCTAGGGTACGGTGTTCCATACCACCTTACCCTAGTTTCGGGTTTTCCAAATCTACCGGCCCGCGGTCGTAACCATAGTAGTGTAAAGATTTGCATGATATAAGTATATCCTACAATTATTAACTCAATAATTGAGATACTACTAGGGTTGACAAAGGAATGGCTGCAAATTTAACATGGCATTTATCGGTGGCAGGTATTAACTATATCGCATGTCATACTAATCATTTTATTTTACACAAACTAGCATTTTACAACTAACAATAGTGCAAATAGTGTAAAGACATAATTTAAGAAAATGGAATTCAACATGATCAAGGATTGCGACTTGCCGTGAAACTGGACGACTTCGGCGATCTCGTAGGCTGCAACTCCTGAATCTTGATCTTGCACCGAGATCTCTGGGATTTCCGACACTAGCGCAAACACACAAAAATAACATAAGTCCAACTTGAGCCTAATCAAGCAAGGAAAAATTAAAATAATCTACAAAAAGGAGTAAATTGCATAAAATATCAAATGAAAAAGGGTTCTTTGAATTTTTAGATTTTTCTGGAGGGAATTTTGGAAATTGGAGTTCACAGATGGGTTCAGAAAAATGAAAGGAATATTGTGGTGAAGTTTGGGAATTTTTGGGATTTTCTGTGATTTTCTAGGATTTATTTGGATTTTTCTGGATTTTGGAAATTGAGAAAATCGGATATGAGAAAATCGGAAATTGAGTAAATTGCATTAGAGATCATGAGTGGCGCTCTAAGCCAATTGATGGTGCTTAGAGCATCTCGGGGATATGAGGAACTCGACGGTTGTGGTGGCTCGGGTTAGGAAACTCTCTGGCGAGCTGGCCACGGTGGCCCCTGTGCTGCCGACGACGAGCTTCGTTGCCAGGGCAGGAGAGAGGCGCATTTGACCGGAGGAGTTCACCATTGTGATCAGGAAGCAAAAGAGAACAAGTCAGCAAGAGTAATCAGATTTTAACGAAAAAATGGAAGAATGAGGAGCGGGTGATCACCGGAGACGAAGAAGACGATTGGCAGCAATGCAGGCGATTAGACTCTGATCGGCTGCTCGGGGAGTATCTGGGGAGTGAGGGGAAGTGTTTGGAGAGGTGCTTGAGCTCTGGGATGGCTCGAGGGAAGCTGGCGACGAGAGAGCAGTGGAGTGGAGTTTGGGGAAGACAGTGGCGCGAGTGGAGCACAAGCAAGCTGCAGGGGGTGGTAAGGTGAGTTTGTCCGCGTGGTAAAGATGAGACTGGGCGCAGAGAGGGGTAAATGCGAGGTGTGGGTGAGCAGGAGCGGTGGCGGCGGCGGCCGGTGGCACGACCGCGGAGAGAGGAAGGCGGCCAGGCGCAGTGGGGCCTTGACTAGACTGCAGGTGGAGTCGGCGGCTACGTGGCGTCGCAGCGCGCGTCCGCGAGTTACTGGCGAGGTGGCGGAGCGGAGCTGGCGAGGTCTGTGGCCGGAGCGAGCGGCGGCGGGCCGACAAAGGGGACCCGAGGGCATCCAACGACGCATGGCGCGGGGGCGTGGCGATTCGGACCAAGTCCGCGGCGGGCGAGGAATCATGGCGCAGATCGCTCCCGGCGCGGCGGCGCGCGCGAGCGTTCCGGCGCGGCGCAGCGCGAGAGAAAGGCAGAAGAAAGAAAGGCGCCAGCAGCAGAAGAAAACGGTTCGGCCCGGAAAGGAAAGCGGAAAGAGCCGAAAATTTCCAAATTGGGAAAGTTTTCAAAAATTCACCAAAAATTCAGGAAAAAAATTAGAAAAAAATTTGGTTTGAAATTTTGGGGTCTTTCATAGTGCAGTCTACGTGCAACTATCGTCAAGACAGCTACGTGGAGTATGCTGAATTGATTGATATTATGCAGGTTGAAGAGGCTCAAGATGAAGTTATCCTCAAGAACTTTGTCGCACAGCTACTTGGGAGCTTCTCTAGCGGTGAGGCCAACGCTGGCAGATTCAAGATGCGAAAGCCTATAATGAAGAAAAGGGGAAGGAAGGGTAAGGCTGTAACCCAGAAAAGCAAGCCAAATGCTCCACAGGAAAATAAGGCTAGCAAACCGATGTAGGATGACAAGCCATATGGTCAACAAGACCAAACATGCTACAAGTGTGGCAAGTGGGGGCGTTGGTCGTGAATCTGTAGAGAACCACAACACGTCGTCGACGCTTTCTAGGCTAAAAAGAAGAAGGGCAGTAAAGGGTAGCATGAAACTCATTTTGCCTTCATTGAGGGGGAGAACTCACAGCAACTGCCTACACCAATGGAGGTTGACTCCACTTCTATAGCCATCATCCCCCTTGACATTGAAGCAGCCGCCGCCATGATTTCTCAAGAAGAGCATCTCACTCCTGAGAAGATAACAGTCAAAGTCTCTGACTTCTTAGCAGATTCAGTCTAATACATAGAATGTATTTAGACTTGTGCAAGGAATAAGTTAGATTTTGCATTAATGGTGCTCAAACAATTTATTTTCTCTTGATTGTTGGATGATTAATTCATTCATTTATTCAGTTGATAATAGCATGATATGTTCTAATGTTTGAAGTACTTTATTATGTGTTGATGGTCTCCTACTATATATTAATAAAGTACTTTATATTAGAACGCGTGTGGTGCCCTAGGGAGGAAATGTGCTGAGCTGATAGCAGCACAACGAATATCATCTTGAGAGAGATAAAATTCTTTCAGTCGGTTAGCAAGAATGTTGATAGTCTTACGATAATCGTCGGTAGCGATGGTTGTACAATAAGCTTAGGAAGAGCCACAATTATACTCCCAATGGATATAACTTTGGTCATTAAAGAAGCCTAGTTTATCCAGAATCGACTAGAACTCTCCTAAGTTTCAAAGATATTCGTACTAACGGTTTCCACGTTAAAACTAAAGAAGAATATGATAAGAAATACCTACTCATTACAATGTGTGAAGCAAGTGGAAAAAAGGCACTAGAAAGACTTTCTTCATTTGAGACTGGGCAATACTATACTAATATTAAGGCACCCGCAGCCTATACTGCCCTAAAAACCATATTTAGAAGCTCTGAACTCTTCTGTCTTTAACATGATAGCTTAGACCACCTAGATCTTAGGATAATGAGAAATATAATTAACAATTCACATGGACATAATATCGATGTAAAGAATTTCCCAAATCAAGAAGATTTTGTGTGCCCTACATGTGCCACCGGGAAATTAATTACCAGACCTTCTGCTCTGAAAGTGAGGAATGAAATCCCTGTATTCCTGGAACGCATTTAAGGAGACATTTGTGATCCTATACTGCCACTATCAGGGCCATTTAAATATTTTATGATACTCATCGATGCTTCCTAGAAATAATCGCATGTATGTTTATTATCTACGAGAAATCATGCTTTTGCAAAGCTGACCTCACAGATAATTCAAATTAAAAATAATTTTCCTAATTATCATATAAAGTCCATCAGAATGGACAATGCTAGAGAATTTACTTCGAAGGCATTTGATGATTATTGCATGGCAATGAAAATTAAAGTTGAGCATTCCATACCGCATGTCTATAACCAGAATGGACTAGCAGAGGCATTAATTAAGAGGATTAAATTTATTGTCTAACCGTTTTTGCAGAATTGTAATTTACCAACCATATGTTAGGGACACACAATCCTGTATGCAGCAGCTCTCATCAACTTTAGGCCATCAGCATATAACATCCATTCACATATGCAACTAGTGCAAGGATCAGCCCAAAAATTTCTCATCTTCATAGGTTTGATTGTAAAGTTTATGTACCTATACCCCCACCACACCGTACTACAATGGACCCTCTCTGAAAGTCTGGGATATACGATGGTTATGAGACATCATCCATAATCAGGAATTAGGACCCCATGACAGAAAATTTGCACACCGCCCATTTCGTTGATAATATATTTGATGAGGATAGTTTCCCGATATTAGGGGAGAAAATCAACCCCTTGATGAAAAATGTAGGGAAATTATGTGGCAAGCCACAGGAATCTATGCACATGACTCACACACTAGCGAAGCAAATAGAGAAGTCCAAAAGATCATTAATTTGCAGGTATAAGCAAATTAACTGTCTGACCACTTTAGTAATTTAAAAAGTGTGACCAAGTCACATATGCCTATGTGCAATGCATCGGAGAGAGTTGAAATACTGAAGAAAATTGAAGGTATCTCTAATCTCATCTAGAGGCCTCAGAATAAAAGGACGAGAACTCCGGCCCCTCGAATCCCAAGTAACCGAGGATGGCTAGTGAAAAAGGATAAGAAGGACTTGACATAGCCAATCACCGAAGTTCCCTAGAACCAAAAGGGGAGCCAGTTCAGACCTAATAGCAGTATGGCACCTTTAAGAAAAGGCATACTAGATTTGAACATTCCTATGGAGGAAGAAACTAGCATGACTCTGTGCACACACATCGGAGCTAAAAAACTAAAGGGACTTGCCCTCGCAACTGGAAGGAGCGGTGAGCAAGTAGAAGCAATAAAAGAATCAACCCATGATGAAATAGCTATAAACTATATGCACACGGGAGAATTCGTGAATAGAACAACAGCCAATGTTAACATTTATTTTGCAAAAACAATTTTGCCACAATCATCGATCTTGATCCAGAGTCTACATCGCTCGCTGAATGTAAGAAAAGATCAGATTGGGAGGATTAGAAAAAGGCAATAGAAATCAGATTGGGAGGATTAGAAAAAGGCAATAGAAATTAAATTATTGTCTCTAAATAAAATAGAGGTGTTTGGGCCTGTAAGCCGCACGTCTCCCCATGCGCACCCCATAAGGCATAAGTGGGTACTTGTTTGAGAGAGAAATAAGAAAAATAAAGTTGTAAGATATATAGCAAGGCTCGCTGCACAAGGTTTTACTCAACGACCGGAAGTTGATTATGAAGAAATATATTCCCCGGTCATGAGTGGTTCTACCTTCAGATATATAATCTCGATGGCAGAGAACTTAAATGTAGAAATAAAATTGATGGATGTGGTAACTGCATACTTTATGGAAACTTGGATTCGGACATTTATATGAAGATGTCTGAAGGTATCCCTGTCCCAAACCAAGACAGATCAAATAGAAACATGTACAGTATGAAACTCATAAAATCATTGTACGGACTTAATTAATCAGGCAGGATATCGTATAATTGCTTAAGCGACTTTCTGTGCAAGAAAGACTACACGAACAATGAGAATTATCCCTGTGTATTTATACAATGATCCTAGAATGGATTTTGTATAATCTCAGTGTATGTAGATGATATGAATATCATCGGAACGCTGGAAGATATTAAGGAAGCAAGCTCTTACCTGGAGTCAGAGTTCAAAATAAAATATTTGGGTTAAACCAAATATTGCCTCGGCTTGCAAGTTGAGCATATTCCTGAAGGGATATTACTATATCAGTCTGCATACACTCAAAAGGTGTTAGAAAGGTTCGGCTTTAAAAAAGCATAACTGTCAAAGGTACCGAAAGTTAGGAGATCTTTACAGCAAGACAAGGATCTATACCGACCTAGAGAAGACCGGGAATTCCTGTACTTAAGTGCAATAGGAGCACTTATGTATTTAGCAAACTATATTAGACCGGATATTGCATGTACTATAAACTTATTAGCAAGGTATAGTGCAGAAATCACTAAAAGGCATTGGTAAGAAATAAATGACATCTTCCGATACCTCCAAGGAAGCAAAGACCTTGGACTATTCTACAGAAAGAACTAAGACATGAATATGACTGGCTATATAGATGCTAGGTATATGTCAGACCCGCATACAGCCAGGTCGCAAACAAGCTATGTATTCCTATATGGTGGAACTACAATTTCATGGAAATCGTCTAAGCAAAGTCTTGTATCGTGGACGGGGTGATGAAAGAGAGGCAAGACCAAATGACACTCACGACAATCTTCCTTGCGGTGCCGAAGGGCATCTTGTTGCTCCTACTGGAGAAGGAGACCGCAAAGGAGGACTAGAACACCTTGCAGACGATGCATCTCGGTGTCGATCGCATCGAGGAGGCGTGTGTTCAAAACCTCAAAATCGAGTTTGTAAACTTGCGGATGAGGGACACCGAACAGATCGACGACTTCGCCATGAGACTGACGATAATCGTCAGCAAGATACGAAGTTTGGGCGAAAAGATGGAAGAGTCCTATATCGTGCGGAAGTTTCTTCGTGCCGTGCCCAAGAAGTTCTCTCCCGTTGTCATCAT
Source organism: Bonia amplexicaulis (assembly GCA_036346245.1). NCBI lineage: Eukaryota > Viridiplantae > Streptophyta > Magnoliopsida > Poales > Poaceae > Bonia > Bonia amplexicaulis. The sequence continues at coordinate 21,413,045 of CM070735.1, read as the reverse complement.
GATTGAGCAATTCAACAACATGAAAAACTTGTCAGTCGAAGAGCTAATCGCTCGGCTGAAGACGCGGGAGGAGGCAAAGCATCGCTACGACAACGACGACGGAGACGAGGAGCGCTTGCTTCTAACGTGCGCAAAGTGGGAGGACCAGTCATCAAAGAAGGAGGTGGAGGCTCCTCAGGTGGTGCTGCTGGCGGCGGTGGCTGTCGATACTGCAGAAAGGACAAGGCAAAATGAGGTGTTTCAATTATAATAATTACGGATACTTCGCTTCAAAATGTCGTAAGCCCAAGAAGGAGGCAGCAGAGGCACATCTCATCGTGGCGGAGGACAACGATGAACCAGCGCTGATGTGAAGAACCTGCAACAAGATTAAGGGGGTGATTGTTGGGTTAATCTTGTTGTATGTGTGTTTTCTCGTGTGTGTGTGTGTGTGTGCGCGCGCGAGTACCTGCATCTGTGGTCGATACGACTAGTCGTTGTGTTGTCGTTACGACCAGTACTAAAGCTACACCGAATATTGTAGCTCCAAATACTCCGTGGTCGTAACGTCGTGGCCGTGATCGATAGTTGATAGTCGATGGTCATGGTCGATAGTCAATAGTCGATGGTCGTGGTCGATAGTTGGTAGTCGATGGTCATGGTCAAATGTCAATGTTCATAGTCGAAAGTCGATAGTCGATAGTCGTAGTTGAGAGTCAATGGTCGCTAGTCATTAGTGCATACTAAGAGGAGTATTGTGGGCGTTATACTCGGAAGAGTACCGTGAACATTATACTCGGAGGAGCACTATGGATGTCATACTCGGAGGAGTACAGTGGACGCCATACTCGTAAGAGCTCTGAAGCACCCGGAGGACTCGAAGCCTGTGTGGTCATAGCGCCGTTGTAAGATCGAGGTGGCCGACTAGAGGGGGGTGAATAGGCAGTCTTAAAAATTCTCTACAAATTAATACTAACAATTTAAGAGCTTTTCTATTTGCCTAAACCAAGTATATAAAGCGGAAGGGTAAATTAATTTGGTTTAGCTCAAATAGCGCCTACAACAAGAATATCGCCTAAGCGCACCAAATTCTAACCTAGGTCAAGGTTTGCAATCCTAGGTATACAAGCAATCAATTTAATTCTATGAATATAAATTACTTGAATGTAAATAAGTACAAGAAAACAAACCACAATTTGACACGGTCTCTTTTTACCGTGGTGTTCGGAGAGTTGCCGCTCTCCCCTAATCCACGTTGAGGTTAGCCCAAACGAATTGGACCGGCTCCACGAATTAAGCCGAAACACCTCAATCCACTAGTTGTAGCTCTTTCCCGCTCCGGGTAGGTGAGCTCCAACCTTCACACACGCCGGGCCTTCTCACAAGCTTCTTTGAGAAGATCACCGAGCACGACGCCTCCAACGCCGTCTAGGAGTCGGCAAACTCCAAGAGTAATAAGTCAAGCCCTTGCTTGACTCTCACCACGCAACAAATGCACAAGCTCAAGTGGATACAAAATCCACCTCTAGATGCAACACATGCAACTAGAGACCTCTCTCCTTGCTCACAAGGTGCAACACATGCACAAAGGAGAGGAGAAGCTCACACTAGCTCAATGTCGGGACCCCGGATTACCAAATCCGGACCCTCTGTGTATTACAGCACTAGTCCCAGATCAAAGCTAGTGCACACAGTTAAACAGTGATGATTACATTGCCAAAGACGAATATTACAATATTATAGAGAGTACTGACCAAAGGCCTCTTTATTACAACTGAGGTTTCAAGACCTCGCAAACTCACAAAAGATAAAGCACAGCGGAAGCAAAAGATAAATCCAATGAAGACCCATCAATACGCCACGAGGCAATTGGTGGGAAGCGCAACCTAGTACTCCGAAAGCCTTCGTCGAATCCACACGCAAGTAGTTGTAATCTCTTTCTTGAGCTTCATAATCCTCGAGATTTTGTTTTAAGTGTAGCATGTGAGTACATAAAGTACTCATAAGTCTTGGGAAAATGCAATAGATGCAAGGCTTAACAAAGGAAGGTTTTATGGTTCTTTTGCACAAAGCAATATTTTATTTCAAATACCATTAAATATTTTTGAAGGCATCAGTTTAATAAAGTAATTGCTTCAACAGAAACTATTGAAAACTTTATAGTGAAGGTGTCAATCACCAACACTAAACAACTGGCTAACCACCAAAGTTCGAAACCACGGGTTAAAGCACCCACACTAAACAACTGGCTAACCGCCAAAGTTCAAAACCATGGGTTAAACCACCCACACTAAACAACTGGCTAACCGCCAAAGTTCAAAACCATGGGTTAAACCACTCACACTGGCTACATCCGCCAGGACAACAACTCCGAGAGTTCCAACCACTCTCGGTTCCCAAAACTTTTATTTTAAAAACCAAAACCAAAGATCTACCATGTGAAAGCATTCCTTGCCCGCCCTTGACCGTGGGCACGGCTATTCGAATAGTTTTACACTCTGCAGAGGTTGTACACTTTACCCACAAGAGACAAGTTATCTTAATAGTCGAGATGCTTCCTTAGGCATGAGACCCGGATAATTCATCACAAAGCCTTTACCTTACTCTAGTCTAGCTAGACACCACCACGAGGTTTCACCGGGAGGTTAAATCCACCAGACGAAGCCCCTCTTGCGCCATATGAGTACAGAACCACGCCCTCACTTGTGAATAACCGGAACCCTAGCATCCACTTTCCACTGGTGGTACCTAAACTAGTCTATCATAAGTTAATCAGCTAGGTCGTACCCATATAGACATGTGGTTGTACGGTAGTGCTCGGGCGGACAAACACAAGAGTCGGTCCTTAATTGACTAGGGCGGAACATACACTTTTCAAGATCTCGTGCTAACCGCACCAATCCAAACCAACCATCCGCCCCGTCTAAACAATTTTCACAATTGCTTTTATTTCACAAGAACCGTGGCAACACCAATTGCCACTCACAACTGAACAAAAGAATAGATCACTGAAATGTAATTACCATTCCAAGGTTACTAAAGTTATAAAGCATGTCTAAGCATCTTACTACCGATACAACAATTATCAAAGAATTTGCAATAATCTCAATAATAAGACAAAGGAAATCCTAGGGTGTCAAAGGTACATGGTTGTCAATGTCAAATGAGGGCATAACAATCATCGGTTTAACTATTACTTCTACAACAGAAATTATCATTTTATGTAACATAGCAATGCATTAACTTTTAAAATAATTTAAAAACATTTCTCAAACATAGGTTCAAGATGATCAAAGGAGACTTGCCTTTTTGCACGTTGTCTGAATCTTCTTGCTGCTACTTAGAATATTCTTCGGCGACATCGGATTCTACGCGCGAAACGACGAATACAAAAGAATAAATAAATACAAATAAAATCAAAAAAATATAAAATATATACTGGAAGAAAGGTTAAGATTTTAGATGAATTTAGGAGAAAGAATCAACGGATTCGGAGTTCAAATGAAGGAGAACGGATATCTGGAAGTTTTAGATATCACATGAAATGATAACAAAATCCGAGAATTACTTTTTGAACAGTACGGTGCCGATTGGTTGCGGTGGCGTGACGGTCAAAATGGAACCCCAGCGACGAGGCGAAGGTGGTGACATGGGTATGGAGGCGAGGAACGGTGATAATCACCGGCGGCGAGGGAAAAACGACAGCGACAACGAGATTGCGACAACGGCAGGTTGGAGAGATAGTACCGGGTATGGAATGTGCAGATGTAGAGTGAGCACAGGGTAGAACATGACATGGTGAGACTAAGAAAATTATCAGTTCAGCCGGAAGCCCATCAGAGACGGCGCAAACGACGTTTGAACGACGACGGCAAAGAAAAAGGAAAAACTTGATATCTTGATGCTCGGTGAAGCGAATCCAAAACCATTTGAAATGTGGCTACCTGGGATGGTTTGGCACGATATGACGTGAACGGATTGGTGAAAAACGCTACCGGATGAATGGGGACACGAGATGCCATTGGCGGCCATGGCGAGGTGTCGGAGGCAAAAATTTGTGGAGGCTTTTTGGGGAAACGGAAGGAAGCTCGGCGTAGAACGCGGTGAGGTAAGTCTAAGAAAAATTACGGCACAGGCTAAAGCTCAACAGAGACGACGAATCGACATCGGGAGTCAAAAACGGCCATTTTCGCGGAAAGTTCAATTTCGGGCAATTGGCTCCACGAAAAATTAATTAAAAATGATAGATAAATTTCTTGGAGGTTAGGACACGATATGACGTGAACAAAAATCAAAACTCTTACCAAAAAGTGGTGTCTGTGAAGGTGCAGTTTGATGCGGCTCGACCGGTCGGCGAGGGACTCGGGGAATCTTCGAGTGATGGCGATGGAAGCATGGCGTAGAACACATCGAGGCGAACTCAATGGTACAGACGGCTCGGCCAACGGACATCGGATGGTGACAAAACATGGCGGAGAAGACATTAGGCGACCGGCGGGTTGGCATCGGCGTTCCGGGCAAACGGAGAGGAGTTAGCGGGTGAGGTTTGTGGCGAAACGAAGAGGAGAACGTCGGGAACACAATGCTCACCGCGGTTTGGCCACGGTGGTCCGGCGATGCTCCGGTGATGCTCCGGTGAAGGCGAGGGGAGCACCGCGTAGAACGCGAGAAGGCAAAGCCAACGGTGTGGTCAAAAGTGACCGGTGCCTCAGAGGCGTCGCAAAGGCCGACGAATACCTTCGGTTCACAAAAGTAAAATGGAGATTGTGGAGAGAAGAAAGGGAGTGGGGACTTGAAATTTTCGAGGGTGAATGAGGATTAGAAGGGGCACACGGTGCTCCATTTCATAGGGGCGGAGGTGGACCGGAGAGGGAGATCAACGAACGAATGTCTTTCGGTGGCGGTTCGTTTTCTCGTGAAAATGCACATAAAGGAGTGGGGAAACGGTTAGGAATGGAATGCTCTTGTTGAGAGGAAGTTAACGCACTTGATTTCGTAAGAAACAGTTGAGAAAATCAAAAGATATGGAAGTTTGAATAACCGGCGTCCATGGCGTGCTGCAGCACAAGACGCTGATGCTCTCGGGACGATGATGAACAAGATTACCACAGATCGCTCATCATCTCTCTGCTTTTTTTTTGGGATTTTGGAATTGAGCTCAAACAATTTTTGAAAAATCTAAAAAAAATTTTGAAACTTCCTTGAGACTCAAAGAACTCAAATAAAATATTTTTAGTAAATATTAATTTTTAATTTAATCTTATTAAATAAAAATTATAATTAAGCTTTAGTTTAAACCAAATAAATTCAAAATTTTCAAAAATTTGAAAATATGATATAAATGGATAGGTTAGAATTTTATATGAATTTAGAAATTTGAATGGGCTCAATCGGAGTTAAAACGGAAAAGAACAGGCTCTCGGAAGTTTGAAAGGAAAGAAAATAGAATAAACTGATTTTCTAGAAATTATTTTTGAGCTGAAAAAATCAAATTATGACGTCATCAAGGAAATGATTTTCAAATGAATTATTTTTCTAAGGAAAAGGAATTTATGACGCCAGCAAAGATTTTAATTTTCTGACTAAATTATTTTTGTAAAGGAAAATAATTTTATTCACAGACCGGTTTTATCAGCGAGAGAGAAAAGAGAGAGAGGAAAGAGCGGACGGTCGGATAAGCGATACGACGCAAGGAAGAAATCAAGACCGTCGGATGGAGAGCGAAGGAGTTAGGTGAAGATGGACGCACGAGATTAGATCGGGCCGCAGAGAATTAAATTTGATTTAGATTTTCAGAAAATACCAGAAAATTCAATAAAGCTCAGAAAAATATAAAATTAATTCCAAAAGTTCCAGAAACATTCAAAGAACTTCCCGGAGACATTTTGGACTTAATAAAAATATTTTCAACTACAGTTGGTATTTTAATTTTCATAGTTAAAATACTTTTTATTTTCAAAATAGATTTTAAAACTCCAGAAAAACTCAGAACACCAAATAAAGGACAACTAAATCCAAATAATTTATTTGAATTAGGATTTTTATAGAAAATCAAAATATCATTTTATTTAATAATTTTTTTAAGTTTTTACTTTAAATTACTTTTCAAATCCAGCTTTCTAAAAGCAGAAAATCAGGGCAAACCAAATTCAAATTTCATACAAACAAAACTCTTATTTTTATTTTAAACTAAATTAATTTAATTTAATAATTTAATTTTTTTTCCTCCAAAAATTTGGAATAAACAGCTGGGCTGTTACACTCAAGAGAGTGAAATGGAGTGTCAAAAGCCTTATCCCAACCGGCCACAACGGAGTATTTATAGCCCACACCTCAAAACTAGCCGTTGGAGTCAAAAGCAGATTTTCCTAACTATCACTTATAGGAGCGGTACTATCGCTCCCCATCATAACGGCTAGAAAAATAGCCGTTATTCAGTCATTCCTCAACTACCATGATTCGGGCGGTACTACTGCTTTCGAACCGCCGCGATTCGGCGGTACTTCGTTTCGGTTTTTCAGCACGACAAGACTCGGAAAACGGTCATAACTTTTGACTCCGATGTCGGAATTGAGTGATCTTAGACTCTATGGAAAGCTTATTCAGAGGGCTACACAACCCATCTATTTGCATGATCTCAAACACATTATATCAATGCAGAAATTATACGACATCCAAAGAGTCACTATCATGGTCTAATGTCAAAGAAAATAGCAACAAACAATCTTAGACCATACCAAGGGATAATACATGATCTCCAACTTTTGCAAAACACATTTGCAAACTTAGATCATGTCACAAGGAGTAGGTACATGGACTTCAACCTTTTGCAAAACACATTTGCAAAGTATAGTCACATGTTACAAGGATTGGCGACATGAGCTTCAACCATTTGCAAAACACATTCGCAAATGCAAGCCTCATGTCAAGATGAGCTAGAGCAAGTGAGGTTGAGCCATCAACACATGATGAGACTCAAACAACTAGACATGACCCCTCTTAATAGTACGACAACCTATACTAGCAATCCGGTCTTTCAACCAAACACCAAGACCGGTCAAAGACTAGGAACACATCCTTAGCCCTAACTAGTCATACCTTTTCCTTGGATCATCATCTCGATATGCATCAACTCATGATGTATCCTTCTCATCAACTCCATCAACACATGATGGTCTTTCTTAACTTGATGATCAACACATGAACATCTTCACTTCGGAATCTTGATGTGCATCAACACATGATGTATCCTCTTCTTGATAATCTTCAACTCATGAAGTCATCTAAAGTCGTCATTATCATGGAACCTAACCTATTTATCCAACTCATAGAAAATGTTAGTCCCACAATGTGATTGTTATTAATTACCAAAACTCACCATTAACTCATAATGGAGGGACTAGATTCTCAATCTTTCCCTTTTGATAATTGATGACAATCTCAACAAATAATGATATAATAAATTGAATATAAAACCATTTGAATTCAAAGTGCGGTACTACCACCATCTAAGGTTCAGTAGTTCCGCTCTCCCGTAGTTCCGCAGAGTCGGCGCTGTACTACCGCTTCCCTATCTGACGCGACAGAACGGCTATGTCAGAGCCTCTGCAATGACCGTTGGATTTTCGGTAGCGGTACTACCGACGTTGTAAAACCGGTACTACCGCTCATGGTAGTTCCACAAAGTCGGCGCGGTACTACCGCTCTGGCCGAACTCCAAAAGTCCCAATTTTGGCGCTCTCTGGAAAAAAGGCTCCGCTCTACCTCCGGAGCTTCCGGGCGCCGGTAGTACCGTTCCTCTGCGGTACTACCGCTGTTCCAGATAGAGCACTGATTTGGCTTTTAATGCAGATTTTTAATGAATGCATGATTCTAGTTTGATCACAATATATATGGAAAAAGAAAACATGGATCAATACTAATGAAACCACAAAACATAGAGTGAACTCCCCCTAAATGTGTGCATACAAGTGTATATAAAGAAAGACACATGCACATATTTATTTTGGACTAATTGAAGAGTTCAATCTATATTTTGGATCTAAGGAATGCATTAGTAAATGAGAAAGTGATTTCGAATGCATACCTCTTTGATTTCACCTTTCCATCCAAATGAGACTAAACATAAATAAACTTAAACAAGCATATTAGTCTCATATGTGCATTTTTCATTGTCACCAAAATATTGTAAAAGTATTTGTCATTAACATCAAAATCTCATAATGGCATTTGTCATTAACACCAAAACCAACTTAAACGGAGCTTGATCTTTCAATCTCCCCCTTTTTGGTGGTTGATGACAAATACATTTATGATAATAGCACATTGGTGAATATGACCAAATGATATGAAATTAAGCGCACAAGAGAAGGTGAAAGCAATATTCAACATGTAGACTTAAAATTTTAATTTCTCCCCATTTGACATTATTCAATTAATTTCTCCTCAACAAATTTATTATCACATTTCTCCCCTATTGGCATTAGCACTTCATTAACTATTCTTTCTTCCCCCATTATCAAGAAAATTATTATCACAAATTCTCAAATATTCAAGGCTATTATCACAAATTTCTCCCCCATTTGGCATTAAGCACCAAAAAGAGTCATTGAGCACTAAATAGCATTGATTATTGTAAAGGCAAGGGAAGAATACAAATTAAGCCATGAAAGAAGATATTATGAGGAGTTTATTAAGAGTCCATGATATGCTTTTAAGAAGTGAGGAGCTTGATAGCAATTTAATCTAACATAATATGGTCATGAAGGAATATGAAACTAAATGCAAATGACCAATATATTCCACTTAAAATAACTAAAAATATTTGAAACACATTCAAATAATCTTACTCATTTAAGCTCCTTGAAGGCTTGATGCCACTTGATATAATATTACTTAAGATGATACCACCTGTATATATATGACTTGTATCATTTGGATCATTTCCTGATTTTGCATTCCAAGTGGCCTTCAAAAGCTTCCTGAAAAACTGACTTAACAATATCCAATGCATCTGAGAAAAATTGTCAGTATAGATTAATATCTGAGGATTAAAAGTCATAATTGCATCTACCTCAGATTATGAGCAGATTTAAAGATACAAAAATCATAAATCAGCTCAAAACATAAGTTTTCAGAAATCTGAAAGTCTGAAATTCAGACTTTTGCATCTCACATTAGCTTCTAGAGAGAGATGAAAAATTGCTTAAATGCTCTTTATAAATTATGAGAAAATTTTACAATGAAGACCAACTATAGAGCATCAATTTTTCTTATTGTGGCTTCCTTTAAATCTGAACTCATTTTAAGATATCAAAATCACAAATCGGCTCAGAATCTTGAACATTCTGAATTTTCAGCAAAAAGCCAAAGAGAGAAAAAGTCAAAACGTATTCAAATGAACTTGAAATACTCTCAAATTTTACAGATATGAACTTGATGCTATGTGTGACCTTTTCCAACAAGAACTTTTGAAAAATACTTCTCCAATCAAAAGATATGCCAAAAAGCGCTTTGAGAGCAAGAGTATGAAATGATTTTGCATTTAAAGCTTAAAAACCAAACAAATTGGATTTTCATGGAGTATATTGCTTTTAGCTTCATATGAGTTATAAATATTATTTCAAGTCAAGATACACAAAGAGATCATGCTCAAATAGCTAAACTCATTTTATGCAAGAATAGGTCATTTTGGGTCAATTGTAGTTTTTGGATGAGATTCAAATCAATATAACTTTTCAATGATTGGTCTTTTGCAAAAGCTTTGAACAAGAGAAATGTTTAAAACGACCAACCCTTTGAGTTTTGTATTGACCATTTTTTCAAATACTCAATAGATTATAATTTAGAGAAATATGTCGTTTAATCTGAAAACAAGATCATATAAGATTCTTTGGGGGCCAAATCTTCCTTTTGATTTGTAAAATAGAAATTTTACTCAAAAGGCTTTGAAAACATTTGAAATATATAGTTGAGTACTTTTATTTAGTTTTTCACAATATTTAGTCTTTTAAAACAAGATTTTTGATTTTTGATCAAAGAGGTTCTTTTGAAAAGGAAATCTTGCATATCGTTTGATTATGACTCCATCAATAGCAAAAGAGAATGAAACACATTCATTCCCAAGAACCATAAATCGTTTTTGGGCAAATAAGTAAAATAATTTTTCCAATAGTACTATTTTACCATTTTTGCTTTAGTAAGCACAAAAGTATTATATATGTTTTTCATAAAGAAAAATTCCCTCTTACACAAAGGTCTCTTCTTGGCAATCCTTTTTTTCTCCTTTGACACACAAAGGATTCTCCTCTTCTTTATTTTTCTCCTCTTTTCTTATCTCTTCCTCCTTTTGATTTAACCATTTTCTTCTAATCACTTGTGAGAAAATATCACTTGTAAACATGGGTGATATCTGTTACTCGCTGGAGTCTTGCTGTTGGTGATAGCAAGATCCTTACTCTCATGGAGAGGATGACACTTGGAGATGGGGCAATTTTTTCTATTTCTCACACAAAGTCATACCAACCTGAGGGGTTGGGGATACATATTTATAGGCTGCCAACCAGCCAAGCATATGCTAAAATCTTTGTTCTAGATGCTAGTCAAGGATGCTAAAGCGGATCTTTGTCCTAGATGCTAAAGCGATCTTTGTCCTAGATGCTAGTCAAGGATGCTAAAGCGATCTTGTCCTAGATGTCGTCCTAGATGCTAAAGCGTATGTTGTCCTAGATCTTGTCCTAGATGCTAGTCAAGGATGCTAAAGCAGATGCTGTACAAAGACCGCAGTACAGAGACTTATTCATCATTCTCCCCTAAGTCTTGTGCGTCGTCTTGTGGGAAGTTGAACCATCCCGATCCTAGGGCGAGCTCGAGGAATTTGACCCTCCCAAGAGGCTTGGTGAGCGGTCCATAAGGCGATCCGTGGTGTTGATGTAGCTCGCCTTGATGTCGCCTTCATCCAATGACCTCGGATGAAGTGATACTTCACCCGATGTGCTTGCTCCGTTCGTGGAAAACGGGTTCTTTGCGAGCAGGCGGACTTGTCGTCCACCCCGAGTGCCACCGCTTGGTGTCTCTACCGAGGAGATCACCAAGCGGTCGAGCGAGCAGGCGCTGAGTCGAGCGGTGGAAGCCGCTATGTACTCGGCCTCACACCGGACAGGCCACCACCGCCGCTTGATCGATCGCCGCCTAACGAGGCACTTGCCGAGGAAGAAGAGAATCCCGCTTGTGCTCTTGCTGGTGTCGATGTCGCCTGCGTGGTCGCTGTCGCTGTACCCGATGAAGTGCGCCGCGCCGGGACACCTCGGGTAGTGCAAGCCGTAGTCGGAGGTGCCCGCAACGTAGCGGAGGATCCTCTTCACGGCCTGCTGATGCTCCGTCGTCGGTCGCTGCATGAACCGACTGACGTAGCCAACGGCGAACGCCAAATCTGGACGCGTGTGGACGAGGTAGCGAAGGTCGCCCACGATGCGCCGAGATCGCATTGCGTCCACCTCCTCCGCCGTGCTCTCACGACTCGACTTGACCTCTCCTCCATAGGGTGTGGGGTGGGTTGCGATCGGTGAGCCCGCCCAGCTCGACGGTGCGCTTGGCGTAGGCGGTCTGACGAAGGGAGATACCGGAGCTGTCCTGGTGGACCTCGATCCCCAGGTAGAAGGAGAGGAGCCCCAAGTCGCTCATCTGGAAGGCGGTCTTCATCTCCGCCTTGAACGCCTCGACCTCGGCCTCCTTGGAGCCGGTGATCACCAGGTCGTCGACGTGACGCCACCGCCAGGCGTTGCCGCCTTTGCCCGCCGGTGACCGCACTGACCTGTGTGCTCTGCTGAACCCCATTTGCTTGAGGGTGGAGTCCACAGCGTTCCCAGCTCGTGGTGCTGCCGCCAGCCGTGAGGGCCTTGCGCAGGCGGAGAACCTTGCCCTCCTTGCCGGGGATGACGAATCCCGACGGCTGACGGACGTAGGCCTCCTCCTTCAAGTCGCCGTTGAGGAAGGCGGACTTGACGTCCATGTGATGGACGCGCCAATCCTCCTGGGCTGCAAGTGCGAGGAGAAGACGAACGGACTCATGCGCGCGACCGGTGCGAAGGCGTCATCGAAGTCGACCCCCTCCTGCTGCATGAAACCTCGTGCCACCAAGCGAGCCTTGTGCTTGACGATGGCGCCGGCTTCATCCCGCTTGCCTTGAACACCCACTTAAGGGTGATCGCGCGGTGACCGGCAGAAGATCCGCCAGCCCCACGTCCGGTTCCACTCGACGGCGTCCATCTCCTGCTTCATCGCGACACGCCACGCCGCGTCTCCCTCCGCCTCAGCGAAGGAGCGGTGCTCGCCGTCGTCGCACGCCAAGTGCAGCTCTGCCTCGAAGTCGTCTTTGCGCCAGGTCGAGGACGGGTACCGCCGAGGATGTTGTCCATGGTACGATAGCGCAGGCTCGTCGTCGTGGTAGGCGTCGACGCGGTCCTCGCTGTGAGACAATGAGTAGCGAACTCCAACATCGCCGCTCGTCGTGGACCGGTTGTTGGGGCCGATCCGGTGGTGTGGCCGCCGGTGCGGGAGAGTGGTGAGCCGGTGCGGGAGCGTGGAGTGGCGGTGCAAGGTGGTGGAGCACTCACCGGGCCGGTGGCGAGCAAGGTGTCGAGGTGGACGAGCTCGGTGAAGACGAGCCGCTAGCTCCCCGCCTCTCGGTGGACGTGAGTCGACAACAAAGTCTCACGAGTCGAAGTCGAACCGCCGCCCACCGCCTTGTCCCGTCCAACCTCGCCTTCGTCAAACACAACGCCACGCGAGATGCGACGCTGTGTGTGACAGGGTCGAGGATGCGGTGAGCCTTGAGCCCTCCGCGTAGCCGATGAACACTCCCGAGTGCTCACGCCGTCGAGCTACCGATGTGACCAAGCTCCTTGGCGAACGCAAGGGAGCCAAGACCCGCAAGTGGGAGACCGCCGGCTTGCGCCATGCCAAGCCTCGTCGGCGGCCCCCGCCGAGCGCCTTGGTAGGCGGCGGTTGAGGATGTAGACGGCCGTCACCACCGCCTCTCCCGAGCGGCCGGCATCCCCTCGCTGAGGAGGGCCCGAGCCATCCCACAACCGCTCGTTGCGCCGCCGACGACACCGCTCGCTGCGGGCATGCGGTAGCGGAGTAGTGGCGCTGAATGCCCTCATCAGCGCAGTACGACGCGAATTCAGCCGCCGTGAATTCGCCGCCGTTCTGCATGCGCGAAGACGCGCAGCTTGCGGCCGACTCCGCCTCCGCAGCAGCCTGCGTGCGCCTGATGGCGTCCGCAGCCTCTCCCTTGCTGCCGAGGACCATCACCCACATGTAGCGGGAGAGGTCGTCGACGAGCAGCAGGAAGTAGCGTCGTCCTCCCGGTGTGGCCGGTGTCACCGGGCCACACAAGTCCCCGTGCACGAGCTCGAGCCTCTCCTTGGCTCGGAAACTACTTCTTTGGGGAAAGGAGTCGCCTCGCCGTCAACACGCAGACGTCGCAGAACTGCTCCATATGGTCAAGGCACGGCAGGCCTCGCACCATTTCCGCGGCACTGAGCCGCTTCAGGGCCTCGAAGTGAAGGTGCCCAAAGCGCTCGTGCCACTGCCACGCCTCGTCGTCCCGACGAGCAGCGAGACAGAGGGGTTGTGCCACCGGCACGTGAAGAATGTAGAGTCGATTTTCGCCTCTGGTTACCTTGGCAAGAAGGCGGCGGCGAAGATCCCAAATCCGCAGCACCCCGTGCTCGATCTCGACCCGCGAGCCGTTCTCATCCAGCTGTCCCAAGCTGATGATGGAGTTCCGCAGATCGGGGATGTAGTAGACGCCGGTGAGCAGCCTGTGCTCACCAGACACGGTGGTGAGGATGACGGAGCCGACGCCCTTGATTTCCACGCCGGAGGCGTCCCCAAACTTGACGGAGCCTCGGACGCTAGAGTCAAACTCGGCGAAGAACTCCCGTCGACCGGTCATGTGATGGGTGGCGCTGGTGTCGAGGAGGGCATGTGCTTTTGGCTCATCAAGGTGGAGTAGAGCCATCGCGGCGGTGCGTCACGAAGGTAGTTCGATGCTCGCATGAGCAATGAACGAGCCGTACTCCTCCTCCTCTGCCTGCGCGACGTGGGCCTGGCCGCGTCGTGGCTGTCGACAATCCCTGGCCCAATGACCAAGCTTGCCGCAGTTGTGGCAAGAGTCGTCTCGTGCCGGCTTTTGCTTGCCAGCGGCGCCGCCCTGGGCGCCTCCACGGTCATCACCCTCGGCACGTCCCCGCGCCCCTGCCTGGGCGTCTTTGCGCGGGTTGCCGCGCTTGCCACGCTTGTGGCGGCCTGTCGTGGAAGAAGGCTCCCCCTTCTTCCTGTCACCTTGGCCGGCGGCCCACTGCTCCCGAGTGAGGAGGAGCTTCCCGCCAATGGTGACGGGTCCCGAGAGGCGCTGTGGCTCATCGTTGTCAACGACCTTGAGGCGACCCATCGCCTCCTCGATCGTCATCGTGGAGAGGTCCAGCAGAGACTCGATCGAGCGAGCCATCTGCTTGTACTTCTCGGGGACGCAGCGGAAGAGCTTTTCCACAGCTCTCTCCTCACCGTAGGTGTCGTCACCGAACTGCACCATCTTCTGCAACAGAGTGTTGAGACGGAGAGCAAAGTCATCAACGTCCTCACCTGGCTTGAAGGCCAGGTTCTCCCACTCCTTGCGTAGTGCCTGCAATGTAGACTTGCGGGCGCGGTCGCTGCCGATGCGTGCTGCAGCGATGGCGTCCCAAGCCTCTTTGGCAGTCCGCTTGTTGGTAAGCGAGAACTGCATCTCGGGCGGGACTGCAGCGATGAGAGCATCCAGCGCCCGTCGATCCTGGTCGTAGTCGACGCCGCCGTCGGACCGCATCCCACATATGCCGCACTGAGCTTCACCTCATCACCGCAGCCCACTCGACGTAGTTGGTCTTGGTGAGGGTAGGCCACCCGCCGCCGGGGCCGACGTCCCTGACGACAGCCTGGTACTCGTGGTGACCACGGTACCGAACCGGGGAGAGAGAGCCGCGTCGCCTGTGAAGGCCGCGCTCTCCGTCGACCCGTACGCCGCCGCCGTGCGTGCCTCCTCCAGAGCGCCGCGCGCGCGCGCCGCCTGTCTCTGGGCTGCCGCCACGCTCGTGGGCGTCGCGCGCCCATCGCGCCGCTCTCCTCGCCCTCCTCCAGCTCAAGGTCTGCGTCGGCCATCATCGCAGAGATGGAGCTGCCGTTCTTGCCGCTGCAGAACCTTGACCTCCGCTGCTGCCGCCTGCGCGCCGCATCGCCGCCGCCGCTTCCACCTCCTCCTGCCGCCGCCACCCACCGCCGCCACCTTGATGCCCTTTCCGCCGCCGCGCTGTCTCTGCCGCCGCTTCTGCTGCTGCTCTGCTGGCGAGCTCGGCCGTCTCACGACGCCGCATGCTCGAGGCGGCCGAAGGCCGAGACCGCCTGCGGACATGGCGCGCCATCGGGGTTGTTGCGTGGAGGGGCTGCTTCGACGAGCCGCCGCCTGTCTCGGAGAGGAGTGAGCGGGGGCGGTAGAGCTGCTGCTTTGCTACGGATGGGACCGCCATGAGGCCGGAGAAGGAGATGAGCAGAGATGCTCGGGCTACTGAGATAGTATAGCTCGATACCACTTGTTACTCATTGAGTCTTGTTTGTTGGTGATAGCAAGATCCTTACTCTCATGGAGAGGATGACACTTGGAGATGGGGCAATTTTTTCTATTTCTCACACAAAGTCATACCAACTCGAGGGGTCAGGATACATATTTATAGGTCGCCAACCACCAAGCATATGCTAAGATGTTGTCCTAGATGCTAGTCAAGAATGCTAAAGCAGATGCTGTCCTAGATGCTAAAGCAGATGCTGTCCTAGATGCTAGTCAAGGATGCTAAAGCAGATGTTGTCCTAGATGCTGTCCTAGATGCTGTCCTAGATGCTAGTCAAGGATGCTAAAGCAGATGCTGTACAAAGACCGCAGTACAGAGACTTATTCATCAATATCAAGTATAGTTAATTCCAATTGTAGAAAACTTGATACCACTTGTACTATTTGAGAGCATACATGGCACCAAATGTACTTGATTCTATTTGTAAAACTTGATGCCTCTTGTATGATCAACTTGTTTCTCATAAGGTCAACCTTTGGTACTTCATCTTTAATAGTTTTCACTTGATTTGATGAAGAGATACCACTTGCAGAAAAGATGTTTATTGAAATAGCACTTGAAGGAGGAGTATGATATCATTGGAAGACACACCACTTGTCAAGGTGGATACCACTTGAAAGAAAATGATATCATAGGTGAAAGAGGTTGGTTAATAGAAAAGATTATCTCAGCAAGAGGAAAAAGGATATCACTTTTAAAGATGCCACTTTGAAGGAAAAAAGGATACCACTTATTTTTCAAAGGAAAGAGATACCAAGTCAAAAGAGTAGATACCACTTGAAGAATAATATCACTTGGAAATCAATGATATCATATATGTGAAGAGCTTGGTAAAGAAATATTTGCTTGCCAAGAATAAAAGGAAATCAATCCAAAAGACATCATTTGGAAGAAATAAGGATACCACTTAATTTCCACAATTAAGGGATACCACTTGAAGGATATGGATGATGTCACTTGTAAGGATAGGAGTGAAGCACAAGTTTAGGTCAAGATGAGTTAAGATCTACCACTCTTTAAAGAGGATGCCATTTTAATGAAAAAGAATCAAGGTAGGAGCAAAGAATGGCATATGGAGTCAATAAATATTTGAGGGTAGCTAACTGGATCATCTTGACTGAGAGGACCAATGAAATGGCTGAGGAAATTGAAAAACATATTTTGAATCAAATAAACCACCTTCCGGAAATATCGGAAGTACCGCAGAATCACTGCCGGTAGTTCCGACAACCGGAAGTACCGCAGACTGACTGCCGGTAGTTCCGAAAATTCTGGGAGCACGTCAAGAATTTTGATTTTCAGAGGAGAGGTTTGATATATTGTTGTATTTTCACACAGAAACAAAAACTACTTGTGGAGCATTTCCAACTATCAGCCAAGATTAAAATTCTTTTTAATATAGTTTTTAACAAATTAAGCTTTTAATTTTCCAAAACAAGCTCATTTTCAATAATTTTCACAAGAATGTAAGAATGAGCATTTGGGGTATTTTTAAACATTCGATTTTATGTATGAGTTATAAATACCCTTGTGAGCTAATATATGTCAATAGATTAAGCTCAAATGGCAAAACTCACTTAAGTGCTATATTGTGACCACTTAGGTCAACTCAATGTTTTGGATGAGTTTCAAAACCAAATATATTTTGATTGGTTGGCTTTTTGGAAAACTTTTGAATACCAATAATGTTTAAAATAGCCAATTCTAGGTTTTTGGTATTGAACACATTTTTAAATTCCGTTTAGAATTGATTTTAGCAAATTTTTGAGCTTAAAGCCAAAACAAGATACTAGATTGATAGTTTTGGGTTGGAAACTCAATTTTACTTGAAATAAGGTTTTCTAAAGCCAAAACCTTTGTAAAACCTTTGAAATGCATTTGTATATATTTTTCAACTAGTTTTCAAAGATATACTTATTATTTCAAGATTTTGACTTTTGGCTAAATGGCTCAATTTTGAAAAACAATTCTAGCACTTAATTAATATGGGCACACTTAGGGGTGTAGTATACATGAATATGATTTAACACTCCCCCTTAATGTGCCACACACATCTTGCTCATAATTACAATAATAAAGTTTAAGCACAAGAGCAAGAGAAACCCCTTTTAAATGATTTTCATGAAATGCAACCTACACAAGGCTAGGGGCTATAATACAACGAATGTAGATACTTGTTACCGAGATAGCATTGGTTGATGATGTGGCAAGATTATCCTCAAACTTGGCTTCTATTTTGCATATGATGAAACTCACCTCTTTATTAATTAGCCAAGCCTCCAATTCCTCTCCAAGTACCTATTAAGCTTTTAAGCACATTTTGGTACCCAAAACTTGGTTGGGTCCATGAATGTTAGTTACAAGAGATTTGGGCACCCAAATGGCCCTAACATTTAATTTTTGTGAACTAACATTCCTAGCAAACACATTGCTATTTTTATCTTTCCTAAGCAAATAATGTTCGTTGAATAAAAATGGCTTAGGAATGATACCTTTGGGACAATCCTTACTAAGATGTCCCTTTTCTCGGCAATTATAGCAAGTACGGCAATCATTACCTCTTCTTATTTTCTTGCCTTGCTTGTTGCCGGTTTGCCTTTTTATTGATGGATTTTTCTTGTTTTCCATCTTGTTGGGGCACTTAGAGGCGAAGTGACCCGTCTCATTGCAACCATGGCACTTGACTTTCTTCGTGTGTCTTGCATTGTGCCTTATCTTGCTATTCTCCTTCTTGGAGATGAAACCGATATCTCTCTTGTCATTTGACAATTTTTGACTTCCCAAAATTTTGTCAAGAGAGGCCTTCCCTTTATAAGTCTTTTTCAAGTCATTTTTCAAAGTTGTGACTTGGGCCTTGAGCTCTTTGTTTTCCTCTACAAGATTAGTCTCAACATGCATAGAGGAAGTGATAGCATCTATTTTTGAGCAACAAGGAATATCAAGCAAATCATCACAAGATGTTGATACGCTAATTTTAGATGAATTGCTAGAGCTAGGAACTACACAAAGTATATCATCTAATAAATCCTCACATGAGGTGGATACATTTACTTTAGATGAAATGCTAGAGTTAGGAGCTACACATGTCATATCATCTAGCAAATTACAAGTAATGCCTATATCCACATTGGGTTTTAAATATTCCTTGAGAAGAATAATTTCATGTTCTTCCTTTAACTTGTTATAATCATTTTGAAGAGACACATGTTCATTCTTCAAAATCTTATACTTAGCTTTTTCTTTCCCAAGGAATTCATTTAATTGTTCTAGCATGTCCATCAACTCATCATATGAAGGTTCATCATTTTCATCATTGAAATTTACCTTCTTTTTACCTTTTGCCATGAGGCATTGAGTTGATGTGGAAGCAATGGTGGATTCTTCATTGTCGGAGCTAGAGGTTGAGCATTCTTCTCCCGACATCCACTCTTGTATGCAATCTTCGTCGGATGATGTGGACGCTTCATATTTATCTTGAATTCTCGTCCACATATCATGAGCATTATCAAGATTGCATATCGTGTTGAACACCTCTACACTCAAAGCACTAAAAAGAGCATTAGTAGCTTGAGCGTCGAGATGTGAGCATTTCTCATCCTCAATAGTTGGAGCAAAATGATCCTTAGGAGGAGAAAACCCCACATCTACAATCCGTCATACATTTAGGCTCATGGCCTTAAAATAACAAATCATGCGGATTTTCCAATTATCATAATTTTGGCCATTAAAGTGAGGTGGTTCATCTAGGTGCACAAACCCACTAGTCGTCATCCTTTACTCTCTAGTCGGTTAAGTCTAATATATGAGAGACCAAACTCTGATACCACTTGTAAGATCGAAGTGGCCGACTAGAGGGGGGTGAATAGGCGGTCTTAAAAATTCTCTACAAATTAATACTAACAATTTAAGAGCTTTTCTATTTGCCTAAACCAAGTATATAAAGCGGAAGGGTAAATTAATTTGGTTTAACTCAAATAGCGCCTACAACAAGAATATCGCCTAAGTGCACCAAATTCTAACCTAGATCAAGGTTTGCAATCCTAGGTATACAAGCAATCAATTTAATTCTATGAATATAAATTGCTTGAATGTAAATAAGTACAAGAAAACAAACCACAATTTGACACGGTCTCTTTTTACCGTGGTGTTCGGAGAGTTGCCGCTCTCCCTAATCCACGTTGAGGTTAGCCCAAGCGACTTGGACCGGCTCCACGAATTAAGCCGAAACACCTCAATCCACTAGTGGTAGCTCTTTCCGCCTCCGGGTAGATGAGCTCCAACCTTCACACACGCCGGCCTTCTCACAAGCTTCTTTGAGAAGATCACCGAGCACGACGCCTCCACGCCTGCCTAGGAGTCGGCAAACTCCAAGAGTAATAGGTCAAGCCCTTGCTTGACTCTCACCACGCAACAAATGCACAAGCTCAAGTGGATACAAAATCCACCTCTAGATGCAACACATGCAACTAGAGACCTCTCCTTGCTCACAAGGTGCAACGATGCACAAAGGAGAGGAGAAGCTCACACTAGCTCAAGAGAGTGAAATGGAGTACCAAAAGCCTTATCCCAACCGGCCACAAGGGAGTATTTATAGCCCACACCTCAAAACTAGCCGTTGGAGTCAAAACAGGATTTTCCGAACTATCAAGACTTATAGGAGCGGTACTACGCTCCCATCATAACGGCTAGAAAAATAGTCGTTATTCAGTCATTTCCGAACTACCGCAGATTCGGGCGGTACTACCGCTTTTCGAACCGCCGCAGCTACTGGCGGTACTTCCGTTTCCGGTTTTCAGCACGACACTCTGAAAACGGTCATAACTTTTGACTCGATGTCGGAATTGAGTGATCTTGGACTCTATGGAAAGCTTATTCAGAGGGCTACACAACCCATCTATTTGCATGATCTCAAACACATTATATCAATGCAGAAATTATACGACATCCAAAGAGTCACTATCATGATCTAATGTCAAAGAAAATAGCAACAAACAATCTTAGACCATACCAAGGGATAATACATGATCTCCAACTTTTGCAAAACACATTTGCAAACTTAGATCATGTCACAAGGAGTAGGTACATGGACTTCAACCTTTTGCAAAACACATTTGCAAAGTATAGTCACATGTTACAAGGATTGGCCACATGAGCTTCAACCATTTGCAAAACACATTCGCAAATGCAAGCCTCATGCCAAGACGAGCTAGAGCAAGTGAGGTTGAGCCATCAACACATGATGAGACTCAAACTTCTAGACATGACCCCTCTTAATAGTACGATAAACTATACTAGCAATCCGGTCTTTCAACCAAACACCAAGACCGGTAAAAGACTAGGAACACATCCTTAGCCCTAGCTAGTCATACTTTTTCCTTGGATCATCATCTCGATATGCATCAACTCATGATGGATCCTTCTCATTAACTCCATCAACACATGATGGTCTTTCTTGACTTGATGATCAACACATGAACATCTTCACTTCGGAATTTTGATGTGCATCAACACATGATGTATCCTCTTCTTGATAACCTTCAACTCATGAAGTCATCTAAAGTCGTCATTATCATGGAACCTAACATATTTATCCAACTCATAGAAAATATTAGTCCCACAATGTGATTGTTATTAATTACCAAAACTCACCATTAACTCATAATGGAGGGACTAGATTCTCAATCTTTCCCTTTTGGTAATTGATGACAATATCAACAAATAATGATATAATAAATTGAATATAAAACCATTTGAATTCAAAGTGCGGTACTACCGCCATCTAAGGTCCAGTAGTTCCGCTCTCCGGTAGTTCCGCAGAGTCGGCGCTGTACTACCGCTTCCCTATCTGACGCGATAGAACGGCTATGTTAGAGCCTCTGCAATGACCGTTGGATTTTCGGCGCGGTACTACCGACGTTGTAAAAACCGGTACTACCGCCACGGTAGTTCCATAAAGTCGGCGCGGTACTACCGCCGGGCGAACTCAAAGTCTCAATTTTGGCGCTCTCTGGAAAAAAGGCTCCGCTCTACCTCCGGAGTTTCCGGGCGCCGGTAGTACCGTTCCTCTGCGGTACTACCGCTCTTCCAGATAGAGCATGGGTGGTTGTGGATGACGCAAGCGGCTGGACACTGTAGCAGTCGTGGGTGGTTGAACGAAGCAGCATGGGAAGGCGGTGATCACTGTAGCAATCGTGGGCGGATGAGCGAAGCAACAGCAATTGGAGTCTTAGTGAGTGAGTGGCCTGAGCGACCAGCTGTATCTATATATACTCTGTAAGCCGTTGAGAGAAGAGAGCCGGTGAATAACAGTGAAAAAAGGTGTGTCCGTTTGCATCATAAAATCGTACCTCAGTTCTTGTATTCAGTCTTGTTATCAGCTCCACCTTGTCATTCTCACCTCCGGCAAGCAGTCCACAACCGTGTATCAGAGTCCACATCCAAATCATGCGTTCGAGAGAGCTAGAGCCAACCTCGGGTGAGAAATCGTCAATGAGTTACGACCGCTGACGCCAAACGAGTTACGACAACTGAGTGAAGTGTTCCGAGTGGTCGTGGCCCGCCACTCGGGTCTGCTCAGCTCCATGTCAAACAACAGAGCACTCGGGCGTGTTGATCCTCGGGTGATTTCCCAACATCTACCACAAGGTCATGCAGCCCGCGCCATGCTCTGTGGGAATCATGGTGGACCGAGGCATGGGAAAGAAGTCCTCCGTGGAGCTTGATGGGTGGTCCGATGTAGGTAGGTATGTAGATCAGTAAAGGCTAGACGGCAGGTGGGCAGGCGGATGGTGGAATCCATGACCGGAGGGGATGTGGAGCTAAGCCATGGTCGGACGAAGTACAAGCGAGAGGACGGCGGAATCCATGGGCAGAAGGAGGTGTGGAGCTCAGCTAATGTCCATGCGGGAGCTCGATGATGAGATCCGTCGGTAGTAGTGGCGAATCAGCTAGTGGCGTGGAATGTGGGGGATGAGGAACTCAGAAGGCGTGGAGAGAGGAGGTGAAAGGGGAATGTAACGTGAGTTGGGAGGCAGTGCCAGCTGCATGGTGAGTACAGAGAGAGAGGTGGTGTATCCTGATCCGCTGGATCGAACAGTACAGAGGGAGTCGATCTAATGGTCAAAAACTAGCTTGTTTAACCAGTAGTAAAATGCATTTTGAGGTATATCTTAGCCAAACACGAAAGAGATACTAACTAACGATATCTCGTTGGACTCAATTCAACAGGATAGCCTTTGGCCGCTTGAGAGATCATGTGGAGATGATCCCATGTTTGTGATGAGTATTTGACCCTTGGTTGAAAGAAAATTGAGTTTGTTTTGGGCTTTTTATGCGAGGTCTTAGCCCTGGCCGATGTCCAAGTCATGCACGACTTTCTCCTGGACCGTACGACCATGTTTGAAGCGGTCGGAACGAGATTGGAAGGCGTACGACCACTCTGCGGCTCTCTCGGCAAATTTGGGCGTGGTCGGTAGTCGGCCGAGAGGTCTACGACCATGTTGAAGCCCGTACGAACACATTGGGCGTGATCGGAAGTCAGCCGGACGGCGTACGACCACGCTGTGGCGTCCCCGGCGAATTTGAACGTGATCGGAAGTCTATCGGGTGGCGTCGACCACGTTGTCGAGTATCGGCGGTGCGGTCGGCGGCGTCGAGTGATCGGAAGCTTATACGACCACGTTGCGGAGCCCTCGGAAGATTTGACCGTGGTCGGCAGTCGGCGCTAGGGTTTACGACCACGTTGTGGGATCGGAGCCTCGACCACGTTGGGCGGTCGGGCGGTCGAGCACGTTGTACCGGTCGGAGTATCGACCACGTTGGGCGCTAGGGTCTTCGACCACGTTGTGGTCGATGCATCGACCACGTTAGCGGGTTCGAACGTGGTCGGCGATCGTGGCTTGGGTCTCGACCACGTTGTATCGCCTGGCGTTCGACCACGTGTTACGCTCTGGTGCTACGACCACGTTGTGGCGGTCGGTTTCGACCACGTGGTCGGCAGACTGACCGTGGTCGGCTGAGTTCATTCAAATCGGTCGTATGAGCCCATGTGATGTCCGATTATGTTGGGACTTGATCGTATGGATTCCTGGTGATGTTGTGGACCTTGTGGATTGGTTGGTTCACCATTTTGACAAGGTTTGTTCGAGACTAATCTCTGTGGAAAAGAGACTTGAGCTCGGTTTGAGCTGAGCAGGTTGTGTTTTCCTGTGTAGATCAGTGCTATGTGATGTTTTTTATTGTCTGTGTTGGTTGCAGGTACCTGGAGACAAGTCTTGGTGAGGCTTAGGAGGTTGGGACTAGACAAGGGAGTTGTTGAGGTCCAGAACGACGTGGAAAAGCCGAAGAGGACGTGTCTGCCAGGTGGTCTGACCGGTTGGACAACAAGGCAAGTGGAGGAAGCTTCCTGGAAGGCAGTAGAGGGGCATTTTGGAGAAATGCCAAAGCTGCGGGGGAAGCTGTGTCCACTGGAAAAGCACTGTGCGCACTGGAGAGTTGGTGGTGCAAACGGGCAAAGCAGTGGAGCCATTGCCACTGGGTAATGGGCAAAGCACTGGAGGCCTGTAAAGCACTGGAGTTCTCTGTAATGGGCTGTCTGTGGAGACCCGTTAGCGTGAGACTATAAATAGAGAGGTTAGGTCTCAGGAGCAAAGAGAGGTTGTCCCCTGAGTTGCTCTGAGCTTTTCTTTCTATTTGTGTGAGTTGTCTCTGGGTAGAGCATGGATGCTCATGTACCTCCGATGGAGTGGTCAGAAACCTCCATGATCAATAGAAAAGATTGGATTCATCTCTCTGTATCTTTCTAGTTTTATGTTCTTGAGATGATTTGTTTGATCTGTTTGCCGTCTCTCTGTTCTTTCTGTCATATGTGTTCTCTTTGAGAGTTGGGTTGTATTTCACTTGCTCAGAACTGGGAAGTTGTTTTACGGCTGCTTGCCAAGATCTTTCCCGAGAGAAAAAGTGAAATCAGTAGAAAACCGAGTTCTGTGGTGCTGCCGCCTGGAGCTCTCTGTTTCAGTTTTCGACTTTGGGTTTTTCTCTCACCATTGCTTAGATCTCTGTTGTTCTTGGTAATTTCACTTCTAGAGATCTCTTACTTGCTAGGATTCAAGTTTCATGTGGTTTGGATCTCTGAGCAAAAAGTTCTTCAAATTCTTGCTCTGCGGTCGTGCGCCCGACAAAACAGTAATTACTGTGCAGTCTCTGTTTTCGGTTTTTCGACCACGGCAGTGACCGTTTCGATCGGGTCGTTCGACTACGAAAAGGCGTTCGATCACGGCTATTTCTCTGCGGTTATTTTCTCGATCGACCGCGGCTTGAATCCTTCGGTCTCGCCATCGACCACGGCTTCTTTAAGTCATCTTTCGGTTTTCGACCACGGTGCGATTCTCTCGCACGCAGCTCGGCTTTCGATTTACGACCTTAGCGAGTTCCAGTTCCGACCACATTCTGTTGGTTCTTTAGACTTGCCGATTACGACCGTGGCCTTGATCTCACGACTTCTACCGACTGTTTACGACCACCGTTTTTCTTCGGTTTCGATTATTCGGTAGACGGTTTCGACCACCGTCTTTGTCGGTTATGATCACAGCAGTTTCCTTACGACCACGTTTATCTGGATTTTACGACTTCGTCTTTCGGCTGTGGTTTCGGTTATCTTTTCTTAAGTCTTGTTTCTTTGACTTCATAGCTCTTTAGCTATAGGAGAAAAAGAAGAGGCTGAATACTAGGAGAGGAATTTTTAAGGCACCATTCACCCCCCCTCTGTTGCCATTTCGGTCCTTCACCGCTCTTCCTCCCCATTATCTTATCATCGATGCTCTCCCTACCTCTATGCCGCCCGCCATTCCCATCTTTCTGCTCTCCGTGGTTCCCGCTACCGCGCCTCCCTTCCTCTTCTCTCCGACGTGGGCAGCTCTGCACCCCTCCTTTGTCTCCCCTCACCCCCTCCTCCACCACTGGTGGTCGACGGCAATCTCGTCGCCTTGCTGCGCCGCCATCTTCCCTTCCCCTGCCGCCACCACCCAGCCTAACATTCATAGTGCCATCGTCTCGCCCCTTCCTCCCTCAGCCACCGCCCTCCATCGACACCCAATGTCCTCCACCACCACCTACCGCCAGACCACCTCCTCCCTAGCCTTCCTCTACATCTAGGGGGCGTAGTGAACCCATCGTCGTCATAACAATGGAGGAGGAGGAAGGTGAGGTAGCGATCTCGAAGGAGGAAGCGATATTCTATCGATGAAGGAGGTAACGGTGTACCGTTTGTTAGTTTTTCTCAACATGAAATTTGCTTCTTTCACCTCAGAGGTCTCTTCGAGAAGATCAGAAATAGCATCTTCAGAGCAAGTGTTGTCGATATGAAGGACCCCAGTGGTGATGAGGTAATCTTGGTGCTTATCCAACCACAAAAAAAGTGCAACCATTCGACCACTACACAGCACAACAAAGTTTCAAATTAGCGAGAACCGAACCCACCTCGTCCAATTTCTCTACATGCTCAGAAACCCTAAAACCACATAGATCCGACTATGCAGAGCTCACAAATAATTACAGGACCTATGTTCACTTGATTCCTAGGGCACTTCACAAAGATCTTGCATGGGTTGTTCTTTGTCTTCGATGTGAGATCTATCAGCTTCTCCAAACCGCACCGAGGGCACGCCAAGAGTGGCAACCTACTTTTGCCACAGCCTAGCAAGACAGCCGCATCCCCACTAGCCCATGTAGAAGAGCTGCTGTTAGACATGGCTGCTGTGTCGCCTGCTCGGTCGCCGGGGTCGATAGAGGAAAGCGGACGGGGAGAGCGAGATGGAGAGAGTGGCTCAGTCGGGTTCAGTGTCGGGGCGGCTCAGTCGGGTTCAGCGTCAGGACCAGATCGAGCCACATAGCGGTGGTCGAGGGGTATTATGGTCATTTTCTCTCAGGTTTTAGCCCAAATTCAACAAAATACGGTTAAAATTCAAAAAATGGCAAACTAGGGCACATGAAGTTTGGACCAAAACCTCTGTTACAATATAATGGAGTGTATTTTACCAAGAGTGCTTCAACTTCAGAGCAAATGATGGAATATCCCTTAAAGGAACTCCTTGACGATGTGGACTTAATTTCAAATGATCATAATTACAAATTTTAAGCTCATAATAGAGATGCCGTGCTCCAATCAACTTCTACTTCTGGCTTTCAAAAGCCAAAAGCTCTTTAGAACATATCGGCTTCTTAATTTTAGTTTTTGTGGATTTTTTTTCTCTTATTCCGTTGCATTGTTCGTAAAGATATAACGATGTTTTTCTTTTTTTAATTTTTTAATTAAATAATTTAAAAAAGCTAATAACCACTATAATACAATTTTAATCAAAAACAAACAGCTACAGCCAGAAACAGTAGCTCATACCCGTTTGGAGCAGCCCCTAAAATTGCTCCAATTCTTAAACCAACAAGAAATAGAGGTGACAACTTATCTCTAGAAAAATACGGCCGGGATGCGACAGCTGATGACACCAGCAGAAAAGTAATAGGCTCTAGAGACTTATATCAGCCTACTCCCGTCACACAGGCAGCTCGCAAGCACTCGGAAACTCGCATTACTCGGAGAATTGTGATTGAAGCGTAGGCTCATGTGTTGGCACCTTCAGATGCATCGGAGCAGCGGAGATTGGAAGCCCCAATACAGTATAATAGGGCAAAGGTAACAGCGACGGTGAGATTTCCTTAACAAATTAGCCAACGCAGACGACATTATCAAAGCGAGAGAACAGAAAGATCAGAAAAGGCAGGGCTCGTGTTCTTAGTTCTGATTCCAGCCTTACCACCGTCATATCGTCGAAATCTCACGGATTCGAAAACTCATTACTCAATGTTCATGCATTCACGCTTTCAGATGCATCACTGTGAAAGATTCACGGCAACATGGTAAGCTTTGCTTTGCACTGAGGTCTGAAGATTAGTAGCCATCCATCTCAGAAGCACGTGTGTTTGCTGTACATGGCGATGCTACGTCGCTGTCGTCACTTTGGGTTGGAGGCATGCACTTTGTCAGTGGCAAATGTTGTACACAAACTAACTTTGGACAATAACGTAGAACATGTTCCTATTGGATTTTATTGGTGGCTTTTAGCTACGGCTAATAAATAGTAGCGGTTGATAAATAGTACCGGCTGATAGAAATGATTTATAGAAGCTGAGGTGCCGTACAGGCTTATGGATGATGAATAATAATGGTTGATAGAAGTTGAGTGCTTTATGTAGTAAAGCGAGCTGAGGGCTACAGGTTTTGGGATGTAACAAAATACGTAGTGCGGTACAACATAGAAAAGCACCCAGTACAAAAATACAACATACGCACATACAATATTTGGTACTGAAACTCATCCTACCAAATCGTACGCAATGCTATCTCAGAAGGCATCCATAGGCTTATCGGACCTCTCAATTGTCCCCGCCGGAGACTCAGTGTTCCCTCCTTCGCCTATGACATAGGCATCATCATCGTTGATGTGCACGATGTGCTCATCGAGCGTTGTCTTTGCGTCGGGTGCCTAGACCGAGCAGGCGCGAGTAGGGTGGATCGAGGTTGAGGAGCCACAATCGGCGGGGAGGGGTGCTGGGAGGGTGGATGATGGTGGTTGGACTAGATCGGGGGATCTACGAGTAGGGGGATTCGGCGAGGGGGGTGCTGGATCGGGATTCAGTGAGGGGGTGGTGCCGAAGGGGGTGGGCAGATCGGATCAGGGGCATCTACGAGTAGAGAGACCGAGCAAAGGGGGCGTCGGATCGGAGTTTAGGGAGCCACGATCTGGGGGAGAGGAGGGCGCCGGACGATGGCCGACACTCACAGGATCAGAGGGGATGGCGGTGGGAGAGGGGGACGAGGACTCGTGAAATAGGGAGAGTGACGCCCCATGTCTCGGTTCACGTCATATGACCAGCCGGTCTCATGGGGAGCTTCCAAAAGCAGCTACAAGAAGCACCCTGTTCAGATACGATTCGGCTTTTGGGAGCAGAAGCTAGAGGCTGAGGCGTATATGAACACCGCCGTAGATGGATCAACTTGTAGTGACCAAACCTGTGAGCGGCTGATAAATAATTGGAAGTTTGTAGATATATGTAACTCCAAATTCGGAGGAAATTTGGAAGAAATCGCATAACAAAACCTAGTCAATTTAGTCCTGTAACATATGATGATTCAAAGCTACGGGATGATTTCGGCTTTGGTTCTCAACTTTGTAGCCGTGTTCAGATTATCCCCGGTGCTTGAAAAGTCATTTTCAACTGTGGTTTTTTTTTTTTTGCAAGTGCTGCGTTAGGGGTGTGCAAAAATCAAAGAACCCATTTGGCAAAAGCCTAACCGTGCATTTAAGAGAATTCTGAGCTCTAGAAAGTGGAATTTTGTAGCTATTTTGTTTGATGGAACTAAAATAATGTAAATCTGAACAATTGATAACAAAGGTGGATTTGGTTTGTATATATGCTACTCAAAAGTTTGCATATTTAAGATAGATAATTGAATTTGTTCCTTTAGGCCCCTTTTCTACTGGGAACTCAAGAACTTGAAAACTTTTTAGTTTGAGCACGAAATCAACATTACAATCCGATTTGAGCTAGAAAATATGGAAAACATTAGTCCAGCGCGAACACTACACATGTGTGTTCGATTTATTTAAAGAACCGTGTATTTAACCCAGCAAGTGTGAAATTACCAGAACGCTTGTTACAAAAGTGGGAAAATGTTCAATGAAAGAAAAGAACAGGTGGCGCCGTCGGTCAGCAAAATTTTGAAGGTTAGCTTGTCAAGTACAATATACGTGGATCCTGTTCTGCGCATCCATTACTATTATTTAACCATCTTAATTTCGCGATCACCAACGCTAAATAACCATCCGTACAGGGTCTGGTTGTCGCGGATCCCACAAGAAAAGAAAAACAAACCTCACCAACACAAAAGAAACATGTCGTGCCACATCAAACTTGGGAGTGGATCTCAAGGTTTTATCAATGGATGGATCCTCGTATTTACAGCGGTGCAATACAGCAGCAGCAGGAATTTCGCAGGAAACAAGTAAAATTCCCGCATTCAAACGGCGCAACAGAGTTACCTACAATGAGGAACACCAGGTCAGCTTTTGCTTGCGAACAGAATTTCGGAAAGCGGGAATATCAGTTGTGAAGACCATGACGCAAAGATGGGCTTTTTGCATTCAGTAACTTGTGAGCTAAATATACAGGCTTATACAAAAGAAGACTGTCTCTAACAACATGGACCTCATAGACAAAATATACAACTGGCCCATATTCGGGTTACGATTCAACAACGAAAGGAACTTGCCGTTACAAGAACCACCTCCATCAATCTAGAATCAAACTGCTTGAAAGGTGGAGCCAAAATGGCACGGAAATAATTTTCTACCTGACATTGAGGTGACTACAATTAGCTCAAAGTTGGGGAATAAAGAGCACTATCATCCGCGCAGCTTCCATAGCACGGATACCTAGCAAAGGACAGCAAGGCAAGAGATCAGAAATTTAAAGGAAAGGTTGACGATTAGTAATTAAGCAAAGCTCGCCATGGAAATGCTTTCAGCTATCTGGAAGATCCTAGTGCAATGAAATTATCACGCCCCATATGCAGTTCCACTCAAAGAATGTCTTTGCTACCCAGATTCCAAAACACACAAGTGAATCGCATGGGCATTTTCCTTCAAAAATTTTGGCAAATTTCTTTTAGTAACTTCTATGTTTGGTCATAACTAAAAACTATATCAGATAACTACAAAGCAACAGTACTGCACGGCAATGGATTTAATTTTAAAATACCGTATCACACTCACACGCCAATATCAAGGAACAAGCTAGAATAAGGGATACCTGTACAGTAACTTTACAAGGAAAGGGATGTTCTGCCAAAGTTATCAACCCAGCCTAATTTCATTGTCATCCTGGTCCGGAATTTGAAGGATGAGCATATACACTGCCTTGAACAACAGACCTCTGCTGCTGCTGAGACTCAAGTTGCTGCCGAGACTGCTGTTGCTGCAGCTGGCCGCCAATACCATGTCCATGTATAGGCACACCACCTGACATTTGCCTTTGCAACATGCCTTGGCTAGACGCTGACAACAGTGCTTCATTTCCAACAAAGGTATCTTGAGGTGGGCTAGCTAACTGTGAGGTTGAGGTAATTGTAGCTGGATCATGAGATGATTCTTGTTTCCGCTGGTTTATAGATGAAATAACTGGGCTACCTGAATCTGTACTCCTTGCAATGGATGTAGATGGAATCACCTGATTATGTTGGACTTGATCAACAGGCAATTCTATCCTACCATCAGTGTTCATATGGCGGCTTTGTGGCATCATCAATCTTTGGATATTATTCTGTGATGGATTCATGTACCGTTGTTGCTGCTTCTGTGAAGCCAACGGCGATGATGAATGAAGTGGAGCTTGTTGGGAAGCTAACAAGGTCTGGCTGGGAGAACCCTGTATTGAGCCTTGATTACCAATATCTGGTGTTTGTATTGGTGACTGAGGTATCTGAGAAGCATACATGTTAGGTTGATTCCCAGGTCGAGGCATTGATGGAACCAACCCTGTATTACCAGCAAAATACCCTGGGCCCTGTTGCATCGAATTTTTATCAGAAACTTGGTTTTTAGAGGTTGTAGAAATGCCACTGGCTTGAGTGGCATCAACTGGGGGACTCTGGTGCATCATATTCCCTCGGCCTAAGCTCTTCATAAGCTTAGCTTGTTGGCTACCTTGATTTCGTTGCTGTTGATTTTGTCTAGACTGTTGCTGACCCTGTTGCTTCTTCTGCTTATGTGATGCAGTACTAGCAGGCTGATTGGGAAGCACTGAGCTATCTTGTGGATTTGGTGCAGGATGCTGCTGTTTATGCTGTGGCTGTGAAGATGGGACAGCACTGGCTGCAGATCCTTGGCTCTGCTGTTGCATTTGTGAACCATTCTGCACAGTCGGTACTGCACTGCCTCCAGAAAGTGGGTGCTGATGTTGGGACATGATGCATGGTTGAATGTGTCTTTCTTTAGCCAAGCGCATAGCATAAGCCTGCTGCTGTGGGCTTGACTGGTTTGTTCCTTGGATATGAGAATGGTGTGTATTTCCAAACATGTGTGACTGTTGTGGCATCTCATGTGGTTGGGACTGCTGAACAGGAAATGATTGTACAGGTGAAGATGTTCCAGCATTGGTAAATGGTGTACCACTGAAATGGACAGCCTGGCTATTTCCCTGTGAGACTTGCATCTGAAACTCCTGCACCATCTGCCTATGCTCATCCAAATTCTGGCCAGGCTACAAGGAAGAAAAAAAACATGTAGCATCAGCAATCGCATAGCAGCCAAAAAAAATGATGAATCTGTTTAACCTTAGCTTTTGTTGATTGAAATAAGTTTGGATATCACAAGTATGTTCATCAGTTAACTCGCAGCAAACAAAAAAACTAAGAATAGTGAGTTGATGCAAACATCATTAGCTGTGGCACACCAAAAGAACAAGCGATGCAACTTGTAAAGCAATCACATTGTAAAAAAAGCAAGACTATCTTACTCTCTAGCTGAGATATCCTTTCAGACTTGTAATGCACCATATTGAAACTACTACCTGCTTAATTCTAGCAATTACTTTTTCTATACCAGGAAATTATCAGAGATGGATGGTAGTCAATGAAAATGCGGACCATATAAATTGGAAGGTGCAGGGTGAAAGTGGTATGTGACAGCATTAATTAAAAGACTACAGAGTGCCGACGCTCATAAAGTTCACAGGTTTTTCTCCAGATGGGAAGGTGACAACCAGTGTTTGGAAAACCACCAACAAATGGTTTTACTGCTGGGTATTTTGGACTGGTATTTGCCTATTTGGTAACCCGACCAGTTTTGGTAAATGTGTTCTATATCATTCTCCGTGCAGAGAGTGGTGCATGGTAACCCAATCAGGTTCTGTCCCATGTTTAGGGTGTTTGCTGTGAAGGCATGATGGCATAATTTCTAATCATGGTACAAAGGAGTATTATCTTGGAGAAAAGATTATTAGAATGGTATAACGGGAAGCCACACTGTTCTGTTCGCACTAGTATCCTGAGAGATGGAACATATGATTAATTGATCAGACAATTTGATGACGATCATCAGTCAACTGATGTGATGCTCAAATCTTGCACAATACATGGCTCCCTTCATAGGAAGAATTTGGGATTAGGTTTTGGTAGTGAAAGAACTGGCGTGGCCAAGAAAATTACTATCGTGTAATCGATTTGTTATTGATCCTACATGATCAGCGAACGAGCATAATCGTCAGAGAGTGATACTTGAACTGCATCACAATATTATTGTCTTTGTGAAAGGGAAGAAGAATTTCAGAACTCGAGGGTGAGTTATCCAGCCTGGGGAGGAAGATGCGTCCGGGCTAGCTATGGAATATCTGGAAAAACAAGATAATTTTAAGGGTGTCGGTTTGCTCCCATGGACATCAGGAATCTACTGGTTCAAGGCTTCAAACAAATTGTTAGAGATTCCGATGCAAAGATCTTTAATTTAGCAAAGATTTGTGAGAAGCAAGTATTATTAGATTTCTTCATTGCATCTGTGTCCATGTTATTAAGTCGTCGACTAGTCGGCGATTAATCTACGATTAGTCATCCGGTCGGTATTTGGTGGACGACTAGCGAGACCGACTCGACTGGAGCGACTAGTCGGTACGACGGACGACTAATCGGCGACAAATCGCGATTAGTCGAGCTGAACTAGCCGGCCGACTGGAAAACCGAAAAACAGTAAAACAGTGAAACACGCGGCCGGCCCACAGCCCACGAAGACCAGCAGTAAGACGGTCATTCCCGTGCAGTCAGGTAACCCTAGATCATTCCTCTCCCGTGAGTCCTCCCGTGCGACGGTGCGCGCCGCCAGAAGCGACCAAAACCGTCGTCTTCTCCAACGGGCTGCCTCCCTCTCCCGTGGTCGTCGTCGTGTCGTCTTCTCCAGTGGCCGCCGCAGCCTCCTCCTGTGCTACGGTGTGAGCCGCCAGAAGCGACCGAAGCCGTCGCCGTGCCGTCTTCTCTAGCGGGCCGCCTCCCTCTCCCGCGGTCGTCGCCGTGCCGTCTTCTCCAGTGGCCGCCGCAGCCTCCTCCCGTGCGACGGTGTGAGCCGCCAGAAGCGACCAAAGCCGTCGCCGTGTCGTCTTCTCCAGCGGGCCGCCTCCCACTCCCGTGGTCGTCGTCGTGCTGTCTTATCTGCTTCCTGAAGACCAGAACCAACGAGGTGCTCCTTGCTTGATTCTTTTCTTTTGGGGGCGATTTTGGTTGGGGTTTTTCGGGAGAGGTATTGATTTGTCTACTTGGTCCATTGTCTGCTTCTTGAACGATGGATTTTGCTTTTCTTTCTCAGTGTGGGTGTTGGGATCCGACGAGCAGGTTCAGGAGCTGGCCGACGGCCAGCCTGGGAGCCACGCTGCATTAGTTCATTAGTACTTTGGTAGCAATTAGCAAAACGAGCTACATCATTTCTGCAGTAGACTGACCGACTAGTCGAGACTAGTCGGTCGACTAGTCCACTAGTCGGTCAAGTCGCCCCCTTGGCGACTCGACTCGACTTTACGACTTAATAACATTGATCTGTGTTGATGTCTGAGTCATGCATCCAGCGGAGGTCGGCATATTATTGTTTTCCTTTTGTTTGTGCCAGGTTCGAGTCAAGTCCAAGCAGTGGTCATTGTTGAGATGTTGATTTTAGTATGTATCCATTTCCTTTGTTAGCTTTTAGTGTTCCTACTTTGGTTCTATACTTCTATTGATAGGCCTATAAATACATGACAATTGCTGAGATGTTGATCATCAAATACGGAATTAACAAAGAGAGCCAATTTGTCTGAGTTATTCAAAAATCCCTGGACTGAATCGTGCCTTGGTGATTCATCTAGTTCATCCCTTGTTCTTGTTGTTCTATTTTTCTGAATTAC
Organism: Bonia amplexicaulis; assembly: GCA_036346245.1. NCBI lineage: Eukaryota > Viridiplantae > Streptophyta > Magnoliopsida > Poales > Poaceae > Bonia > Bonia amplexicaulis. The sequence continues at coordinate 21,378,429 of CM070735.1, read as the reverse complement.
AGGAATTGCACATTTCCGCTGCATCAGCCCTCAGTTATGGCCATAGTTGTTAAAACAGGACCAGACGAGCGGTTGACCAAAAAAAAAAGGAACCAAAGCCTGGTACGGCCCGGTTCTGCTAAAGGATCATTTTATTTTTAGTAAAAAGCAGGGCGAAATAATTGTAACACCCTGGCCCATTAGTGGTGGCTCGTGTGGCCCAAGTGTAGTAGTATGCTAGGATTCCCACGTGGAGAGATGATATAGGTTTGGCCGGCATATAAACCCAAACATACCAAATGTAGTAGCTCCAGGATAACCTTTTGGGCGAAGCAAGGGCGATACCTTTGACCGATCAGTCCGGTTTCAATGACTTATGGTTATGGCTAACTTCACAATGCTGTCTAAGCTTTGAATAATTCTTCCTATGTAACATACAAGGTTCCAAAACCCGGTACCGGCCTAAATCCCGGTGGGGGGCCAGTACCGGTTCCCGGCCGGCAACAGGAAAAACCGGTCAAATTTCAAGTGAAATTTGAATTTGAAACCGGTAACCGGAAAAACCGGCCGGTTACCACCCAAAATACCGGAGAAACCGCTAAAAAACTGGAAAACCAGCTAAAAACCGGGAAACACAAGAAAAAATTGAATTTGGGATGTTTCGAAGCATATTTAGCTCATACAATAGGTAATCCAGTACAAAAAAAGGTTTAAACCAACCTAAGAGGTGCATTATGCAGTCACAAAAGACTCACAAATATAAATGCAAAACCTAGCCGGTTTTTTATTTCCCGGTACCCACCGGGAAATCCGGTTACCGGCCGGTAACCGCCGGTTTTCCGAACCCTGGTAACATGTTCTTTAAATACAGGGGAACTGAGCAAAACTTGTTCAGACAAATAAGCCATCTGAAACCAGCTAATACCGGCAAGTCTCGAGTCAGTTACTGGACAAAACAGTAGCTGCCATTAAGCTCCACAATCCGCACAATTTTCTGTCAACATAGGGATAACTACTTTGGTGCTGGTTTTTGAAAGTTGAAACCATGGTGTCATCCATATGATGATAACAAAAGATAGGTGGTTACAGAATATTTTATGCTTCTAGCACACCAGACAATGCTGGGCAGAAGATATGCTGAAATTTAAAAATCATAATGCAGCATGAAAGGGAATGCTTACCCGAAGCATCTGCATTGGATCACGTGGCCTCAACATCGTATTTCCAGGGCCAGGTATAGCACCAGGATGAACATTTACAGTGCTTTGAATGCCTTGCCCATTGTTGGGTAGCATGTTTCCAGATGAAGCCATATTTAGCATTCCTGGGGAACCAAGCCTTGGAAAACCAGGCCTGGTAACAGGCGTACCTCGATTTAGTCCAGTCATCATTCCCATACCATGAGCACCAGGCATCATTCGAACACCATGATCAACTCCAGCAGGCAGCACACCAGGAACAGAAACTCCACTTCTGCCATTGAGCATCTGGTTATAATGAATTCTTTGTTGTTCATCAACCTGTAAAGAGGTAGGCCTAGGCACACCATACCTCTGAGCATCCCTGCGCCAAAAAATTTGCAGAAATGAACATTAAAAATCAAATATTTAATATCAGCTAGAGAGAACAATGGAGTCATTTACCTAGAGGGGGTATTCAATGTTGAAGGCGATGGTAAAGTGCTGCCTAGAACCATACCAGGAGAACCTGGTAGCCTAGCATTCATATTTGAAGTAGGAAGGGTAGGACCAACGGAACCGTGATGGTTTGGAAGCATTAACCCACTTGTATGAGATCCCGGGTAACGAACAGACAGCGCATCTGAGTTTGAAGCTATCGCATCACAAAGATCAAGTGGCCTATTAAAAGTTTTGAATTAGACAGAGCATGAAGATGACCGGTGGCGGCTGGATATGGAATAGCATATTAAATAGAACATATGAATAAGCTCATAGTACGAAATAACAAAAGGGGGTGGTTTGAAGGGCATGGCACATACGTCAAAACGCCACCAGATAAGTTGCTTGGACATGTTTGAGAAAGTGCAAGAACGTGAGAAGTATGAAGTGGATTTATCTGCTTGAATTCTTGGTTCTCCCCCTCCATGACCAAAAGAGAACGCGCGCACACATGCACAAGGAAAATCATGTCAGCAAGCAAATATTAATGGTATCAACAACAGCAGCAAAAGAAAATAACAAAAAAAAATAGCTGCAAGTTGGAAGGAAATATAAGAATGATGATCAAACAAACCTGGATAAACACGTAAATTTAGAAGAAAAAAAAAAGAAACACAGTTTAAATCACATATCATGCAAGCAAATGTAATATGATTTAAAGTGAAAATAGAATGCTTCGACCTAGCATAACTTAAGCACGAAACAGTCAATATCATAGTTTATATTCATACTAAATGTGCTTTCGTCTCACTGAAAATAAAGGGTGGTGATATGTTTTCAGTAGATTATGTAGTTTACATAAGATCAGAACACCGTAAGTACGGACTATTTAGTTTAACTCCATAGAACACCAAGGCACATGCATCACAAAAGAAAGGGGAAAAGACCACTCCATCATCACACCCTAGGATGCAATCAGCATGCTCAATAATTTTCAACACGGCAAACAGTAGCAGATGGTTGCCTTTATTGACAGTAAGGTATATTATATGAAGCAAGGGCATAAAGCAGCATGACAGATTTGGCCTACTACATGTAAGAAAATTACAATTGTATGATAGTCCCACTCAAAACCAAGTCAGTGTGAGGTTTTTTAAAAGAGGGTAATACCAACCTGTCTACAACTTGGGTGCAATTTTTGCCCAAGGAATATTATTTTCTCAAAATGTGCCTTACGAGTCTCTTCCTCGAACGGTCCTTGAAGGCGCTGGAACAGCTGTCTGGCACTACCCTGATATTCACATGAAAGGGATCATAGTGTTAATTGTTGAAGAGCCGACATCTTTGTGCATCTGCATGCACACTACTGTACAAAAAGTGGCTTTATTCCTTGCAATCTATAATGGTTTTGATAAAAGCTGCAGCAGATTGAAAGAAATCTTATAGCCACTAGATCAAAGATCTAGCATCGAAAATTTATAAATTCCATTTCCATATGCATGCTGAGAGGTATAATACAAGAAAACATAAATGGGAGAGCAAACCTTCGGAATGCCAGGCAATGTGGATTGATAGTGTTGAGATGAGCCTGAGTCATCTGCGCTGTCAGCACCATCACCACAACTTTTATCCATGAGAAGTTTATGACGATCCTTACATTCATTAGGCATTCTATATATACACTGCACACGTGGGATGCCAGAAACCTCGATTAAATAAGCAAAGTAAACAACTTTTTTTCAAATTGTCACCAGATCATGGTAACAAAATTTGATACCACATGAGATCCAAGTGCAAGGACAAAAGGAATGTGCAGCACTTTCAAGGAGAATTAACGCAAAAAAACAAAACTTACGACAATAAAATGCTAAAGGAATAGCTAAAAAATCACATGGATTGCAACAAAATGAATTTCACAAGGCACACTTCCATGATAACGGGAAAATTTAAAAGGGCTGATATTACAAGAAAATGTTACAGTTATTATCCTAAAAACAATATTACCTTCAGTTGGACCATGCTGTTTAGAGCGTCGCTTACCAATTCCCAGTTTTGGCCCATATCATGTACAAGCACGACAAGAGCCTGATGTAATTAGAATGTTAGCTTTCCAGAAAAATGTAGCGATAGCAAAAAATCAATTATTTCAAACACACAATAACCTGATCCTCAAAACTGGACCATGGACTTCCGGGACCTGAATGACCAGCAGCCATCTGACAAAAAGATCAAGATTTTAGAAAGCAGTTGATGAGCAAGATAAGCATGTTTGTATAGGATGCCTGAATGCTATAATTATCCTAGCTCAACCAAAAAAAAGTTGGGACAAGCAAAAAAATGAATCTAGAGATCAATTCAAGTTTAGCTCAATTCAAACATGGATCAGGCCAGAATGAGCTCATCTCTAGTGCAGCTTGAGCATGAAATCAAATTCGAGCTGATTCTGAGCTCAACCAAGCTTTGCTCGGACAAGGGGTCATGAGTAAATATACTAAATATATGATCCTCAACCCCCACCCCATAAATCCTAATCTCCTAGTGGCCCTAGCCTGACCCAACTTCTTGCCCTTGCTCTCCTAGATGACTATCAATCAGATTTGGCCAAATATCAGGTGGAAACCACCTTTTTCATGTAAACTCTGTGGAAATCACATGTAAAGTTTTCAAAAATTCTCAAAACATTACCATATGTAGGGGAGATGATACTCTATAACCCTGTAAAATTTCAAGAACAAACTCTATTGAATTTGGAAGATATGAAATTGACAAGCAGAAAACGACATAAACAGTGAAAATCACTATTCATGCTGAATTTGTTTTTTTCATATCTTGCAAACGTGATTGAGTATGATCTTGAAATTTTACAGGGTTATAGAATATCATCTTCCCTACATATGGTCGCTTTCTGAGAATTTTATAAAAATGTAACGCGTGGAGTGATTTCCACCTGATATTTACCCATCAGATTAATTGTGTATCATTTGTCCTTTAGAGGGACCTGAATGAGTTTCAAGTGGTGGAGTGCGGGGGTGCACAAGCATGAGGTCCTAGGTTCTCTCTCCTCAACCGCCCTGCCTCCGTCCTCCTCCGCGGACCACTGGCTCTGACCGCCCTACCCCCATCCTCCTCCGCAAGAGCAGCTCCTTCATGGCTGGCCTGCTCTCAGGCCACCGGCCTCTTAGGCCTGCTGCCACCTACTCACGTTGCAGCAACTAGACGTCAGGCCTTCTCTCCACATCCTGAGGCCTTCACTGCCACCGTGTCTTCCTATGACGCTGCTGCCATGCCTCTGGCCTACTCCAAGAGGTGGAACCAAGTCCGCAGATGTGGTTGCCCTCAGTGTGGCTCTGCTCTGTTAGGAGCTATTGGTTCTCCTCACCAGCCCGACACTGCTCAACAGCTGGTCTCCCCCCTTCAGCGTCTGGTTCTCAGTCCTACCTCAGGCCCTTCGGATGCTGCCAGTCTTGCCACTCAGTCTCCCACTGCATCTCTCTCGTCCTTAGATCCTGGATCCCAGTGCTTCCATCCACATGAAACAAGATTCCACTCATCTTACCTCTTGAGTCCTTCCGTTCTACCTGTTTCCATTCAGACTGCAGATGGCACTTCTCTTTCTATTACTAGTCAAGGCACTCTTTCCACTCCTAATTTCTCATGTTCCTAGGCTTGCTATACAGCTTATGTCTGCGGGTCAGATAACTGATCATGATTGTCGTATCATTCTTGAGCCTAACTTTGCTGTGTTCAGGATCGTTACATAGGGACTCTAGTTGATACTAACTCGCGTCATCTTGATTCTCAGCATCTCTAGGAGCTCGACTGGCTTCACCTTCCTCTTCCATTATTGCCACTACCTCTGCCACCCCCACTTCTATTAGTTTTGCTCAGTGACATAATTGCTTAGGTCACCTATGTAGGTCATGTCTTTCTTCTTTAGTGGGTAGTGTTCTTGGATCTGTTTCTAGTGATTCTTCTTTATCCTGTATGGGTTGCCGGCTTGGCAAGCAAGTGCAGCTCCCTTATGGTTCTAGTAACTCTATTTATGCTCGTCCATTTGACTTCTTTCACTCTAATGTTTGGGGTCCAGCTCCCTTCGTTTTGAAAGGGGATCATCGTTGCTATGTGATCTCCATCAATGACTACTCTCGCCATACTTGGGTTTATTTCTTGTCTTCTCATAGCCAAGTCCTTTCTATTTATTAGTCTTTTGCTGCTATGGTTCATGCTCAGTTTGATTCAGTCATTCGTGTCTTTCGTGCTGATTCAGCGTCTTTTCTTCCCTTGCTCCAGCTCCTTACAACTTCAGGCGTACTCTGATGCGACCTGGGCTAATGATCCTTCTGATCATCAGTCTTTCTCTGCTTTGTGTCTTCCTTGGTTTTTCCTTGATTGCTTGAAGGACTAAAAAGCATTGCAGTTTCCCATTCGAGTGTTGAGGCTGAACTGAGGGCTTTGGTGTCTATGACAGCTCAGATCACCTGGTTACGGTGGCTCCTTAAGGACTTTGGTGCTTCGATTTCTACACCGACTACATTACTATCAGACAGCACTAGTGCCATCAGTACTGCTCGAGATCCGGTGAAGCATGAGCTCACCAAGCACATTGGGGGTGATGCTTCCTACATGCAATCCAGTGCGACCAAGGTTCCAAAACCCAGACGCCTAAATCCCGACGGTTGAGACGGCTCCCTACCGGTAACCAAAAACCGGAAACCCGGTCAAATTTCAAGTTTCGAAATTTGAATTTGAAACCTATAACCGGAAAACCGGCCGGTTACCATCCAAAAAAACCGGAGAAACCGCTAAAAAACTGGGAAACACAAGAAAAGGTTGAATTGAGATGTTTCGAAGCATATTTAGCTCATATAATAAGTAATCTAGTACAAAATAGGTTTAAACCAACCTAGGAGGTACATTACGCAGTCACAAAAGACACAAATATAAACGCATTTCGGAAAAACCCTACGGTTTTTATTTCCGTACTCACCAGAAATCAGGTTACCGATGGTTACCGTACCAGAATCTATGGCTTTCAACCCACAGGTGCGACATCGTTGGCACTCTTTAGTATATGCCTTCAGAACCTTAGCTAGCTGACTTTTTCACGAAGGCGTAGACTAGGGGCCTGTTCTTTGTGGCTGTGGCTTTTGGCTGAAATTTTGAATTTTAGTTGTTTGCGACAGAGATTATGGAGGAAGAGAGATACCCGTTTGCAATTTTGGATGGTACAGATGTTGGGCTTTTAACGTATACTACAATTAACTTGTCTTGAAAAATACTCCGTTTGAAAGTTACGTACTGTAGCAAAAGCCAAAAGCCGGCTTCAAAAGCTAGAAAGAACAAGTCTTAGGGCTCAACATGGCTTCTATCTCTCCAAACTCAGTGTTATTGATCCACCATGAGTTTGAGGGAAGAGTTAAAAGTATATGTACATATTTGTATCAGTCATTTGTATAAGGGGTTTTCTGCTATTTGCTCATGCCATGTACATGACTTATATTGGCCACTTTGGCCCATGGAATAGACGTGAGGTTCATTCCAACAAAAACACCCTTTCTAAAAAAAAGTTGTTTAGAAGATTGATCCACAAGTTCTTCATTTCTCTTAATTGCATGGCATATGTAACCATGCACTATTACAAAGGTCATATTGGATGCCTCATCATAGACGATTCTACAGAATCCGTCAGTGCTAAGCTGCAGCGTAGTTATCTCAGACGGTTTTAACAGCATGGCCGTCTATGTTGCAACTGATGACAAGAACCGTCAATGATAACCTACTTATCACAGACAGTTTTTTACACAAACTGTCCGTGACACATCACAGACTGTTCGTAATAAAAACCGTTTGTGATATATGGACTTATCACAGATGGTTTTTATTAAAAATGTCTATGACCTACTTATCACAAACCCATCAAATAAGAACCATCTTTACTACGACTTACCACATATGCTTTTAAAAATAACCATCTGTGCTAATATTCTTCTATATATAGAGACACTTAGGGCGAAAACCTAACTACTCTTGCGCACACTTAGGTTTTCTCCACCACCTCCCTCCAGCTCTCTCCGCCATCTCCAAGTTAGTTCGCTGCCTCCCTCCAACCTACTTAGTTGATCTATGTGCATTGCATTACTTTGTTTATCATAGTGTTACCAAAAATTCAAATTATTGAAGATGTGGTCATTCTTCAATTAAGTTGCTGTTATAGGCTGAAAAATGTTGTAGGTTATCTTGGAGTGCACATTTTCAAACTTGTCTTTGGAATTTTATGCTGATCGCGAAGATTGAAGAGTTGCTTCGAGTTGTTTCAGCTCAAGAAAAAATCCTTCTTGGTGTGTCTTGCATTCTGGTCTGCATATGTTCCTATGTGGTCAAGATAATTCATTAAGTTCTCTTTTGAATTGTTTCTCTCTACTTAGCAGCATCCTTTTGATATTTTGTAAGAAGAGTGTCCTGTGAGGCTATGGTGACTGGAAAGAACTTCGAAGTGCTTGCAAACGGAAACACTAGAATTTGCAGATCAATTTTGGTCTTCACTATAGGCTGTTTTTTTATCAGGTGTTATATGCTCCTAAAGCATTACTGCATAAGTTATCATGTATCATCATGTAGTTTTGCTCGATGTATTGCTTTTTACCAACTTAACTTGATGTAGTCTTCCTTCTTTTTAGTTGAAATAGGATGGAGAGAAAGTATACTGGCTTTTCCTTTCAGACACTGCTACTACCTCAATTTGGTTAAAACTAACTCAGCTATACTCATCTAACTAAATAGTCTTCGGATCAATCGTGTTGAGGTGACCTTATTATGATAATAGAGTGCAACCGACACATGAGAGCAATAAAATTTCATCCATAATATTCAGTTTGTGTTTTATATACCCCATACGGAGAAATGCAATTTGAATGCTTCATGGATAGCAACTAAGCGAGATGGCGTCCACACAGTCTTCAAGCTCAGTTTCGCCGAATGTGTCTGATGACCAGACCAAAGGAGCAACTAAGGGAGAGGGCTGAGGCATATCGAAAATGCCTAAGAGACGAATGACTATCATGGAGGTCAGTACAGTTGGTGTCCCTCTACATCTCAAGAAAGCAGCGACCGCATTCCGAATCACCTGCGGGATAGTTGCAAGGCAACAGGTCCCCAACACCACACCGAGCTAGAAGTCTCTGACGAGTGAAGAGAAAGAGCAACTTTTGGAGGAAGTCTCAAGGTCCTTCGAGATCGAAGAAGCAGTCCAGGGCCTCGTGCAACAGGTGTTCCTGGCAATGGGCAAGGCTTAGAAGAACTTCAAGAGCACACTTGTGACGAAGTACGTGAACTAGGATGGGACACCGTTCATGAAATACCCTTTCCTCCATTCGGATATATGGGACGCCCTTGTGGGCATGAAGATGACCGTCGAATTCCAGGAAGAAAGCGTGGCGCACAAGACAATCCAGGCCTAGAGCACTCACCTTCACAGACTCGGCACCACTAGGTACGTGGGTAAAATCCCGCAATGGAGGAGTGAGGATGAGGCAATCCTGTCGGAGGCCTCCCCGCCATTTACCGAAATCAACGAGCGCACCCAAACCTAGTTAAGAGCGAGAACATCTACCACGTCTTCGGGCGTCATATCCTTCAAGAACCCGGCAGGCTAGAAGTGTCACAACGCTTGGTAAGATATCTAACTACCTAGCTGGTAATATGTCCATAACTTCATACGAACTAAACTAACATGTTGGCCTCTTGCAAGAAACATTGATTGCGGAATCCTCCCAAGACAACTTCTAGGCCGTCAGGGAGAGGGACATATTATCTATGGCCCTAGAAAACAAGGAGCATCCGGGTCGCACACGAGGCCTTGGGGTTTGCGTTCCCTAGAGACAGGGATTCCCAGATGACTCCGACTCGTACAGGAGTCGAAAAAGATCAAAGCCCAAGAGCAAGCACATAAAAGAGGAGATTCGTACTGAATTTTCCGGGAAGCTAGCACATTTGGAGAAAAGGCTAGAGCAAGTGCTCAACCAGTCGCAGGCTGCCCCCGTTATTGTGGAAGGCAGTCTATATCACCATCGGAGTAGCTACGCGTCCACACACCAATCTAACCAAAGGGACGCCCGACTTCCAATCGACGAAATCCAGGTAATGTATATCTCTGGAATGCTCCAAAGATAGACTTGTAGGACGCCTTAGCTAATGTGTATCATTATGTAGGAGCCCATGCCCTGCAAACTCCAAGTGAGGCTGGTTGGGTCCATTCCTATTGAGGCTAGCGGGGATGGCGTTTCCAACTTTCCATGCCAGAAAGGGACAGTACTGCATAGTGCCCAGCTGGCACAGAGTTACGCCAAGGTCCAAGTGGACATGGTACATGTCCATTTCATGGCCGTCCCGCTAGAAGCCCCCGAATGAAGACATCACAACACTAGGGAATGTCGTGCACACTTGTCCAATGGCCCAAGAGGGACATCGCCCTGGACCCTACAGTGACGCGATCTCCATACGACCATGCCTCTCCAACAAAACCCTCGATGACACCACCTCAACCTCCGCTTCAGAAGGCCGCCATATTGGCTCCCGTGGAGACGATGCCGAAGAAACAAGAAAAGCATGCCAAGTCGTCTCCCGTGAAGACGTATCATAGGTGAGGCGCTAAGGCCAAATGGAAGAAGATTAAGGCACCTCATGAGCCCTGGACATTCTCCCTCGGAATGTCGTTAGTCCCGAACACTATTACCTCACCTTGGAATGGGTTGCGGCGCAAGTTTACATGCCTGGTACATGCGGAGGACCAACGAGCGAAGGACAAACCGGCCTATTGGATTTACCGTCAGATACACGAAGAGGCATTTCCTCCACGACCCAAGCTTCTTCGTCGTGGGCTTCGACGACTTATTCCAACTATTCAACCTCGACGTCCTCGACGCCTCACTTCTACGATGCTGGACATTGTAAGTATACACAATCAAATTATACATTCACGTAATACCGATGTCATAACGCATTGCTTATGTACAGATACATGATGCAAGAAGCCCAGCGATCGCGAGAACTGGTGGGTTTTCTTGACCCACATTTGATCTCTGGGCAATGCATTACCTAAAACGCATCCTACGTCGAGAATTACATAACGGCGGGATTACTTGCTCGGGGCAACAAGAACTACATACTTGTGCCCTACAACCAGAGGTAAATGCTTCATTAATTGATATATAAATTTCATTTGTACTTTATACGCAACACGAACTTAGGTTTAATGACTAGGCTACATACATGAGTAGGTGACACTAGATCCTTAGTCATTGTATCAAACTGGAACAAGATAATATACCTTAATTTCCTACTAAGAACGACCACAACTTCTTCACCCTTGTGCAAAAAACACCCGATAGATATGCTCATTTCGTTCGTTTGCAATAGCCGAGAATAACTTTTTAGAAGCACATAGGTCGTTCAGCGCATATGTTGCCAGGTGCGGGAGACACAAGGAATCGAGCGCCACACTGCAACACAAGACACGATTTCTGGTACCCGCTACAACACAATAATCTTATATCACACTACGTAATAATATCTCTCGAAGTGACTATTCCTATGTGTGTAATTCTATTTTTGAAGTGCCACCAGCAGTTACAAGGCAACCTATGTACATTCTACGTTTATCGTCACATGCAGGAAATCAAGAGTCCTAAGACGAATGATCTAGAGGTTTATCAATCTTGCAATAATTATTTTCTAATTATCAATTTAAATACATATGCTTACTACTTTACTCCTAGTGATAGAGCATGACAATCAAGGCCCTGTTCTTTTTAGCTTCTAAAAGCTGATTTTCGGCTTTTCTACAGTAACTAGCTTCTAAATAAAGCATTTTTTTCAAGATAGAGTCTACTAGTTAATTGTAGTACATACTTTACTGACTTCATTTATATCAGCAAAAACCGCACATGAATTTCTGTTACTCTGTAATCTCTCATGCAAACAAATTTAAAAGTCACAAGTCATGACCAAAAGCCACAAGTCATGACCAAAAAGAACAGGCACCAAATCAAATACATTAGATCTGAACAAACTATTGGACGTTCGATGATGGCTCTCCACCTTGATGACAGAGGTCACTGACTCCAGCGACATCGATTAATACATATTCAAACATTTGATTCAATTATAATTTATTCAATTGTAATTCACTTTGAGTTGTAATTCAATTGTAACTCTGACAACAATACATGAATATTCTTGTGTAATTAATTTTGCGTTGTAATTCACTTTGAGTTGTAATTCACTTATCTGTCATTTATCTATAATCTGCTTGCTTGTTTTCAGATGACATGGCTAGTATTTCCTGAGGCTAGCCGAAAAATAGAAAAAAAAATAGCTATACAAAGAACTATCGCAGACAGTTTCTAACACAAAACCGTCTGTGATACTAGACCATCACAGACAGTTTTTTGTATTAGCCGTCTGTGATATGTCGGATATCACAGACAGTTATGTTTAAAAATCGTCTGTATTGTGACTTATCACACACGGTTTAGGATCCCTCTGTGATAATCACCTGTTATCATTGACGCAATAAATCAGACGGTTCAGAAACCGTTTCTGATAAAGATTACGAACCATCTATGATAATCCCATATGTAGTGGTGATGTGGTCTTTGATGCTTTAGAATGTCAAAATCTTGAAGAAGAAAATTTCCTCAGGTTCCTTTTTTTGTGGTGACGTATTCGAAAAGTAACAATGCTAAGCAGTGCTCAAGCTTCCCTCCAATCATGCTCGAGCGCTTTAATCAAGCTAGAATGTAAACTAGCCAACCTCACGCTAAACTTGGCTATTTTTGTTCCTTGAACTCGGCTAGTTCCCAGCACTATCTGTAAGGAAGCGCATATTATGGTTCAACAACCAATAAAAAGGCAAAAGCTTCCATGGGTACTTGGGTAGTCCATTCAGGTACATAAGAGAAACAAAACGAGGGGAAACAATAAAAGAATAACATGAAATGATCTACCAGTGTTTTAAGAGTGACTATACCACCCTCTCAAAAAAAAGAAGAGAAGTGACTATATTATGATCTGAATTATATACAATGCTCGCAACATCTATTTGGTGTTACCAATAAATGAATCCAAACTCGAATAATGATAACTTCTAACAAAGAAAAGTAATACATACGTGCAAAGAAAAAGGTTTGACATTGTCAAGTATTGTCTATGCAAGTAAAGGTACAAAAATATACATGCGACCAGAATGTCAAAAGATATGTACCTTGAGTGCTTTGCTTTTTCTTCCACGATCCCGGTTAGTGATAATCTTTATAATCTTCATAGGGTTTGCCATGTTACTCATTTGTGATGCAACAGGAGATGAAATTGGGCCAACCGGTGTAAGAGCTTCTAATGAAATATCTGGTCCTTGATTCATCAATTTAGGCTTCTTCATGGCATGTTGACCATTTGTCACTGTTGACAAGTCAACATCTAACATGTAAGGAGTTATTCTCGTGTTCTCCCAAATAAGAACAACAACTAGTTATTCTCATGTGACATAGGTCAATAAGTGATATCTGAAGCAGAGAGAAAGAAAGTACCAATATTCCCATTTGAATCAAATTGATGGATCTCTAATCTCTTCTTCAAATAATCCTTCTGGTATAGAAGCGAAAAAGTATTCATCAGATATTAATTAAACTACAAGCTTATTATATTTCTATTCAGAAGTACGAGGTGGTGGGAGTCGGGTGAGGGGAGGCTTGTAGTGTTGCTTAGGCTTCACTAAACCCTATAATGCTCCCTGATCCCGAAAACAGAACACACAAAACCACATATAATAATTAATAAAGGATGACTAAAATTACTCAGTGCCATAGTTTGCTTGCAGGCCCTCAAATGTCATTTTAGACCGATATTCACTACTTTGCTGCTAGAATACATGTTTTTATAGCAAGTTCAAAGCCACTAATGGATTGACCATAAGAATTTTGTCTGCAAATGTCAATTCACGCACTATGATCAAATACAGCCAAAAACAATACCTGCTCATATTGAGCAATCAAATCAACATGAGGTTTAGGATCATAGGCAATGCCCTGAAACATCAGAATAAACTTACTCTATCAAACATTGCACGCATAGCAAAAATGAGAGTTGACATAAAGAATTTGACCTTTCCAGCCATCAAGGTACAGGACTCGGCCACACTTTGTGGTGTCTTGTATCCTGGATACTTAGGCTTTTTCTTCTTTTTAGACTTAGTAGACACCTCACTGCCATCATACAACAATTGTCTGTCAAAATCAACTGTGGATTCAATATCTGCATTCCTCCTGGGAAAAGATCCTCCATGTAATGAACTTTGATCATCTTGGCAGGAGTTTGTCTCTCCACTAGAGGCATCCATTTTACTTGTGAACTGAGGGGTTCCAGCAACACCAGCAGGAAATGGGCTTACGACTCGTTGCCTAGCAGCTGTCCTGATGCGTTTTGCAGGAATGGAAAGGAAATTTGAGGGCCTTTTCCCATTTGATAAAAATGGCTGATTTCCTGATTTGCTCTCCAAGCATGGATCGTAAGGCATGTCAACACCAACATCATATCTTCTTGTGCCATTCACCCTCTGCTGCATCGGGTGTTTCTTCTTGTGACTCAATTTCGATGCCAAACCGCCATCATATGTTTCAGGCAATAAATAAGTACATGCCTCGCCTTCATCATCTTCATATCCATTTTCCCTATGTACATCTAAACAAAAATGAAGCATTGATAAGAACATGAAATACATCATTATACAGGTATTGAGAAATGGTGGTAAAGTGGTATGTAAAACCTGCAACAGAGTCGCATGTCGATGGCTCATAATCATCCTTGTGTCCAGTGTTACCGATCTTCTGGAATAAACAGAGTTAATTTTGATAGTACATGGATACAATAAAGAGATTAGTTTTGGAATAAAGAATAGCGAGAATAATGCCAAAGTAGTTAACATGGAGACAATAATGTGTGATGTGTCAGTTTATAGCATATGATTGTACAAAAGTTGAGGGAATCATAATTTTCTTGTTAGCAATTTTGCAATGACACTCAACTGGTAACATCAAAGATTCAGTGAGCCCATAATGCCAAATAAAATTTTGAAAGCAACAGGAGATTGAATTTGAATGCGGCAAGTCCAGAATTTTGTGAGCCCGCAGTTGAAACAACTGATTTTTTTTTACCATATGATAATTGAAGACCACTCACAAAATGAAACACTGAAAAATGAATAACCGTGAGTTCTCCTGAACAGTACATGTTCCAGTGTATCCTGGAGTTCAACATTTTAACAAAACTCCCCTGAAGATGAAAAAAGCTACAAAACATAAACGAATTACTATCCTTGAGTTTTCAGAGTACTGCGAAAATCCCCTTACCTTATTATACACAAATAGATGCTCCACAGACTCTCTGTAAACCTGCATTGCACCAGGGGCTACCCCATAAAAGAGATTTGCCTGAAAATTAGGAAAGGAATGAGGAATCATTAACCAACGTTGTTAGGTAAATTTTGTGTATATTTCTCCTGACTGAAATAGAAGTGCCTGATTTTTGGGGGTGCTCGTGTGAGGTGGCACTGAACTTTATTCACTTAGAATGAGATGGGACACAAAAAAAAAAGGTGTAAATAAAGAAATAAATTATCAAAATCACACAGAGTCAGATGGATTACTTCTAAAAGTTGATCTGGCACTTTCAAAATGCCAAAATCATTTAATCTGTCAGGAGTTGGTGGTGCTTCGGCTAAGGACAAACATTCGGGCACATTACATTTGTACTCCAGAAATCGAAGTGCGTAACTCTGAATAGGAGACTGATGAGACCACGTAGACTTCTCTTGTTCAAAGGATTCATCACCCTGTCCGAATTCATAGATCACATCAACCTCGCAGTTGTGAACATATCAAGCCCTATAAGTCTATAACAAAGCTTATGCAACTTAAAACAAATGTCCAAATATGAAGTGTCATTCACAGGCACTTCATTCTGAGGCTTCTAGGGAGACCTGAAATCTAAACCATTCTAATGAGAGGGGCGGGGGAGCATGAATTAAAAACAACAATGTTATATTGATTTTGAATACCTGTTCTTTTTCTGCTTTGACTCCAGCCAGCTTCGTTTCTTCAAGCCCATTTGATTTCTCTATTTCCCTTGCTTTAGGCTTCTCACCACTAGTGTCTCGTAGAGTCTCAGCTGAACGCCAAAAATTCATGATACCCTTGGCCAGAATTCTAGCAATAGATTTCTGCTTTCTGTGAATGCTTGCTTCTTCAAATGTTGCTCGACCACTGGAGGCAATCCAGTGGGACATCTGGGCTGCAGCTGCACTTTTCCACAGGCGCTCCTATTAAATAGAAACAGTCATGTTACATGGTATCCAAATATGTCGATACAGTCAACAATGTTACACAACAAAAGAAATCTTACAGGTTGTATGAGCACAACAAAGAAACACAAAGATCACATGAGAAAGTACCTGCATGAAGTCATTTGCCATCCAAGCCATCTCCTCCAGAACAAACTCCCAGTGACTCTTCCGCTTCTTCTCCAAAGAAATATTGCAGAGAGATCGTTCACCAGCTCTCTTAATGTTCACCTGTCAAGTAATGACTTTCTTTTTCAGAAGCAAGTGCACTATCAGAAAAGGAGAGCATTATATAACCTAGGTGTACCTCTATAAGCCGAGCCCTTCTAAGGATAGAATCTTCATATTCCTTCTTTGCAACAGTAGAATCTTCAGATTCCTTGTTTGCCATCCTCGCCTCAATTCCACTAGATTTTTGAACATCATTGTCAAGGTTAAGCACAGGATTTTTCATTGATGGCACAGAATTAAGCATATCCTCTGTGAGCAACACAGGGGGCACAGTAACAGAAGTCAACTTATTGGCAACACTTAAATCACTGGAACAATTATTATTTCTATCCAAATCAGAATCTGCCTCCTTATTCACTTTGTCATTATCACAAGTAGCAAGATGTCCTGCATCCTTTTGCACATCAACCACATTGTTACAAACTTCGATTTCATCTTTCACGACATTGCTGACTCCTAGTTGTACAGGAGTAGAACTGTCATCCACAAGAGTGGGCCTGCTACTACCTTCCAGTTGACCATCTTTCTTGTCATCCTTGTCATAAGGTATAATGTTACTCAAGCCTTCATCAGACCTTTCACCAACCTTTACTGATACGGAATTCTCATTTTTGCCTGAAAGCTCATCAATAGTCTTGGTAGCATCTGCACGAGTTAGGTCCACTTCATTTTCATTCAAACTAGAAGTTTCTACGGCAGGGTGAGGAACAGCACCTTTGCTGTCCATATCATGTGCGTGAGCACCAACCACACTTTTGTCAGAGCAGCTATTACCTGCCTTTTCAAGAGTGTGTGCTTCTCTCACGATCTCGTTGCAAGTAGATGGGAAAGAAGAAGTTGTCCTTGAAGAAGCTTCTTTTGGAATAGCATCAGGGGATTCTGCGGAAGCAGCTGCAGTAGCCATCTGATCACCTCCGGTAAGCCGTGAATTATCAGTCACACTGTATGGTGAGATTTCCAGAGCTTGCATACCATCTTTGTTGTTTGTTGTTTCAAGCTTCACTGCTTGGTTGCCTCCATGAATTGCTTGAACACCGTCCGTCTCCACTGCCACCTGATTACCTAATGGTGCATTCTTCAACATATTGTTAACATTTGGACTTGTTGGTTTTGAATCACCAATGGATGAGACACCATGACCATCGGTTTTTGCTTCTCGTATTACCCCTTTTGCATCTTTTTGCTGAGAACTTAGAGGAACTGGTAGAGACCTAGCAAACGCAGTATTTGCATTCTCCCTGCTTGACTTTGACCTGCGTCGAGCATATGCTTGGCTCTTTGCCCCAAGGCGGAACAAACCAGAATCTTCAGCTTCTTTTGTATTACTTTGACCATCGTTGCGCAGGGACAGCTCAGGTTGAGCTGTGTTAATTCTTTTAGTACTGCGTTTAGCAAGTTTCTCCCCTCCTGTGTTGATGGTATCTCCATCCAAAAGCATAAGATTATCGGCTGTGTTGGCTTCACGGCACGATGAACTTCCTGGTTTGCCACTACTTTCAACCGAATCCCCATGAGGTGATGCAGCAAATGCAAAACTGCCTTTAGCTTCACTGCAATGCAAGAGAGACAAAAGGCTTACTTAAATCAACTGATAATAATGTCATTGTCATCACATGATAGACCAGGAACTAATTATCACCTTGTCACATTTTGTTCAGCTATCTGATCTGTGACAGAGGTTGACTGTACACTGAGTGATGCTACATGTCCAAGTTTGAAATCCAAGGGATTGCCTCCCTGCAGTAATAGGTGAATAAACCAGGAATGCAAAGTCAATATACAAAACCATAAGGATGGCGTTGCAATGTACCTTCTCTAGAAATTCAAGCTCCCTCCTCCGTTCTTCACGGACATCATATTCCTGCCTGAAGTTTGTGCATAACAGAGTATCAGGATAGCAAGCATAAACTAGTTGAGAACAACACGGTGGTCAATGTACCTTAGCTCCTCTTGAGCTTTCTCTATGGCCGCACGGCGTGGTGAAGCTTTTGTGTCAACGCTCACGCCACCTTCAGCAATTCCTCCCATAGAGCACGGCTCAGTATCCACTGGACCACAGAAGCAGGCTTTGCCCATACATCACTGTGAGCACAATCTACTCAGCACTCCATGCCATCAAACAAACATGACCTCCTCACAAGTCCACAAAGCGTGCAAACTGTTTCTTGTAAACCGAAAGATTGTCACAAACGACACGGAAAGTAACACAAACAAAAACAATAGGACCAACCAATGATCCTAACAAGTATAAAGCTCACTCAAAAGCAGTCCTTACCAAAAATAAAAATAAATGTCCGTAACCAACATAACTTAATTCTAGACTTTACCCAGTCAAACATAACACATGACCATCGTTTGCCCAATCAAATAAGCACACGCAACCAGACCGTGTAACGACTCTAGCCAGTATCCACTAACAAACAGTCCATGACCCGCATAACACGGGGATCAAAATCACATTTTTCTGCTATCCCACGCCATTTCACACACTACCAGGGGAGTACCCCCACCAACAGCTCAAAAACTACAGCATGCTTTATGCCCATGCATATCGTCACTATCCCGAGCACACCAGGACGGCTACGTAGAGCAGACGGGCACGGGCGCCACCTCACACCCAACCCAAATGCAGCACAATTCAGCGGCGACAGGACAGGCCGGCCAGCGCCCCCACTCAGAACCTCTCACAACGCGCGCCCAGTCTACACACCTCAATTGCGGCCCTAGGAAACGGCGCGAACCAGAAGGAGACCGAGAGGAGCGTTCGATGGAGCAGGGGACGCACCTACGTAGCCCCGCGCCGGGAGCTAGGGTTAGGGTTTGGAGAAGGGAGCCTGGAGGAGGCCGCGGGCGGGGCCTGGCGGCCGGAGGGGCGCCGGGGAGGCCTCCGAGGGGCGGGGGTCGACGGGGCGGTGGCGTCGCGGGAGAACGGGGCGCGGTGGGGTGGGTCGCGGGCTCACGGCGGCAGGGGTGGTACGTCGTCGTATGCAGGCAAAGGCCAGGGGAAGAAGGGAAGGGAAGAAGGGGAGTGCGTTCGTGCGAGGTGGTGCGGTCTGACCCGATCGGCGTGGGGTTGGGTTGGGGTGCGTGACGCGCAAATCGGAGGCGAGGCGAGGCGGGGGTTGCAGCTGATAGGTTGTTACGGCTGATGACGGTTTGTGTAAATAAATTAAATATTAATAAATTGATAAATCGATTTAAGAAATTGTCATGATATGTTATTTTAAAAACAGTGATAGAGAAATCGTCTCATTTATTTATTTGATGAAAACCATAATCTAAAACAAAGAAAGTCTTAAATTGAAGATGTAATAGAAGGATTGATCAAGTTGTTAGTGTGCCAATACTGTATTTTTCACATCAGTTGCGAACTAAAAATATGAAAAGTAAGGAAGAAGCTACAAAGAGAGAACCCGATGGACAAAGAAATTTGCCAACCTTGATAAGCTAGTGCCCCTGATGTGGATCAAGCTAGTCTTAGGGTCCTTATGTACGTCTCACGAACGACAATTGCTTCGCCATCTCTATTACACGAGTGTCTACAAGCAACAAATATGTGAGAAACCCTACGTGTAGCATGAAAATGAAGAGGAAGGAAAGGTGCAGAGTAACCATGTGAGAGCCGTTGTTGGGAGTGGTAGGAGGAGCCATTCGCTTGAGTGGTAGGAGCCATTATTGAAATCTCAAGAGGTGTGGTCATCAAGGGGCTTTATCTCAGTGGGGTGCGAAGAAAATAATTGCCTCCTTCGGTGAAAATTAATCCCATGTAATGAATCATATTGGATTGATAAATCCACTTAGTCATCTAAATTGGGGGTGGCTCGGCCAGCCAACGTGGAGCGTCGCGATGACGACGCTGGTTGATGGGTGACGAACAATATATATATAGAGAGGGGGCGATTGGGGGAGGTGTCTGGGCAGTAAGGATATTTTCATGATAAATTTTCATCACGTGAGAGAATTTTTGCAAAACAACGTAAATAGAATAGGGTCCCCACCTGTCTCTATCCGACCGCCCGAGCAGGATATTAGCACTAAGTACACCTTTTTGCACTATTCGCTACAGACAGGGATATCTCCCACGTGGAATAGGACGGGATCCTAGCCAATTCAAAAACTAGATATTCTTATTTTGGAAATGCCATTGAGGATACGATGGATAGTTTCGAGTGTTGTTAAGTAGCGTATGTTAGAGAAAAGTTTGCTTGTAATTTGTAAAATTGTCTCGACTAGGTATGTGGAGACATCTCTCGATGAAAAGGATTAGGCGCTTAGAGGTATATTTAACTTCAAGGTGGAGTTAGGATTATGTTTCTTTAGTGAACTATATATTTGTTTATTACATCCTAGTATGATATTTACAGAATTTTTTTTATAAATATTCCATTTTCTAATCAAAATTATAGAAATATACCAGCACAATTTTTTTACAAGAGTGACCTTCAGTTACCGAACCGTTGAACGACTGGAACCTGTTACCCAATGGCCGCGTGACACGAAGGCTATCCGTGGGCTGTTGGGTGACATAATTGCAGTCGCCGAGCGGTCAGGCGACTGAGCCCCCGGCCATTTCCATGCCGACGTTGCGCCGCGAAGAGAGAAAGGAGAAGGGAAAGAAAGAAGAGAAAAGGAGAGGGAAGAAAAAGAGAAGAGAGGAGAGGAAAGGGAGAGAAAGGAGAGATTTCGCTACTTGTATAAGAGGACGATGAGGATAGTTTCGATGAGGACGAAGTTCCCATCCCGTAGGAATAGAATTGGTTTGATGGTGAGGATGTTGCTGCGCATGATGAGCACAAGGGTATGCATTGCCTCTTTTTTGTTTTCTCTCATCCTTTATTTGACGAACTAACGATATTTGTACTGCAGGTCTTCCACCCCCTAACGGATTTGGGGTCTCTCCGAGCCAGGAGGACACGGATCAGTACTTTGCGGATTAGGCCGACAAGGCGACGGGCTCGGGACCTTAGCCCACACCCCTGGAGGTTCTCTCTAGGTTACAACTCAGCGGTGCACCAATAGCCACACAAGCAGCACTACGGCCTACCCCTTCGGCTTTGGAACCTCATGCGCATAGGTCTCCTGATCGTCTTACCTTGTCGGGGCCTTAACACCCGACGCCGAGGAAGACGGCCAAGCGGGGCCGTACGAGAGGACGCGGACACGAAGATGTAGGAGGCCAGGGTGGCGATGGAGGAAGGACTGGGGGTGCTATTGGGGGTCTAGTGCTAGCTGTACTTTTGTTGTTCCTGTAATACTTACATTTCTTACTTACTATGTGGTGTTTGCAATGCTATGCCTACTGGTAGAATGTGCCTCGTGCTACCTACATGGAGTGTTGCAGAGGGAGCGCTTCGGACGTGGCTGGCCGTCGTTGTAGTGGCACGCACATATGCAGCTAGGATTTACGCAATAACATGTTGAATTGTACGAACTTCCTATATTGACAACCTCCTCGTTTCCCCTCTCGCGTTGTATCTACTAACATAAGTTATCGTTTTTCCTCTTTGAGACTTCCAATCTGTGCCTCTAAGTCAAATATTCACTCCCACAATGTATCCACGTACCTCACAATGTACCATTCATGGGGAGGATCGATCCAGCGGATGAAGTCATATTTGGCCATCTGCTGGAAAGGAAGGTTAACATCCAAGATGCGTTTAAACCCTAGAATGATTCAGTAATCGCGAATTAGTGATAAATAGTAATCTAATTAAAGCTAATTGTTAAATAGCAATAATTGGACAAGTAATCTTATGCTTTAATAAATTATGGGACCAACCATTCAAAGTAATCGTCTGACTAACTGGTAATTAGAACACCATAAAATACCATATCCTGAATTTACAAGAACTATGAACTCTAAAAATTGATTAGATAAAGTAAAATTGTACACATTATGTGTAGAACTCACGCCCTAACTCTTAAATGTTAACACTGACAAAAATAATACTCGATACCTCCACTAAAATCTCACATCTATCCGTAAGTCTGACCTAATTTATGGATCTTCCTTAATAAATATGAAAATAATAAAAGAAGTTCTTAAATAAAATGGGTCAAGTCATGGTATTCAATAGTCGGCTAAACGTAGGCATCTTCAATCTGAAGCGGAATATTCCTGTGAATATTCCTCTATCGATGAACCTTACATGGCATCCATCTCGGCAGATTTCCCTCTGTCACACCTCACTTTGATCAAACCTTCTTTGACTCTGGAAACAACCCGCGCCTAATAAACTTTGTCTTAGATCACCTGTGTAATCACAATAAAACTAAATTGAATTCATTTGGATTTATTTGGACCTTTTGAGTTATTTGCATTTATTTGGATTCGGTTGTTCAACACGTAATTAGAAAATTGGAGTCTTGAAGAATCAATGGATCAAACGAGACCAAGATCCAGATGGAGACGAAGACCAAGATCGCAAAACCATCGAATGAGAAAATTTTGAGTGAGTTTAAGACCGTGAAAAACCGCACAAAGTGAGTCAATACTTTGATCATGTTGAACCTATATTTTATGCAATCTATTTCTGTTTAAATTATCAAATTACATGCCATTATTTTATATGTAAATCTATGATTGTTTTAAGATTCTAGTTACATGCCTATTATTTATCTTGTGAGTATTACATTCCCTTGAAACATTTGAGCATTCGAGCCTTATCACTCTAAGAAAACTATAATGGTAACTTTTGAAAATAAGTTTACATTTATACGCTCTGCTTAGTATTGATTAGATACTCATGTACATTAACTTGCCCTAGCATCATTTCAACGTGAAAACTTGGTTTGGATAGTCATTGATGGAAGGTGGCTGATATGTTGTAACATGAATATTTTATACTCCTAGAAACCTCAAATTGCTTAATTATCTGGGCAGATGGTTCGGGGGTGTGGTGCAGTGAATGCACGAGAGTATGGAGTGTGGTAGAATCGCCTAGATACCCCAAGGACTGAATATTCTGATGACCTCCTAGTGTATAACAGTACAACCACAAGCTGACAAAGTGTAGGTATGGTTACCTAATTGGCATCAACCTAGTATGGGTTGCGCCGGTGTGACCACTGGCGGGTAGAGGATGGCTACATTCTCCAATGAGACGGCGCAAGAGGAGGCTTCTGAAAGGTTGGTCATACCCCTAAGGGAGTGAAACCTCAGCGGACATGGTCCTACTGGGAAGATGCATTGTAACAGTCATGTTGTGATTACTCAGTCACACGCCTACGGAAGCGCGTAATGGCCGACATTGTGAGATAATCATATATTTTGGGTAAAGTGTACAACCTCTGTAGAGTGGAAACTATTCGAATAGCCATGCCCACGGTCAAGGGTGGACGTGAAAACTTAACTAGATATAGTTCTATTTTAAAAACTTTATGGGTGAAATTAGAAAATGGCGGGCTGTAGGAAGCCATGATTTGTGTTGCCCTAGTTGTCGCCCTAGTGATAAGGTAGACGGTTATAACGCTGAATGGTTAGCATATGGTGTAGGAGCCATGTAACGGTGGATGAAATATGTGCTACTATTATTACTGCATTCTTTTTACCCAAATATCATATTTTAGTTCAAACTATTAGGTATTAGGAAATTTTTATGTATCATGTTTTAAAAGCAATTTATGGCAAATAAAATAACCCGAGCCTTCCCTTGATAAGCCATACATGTTATCTATTTGTATCCTGCGTATTGGCTTGCGGAGCACAGTGGTTTGTGATCACCCTCGCTCACTTAATTAATCCAGAATCAGGAGAGTCATATCACTACGCCTTGGGATGCAATTGGTAAAGAAGATGAAAAGGCCAAGAACTAGGTCGCGAACCCCAGTTGGCTGGCTATGAGCACATCCTAAGGGTCCCACCTGTGTATTTCGTTTCCGCTACTATATTTTATCGATTTCGGCTTGATCGACCCATGTGTAAGTATACTATTATATTTACGCTTCTACATGATATGTTCTTTGATGTTCAGTAATGTATCTATAAGCACTATCTACTGATCCAGTAAATAGTACGATAGAATCACAGAGAATTCTTGATTGTAAAATATGGGTCTGACATTTATCCGATGCGCGGTCGGGGCCTAGTTGCAAAAATGGCGAGTTCCAGTTGCCCAACAGTTGAGCTACTGGAAATGCAGTCGCCCGACGGTTGGGCAATAGGTCCTAGTCACCTGATCACTAGGCAACTACAATTATATCGCCCAATGGCCCACGGATAGCCCTT
Source organism: Bonia amplexicaulis (assembly GCA_036346245.1). Lineage (NCBI taxonomy): Eukaryota > Viridiplantae > Streptophyta > Magnoliopsida > Poales > Poaceae > Bonia > Bonia amplexicaulis. The sequence continues at coordinate 21,353,984 of CM070735.1, read as the reverse complement.
GTGTCGCGCGACCGTTAGGCGACAGGTTCTAGTATTCCAACGGTTTGCGACTGGAGGTCATTCCTATAATTTTTTTGTGTGGGTATATTTCTGTAATTTCGATTAAATTTTGGATTATTTACAAAAATATCGATATTTACAAGTGCATGAAGGATTATACATGTTTACACCTTATGATACTCCCTACTCCCCCCACTTTTTCTTTACTTTTTCCTGCACGAGTAATGTGTGTTAATGTTCAAAATATTGATATTTTGGTAGCATAAACCATACGACAAAATAAACTACGAACATATACTGCCAAATGCCATGGTCGCGGCTCTCAGTGGTGTATTTTAAATTAAAGTTTGGTTGGATAATTGTATGTGAGTAATGATAAACTTTTCTGAGAAAAACAAATATCATCAAACTTCCTAAGGTCATGTATTAAAAAAAAGGGGCGGTACATACCTACGTGCTAAGCTCATTGAGATAAAGCCGGATTTTTGGCACAGTTGCGTGTGGTATTTACAAAACTAGCCGTACGCGTTTCGTATTTGCAAAAATAGCACTTCTACCGTCCGGTGGGTGGGCGGTAGCGCCGGCAAGGTGACACGTGGCGAGGCCGCTCGCGACACGCCGCTGCCGCCCGCCAATGCACGACGAGCACACTGTCGCTCTGTGGGGACGGCAGCGGCCTACCATCCGATGAGGGGGCAGCAGATGATTAAGCCGGTTTAATTACCTGTCCTAATTTTTTATATTTAGTGATTGTTTAAATTTTTAAACATATAAAATACGCTAAAAAAATTACGAAAACATATGTATAGCCTCTCAACACAATGTACATCATAGCATAATTTTTGGGTAATTTTATCCATTGTGAATGTTGCTAAAAAAGTTATATAATTTTAATAATTTTATGAGTTTTTAAATATAGGAAACTTTCTCCAAAAATGTCAAAATTTTATGTAAAGCCTCATAAAACAGTCATAGTTATTGTATAATTTTTTGGAAATTTTATGTGGTCCGAATTTTACACGTTTATTCGGGATAATTTACCCATAAATTCTTGATTAAATTACCCTAAATAAATATGGTAAATTCAGACGAGAGAAAATTTCTAAAAAATTACACAATAACGATGACTATGTTGAATGGATTTATATAAAATTTCACAATTGTTACAGCTCATTTGCTATATCTAAAAACTCATGCAAATATCATATTTTTATAAATTTTTGAGCAACATTCACAATGAATAAAATTATAAAAGAATTATACTATAAATTATGTTTTGTCAAAAGGCTGTACATAAATTGTCATAATTTTTTAAGTTTAGTTGATATATTTAAAAATTGAAACAAATATTAAACAAAAAAATTTGGGCAGATAAGTAAGCCTGCTAATGAGCCGACTTAATCACCTATCGCCTCTGTGAGGAGACGGTAGGTGATTAAGCTGGCTGATTAGCCTGCTTAATTACCTGTCATAATTTATTTGCTTAGTGTTTGTTCGAATTTTAAATATGCTAATGAGTTTAAAAAATTAAGAAAATTTTTGTACAGCCTTCTGACATAACATACTTGATGGTGTATTTTTTTGTTAATTTTATCCATTGTGAATATTGCTCTCAAATTCATACAATTTTAATATTTGTATAATTTTTTACACTTAGCAAACGATCTCTAAAAATTTCTAAATTTTATATAAAGCCTTCCACACAGTCATAGTTATTGTGTAATTTTTTTGGGAATTTTATATGGTCCAAATTTGTCATGATTACTTGGGTTAATTAAAATTAAATTATCACAAATTAACATGAAAAATTTGTTGGACATAAAATTAGCCAAATAATACAAAACTAGGTCGACTATGTTGGGAAGCTGCACATAGAATTTTATAATTTTTAGAGCTCGTTTGTTATATATAATAATTACTATAAATATCAAAATCCTACGAATATTCGAGCAATATTCAGGGGGATAAATTTTTTAAAAAAATTATGCAATAAAGTATGTTGTGTCAGGAGTCTGGGTATAAAATTTCATAATTTTTCGTCCTCATTTGCTATATTGAAAAATTCAAACAAGTATAATGTAAAATTACAAATTTATGCAGTGATTAAGTTGGCTTAGTCACATACCATCTCGTGGGCGGGCGATAGGTGCCTGCCGTCTGGTGAGCTGGCGGCATGCACTTGCCATCTGCTCACGGGGTGGCAGGTGCCATGTGTCATTTTTGCAAATACGGTACGCATATGGCTAGTTTTATAAATACCATGTGCAACTATGCCAAATCCGGTTTTGTCTCAAGCTCATTAGTCTGGCATATACAAACCACGTATGGTGAAAAAGATTATAGTATTGCCTATCAGAGAAGCACGAATCTTGAGGCGTATCTGAAGGCGAGAAACATAACTCACTTTTTCTCTAAAGAAAACAGATTATTAGCAAATTTGTTTTCCTATTGGTTGTGCGAAATTTCACAAACAAATTTCGAGTACAGCTTAGTTTGGATGGGTTCTTTTAGGCTAATGGCTTATGGCTTAAATATTTGATTTCTGGCTGTTCGCGAGAGACAGTACGCAGAGGGAAATAGTCGCATGCGATTTTGGCTAGTATAGTTGAACTTAGTACAATTTTTACTAAATTTTTTTATTGACCCCGTTTTAAAAAATGTACCATTTAAAAGTTAATTACTGTAAACAGTATAATATAAGTCAACTTTAAGTCAAAAAATCTGACCGTATTCAGTCCCCGTGTAACCAGAAAAAATCTGCAGAAATTTCACAAACTCACTAGACAAACTCTCTCGTATTTTTAGAACGTAGGAATTTCATAAAAATAATTCCAATATAAAGAAAGATCTCATGTTCGAAAATGGAGTGGTACCAACTAAACAATAAGCCCTCCCCCTCTGTCCATGTATGTGCAAAAAAAACAAAGCCCTTCATTCTGAAATTTCCAACTATTTGTTCTTGAGCCGATTCAGGATCATTCGTGTTGGCTTCTACTTAAAGAAGTCAGAATTCAATATAAATACTTAGTGATTTCTTTTAAGCTGTGTCTTATAGCTTTTAACTTAAAATTTTGAATTCCGGCTATTCGCAAGAGAGAGTACGGAGAGAAATATTTACGTGCGATTTTGACCGATATAGATGAAGTCGAAACAATGTCTATTACAATCGACTTATAGACTTTACCTTAACAACACATTTTATTTAAAAGTTAGTTATTATAGAAAGCCAACTCACAAGCCCAAAAGAACTCACCCTAACTTCTCAGAGCGGCTTTTCTCACTTTTCTCGCTCGTCTTGCTCTGAGAATAAGGTAGAGGTTACGAGCACCTCTCGCTCCTGTCTTTCACAAGTATCTCCTGCTCACTTTTTCTACGGCTCACGTCTCTCTTTCTAAAAAGCCACTTTTTTTAAATCGCTACTATTTATTTCTAGTAAAAAGCCATTAGTCACCGTTATCAGCCGTAGTTCAGTACAGAGATTTCGAAATTCGTGTTAAAAAAGATTATGAGATTTCTGGCTGTGAAAAGGCCCGGGCCGGCGGGGGAAGCCAGGTTCCTGGGCCGGCAGAGCTGAACCAGCGAAGAAACACGGCCGGCCTCCCCTTCCCCTCCGTGGGTTTTCTTCGTCTGCAGCGGCGGGAAAACCAGAGAAGAAAGGGGAATCGGAGGGCATCCCGGCGGGCGTCCGACATGAAGATCGCCGACCTCCCCATCTCCACCTCCCACCGCGCCAAGCTCCTCGCCGCCGGCTACTCCTCCCTCGCCGCACTCTCCGCCGCATCCCCGCCCCGCCTCGCCCGAGGTACGCGCGGCCGGCCCGCTCACCGGTGCCGGCATGCGTTGCATACATCGATTGGGTTTAGGCATTAGTTGGTTATTTTATCTCTGTCTTTCGAGGATGAGTAACCATTTTTCGTCTATGTTGTACAGATTTGAACATTGAGATCCATGAGGCTGTCGATATTCTCAAGGTTGTTGAGGGTACCAACAAGAAGGGAGCGGATGGGCCTAGTGGTGTTCTCAAAGGTGAAATTATTCCTTGTCTGGTGCCGTTTCATGGTAATTGCTTTTGAAATGTGCTGTGGTTTCGTACGCCATGTTTTGTTATGCAATTTTTGCTATCTATCTTGATCAATTTATTTTTTTCCTTCTGGTCTTGAGTAAGGTAAATCTGAGACCTTAGTCTATGATAATGAAATAAAAAATGCACCCAGAAAAGTCTATGATAATGAAACAGTGTATGCTAGTATGCTACACGTGTTGCTATGGGCCTGTTTGGCAACGGCTTATGGTTTTTGACTGAAATTTTGAATTTTGGCTGTTTACGGTACATATTACGGAGAGTTTGCAGGGTTTTACTTGTCAATACTCAATTCCCACAAGTATAGCTCTGTAAACTTGTTTTGTCCTGATTGTTATGAATAGCGCTTATATTCGTCATGAGACCAATTGTCCAATATATATATAAGTACATGTATGGTATATATATAGGAAACCTCTTATACAGCAGGAAAAATACACAACTAATAATACACATCTAACACCCATTCAAACTTATGGTGGATCAACAACATGAAGTTTGGAGAGATAGAAATTGTGCTGGGCTCTGGTTTGCGCCTTCATGAAGAAGTCTGCTAACTAAAACTTTAAAGACACATACTGAAGAGCAACAATCTGGTCCTGCACCTATGTCCGCATGTAGGAAGCATCAACACTAATATGCTGAAGGCCTATGGTGTAGAAGCTGGAGGAGCTGCCAAAACTGAAGGAAACGACGGTGACGGCAGCAGACCCGCACCGCGAAGACAAATCTCTTCAGTAGGAACAGCTACAAGGGCCTCTAACAGAGTCACACGAGGGTGACGAGCCAACAACTAAGCACGAATCTGCTCATACTTAGCCCGGAGACATATCAAGAAGTCGTAGATACGATGAAGCTCCAGATGGGACTGTTGACGCTGACGGTACTGACAAGTGTGGCAAACATCCGGTCCCAAATAGTCAATCTGACACCACACCGTGGATAGTTGGGCATAGAACTCGTCCACAGTAGCATCTCCTTGCTACAACGATTACTCCTGACGCACAACAATAAGATATAAGGAATCACCAGATGACTCATAGTGGTTGCGCAAATGCGCCCACATCACCTGTGCTGAAGCCAAACCAATCACATCCCCAGTGAGATGCACCTCCATGCTAGCAACCGTAATAGCAGAGGCACGGACATTCTCACCAGTCTATGTCTTGTAGGCAACATACTGAGTTTGAAAAGACTCTATGGCATCCTCAAAAGCATTAGATGCCTCCTTACGAGTATCTTCGGAAGTATTCTTTGGGAGCATGAGCGCAACAGGTGAAACAGGGCGAAGCGGACAAGGCAGCTCATCGGTGAGAAACTCCCAAAGGCGCTGACCACGCATGTGGAGGCGCACGTGCTGAAACTAGTCCTGATAATTGAGACCATCGAAGATCACCGGACAACGAGTAATTCAAACCGTGCCCGAAGATGACTACATCTTTTTTTCTTTTCTTCTTTTTTTTTGGAATCAAACTCTAATAAAAGAAGGAAACCGGATCGGTTTCCTTGTTACCGAAAGCGAAATGGGCTCGGCCAGGCGAGCACACACAGGAGGCGACGGTAGTCAACATGCACGGCCGGTGTCGAGCAGGGTGCGCTCCGAGTGTGGCGGCTTGCGTTAGGTGGAGAGGGTGTGCTCCGGGAGCGGCGGCGCAGAGCCGTCGGTCCACTTGGCGGTGGTGGCGACCGAAGAGGATGCGCTCTTGGCGCGGCGATGTGAAGTCGTCGGGCTGCTCGGCGGCGGTGTCAGGAGTCGGGCGACGACAACTAGGGCTGTAAACGAGTCGAGCTCGAGCGAGCCTGACCTTCCAGGCGGCTCGAGTTGGGGTTCGAGCCTGAACTTGGGCTCGAGCTCGGCTCGGCCTAAGCTCGAGTAGGCTTGAGTTCGGCTCGTTGAAGCTCGATAACAATTAAAATAATTTATTATGCACTAATTTTCAACAATAAGAAAAATTCGAGCTCGAGCTCAGTTCGAATAAGCTCAATAACAGTTAAAATAATTCAAATATACACTAATTTTCAATAATAAGAAAAATTCGAGCTCGAGTTCAGCTTGGGAAAGCTCGATAAGAGTTAATATGTATCACTATTTAAACTTGAATCAAGGCTTGCGAACTATTCGAGCTCGGCTCGGTGAAACTCGCTGGCTCGAGATCAAACTCGAGTTTGGTTCATTTAAAGTTCTAGTCGAGCTCGAATCGAGCCTAAAACGAGCCGATCTCGAGTAGCTCGCGAGCCTTGAGCTTTTTTACAACCTTAACGACAGCGTCAGGCTTCAGGCATCACTCTAATGCGGCTGGAGGGATACCACAACACTATGCTCGGGAAGGAGGAGACGTGTGCTGCAGCCGCAGCGGCGACGGCATGGTTGATGCGGCGCCGTGTAAAAGCCAAGTGGCGGCGACGGCTGAAGAAGATCTAGCGGTAGCGACGGCTTGACGACAGTGAGCGCAATGGAGGCAAAGCTAGGTGACGGCGGCAGCTGGCAAAGATGAACCAGCGGCGACAGCTCCTGATGGAAACCCTAAGTTTGCTCTAATACCATGTTATGAATAGCGTTTGTATTCATCATGAGGCTAGTAGACCAATATATTTACAAGTACAGGTATGACATGTATATAGGAAACTCCTTATACAACAGGGAAATACACAGCTAATAATATGCATCTAACATTGATATGTAGATGAGGAGGTACTGAAGTGAACACTTGTATTCTTTGTTTATGGAAACATGTTGGGGACTTTGCATCTGTGATGACTTTTTCTGGTTCGCCGATTATCTACGTGGGTTTGATTTTCGTTGAGGCACCACTGCTGACTTGTGTTGATTTGTTTGATGATTTGGAGATCCTTGATGTAACAACAGATCATAATAGTACTGTTTCTCACTCATGCAAATACATGCAGGAGCCCAAAATGCATGGGATATGCTATCTGACGAGCAATCGCAGAAACACATCACTACTGGTTCTGGTGACCTCAACAACATACTTGGTGGAGGGATTCACTGTAAAGAAGTTACTGAGATTGGTGAGTTTACCTTTTAACTTCTTTCCTAACAAAGGAATGAGTAGGAGCTCTTGATTAACCATACAATTGATTGGACAATTCTTAATCCATTAGCTAGGTTGTATAACTTGTTTATTGGCCTCCTTTCATCTAGTGATAGTTGTATCAAACTTTTTCTATTGTTCTGATGAATCATATGAGGTTAGTGAGTTTTTGCTCCACTCTGCTTCTCACCTGGTGTGTGTGGACATCTCATAACGCCTTTCATTTTTCTCTATTGAGTTGTTTACTAAAAATAATTCTTTCCATTGATGTATCTGAAGTGACTGGCCTAATCAGCAATAGTAGTTTTATTCAGGTGGTGTTCCAGGAATCGGTAAAACTCAACTGGGGTATGTTGCACTTGCACCTACTATTGAATGCAAGTTTGGAAGAAGATTTCCCTAATAAAATACTAACTTTTGTCAGGATTCAACTAGCAATCAATGTTCAAATTCCAGTGGAATATGGTGGCCTTGGTGCGAAGGCAGTTTATATAGGTAAATAGGTTCACAGAAAAACACATGCCATCCTGTGCCTTAGTGAAAAACTCTTAAGAATAATTGCCTTCATTGTAACAGATACAGAGGGCAGTTTCATGGTTGAACGTGTCTACCAAATTGCTGAAGGGTGTATCAGTGACATAATGGAGTACTTTCCGTACAGCCATGACAAGGCTTCATCTGGACAAGGAAAACTGCAGCCTGAGCGTTTCCTGGCAGACATCTATTACTTCCGAATATGCAGCTACACCGAACAAATTGCTGTTATAAACTATCTGGAGAAGTTCCTCGGGGAGCATGAAGATGTAATTTTCTTGAACAATTGAGTCCTCGAGTTTAATCACCTGAACTTTGTTCATGTTTTTTTAAGTTTCGTCAGGATGAGTTTTTTTAAAATAGAATAATTGAATTCTACAGTATTTTCTGTCATTCCTTTGTTTTCACGATGTATCGTAATTGGGCTAGTAATTTTCAAAGTAAAGTTTTTTTTGTCTTTCTACTTCACAGGTACGAATAGTTATTATTGATAGTGTTACTTTCCACTTTCGACAAGATTTTGATGATCTGGCACTGAGGACCAGAGTGCTCAGTGGATTATCATTGAAGTTGATGAAACTTGCAAAGACATATAACTTGGCGGTAAGTTGCCTATCATATAAATCAAATAGCGCAGGAACTACTATGAGGATTGGTTTTATAAAACAGATGTTTGTGTACACTTTGTTCAACTTTTGTAATATCTGTGAGGTCATTATGCATTCATGCCATCGGTCTCTCATGATCTTTTCTTTTGGGTATACTCATATACTAGTAAAATGATGCCATTATAGTTCTTGCAAACTGCTATATTTTATTCTTGTTGCTGATTGATTACTAGAAAACAACTTTTAATAAACAAGTGAGAAATTGTACTAGTTGAATAGAGATTTGAGAGTGCTATGTAACAGCTAAAATTCCTATAAATAAAATCAGGTCTCTTCAGCAGCAATAAATGGGATTTTCTCTATGCACATGAATGGTTCACATGCCTTTTGGCTGAAACTCTACTATTAACACATGCATAGTCTGCTTTGAGACCACAGCAGCTGTCCCTTTCATCATTTGCCAACCGCACAGCTATTTTCCTCAATCTTCGCCTTCATTATCTGCTCTGTTGATATTATTTTATCCCATCTTGTTCATTTCTTCTATATAGTAGAAACAACTTAATGACGGCTATGTCTAAAGTACAGATACCCTACTCAGTGAGGCTAAAATACCTTCCATCTTATTTCGTTGAGCAGGTTGTCTTGTTGAACCAAGTCACTACTAAATTTACAGAAGGGTCATTTCAGTTAACTCTTGCTTTAGGTCAGTTCTTATTCATACAATTGTAAGCACTTTCTAGCTCTCAATCACTGTCAGATGCTTATGATCTCTTTTGTTCTTTAATAATAACTACTCAAATCAACAAGGCTATTTTCGTATTCCTGTTATTTTCTTATGAAGATTAAGGTTCTAAAAATCGGTAACCAGTACTCGACCAGTCACTTAACCTAGTAGTGATTATACGGCATAATCGGCCTATTATGCGGCATAACCAACCCGATTATGCAGATAACTGGCTAACAAGTAGGGGCATATGTTACTTGTATGGGCCGAGTATACAGCCTAGTAGACCCGTTTTTATAACACTGAAGATTACGCTTGCCTGCTACACTTCCAGTTCTGAGCATACATTTTGAATAACTAAGATTGTCAAACCGCTGAAATCTCAACATCTGGGATAAAAAGGTTGGTTTGGGATGTTTTTTTTGTCTAGCACTATTGTCCTAGAATGTGATATGGAATTTGAGCTTTTACTTATCACAAGCAAGATTTTGGGCCCTTCCAATGGTGTAGCTCACTTTTAAAAACTATGATAATGCAGTGGGCTAACGTTGTATGTTAATTTCCATGCCATCTTTTTTTCCCACAAAATCAGAACAGAGCCCCCTACCTGGAATCTAAATGCAATATACTACACAAATGTGAGGCGCACATATAATTGCACATGGAGGAAAGTTACATTAGCCAAGATCTGTCACCTGTCTAGATATACATATCCCACCTTTGCAGTGTTCATGTCACTCCATTCATTCCGCTGCTTCTTTGGGTTTGTTCTTTAAACACTAACTGCAAATGGCTTGTATCTTGGACTCCTTTCCTAGAAACAGCTATTATAGGTTATGCACAAATGTGCTGCTAAAAAATGGTCAATATTCTGATGGCTTCCAAAGTATGGTAATAACTACTAGATTTCCAATGGGGTTGTGTGGATGCTTGCAAAAACTAGTAGTGAAGTAGAAAGGTTAACGGTAAAGCAATAGCAGATATATGAACTTTATGGTTTATTTCTCCAGTTCCGTGACATGCTACTCCCTGAATATTTCATGGATCAGAAAACCGTTGATTATGAGAAATGAGGACAATGCAATGCTGTTATGCAGGTGACAGCTGGTCCCACTCGTGCACAAATCGACTGATTCTGCACTGGAACGGGAACGAGCGATATGCATACCTCGACAAGTCTCCTTCACTTCCAGTAGCTTCAGCACGATATGCAGTGACAGGCAAAGGGGTGAGAGATGCTGCAAGTTCAAGTTGCAAACGAGTACGGGTAATGTAGCAATCTTGGTGTTGAACTCTCATACCCTCGCTACGCCGTCGCGTCTAAACTATGTGTTGTTCGCTTAGATCTTTTGGTCTAACTAAGCTGATAGTAGAAAATCATGTCATTTTACACTGTCTTGTTTGCTTTTGCGCCATAGTTAATTTGTACAAAAGTAACTGCCGCAGAGGGTGCTGCATTTGGTTGATCCAACATTTACCCTGATGCACTCTCTCTTCTGTCTGAACATGCAACAACTACAGGCCTATAACAATCAGCATATCTGTTATTCAAACAGATAATTTTTTTAAAAAACCCCGTTCGGCTCAGGTACTGGCCTTAAAATTGTGGAATTGGAATTCAATTATAAAGATGTAGTTGTTTAGCTGCCACCAAAAAATTAAAGTGATGATTCCAAGCTAATTCCAAGAGACATGACAGAGTTAGAAGTAATTCTTAACTTACACCCTCTCATTAATCTGTGACTAGCAGATTTACCTACGCAATTGCGTGGCTAGATATTATGGTATAGTTACTTTTGGTATATAACTCTACTATTTATAATTAAAATACAATTGTATTTGCTATACAACTCTAATATACATATATGATTAATTTGCATCGTTATAATCTGACCTGATTCTCTTTTTTCTCAATTAATGTGAGAATTTCTAGGATTTTTCTTTTTGAATTACTGTGGGGTTTTTTTTGCCCTTAAAACGAAGATGTTTTGAATCTTACCAGTTATTTTTATTTATATAGATTTACTCTACAAAATTAAGTAAAAGTTTGGTATTTAGAATTTCAACCTCACGTTCACACTATAATTTTTTTTACGAAATCGAATGAAATTTATTAGAGATGTTTCAGTGTGCAGAGAAGCTAATTTGTTCACATTGTTAAGTCTAAGTGCACAGGTGGCTCCTACAGTTTTGTAGAGAATGATTTTGTAAAAAATTGGTATGTAGAATTTGAACCTTACGTTCACACTATAATTTTTTTCACGAAATTGTCTAAATTTTTCTTGAAGATGATTTAGCATGTAGAGAAGTTACTTTGTACATATTGACGAATCTAGGTGCACAAATGGACCCCACAACCATGTAGAATTCCAAATGATACCTAAACAGAAAAATTGGATTTTGAATTAGCTTGAACCAAATTTAATTCCAACTAAAATAGGATTTAGAATCTAGTTGAACAAATTAAATTCAATTCTAGACAGTCAAATGGGTAAGGGGATGGGAACTGTTAGCATAAATGGCATTGTACTATTTTTATTTTTAAATTTGGCCTTCAGACTTCTATTTTTATAAATCTAGTTTTCTGCTTGAGCTCAGTAGGTACATGATACCTACGTAGCTTCCCAGCTCGGTAGAACTCCGGCCACCCCTATATTTAATTAGTGCTAATGATATTTAATTGATGCTAATTATGAAACTAAAAGCATGTTGCTTTGGGGGCCTCGGTAGCATCCCGCTGCCAAGCAACTGTGGCTCGGCGGCGGCAGCTGTCAAGTTCGGAGAGGAATCTAGATTCACAGAAATAAGTATCCTAAGGTACGTCAGCAGTTAGCAGTTCAGAGGAAGGCTGTGGTGCTGGGACTTGCATGCATGACGGTGAAAGTACGCACTTTTCACGACGCCTTACAATTTCTGGGCACGCTTCTACCAGTTTGTGAAATTAAGTAAAGGGCTGTTTGGCGCGGCTGCGGTTTATGACTTTTGATTGAAATTTTTGAATTTTGGCTGTTTACGATACAGATTACAGAGAGACATATATTCACTTGCGATTTTGGCTGGTACAGATATTAGTCTTTTAACGTGTAGATTGTTTAACTTATAGACCTCGTCTTAAGAAAATACCATGTTTGAAAGTTAGGTACTGAGCAAAAACCAAAAGCCGTCAGTTTCGAAGGAAAAGAACAGGACCAAAAGCTATTCTTGTCTTTTATATCTAGAGAACCATAGTTAGTGAGTGTCTTTCAGATCGTTTTGGGCAAAGCAGGATCATAGCAGGATACTCCTAGTACTGGAAAGAATGACGAATGTAACCATCATGTACTGTTACAGCTTCACTGAAATCGCTGATGGTTGCATTGCATGTGGCCAACAACTAGGATCCCAGGTCTAGCCAAAAAAGAAAAGCAAAAAAATGCAACTGTACCTCCTATATACACATGCTATACAAGTGCCTGATGATGCGACAATATTATCTCTTTAAACAACATTAGAAGAGATGCTACTACATGTCCTAAGAGGTAGAGGAGCAAAAGAAATTAGATATGTAAAAACAAAAAGCCCTCAATCAACAAATTTGTAAGGCTCAATTATTTTACAGGGAAGTAGTTCAATTCCCGCAGAGATATAAAAAAAGTTTCTTATATCTTAAAGGTATGTTTGGAAAACAGGAATTTTATATGAAACGGATCAATTCCCGCTGGAAACTATATCCTAAGGACATGTTTGGAATGCATGAATTTCAAAGGAATTTTGCAGAAAAAATTCAATTCTAGCACGAGTCTAGGAAAGCTATCATAAACGAAATAAGGCCTTAGAGGATTTGGTTGGTCTAATGTAATACACACACACACAAACAACTAGTGATGTTTAAAGTACCTCTTTTGTTTAATAATTAAACTAGGCAAAACAAAATTCTTAGAAATTCTCCCATTAATCAAGAGAAAAAGAGAAGATCTATACTACTTATAACGTTGCAGATCGTTTTAGAGGTCTAGAAAATCACACAATAATCATTAATAAAAAAACAAAAGTCTTATAAATTCTCTCATTATTCAACAGAAAAATAGAATATTCATATCACTTATTTCGGTGGGGCCATATGTACATATCATTTTAGAGGCATAAAAATCCTATAATAATCCTTAAATCAGAAAAAACAGAAACCTAGAAATTCTTTCATTATTCAAGAGAAAAAGAGAAGATCTATACTACTTATTTCAGTGGGGGCCAGGTTATAACAGTATAAATTAATCATATATAATACAACTGTTATAGTTGTATCATCAATGCAACTATATTTTTCAAAGGCGTTAGAAATATATAACAATCCAGCAAGGTGGTTCGCATATTTGCGCGACTAAATTTGTTTCAAAGTTTGTAGTGTTAAATAATATAACCTAGATGCTTGAGACTATATTTACTTATATTGTAGGCTGTTTAGATTTTTAAGACATCGTAAACATTGGAAACGACAATAGAAGCTTGAAGGAAAATATAACTTGATGAATATATTTGAAGTATGAGCTTTGATGGAAGAAAATAATTGAGCATAATAAATTGTTGGGGTTCACAGAAATATAACCACTCTCCATCATGCATGGATCATGTAGCTATATGCCCCTATTCTTCCTCTATTAGTTAATCTTTTTCAAAATGTATGCATGCACATGTTCCACTGTTTAATATCAAGCAATGTGTTGATTATGTGTGTAGCAAATTATCTTACTAATTTATATAGTATTGGGGTACTTTACTCACACATACACTGATGCACCTTGGGTGACCTACCTTAGACTTATTTTCCCTCACACGCCGGTTGCCTCACCAAACTGTGTGTCTTCTATCTCTTCTCATCACCATAATATTTCTACTTCAACATCCAATAGCAAGCCTAATTCTTGATTGATACCTCTTAGATGCTACCTTTGATAACCCTCAAAAAACTAATTAATCCAAAACACTTAGTTAGAAAGTAACTAATACATCGATGAAAGAATTAGCATTTAATCATCTAAGACAAAATTACAATAAAGAAAGTGTCATTATATAAGAAATCCAAATACATAAAAGCTTGATTACAAGAATGAATCTCTCAAATATTCGATTATAATGTTACAAGTCCAATGTACAGAAATTTAGAATCACAAGAACTACAAAAGAATAAAATTCTAAAGCATTAAAAATTACAATTCCATTCATTTACAAGAATAAAATTATGTAAAGACATCACATCAATTATACCAAATATCTCCAATTCTTCACAAGCCGACTCAAGTTGAAACACCTGCACAATCATATTAGCCAAAAACCACAAATATAAAGCTAAATCAAGTTTGAATAATAAATTGTTGTCAGCACCTCTCGCTTTTGGACTTTCATCATTCGACGGAAAAACCCCCATTCTTACCTTTACCTTTTTACCCTTACCGATGAATCATTCCAATCATGACCATGCATACACCATGTTATAAGTCACCAATCATCACCAAGGCCAACAAGGCTATGAAGAAAAGCCAACAGGAGCTAGCAAAGAAGAGAAAGGAGAAAGCCAACAAGACCACCGCCCATAGTCCCCAGTGAGCTCGCCTCACTACCACAACCCACTGCCAAGCCACTACCACAAAGCTCCATGCCTTAGCTAATAGACGAGAAGTAGCTATACCTCATCACCACTCACAAGAACTACCACAGGTACCACTGTATTGCACCATCTTATCACGACACAGAACACTCGTGAGACACAACCGATAAGCAGACAACCGAAGAGAGGCCGCATTACCCTTTTAAAACCTCCACAAGAACCCTAACTTAGCCAAAAGAGGGAAGTCAAAAGAGCTACCAAGACCAAAGGACAATCGAAGAAGGGTACCACAGCCAGAGGACGTTGACCACAAGACTCCACATATCTTAGCCACATTAGGAAGGCATAGTCAAGTCAAAGCAAGAGCATTCCAAAATCCCTAATCCAAGCCAACAACGCTAGTGAGGTAAACTCCTAAGCTACATCATTTTATTTTACTAACACTAGAGCTACTCAACAAAGCCATGGCAAGGCAATAGCATCATTATTTAAAAACTTATTGAGTACTTCAGACTCACTTTTGCTATTAAATCTCCCCCTTTCAGAGCCTTATTCAGCTAAGGTATATATACTTGGGATTAGACGAGGGTGGGGTTGATAATGAAGGTACCTAAAGGTATGAGGTTGAGGTTGACTGTGAGTACGACGAGGTGGAGGCCTTATACGACAGCTGGGAGGACTAGATGACCTGTAGTTCGCCATACCGGGTTAGACGGGTACTATGATATATATGCTTTTCTTTTATTTTGGTACCCTGTACAATTATTGGTGGTTAACAGTTAATATTGTAATAACTTTGGGCTTTTGTGTGTCCAGACCTTAAAGCCCTGCATGGCTTGTAATTAATAAAGTGCATTTGTCTCTAGTTATTGTTCTACTGCAGCTATTCTGATGGGCTTATTATTCGTTAAAGCGATTTCTACCGAATGAACGAGTAATAATCCATTGACTAGTGTTATTACCTCGTAATGACACGAGTCCCCACACTACCCCTTCTAGTGCAATAATATACCTCATAGTTATCTTATACTTCTCTTCAATTATTTTTTAATATTGATCGTTGTGACATCAACATGCATGCATGTGCAACTGACATAGATCTCTGCTGGGGACACCTGTTACGGTCTCTTCGGTGGCCCCAAGCCTACTCTCTACGGTTGCACCATCTCTACTTCGAGCTCTTTGCTCCTCTACTTATGTAAGCTGTGCTTGTATTCATATGGACACATCATGTACATACACATGCATGATGTCATACATGCTCGATGTCCTCTTCGTCCGTGTCAGTCGCTCATTTTCTTCAACGTTGACCAACTTAACGTTGTAGCTTCTTCACTAGCCGCAGCAATCTCCCAACTTCACTAATGCTAGCATGTTTGCTTTAGTCGTTGTCAACGATACAGAGAATCTTTTCGCTATTGTTGGTTACACTATGCCCCTCACTAGCGATGGCACGCTCCCAGCTAGGGGTGGAAAACGGTAACGGATAATTCGTTTTATCCGATATTCGTATCCGAGAAAACACGAATATGGTAAGCAAAAATTCGTATTCGAAAATATTCGTATTCGTATTCGAGAATGTACATATCTGTATTTGAGAGTATTCGTATTCGAGAATATCCGTATCCGTATCCGTATTCGAGACTATTCGATTCGTATTCGATCCGTTTCTAGAACCCATGAAAAATTCGTACAAATTTTGTGATTCAAAATTTGAATTTTGGTGGTTTAAAACCGGTAACCGGTCAAAAACCGGTGAAAATCGGCAAAATTACTAGGAATCTGTTTTATCCGATATTCGTATCCGATAAAATCCATATTCGAAAATATCCGTATTCGTATTCGAGAATATTCGTATTCGTATTCGAGAATATTCGAATTCGTATTCAAATTCATTTTAAAAATATAGATTCGTATTCGTATTTGATACTATTCGACCGTATCCGATCCGTTTCCACCCCTACTCCCAGCTACTTGATGGCTCCATATGATCCATAGTCCATCTTCAATGCAAAGCTTCATCTCGTTCTCTTCAATGGTTTCAATGAACATCATGACATTGTCCTTATCAAACGGGTAAGGTGAGCAGCACGACATTGCTTCATCTCCAGCGCCGCCGCCTCGGCTCTTCGCTTTTCTCTGGGTCAATGTCTTCTTATATGACAAATCGATGTCGTTGCACTCTTTCATGGTCTCCTTCGACGTCATTCGTGCTATCCTCGTTATAATTTTTATTTTTCTCAAATTTCAACTATTTTTTATTGGAGTTCGTATACAAATCAAATTGTTAATTTTATTTAATTTATTCTGCAATTTAGTTATTTAGGGGTTTTTCTTTGGAATTTGAATAGGAATCAAATTGGAAATTTTCTTTTATTTTTTTATTTTAAACTTCAATTATTGTTTTTGGAATTCTTATACAAATCCAATTGCTACTTTTCTTTAATTTTTATTCTGAGTCACAATTATTTAAGGATTTTACTTTCTAATCCATATCAAAATCAAATTGCTAATTTTATTTTATTTTTTTTCTGAATGTTGGTTTATTTTTATTGGAATTTGTATACAAATCCAATAGCTAATTTTGTTTAATTTTTATTCTCCAATAGCTAATTTTGTTTAATTTTTATTCCAAGTTACAATTATTTAGGTATTTTACTTTGGAATTCTTATTGAAATCACATTACTTATTTTATTCCGAATTTTATTTATTTTGTTTGTATTCATATACAAATTCAATTGCTATTTTTTGTTTAATTTTATATTCCAAATTATATTTATTTAAAAATTTTACTTCAAAATTCGTATTAAAATCGAATTTCTATTTTTATTTTAGCTTTTATTCCGAATTTCAGTTGCTTTTGGATTTTACTTGATATGAATTCTTTCTTTTAATTTAGACCATTATACTAATATACAACACTACAATCGACGGTGTATATCTTTTTTTCACCGATTAACACGAAAATTTCTAGCCGTTGAGAGCGAACTACGGCTTTTTTTATCGGTCTAATAGTATCATAGATGCAATATATTGCGATAGCTAGGTTGTGCGAAAAAATTTGTTAGTTTTCGTAAATGCCAACGAGGGCCAAAAATAAAAATGGCATGCATGGATAAATTAAGGTACATACAGGTCAGTGGCTTGGTAATCTGACGCCGTCCGTCAGGTTGACTCGAGATGAACGGACCAACAAGTCAGTCATCTTGATTCTTGAGTTCTTGACTGGCCAATGCACAAGGAGGTGGTGCAGAAAACGATCCATGCCGACTCCTCAAAGACGCCATATGTGCAACTTTCGAGCAAAGGCAAGGGGAGCAAAAGCTGACGTTGCAAATGGATGGGTCGACTGCTGCAAAGTCATTTTCCCCCAAAAGGATGTGCAGCTGCAGTTTGGCAGATCTAGCGGAGCAGAGCCGCTGATTACCGGTTGAATGGCCGGCTGCCTGATGATTGATGCTACCCCCAGAGCTCTTTTCGTCCACAAGCATCGCTCGACTCCATTCCTTTGCTCTGCATGGGAAGGAGAAGATGGGGATAAAGGATGAGGTGTTGAGTTATTTAGATTTATAACCATTGAATTTGAGATCCAACAACCATAAATTTTCCCCTCATCCTCTCCTCCAAAATTTATGGTCCAAGCGCGGGGAGGCCGGGGCGATGTCGGTGCAGAGGCGGCGGCGTCCAAGCGGAGGAGCTGCAGGCGAAGATCCGGTGGCGCGGTGGGATATCCGGTGGCTCGGCGGGAGATACATAGAAGATCCCGCAGCGGGAGGTGCTCTCCGAGCGGCGGTTAGCGGCGGAGGACGGCCTCGACCACCTCTCCTCGTTGCCGTGTTGGAGGCCCGACGCTTCGACCGGCGTGGGCGCGCGTCTGGCCCGGCCGCCATGGCGGCTCGAGGACGGGCGCGGCCTAGCCCGGCCGCCACCACGGCGGCGCAGACGGCGGCGGCCAATGACGAGCTCGAGGAGCAGACAGCGGCAGCAAGGAGGTTAGTCCGATCTGCTGCTTGACGACGACAATGGCGGCTGGATCAATAGGATCCACCGCCTAAACGGTGGCGCTGCCCCCGGTGGAGATAGATCTCCCCGGGGGCGCGCGGTGCGGAAGCAAGCGGCGGCTAGGGTTAGGAACTAAACCTAGGCGTCTGATACCATGATAGAAGATAGAATTGGATGATATTGCATTGAGCCTCTCGGGTGGTATATATAGAGGTATAAGTCTTGGGGGGCAAGATGGTACAAGAGATAGTAATCCCAATGGACTCTAACCTACCAAATATATTGTACTCTAACACGTTGGATCTCTAATCCAACGGTTTCAAATCTGAATGATTGTTAGGAAGAAAAATATCCGGATGATACCTAGACACACCCGAATGAGGTGGTCGACTTTGTGGTATCAGTTGATGGTCCCGGCTCTTAGTTAGCATGGAGCAATAAGACTAGTGGCCTTTTGTTCATACCTGGTGGCTCTCTTTTTTTCCCCTTCCTTTTGTGCTTGTTTTGTTCTTCTGTGTTATATGCACTCATGGTATCGGTACAAGTATATATAGATTGATTATTACTTCCGTGCAGGCATCGTTCATGGGAAGAAAATCTCTCGGGAGGGAGGGCCTTCAAAGGTGAGGTTTAGAGCCCTCTGTCAGATTATGCCACGTGTGTATCACCAATCCTAAAGCAACACTCAACTTTCTTTCCCCATTCGCTTCCCCAGAGCTTGCTGGCACGCTCCCATCAACTTCTCTTCTCGTATAATCCCTTTCGCTTCTCAAAGATGTTCCCGTGACTGTCTGACAAGTAGCAGAGCTGTGAGCCCTCCCACAAGGCACAACATCCTCCGTCACTCCACAGGCACCCCACCTCCCACGTTGCCACTACGATGTGCCGCTCGGCGTCGGCAGTGCTGACTTCGTCGCTGGCGACGAGCTGCTCCAAGTGCTTGACAGTGAGGTAGCAATGGGCGCGACGCTCCGCAAAGACCTGACGTTGGAGGGCCTAAACCTGTTGGGTGATCTCAGGCTAACAAACCTCCGAGATCTCAGGAGGTCACGCTCCCACCTCGCGCCCTGATCGGGGGCGCAACCAATCTTGACTTGGTTTTTGTCCCGATCACTCAGCGCCAAATAAAAGAGAGGATTTCGGCAGGGCTTACGCACGAGTTGTTCAAGCCTCCAAAAACCCTAACACTACCCGATCTATTACGGACGCTACGGTGAACGAAGGCCGTACCTACTGCTGCCGTCCCCATCAGCCACCTCTACTACCGCCGTCTCCTTCACCGACCGCACCTCTACGTCACCCTCATGGCCTCTCCGACTTCGGATCGACTGCGGCACAAACAAAAAAGGGAAACTTACGGTTTTCCGTCGCCGATGCCGCCGTCGCGCAGCCGCTGCCGCGGTCATGGGCGCCGCCAACGTCGTTGTCGCCGCCGCCGCTCGGTCATGGCGCCGCCGACGCCGTTGTCGCCGCCGCCGCTCGCCGCGGGCGCCGACGTCATCGCTCCGTTTTTTCCGCGTGGAGGCGGGCGCAAATGAGCTAGGGTTAGGGTTTTCGGGATTTTTAATGCCCGCCGCGCGCGCATTCGACCGTCTGATCATATCAGACGGTCGTCCTTTTACGGACCGAGATGATGGATGGGCCGGTCGTGATCTCAACCGTTCGATCGACATCAGACGGCTCGCGCGTGAGACGTTTTTCATCCGTCGGATCGAGATCCGACGGCGCGCGCGCGTGATGAGGGCCGCGTCGCGTTTTCGGCCGTCGGATCGATATCTGACGGTGCGCGCATGTGACACGCGATGAGATGGGCCGTACGGGCGCATTTTGGGCCGTTTAGGGCCGGCCGCGCGCGCGTGGAGCTCGAATTTTTGGGCCGCGCCGAGTTTTTCGTCCCATGTGGGATTTATTTTTTCCCGTGGCCGATTTTTTGTGCGCCGTGAGCAATTTTTTGGGCCGAATTTGTTTTGGGCCAGTTGCAATAGTATTTTTTCTTTTTCTTTTTCAGTGCATTTCTTTTGCTTTAGTTTATCTTTTGTGCACTGTTTTAATTATTTTTTAATGGCCTAAATTATGATGTATTATTACCATATTGTTATGTATAATATCTGATTAAAATTGAACAAACGAGATATTTTAATTTGAGATTTTATGCTTAATTTTGGCATTATGTACGCATATGGTTATATTCTGACCAACATTGTTTATAATCATATATCACCATATAAAATTAAGTTCTTTTTCATTTTCTGCCCAATGGTGATATGAATTAGAACTGTAATTTTTTGCATGTTATTAATCAGACCACCGTAGGGTTAATTATATGCAATATATATTTATGATATTTCTAATTTTTGTCCTGTGTTTTGAAATTCAGCACTTAATGCTTCAAACGTTGTCGCCACAATTGATAACATTGAGCAGCTCACGGGGAGCAATTTTTCCTCGTGGAGAGAATGAATTCATGTTGTCCTTGGTGTTTTGGAACTTGACTATGCCTTAAGGGTAGACGTTCCCGTTCCCCCCATCGAAGGTGACGAAAATTTTGCTGGGAAAAAGCAAATTTATGAGGCTAATGCTGAAAAATAGGAACGGTCTAACCGCTTATCACTAATGATCATGAAGACCTCTATTTCAGTCGGGATTAGGGGAGCAATCCCCGATTCCAAAAATTCTTAGGAGTACTTGGCTTCCATCGAGGAGAAATTTAAAGATTCCACTAAAGTTTATACCAGTACTCTGATTCAGAGGCTCTTAACCAGTAAGTATGATGAGTCCGACAGCATAAGAGAGCATATCATGATGATGACTGATATGACAGAAAAACTCAAGGGCATGGACATGTCAATATCTGATGGTTTCCTAGTCCATTTCATTATGACTTCTCTTCCTTCTGAGTACAAAGCATTTAAAATTAATTACAATACTCAGAAAGAAAAATGGAGTATGAGCGATTTGATCGCCATGTGTGTCCAAGAGGAAGAGAGAATAAGAATAGAAAAGAAGGATTTTGTTTTTAATGTTGATGACTCTCATAAAAGGAAGTTCCAAGGGGATTTCAAATCCAAGAAGAAGCTGCAGTTCCCCCCTAACTCAGATAAATCGGGGCCTAAAGTGCACTATGCACCAAAGCCTCATGTTGCTCCCGCTGGAGCATCTAAAGGGGGGAATGTCACTTCTGCAAGAAGCCAGGGTATTTTCAGAAAGACTGTGTAGGTTTTCTTAAGTGGCTCGCCAAAAGAGGTAATGATATAATAACTTTCATTGATGAAACACTTTATGCTGATTTCTCTCTTAATGCTTGGTGGATTGACTTAGGTGCAACTGTGCACGTTACCAACTCTTTATAGGAATTTTTTACCGCGAAAACACTTAGAAAGGGAGAGCGAAGTCTTAGAGTTGCGGATAGAAAGGAAGCCGTAGTAGAATCAGTTGAATCTGTTTCATTAGCTTTAGATAGCGGCTTCCTGCTTTGTCTTAATAATGTATTTTATGTGGCTTCCATCAGGAGAAATTTGATTCCAGTTTCTTTATTGGACGATGAAAGTTTTAAATGTATTTTTGGAGACAATAAATGCATTATTAAGTTTAATTCTAATGATGTTGGTCTTGCTTTTAGATAAGACAAGCTCTATATGCTTTCCCTTAATGAATCCTCTGTATCTTTAAATGTGTATGATGCTAAGCGCAAAAATAATGATGAGACTTCTTCGAAACTGTGGCACTGTCGTTTAGGCCACATTTCGAGGGGGAGAATGGAGCGTCTCATTAAAGAAGAAATTCTCCACCCATTAGATTTCTCTGACTCAGACCACTGCATTGATTGCATTAAAGGAAAATATGTAAAACAAATAAAGAAGGGAGCTACTCGTAGTACACGACTCTTAGAATTAATTCATACTGATATTTTTGGTCCTTTTCCTGTGACATCAGTGGATGGTTTTGATTCATTCATCACATTCACTGTTGATTTCTCCCGTTACGGTTATATTTTTCTTATTAAAGACCGATCTGAATCAGTTGACAAATTTAAGATATTTAAGGCTGAAGTTGGAAATTAGCACAACATAAGAATTAAAGTGGTAAGATCGGATCGTGGGGGAGAATATTATGGAAGACATGCTGCTTATGGGCAAATTCCTAGCCCTTTCGCTAAGTTCCTTCAGGAAAATGGCATTGTTGCTCAGTATTCTATGCCGGGCGAACCTCAGTAGAATGATGTAGCAGAAAGATGCAACCGTACATTTATGGATATGGTATGGAGCATGCTTAGCCATTCTAGTTTACCAATTGGCTTGTGGATGGAAGCACTAAAGACAACCGCACATATTGTTAATCGGGTTCCCAGTAAATCAGTACCTAAAACACCTTATGAATTATGGACTGGGAGAAAACCGAGTATGAAATATTTATGAGTGTGGGGTTGTCGTGCTGAAGCTAAGTTATTTAATCCACATATTAAAAAATTAGACCCTAAGACAGTAAATTGTCATTTTATTGGGTACCCTGAAAGATCCAAAGGGTATCGGTTTTATTGTCCTGGTAGGATAACTAAGTTTGTAGAAACAAGACACGCTGTGTTCTTAGAAAATAACGAGGACCTGGAGCCCAGGAAAATAGACCTTGAGGAGAAGCAAGTTTATGTTCCTTCACCGCTCATCCCAGAGATCTTTATTCCTGTACCTCAGGAGGTTGCACATTCAGTAGAAAATACTGTTGTTGCACCCATTGTTGAGGCCACTGAAATTCCTAATGTTGCACCTAATGATGAGCCTCAACATTCTCCTAAAATAACTGCTGAACATGTTAGAAGATCACAGCGGGAGAGAAGATCTGCCATCCCAAATGATTATGTTGTCTATATGAATGGGGATGTTAATGATATAGGGAATGCAGATGATCCCACCTCTTATAAGGAGGCCATAATGAATGAACATTCTTCTAAGTGACTTGAAGCCACGGAGGATGAACTAAAGTCTATGAGCACTAATGATGTATGAGATTTAGTAGAAAGCCCTGACGGAGTCAAAACAGTAGGCTGTAAATGGGTCTATAAAACCAAGCATGACTCTAAGGGAAATATCGAAAGGTTCAAAGTAAGGCTTGTAGCAAAAGGTTTCTCACAAGAGAAGGGATTGACTATAATGACACATTTTCTCCTGTCTCAACTAAAAATTCATTCAAAATTGTTATGGCACATGTAGCTCATTATGATTTAGAGTTGCATCAGATGGATATTAAGACGACATTTCTTAATGGTGACTTGCAAGAAAATATTTACATGGCTCAACCGGAAGGTTTTGTCATGGAAGGCAAGGAGCATATGGGATGTCGACTCAAGAAATCCATTTATGGCATAAAACAAGCGTCGATGCAATGATACCTCAAATTTGATAAGATCATAAGAAGTTTTGATTTTAAGGAAAATGAAGTTGATAACTGCATATATGTTAAGTTTAAGGGGAGTAAATTCATCATCTTAGTACTTTATGTGGATGATATCTTATTGGCCAGCAGCGATAAGGACATGTTGTTTGAGATCAAGAGATTTATTTCATCCAATTTTGATATGAAGGATCTCGGTGATGCCTCTTATATTCTTGGCATTGAAATTCACCGAGATAGGTCCAAAGTAATATTATGTTTATCTCAGAAGGCATACGTTGACAGAGTACTGAAGAAATACAATATGCATAAGTGCTCTGGCTCGCCTGCTCCTATTGTTAAGGGCGATAAGTTTGGGACATTTCAATGTACAAGGAACCAATATGAAACTGATCAGATGAAGTCGGTTCCTTATGCTTCAGCTGTCGGAAGTATTATGTATGCTCAAGTATGTAAACGCACCGATTTAGCTTTTGTAACCGGGATGCCTGGCAGATATCAGTCAAATCCAGGACCGGACCACTAGAAAGCCGTTAAGAAAGTTTTGCGTTATATGCAAGCTACTAAGCATTTCATGCTCACATATAAGTTTTCTGATAGCCTTGATGTTATTGGTTATTCAGATTCAGATTTTGCGGGTTGTGTTGATACTAAGAAATCCATGTCAGGTTATATCTTCACACTCGCTGGAGTAGTTATCTCGTGGAAAAGCTCCAAACAAACCCTTACGACATCTTCAACGATGCAAGCTGAGTTTGTGGTATGTTATCAGGCTACCGGCCAAGCTGTATGGCTTAAGAATTTTATCCCGGGACTTAGAGTGGTAGACAGCATCTCTAAACCACTCACTTTATACTGCGATAATGAACCTGCAGTCTTTTATGCAAATAACAACAAGTCAAGTGGTGCTGCCAAACACATTGACATTAAGTATCATGTTGTGAAAGATAGAATCCATGATCAAACCATAAGTATCAAGCATATTAGTACTAAGTTAATGCTTGCGGATCCACTTACTGAAGACTTATCACCTAGTATTTTTCGTGATCATGTTGCCGGCATGGGTTTATTGGAAAGCCTCTGATTCTGGATAAAAGGATCTTAAAACAAACCAACTCCCATTAAGTATAATGAATATCCATTTCAAGATAAGATAGTACACTATAGGTACTGAGGTTGTATGACACTTCATTGGCCATGTAACATATTGCCTTAGTATGCTGTTTTATTGAGAATGGGCTTATGATGTTAGCCTTACAATCAAATGGGAGAATGTTGGATTGATCTCAGGCTAACAAACCTCCGAGATCTCAGGGAGGTCACGCTCCCACCTCGCGCCCTGATCGGGGGCGCAACCAACGTTGACTTGGTTTTGGTCCCGGTCAACCAGCGCCAAATAAAAGAGAGGGTTTCGGCAGGGCTTACGCATGAGTTGTTCAAGCCTCCAAAAACCCTAACACTACCCGATCTATTGCGGGCGCTACGGTGAACGAAGGCCGTACCTACTGCCGCCGTCCCCGTCGGCCACCACTACTGTCGCCGTCTCCTTCACCGACTCCACCTCTACTTCACCCTCATGGCCTCTCCGACTTCAGGTATGTACTCACGCTTCCGCTCTTAAGTTTTGGCTACGTGTTCATGCTTGATCTAGGTTTAAGGATTTTGATTCATGTTTAAGACTTAGATCATACCAATAGAACCTTGGTGGTGGCGACGGAAGACGGAGGGGGCCAGGGTGTGGCGGTCCATGGAGGAGGTAAGGAGGCCACTTCTTTGTGGCGGACACGCCGAAGCTATAGCAAAGGAGGACAGGGCGGTGGTCAACAGAGAGAAAGCGGTGTTGGAGGAAGCAGTCACACAACAATGGTGCCTGGGTGGGGTGGAAGAAGGTAGTAGGGTAAGAGGAATTACTTGACATTACCTCAAAATTAGTGCTAGTGTTTGGTAGCACAAATCAAAAATAGGTCTCAAGTGCAAGATTTTTTTTCGCTCTCCTCCGTAGATATTTCTTCCATCGTTCATGTAGCATGACTGCCTGATGCTAGTAGCTGGCTACTACTACAGCATATAAGAAAAGGTGCTTCCGTTTCAAAAGAAAAGGAGTAAAGAAAAAAAAAGGGGGAAAAGAATGGGCGCTGAAACTGAAGCTCTCTTAATGTTTACTGGCGCGGTCAAACCTAGACCATCAAAAGACGATCAGACGGCAAAAGCACGGCACCGGGAGCAGCCTGGACTGACGACGACGCATGGCATGCGTGGGTCCTGACATGGACAAACGGAGAATGCCCTCCCCAAGGCAATTTCAGGAGAAGATGAGCCCAACCCAAGACCGGACAGGACGTACTGCCAGGGCCGTTTCTATAATTTAGGAGGCTCTAGCGTAACAAAAGTAGAAACCAATCATTCTAATATAAATATGCAGGGAGTGACTATTGCTAAGGAGATCAAATTTTTTTTATTTCTCAGTCACTTAAAGTTGCACTCTCAATCAACTAAAATTACAGTTATTTTTTTGGAGGGGGCTGTAATTTTAGTCGATTGAGAGTGCAACTTCAAGTGACTAAAAGATAAAAAACTTTCAGTCGCCTTGGCAATAGCAAAACCGAAATATGTAATAATATTTTTATTTCCATTGCAAAAGCTAAAGCTTAATACAATAACCATTAGACTTAGTACACCACAAAATACAAAGTATTTATTAATGATATTAGACTTAGTACATCACAAATACAAAGTTGTGAATAGAATGATCATATAAAGCAATTTCTTCTAACGTTTCTAAATGCAAAGTCATTGAAGTATCAACATCAATATGATCCAACATATCGTTCTCAATGCATAAAGTGGTCAGACCATTCAACCTTTCATGTGACATTGATGACCTCAAATAGTTTTTCAATAATTTTAACTTTGAAAAGTTTCTTTCAGCTGATGCTACAGTCATAGGAACAGTAAACAAGATTCGATAAGCAATTGAAACATTTGGATACCAGTCTATATCTCTAACAAACTCAAAAATCTCAATAGTAGACATTGGCACATCTAGCAAAGTCATTTGTAGCATTCTTAATTCAGAAAAAAGTTCATCTAACTCAACATCAAATGAATCATTTCGAGAAAAAGTATTTGCAAATTTAATGCAACACTTTCTTCGTTCAACATCATCCAATGACTTCATATTTTTTGAGTTAAGTAAAAATCCGAATATACTTTTAAACACTTTAAGTTCTTCAAATCTATTTTTCAAAGAAGCATTTGCCACATCCACCATAACAAAAAAGTAATTAACTTCAAAAGCCTTCTCAGCCGATAGAATTTCTTCATTGTGATCACTTTCATCGAATTGCTTTTTCCTAATAGCATGACGTTTTATAAAAAGTGATGGATCTATATTCGTATCAGATGCAAGGCCTTTAGCAATAGTCAAACTAGATGCAAATCCTTCATTTCTATAATTATGAAAATATTGCATTATACCTTCAATCTGCTGCAAGGTAGAGTCAATGCATGTGGATGGAATTGCATCTTCTTACTCACCATATTTACAACAAATAAAATATCATGCCAAATAACCATACCAAGTAAAAACTCAGAACTACCAAGCAAATCAAATAAATTTTGTGCATCACTCTTTGATTTGGGATCATCACAGGTTTTACATAATTCAGACAATGCTAACCTTAGCTAAGGAGCTTGATATCTAATAGCTTTAATACTTTTGATTCGACTCTCCCAATGAGTACTAAATAAATGTTTCACAGTTAATTTTGAAATATGGTCAAGCAACACCTTCCATCTTTTTGGAGAACTTGAAAATAACACATATATTCGTTGCACAGTTCCAAAAATAGGTTCGTTGACGGCTCACGAGCATAATCATACCACAAGAATAGGTTCGTTGATGAGCCGGTCGGGTCGAAGAGACGAAGAGTCGAAGACTCGAAGTGTAGCCTGTGGAGGCGGACACTGGCATGCCGCACCATCGCAGAGGCACGGAGCAACTCCTCTGCTCTTGGACAAACCCGTTACTCTAGCACTGGTAGTGGGGGAAATGGGGAATAGGGGATGCGAATGATCTCAGACTTCTAACCTTCATTCGCCCACGGTCCACACCGGCGTATGCAATGGCTATATGAGGGAATTTCGAGTAGAGCCGTTGCAAAGCGAAGAAATCGATGACGAATTGGTTGGGAATCGAAGAAATCGGGCTCTTCCTTTTCTCCTCCATTATGGCGACACAGCGACAACGGTGGCGTTTTTTGTGGGGAATAGGGATCTCAGGATCTAGCGAATCGATGTGTCTTTCAGGCCTCAGCGGAAGAGTTTAGTGGTGAAGGAGAAGCCACGGAGAGGAATAGGATACAAGCAGGCAGAGGCGGCGTGCGATTGGGGAATGGGGATCTGGAGAATCGATCATCGATGCGTCTCTCAGCCAGCGCTAGATAATGGGGGTTCAATGGATTAGGCCGTTATTGTCTTCAGCTGGCCCAATCAAAGAATATACGGAACGACAGTCGGCAGAACCCCAATACGTAGACTGATTCACGTACTGATGTATATATACATGGGCTTGGGCTAGGGGCTCCTAGTTTTCATGGGCCGTAGGCGGTTGCCCCTACTGCCCAGGCCCGGGGTCGGCCTTGCGTACTGCACGGCGAGCGAATCAAGATGACGATGGAGAAGTAGTATTTAGGCGGCTCTAATCAGTTTTTGTTTAAACTTATAGTTGTGGCTTTTAACTTTTAACTCAAATTATATTATAGTGATTGTTAGTTGTTTTAATAAAAAAAATAAGAAAACATTAAAAAATCGTTATATCGTCACGAACAATGCAAAGGAATAAGAGAAAAAGAGGCAAAAAACCGAAAAAGCTAAAAAATCTAAAATAAACTAAAATTAGAAGCTGATGTGTTTCAAATGTCTTCTGGTTTAACTATACCGAAAGTCAAAAAAATCAGAAACTAAAGCCATTTGGAGCGGGATTTGTTATCAGATAAATCGGTCTGACCACTGGCTTGCTATTGGTCAGACCGCACCGGGCGGTTAGATTGTGGCGGTCAGACTGCAGGTCGGTATGACCGGAGTTTAGTTGCCGGTTGTAATTTTTCAAAGCTGGTGTTTGCACTGTTTGTGACCGGTCTGACTGGCCTCTGGTTGGCGGTTAGACCGGTCCTGAAAAATTGATTGTAATTCTGGGAATTTGGTTGTGTGATGATTTAAATTTTGTTTAGTTAGTGATTAATGTTTCATGGTGCATACTTTATCTAACGTGAGTCAAGTTGTGAAAAATTTGTATCTTAAAACGATTTTTTGGATGTGCATGCAGGTTTGGAGTCAACCATGATCAACGATGACGATTGGGGCTACGCTCATGGAGAAGCCAATGCCCAAAACAGTAAAGAATATCGGGTGAGATGGTTAAGCTTAAGCATGACACGAGAAAGATAAAAAATATTGAAGGGAAGATTCGAGTGACGGGTTACACCAAGTAGCTTGGTTGGTCCAAGTGATGCATGGCCTGGTGGAGCTAAAATGTGCGAGTCTTGTCAACGCGGTTTGAGAAAGCGGTTTATATTAAGGAGGTGATGAGAAGATCAAGTGGGTCGAGTTATTGGATTTGGGCTCATATGCTTTGAAAAATATGCATGAGTTAAGTACGTGAGTAAAATCCATGTTGTATAGGGTTAATAGATTTTTTTCCAAATGTGCTAATGGATAGTATCCATTAGAGTTAGATGTGGGCTGATTACCTCATCTATTTAACGGGCTAGGGTGGAGACCTGTTGGTTAACCATCTAACCATCTCTTATTTCAACCTTGTGTTCTAGGGTTAGGGTTAGAAGAGTGGGTGATGTGGTGTGCTCTCTTATTCTTTAGGTGGAGTGGTTATAAAACCTTTATTCTTAAGTAGCAATACAATAAATTTGTTCATCTGTCATGGTGTCTCCTTTGTTTCAGTTGATTTGTGTTGTTAGTGTTGGTTTTTATTTCTTATCTCTCATTCTTGATCTTGCGATATGCCAAAGATGTATAAGTGATGAAGATGACTTATGGAGATCATATCACATCCATCTAGGCATTAGATTTTAAAAGATTTTGAAGTTGCCCGATTTTGCTTAATTTTGGTCTACTCTTGAAGTTTCTTGATCTCAAAGTTTTTTGCTTCGAATCTTGGGGAGTTCTTACTTGCTGTGATATGTGTGAATTCATCTAGAGCCATCTTGGTTATCCTTTACATACGAGCAAGCTATATCCCGAGTTTTTTTGGTTTTGCTTGGTTTTAGTGTAACATTGCTTATCTTTGGAAAAGGTAGAAACTTTGATAAGAATTTATGCGATCTTTAGATGGAATATGTTTTGAAATCTTAAGTATTATGTGTGCAAAGTTTTATCTCATTTGATCATGAATTTTGGAAGTTGCACCAAAAGTAGTTTGAACTCGGATTGGTTTTCTATTATGGAAATAAGAGAGTAGTCAGATCACTCTTTGGCCTGGTCAAGCCATAGTTCTGTGAACGGTCAAACCGCCCAGATGCAAGAGCTAAGCTCTCGGGTTTTGAAGGCATTGCTTTATCCTAGGTTTCTAATTCTGATCCTCATAGCTTCGCGGTTATTTGAGTGAAAAAAATCAAAAATACTTCAAAAATTTTTATAAGACACCATATTGCGATCCTACAACATATTTACAAAAATAAAAAGTAACATGTGAGAATGTGGGACTCCCGCAGGAGCGGTGTACAGCATTATTATTTCCCCTGACTGCCAAGATACTACCAACCACTAACTATCCATCATTCAGTACACATAGGCCTACCAAATCTAAGTGCAATCAGCTGCGACCTTATTATAGCTGCAACAGGGCACATGCATGCTGATTGCTGCTAACCAAAGCCTAAACTTTTCTACCCCCATGATGCATATCCTGTCCTCATCTCCCAGAGTCACATGTGAACCGTCCAGTCTTCTCTAGTTTTTTGCCGTCTCAACGTTGAACAACGACTGCACGAGGGTGTACGAACTGGTCACGGTCCGTAAAATCGAGGTCACCACCACCGCTATGCTGTGAGCACAGGCGGGGCGCAGGAAGAAGTCGCGTCGTTAACCGCCTTCGTCATCGCCTCGTGGAACGACGCCTCGTTCCAATCGCCGTCCTGTATCATCGTAAGACAGCGATATCCTTCAGTAAGTTACTTGAGAAACGCACAATTCATTAAGAGAACCTGTTCTTTTCGGTTTTTAAAAACTACTTTTCAGTTTTTCTATGGTCTTGTAGTAGGTAATAACCTACACAAAACCCTAGTTGGAAGGCGCGCTATTCGGTTGCGAGCAACGCGATGCAAGAAAAGAATGAGTATAATCATCAGTTTAACCATTACCGTGATCTGCAGCTTGATGCTGGCGATGGCCTTGAACAGCACCTGCGGCGAGTAGGTGTTTGTATCAACCGACAGCACGCTGATCTCCTTCATCCACCTGAGGCACTCGAGGATGCGCAGGACCAGGTCGACGATGTCGCACTCCACCATGACGATCACCGTGAGGTTAACCAGCCCTGAACCTTGCTGATCCGGGGACGCCTTGCTGATCTTAACCTTGGCTCTCTGGTCTGCCGCCGCCCGAGCCCTCATGGCGTCTGGTCTGCCGCCGTCAACGCAGGGGATGTACGTCTCCAGCTTGGTGTTCTTCTCCTCCAGCTCTGAGATCTGCACCTCCAGCATCTTCAGGTAGCTCGCCGCGTTCGTGAGCACCGTCGTCTTGTCCTTCTGCGATGTATGAGTAACAGTTTGTCGTGTCATATTTTACGACGATTGTTTGACAGAAAAAAAAAAAGCGCGCTCAGCTTGGTATCAAGAAATGCCTTCACGATTTAGCACCTTGAGCTTGTGGAATTGGTTAATATCTGTTGGTGAGGGATGAATGGTGAATGGAATTCTAATTGATTTACATGGGGAGGTCAATAGGAAAGGCAACCTCGAAATCTGTCATTTTCCTTGAAGGATGGTTTTACCTAATGGCTAATCTGCTTTGCTCGATTGATTAGGACAGCTCATGTTTGCACTTCTGTTCCATGTAACAGGATGTTTCCTGGCAACCACTCAAAACACCAAAGTAGTGTAAAAGTGACGTGCCTTTTATTATTTTTAAAGGTTTTTTGGGCTTCTGATTTTTGCTTAAAGAAATCAAATCCAATACGAACGCTCTAGGTTCTATAAGTCGTTTCAATCAACCACTACTCTATGTTTTCATGTATTGTAACGCACTTTGTATTTTATTATGTTACAATTCGGTAAGTCACATGGCGGTTCAAATGTTGTACTGCCTTTCGTTGGACTGTTATTTACTCTCTTTCTTATATAATACAATCAATAAAAAGTTATAAACTAATATAAACGTTCCAGTTTCTATAAGCATTTTCTATGGACCACTGCTATTCGATCAGCAATCAAACCCAAAAACGCCATTTGGATTACTTTTCGTGTCATCTTCTTCCTCCGCACCTACCCATGTCAAGTTGTCTATTTGTGGACCACATTAGACAGCTAGATACTTCCAATGGCCTTCCTTTGTTGATGTCTCCAGATTGAAAGTTGGCCAGCCATTATCGTAGACTACTTCCAAAGTCCTCCGTTACATTGGCAAGATCTCACAAGTATAAAAATATGTAATCATTTTTATATACTAAAAAGATAAAAAAATATCATATCCTTTTATATTTAAACTTGCAAGTTGATCGTTGTGTTCTATTTTTTAAAAAAACATAATTTATTCTTGCTTATCAATTTGGACTCCCAGAATTTCTAATTGTAGTATGGGGTTTTCACTGCATATTCTGGTGCAGAAAAAAGTTTTCATATGCTCTTTTTTTTTGTTGTTGCAAATTTTAATTCTTGCTCTAGAGGTCTAGTTATTGCAACTGAATGCATAAAATAGTAAGTATAGTAACTCAATATACTTGTTTATTATACAAACATTAAAATGATTTTTATAAAAAAAATTCACCTCATCTTGCCACTATATATATTCAATAACCCTGGTATGACACTGTTCACTAAGAATTGAAGGCATAAACCTGAAGCTACGGTAGCATATACTAAAAAACTCCCAAAAACTAATGCCACACTTTTGGAGATCTCTATGGAACCAAACCATAGGCCATTTTTCATGCAATTAACTTCTGAAGTGTACTTTCTCTTGGAAGCTTCATGCATGTACCTTTCCAACTTGTCCGCATATACAATCTAGTGGGCCCTCTCACCAGACAACATATCCTATACACTTAAACTTGTGATGCACTCATTGTACATCTCAACTAAAAGGGTCAAGAAAACTTTTCTACATGTACTTCTAAACTTACTTTAACTATACATAGATTTTTAAGTTCAGATTTATTATATTCCTTGTCTTGTAATTAAACAACACTATTCTTGACGAGGCAGGATGCTAGTATCGGGACTTCCATTCTTCCAAGTCTCCTCTGAAAATTCGAACAAACTGACAGGATGTGTCGTTCTATCCTCTGCCTTACGAAAGCAGCCGGACTATATAACTTACGGGAGTTTTTTTTTATCATTTTTAGAAAGTTGTTAAAAACACTAATACCTTTTGATACCTTTTTAAGGATGGTAAAAACTCTGGTAACTTATTCTAGCCATGCATTTTCGACCATCGGGTAGTAAACTAATAGCCACGAAACTCATATTTTCTTGGCGCAAGCATTGGTCCCTGATTGGATAGTCTAAAAAGTGAAGCACGCTAGCTGTTGCTACAGATTGCCAACCAACGTTAAAGTGAAAAAAACTTACACCAAGAGGGAGGTTTGCTAGGAGATCTCGATAGTGTTTAACTAGTGATCAATAAAATGGTAATGATATTTCTTCAAATAAAATTGAGATGCTATAACAGTACTTGAGATTGAATGGATGGATGTACCTTGGAGCACGGGGGAAGCAGCGACCTCAGCGTGTGGAAGCTGTCGTTGAGCTTCTCCCGCCTCTTCCTCTCCGACATCATGTGATAGAGCTGGCTGCTGTTGCCGCTCGCCGTTCTTGGCTCCTCCTGCTGCTGTCCCCGTTCGCCGCCGCTGGTGCTCAGCGACGCAGTGGTCTTCTCTGGCGGCATGGCGAGGCTGCTCTTCACCATCACGTGGCCGTTTCCTGCACGCGGCTGCGGCATGGCTGCTTGCTGCATGTTGTCCCGGCTAAACGGCGTCGGCGAGGAGGTGGAACCGGACGCGGAGGAGGAGGGGGACGCCGAGGACGAGGAGATGACGGCCATCATCGCCCGCATGATCGCCTCGTCGTCATGGTCGCCACCGGCGAGCGGGTGGTGCGCCACCGGCGGGGCCGGCGCAGGGTACTGCGAGACGACGTTCGTCGCCGCCGCCGCGGGGGCGGCGTCGAGCGTGAAGGACGCCGAGGAGCCACCGCTGTCGATGGACATGGACCGCTTCGACGACAGCGACGACGACGAGGGGAGCATCGGCTCGTGCTGCGATATGGGGTGGTCGTACTCCTCTCCTCCCAAGAAGCCACTCGCGTCCATGCCCACCATGTCCTCCACCTACATACATGATACATATGCACCAAAACCACCAATCTTTATAACCAATCTCCTACATATTATGCGTATGTTTCCTGTAATTTACCAACATCAGAACATTAGCTAGTCACCTCATTAGTCGAAGCCATGAGACCGACGTCGGCAACTCCGAAGCACGCATTGTCGTCATTGGCGATGAAGCTGGCAGCACAGCTGATCATCGAATCGACCAATGTTACAAACAGCAGCATGGTGAATGCGGCATGAAAAAAATGAAGAGCACCCAAGCAGTGAACCAATGGACATACTCGGTGAAGGCTGGCCAGAAGGGGTCGGCGATGTCGGTGGCCATGTCCAGGCACCACACTTGATCCATCGATCGGGCTCGAGAAACTCACAGCAAGAGCTAATCAACCGGGCAGATCAAGAAGCCTCAATAATTAATATCGATCATTAGGCGGCGAGAGCGAGAGAGTGAGTACGAGGCAGCCGAGCCGAGCCGCTATATATGCAGATTTCCCGGGGGCGTTGGTGGTGGCCTGGGAAGGTTCGCGCTGTAAGCGCAAGTGGGGGGCAAAAAAACTGAGGGTGGAATAGTCGCGCAGTCCAAGTCGTGGGGGCACGCGAGCGAAGCTGGGTCGAAGGTCAAATTCGGAGGCAGGCGGATGGATGAACGGCGAGAGATGGCCTACGTAGTTTCGCTTGCGCTGCTCGTTCGTCCTGCAAGGATTTAACTTGTACCGTTGTACAAACAGCGGAACGCAGAGATTTTAGCATATATGGCATTGTTTGTATCCATAGTTATATAAATAGCAGTATACATATTGTATTTATAAAAATAATATTTTTATCATCTGATGACCGGGTGGCCATACCGCAAAGCTAACACATGGACGTGTCGCCACCGGGAGGCAGCCTGCCGGCCTACCACCAGACGGACCGGCCTACCGCCCCACGAGCTGACGACAGGTAATTAAGTCGGCGTAATATCAGCCTTATTTTTTTATATACTATTTATTTTAATTTTTAAATATAGTAAATAAGCTCAGAAAATTATAAATTTTACGTGCAGCCTCTCGACACAACGTACTTGACTGCGTAATTTTTTGGCAATTTTATCCTCTATGAATGTTACTCAAAAGTTTATAAAATTACTAGGTAATGTTTGAATTTTTAAATACACCAAATGAGCTCAAAAGTTACAAAATTTCCTGTGCAGCCTCTTATGATAACGTACTTCATTGCATAATTTTTTTTATAATTTTATCTACTCTGAATATTGTTCAAAAATTTGTACTATGAACATATGCTTAAGAAGTGCGGCAGAGGTGGGTCATTTCATTTTCTTTGCCTCGTTTAATCCGCATTTTGGTTTCCTTTGCTTTGTTTAATCTGCATGTACCAAAGCGCAGTGGGCTGTAGACATTTGGATCATATGAAAATTGAGCACGCGTGTAGTAAACAGACCACCGAAAGTGTCACTTGCATCGCGTCTATCTCCCCACGTGCAGTTCACTCCCACCATTATCGGCAAATCATTAGCGCGCGCGTCGCTATCACTCTCGCTATAAATTTCCAACTACGCGCACTACCATTCTTGCAGTCTCTTCGCTAACACTCATCGCCTCGCAGTTTCTTCGCTTACACTCCTCGCCTCTGCTCTTCATCCGCTTTCTTCACAACCGATTAAATATTGTTTAGTGTCGTTATTAGCAGTCTTTCTAACAGGTAATTTTTTGTCGTATGAATTGTCTTTGTTAAATATGTATATAATTAGTTGTAGTTATTTAGGTGTAATTATGTTAGTCCTAATTATTTAGCCATATTTAATTAATTTTTTATTAGCAAGTATATGTTATTTAATTGTATATTTTTTATATGCTTTTATGTTGACTATATTAGACATTGAAATCATAATTACTAAGTGTAGCAATTAATTAAACTGTGATGCGAGAGAAAAGATTATATTAGAAACATAAAAAAAGAATTCCAGCAAACTTCCTGTTGCATCATGCATGTTGTGTACTATTATACTGAGTAGTGGTACTCCTAGCACCTATAGTATAAAAAAGATGAGTTTATTATCACATTACATTCGGACTGTTCTTTGTGGACACAAGCATCACCCATGCTTATACTGCTTTTTTATGATAGCATATCATGTTATTTAGTCCATAAAACCAGTGGTGCGTACGACGTGACAGAAGCCTATATATGTATATATCAGATCTTAAGCTGCACTATTGCCCATTAACTTAGCACTTAATTTGCTTACTTTTGATCAAAAGACAACTGAGGTAGAGAAAAGTAAAAGGTCAAATATATAGTAAAACAAAACTATACTGATAAACAATTATGACAAGTAGCATCAAGCCCAGATGTTTTTCTTGACCAGATTATGAGCATGTGTTCATATGCACCATTTATTTGGACCAGTACGCATTTGCAGTGTTCATTTTAGTCCTAAATGTATATAATTTTATATTATTTATTCCATCATAAATTTGAATTTGTAGCATTTTACTGTCATTATCAATCTTCGCATTAATATTTGGTCTATCCTATTTGTTAGTACGTATGGCTTTACCGGAGCTTCTCGAACAATTCTACGATGAGAACCACCGGTGCCACTTATGGATGACAGGTGACGCAGCTGGCCCTCAGCCGTTGAAGTTGCGGGGTGGGAGGGACCCGTGGGAGCTGGACGAGCGCTAAGTCCCAATCATGCGGGCCACGGGCTTGTTGCCATTTGTGAGGCTGGTCTCTGTCGGACACGAGTTCATCATCGACGATAGCCTGCTTGTGGCACTGGTGGACAGGTGGAAGCCCGAGATGCACGCATTCCACTTTTAGTGGGGTGAGATGACGGTCACTCTGTAGGACGTCTCGTTCTTGATCGGTCTCCCTCTCCGGGGTGACACACTTGTTCCAACCCCTGCACCGGCAAACTGGAAGAAGAGGTTGGCGGACCGGTTCATCCTAGCTATCCTAGAGGGTGCTCATGGCGTTCTCCGCACTTGGCTGAATAATTTCAGGATTTTTTTATGAATAATCTATTTTTTATTCGAAATAACAGAAATATACTCAGGCGAATATTTTTTTTATAGAAATAGACTCTAGTCGCCTAACTGTCGGGCGCCTGGAGCCTCTCGCCCAACGGCCAAGCGACAATAAAGCTGTCTATAAGCCGTTGGGCGACAGGTTCCAATCGCCCGACGGTTAAGCGATTGAGCCTGCGCCTATGGTCGGCGACAAGAATCGTAGCCGCCGCTTGCAGGCAATGATCGCAAACAAGACACTGTGGGTTAATCCATTTTGTAAATTTTGTAGATTATGACTGGGAGATAATCTGTTGGATTCGTAATAAGAGTTTATGATCATTATATGTTGTTGTAGTGCAAAAAAATCGTGAAACTTTTTTTAAGAACGATTAAACTTAG
Organism: Bonia amplexicaulis; assembly: GCA_036346245.1. Lineage (NCBI taxonomy): Eukaryota > Viridiplantae > Streptophyta > Magnoliopsida > Poales > Poaceae > Bonia > Bonia amplexicaulis. Next base: position 21,316,033 of record CM070735.1, on the reverse strand, counting down.
AACAATAGGTAAGTACGAGGGTAAGTGATATTGTGATATTAGCGGGAATTCGTACATGGAGGAAAATTGGTCTATTAATATTGTTGGATGACTTGCTATGGGAATAATTGAATGCGAAAAGATGAGGAAATAAGCTTGTCTGCATTAAAATAGACTTCATAATACAGTTGGGAGTAACATGCCACATAGGGTTCAATTGCATGCATAACATAGAGCATCACGTGTGACTAATCAACCCAACTACTCATACGACCTACTGCATGGACCGGTCTCATTTTCCCTTCCTTGCGAGCTCGGCATTGAACTCCTCAGCAGCCTCTTTTGCCTGGTCACCATTTTCCTCTTTTTCTCGCGCTACCTATCACGAGTCTTGTGCTCCCTACGCTTGCACACTTCGAGATGAGCTTTTGTCTCCCATTGTATACGCTTAGTTTGCTCGTCCTTGCGGCGACCCTCCTACCTTGTGACGTTCCACTCCTCGAAGTCGAGGGCCCACTGGTCCTCTGGGTGGATCTCAAGATCGATCCATTTGCGATAGGCACATAGGGGTTCCGAGGATGGTGGATATATGGGAGAGGATGTTAGTGCATACTTTGAAAGAGAAAAAGTAGGGAAAAAATAGTGCACCTGGTCCTTACCGGCTGTCGATAGGTGGCGGTGTCTAGACGGCGGTCGGGATAGTCACTGAAGTAGTTTGCACAACCCAGTAACTCATACCTAGGCTGAGATGGTATTTAGACTTGAAGAACTTGCATGGGTCCCGGTACCAACAAAGGGGGCGTCTCCCTCTTTGGTGGGTGTTGCGGCGAATGCTCGGTAGGAACATTCGGGATAGGGTTGTTGCTACAGGTCACGTCATTGCGGGGAGCTGACCTTGTAGCACGCTGGACTTGTTCTGCCCAGGCCGCAGCAGCCCTTGCTTTCTCATCGCGGGCGGCAGCTACCTTGCTAGGTCGCGGGTCTCCTCTTATTGCTTCATCATCTTGTCACATTGCTTCTTTTGCCTCTTATCCATCCTGGTGTGGTGAAGCAAGCGCTGGTGTAGTGTTGGATTTGCTTGTGTAGTGTTCTCTCATAAATCTCTTTGACCTCCTTTTATAGGGCCCCATGTGGCCTTCTCGTTGTATGAAGGTGTTCGTGTGGTCGCGTCACTGCGCAAACCTACCAAGTGTGTTATTGTTGGCACGTAAAACTGCCCAGTCAGGTCTTCGGACTGCGCAAAGCTACACCCTTTCGTTTTATCGTTGCGCAAAGCTGGCCCGTGTGGTCCTGTCACTACGTAAAGGTGTCTCGTCTGGTCTTTTCACTGCGAAAAGCTAGCCCGTGCGGTCATATCGCTGCGTAAAGATAGCGCGTGTAGTCTTGTCGCTGCGTGAAGGTGTCTCATCTGGTCTTGTCACTGTACAAAGCTGGCCCGTCTTGTCATGTCACTGCGCAAAACTGGCCCGTGCGGTCATGTTGCTGCGCAAAGCTGGCGTGTGTAGTTTTGTTGCTGATCAAAGCTGGCCTATCATGTCATGTCGCTGCGCAAAGTTGGCCCGTGTGGTTTTGTCGCTACGCAAAGATGTCATGTATCATAAAGCACGCCGTGACACCACAATTACGCTATAAAATGGATGGCTGAGTCATTTATGATAGGAACAACTATCTTTTCCATCGTAGAGTAAACCACCATGACAGACGCCGAGGGGCCAGTCGACTATGGGTCACCAAGGGGGACCTTCCAATCGAATGGAAGGAGGACTTCGACGTTACGTACCGCTTGTTGCCAAATAGGTGCGCTTAGCCAGTTTGGATGAAAGCAGACACATGCAGGACGCGGTGGTGCAGGTGGCAGAAGGCTATACAGATGGCGGGCGACATTTCTTTCGATGCCCATACTCCGGGATACAAGTAGGCACCCGTCTATTTTGTAGTACTACTAATAGAGTTTCGATGTTAATATTCCTTTGTAGCAGACAGATAAATGTGATTTTGTGCGATGGATTGATCCTCCCCATGAACGGTACGTTGCGAGGTACGTGGATATGTTGTGAGAGCGAATCGCTGACTTGGAGGCACGGATTGAAAGTCTCGAAGAGTAGAACGATGACCTCCATCAGCAGATAGAGCGCGAGAGAGGAAACAAGAAGGTCATCAACATAGGAAGTTCGTACGACCCAACATGCTGTTGCGTGAACCCTAGTTGTATATGTGCTTGCCACTACAACGACGGCCAACCATGTCCGAGGGGCCCCCCTCAGCAACACTCCATGCAGGTACCACGAGGCTACTTCCTCCTATATGCAACGATGTGTATGGTTGTACCGTAGTACTCTCAACTGTTGTTCGAAATATTTTGCTATGTCGTTAAGCATGTAATTGAATGGTTTGTACATCGGTGCGGTTGCCATCAATTCAGTTCACTATTCGAGTGGTGCAGTCATCGGTGTGATTACCATCAATTCAGTGGTACGTGCGTCGATAAGGTAAAGAGAAGTACAACTAAGCTCACTACAGTATTGTAAACATCACTAAGTAAACAAGAAACAAAAGCAATACATGAACAACAAATGTACAGGCAGCACTAACCACCCCCAACAGCAAGAGTGCGGCTCCACCTTCGACACAATCCAATGAGTATCATACTTGGATCTATGTGTGTGCACCCTCTAAGGACAACCGGTCTGCTCGTACTTCATGGTGTACTGCTCCTAGCTAGATTTCACGACCCGAAAAGTCCGCTGCATAGACAGTGCCCACAGCTTGATGGCATCCGGCAGCAACGTCTTGTCAGCAAACATTGAATGCAACCAAACCTCTGTCCCATGATACTCCCATGGTGATTCGTGCTTGTCATATGCGGAAACACCCTCAGCATCAAACCGGTTCTATTCCTACAGGATGGGACATTCATACTCATCCGAACTATCCTCGTCATCCTCCTTTACAACTTTCTCTTCAGCCCAAGCCGTCTGGTCATCGTACTCCATCTGATGCACTATGAACTCCATATGCTCCCTTTCATCGGCTTGTCCTATTCCCTCACCATGACTAGGGGTGGAAAAGGATCGGATACGATCGAATAGTCTCAAATACGAATATGAATCCATATTTTTAAAACGAATACAAATTCGAATATTCTCAAATACAGATATGAATATTCTCAAATACGAATATGGATATTGTTGAATACGGATTTTCTCGGATACCAATATCGGATAAAATGGATTCCTAGAGGTTTTGCCGATTTTTCACCGGTTTTTGACTGGTTATCGATTTTAAACCACCTAAATTCAAATTTTGAATCACAAAATTTGTACGAATTTTTCGTGTGTTCTAGAAACGGATCGAATACGAATCGAATAACAAATATTCTTGAATATGAATGCGAATACAAATATTCTCAAATATGGATATGAATATTCTCGAATACGAGCATTTTCGAGTACGGATTTTGCTTACCACATTCGCGTTTTCTCGGTACGATATCGGATAAAACGAATTATCCATTACCGTTTTCTACCCTTAACCATGGCGTGACCATTCTCCCTCTCCTCCATGTACCGCATCGGCCTCGTCACGAGCATCTTCCTTCTCTTTCCAACATACGGGTCGCCCGAGCTGCTCGTACCTCCCGATGATGGCCATCCGTACAACCTTGAACACCTTCTACTAGGCATGGTTGCACAAGCATCACGCATTGGTATCTGCGGCGCCAGTACCCTTGCACAAACCCCTTTCACGCAACAGTGTGCATCAATGTTCTCAACTCCTATCTGATGTCCGTGGGAGACCGGCTGCAATGTTCTTGTATAACGACGCTGCACTATTTTTGTCTACATCTATAATTTTCAACTCATACTAACACTAAATAAACTATCTAATACTAACACTAAATAAACTATCTACTTCATATACAAAATTTAAAATACAACAAAAAAATTACCTCACAAGAGTCGCTTCTTCCTCTCCTCTCCTACCTCTCCTCCTTCCTCTCCTCTCCCCCCTCCTCCCTCTCCTCTTCTCCTCCCTCTCCTCTTCTCTCCTCTCTTTTATTTCCTCTCTTTCTCCTCTCCTCTGCTATCTCCTTTTCTCTTCTATCCTCTCTTTTGTCGCTTATGTTCACCGCGTGGTCGAGCGGCCTCGGCCGCTTGGCCGCGTGGTCCTTTTACTACGCTTCCAGTCGCCCAACCCTTCGACGATTGGAAGCGCAGTCGCCTAACCGAAGGGCGATAGCAACTGCAGACGCATGACCGTTCGGCGACTACAATAATTCGCCCAACGGCCAACGGATTGCTTGCGTGTCGCGCGGCCGTTGTGCAATAAGCTCCAGTCACCCGACGGTTATGCGACTGGAGCCTATTTTTGTAAAAAAAATTTGGCATGGTATATTTCTTTTATTTCAAATAAAAAAATAGATTATTCATAAAAAAATTCACAATTTCAGTGTGTGCCCATAGGATGCACCTCCCGAGGTTGTCAGGATGCGCCTCGTCGCGTACCTTATTCAGCTCTTTGGTTGGAGGATGTTTCTGGCCACACACAGCGATATTTGCAACACTGAGTTCATCCATCTCGGCGAGTCTTTCGTTAACGTGGAGTTTGCGGCGATGCCTCAGTACAACTGGGGATCAGTCGTCCTGTGCACCACATATCGGGGCTTGTGTGATGCTTGTCAGCGCACCAGTGCTGATACCCTTAACCTGGCCGTCTGCTACGTGCTTCTACAGATGTGGAGTTGGGAGCACTTCCCTCTCGGGCGTCTGGCCATTGTGACACCAGTGCACCCATTTGGCGAGTTCGTTAACCTGATAGATGAGCCCACTAAGGGCTTTCAGTGGAATGGTTGAAAGATCAAGCTCCGTTTAAGTTGGTTTTGGTGTTAATGACAAATATCATAATGAGTTTTTAATGATAATATCATATACCATTATGCTGTTTTGGTGATAATGACAAATGCATATATGATACTAATATGTTTGATTGAGTGTTATTATGATTAGTCTCATTTGAATGAAAAGGTGAAATCAAAAGAGGTATGCATTCGAAATCACTCTCTCATATATTAATGCATTTCTTAGATCCAAAATATATATTGAACTTCACCATTTGTTCAAAATGAATATGTGCATATGTATTCAATATACACACTTGTATGCACACATTTAGGGGGAGCTCTCTATATGTTTCGGAGTTTCATGAGTAAATGATCCATGCTTCTTTCAATATGCATATTTGGGATCTTTAATTTCAAATATATTGTTGAGTATATATATAACTTATGTAGTTCATATATACTCACGTGTAATCGGGTTGTCGACTAACTCCTCTATTATGTGTTAATAGTTGAATAGTCAATGACAACCGGATAAGTAATCTTTGTACTTATCTTAGAGTATACAAATTATTGTGTACAAGTTGTATACTCGCAAATCAATTTTATATCTCATGATTTGTTGAGATTGTCATGAATTACCAAAAAGGGAAGATTGTTGAATCTTGTCCCTCCATTATGTGTTAATGGTGAAGTTTGGTAATTGATAACAATTGTTTTATGGACTAACGGTTTCTATGAGTTGGATGAATAGGTTAGGTTCCACAAAAGAGGATGACTTCATGTGTTGAAGATCATCAAGTCAAGATGTGAGAAGAAAATAGATTCATGAGTTGAATGCTATCAAGAAGATGAAGGCTTCACGTGTTGAAGGTCGTCATCAAGAGATACATCATGAGTTGATGCATGGTGATCATGTGTTGATCAAGCAAAGTCCATCTTGTGTTGATGGAGTTGATGAAAAGATGCATCATGTGTTGATGCATATCAAGATGATGACCCAAGGCAAAGGTATGACTAGTTAAGGCTAAGGATGTGTTCCTAGTCTTTTACCGGTCTTGGTGTTTGGTTGAAAGGTCGGATTGCTAGTATAGGTTGTCGTACTAGTAGTTTGAGTCTCATCATGTGTTGATGGCTCATTCTCACCTCGCTAGCTCAAATTGACATGAGGCTTATATTTGCGAATGTGTTTTGCAAATAGTTGGAGCTCATGTGTTGAATTCTTGTAACATGTGACTATGCATTGCGAATGTGTTTTGCAAGTGCTTGAAGTCCATGTTTCTATTCTTTGTGATGTGAGGCTTATATTTGCAAATGTGTTTTGCAAATGGTTAAAGCCCATATTTAATCTTTGCGTCATGATTTCAAAAGTGTGCAAATGTGTTTTGCAACTTGTTGGAAATTATGGTGTATGCTTGTGTGCATGATATCGTAGTTTGCAAATGTGTTTTGCAAAATATGTTGAGATATCTGCACTGCTCAGAAAAATCAGAACTACCGGCTATGTGTGAGCGGTACTACCGTCAGGCGGAAGTACCGGCATGTGTTGCGGTACTACCGGACATTGGAAGTCCGAGCGGCTCTGTGTGAGCGGCTGATTCGGCGAGCGGAAGTACCGGCTCTTTGTGAGCGGTACTACCGGGGAGCAGAAATACCGGTATGTGTTGTGCGGTACTACCGGACGTCGGAAGCTCCGACCGATCCCGCGGAGCCTTTTTTCCAGAGAGCGCCAAGTTTGGTCTCGGCTCGAGCGGAAGTACCGCGCCGACTTTGCGGTATTACCAGTTAGCGGTACTACCGGAAAAATGAACGGCGGTACTACCGCGCCGACTGTGTAACAGCTAGTTCAGAAGCTCTGACATATCCGTTACAACGCGTCAGATATGGGAGCGGTACTATCAGCCGCAGGCCGGCGGTAGTTCCGCTCGTCCTAAATTTTTCAGGACTTTACTCCAACGGCTAGTTTTTTGTTGTGGGGTAATTATACCCCCTTGTGGCCGGTTGAAGATGTTGCTGGTTGATTCAATGGTGCATGTGTTGCACTCCTTGAGCTAGAGAGAGGCTCTCCACTCAATTGTGCATGTGTTGCACTTTGTGAGGTGTGAGAGAGGAACTAGAGTACATGTGTTGCCTCTAGTGGTGGACTTTGTGTCCAGCGAGCTTGTGCATTCATTGTACGTGGTGGGAGTTAAGCGAGAGGCTTGACTTATTACTCTTGGAGTTTGCCGACTCCTAGACGGCGTTGGAGGCGTCGTGCACTGTGATCTTCTCAAAGAAGTTTGTGAGAAGGCCCGGCGTGTGTGAAGGTTGGAGCTCACCTACCCGGAGCGGGAAAGAGCTACCACTAGTGCATTGAGGTGTTTCGGCTTAATTCGTGGAATCGGTCCAATTCGTTTGGGCTAACCTCAACGTGGATTAGTGGAGAACGGCAACTCTCGGAACACCACGGTAAAACATCGTTGTGTCAATTGCGGTTTGTCTCCTTGTACTCAATTTATATTCAAGCAATTTACATACATAGAATTAAATTGATTGCTTGTATACTTAGAATTGCAAACCCTTGACCTAGAATAGAATTTGGTGCACTTAGGCGAAATTACTTATCGTAGGCGTTATTTGAGCTAAACCAAATTGATTTACGCTTCCGCATTATATACTTGGTTTAGGCAAATAGAAAAGGTCTTGATTTGATAGCAATAATTTGTAGAAAATTTTTAAGACCACCTATTCACCCCACTCTAGTCGGCCTCCTCAATCTTACAATGGTACCCATCTGCACTGGACTAAGGGCAAACCATCGAGGTGCTACTTACTGTGGCACAATGAATTTGAGTCGTTGCATGACAGTGACATCATCTGGGGTCCATGGACTATAGATTTCATGTATCGTGTATCGCAAGCGCGTCCGAGGCTACCATCAGCTGCCCAGAGACACCATCGGCCCTGCAGAATACTTTCAAATACATTCTAAAGCAGGCCAAAAAAATAATACATAACTTGAGCTGCAGCCGTTCGACAGATCACGTCGTGCACATTGAACACCAGTGGAGCCACCATGCTCACCCGCCAAGTCATCGCGATCTAGCGAGTCTAGCCGGTCAGCGCAATCTACCGAGTCTACCTGGTATCGTAGTACTAGCCATCGATCATCCGCAAACCATATCGACGAGGAGGTAACTTATGTACAAATCTATATTTTGTTTTCCTGTTAGGTCTTACAGCCCGTTAACATCATGGTGTTCTCCCACCGCAGGTCCGTCGTCAAGATAAAACACTTTTAACATCCGCACCACCTACACAGATTACCGCTTCCCGTTGTTCATCTTCGCTGCACATCTGGGAGGTACGAGATTCATATTCTATATCCGGAATAGTTATTGTGACTAACATCGTTTCATCTTACAACCTCCAATTCAACGTGAGGGTGATGTCGAGTCCACCGATGATAATACGAGCCTCCCGAATGCTTCTAGGGAGCGGTACACAGCATCAGGGTTTGCAGCGTACGTATGGTAGAGCTCATCGTTCACACCATACCTAGGATTTGGAGACTTCGATGGGAGAGCTCCTCCGGCTTCACTACCACATCACAGTCAAAGCAAGAGTTCCTCTGCACCACGAGAGGGATTTCTAGAGTCCTTTGTTCACAACATTATTTCTAGCGGCCTGCAGTTCAGCATGTCTCAGCTGGAGGACATCGACGCTTACCGGACCTAGCCTGCTATACCTCATCCTACTGGACCACTGTCAGCCACTGAATAAATGGAACGGTCTCCATACCTCCTTCGAACCGAGACGCAAGCTCCGGATAGGCTGACGTACCCCACAGGACATGCTCGTACTCAACAGAAAATAAGGCCACACACGGGAAGGCAGATGCGGCGAGGAGATAGCAGTGGCTCGGATGGGTGAGCCATATCGCATCCCGTGCAATGCGTTTTTTACTATTTCATGTACTTCTATAAATATTCGTGATGTATAAAATTCTTTAAAAAATAGACAATAACTACGACTATATCAGGATGCTACACATAATATTTTTTAATTCTTTGCAGCTCGTTTGCTACATGTAATGACTCCTACAAAAATCGTGAACGTATGAAGTTTTGAGCAACGTTCACAGCGCATAAAGTTGCCAAAAAATTATAAAGTCAAGTACATTGTATCAAGATGTTGCACATAAAATTTCGTAATTTTTGTAGTTCATTTGCTATATTTAAAAATTAAAACATATAGTATACAAAAAATTAAGATAGATAATTAAGTCAACTTAATTACCTGTCGTCTGCCCATGGGTGGACAGTCCGCCTGCCGTCTACCCACATGGTGGTAGGCTACCTACCATCTGGTGATGGGGTGGTAGGCAGCTAGCGCCTGTGGTAGGCCCACGCTTTGGCTTCTATGACGTCACCGCCCGGCCATCGGGCGGCAAAAACACTATTTTTGTCAATACGTCATGCATACTGCTATTTTCATAAATACGGATGCAAACAGTGCCAAATATGCCAAAACTCGTGGAGCGTATACACAAATGGTCTAGCACACATTCAACTTGTCATGACATAAGGCATACACAAATAGTTCAGGACACATTCTTCCCCACTTTAATTAGAAAAAATCAATTTATCAGTGCTTTCACACCACATGTCTTGTATATAACAATTCCTCAGTTCACAGAATCAAGGTTATTGACATAATCAAGGCATACAAATGTTTGCATACAATAATTCTTGCACACACACATTCAGTTCACATAATCCAGGCAAAAAAAAATGCTTGCCCTCTTGCTGGCAAACAAATGCTTCTGGTGCTACCTCAAATTGCTACTACCTCCGATTGCTGCTGACTGAAACTACAAGTTTAGGCTTTAATTCCTCTGCACACTCGAATGTGAATGACAAAGACCAATAGCAAAAAAATTCATTGAATTAGATCCACAACTTGATTGATTGATTGATTCACACTCGGGCTTTAATTGATTGATTTATCCTCGGGTGTGAATGACCAAGCCTTCAACATGTGGAGCACATAACTCAGACATGAATGACCAAGTCGTACCTTAACCAGTCCCTCGTCAAGCTCCGCTGTGCCACCGGCTCCCTTGTCTCCATCGCTGGCCGCTAGCTCGTTTGCACGCCGTGGAGCTCCACCGGTCTGCCGCCTCCCTCGTCACCGTCGTTGCCCATGGGGTTGGCCGTGCGTCGCCTCCTCCCACCGATTTGGAGATTTAGGGTTTATGAATGGGGACTAGATGCATGGCTCAGCGACTGTCATGCGCAAGGGGGCGACGCACAAATGACACTCGGTTCACTTGGCCACACCCCGTGTCAATCCTGGCCACGCGTTCTGCATCGGACGGCTGAAAACCGTTTGAGTGCATGAGTGCACCACTCGTGTGAGTGCACAGCATATGTTCCCTACTAAAATTCATGTGTTGCTGAGATCTGTTTGGAACGGAGAAAATCAAAGGGAATCCCCTTTAAGATTTATACCGCATCCTGTGAAATTCCTTCAATCCTAACACGAGCTGACCTCCATCGATCCCCATATTAGGCACAATATGGGTATTAATGCTTGTTAGAAATCATACGAATATTAGAGGTTTAAAAAATTATGAAAAATCTTCTTTGCTAAATAGAACTGCCCAAGACAAAAATCGAAAACAAGCAAACTGCTTCTTTTTCCCACTATGCTAGTTTCCTAAATCCTGTGCGTGACCATGGCAAGTGGGACCAAGCTAAACATCTCATTAACTCACATAAGTATAATGTTTCTGTGAAACTCTCACTTTGGTTGTTAGACGGATTTTTTCCCCCCGAAGAGTTGATCAAATTTTTCCCTTTATTATTTTTGAGAATACGATTTCACAACTATGCAAAAACCAGCATATATAGGCACACAGCCAGAGACACGGTGAAAACTGCCTTAATGCCAAGATGACACCCCCAATAGTTTTACTGTTCTAATGGACAAAAATTTCCCCTGCAAATTAAGGGCATCTTCTTTTTTGCAGCGGTTTATAGCTTTTGGGCTGTTCGTGCGAGAGATTACAGAGTAATAGAAACTCACGTGTGATTTTTGCCGATATAAATAAAATCGGTATAGTATGTACTACAATTAACTAGTGAATCCTATTTTAAAAAGATATTTCGTTTAAAAGTTAGTTACTGTAGAAAAATCGAAAAACTATTTTTAAAAACCGAAAAGAATAGAACCTAAATAGCAAAAGTCAGTCAACTTGTCGCCTGGTAATGTTCCGCTGAGGCATTGGTATTCCTCCCGTCAACAAATGAAGTAGAGCATCATCTATGATTTCGACTGCTAGTAGCCCAACTAGCAAGGCATTAAGTTCGATTATTCGGGCCACGACCAGGGTTCAAATATCACTATTTGTGTATCAAGGGTAATTGCATGTCATCTTCCAAATTATTTGGGGATTTTTTATACTTGATTACGCGACCCCGTTTTCAAAAAACGGCTTTCTAGTTCGCGGGTGAAGAAACGAAGCCCTGCGAGGACGCGGAGGAGAGGAGCTAGCTAGCAAGGCGAAAAGGACGCGTGAATAAGGACGCAGAGGATTCGAAAGCTCAAAAGTTGAGATAGACGCGCTGGTGTCATCTCCGCTCGGTTGGACTGAAAAGCTATGACTTATGATTAAAATTTTACTGTAGCTGAAAGTGGTTTATTTGACGTAATTAAATTTAAAAAAATTTAAAATAGAAAAAATATGCTATCTCATTACGGACAATGCAAACGAATACGAGAAAAAACCAGCAAAAAAACTCAGAAAAAGGCAAAAGTTTAGAAAAACATAAAATTTATGAATAGTAAAAAATAAGTCAGAAGCTAAAAATTGAAGCTAAAATAAGCAGGACGGCCTAGGGATAAATGGGTTTAGAGAGGGAAAGCATTTTGTCCTCTGCGTCCTTATTCACGCGTCCTTTTCGAGCGGGGAAAGCATTTGCTTCTGGGCTAGAAACAACATCTTTTCCAACGAAGAGAAGAAAAAACACGAGACATCATCTTTTGTTCTGTGCAGGGATAAACATCTCGCCTGGAACCGGACGGTCACTGCCGGTTTCACGGCAATTATGGTCTCTAGCAACCGGTTTATCGGTAAATCTACCGTTGCTTTAGTAGGATATAAGGATAACACGAGATGGAACAAACACTGCATTAAGGGGCCGCTCTAACTAGCTGCGACTTATGACTTTGGATTTTGATAAGTCAAGCACGGGTTAGGCGGGATCGCTTCTCGTGCGAGGCGGCGAAGCCCTAAGCTGGGTGTCCCAACATGCCACTTTGCGCACGCTCCCCACCCCAGCTTCTTTCCTCATTGAGCGGCGCCGTTGCGATCGTTGTCCACCCACTCGCCCTCGTCTCCCCCGTCTGCCACCGGCTCCGCCCGCCGTGGCGAACGGCACAACGGCCACACCCGCGCCGTTTTACATTAAAGTTTTTATTCCTGATGATGAATCTTGTAAATCTTGTCAAGCTTTATATTTTGAGTTGAAGTTTGCTAGAATAATTAATACATCAAACATTGTTCAACTTAGTAATGTAACTGCTTAGCAAGGCATGATTAGCTATTTATTAAATTTTGTTAACTTGAACAAACAACATGACAAAACTGAATTCTTTAGCTAAGTTTTGATTAGAGCGATTATTTCTTGAGATGTGCCATATTTGAATACCTAGTTAAATCTTGATTTTATGTCAAGTATAAGTTTGAGCAAATTTAGTTCCTTTTTGAATTACTTTTAGCTTTTTAGAGATACATGTAGCAAATTATGGTGAAATTGCTAATTTTGTATGCATCTCAATAATTCATCATTGCACTAAGAATTAACTTGGAGAAAGTTTTGTATGACCAAGATTATAAAATCTATTTGAAGGCATGTTATCTTGATGTATTGTCAATGTATTCATAAAGCGAGAGATTGTTAGACTATGTGGCTATATCTAGAATATTTGTGATGATGAATAATTAATGTTATTTATTGATGTTTATTTGACGTGTATGAACTTATATCGGTCAAGTTTGATAGAACTTGTGCCAGAAAAAGATGTTGCTTTGGTCTTTGCATGTTCAGAGTAACTCGGAGATGATCGTGGTCTACAGCAAGAACTGGAGATGGATTAGTGCAAAGTTATAGTCCAGAGGGTCAAGCAAGTCGGAGGGGGATACACGAGTTGGGGCGCGTGGAGATCAAAAATGAATAATACGTGTTAGAGCTATGAAGGTGCAGTTCGGAGACTACGACACGTAACAAAAGTTAAAAACTCATATTACGTAAGGGTTTCAGGTCTCTTATTTGTTAGAATTAAATAAAAACTTGCTTATGCTTTATAAATAGAGATAGTGTTAGAGACAAACCCTAAAGCCAGATAGATATAATTTTTGTATTAGGATTTGAGTGGTGGTAGGACCACACTTTGTAGAAAAAAATTGATAATCCAATAATAAAAGTTAGATTCAATTTGGAAGAAAAAAAAAGCGGGAGTGCTTTGTACACCGGAAAACCGATCTGTGCTCTCAGTAGATCGGGTTTTGCTTCGTTGTCTATTTCTGCCAGGAAGCCATCACGTGAAGATAACAAGGCAAGGCGCACCATGAGGAGACACAGCCAGGAAGCAGCGGTTTCAGCACGTGAACTAGGGAGAAGACCAGAAGGGGTCACGTCAAGTTCCGGCGCACTGCTTCAGTCGATCTTCGTGTCCCGCAGCGCATGCGAAGGAAGCAACGGGAGACTAATCATCCATTTGAAAACGACGTTGGTTTTTCTTTAATTTGCCACGGTATCATCACGCAGGAGATACATCTATGTGAAAGCGATGTCTCGTTTTTTTATTATCTGCTACAGTACATGAGGAGACTAATCACGGTCTTTCTTTAATTTGCTATTTCATTGTTGTTTTTTATTTTTATTTCTATTTTTATGTTGTCGCAGATTTTGGACAATTAGAAGACGATTGATATAAGGAAAAGCTTCTGCTGCGAATTACAATCATTCACATATTTATCTTCTTTGATTGTCATTAACGATCAGGCAGTTAAACGGATTTTTTTTCCAAATAGATGATAAAAATTTTCACTTTATTATTTTTGAGACTACGACTGAGTTTTGCTATTTAATCTGCAGGGGTAATTTTTGCTCATTAGAACAGTAAAATTATTGGGGGATACCTGTCATTGTTTGTCATCTTGGAATTAACATAGTTTTCACCGTGTCTCTCTGACTCTGTGCCTACATATACTATTTTTTGCATGTTGTGAAGGAGTTGCGACTTGTCGCCTGGTAATGTTCCGCTGAGGCATTGGCGAGCTAACAGGTCAGGTCGACGTTGCCATTCCTTTTGTCAACAAATGAAGGCCTGTTGTTTTTTTGCTGCGGTTTATAGTTTTTGACTGAAATTTTTAAATTTTAACTATTTATGGTATAGATTACAGAGAGATCGATATTCACTTGTGATTTTAGCTGGTACAGATGTTAAGCTTTTAACGTGTACTACGTTTAACTTATAGGTCCTGTCTTAAGAAAATACTCCATTTAAAAGTTAGGTACTGTAGTGGCTGCGAAAAGCCGGACGGTTTATAGCCTGCCGAACAGGCCCGAAGTAGAGCATCATCATCTATGATTTCAACTGCTAGTACCCGAACCAGCAAGGCATTTAGTTCGATTATTCGGGCCATGATCAGGGTTCAAATATCACTATTTCGTGTATTAAGGGTAATTGTGGGTTATCTTCCAAATTATTTGGTGGTTTTTTATACTTGATTACGCGACCTCGTTTTCAAAAAAATGGCTTTCTAGTTGGCGGGTGAAGAAACGAAGCCCCGCGAGGACGCCGACGGGAGGAGCTAGCTAGTAAGGCGAAAAGGACGTGTGAATAAGGACGCAGAGGATTCGAAAGGTACGCGCTGGTTCTCTTCCTCTTTTAGGAGAAATTTTGCTGTGTAACAAAGCGACGTGTATAACGAGCCAACGGCGTGACGACACGTGGCGCAAAAATACTGTAGCATAAGGGGAAAACAAAACAGCTGTACCGCAGTGAATTTTGGACACATCTGGCACCGTGGCAACCTAAAATTCCAAATCTGGCTCCCGGTGCAAAAAAATTCCAAAACTGGCCCCCTTCCCGACCACGCGATCACCTGGCGGCAACACACGACGATCGTGCGGTCCGGGACCACACGATCAAGATCTTGTTCACGGGTCGTGCGGTGCGGGACCGCACGACTTCCTTCTTCTTGCCGCCGCAAGACGATCCCGCCTGCCGACCGCACGACCCGCCTCGGCCGACGACCCGCTTCCCGGCAGCATGATCATGCGGTCTTGACCGCACGACCCCTTTGCACTAAATTTTTGTTTAGGGTTTGATATATGTATTTAGTATAAGAATTTATATGTATTATTGAGTTATTTACAATAAAAAATGGATATATGAAATGTTGTTTCAAAAAGTTGAATTTGATGTAGAGTCCATTTATAGCTTGTGTGATTTTGTTGCATTTTAGAAAATTTAAAATTTTGTTTGGTAGAGTACGAACGAAATATGTGTGAAGTAATGATTGATGTATTTGTGATTTTGTAGATTCTTGATCGTGAAAAAATGTTGAACCGACAATAACAATTTTCGATCATGGTATGTTGTTTTATTGTAGGAAATTTAATGAAATTTTTTGAGAACAAGCGTGATAAGAACAATTGGGCGAAAGGAAGGAAAGTGATATTTAACAATGGAAAATGAATGCGAAAAGATGAGGAGATTTTATGTCGATAATTAAAATACACTTCATAATAAAGATATGTTGAACTAGATGTGAAGTAACGATTGATGCATTTGTGTTTTTGTAGATTGTCGACCGTGAAAATATGTTGAGCCGACAATTTTGTAGGAAGGCGACTTGAGTCGATCCCCAATGAGTTTGTAGAGTTTTGTCAATTTTGTACTTTTAAACCGAAAAAATTAGGAGTAGTTGTAATAAAAGTTTATGTTCATCAGTATGTTGTAGGTGCGTAAAAGTTTGAGATAATTTTTAAGAGCTATTGATCGTAGAACGATCGATACATACAATGGTAAGTGATATTTTGATTTTAGTGAGAATTAGTGTACCGAGAGAACCAAGATATTAATATTGGTAAATGACTTGCAATCTGAATCATTGAATGCGAAAGACGAGATAATAAACTTCATAATACTGATTGGGAGTAACATGTCACGTACATTTTATTACATGCATAAGATATAGCATGATATGCGACTAATGTACCCAACTTCGTGACGATCTCTTGTGTGGACCGGGCCACTTTCCTTCCTTGCCCGCCGACGTTGAACTCCTCCGCGCCTCTTTTGCCTTAGCCGCTATTTCCTCTTTCTCTCGCGCCCTCTCGCGAGCCTCCCTCTCTCTGCGTGCACGCATCGAGATGGGCTTCGAGTCGCGTTGTATCGCAGGGTGTGCTCGTGGTCGTGGCACTCCTCCCGCAACAACTCCTTGTCTGTTTGACATTCCACTCCTCAAGTCGAGGGTCCATTGGTCGCCAGGTGGATCTCAAGATCGATCCATTTGCGGTAGCTACATAGGGCTCGAGACCGCAAAGCGAGGGAGAGATTGTTAGTACGTGATGTGAAGGAGAAAATGTTGGGAAAAATGGTGCATGTGTTCGTTACCGGTTCCCGATAGGATGAGGTGTCAAAACGGCGGTTGGGGTATTCACCGGAGTAGTTTGCGCAACCCCGATGCGCATACCCGGATGATCGTTCGTTCGATTTGATGAACTTGCACGTGTCCCGCACCAACAAAGGGGTGTCTCCCCTCGGTGGGAGTTGTGGCGAACGCTTGTTGGGGATGTCCGGGATGGGGTTGTTGCTCGCTGTCGCTCATTGCGGTGGAGTCGACGTGGCCGCAGCAGCCTTTGCTTGTTCCTCGCGAGCCGCAGCCCCTTGCTATGTTGCGTGTCTTCTCCCATTGTGCCTTCTTGCGGGTCTCCTCCTTAGCCTTCCGCCTAGTTTCATTTATCTTGTCCGCGAATTCCTGCCAACTCTTTATATTCTTGTTGTTCATTTCGACGTGGAGAAGGAATGTAAGATGTAGTGTTAGATGGTCTAGTGCTCTCTTGCAGACGCATTGCACGTCAATTTATAAGGCGAAGGGTAGCCATGTACTTTTTGTGGCATTGCGCAAAGGCGGGATCTTTGTCACGCCATCGCGCAAAGTCGGCCTCTTTGTCACGTCATCGCGCAAAGGCGGCCTCTTTGTCACATCATCGCGCAAAGGCGGCCTCTTTGTCACGTCCATCGCGCAAAGCTGGCCTCTTTTGTCACGTCACTGCGCAAAGCTGGCGTCTTTTGTCACGTCACTGCGCAAAGCTGGCGTCTTTTGTCACGTCACTGAGCAAAGCTGGCGTCTTTTGTCACGTCACTACGCAAAGCTGGCCTCTTTTGTCACGTCACTGCGCAAAGCTGGCCTCTTTTGTCACGTCACTGAGCAAAACTGGCCTCTTTTGTCACGTCACTGAGCAAAGCTGGGCTCTTTTGTCATGTCACTGCGCA
This sequence comes from Bonia amplexicaulis, assembly GCA_036346245.1. Classification (NCBI taxonomy): domain Eukaryota; kingdom Viridiplantae; phylum Streptophyta; class Magnoliopsida; order Poales; family Poaceae; genus Bonia; species Bonia amplexicaulis. Next base: position 21,298,662 of record CM070735.1, on the reverse strand, counting down.
AAGCTGGCCTCTTTTGTCATGTCACTGCGCAAAGCTGAGCTCTTTTGTCATGTCACTGCGCAAAGCTGGCCTCTTATGTCATGTCACTGCGCAAAGCTGTCCTCTTTTGTCATGTCACTACGCAAAGCTGGCCTCTTTTGTCACGTCATTGCAGTAAGTTCTCTTGTTTCGTATAAATAGCACGGTTGGGGTCCCATGATATTGTAGGCAGCGAACCGTGCAAATCGAAAAAAGAAGTGTGTTCTCTTCTGTGGTGAAACATAATATGTCGGAAGCTGAGGGGCCGATCGGATATGGGTCATCGAAGGAAGACCTTCCCTTGGAAAGGAGGGAGGTATTTGGTCCACACTACCGCTTGATACCAAGTCGGCGTGCTCAACCAAAGATGGCGAAGTGCCGACACAATGAGGACGCGGTTGTGCAGGCCCTCGAAGGCCAGTTCGATGGCGGGCGACGTTTCTTCCGATGCCCATGATCCGGGGTAAAAAGTAGTAAAAGTACTTTCTTATTTCTTATGTAGGCTGCATATTTACCCTCCTTTCCTGCAGATGGCGAAATACGAGTTCTCCCGGTGGATCGACCCTCCCCACGAACGTTATATTGTCAATTATGTATTCACATTATGGCAGCGAATATTTGAGTTGGAGGAGCGAATCGAGACCCTCAATGAGGAGAACATCGACCGCCAATGATGCAACGCCAACATGTGGAGTAGAGAGAGTGATTAAGTTAGTAATGTGTCGTATGTAATTTGTTGTGTTCGTTGTTGTGTTGATGGTGTGGCGTTGAGCATGTTGTTTTGATTTAATTTCTTGCGTGTAGTACTGTACATATTGTCTGTATGTGCAATGTATGTTTTGTTTCGTGTTGGCATTGCGTCACGCATTCTTATTGTGTGGACTCTATGACTGAGGCCCCCCGAGCCTATAAGAGGGAGCCATTCCTCACCTAGCCCCCCCATTGTTATCCCTCACCTCCTGAATTAGTTCTTCCCATTCTGTGTAGTTTTCATTCCATCTCACTCCCCTGGACGCTGATATGAGTCATCTCAGCACCTCATCGTCCGCTCTCATGGTGATTTGCCCAAAATGCAACACGGTTGTTAGACGTAAGACCTCACACACGGCCACGAATCCTGGGCGGCACTACTACAAGTGCCCTTTCACTCGGTGAGTACGATTGTTTGGGTTCATTCAAATCGTGCGGGCATGTTTGACAATATTGTTCTCCGAACGCAGAAGCCCCGTGGTTGCCGATTCTCGGTGTGGGAGGATGAAATGGCGAGAGGGGCCGACATTGCGAGGCATGAGAGAGTTGTCGTGGGGGTAGCGACCCTGTCGAGATGCGCCATCGTTTTGATAGACTGGAGTGGAAGATTAATTTAATGTTGTGTGCTATTTTCTTTCTTGTGTTTATTGTTATCGTTAAGGTGTAGTGTTGGAGGTTATTGTTGTGTTTATTGTTATCGTGTGTCTTAGTGCTGGAGGGTTAATGTATGTTTGTGTGAAGCAAGATGTAAATAAATAATTTGCAAAACATGCCATGGATATGTATTACACATACGTACATTTCATAAATAGTTACTGACAAACCATGAGATGTTACGAAATCGAATTACAAAACTCATTATGGATCTCGTCGCCGCCTCCTCGGACGGCGTATGTGCTCCTCGGAGAAGGTGAACTGCTAGGGAGTGCGGTGCATCTCGAAGGTCATCTTTGCGAGGCCTGCGTCCGAGGTGGTGCCGGGTACGACTGCGTGGGGAGGTCCGTCGGATGGCCGAGAATAGAGCTCAGCCAATCGGTCGACGAGGGGTCTATGTCCTGCTGAGATGTTACATATGAATTACGCCATGCACAGCGTTGTTAGTAATACATAGTAATATCAAAAGGCATTTACCTGCGTAGGCTGAAATGCCGATGACCCACCGTACTCCTGCACCGTGTAATCTTGGTAGGTCTGGCCAAACCACTCGTGCTGCTCCTGCAGGCTGGACTGACCACCATGAGCGAACGCGGGACACGGCACCTCCGACCGCCGTCCGAGTCGGGTCGCCGCTCGGAGATCGGGCCGTCGGCCAGCGAGATTGTTCGCTCCCGTACTCCTCGTGATGATGATGGCTGCAGCAGGGTGCTATCCTGTCGCAAATGCTGAAGGAAAAAGATGGGGTTAGAGATAAATGGCAAATGAGTGCATGAACAAATAGGTGGCAAATGCCGTACCGCCGGTCCGAACCGCGTGGACGACGAGCGAGCGAAGCTGGGTCGACTGCTGGACTGCGATGGACGTGACGATGATGGACGTGCTGATGGCACTGCTGACGGTGGCGCGGAGGGGGGTGGTGGTGGTCGCCCCCGTCCGCGACCACGTCGTGCAACAGCGTCATCTCTGTGGTGACCACAACTGATGGTCCGTATGGCGGATCTGGCGTCATCATATATGTTGCGCATCGAAGTGAGCAGACGATCAATTGAATTTGCTCTCCCACGATGGAGAGCCTGAGCTGCCTCGTCGTGGATACGATGCAATCGGTCGAACCGATTCTGTAGTAACCGCTTAAAACATAATCCTACATGTTAATTACATACTAATCTCTTACCGTCTCGTCGTGCCGTGCCGCTCGATGCCGGTCTGGACCTGCCTCTATAGCAGCCTCGTGTATGGTCTCAACTGGACGCTGTGGCGGCGCCCCAGTAAGCCTACTGCGGGTGCGTGGAACGTACCACTCGAGGTATGTGCTATACGTGCCGAGGTCGTACGGCCGGGTCTCCTCCACAACCATCGTGTCCGCGTGGTCACGCCACATGTCTGTCCACTCCCGTTGTACGCCTCTCCAGTCTTCGTTCGCTCGCCCTCTCCTCGATTGCCTGCAAGTTAATTGAGACATCCACAATTAGTAGGGGCACAAAGTAATGCATTAATTAAAGTTACTGTGAAATCACATACCGTGGGTGGTGGGTGCAAGAGGCGTCTGGCGGGGTGGGACAACTGGTACATGCCGAACTGCCTCATGACTCGCTGTGGGTTGTATGGCTCGACGCAGTGAGGGAACACCAAGTGGCAAGTCGTCAACCAGTACATGTGATCCTGCCCGCACTGAGATGATAATCCGTGGGGGGCCGTGTCCATAATGAACGGTGGAGTCCATGGCCACCAGACTATCTCTACCTCGTGGAGTGTCTCGAACATGTTGTGGAACTCCGGGTACGCACGTCTCGGTCTCTCCTTGGCCCACCGCAACCGAGCATGTGTCCAACGCGTACCCATGGTGGGCTCATCGACGGGGTTGTCTCCATTAACAAGGCCGTACAAATGCGGGCTGAACTCGTAAGGGTGCACAGAAGTACCAAAGTAAGGCCTGCCAATGGGGAAGTGTTCACACGACCACAACTGAAGAAGAACGTAGCACACGGCTAGGACCGGCTCGTAGGTCATAGTACGCTGTGAAGCATCACACAAACCTCGGTATGTGGCGCTAAGAACAGCTGATCCCCAGCTATAATGTGGCACCTCACCAGGCCAGCCATCCGCCAATGACTCCGCTAGATGTATGTAGCTAGGTCAGATGAATCTCCGGTGGTGCTAGGGAACAAGACCCACCCGACGTAAATAGCAGTGCGCAATGAAGTGGGTCCGCACCTGGTCCTCATGTGCGAGAGCAGGACATGTCATGTACCGACGAAGCCATCCATGTGGCACACCGCCACGTTGTCCGGATCGGATGACCGAACCGGCGAGCGGATGGACCTTCCAATCTGCGACCTTGGGGTGGCACTACAAAGCGGCACCACGGAGGGTAGACCTGTAAGCATTGTCACATCCTGCAGAGTAACCGTCAGCTCGCCCCAGCGGAAGTGGAAGGTGTGAGTCTCCGGCCTCCAGCGATCAACGAGAGCGGACAACAACGGCGCATCAAACTGCAACGCGTGCGGTACATCCAACATGCGGGCAATAGGCAGCAGCCCGGTGTACCGCAGTAGTGGGATGTACCGGCGGGTCGAGGCCGGTGCTCTCGGGGCTCCTAAGGATCAAGCTCGGAGGCCTGTCTCCGACGACCACGATAGGCATCGGTGCCGCTCATCCCACCGGGGGTCAAGCAACTCGTAAGCCATCTCCTGTCAAACAAGGAAAACAAGTGAGTCTACATTGATAATATAATGTGCAACAAATGACAACATAATTAACAGCAAACGTAACGACAGCGAAACGTGCGGAATGTACGAACACATACATCAAATGTGCACACAAATATGACCCAGACAACATCTACACATACAGAATGTACACAAATAAACATACGGAATGTACAAAAACATAAAATGTGCGTGACATACAGACATAGAACCAACAATACATCGTACATCTCCTCAATAATGTAAGGAACTCGCAACACATGGCGACCTTGCGCATCGCAATGCACGTAACACATCAACACATGGAAGGAACCAGCAGAGTACAACAAAATATTGTATTTGCTACTACGGAGGGTTGCATGATGTCGGCCTGTTTGGGCACTGGCTGAGGGAGTGCCCAATCGTCTTGCATAGCCTACACTTTGGCCGCCGAACTCGATCCCCACGCTGGCTGTCATCCATGTCATTGCGGATGCGACGGCTTTGTCGTCTGCCACGACCGACATGCTTCAGTGCATCGTTGGGCACCCACTTTGCCTCCCCTGGCCATAATTCTCTATAGTGCATGTATACCCGTATGAATGAAACTCGCACTCGTGTTGCATACAAGTGTCGCATGTCGTAATCTTGTGAGATGTCTTGGTCGACGCTTCTCGCCATACCGCAGCAGTCGCATACACATGGGAGCACGGTTTGTGAAGAAGCTGGGGCTTGTTGCAGGTTCATCAATCGTGCATACGTGTTTGCGATCCCCTCTGATGTGACCCATGACGTACTTCTGCCTGAGGCGAACCTCGAACTTGTTCCTTAGGCCATCAATGGGCCGAACAATGTGGGAACGACTCTTCTCCATCTTTTTCCCCATATACGCTTGCATTACCTCAGAGTATTGCTTATTTTCGTCGAGGTGCTTCTTCGCCATCATGGCTCTATTGACAAAATACCCGACAGTACGGTTCCAGCTCTCGTCCACGATTGCCGTGATTGGTAGAGATCTGACGCCCTTCAAGACTCCGTTGTAAACCTCCGACATATTTGCTGTCATGATCCCATACCTCGCCCCCCCCCCCGGTGTCGTGCAACAAAGACCATATCTCCAAGTCGGTGCATTTGATTGAACCCATTGTGTGAACACCCCAACTCTTGTGGAGCCTCCTCCACGGCCCCGACTCTGTCTCGGACATGCTTGCTAGCCTCGATCGAGTTGCCTCCACAAGGTGTCAAACTTCCGCTTCTGGTTCTGCACACATAGCTTCTTAAACATCTTCATTAAGTCCTTGCTACGGAACCTTCTGTGGAAGTTCGCTGCAAGATGCCTCATGCACCAACGGTTCTTCAGATCATTCCACTGGAAGGGGGGCTGCGTCCCATTCTGCATCGTTCTAACGCAGACAGCAAGCCTGCATTGCGGTCCGAGATGATACACACTTCGGGACGACCTTGCACTATGGCCTGCTTCACATTGGCAAGGAACCAAAGCCAGCTATCCGTATTCTCATTCTCCACAATTGCAAATGCCACTGGGAGCAACTGGTCATTTGCGTCCGCTGCAACTGCGGTGAGGATACGACCCTTGTACTTGCCGGATATGAACGTCCCGTCTATCGTTAGCACCGGACGGCACGACCTGAAGCCTTGTATCGCCTGATGGAAGGCCCAGAACACTCTGTCAAGAATATAACGATTCGGGCCTCCGTAGGATGAACCCTCTCACGCTGTTAATGTACGTGCTCGGATTTGATTACGTGATTTGCTGCAGATTCTTGGGACCAGTCGTGCGCCTCCTCGACGTCCCAAACATACGGTGCAGCACCTTTCGTTTCGCCCTCCATGCCTTCTTGTAGCTCACTTCAATCCCCTCCGAATTTGCTACTTCTGCCATTATAACCTTCGAAGAAATGGATACATCTGCCACGATGAGGTGGCTCACCAGCTCCGCAACATATGCTAATGTCATGTTGCGGTGCCTACGTACTGGCCCCGCAAGCTCGCATATCGTGATCATGCGACCGTTATCCGAACTCGGTGCGCGCCTTGAACCACGTGGCACGAACTTTACCAAAGACAGACCCGTCAACACACTTCACAATGTACGTGTGCGGGTTTAACTCAGGCACCCGATACGTCCGGCTCATGTTCACGGCGTATCTAGCAATAGCTCACGGACAAAGACTCTTATTACGGAAGCACTACCCCAAAATGAGTGTGCCTCGCCGAACCCCATTCTCCTCCTCCTTTGTGGCGAGAACTAGGGATGCCGCCGCGTTGTCGCCCGATCTGGATGACACGTGACGCACCGCTCGGTGGTCACAACACCACCTACCACCCTCCAATTGCAGCCGCCATCATTGTCCTCTCCAATCGCCTGTTTCCTCATCCTCCTCCTCGCGCCCACTTCTTCCACCGGTCCCCAAGGTACTCATGACATCAATACAAAGTGCCCACCACCTCTCCTCCACACCTTCGTTGGCTTGGAAATTCTCCGCACGCCTCCTGAGGTCTTCATCACCCACTTCCTCGCCGACATCTTCTCCCGCAGAAGCGTCTTCATGACCGCCCAAGATGAACCCAGGCACTATATCGCACACCGCATCGTAACCACCCATGGCGGATGATTCTCATCCTCTCCACGAACTTGACATATACCATTGGTCCGCATATATCGCAAGATCGTGGTTGCACACAACCTCCATGTAGTTGGCCCACGAGGCATCGTTGGTCACCTTGGTTGCCACATTCTCTCCCCGCATCACCCACCATTGAGGCATAGACTGCCTCGATCCGTAACTTCTTCCTTGCGGTGTACCAATCGAACGCCGAACGGACACACCTCCGTAGGTCAGACAAGGTCATGGCGTTCAGACCGGGTGCCCGGATCACGGTCCGGTCACAATTAGACATGTCCGCCCCATACGGCCCGTCGCGTACGAGATCACTCCCGTAGAATACGAACAAGTCTTGAATGTCAGCCATGACGTACCTAACATAAGTGCACAATCAACCATCTCAGTACACAACATGCAACAATCGTATCATCACACCCCATCGCCCCATTGTAACATTAACGGTCGGCGGTATTTATAAATCTATAATTTACTTCTACCTATTTTACTTCCAAATTCTAGCATACATCAAATTACATATTCATTTCATTTTATTTCCATTTCTAATACTGAATGAAAATTGCATTACAACGTTATTTTATTTTCACTATTGTTCTGCATTAAGCTTGTTACAATTCATGCAAAAAAATGCAATAAGTAATTTCTCTTCATTTCTTTCGTAATATTTTACTTAACGCTGTCTTTCACTAACCAATTTCATTTCCATTTTTTCTATTAATGCCAAATTCCCATTACATATTAAGAGCATAATCAACCATCATAGTGTAAAATATGCAATAATCGTACCATCAAACACCCACTACCGTACTTTATTTTCAATTTATTTTTACCACCTACCGCACTATATCCACTTCTTCCCTAACCGTACTAATTGTATGTTTGTAAACCTGTTACTATTGTTATCACCTACAAATGCTCTAAAAATATGTACTTTCTCACCCTTTACACATCTACAAGTTCATATTTTCGCACAACATGAAACTACATTACAATACGTATGATCTCAAAAAACAGAGTACAACATTACATACACTACAATACATCATGCCTAACATATGTAAGATTTGCTACAAATACATAGCTATTAAAGGTGGACATAAAATAACATTAACCAAAGATAGTTTGCTTAATTATAAACTAATGACATACATAAAATATTAGTTCCACGGGTACAAAACTTACCTCTTCTTGAAGCTCACAAGACGATCTACAACTTTTCTACTTGCCAAATCCACGATTCCAAACGAAATCAACTCAAATCTTCCTTCTTTCGCTCCTCGCTTCATCGCCTCCTCGCCTCGCTCGGTCTTCACTCCCAAATGCAAATGAGCTTCAGATATGCATCCGTTCTTTGAGCCATATAAATGTGCGCAGGAGATGTGTTGCGAGGGCCATGCAACCGGCCGCAAACGCGTGTTCCATGCTCGTGAAAAATGCAACCCGTCTTCGCCGCTTTCGGCGGAGGGATTGGGCAAGACCAGACGTGCGGTCGGCAATAATCTCGCGGTCGGGGTCGTGCGGTCGGCGGCGGGATCGTCGGCGGCGCGCGCAAGACAGAGCGCGATCGTGCGGTCCCGAGCCGCACGACCGATGAACGATCTTGGTCGTGCGGTCCCGACCGCACGACCGCCGTGTCGCGCCGGTGATCGCGCGGTCGGAAGGGGCCGATTTGGAATTTTTGCACCGGAGCGAGTTGGAATTTTAGGTTGCCACGGTGCCAGATGTGTCCAAAATTCTACCGTAGTGCTATAGCTCGGGAAAAATTTACTTTTTCTGCAATGCTACAATGTTTCTACAGTATTTTTGATCCTCGTGTCGTCATGTCGTTGGCTCGTTATACAAGTCAGCTTTGTACTCCGTTACACAGTAAAATTTCTCCACTTTTAGAGCTAGGAACATCTGCCCCTCCCCTCCTTTTTTTGTTTTTTTTTTCTTTTAACTTCGATTTCTCTACAAATCAAAATAAATGAAACGGTTTCTTCAAACGGTTTCTCGAATTTAAAATTGTATGTATCGTTTACCAATGTTTTGAAAAACACAGACAAAATTAATCGATGATAACCCAAAAAACAGGACCGAATGAAACTTTTGAGCCAGAAACAGCAACTTTTCCCACGAAGAGAAAAACTTGCTGTTGCTTCTTCAGCAACATCAACGGCAATCATGGTCCCTAGCAACCGGTTTATTGGTAAATTTACTGTTGCTTCTTCAGTAGGATACAAGGATAACACGAGATGGAACAAGCACTGAATTCAAGTAAGCATGGAGAGAAACTTGACACAACCGAAAATTCACCGGACGTTGGCATTTTGGCCGGTAGCCGGCTATTGGCTTTGCCCAAATTAAATGACTTTTAACTTGGTTTTTTAACCGGGTCAGGTACAGGGGACAAGCAGCATACGACTTGCTCGGCTTCGCCTGCATGCTTCCGTCAACGAGATCGTCGAGATGGCTTCTACAGCAATACATGTGATTCGTATAAATCCTTCCAAAAAATAACTCAACCCATCTTCTAAAATTTTTTTTAAAAAAACTCAAACCATAGCTTCTGAAAAACAACAATCATTTACAAATAGCTCGCAAAATCGCAACACATTCTTTGTTATTTTACCAAACCAGTGATTCTCCAAGGAATATGGTCGCAGTTGTAAGACATTTACGTACTTCTCACAATGCAACCAACTATGTATAATAGTAGGGTAGAATGCACTGCCGCGCTCCCCCTGGCGGTGAGGTTGAGACGACAGAATCACAAATCTTCTATACAACCATCATATAATCTGTTACAAAAAAAAAAATGAAATGAAAGCTACTCTACAACGTTTCTTACAAACAACCCCCAGACCCAAAATTCCATAAATAACTGCTGTGACCTGTGCCATGGAATTTCCGTACATCAGTTTGGGAAGGGCGAGCTTACAAAAACCGCAAGGCGCTTCAATTTCCTAGGCTTAAAGCCGTTGCACCAGCAACTGCTAGGGTTTGCAGCAAAATGCTAGAGACCTACTGATCATTGTGCCACTGGGCTTGAATATTCCGGTCCATTCTCCAAAGAGGTTATGCTGGATGACCCTGCCGATGTCACATTGCTGTATGAACCATTCCTTGTGGATTTAGGTTGGGGTTCCATTTCTCTTTGCCTCTCCGGGGCTGCAGGACTTTGCCCCTCGTCGGCTAATCTCTTCAGAATGTTCATTATTGTGGGAACAAATTTTGTGGACAGTGAAAGGAGGGCTGGAAGCTGTATAACATTGCAAGGATAAATCGATAAGATATCTGTTTTAAGACATTCTTTATGAGGCCTGAAAAATAGCATGACAAAACTGTGGTTTCAATACTCACAAATCCATTTTGGAACTCCCTGGCAATGTCTAGCTGTACCCACATGGCTTTCCCAACAAGGAAAGCGACAAATATGACAGCCAAGTAAAACGGATTCCTGTCGTTCAAATGAAAACCCAGTCATGTCAATTGTGTGGATGCCTTAACCAACACTCTATGTGTATGACTCTGCAGACAAAAGAAAATACCTCAGCAATGTCATAAACTCATTGAATCCAAGGATAGCCATTGCGGCAAGCGCCCATGGAGGTGGCAGCCAGTTGTTGTTCCTCTTATTTGCTTCCTGATGAATGTAATAGTAAACAGTTAGTACATACATCATTTTATACCTAGTGGGTAAATCTCACTTCACAATATTTCAATTTTCAAGTAACAAACAAAATCAAGGGCTTTGATATGACAATAGCCATAGGTTTTAATAGATGGCAATGAATAACTGTTGAAATGGAGCTTGTGGAGATACCTGAGCAGCTATGGCCTGAGTGACAGTATATTCAGTTTCAGCCTTAAATTGCCTCCACAAAGATTTGCACTGGACAGGTGTAATTAATGTTCTCTCCTCTGGAACCTGCATGCCAATGGCGTCTATTGAGCAAAACATATGCTTTGTACTTGAAGATGTTAAGAAGTGAAAAACTGCTTGGTGCTTCAGCAGAGAAACATGGATAAACTTACACTTTCCCAAGAGCTGGAGGCGAGTGGATCAAACGATTGGATACTCCTATCTGTAGTCCCTGGCTTCGCAGTGTCAACTAGAGCAAGGGATAGAGTGTTTTCAATGTTGTCACCATCCTCGCCCAACCGAATTGCAGCCATTGTAGAAAGCAACTTCATGGACTGTAGAAAAAAGGGGGGAATAATAAGTTTCAGTTCCTAAACCAACTCCTTTGTGTTTCAAATAGACAGTATTAACATTTGACATACAGCTGAACGTGCAGTTTTAGTAATGGCTTTTATGTCCTCCTTTCCTGTCCACACCCTTGGCATCGAGTCAGCATCACGGCTGAATAGTGTCGAGAACCTGAACATTTTTCTCCATTTAGTCTTTGTACAGAAACATGTCTCTTTGATTTCAATATGGAGAGCAGCTCACCTGTCCTTCATGCGAATCAAGACCCTTCCAGCTTCTTCTTTTGCCTTTGATTCAACAACACTCCTTCCATGATTCTCCATTTTCAAAAGCAGTTCTTTCTCAGTAGCATCATCGAGTTCAAAAGCCAAAAGAGCAGATTCAAGACCCGAAACAGCAGCTCTTGTCTCACGTTGAAGAAGCTTTCTAATAGCTGGCCAGGTATCTTCACTCGCTGAATCTAGAAGAGCTTCGACCGGTTCTGCCAGAGCTTTGGTAAGCTGCCCCTGAAATAACATATCTCAAATAAGACAATAGCTCTGTATTTTGTCGTGACAGCTATCTTGGCCATTTGATCAGATAAACATACGAACTGGAAATAGGGAGCAACCTCATATTTGGCACAAAGTTCAGACAGTTTTGTAGCACGAACTGACACCACATGTGCCTCAATGTCACGCTTAAGCTTATCCTTAACTTTTGAGGGGTTCCATTTCACTTGTTGAATAGCAGCATCTGTCAAAGAATATCCACACGTGTGAATGTGATAAGACACATGCATTTGGGCAGATAAGGAGTGGAGTGCAAACTAACAAGTACCATTCTTTAGAATAAGAGTTTCTCAGAAGTTCGTCTTCAGTAGTAGCTAATATTACAGTTGGTGTTTGAGTAGAGGCTCAGACGATCAATATGGTCTTAATCACAAATGCTCTAAAAAGCATAAACACCACCAGAAATTTAGTGTTGTTTCATTACAAGATTTAACTCACTATTTAGTATTTATGGTATGTTTCCCACCTCAGCTGGCTGGTACCATTTCCGAGCAGGAACGAGAAATGTACCTGGTCGTTTGAGGCGTTTAAATGCCAAAATTAAATTCCATACAGAAATGGAAACCACCAAGAAAATATCCAGTAACCAGTGGTGAATGGTTAGCGCTCGGCAGATGACTGAATTGGAATATACATTACTTTGAGTAGTTTCCGCTTTTTATTCTGGAAAGATGCCCACTGGATTCTAGTTTAATTTTAATGACATAGCCGGTTTCCACTCCCAGTCCAGGCTAATAACATGACCAGTTCCCGGAGTTAACTGACTGGTTACCAACATAAGTCTGCTGCTACAACAGTGGATCACTATTCGCTACATAAAAATATCATGTGCACGTAAATGAGTAACATTCCTGAAAACATACCTTCAGATCCTTTATCAAACTTCTCCAAGAAAATCTGAGTACAATTACGAGCAGCAACAGCAAATCCTTCCTTTTCTAGGGACTTGTCAAAGGACTCCTTGAATGCTTCTAAAGTTCTAGTCCGTAAATGAGCCAGAAGAGATTGGTAGGCAGGATTAACAAGCTAGAAGGAGACAAAATGGGCATTGGTGTAAGAATTAATTCAACCAAGAGAATGCTTACCGGTAATAACAAATGCAAGATACGAAACAACAATGAGACAATCAGCGGAACATGAAATAAGATCAATGAACAAAAAATTTCAGTTGGGATTGTGTAAGCAAATCTAGAAAAATAACACAACTTGTGGCAGGAAAATGGATACACTAGAATGTTCTTGGACTCGATGTTTGATTTCCAATTTTGCTATAAATCACTTCCACTAATCTCTTACAGAAAATATGGTAATCCGTAATCAAGAATGAACATCGAGATTTGTCCCCCGCATAAAATTCCAGAGTACTGGTATGGTAAACGGAGATGGACTGGTTCATTTTGTACATACCAAAAATATCCATGTCAACTCGTGATTAATGTTAGGAAGTAAGGAGCAGGGCAATTATCATATGATACAACAGATAAAAATGTGACTGCTGTAAAAGTTCAAAAGTATGGGGAACCTGCAAGAGTTTAGACTCAAGTTGCTGTCTTTTCGAAGTTCTGACACCTTCATCAAAATAAATAGCCTCCGTGTCATACCTACAATTTGTAGAAAACAAAATCATCAAATGCAAGGAATTTTTTCCCAGATCCTTAATATAACATATGCCAAGAAATAAGCATGGTTCTCACATCTCTGATGGATGATAACCTATGTAATTAGTCTATAACAGATGAATATTTTTATTGCTGTTTTGCATTTGCTAACACCCAATCCTACTTGACATGAAAAGTTTATTACGGATAGCAGGAAAAGGAATACACAGGAGTCCAAACCAGGACCTGGTACTGGACTCCGCTGGTTTGCAGTAATTGATCAATTTCTACAATTTTATTGAAAACAAGTGACTATGTTTTTCACTTGGATAAACTTGGCTAGAATCAACCTAACTCGACTACAAGAGCCTGGCCGATCCCACCACCCGCCACAGTAACCAGCTGGTCCCTGCCAAGTTTTCTGACTGGTAAAATGTTAATGAACTCACTCTGATAAACATCTATCAAGAAGGCTGCTGATCTTCTTCCCAAACCCTGGTACGTAGTCATGTTGAACAGCCTCCTCAAATTGTCGCCATTCCTTTTTATATATATACATATAGTATCAGTTGATTTCATAAATCTATGGAACAGCTATCAAGCATAATATGTACTATAATCACCTCATCAGCTGTAAAACTGGCAACTTTCTCATTACCAATTTCCTCACAACGCACAGTGGCCACCATAACCTGAATTGATGCATAAAAGATATGTCAATATACATGATGTTAATATGCTCAATTGAAAAATGGAGGATGCTCACTTTATGGGCAGGTAGATCGAGGTCTTTGTTCTCCTTAATGACCTTCCAAAATTGCTGTGAACTAAAAGTGAAACCTGAAGCTGGGACAACACCACGCCGATCCCCAGCAAGTCCACCAGGAGCAATAGAATGTTGAAACCTCTCTCTTAAACTGGCAACCTTCAGAAAATTAATTTACTATTAGACATAGTCCTAGAAAAAGATCAGCAACAAGCACAAAATTAGTAATTGGCATCATAAACCAACCTGCTCTTTGAATAACTCCTCTTTTTCCTCATAACTGGAGAGGGCCACAACTTCTACCTGGATGTAGAAAACAAACACACTTGATAGTAAGTCTAGCATAATACATCAACAACCAGAAGGATTAAGCTATGGATTTTACATTGAAAAATTCACTAAGTGGAGTCTCTTTATGGGCATGGGGTTTAGGAACAGCATCCCAAATCTGCAAAAAAAAAAGAAAAAAAAAGAAAAGAAAACAGCTTAGCCTATTGAGCACACAAAGAAAGGTCAGGCACAAACAGGAAAGGTCAGGCACAAACAGGAAACAGACTATCTAGTAAACACATACCTTCTGAATATCCTCCCTTAGAATAGGTTCAAGATTTTCCAAAGGTGTCTGAAACCAAAAGGGGCATATATTGCCATACACAGAATTAGGTATGGACAATACACGATTTGCTTGGGAAAGTATCATAATTCTTAAAAACCTAAATTGGAGACTAACAAGCCCTCACCTTTGATTTGTCACGAATAACAAATAACAATGCCGTTTTGCGAGGACTGAACAACCTCATCATGACCTATACAGATAGAAGCAAAATGAGGACATGATAATGCCTCCCATTCCACAGAAGAATAAGAAACAAATAAAATATGGTAACTTCACATTGTAGTATTAACAAACTAACCTGGAAAACGGTCTTCAGAAGAGGCTTGTTTGCAGCCTGTTCTCTACCAATGTCATGACACCACCTATGGAAGAAAACAAAACAATCACTCAATGCAGTATCCAATTAGGAAATAATAAGTCCAACATCCATCATTTAGCAAAATAAACTTACATATTAATTAGGAAATAATAAGTCCAACATCCATCATTTAGCAAAATAAACTTACATATTGATCAACACAATGTCTGAAACAGCCAAAGCAAACAACGCACTTTGCTTCTCAAAGGCTGTGTCATCCTGAAATAACATAGATGAATTAGACAAGTACACTATGGTGTAAAAGCTACATACAACAAAATGTAAAAACTAACAACCATCTCATAGCCCTGATGTCCATGAGAAATGGCAAGAATCAGAGTGAACAGATTTTGGCTTCAGCTTGTGAGTTTATAAGCTGAAGTCAGGATGCAATGAGGCAGCACATTATTAGGCTTATTCAATAAGCTAGAGCTCTCCTTCCATTACAAGTCAGAAATACGCTGAACTGAAATAAATGCTAGGGGCTTTATTGGCTTATAAGCTGAAGGCAAATATAGGTTGGCTTATTGGAGATGCCCTAGGTAGGCCCAAGATGCCCTAACTCAGAACTATGAAATGCACAAACATCTCTGTTACAATTAACAATGCATCAAAAAAAGTGGATTTGCGCATGTGTGCTCTACGATAATAGTATACTACTAAACAAAATTCCAATCAACTCCAAATTGGAGAAATCTTGTTTTTTATTACCTCTCCCCTCTCTCTTCCATCAGTGCCTTCCAAATCCATTACAAGGGTGCATGGTTCAATATTTTTAGCCTTCGCTAACCATACACCTTTGGTAGTCTGTGACCTGAAAAGTTCAAGAAATGCTAGTGAACTCACAGAACAAGAATTGTTCCAACAAAACCAGGAAAGCTACTACTGAGAAAACGCATAGAAATATAAAATGAATAATAACATGCCTTCCTTTGAAAGCATCCATCTCCCTAAAATTGGTAACAAAAAGATGATTCAAAAGTGTACTCTTTCCTGCAAAAAAATAAGGGAAAGGGGGAAATGAGGACCAACAGGGTTGGGGGAAAAAAGAGAGCATTCATTAAACAAGATACAAACAATGAAGAAAGGAGAAACCCCATACCACTACTTTGCGGACCCATTATTGATACTACAGCATATGAGAGCCCACATTCGCCTAATTTAACTTCCTTTATGAAGTTTTCCAAACCAGAAACATTGAAAACGCCATCTCCGTCAATAAGCTGTGTCGAAAAACAGGCATCCATTTCTGCAAGACAGGAACATATAAGACCATCACAATTAAGCTCAGGAAAGGAAAAGGTAAAACCAAAGAACCAAAAGCAAAGAGAACACAATTGTCAGGGCATTTCGCTTCAATATCTCCAAAAACCAAATGGGATAAAATAAACATGCAAATCTTAGAGTAAGTACTTCGCGCATAATGTCGGCACGACGACAACAATATTTAGGGCTTTAAGTGGCCATCAAGTTGTACAGCAGGACCAGCGTGTGCTTGCCGCACAGCAGAATCAAGCAATGCAGCTTCTAGACCATACCTTGAAAATTTTGCCACAAGAAGGAAAAGTATTGGAAGTAATTGGCTGATTATCAGTGTATTATTGCTGAAATTCCAATAAAAAATGAAAACAGGAGCATTAAATTGGGAGGGAGCCAGCGGCACTCTACTGCTACTAATGTACTAAGGGGAGCAAATTGATACTACAGATCGCACACAGTACGAGCTCGCATCCAACCCCCCGGAGATACAAACTTGTTACCGTAGACGCGAAGCACTCAATCCCTAAACATGTGTGTTCCCGGAAGGCGAGTTCTACGGCAGCTTGCAGTGAAAGTGCTACCGCAAGCATCATTAACCCTAGCCAAATCGTACGGCTCGGGAGATCACGAAATAAAGGAGGGGAAAGCTAAAAAAAGCTCGAGGCTTTCAAGCCGATCCAGCGGGCGATCCGAGCTCCGGGGCGAATCGAATCCCCCCACAACCCTAAACCCCCCAAACCGCACGCCAAACAAGCCGAATCGACCGCAGCCGCCGAGCCGGACCGGATCTGGCCGTGTCTCCGCAGCGAATCGCCGTAAAACACGAGGGAAAAAGCGAGGGAGGAATCCAAATCGGGAACCAGGGGGGAAGCGAGAGAGCGATCCGTGAAGCGTCGATCCGATCGACGGGGAGACTGGAGGGGGAGGGATACGGACCGTGGAGATGGCGCTGGTGGCCCCCCGCGGCGGTCGGCGTCGGCGGCGGTGGTGGCGGGGGAGGAGGAAGACAGGAGGAGCACGAATGAGGCGTCGCCTTTTATGGAGGAGTGGGTAATTGAAATTTCCGCGAAGGGGAAGTGGTTGTATGAACACTAGATACACAGACAAATGCAAAAGCGGAAGAAAAATAATGTTTGGGATTTTGTAATTTGAGGGTCAGATACCAGACGCTGACGGATAATAGGTCGGTATGGACCGTACGATGTGTAGCGATTTATTTTTTTGGCATACTAAATAATCTGGTATTAACAAAAATGATGTTTCTGTCGTTCCATCACCGAGCGGCAACCGCTTGCAGTGACACGTGGCCCACCCGCCGGTGGTAGGCGCCTGCCGCACGGGCACTAGACAGCAAGTAGCCTGCTATCCCGTCGCAATACGACATGTACGTTAGGTAACAGGCTTAATTACATGTCCTAATTTTTTTCATATTATTTGTTCAATTTTTTAAATATAGCAAATGAGTTCAAAAAATTACAAAATTTTATGTGCAGTCTCCCGACACAACGAACTTAATTGTGAATTTTTTTAACAATTTTATCCGCTCTGAATGTTGCTCAAAAATTCGTATGATTTTGATATTTGTAGGAGTTGTTACATATATCAAACGGGCTCAAAAAAATGACGAAATTTTATGGAAAGTCTCCCAACATAGTCGACCTAATTGTGTAATTTTTGGAAATTTTATGTGCTCCAAATTCGCCATGTTAATTCATGTTAATTTAATCATGAAATTAGGGACGCTCAGACATCTTTTGTAGTGTGTGAGCTCTATTTTTTTTTGAGAATTTCATATATTATGAATATTTTATAGAAGTACATATAATAGTACAAAAAATGCATCGCACGGGATGTGATATGGCTAACCCATCTGAGTTACTGCTATCTCCTCTCCGTGTATGTCTCCTCGTGCATTGCCTTGTCTTCCGTTAAGTACGATCATGTCCCGTGGGGTACGTCAACCGATCCGGAGGTTGCGTCTCGGTTCAGACAAGGTATGGAGACGTTCCATTTGTTGAGTGGCCGGTGGTGGTCTAGTAGGCTGAGGTACAGCAAGCTGGGTCCGGTAAGCATCGATGTGCTTCAGCCGAAACAAGCCAAACTGCGAGCTGCCAACAATAATATCGTGAACAAAGGATTCTAGAAATTTCCCTCGTAGTGCGGAGGAGCTCTCGCCATGACTGTACGACGTGGCAGCGAAACCAGAGGAGCTCTGCCCACCGAAGTCTCCAAACCCTGGGTTTGATGCGAACGCTGAGCTCTGCCCTACGTACGCTGCAAACTCTGACGCTATGTACCACTCCCTGGAAGCATCCAAGAGGTTTGTATCATCATCGGTGGACTCGACGCCACCCACACGTTGAATTAGAGGCTGCAAGATGAAATGACGTTAGTCACAATAAATATTCTGGATGTACAATGCGAATCTCATACCTCCCGGATGTGCAGCGAAGATAAACGATAGGGAGCGGTACTCTGTGTAGGTGGTGTTGACGTCAAAAGTGATGCATCTCGACGACGAACCTGCAGCGGGAGAACGCCATGATGTTAGCGGAACATAAGGCCTAACAAGAAAATAAAATCTAGGTTTGTACGTAAGTTACCTCTTTGTTGATACGGCCCGCGAATGATCAGCAGCTAGTACTAGATGCTGGACAGACTCCGTAGATTGCGATGGCTAGTCAGACTCGTTAGGTCGCGATGACCTAGCGGATGAGCATGGTGCCACCACTGGGTACTCGATGTGCATGACGTGATCCAACAAACAGGCGCAGCTCAGGTTGTGCACTATTTTTTGGCCTGCTTTAGGATATACTTCAAAGTATTTTACACGGCTGGTGGTGTGTCCGGGCTGGTGAGAGTGGTCTTGGACGTGCTTGCAATGTGCTGCGTCCGCTCCAAGTGAAGTGATATACAAAACAGGTTCAGTAACGTTCAGTATGAATTTTGTAAATGAAATGATCAAAAATTGTAACTATCTTACGATGTCATGCCGCCGCGAAGCGTTGTGGTGATTGATCGAGTGTTGTAGGCTGTCGTTGTGCGTGATCTGCTCGGGGCGATCTGGTGGACGTCCACTCTAAGTACTCGTCGTACGTCCGGGTGTGCCCTGTCCATCCATGCCATCGTCCATTCAAGTTGCATTGGCCGCCAGTCCGTAGCATGCTGACCCGCCCTGGATTGCCTGCATTTCTGGATTCATCGATGTTACAAAGCAAGACATACAAAATGTAAACATTACTCGGATAGAGTTTGATTCACCAGTGTACTACTCACGGTAGGAACCTGTCGTCCGGATGGGGCACGACCTGGTGGAAACCGAACTGTCGTATTACGCACTGCGGCACGTAAGCCTCCACCATATACGAGAACACCAGATGGCGTGTCATCGCCCATAGCACTGCATCCTGTAGGGATAGATCGTACGGTGATACACGCTCTACGAAGTCTACAATCCATGGACCCTAGATGATGTCGCTGTCGTACAACAACTCGAGCTCATTGTGCTACAACAAGTAGCACCTTGACGGTCTGCCCAATACTTCGCGTCAACAAAAGACTTGGCGAGACAGATAAACTCGGCGTTGCAAATATCACCGTGTGTGGCTGGAAACATGCTCCAACCAAAGAGCTGAATAAGGTACGCGACGAGGTACGTCCTGATGACCTTGAGTGGTGCATCCTGCTGCACACACTGAAATTCTTCAGCCAAGCGTGGGAGATGCCACGAGCACCCTCTGGGATAGGCAGGACGAACCGGTCCACTAGCCTCTCCTTTTATTCCACCGGTGCATGGACTGCAATAATTGCGTCACTCCGGACAGGGAGACCGGTCAAGAGCGAGACGTTCTGCAGAGTGACCGTCATCTCACCCCAACGAAAATGAAATATGTACGTCTCGGGCCTCCATCTGTCCACCAGTGCAGCGAGCAATCTACCGTCGATGGTGAACTAGCGTTTGATGGAGACCAGCCTCGCAAAGGGCAACAAGCCTGTGGCCCGCGGGATTAGGACATAGCGCTCATCCAGGTCCTGATGATCCCTCCCTCCCCACAGCTTCAAGGGCGGAGGCCCAGCCATGTCACCCGTCATCCATGAGTGGCACCAGTGATTCTCATCTTAGAACTGTTCGAGAAGCTCCGATAAAGCAATACCTTGCAACAAATGGGATAGACGAAATATTAGTGCGAAGATTGATAATGACAATAAAATAATACAAGTTAGTGATTACATGTGTATAATTACATACGAATAATTCATTAATTGCCGACAATTTGATTACCCGTCCGAAAAAATTACAAGTGATTCATTACCGTCGTCCTTAGCACTTAATTACTTAGCACTAACTCATTATTTAACACTAACTAATTGGCACTACAGTAATTACAACTGCTTAATTACATACTACCATACAATAACAAATTATGGGTACTCGTATATACACAAAAATAGTAAAAACTATGTCTAAATTACTACGACATACTTACTTCGTAATACAAACTACATCAATTATGAATAACTAAGTAACACTAATTAACTAGGACTACGGGAATACCATCGAAAGCATGTGATAAAAAATTATTTGCCTTTCAGGAAAAGCAATCAACATTGTCGTGTCCTTACCGAGCTATGCACTAGCTTCTCCAAATAATTAGCTATGCACTCTTAATTTTGAGAGTACCTTGCAATAAATGAGATAGATGAAATCATGGTTGTCACGGCGACCTTGGTGACCACGGGGCCTAAGGGGCGCCAGGACGCCTAGTCGTCCCCTAGGCGATGTTAGGCGAGCTAAGGCGGTTCACTTGATGAGTACCCGACTACTTAACTAAAATAGCAAATTAGAGAGATGTCAATAACAATTGTATACCTAATACTTTGATGAGTTTGCCATTCTTTTGTTCTTTTTGTAGGTAGCCAAGCAACCCCCATCCAAGATGAAAGCCATTAAAGCCATATGTTCCTGCCATTGAGAAAGATAGCAAATATTAGAATATAAAGTTGTAAAATGGTTACCGACTATTGAGCAATTGAGCAATGACTATTGTAATTTCATATTTGTAAACTTGAAATGATGAAATGAAATAAGCTTTTAAGTTGACATGATGAAATTGAGAGCAAAAACTAGCATAACATTGCCACTTTGCAAAGATAGACCCATCACATAGTACTACTACTGCATAATGTATCATAGAGTTCAAGACAATGAGTCAAAGGCAAACAAAGTTACAAAACAACTACAACTCTCCATCAAGGCATCAACAATCATAATCTGAAGTTGCATCATCTTCTCCATGGCCTGCACCACCACTTTGTGCATTGTCATGAGTAGGAGTAGGAAGAGATTCGCCGTAGTCATCCTCAATCTTTCATCATCCATATCAAAATCTTCATCAAGCTCATCACCTCTCCTGCCTCCTTCTGCTTCAACCGGCCTTGAACTTGAACCTGCAGCAGCACCACCACCATGGCATTGCCGATGATAAGACAATATAGTGCTCTCAGTCCCAACAGTTGTTGCATGGGCTTGCCAAGGTAGATTACGACCACAGAGCGCACTTGATGCATCCACAACCTCATCAACAAGTGCCCAATCTAGATTATTTGGCTCCGTCTCATGGACATCTTCAGCACCCGCATCAATCCAGTCAGTGTTCCACTCATACTCATCAAAGATCAATGGGTTAAAGTTGCTCCCCTCTACACGTATCTTTTGAAATCTTTGAGCAATCTTTTGGTTATATTTGATATAAACCAAATCATTCAACCTTTGGTGCTCCAGTCGGTTCCTTTTCTTTGTATGTATCTAAAAGGAATAATAACAAAAAAGACTCAAGAGTTAAGATTGAAGAAAACATTAGTAACAAAATAAATTCAATTAGACTATTAGAGTATTAGTTAGTATTGCACTACTAATTAGTAACTACTTACAAATTCAAACGTGCTCCAATTACGCTCACACCCGGAAGACGAAGCACAAAGACCAAGAAGACGCTTTGCAAATTGTTGAAGGTCTGATGTGTCGCCACCATATGCATCCCACCAATCAACTACAAAATAGAAATTGGAAAAGGCATGATTCATGAAGGAATAAATGCTAAATTGAAATGAAATTGACTAATTGAGTACTTACGTGGGCTCATTTTTCCTTGACTTGATATTGCTAGTGCCTTTCCAAAGCAAGCTCGCTTTTTCTCATAATGATTAGCTTGGGTGGATATCTTTGTGGCAAGTTCCTCATCACTGTAACCAACTATCTTGGAAAAAACATCATTGAAATTGTCTCTTAGCTTTCGGGCACGTGAACTATCTTTCTCCTTGAATGCATAAAATTAGGGAGTGAGGCGGCGTGAGGGAGGAAGGGAGGCGGCGGGAGGAGTGAGGCGCGACGAGGCGGGAGGAGGGCCGGAGTGCGGAGGGGGGAGGCGGCGACGGGAGGGCGGCGGCCGAGAGAGGCGCGACAGCGTACCTAGCGGTTGGCGGTGAAGTTAGGGTTCGCATTCGCCTCTTCGGTCTTCGCCTTGAGTCGCTTTTCATGACCGAGCAAGTCTGCATGTGTGTCACACTCTCACGCCCTTAAGCCTTCGCCTCCTTCGCCTAGCCAGACGCCTTGGATGCCATGTAGACGCCGCGGACGCCTCGGCGACCTGGGCGCCCCGCCTAGCTGGCCAAGGCGAGGCGTTCCTCCCCAGCGTCCCCTCCCCGGCGCCTGGACGCCAAGACATCGCCTTGGCGACGCCTTGACAACAATGGATGAAATATTAGTGCAAAGATTGATAATGACAGTAAAATACTACTAGTTAGTAATTACATGCATGTAACTACATATGAATAATTCATTAATTACCGATAATTTCATTACCCGTCCAAAAAAATTATGAGTGATTCATTACCATCGTCCTTAGTAACTAATTATTTTGCACTAACTCATTACTTAACCCTAACTAATTGCCACTACAGTAATTACGACTGTTTAATTACATAGTACAATACAATAACAAATTATGGATACTGTGCGTACACAAAAATAGTAAAAACTATGTTTAAATTAGTACAACCTACTTACTTCATAATATAAACTACATTAATTACGACTAACTAAATAACACTAATTAACTAGAACTACAGGAATAACATCGAAAGCACGCGATAAAAATTTATCTGCTTTTCGGGATAAGCAATCAGCACTGCCGCATCCTCTTGCCGCGTCCTTAATAAGTTACGCACTGGCTTGATAAAATAATGAGCTAAGCACTCTTAATTTTGAGCGGTGATAGGAAGAATAAACTTATGTGATGAGCGACTGAGATAAGCGATCACAAACTATGAGAGGTTCGTATTTACGGTTAAGCGAAAAGGGAACCCAAAGCACTCGCCCCATAAATTAAGGAATCCTTATCGACGAGCGGCACTTCGGACGAGGGGGACGACATCGTAACACTGATAAATATGAAGACGAGGGAGTGGCGGGCGATGGGGACGACACGGACATAACGATATTAGTGTGGACGAGAGAGAGCGCGAGGAGGGATGACACAGACAGAGTGATAATTGTGCGAAGGATACAATTAAAAAGGAAAGATAGCAGCAATGGGCTGACATGTGTACGAAGGACAGATGTCAAGCACTGCAAAAAATGTCTAATCATCGCTAATTTCATGATTAAATTAACATGAATTAATGTGGTAAATTTAGAGCACATAAAACTCCCAAAAATTACATAATTACTATAACTATGTCAGGAGGTTTCACATAAAATTTCGTAATTTTTGGTGCTCGTTTCCTATATGTAACAACTCCTACAGATATTGAAATCGTACAAATTTTCGAGCAACATTCACAATGTATAAAATTACCAAAAAAGTTTACACAGTTTGGTACGCTGTATCGAGAGGTTGCAAATAAAATTTTGTAATTTTTGAGCTCATTTACTATATTTAAAAATTCAAAAAATATAGTATAAAAAAATTAGGGCAAGTAATTAAGCTGGCTTAATCACTTGTCGTCTGGTCATGGGGCTAGACAGTTGCTGTCTGGTAGTGGGACAGCCGTCCGTGGTGGGATAGCAGGGCCACATATCTGCCCTCCAGCGTTGTCGTCTGGCTACCGGGCGATAAAAACGTTATTTTTGTCAACATGGTAAATATACAGCTATTTTTATAAATACGGATATAAACAGTGTCAAATATACAAAAACTCATGTGTAGCCATACTTTATGGTCTACACGTACACACGTGTATTTCCATCCACAGTATTAATATTGAAACCAAGGTTGAGACTGCTAACCACCTGTTTCAATTGCTATAGCCGCAGCATCCGTAGATTGCGAAAGATATGAGGACCATGTGCATAGTTATACGTCGTGTCAAATACCATACGAAGGCACTTGCTTGGGTGGGTTTTTTTATGCCTCGTAGCTTTTAATTTTTAAATTTTAACTGTTCACGAGAGATTACGAAGTGAGAGATAGTTGCATGTGATTTTGGTCGGTATAACTGAAGTCAGTACAGTATGTATTACAATCGACTAGTAGACTCCATCTTAAAAAAACACATTATTTAAAAGATAGTATTATAGCAAAAGTGAAAAGTCACAAGCCACCCGAATCCACCTAACTTCCTCGGGTTCAAAAAAACCTATAGATACATCGCTAAAACATAACTTTGATCATTTATGTTATAATATACTTATAAATCCAACAAAATTATAATATTATGAAAATACTTTTTAAGATAAATCTACGCATATAATTTTCATATATCCCAACTAAATATTTAAAAAGATCCAACAGTCAAAGTTTTAAAATTTTAGTTGTATATTTTATAAAGCAACACGTTTTTGTGAACCAGAAGAGTAGTTTCTCAAGGGTAAAGCTATGCGCTTTACATTTACATAGATGTTTATACACATAACTTTGTAGGGAATTACTAGCGCCCGGACGTCGATCCGAGATGCTTGCTCTGTACGCTTGGTTGCAATATTTTGAGCACATATCTACAACATTTTTCGTCCATATTTACAATATTTTTAGTCTATGTTTTTGTTGCAACATTTTTTAATAGTTTTCATTTCGTGTATGCAACATTTTTATTTCATGTATACGATATTTCGATTTCATATGTGCAACATTAAGAATTTTATTTCATTTATGTGCGCACAATTTTTTTATTTTATATGTGCAACATTTTCATTTTGTGTATACAATATTTCGATTTTATGTGTACAATATTTCGATTTTATGTGTACAACATTTCAATTTTCATGTGTGCAACATTGATATTTCATTTCATTTCATATGTGCAATTTTTTATTTCATTTGTGCAACACTTTGATTTCCTATGTACAACATTTCGATTTCATATGTGCAACATTGATATTTTTATTTCATTTCATATGTGCAACTTTTTATTTTATCTGTACAACACTTTAATTTTATGTCTGCAATATTTCGATTTCATGTGTGCAACATTGAGATTTCATATATGCAATATTGAGATTTCTATCAATTATTTTGTTGCGTATATGAAATCGAATGTTGCATACATAAAATTAAAATATTACAACCGAGCGTACGAAGCTAGCGTCCGAATCGAACGTCCAAGGAACAGCAGATTCTAACTCAGTATGTCCTCGGCACAAGGAAGTTACGGCCTATAAGCTCAAGGAAATATGTATGTATACCGTAAGCTTCAGCTTTATGATGAGGTATAGGCTTACAGCTATGCATCTGGTACAGGGCAACAGAATTAGTTTTCATGGTCCGTAGGCAAACTGGTTTACAATTGTCTCGCTCTAATATACTCATTTGAACACACATGGTTTTGGTTTCTGTATGCCTGCAAGTCATTTGAACTTACTGATCATTTTAAACTCGACAAGGGAAGCAGCTTTCACTCAAAAATCATTATTAAAATCACTAAATTTGATTTAATGCACATTTTTTTCATGGCGACCTTACAAAAAACAAGTGTAAGGAATAAATCATGCAAGTTTCGTCGTTGATTAATCACGTATCAATTTACTGTTAGCCACTTAATTGCATCCAAGTTGCACGGCAAGATGGTAAGAAGGGCCTGTACGAGAATATGACGGAAAATTGGGACACGTAAGAAAACAGATTTGGTCCGTATATGTGGGTGAGGTGTCGGGGGCCCCACCTCCACCGACCTGAAGCCGCACGGGAGGGAGTAGGGACGAGGGTATCGTATTAAAAAATATTAATAATCAAAAAGTGTTTTTCTTTACTATTATAAAAGAAAGAGTTAGTGATTGATCCGTCCTCACTCTTTTCTTCTCAGCCATCCGATTTAGTCTGGACCATTCGTCTCTCTCCCCCTCTCTCTCAGGATACAACCGTCCACCTCCTCCACTTTTCCTATCTCCCCGCTTATTCTGGCCACCCTTCTCTCTGTCGTTTGCTCTCCAATGTTTGATGTAAGAAGTTGGCCAGACAATAAGTTTCGTCTCTTTATTTTTATGACTCCGTTGCAACGCACGTGTCTCTAACTAGTTTAAAAAAAGAGGTGAACATGGAAAAAGTGAAAGAGATACGGGCATGAGCAGAATGTGTGATGCATCCGTGACTCTATCTTATCTCCGGAGCAAGACGAAAAATAAAAAAAGTAGAAAAATCGTTTCGAAAAATCAGATATTCATATTGGTTTCTGTTGCAGACTACCCCTTGTCATCAGCATATATATTTTTTTCGACGATTGTCATTAGAATATTTGCATAGCGTGATTGATCTCATAGGCTACAACCTACGTGACAGAAATAAAACTCCCCTATAACGAGGTTTAAAAAACTTTCGAGCACACGCGTGCCGAATCCACGTGTGTTGCATTAAAAGGGAGGACTTTGAAGATACAAAATATCTACCCAGATTGGACAAACAAAAGTCCTAAATAACGGTGAGGATGAAATCACTTTTTAGTTTAGGGAAAATGACCAAAGTACTTTTTTTTTCTTGTTCTCCTGCTCACAGACCCAGAGAGTGATCCAATGTGAATGGGCGTAGAAAATCCGCTGAGTCCAGCAAAAATCGGTGCACCCGTAATCGCGCCACTGACCAGTGGGTCCAGACATACCGGATCCACGCGTCTGTGTGTATCAAATCGGGTCGTTCGGTAGCCGAAAGTTGGCCGTCAATGCGAAAGCGGACGACCGAGCCAGCCAAGATCGAGTCACCCCGGCGCCGCCCACGGGACGTGTCACGCTGGACTCCGACCTTCTTTTTTTTCCTTATCCTTCTCTTTTTTCTTTTGCGCTTTTGACTTTTCTAAAAACTAAAATAAATAGAACAATTTTTAAAATGATTTCTTTAAACGGCTTTGTAAACCTAAAACCATATGTGTTGTTCGCTTCAGTGTCTCTATTGTCTGTTGTTGGGCCTGTTCTTTTTTGCTACGACTTATGCCTTTTGGCTGAAATTTTTTAATTTTGGCTGTTTGCAACAGAGATTACGGAGAGAGATAATTGCTTGCGATTTAGGTTGATACAGATATTAGACTTTTAACGTGTATTACAATTAACTTGTAGATCCCGTCTTGAGAAAATACTCCATTTAAAAGTTAGGTACTGTAGTAAAAATCAAAAATCACTTTTAAAAATCGTAAAGAATAGATCCATTATCTCAAAAACATTAAATAAAATCACTAACCATAGCTAAATATTGTCTATTGTCTGTTGCACCCTGCTTTGCTTTGTGCGCTTTGTTGTATTTAATAACTAAACGCCGCCCTGCTCTTTAACTTACGTATGGAGCTTGGATCTCTGTCATGATACGAATCGTATGCTAATCATGCAAAGCTGGCAGGTGTTCAGTTTGGCTTATGCTTATGGTTTTTAGGCATTTTATTGTTTGAGATGTTTTACACTATAATTGCTTGTAATTTTTCAGTGTAATTAAATTTAAAATTTTTTAAAAATAAAAAATTTCTCGCATCACAGATAATACAAAAGAAATACAAAAAAAAGCCATAAGACCAAAAGCCAAAAAAGATGAAATTAAGAAATTAAAAACTAAAAGCCTTAAGTATAAGCTCAAATGAGCAAGATTACGACGCTCCAAGTGGCTTCGGCTTCACTTGGAATGTGTCGACTTCTTATTTGGTTTTTTGGGCTTTTGGTTTTCTTTTCCCCCCTTATTTCTTTGCATTGTCCATAAATACATAACAATGTTTTTTATAACTGTGTTTTTCATGTTTTTTCATGTTTTTTATTTTTAATTGAATGACTTAGAAAAAGCTAACAACCGCTATAGTATAATTTCAGCCAAAAATCAATGATCACAGCTGAAAGCCGGAAGTTAAAGACAATTAGAGCAGGGCCGAGCTACTACTTTTACCTCTCCTTCCACTATCTTTCCATCAGTAATTTTACAGGTTAGCAGTACTACTTCAGTAGATTCTACGGACGGCCATTTCCACTAAAAATGCTCCCTAGAGGTGCAATCGGATTGGATTCGGACGGATATTGTTGTTACCATATCCTAACCCATATTTTTTACTCGAATTCGGTATCGAATACAGTCAGGTCGGATACAAATACGAATTCGGAATATACGGATTTTCAGAAACGGTAAGATAGGGGCGGATACTTGATGGATTCGAATCGGACAACGGATAATATAGACGGATATCATACGCATACAAAACGATACATTCAACATAAGTTTTCAGCACAATACAAATTCAACATAAGTGGTAAATTGATATATAATTCATTAACCAACAGTCTAACACGACACAAATTCAACATAACGATTAATGACATAAGTAATAAATTCGTACATAACATAAGTTGTATGAACCATGAAAATAATATGTTTCTGTAATGTAAGTACTCGACACAAGGAAATATCCAAGTGCAAACAAAGATGTAGCAAAGGAGTCAAGGATACAGAGATCATACAATCAACTTCACTTGCTCATAAGCACAACTAGAGCTCGCCATCGCTACCCATTTCTTCGTCCTACAATTTTGCATAGTTAGTGTTTTACTAAAGAAGAGTGCAATACACCAAGTCACAATACCTGAAGAATCATCATATTAGCAGCAATGGTCTCAACTACCTCCAGATCAGCAATGATGGATGCAACTTTGCTCAATCTAAAAAAATTAAGAGAAAACTACATAGTTAAAAAAGAGACTAGCAATACCAGTTTTACACTACAAAATTAACAATTGATGTCATCACCTTTTCTGGATGCAGCTATCTAATCCACTTTTATATGCCATCAAAATTTACAGAGTATTTGTTCTTCCTGTTTTGTATGAGTAGAAGAATCGATCAACTGATTGATGGAATAACAAACGACTAAATGAGTAAAGATTTAAGAAACTACTCACTATCATTCAATCATATTACCGCTCTATCATTCAACCACATTACCGCTTTCAATAATCTTCTAAGTTAGCAAGATCATACATTCAAAGATGTAACTATACCAATTTGTATTGTACTGTAATTTCATAATAGAAAAAACTTGCATATATTCCTTTTTCAGAAAACTTGGCCGGTGAAGTCATGAATTTTTGTGTAATATTTCATTTGCTACTTGCGACTAGATTACTACAACACTATATGCAAGCCGTATGTATAATATTCTTGCTAACAAGAAAGCACTCAAGAATAAGTGCCAACAAAAATAATCCAATGCTTACCATGGACTACATTTTATTCTGGAAAAAACATACACAAAAAAATCATTTGACAGATTTTAGTAGTTTCTGTATTAATTAATACACATCTTTATGCATTTTTCACGTTTGTAGGCCAAGTTACTTGATACTTCATAGACGTGCGGCTAAAAAAAAAGAACTGATCTCATATTCATCTTCCTATTAGATGGTTGGGGCAAGTACCCAAACATGAAATTATAAAGGAAAAGGCTAAAGAATCCGCGCATGATACATCAAAATTTCCAACGGTGAGGGTGGATAGGGATCTAGAGGGATGACCTGGTGGTGGGCGCGAGAAGGGGAGGCGCCGCCTTCTTTCCACAGTAGCGTCGGTCAGGACGGGGGTGGGGCGGTAGCTGTGGAGGTGTGCGGTGCAACATGCCAAGAGTGGTGCCGTGGAGGCCGGAGCCGCTTGGCCTAGAGGAAGGGGGATTGGGGGGATTTCAGATTTGGGGCTTCGGAGATCAGCGTTCGATCAGCGTTGGACGCTCAGATGCTTCAGAGACGTTCGGACCTCTCTGAACGAGTGCACCGTCCGATCTTTCATGGACCGCTCGATTGCCTTGGAAATGTTCGGTCCACTCCAAATAAGTCGTACCATCCGATCTTCAACGGACCGACTGATCGCCTTGAAAACGTTTGGACCGCTCTGAACGTTTGGACGTGCCATCAGTTTTGGACGGTCGATAGCGACGGTGACATTTGGACCGCTCCGAACGTTCGCCCTTCTGTGTCGTTTGATCAACTTTGGACGTCGATATTTATGGTAACATTCGGACCAGGCCGAACGATCCCGCCGTTGGATTGGTTGGAGATGCTTGCAGCCATTCGATTGACTTGGAGGAGTTCGGAATAGTATGACCGTATCTCTGACCGTATACCTGGCGTATAAAGGCAATAACTTTCACATGCGATGTCCAATTGAGGTGATTTTGGATTCGTTAGAAAGCTTATTTCAAGGGCTACGTAATGAAGGAGGAATTATCTTCAAAAATATCATGAATTTTTATTTTTATTTTTTTTGTGAGAGTCCGAGTGTAAAAGACTTAGGATTCTGCTTTGTGGTCGAGTAGACGGGATCACGAGCGTGTGGTTAGACGAATTCTTTTGTTGTAGATTGCTGTTTTAATAGTGGTTGGCACCATCGGTTTATCAGGTTGCACGGATCCGAGTTATCATTATCGATCCTACGTCGTGAAGATCAGGCACCCCGCATCATATGGGGTGCCAGAGATCCGTTCGGTAACTATCTGAGTATCCGGCTACCGAAGCAATTCGGTCGGATAATAGCCGTCTCGATTTCGTTATCGAATCCGACAAGCAATATCCGGTACAGTTATCGAATCCGATCGGATATTTCATTTTCTTTCCAGATTCGGTACCAGGTCGGTCGGGATTAACCCAACCGATTTGACCCTATCCCTCCGGTGCAAAATGGTTTCGGTTGAGTAGTTAATAATGTCTTAGTTGTTTTCTTGCAATGAATTGTCCTATGGATTGTGCATCATCTATCTACTACCTAGGGGTGCAAACGGAGCGGATAATTTTCATCCGTCCGACCGATCGAAGGTTTGTGGAACGAATATGAAAGGGGTAGATGTGTATCTGGCACTATCCATGTTCGACTCCGACATCGAGAAAAAAATATGGAATATGATACGGGATAAGTGATATTCGTTCGTATATATCCGTATGTTAAGTGATATGAGGAAGTCTGTTGTGATTTCACCTAGGAACAAGATAGCATATAGGTAGATTGTTACATCTAAATAAGCGGGAATACTGAGTGTTCTTCGTTCAATATCTCAGTAATTAGTCTCTCCATGTTCGCTCTGATTGTATCATTCTATCCAATGTCCTGTGCAAAGAAGCGGATAATTTCCGTCTAACCGACCATCCGAAAGATTATGAAACGGATACGGAACAGAGAAATATATATCCGGTATTATCCGTGTCAGACTCCGACTTCGAGAAAAAATATGAAATATAATACAGAATAAGCGATATCCGTCCGTATCCGCTCCGATTGCACCCCTACTACTACCGATACGGCTTTAATTACGGCGGTTAACTGAAAATGCTGCCTAGAAAAACAAAACTACAAGTATTTTAGAAACCAAAACCGACATGCTGAAACAAAGTCTATTTTCGGACTATAGGTCGTAAAATTTGGCATCGCTATTACAACTACTCAGAACATCTTCAATGCTAGCGACAATTATAGGGCCTGTTCTTTTCCTCCGAAGCTAGCGGCTTTTGGTTTTTGCTACAGTACCTAACTTTTAAACGGAGTATTTTCTCAAGATGGTGTCTACAAGTTAAACGTTCTACACGTTAAAAGCCCAACATCTGTACCATCCAAAATCGCAAGTGAGTATCTCTCTCTCCGTAATCTGTATCGTAAACAACCAAAATTCAAAATTTTCAGCCAAAAGCCATAAGCCGCAGTCGTTGCCAAACATGCCCATAATCCCAAACTACGAGGTAAACCCAAGAAAACGCTAGCCCAAGAAGAAAGGAGGGAACGACAGGCTTACGGTTTAAATTTTTAGTTATGTTTTTTGAGTTATAATTAAAACTATACTTTTGTAGCTATTAACTTTTTCATAAAAAAAAGAAAAAATATAAAAAAAATTTAAAAAAACAGTTATATTGTTACAGACAATGTAAAGGAATAAGAGAAAAAAAAGACAAAAAAACCAATATTTCCCTAAAAACCAAAATAAACTAAAATTAAAAATCAACGTATTCGAAGTAACTTCTGATTTAAATAAGTATCTAGCTAGCTATAAGTGCAGCCTGTTATGTTCGCCTGTCCGAATGATTAGAGCTCAAGCCATTAATGATTGAACCACTACTTTGGTTTTTCCATAAAAGCCAACACTAGACCAATTTGGCCTGGCCAACAAAGAGTAGAGATGAGCAACTTTTGATGAGGGTATCAGGTCAGAAAACCATAAGTTACAAACAAAAAGAACTTAGTCTATATGTACTAAGTACTCATCTTGATCCTTGCATACACATAAACAAGATGTACCGTGCACCTTAATCACAAGTCTTTGCTCTTGTAGTTTTTTTCAGCCAACTAAAGTGTTTTCAGTCATAAGCCACCAAAAATAAGCCGAACCGATCACAGCCTTAAGGTGGTGATCATTTTGGTTTATTTTTGGTGGCTAATGGCTGAAAAGCACTGTAGCTGCCTGAAAAAACATTGTAGCTAACAGATGCTTATTTAACATAATTAAATTTAAAAAAATTAAAAAATATAAAAAATATGTTAGCCCATCACAAACAACGCAAACGAATACGGCAAAAAAAAGAACCGGCAAAAAAGCTCAAAAAAAAGCTAAAAATTCAGAAAAAGACGAAATTATGAATAGTAAAAAATAAGTCAGAAACCAGAAGCTGAAGCCGAAACGAGCGGGGCCTAAGTCTTCTCCACACCGGGCGAGTGATAATATATATAATACTAGTAGCAGTCATAGCTAAGCAAAAGGCTTTGAGTTTTTGACCAACAAGGGAGAGACGGGCCAATCAAGGCATGAGTTAGAGCTAATTTAAGCTTATAAATCTAGTCTTCTAGCTTTTCTACCATAACGGCTGAAGGTATACTGTAACTGATGTTAGTTTTTTTAACGTAATTAAATTTTAAAAAATAAAAATAAAAGTTATATTATGATAGCAATACAAAAAAGATAAAAAGGAAAAGATAAAAAAAGCTAAAAGGATGAAATTAAGAAGCCAAAGTTACAAGAACAAGCAGCAAAGCCAGTCGATGAAGCTGGGCATCTAGCACACGGATGAGCGATGGGTGATGGCAAGCACATAGCTTAGGAGATGTGGACAAATCTGACGGGGCTGAACAGTGCAGATCCTCTCACCCTGGCTGACAGCGGCGCACGCGATTTCTGGACGTGACACCTCTCGCCACGCCACCACAACCGCCTCGTGATAAGGATCAGAAGTAGTAGTATTGTAGTGCGATCATAATTCTACTTATAAAATTATTATAATCGAGTAGGATTATGGTAAGATTGTAATCCTAACAATGAATTATATTAGTATATAAATATTAATATTACCTATTGCTAGTTTAAATTACACTAGTTTAATTTGCTATGTTTTATTGTTTACATGTTGTTCTAAAATTAAAAAAATATTATTTTTGACATATTGCAGTTTTAGATTACAAGTTTATTAAAAATAATCAAATAAGTTTCAAAAATCAACCTTAATTCAATACATAAATAAGTGTACACAATTACAAAACTAAATTCAAAAAAATCTATTATAGACTTTCATATTTAAAATATAATTTAATTTTATATAATATATATATATATATTTAAAAATTTAATAGAATTATAATTCCACGGTCCGATTTCATCAGACAAGAAACATCCTACCGCTTCACCACCAGCGCCTGCACATCATCTCCCACAACGCACGTGCCCACGCCAAACTTGTCAGCCAGGGAACGGGCCTCCGGACTAAGGAGTACCGGTAATGAGGTTTTTTTTTGCAGTGACAGATAACTTTTAGTCTAGGGTTTTTTTCTTTTTTGCTTTTAAAAAATATTTTTCGATTTTTCTATAGTAACTATCTTTTAAACGAAGTGTCTTTTAAGATGAGATCTACAAATTAATTATAGTACATGCTATTTCATTTATATCGGCCAAAACCACACGCGAGTTTCTATTACTTCGTACTCTCTCTCACGAACAGCCCAAAAATTATAAACCGCACTCAAAAGCTATAAGACGAAGCCAAAAAGAACAGGCCCCATTGACTAATGATTTTTGTCTGTAATTTTTTATGACAACGGACAAGGAGGTGTTAACAAGGATGATGTACATGATTTTGGGTTTAGAAAGTCGTTGAGAGAATTCGTTTCAAAAAACGTCTTATTTATTTTAACTTTTGGAGTGTAAAATATACACATGCTGCACTTGTCTTTCAGTTAGCAAGTCCTATTCTTAGGCTAGTCCGAGTCTTCAGGCTTAGTACTAGTTCTCGCTCTAGAGCACTTTCAGCAACTAATGCCATGAATGTAGGATCTCATTGTACATGACTGAATAATATATATAAATGTCATACCCAGCGCTGAAGGCTGTGCGGGATTGCAAACTCCTTTCTTCTCTGATTAAGTTTTACATGGTATCAGAGCCTCCTCTTCTCCACAAAATGTCAACCTCTAGCACTAACTCCTCTAGTTCAACTAGTGCCACAACATCAGTCATTGCCGGCGCCACATCAGTCTCTGTCGGCCTGCTCCCGACGCCATCATTTAGCCACTTGATTAATGTCAAGCTTGGCCAGGAGAATTATCTCCTCTGGAAGGCACAAATGATGCCTTATCTTTGGAGTCAACAGCTTATAGGCTACGTCGATGGCTCCAACGGTGCACCTGACAAGATGATCAACATCAACACCGACTGCGGCGCAACAGTTGTTCCCAACCCGACATATCAGACCTGGCTGCAAAAGGACCAAGCTGTCCTTAGTGCTATCCTTTCGTCATTGGCTCCAGAAGTTCTCTCTCAGGTACTGCTCCTGGACATGTCCCATGAGGTGTGGACTGCACTTGAGCGTAGGTTCGCGTCGCAGTCAAGGGCGCGGATCATGCACACTCGTCGCCAACTCGCCATGATCCAGAAGAGATACATGACCATGGCAAATTACCTTGGAAAGGTAAAAATCCTTGATCGCGCTGAGCACCTACGGCGTCACTCTATCTGAAGAAGAGATTGTGACGTACATGCTCACCGGTCTGGACTCCGACTACGACCCGAGTGTGACATCGCTCACTACCAAGACGGAACCAGTCACCCTCAATGATGCTTATGCTCACCTTCTTTCTTTTGAGATGCGCCATGAGCAGAACCAAACACAAGTTGTGATACAGGCGAACCTTGCAGCCCGTGGCGGGCGTGGAGGAGGACGCACTCGTAGCTAGCGTGGACGCGGCACTGGCCACGGTGGTCAAGGCCAGAGTCGTGAACGACAGGGTCAAGGATCAAACAACTACAACAGCAAATCGACATGCCAAGTATGTGGCAAAGTTGGGCACGTTGCCCTCAATGCTACCATCGGTTTGATCATACATATCAGGCCGAGGAGACCAAGGTTGCCGCTGCAGCGCATACCTCGCAAGGATACACAGTCGACACAAATTGGTACACTGATACAGGTGTGACTGACCAAATCACCGGCGAGATTGATCATCTGACTGTTCGAGAGAAGTATGGTGGGAAGGACCAAGTACAAGCAGCGAATGGTTCAGGTATGCATATTTCCCATATCGGTCATTCACAGATTCATACTCCCTGCCAAACTCTCCAATTGAAAAATATTCTTCATGTTCCAAAAGACTCAAAGAACCTTCTGTCAGTTCACCGATTTACTTCTGACAATGATGTAATGTTTGAATTTTATCCCAATCACTTTGCCATTAAGGATTTGGCCACGAGGAAGGTGCTTCTTCGAGGTCGCAGTAGAGGTGGCCTATACCCTCTCCGTCCAAGGTTGCTACCACAACCAGCAGCGCCTTCTCCAGCATCAGGACCTCGCACGAGCAGTGGCATTGCCGGCTTGGTCACCCCTCTTCTGCTGTCGTTCAGCAAGTTATTCAACTCAATAAGCTTCCTTGCTCTAGCAACAATAAACTCACTTTTGTGTGTGATGACTGTCAGTGTGGAAAGAGCCATCAATTACCTTTTCCTTTGTCAAATAATGTATCTGTCTCACCACTTGAACTTGTGTTCTCCGATGTATGGGGGCCAGCACTCACATCTAGTGGGGGATATAAATACTATGTGAGTTTTATTGATAATTTCAGCAAATTTGTTTGGCTCTATCCTCTGAAACAAAAATCTGAAGTTGCTAGCGTCTTTGTTCAGTATCAAAAGCATAGAGAACGACTCCTTGATCGAAAAATCCTTTGTATCCAATCTGATTGGGGAGGAGAGTATCAAAAACTCCACTCCATCCTCACTCAAACTGGTATCGCACATCGTGTCTCCTGTCCCTACACACATCAGCAGAATGGTTCAGCTGAAAGAAAGCATAGACATGTAGTTGAGGTAGGCTTGTCCCTTCTTGCTGCAGCTTCCACGCCTTTGAAATTCTGGGACGAGGCGTTTCAGACAGCAGCCTACCTCATCAATAGAATTCCTAGTAAGGTGATAGGCTTCAGCACCCCTCTAGAAAAACTTCTAGGCACTAAACCCAATTACACTCTTCTGAAAATCTTTGGTTGTGCCTGCTGGCCCAACCTCAGGCCATACAATTCACATAAACTCCAGTTCAGGTCAAAACGTTGTGTGTTCTTGGGATATAGCAACCTCCATAAGGGATACAAGTGTCTTGATCCCTCCAGTGGTATAGTTTACGTTTCTCGGGATGTTGTCTTTGATGAAAATGTATTTCCTTTTTCTGAAATCTCTTCTTCCTCGAGCATACAGTATAGAACTGATGAAGTTCTTCTACCCAACTTACACCAACTCAATCCTAATGTATCTATAAATGACCGTTTGGCTAGTATGCATGCTTGTGATCCATCTAATGCTACCCTGCAGCAACAGTCTGCACATGTTTTGCAAGCAGCCGAGTCTGAAGATGTTGTAGCAGATCATATGGTCGTCGACAAGAACTGTGAACAATGCCACGGCGCCATGGCGGGAAGCATTGCCGTGGCAGAAGAAATAAACGCCATGGCAGACTCTGTCAACAATTCTGCTGAAACTAGTCAAGCTGCACCACCACATCCAATGAGAACTAGACTCAAAGATGGCATTAGGAAGGTTAAGGAATTCACTGATGGCACTGTCAGGTATGCAGGAGCTGCAACCATTGAACCAACAAGTCATCTGGAAGCACTAGCAGATGCAAATTGGCGGCAAGCAATGGAGAGTGAGTATTCAACACTGATGAAAAACAAAACCTGGCATCTTGTGCGACCACAACAGGGAATGAACCTGATTGATTGCAAGTGGGTATTCAAGCTTAAAAGAAAAGTTGATGGATCCATTGATCGACACAAAGCCCGTTTGGTAGCAAAAGGGTTCAAACAAAGGTATGTCATTGACTATGATGATACATTTAGCCCTGTGGTTAAACCAGCAACCATACGGCATGTCTTGTCCCTGGCTGTTTCAAAGGGGTGGAAACTGAAGCAGCTAGATGTCCAGAATGCATTCCTTCACGGCATTCTTGAAGAGGAAGTCTTTATGAAACAACCACCTGGGTTTGAAGATCTCAATCAACCACACCTGGTTTGTAAACTCGACAAAGCTCTATATGGGCTAAAACAAGCACCTAGAGCCTGGCACTTAAGGCTTAGCTCCAAGTTATGTGAGTTAGGGTTCATGCCCTCTCGAGCAGATACCTCTCTCTTTATTTATAATCATAAAGGAGTGAAAGTATTCATGCTTATTTATGTCGATGATATTATAATTATTGGGTCTTCTGATCAAGTAGTTCATCAATTACCCCAGAAGCTACAAGCTGAATTCTCCATGAAAGACTTATGTGACTTGCACTATTTCTTATGCATTGAGGTAAAGAAGACTGCTACAGGTATTATTCTCACACAGTCCAAGTATACTTCTGATTTGCTAAAGAAAATGCATATGGAAAAGTGCAAACCTGTCAATACACCAATGGTTGTTACAGAGAAGCTATCAAAAACTGAAGGTGAGCCTTTGTCTTCTGAAGATGCCACCAAGTACAGAAGTATGGTTGGAGGTCTACAGTATCTTACCTTAACCAGGCCTGACATTTCCTTCTCTGTAAATCGAGTGTGTCAATTTCTGCTTTCACCCACAACTCAGCACCTAACAGCAGTGAAAAGAATCATGAGATTTCTCAAGTACACGGCTGATTTT
Organism: Bonia amplexicaulis; assembly: GCA_036346245.1. Classification (NCBI taxonomy): domain Eukaryota; kingdom Viridiplantae; phylum Streptophyta; class Magnoliopsida; order Poales; family Poaceae; genus Bonia; species Bonia amplexicaulis. Next base: position 21,259,995 of record CM070735.1, on the reverse strand, counting down.
GGTCTGTCAATTAACAAGTCCAACTCTGAATTAGTGAGTGCATTCTCTGACGCAGATCGGGCCGGGTGTCCTGATGACAGAAGATCGACAAGTGGTTTTGCAGTATTCTTTGGAACCAATCTCATATCCTGGAGCTCTAGAAAACAGACTACAGTCTCAAGGTCGAGTACTGAAGCTGAGTACAAAGCACTCGCCAATGCCACAACTGAGATCATTTGGGTTCAATCCCTTCTTGGAGAACATGGAATTTTCCAGACAAGACCACCATGCTTATGGTGTGATAATTTAGGAGCGACCTATATCTCTGTGAATCCTGTGTTTCATGCTAGAACCAAGCACATTGAGGTGGACTATCATTTTGTTCGAGAGAGAGTTGCACTCAAAGCACTGGAGATCAGATTCATCCCAAGTCAAGATGAAGTAGCTGATGTGTTTACGAAAGCTGTGACAGCAAGACAACTAACAACAGCTCAACACAATCTCAATCTGACGAGTTGAGATTGAGGGGACTGTAAAATATGCACATGCTGCACTTGTCTTTCAGTTAGCCTTCAGTTAGCAAGTCCTATTCTTAGGCTAGTCCGAGTCTTTAGGCTTAGTACTAGTTCTCTCTCCAGAGCACTTTCAGCAACTAATGCCATGAATGTAGGATCTCATTGTACATGACTGAACAATATATATAAATGTCATACCAGTAATTGAAGGTCATGCGGGATTGCAAACTCCTTTCTTCTCTGATTAAGTTTTACATGGAGAAAACAAAAGCTATAAGTCTAAAAAAAACATGGCCAATCTAAATTGAGGCACGGTAATCTAGATTAAGCACAAATTACACGAAAATCAACCATTGGTGTAGCGACGAGGCCCGACGCAAATTCGGAATGGTATGTAGTATTTGTTTGTAAAATAGATAGATGTACACGGAGGAAAAGGGCCTGAACACTAGATGGGTTTCTTTTGCAGACATTATTGGGCTTCATGTTATCGTTAGCGCCTTGCTTAATTCATGGGCTCGAAGGGCTGGCTTGTGGATTGGTTGCTGTCTCCGTGTCTGGGTAATTTTGCTTATCTTGATAGGCTTAGCTTAGCTTAGGCCTATCGATTGGGCTTTATTACAAGTAACAACATACTTAGAATTAACAATCAACTATAGCTTAGTTGTGTTGCTTTTCTCTTTTGAAAAGAATAGAAAAAAAGATCTATAAAAACTGTGTGCTTGTGTTTATATATACTCGTAGATCTGTGTGGATTAAATAGCCTGGATTTACCCCCAACATATTATTGGGCTTATTTGATGAATCACACTACTCATGTTTGTTATTAAGTGTTGAGTTGTGGTTCCAAGGCCGATTAAGACAAAATACACCACTAGCTAGCAAGTCTGTAGATTGTAGTAGCGTGCAGGGGAGGAGTATTAATCTAGCTTAATTATAAGCTAAGCTCATGCAAACATGCATATGTTACAGCCTTACACATATATGCATAATTAATAGACTAATTTTGTTAGTCTATTAATTAGGTTAGTTTACTGAGCTTAAAAGTCGCAATATATGTTTGTGTAAACTAAGCGTATATATGGTAGCCACCTAATCCCTTGTTTCTTTAAAAATGGTATTAGTTGAAAATTTTGTTATAGTTTGTTTGTTAATATAAAAAGATACTAGATGATTATTAGAGGTTTTTAGACATTATATAATAATAATGCGTATCGTACTTAGTAGTGACAAAGGTGATGAAAATAATATATTTGAAAACGTGGAATTAACATATTTGCCCTGCAAATTAAATTTGTACATATATGAGAGTATATCTAGTACTAAAGTTTATTAAAGCCATCTAATCCGACCCATGTGGCTCCAATATAGGAGGATAGAAGGGTTCCAAATCACTTAATCGAAAACCCCGCGTGGATGATTTTTTTAGTAAGCCCCTCAGCTATTCCCCCTTTCTCAGATTGTTCCCCAATCCCCCACTCTCGCCTGCCTCCCCGGCGCTACCCTCCCCAGTACCCGGCGTCGCCTCCCAGCCCTCGGCGATGACGATGGACACGCTCCTCCAGGAGCTTCTGAAGGAGAGTATTCGCCAAGAGGGCATCACGGCGGAACTGGTCGAGCGTCGGGAGCTGGAGGCCGAGGTCCAGCGCGAGCTCGGCTTGTACCATGACGCGCCCCAGCACATCCACGCCTGGTTCCCGCCGATCACATTGCCCCACCGTAACACATCCCCTGTGCCGCAAGATCGGCCACTCGACATGCCCCTGTTACCTGATCTTTGTTTAGAAGACGTCATGCCGACACACGCAGGGGCATCGATTGTTAGGAATAGTCCCACATGGATTGTGGGAAAGGAGAAAGCACAACTTATAAGTGTGAGGAAGCCTCCACCCATGAGACTAGTCTTTTAGGGGAGAAGGTCCAATACCACTTATAAGGTTGTTGCTTGAGGGGCTTGCTTGCGGGCAACCCATGAGCTTGAGTGCGCAGGTGCGCAACCCATTTAAGACATGGGAACCAGGGAGTGAACCTGGTTGGACCTGGCAGTGTGTCAGGTTCCGGATGCAACATCGATGTCCAGACGGTCTGTTAAAGATTGGATTGAGGAATGGTATCGACCTCCATGGCATGACAGGATGGTAGACGAGGAGTTTGCATCATTCAATTGGGTGAGCGGCTTATCGTCTACTTGTTCACCTCTCCAGTTTATTCATCCATTATCTATGACTATATGTTTCAAATAGCTGGAATGCTGCCATGTTCAAGATTGTTCTCCATCCACTTGCTAAACTACTAAATGTTTGTTTTGTTGCTAAGTCAGCATTGCTTTACATCAAGTAAAAACTGCGTTAGTGTCCTCCCAAATATTAGCTTTGCTTTAGTTGTTTTCTTGCAGCCAGCCATGTCTAGCTGAGACATTGAATTTTTTTTTGTTCTTGATTCCAGTTAATTAGTCCATTGATTTGTTGTATGCATTTTTCAGTGATGAAACTGAAATAAGTTGACTGAGAAGAACCAAAAATCTGTGTCAAAATGGAATTGCAGCATCTGCAAGGCTAACTGTACATCTGAATCTGACTTGGAGAATCACCTACGGGGCAGAAGACACCGACAGAACGTCGAAGCCCAATGCTTAGAGGGCAGGGATACAAATCTGGCATTGTCCAGTGCATACAATTGAGACGCAGCTGCAGACACAATTGCTAGAGAGGATGCATCCATACACGACATTAGTAGAAAACTGGATTAAGGCATTTCGCAAGAACTGAAGTTTCTGCAAGCTTTCAGGCCTCCTGACTTTCTGAGATGGAATTGTAAAACTTGTTTTATTTTGGGGCTAGCTACTGTTATAGGACTTGTTGGGCTTGGTAGTCTAGTGCTAACTTGGCAGTTCTTAGTAGTTCATGCCTTCATGGAAAAGCAGCTTATATGCCCTTCCCATTTGGTACTCTGCACATGAGAAATGGAAAGCATGTTTTCACCTTGTTTCGCGAGTTCAGCTTTTTCGAGTTGAGCTTGCTGAAAGTATGTATAACATTTTTTCATCACTCCACTTCGTTGGTTTTCTTTCCATTGGCAATGCTTCATGACCTGCTAGCCACACCCAAGGGATCGCCAGCTATAAATCTACTAGTCACTGGTGGAAATCAATATATGTCGTAAATTAACAGACAAACTTGGAACAAATCACGAGCTGAACAATTCTGCAGGCTTGCTGCCAATCAGCACATTCTGATGGGGAAAAAAATGGAGGAACCAGGCAACGCCAATTAGCACGGCTTGATTACACATCAGTACATGCTAATAGAAAAAATGGAGGTACTAGTACTGTCTGATAAACAAATTAAGAAGTACATATCATAATATGAAATGCATTGGAAATTGCAGAATAAGAATATAAATTCAGTAAACAACAAATTAAGAATTAACACACACTGACATTATCTCCTTACAATAATTTACAGCATATATTGTATACTATTGGTGCAGATGTTTCGATTCAATCGGCCGAATCCAAGCCCTCAAGAAACTATGAACAATGCAGTTAGACAGAGCTGATATGAATCTTTGCTCTGTCACTCACGCAAACAGGCTGCAAAAAGCCGGCAAGAAAATCAAGAGGGCTAGCTGCTTTTACACTTCGATGAAGGAATGGCAAGGCACCCCATGACGGCCGGGTCTTCCAAGAGCAGCACCTTGTCCTTGTCCTGGACTTCGACCATGTGCAGGTGATCGCAGTCGTCTCTCTCCTTCCCCCTGTACAGCAGCCTCTGCTCTCTCGGCCACAGACCGGTCACCAGCGACAGCATCACTTGAGGTCACCTGCATCGATCGTGACACACTGCAGCTTAGCAAGAAACGCAATTTTTAGTTGATGTAAAGCAAAGCTAACTTAGCAACAGAACAAACTTTTAGTAGTTTAGCAAGTGGATGGAGAACAATCTTGAACATGGCAGCATTCCAGCTATCTGAAACATATGGTCATAGATAATGGATGAATAAACTGGAGAGGAGAACAAGTAGACGATAAGCCGCTCACCCAATTGAATGATGCATACTCCTCGTCTGCCATCCTGTCATGCCATAGAGGTCGATACCATTCCTCGATCCGATCTTTCACGGATCGTCTGGACATCGATGCCCTTGCGTGTGTCGTCATGGCTTCTTCTAAGCAAAGCTTTAGCATAGATATGCTCTCTCTATATATACACACAAATAAATACACGAGGACAACTGACCTGCCGATGCTACCCCAAACATTTGCATGTACTGCTTGTAGTAGGCTGAAAGCTCCATATCAACACCGAACATCTGAACGTGTGTAAGTGCATGTGTGCTTAGTCACAATATTCCTGATCCGAAGGCTCCATATCCATTATCCACACAGCCGCCGCATGATAGCCTAGCTAACCTGCCTACATATATATCTCTTTGTTAGAATAAGGACTCATGTGTTTGGTTAGGCTTCGCTGAGTTCCTGCGATCTTCAGACTCTGCGCAGTTTTCAGATCTCTCTGTCTTCAGAGTTTGCCCTGTTCGGTTTTCTGTTTTTGGGAGTTACTGTAGATTATACGGCAACGGCTGATTCAGTCGCTTAGCTTCAGCCGATAGGCTTGATTTGATTCTATCTCCTTTTCTGTTAGAGTACAGCTGTAACACCGAATGTAATCTCGATTGTAATATGTAATACGTTGCTATAAATACACTTGGCCGATCATATTGGATGATCAAGCCATTGACAGATTTTTTACATGGTATCAGAGCCACTTCTCAACCATGATGTCGTCCTCTTCCTCCTTTGCCAACTCTGGAAGCATGAACACCACTTCGTCTTCAACCCCTGCCAGTCTACTTCCAATTCCTTCTTTTAATCACTTTGTTGTAGTGAAACTTACCCGTGGGAATCATCTGCTATGGAAGGCTCAACTAATTCTTTGACCAAAGTATACATATTGGCCTTACGGGATAAAAGATCTGCTTCGAGATCGTCGTCGGGTGCCGAACCCTTCTGAAGATACTTGTAGATGAGTTCCATCAAGGTATCCTCGTACTTTATAAAGGCTACCTCATTACGAGTTGTTTCTGGTATTTCGACTAGAGACGTCTTTTAAAGTTGTTCCAAGAAAACTCCTGTTGGTACTTGCGATCGGGAAGAAGCTATTCGAGCCAACTGGCCAGTGAGAAAATTATCCTTTCGAGGGATATATCGTATCTCGAAACCAAGAAATGCTTCTTAAGCTTTCTGACTTCCGACAAGTGCTGAGACATGGTCGAATTAGAGCATTGGTACTCTTTTTTGACCTAATTCATGACTAGTTGAGAGTCTCCTCTCACGAGTAATTGACGAATCATGAATGCTTTCACTACTCGTATGCCAGCCAATAAACTCTCGTATTCGGCCATGTTATTAGTGGCTGAAAGTCTAATTGAATGGCGTACTTTAAGGTCTCTCCCATAGGAGATTCCAGAACCACTCCAGCCCTCGAGCCATTAAGTGTAAATGATCCTTCAAAGTACATCATCCACTGGTCGTGGAAATTATACTGGGGATCTTGAACGGATTAAGGATTTGTCCATTCGACGATAAAGTATGCCAAGATCTGGGATTTAACGGCCGTTCAAGACATGAAATAGAGATCGAACTCCCTAAGTTTGATCGACCATTTTGCTATGTGTTCCTCTTTTCCCCGTTCTGGCTTGTTTTTTTTGTGTGGGGTATAAATACCCCCTTGTGGCCGGTTGAGGTGTTGTTGACTCACTCATTCAGTGTTCTTGAGCTAGTGTGAGATTCTCCAGTCAATTGTGCATGTGTTACACTTTGTGAGAGAGGAGAAGAGGAACTAGAGTGCATGTGTTGCCTCTAGAGGTGGATTTTGTGTCCTAGTGAGCTAGTGCATTCGTTGTACGTGGTGAGAGTCAAGTGAGGGACTTGACTTATTACTCTTGGAGTTTGCCGACTCCTAGACGGCGTTGGAGGCGCCGTGCGCGGTGATCTTCTCAACGAAGGTTGTGAGAAGACCCGACGAAGTGTGAAGGTTGGAGCTCACCTACCCGAAGCGGGAAAGAGCTACCACTAGTGGATTGAGGTGGAAGGCTTAATTCGTAGAGCCGGTACGGTCAGTTCGGGCTTACCTCAACGTAGACTAGGGGAGACCGGCAACTCTCGAACACCACGGTAAAAAGAAACCGTGTCATTTGTGGTTTGCTTTCTTGTACTCAATTTATATTCAAGAAATGTACATTCATAGAATTAAATTGATTGCTTGTATACCTAGGAGTGCAAACCTTGACCTAAACTAGAATTGTTGGTGCACTTAGGCGTATTTACTTGTTGTAGGCGCTATTTGAGGTAAACCAAATTGATTTACGCTTCCACATTGTATACTTGGTTTAGGCAAATAGAAGAGATCTTAAATTGTTAGCATTAATTTGTAGAGAATTTTTAGACCGCCTATTCACCCCCATCTAGTCGGCCTCCTCGATCTTATAATTTCGAGCCGAGCCTCTCTCGTAGCTCATTTCTGAAACGAACCGAGTCGAGCCTACTGTTCACACGAGCCGAAACGAGCTTGGCTTGAGCCAGCTCGGCTCGGCTCGTTTCCACCCCTACCAATTAGGCGAGGTGAGAGGGAGAGTAGAGCAAGGCAGGCACATGGAGATGATTTACGAGGCCCGAGGCTTACCGAGGGGAGCTGGCAACGATGATGGCCGTGGGAAGGCTCGACGGAGGCGGTAGCGAGCTCAGGGGAGCAAAGCGCGGTTGAGGCAGGGGAAGAGGAGGCAATGGTGGGGCGATGTGAAGCTCAAGGAAGCAAGGTGCGAGGCTTAAATAGCCTCAGAGGGGTATTCGGCTGTTGTAGCAGCGTCAATGCGCATGGAGGCCAAGGGCAGCGTAGAGCAGCGGGTGGCGCGGGGCTACACGGTAGAGAGGGAGGGGGGAAGGTGATGGCTCGGGTGCACGAGACACGGCTGAAGGCGTGGCGACGTTGCAGCTTAGGCGCGGGCAACATAGAGCGCGCGACATGGAGCAACGGGCAGACTACTTGGCGCACAGAGGGAGAGTGGGGGTGTCTGGGCGAAACGGAGGTGGCGCTAGGCAAGGCATAGATCGGCATGTGCTATGGAACCATTGTGGCGCACAGAGAGGCGGCGGGGGAACACGTGCGGCGGAGACGCTGTTGGCTAGGCGCGGGCGCATGCACGGCGCGTGCAGGGTGTGGCCGGGATAGCGTCGGGCCAGAACCAGCAGGCCGAAGGGTCAACTGGGCCAGGCCGAAGCCATCATGATGGAGGTGATTTCAAATTTGATTTTTTGGAAAATTAAAGAGAATTTTAAACGCACGCTTTGAATTCAAAATTCAAAATTTTATTTCTCAAAACTTTGCAAGCCCAAAATGGGATGTCACATCTGGCTCAAGCGCTTTGTGCTCCCAGTTAGAGGATGAATCGCGGGGCGATGAGATCAGGAGGAAGGAGGTGGAGTTGTTATTAACGAGAGAGAGAGAGAGAAAATTGTGCACGAGATGACGACGCGAAGGCACACCGTAACGTAAATTCGGCCGTAACGGGAGGTATACTAGGCCGTATCGGGTCGGGATTTGATTCCATGGAACCTGATTGCTGAGTGAATGAACCAAACATATTGAAAAACCCTAAAATTTCAAACCAAATTTTTCCTGAAGTGTTTTTGAATTTTTGGTGAATTTTTGAAAACTTTCCCAATTCGGAAACCCCGGCTTCACCCCGCTTTCCTCTTTCAGTCGAGCGCCTCCCCTTCCCTCTGGCGCCCCGCCTCTTTCCGCCTCCCTCCGCGGATGCCCGCTTCCCCTTCCCTTTCCCCTCCTGGCGCCGCCCACGCTCTCTCCTCCTGGCGCCTCCGCCCCCCCGCCTTCACCCTCGCGCCTGCGCGACGCCGCGCCCGCTCCCGCACCGCCTCGCGCCCACAGGGTTCGGACAGCGCGCCCTCGCGCCCGCGGTCGAGCCAAGCACCTCCCGCGCCATGCGTTCTGCCGCCTCCCTTGGACCCTACCGCCACCTCTCCTCCTTCCCTTCTCCCGCACGCGCCGCCCGCCCATGCCACCGCCACTGCTCCGTTGCCTTGCGCGCCATCACTGCCGCTCAAGGCCACCCATTCTTGGACGACGCCCACCGGCCCTGTTGCTGACCACCGGCGCCATGCCCATCCCCTCCCCTCGGCTCCCTCGCGCACCCATGCTCCCCAAGCCTCCCGCCCTCTCATTCTCTTCCTACCACTCAAGAACCTCCCGAGCGGTAGATTGAGCTCCCATCACCCCAGCTCATGCCGTCTCCCCTGCTGCCGGCGACCCGTGGTGATCTCCTCTCCTCTCCCTCATTTTCCAATTCGTGCTCCCGAGCACCTCACTACTCCCTAATCACAATGGTGCACTCCTCCAGTCGGGGTGATCGCTGTGGAGCTCCAAAGACCGTAGCTCACCGTCGGCCGAAGCACCCTCTCCGTGGCCAGCTCTCCAGAGGGTCTCCGGGCTTCAACCACCACCGCTAACGTGAGCCCCATGACCCACTGATCGTGAAACAACCGCCGATTTGGCCTGATCACCACCGGCATCCCTCCTTCGCCGTCGGGAGGCAAATCTTTCCCTTCTGCCTCCTGCCCTCCCCGTTGACCCTCCGGCCTTCCAAAGCCCCAAAGTGGGTTGCTTACGTCGAGACCTACCCGGTGGTACCCTCCCTGGCCGCCGGGGACCTCGCCGTCGCCGGAGAGCGGAGACACCGCTGTCTCTGCCTCTCTGCTGCTGCGCTGGCGAGGGTGAGCGACGACCGACGTGGCCGCATCCTCACCGTTCCCCCAACCGATACCTTTTAAACTCGTGCGTCGGATAGCTTCTCCTCTCAGCCGTCCGATCTTCATAAACACCGCCCTCCACAACCGCCCGATTCGCCATCCCTCCCCACCACCGTCCGATCTCACTTACCCGCGCAAATCCAAGCCGCCCGCTCCCGCGCCATCTCCACCGGACGCTGGGCATGATGCCGAGCCAGCCACGCCAGAAGCTCGGGCCGGCCAAGATCGTTTCACCGATTTTCCAGGGATTTATTAATTTCCAAAAATCCAAAAAATCCAAATAAATTCTAGAAAATCACAGAAAATCCCAAAAATTCCCAAATTTCACCACTTTGCTCCAAATAATGTCCTGGACCCATTGGTGACCTCCTTTTACCCAATTTCATCCTAGAAAAATTCTAAAAATTCACCAATTGGTTATTTTATGCATTTTACTTCTTTTTAAATAGTTTATTTTCCCTCGCTTGATTAGCCTCAAGCTGGAATTAATTATTTTATGTGTTTGCGCTAGTTTCGGAGATCTCGGAGGTTCAGGTGCAGTCTCAGGATCCGGGAGCCTCTACAGTCGAGCTAGCCGACATCGTCCAGATTTACGACAAGTCGCAAAACCTTTGATCATATTGAATCCCATGTCATTAATTTATGTTATTATACTATTTGCATTATGTTAGTTGTGAAATGCTAGTTCAAAGTAAAATAAAATGCTTAGAATGACATATTATGTAGTTAATCCTACCACCGTCAAATGCCATGTAAAATTGTAGCCATACCTTTGTAACCCTAGAAATTAATTATTTGATAACATAGATAACTATAGGTTATTATTATCACGCAAAGTCTTACACTGATAAGGTCGTGGCTGCGGGCCAATAGAACCTGGAAAAACCCGACTCTAGGGTAGGGTGGTGTGGGACACCGTGCCCTAGAGCGGAGAGTGCCGGCGTGCACAAGGAAGGGTAAGGGTGTTGTGGGAAACCGCGAGTCGGTCGACGCCCACCGCTTGCCCTAGGTTGTGGTCGCGGACCTGGAGAGGTTGCGGGCCATGTGAAAATATAAGGACCGAAACCCTTACGCTGAGCAAATGTCATAGTGATCGTTCAACCACAGGAGTTGACGTCAACACTGGTTTAGTAGCTGCTCAACTCGATTGAAACTCTACAGGTGTTGAGGAGTCAGGGGGTTGAATGATTAGATTAGGTATGCCGTGCTGCGGATACCTAATAACGGTAGGATTCACTAGAAGCGGACGGGAGTTTTCATGTGCCAGACTCGAGTGAATTCTACCGGGTAGAGCTTATATAAAGAATTGAGCAGTGAAACGACCTGGCTTTCTTAACTCTGTCGCGGGAGTTAAGGGATCGTGTGGGTAAAGCTGAGCAAACTCTGCAGAGTCAAATAAATGGTATTCGAATATGCCGTGCTTCCGGTTAATGGAGCTGTGCCACTTGGGTGATTCCAGCAGCAAAGCTTAAGTAGTTTTGTAAATGTTTTAATCTGATTAGTTGGTAAATTAACTCTTCAAGAAAACACCCTTTTGGCTAAGGAGTAGCTTTGTCGGTAAATTTTATAAAAAGGTTTACAAACAAAACTGCATCCACTTAAAAATAATAAACCAAGTATACTCCCTCTCTTTGTGATCCGTGCAAGTAGTAAAGTAGGGTTCCTTTGCGATTTGCTGAGCTGGTTGTTGGCTCACGGCATGCTAAATCTCCTCTTTAGAGGACCAAGACGAAGGTGAAGGTCTCCCCGTTGAGGAAGTTCCCGAGGGCCTCTTCTTCGACGAGGATACATGGCTTTAGGTCTTCGCCGCGCTCAAGCGGATCTTGGAGCTTTTGTAATGTAATTATACTTTGGGCTTGCACGCCCTGCTGTCGAAAACTGGATGTTAATCCTTATGTGAAATATATGCTGGACTTTTGTTGTAAGCATGCAATGGTATACTCTTGCGCGACACTCCATAACTGTTCATGCGTGAATAGTTGCGAATTGTCGTGTCCGTACTTGCCCTTGGAAACGGGGGCGTGACACATATAATAAGGTAATGCATTTACATTGTATTCAGATTACGGAGCTGGGACCCGAACTAAACACCATCTAAGTTCCAGTTACACTCCACTTTAATATGTTGCTGTCAGATTTCCTCTCTCTTAATTTGCCAGCACTACTGAAGAATCAATCGTTGTCAGCAAGAGGTTTCTCTCTTCTATGGATGCATCTCTCCCATTTTCTGCAACATCAAAAGCCAGGACATACAATATATTTTCTGGTCCATGGTTAGGAGTATAAGTACTACATATTAGTGCTACTTACTGTAACATCATGATTAAGCAGATAAAGCTAGCTAGCGTTAGCATTACTGCCATGCATGCATGTACAGTTTGGTGCCCCCTCAAATTGGGAGGCGCACGTTAATGCTGTGCACGTCGACTGAGGATGGATACATGTAGGCCTGATTTTTCGACTGAAGCTAGCAGCTTTTAGTTTTTGCTATAGTATCTAACTTTTAAATGAATTATTTTCTCAAAATAGGATCTATAAGTTAATTGTAGTACATGTTAAAAGCCTAACATCTGTATCAACCAAAATCGCAAACGAGTATCTCTCTCTATAATCTATATCGTAAACAGCTAAAATTCAAAAATTTCAGTCAAAAATCATAAGCTACAGCCGCGCTAAACACGCGACCGGCCGGCTTCCTTTCTCAGCTCAGCTGGGGCTTCAGTTTCGGCACGGATAAAACCAGCCTGCGAGCTGATAGTCTGTGACTCGACCTAGCTTGTTTCTCTCCTCTCCTTCGTTACACTCCAAAAAAAAAAAGGAGCTGCATGCGCTTATCGCCTACCACTACATAAACGGTAAGCATCAACTGCTACGCTACACTAATTTGCTATAGCAACTTACCAAGTGCAATTCGACAGAGTGATTTGGCTAGAACACACTGTTCAATTCCTAATTAAGCTAGCGTTAATGGCAGGTGATAGATCGAGGAGGTGAAAAGAGACGGCGTTCACGCACTTGTTTTAATATCTCTATCGACAGATAGATAGTGTTAGGAATATACACACTTTTATGATTATTATAATTTCTAAAACAATAATTGAATCGGCAACATAAAAACTAGACATATTTGTGACTATAAATAGTAACATGATCATATACTCAAATATATCTATCTCATATATATGCACTAACAAGACAAAGTCTAGAATAAGAATGATACTATCAGAATTAGACATCAACATCATCGCATGACATATATCTGGGAAACAAAGCCTAACCAAATCAAATGATATTACTGCGAAGTCTGATCAAAGGAAGTCGATGCGCAAAGGATGATGGAGAAAAAGGAAGCCGTAAGCAGTCGCGCAAACGCTTCCCAAAAATCTGATTCGCCCTAACTCGTGCAGGATTGTGAGGGACGCTGACTTCGGAGGCACTGCTCTCCCCACATCGGTGCACGCCGAAGAAGGGATGGAGAAGCCGTGGCTGCATAACACGGAGAAAAAATAGGAAGCAAGCTAATACCAATTCTAAGAGGAGAGATCTCCTTTATAGGAGTCAACCTCATCAGAAGAAACTGACATCATTATTGTCATTACACTATTGAAAGACCCCAAAATTTCAAACCAATTTTTTCCTGGATTTTTCCTGAATTTTTGGTGAATTTTTGAAAACTTTCCAAATTTGGAAAAGCCTCCCCGCTGCCGCTTTCCTCTTTCGGCCGGGCGCCGTCCCCTTTCGCTGGCGCCCCTCTCCTTTCCGCCTTCTCCTTCTCCCGGCCCTTCCTTCGTTCATTGGCGCCTCACCCCTCCCCGCTTTCTCCCTCGCGGACGCCCGCCCCTCTCTCACGTGGCGCCTTTCCCTCCCCGCCTTCTCCCCACAGCGTCTGGCGCCATGGTCCGCACCGCCTCTGCGCCTCGACTGGACAACAAGGCCCCCTGCCGCCCCATCAAGGCCGACACCCCCCGTGCCACGCCCTCACCTCCTCCTCGGCCCCACCCGCCACCACCACCTCCCTTCTCCGCGCTGGAGCACTCCCGCCCATGCCGCCACCCGCCTCCCACCGCCGTACCCGCCTTCACTCCCTGCAGGTGGACACCACCCCATTGTGCGGAGGAGACACTCCACCAGCCCCGTCCTTCTCATGACCTCGCGCCGCCTGAGGCTTCTCCCCACGGCCCCCTCCTCCGCCGAGCATAAACCCCCTCGGCTCCCTCGCACCCGTGCTCCCAAACCTCCCAACCTCCCATTCTCTTCCCGCCACTCCTCTGACCGACCTCCCCGAGCCACCGTCAAGCCCTCTCCGGCCGTCCGCACCTCTCCGTGGCCAGCTCGCTCCAAAGCTCCCAGTGCTCTCCGCCGCCGATGTGAGCCTCTGGGTCCCCTGCTCGGTGTAGTTGCCCCGATTGAACTCCCTCGCCACCGGTGACCCTCTCCGCCCCCAACCACCCGAAGCGCCCCTTTTCCCCCTCCTGCCTTCTCTGTTGGCTCTCCCCGTTTCCAAGCCCCAAAAATGGGTTCCCCATGACAAACCCTACCCGCCAGTACCCTCTATGGCCGCCGACAAGCCCCTGGGCGCCCGGGCCGCCGTCGCCGTCGTAGCCCCCCTCCTGAGGCATCAGAGCAAATGGAGGAGGAAGACGACTCCTCCCCGCGACGTGGCCCTTCCTCCTCCGCCCATCGCCCGCCTCCTCCTCGATCTCGGCCGCCACGCCCATGCCAGAGCCCGCTTCGCCGCGTCCCTTCTGGTGGCCGTCGGATTTTCATAATGCCCTCCATCCGAGCCGCCCGCCCGCCTCATCACGTAGCCCGCCTCGTCGCGCGTCGGCCATCCGCCCGGAGAGGCGGCGGCGTGCGCATGCAGCGGCCGGGCCTTCGGGCCGCATAGTGCCAGTCAAGACTGCTTGTTGGGTGGCCCAAGATATGTTCACCGATTTTTCCAGGGTTTATTCTTTTCTAAAAATCCAGAAAACTCAAATAAATCCCAGAAAATCACAGAAAATCCCAAAAATTCCCAAATTTCACCACATTGCTCCTTCCATTTTTCTGGACCCATCTGTGAACTCCAAATTCCAAAATTCTTCTCCAGCAAAATCTAAAAATTCAAAGAGCCCTTTTCATTTGATATTTTATGCAATTTTATTTCTTTTTAATTCTTTTTAACAGATTATTTTTCCTTGCTTGATTAATATCAAGCTGGATTTAATTATTTTGTGTGTTTGCGCTAGTTTCGAGATCCGGGCTCGTGTGCAATCTCGGGATCGAGCGTCGACGTTCGAGCTCGTCGAGATCATTCCAGTTCATGGCAAGTCGCAAAATCCTTTGATCATATTGTGCCCTATGATGTTTACTTATGTTATTATATTATTTGCATTATGCTAGTTGTGAAATGCTAGTTTAAAGTAAAGTAAAAATGTTTAGAATGACATGTGATATAGATACGTCCTACCACCGAAAAATGCCATGTTTAATTTATGGCCATGCCTTGTAACCCTAGAAATAATTATCTGTTAATCTAGATCACTATAGGTTACTACTTTCATGCAAAGTCTTACACTAATAAGGTTGTGGCTGCGGGCCGTTAGACTTGAAAACCCGACCCTAGGGTGGGGTGGTATGGGACACCGTACCCTAGGGCGGAGAACGTCGTTGTGCTGGGAAGGGTAAGAGTGTTGTAGGAAACCGCGGGTCGGTCTTCGCCCACCGCTTACCCTAGGATGTGGTCGCGGACCTGGAGAGGTTGCGGGCCATGTGAAAATATAAGGACCGAGACCCTTATGCTGAGCAACTGTCATAGCAATCGCTCAACCACAGGAGTTGACTTGTCAACACTGGTTTAGTAGCTGCTCAACTCGCTTGAAACTCTACAGGTGTTGAGGAGGCCGGAGGTTGGGTAGTTGAATTAGGTATGCCGTGCTGCGGATACCTAATAACGGTAGGGTTCACTCGAAGCGGACGGGAGTTTCCATGTGCCAGACCCGAGTGAATTCTCACCTGTGAGCCTATATAAAGATTTGAGCGTTGAAACGACCGGCTTTCTTAACTCTGTCGCGGGAGTTAAGAGATCGTGTGGGTAAAGTTGAGCAAACTCTGCAGAGTCAATTTAATGGTATTCGAATCTGTGTGTGCTCCGGTTAATGGGTCATGCCACTTGGGTGATCCCATCAAGAAAGCTTAAGTAGTTTTATAAACATTTTAATCTGGTTAGATGGTTAATGAACTCTTCATGAAAACCCCCTGTTGACTAAGAAGTAATTTTGCCAGCAAGTTTTACAAAAGATTTACAAACAAAACTGCATCCACTCAAAAATAATAAACCAAGTATATTCCATGCCTTTGTGAATCCGTGCAAGTAGTAAGATAGTTTTCCTTTGCGATTTGCTGAGCTGGTTGTTGGCTCACGGCTTGCTAAACAAACTCTTTAGAGGATCAAGACGAAGGTGAAGGTCTCCCTGTTGAAGAAGTCCCCGAGGGCCTCTTCTTCGACGAGGATCCGTGGCTTTAGGTCTTCGCCGCGCTCAAGCGGATTCTGGAGCTTTTGTGATGTAATTATACTTTGGGCTTGCACGCCCCGCTGTCAAACTCTGGATGTTAATCCATATGTGAAATATATGATGGTCTTTTGTTGTAAGCATGCAATGGTATACTCTTGCGCGACACTCCATAACTGTTCATGCGTGAATAGTTGCGGGTTGCCGTGTCCGTACACGCCCTCGGAAACGGGGGCGTTACAAGAAGTGGTATCAGAGCAGGTTCTTTGACCGTAGGTTAAGACCTAAGGCAGCCTAGGAAGCGATTTTATCGCAAAACCTAATTAAAGACATAAAAGGGTTTATGAAAATATAAGTACTACTGTCTTTACCTCTCTTGTTGCTACCTTATCTGTTTTAGTTTACTTACTTAAGTTTTGATTTATGCAAATGTTTACTGTTTCACTTGTCTAACTTCAAAATTTTCGTTTCCGGCAGATGGTGCACCACATCTTTTCCCGCCCCGACCGTATGGATGGTTGGGCCCGCAAGGTGTGGGAGATGCGGAAGCATCTTGGAGTGAGAGACAACTTCAACCCGGTGTACCATCTTTGTCAGGACAGTTTCGCGAGACCGCCTTCTACGAGTACGAGGCTTGGGTGGTTCTTGATCCGTTGCCTGTCCGCCCAGACAGGAAGCGGAGGTTCACCGCCCGTCGGGTGAGCGAGGAGGATGCTGTTCAGGATGTGGCTCAGAAGGCCGCATTCTACCTCAGGGACTACTACCACCAGGAGCTAGCAGGGACGCCCTTTGACCTGGTGCCGCGTCCGCACTTTGGGGACTTTATAGTCCCTGGGTTCGGTGAGGATGACGATCCCCGCCTGGCGGGCGTCGCCACCCTTATGACGCAGCAGGTCGTCCGCTACGACGGAGCAGTCGGTGAGGCCAGAGTTCTGCGGAGGCAGCTTTGGGACGCCCGCGAGGAGGTTCAGCGCCTCCGGGAGTCCCTTCTTCGCTTTGAGGCCCAGGAGGCAGCAGAGGTCTCAGATAGTGCAGAGTCGCCCAGCGTCCATTCCTCCACGTGCTTGGTCAGGTCTAGGCCCAGCGCCGGATGATCATGGGCAAGCGATCTGCGTGCTCGGTTCCGCCCGCGGCCCGCTTGACCCTCCCAAATACCGAGGTTATGGAGGAGTAGACGGCCGCTAGCGAGTCCGACCTTTGTTTTAGTAGCGAGACTTTTGTATTGTAATGCAAGTGTAACCATGAACCCTAAGTGGTCTGTACCACCGTGACATCTTGTAAATTATGTTCATTAATCTTTATGTTGTTTGCTTAATTATCAGTATTTCCCTCTGTGTTCAAAGCTTTCTCCTGTCCCCTTTCGCTCTCGTTCTTACCTTTTTCGTCCTATACTTGCCTTGAAAATTCGAAATCTTACTTATCTACGCTTGGTTGCCAAAATCGCTGCAAAGCTAATTTCCAATTCCCAATTGGCAGATGGACCCGACACAGCAGACGGGACAGACCAGCGGGCAGGGTGCACCTGCCACCGATCAAGCGACACTTGCCAGCGTCATAGCAATGCTCGAACAGAATCGCTATCAGGGAGAACAGAACATCTTACGGGTGCTTGATCGAAAGCCGGATCTTTGGAGCAGATAAAGCAAGATCTCGAGCTTTGGGGTGGAGGCAATGCCCCTGGATGGTGCACCGTTTCACCGATGGGCGACTTCACGAAACCCGTCCACGACCTTTACCACCTCGGCTGACCCCTTAGTAGCTGAGGACTGGCTGGTGGACGTGGAAAGGAAGCTTCAGACCGTACAGTGCGATGACAAAGAGAAGGTGCTATATGCATCCCACCAGTTGCAGGGTGCTGCTGCAACGTGGTGGATCAACTACCAGCGTACCCAAAGAGATCGAGAGATTGACTGGGAAGAATTCTCGAAAGCTTTCCGCAAGGCTCATATTCCTGATGGCATTATGGAGGCGAAACGCCGAGAGTTCTTGGCACTCAAGCAAGGAGGTCGCACAATTATGGAATACCTACACCAGTTCAACCATCTTTCCCGGTTTGCCCCAGAAGATGTTGATAAAGAAGAGAAGAAAATGAGCAGATTGATTTGGACTACAACAGTCCTTGAAATTCCACATTTCAGCTATCAAATTCAAAGATCTGAATGACATGGTAGACAGCCTCATCACCTCAGAAGAAGCCCGTGGTGAGATGGAGGATTACAGAAAGTGTAAAGCAACACACAAATCACAGTCCTCCTCCCACCAAACCCAGGGAAGCAAGACTATGGGGTCGTCGTCTTTTCGATCCCAACCTTCTCGGCAGTTTGTGATGTTGCCGAAAAGTCAGTCAGGACAGTCCCAGCAATACAACTCCCCTTCTCCTTTGGCAATCAGATGCCCCACTTGTGGAGGAAACCACCTCGCTAGCAGCTGTCCCCGCAGATCCAATGCTTGCTTCCACTGTGGCGAAATAGGGCATTACAGAGATCAATGTCCCAGGAAGAACTTGCCCTCTGACGCTGCAAAACTTCAAGTTCAGAATCAACAACAACAAGAGTCAAAATCACAAGCAGGCCCCAGCACTCCCAAAGGAGGATACCTTGATTAAAGCGGTGGACCGCAATCACTGCGGAACCATGAATTTCACTGCGGGCAGGCAGGGCCGTGCAGCCTACATTTTATGCAAGGGTGAATCACGTGTCGTGAGAAGATGCAGCTGGAGCCGCCGATATCATTCTTTGGTATGTTCCCAATCAACTCCATACCTGCACTGATTTTATTTGACCCTGGAGCAACACATTCATTTATCTCGAAGAGTTTTGTCTTGAAAAACCAGCTACCTTCAGTTTCTTTGCCAAGGCCTTATGTGGTTGAAACCTCTGGGGTTAGAATGGAGTCCCACGGTGGGTGTGCTGGACTCAGTATAAACATCCAAGGGGTAAAATTTAAGGCAGATTTGCTGCAATTAGATATGTCAGGTTTAGATGTCATTTTGGGCATGAACGGCTAGCTAAAACAAAGGCAAGGTAGACTGTGAGGACAAAGCAGATCTTTGGTCAATTCAAGACCGAGGGTGGTGATAAAAGCAGATCGAGAAGTACCGAAAAGTGCAAGAAAACGATGATCAACATGTTGGCGGTCACACACGAGCAAGTGCCGTGGTACAAGACTATCCGGATGTATTTCGGAAGAGTTACCAGTGGACCCTTGACGGTGTGTAGAACTTGCTATAGAATTGGTTCGAGGCACAAAACCAATCGCCAAGCATCAATACCGGATGTCGGCCGGTGAGCTAAAGAACTCAAGAAAGCAGCTAGATGAGTCGCAAGAGAAAGAATTCATAAGACCAAGTGTTTCACCTTGGTGGCCCCGATCTTATTCGTGAAAAGAAGAATGGAGGCCGAGGATGTGTGTAGATTACAGAGGTCGAATCATCACCATCAAAACAAATACCCATTGCCCGAATTGATGATTTGTTTGATCAACTCAAGGGTGCCAAAGTATTCTCCAAGATCGACTTGCGCTCGGGTTATCACCAACTCAAAATCCGAAAGCAAGATCGACAGAAAACAGCATTCATCACCCGATATGGACTATACGAGTTCACAGTCGTGCCCTTTGGTTTAACCAATGCACCAGCTTATTTTATGAACCTTATGAATCTGGTGCATATGGACCAATTGGACCGATTCGTGATAGTCTTCATCGATGATATTCTGATATATTCAAAGAGTGAAAAAGAGCACGAAGAGCATTTGCACATGGCATTGACCCGACTGAGAGAGCACCAGTTATATGCTAAATTCGACAAATGCAGTTTACGGCTAAGAAGTCGCTTTCTTGGGTCACATTATATCCAAGATGGTGTCAAAGTTGATCCGAAAAGATTGCATGATTATGGAATGGCAATGACCCAAGACGATGATGTAAATAAGGAGTTTCCTTGGACTGGCGGGCTATTATCGCCGATTCATAGAAGGATTCTCAAAGATCTCTCGTCCACTTACTCAATTACTGAAGAAAGACAAACCTTTCCTGTGGACATATGCCTGTGAAGAGAACTTTCAGTTGCTAAAGACCAAGCTAACAACGACACCAGTGTTGATTCTACCGAACCCAGAGAAAGAATTTCAAGTCTATTGTGATGCCTCAAAACAAGGTTTGGGATGTGTACTCATGCAAGACAGAAAAGTGGTTGCTTATGCCTCGAGACAGCTAAAGCCACACGAAGAAAATTATCCCACACACGATTTAGAGCTAGCGGCTGTGGTGCATGCCCTCAAAATTTGGAGGCACTACCTGCTAGGGAATCGTTGTGAGATATTCTCAGATCACAAGAGCTTGAAGTACCTCTTCACACAGCCAGAGTTGAATATGAGACAACGAAGATGGCTAGAACTGATCAAAGATTATGATGTTGATCTTCAATATCATCCCGGCAAGGCCAATGTGGTTGCCGATGCCCTCAGTCGAAAGGTTCGACAAGGCAAGCCAACTACCGCAGAATATCCGCCGTGCAAAGGGATATCTGCGGTCGAATTTGGTGATCACCGAACAAGGCAGTATGGCAGCTTTGGAACTTCAGCCGTTGCTAACAGATCAGATAAAAGCAGCCCAAGATGAAGATGAAGAGATTCAAAAACTGAAGAAGAAAGCTCAAGAAGAGGATTCATCGAGTATGCAATGAGCGAACATGGGATCCTTACATACGTGGTCGCTATTGCATACCCAACAAGAAAGAGTTGAGAGAATTGATCTTATCCGAAGCTCATTCTTCTCAATTCTCGATCCATCCCGGAGGCACAAAGATGTATCAAGATTTGAAGAAAAAGTATTGGTGGAACCAGATGAAGAAAGAAGTGGCAGAATATGTAGCCAAATGTGATGTCTGCCAGCAGATCAAGATCGACCACCAAAAACCATCAGGATTGCTACAGCCTCTACCGATTCCCGAATGGAAATGTGATAGTATCGGCATGGACTTCATCACTGGACTTCCCAAAACTCGTGAAGGATATGATGCTATCTGGGTCATAGTTGACAGACTGACCAAGGTGGCTCACTTCCTCCCGATCAAGCAGACATATGGGAAGGATAAACTTGTAGAACTCTATTTGACACGAATTGTGACACTTCATGGAGTACCCAAGAAGATTGTGTCAGATAGAGGAGCACAGTTCACATCCAAATTTTGGGAAAAGTTACACGAAGCAATGGGCACCGACCTCAACTTCAGCTCAGCATACCACCCGCAGACTGATGGGCAGACAGAAAGAACAAATCAGATTTTAGAAGATATGTTGAGAGCTTGCGCTATTGTGTATGGAGCAGCATGGAACACTTGCATGCCATTTGCTCAATTCTCCTACAACAATAGCTATCAAGCTAGCATTCAGATGGCCCCATTTGAAGCTTTATATGGCAGAAAATGCAGAACACCTCTGAATTGGTCAGAAACAGGGGAACGACCCCTCATTGGACCCCAAATTGCTCAAGATGCAGAAGCACATATCAGAATCATCAGAGACAGACTGAAGATTGCACAAGACCGACAGAAGAGCTATGCAGACAACCGCAGGAAGGACATAAGCTTTGAAGTTGGAGATTTTGTGTATATCAAAGTCACCCCTTTCAAGATCGTTAAAAGATTTCAAGTCAAAGGCAAATTGGCCTCGAGATATGTGGGACCGTTTCAAATTATCGGGAGAATTGGAGAAGTAGCTTATCAAATACAGCTACCGCCCAATTTATCCAGAATCCACAACGTATTCCACATATCCCAACTCCGAAAATGTCTACGCCAGCCTACAGATGAAGTACCCATGTCAGACGTCGAATTACAAGATGACTGGACTTACCCTGAAGAACCTTTGCAAATACTTGAAACGTCAGAAAGGCAGCTCAGAAACAGAAATATCAGATTTTGCAGAGTGCAGTGGAGGAATCACACGCCAGACGAGGCCACTTGGGAAAAAGAGTCGGATTTGCAGCGGGATTTTCCCAACTTACTCCCTGGACCAAGTTAATCTCGGGGTCGAGATTCTTTTAAGGGGGGTAGGTTGAAAGACCCCAAAATTTCAAACCAAATTTTTCCTGGATTTTTCTGAATTTTGGTGAATTTTGAAAACTTTCCCAATTTGGAAAGCCTCCCGCCACTGCTTTCCTCTTTCGGTAGGTAGTAGTCCCCTTTCACGGCGCCTCTCCTTCCGCCTCTCCTTCTCCGGCCTCCTCCCTTCCTTCGTTCACTGGCCCTCGCACCCTCCCCGCTTTCTCCCTCGCGGACGCCCGCCTCCCTCTCTCACGGCGCCTTTCCCTCACCGCCTCTGCGCCCAGACTTGGACAGTAGCGCTCCCCGCCCCGGTCAAGCCGACACCCCGTGCCACGCGCTCACCTCCTCCCTCCGCCCCACCCGCCACCACCACCCCTTCTCCCGCGGGAGCACTCCCGCCCATGCCGCCACCTGACTCCACCATTGTGCCCGCCTTCACTCCCTGCAGTGGGACACCACCCCATTGCGCGGAGGAGACACTCCACCGACCCCGTCATTCAGTGACCTCGCGCCCCCCGAGGCTTCTCCCCACGGCTCCCCCCCGCCGAGCATAAACCCCTCGGCTCCCTCGCGCCTCCTACCCGTGCTCCCCAAACCTCCCCAACCCTCCCATTCTCTTCCTGCCACTCCTACCGACCTCCCTGAGCCGCCGTCGAAGCCCCTCTCCGGCCGTCGCACCTCTCCCGTGGCCAGCTCGCTCCGAAGCTCCCCAGTGCTCTCCGCCGCCGCCAGTGTGAGCCTCTGGGTCCCCTGTCGGTGTAGTTGCCCCCGATTGAACTCCCTCGCCGCCGGTGACCCTCTCCGCCCCCAACCACCCGAAGCGCCCTTTTCCTCCTGCCTTCTCTGTTGGCTCTCCCGTTTCAAGCCACAAAATGGGTTCCCATGACAAACCCTACCCGCCATACCCTCTATGGCCGCCGACAAGCCTCAGGCGCCGGGCGCCGTCGCCGTCGTAGCCCCCGCTGCTGAGGCATCAGGCGGCCGGAGGAGGAAGACGACTCCTCCCGCGACGTGGCCCTTCCTCCTCCGATCCATCGCCCGCCTCCTCGATCTCGGCCGCCCACCCACGCCTGCACCGCTTCACCGCGTCCCCTTCGGTGGCCGTCGGTTCATAATGCCCTCCATCCGAGCCGCCCACCCGCTCTCATCACAGTAGCCCGCCCGCCACGCGCGTCGACCATCCGCCGGGGAGGAGCGTGCGTGGGCAGCGGCCACACAGATGGCATGGCGGCCCTTGACGGCGCGGGCACCTGCAAAGGTGAGTCGCCTTGTTGCGGTGGGCCACCAAAGACCTGTTCACCGATTTTTCCGTGGTTTATTCTTTTCCAAAAATCCAGAAAATCACAGAAAATCCTAAAAAATCCCAAATTTCACCACATTGCTCCTTCCATTTTTCTGGACCCATCTGTGAACTCCAAATTCCAAAATTCTTCTCCAAAGAAAATCTAAAAATTCAAAGAGCCCTTTTCATTTGATATTTTATGCAATTTTATTTCTTTTTAATTCTTTTTAATAGATTATTTTTCCTTGCTTGATTAATATTAAGCTGGATTTAATTATTTTGTGTGTTTGCGCTAGTTTCGGAGATCCCGGAAGTTTAGGTGCAATCTCAGGATCCAGAAGCGTCGACGTTCGAGCTCGCCGAGATCATTCCAGTTCACGGCAAGTCGCAAAATCCTTTGATCATATTGTGCCCTATGATGTTTACTTATGTTATTATATTATTTGCATTATGCTAGTTGTGAAATGCTAGTTTAAAGTAAAGTAAAAATGTTTAGAATGACATGTGATATAGATACGTCCTACCACCGAAAAATACCATGTTTAATTTATGGCCATGCCTTGTAACCCTAGAAATAATTATCTGTTAATCTAGATCACTATAGGTTACTACTTTCATGCAAAGTCTTACACTAATAAGGTTGTGGTCATGGTAGTTAGACTTGAAAACCCGACCCTAGGGTGGGGTGGTATGGGACACCGTACCCTAGGGCGGAGAACGTCGTTGTGCTGGGAAGGGTAAGAGTGTTGTGGGAAACCGCGGGTCGGTCTTCGCCCACCGCTTACCCTAGGATGTGGTCGCGGACCTGGAGAGGTTGTGGGCCATGTGAAAATATAAGGACCGAGACCCTTATGCTGAGCAACTGTCATAGCAATCGCTCAACCACAAGAGTTGACTTGTCAACACTGGTTTAGTAGCTGCTCAACTGGCTTGAAACTCTACAGGTGTTGAGGAGGCCGGAGGTTGGGTAGTTGAATTAGGTATCCGTCTTGCGGATACCTAATAACGGTAGGGTTCACTCGGCGGACGGGAGTTTCCATGTGCCGGACAGGTGAATTCTCACCGGTAGAGCCTATATAAAGATTTGAGCAGTGAAACGACCTGGCTTTCTTAACTCTGTCGCGGGAGTTAAGAGATCGTGTGGGTAAAGTTGAGCAAACTCTGCAGAGTCAATTTAATGGTATTCGAATACGCCGTGCTCCCGGTTAATGGAGCTGTGCCACTTGGGTGATCCCATCAGCAAAGCTTAAGTAGTTTTATAAACATTTTAATCTGGTTAGATGGTTAATGAACTCTTCATGAAAACCCCTTGTTGACTAAGAAGTAGTTTTGCCAGCAAGTTTTACAAAAGATTTACAAACAAAACTGCATCCACTCAAAAATAATAAACCAAGTATATTCCATGCCTTTGTGAATCCGTGCAAGTAGTAAGATAGTTTTCCTTTGCGATTTGCTGAGCTGGTTGTTGGCTCACGGCTTGCTAAACAAACTCTTTAGAGGATCAAGACGAAGGTGAAGGTCTCCCTGTTGAAGAAGTCCCCGAGGGCCTCTTCTTCGACGAGGATCCGTGGCTTTAGGTCTTCGCCGCGCTCAAGCGGATTCTGGAGCTTTTGTGATGTAATTATACTTTGGGCTTGCACGTCCCGCTGTCAAACTCTGGATGTTAATCCATATGTGAAATATATGATGGTCTTTTGTTGTAAGCATGCAATGGTATACTCTTGCGCGGTACTCCATAACTGTTCATGCGTGAATAGTTGCGGGTTGCCGTGTCCGTACACGCCCTCGGAAACGGGGGCGTTACAACTATTTTAATCACGGTTAATGTGTGTCATGAAAGCTAATTTAAATAGTGTAATTCAAACTTTCAGTTTCTAAATTGTATGCATGGTTTTGAAGTGCAAAAAGAAGCTGCCGCTTAACACCCAACTATACACGAAATCACTGGACCATTCACGCGCACGTCGCGCGTGGGCGGGCAATGGCGTGGCGAGCGAGCACATGCGTGTGATCTTATTTTCCTTGCTTCAATAGGAAAGACCAACTCCACTATATAAAGTAGTCTCCTCCCACCTAGACTAGTAATATGATACTAAACTTCCCACCTTCTACAATTGAGTGGAAAGCCTCACAGTAGGTCAAGAGAATAGAAATGGGTCCAGCAACAACACCTCCAACTGGTCACAAGGAGGTGTTTATACCCCCACACAAGAAAACTAACCGTTAGAATCAGATCCCTGAAAAATCAGGGAAATCAGAAGTACCACCATTATACGGCCGGTACTTCCGCTCCCCTCGCAACGGTCAGAAAAACTAGCCGTTACAGTCAAAATCAGAAGTTCCGTCGTTCATTTTCCGATACTTTCGATCATCAGAAGTACCGAGCCACACATGCAAAGCTACCGATTTCACGGGGAGGAGAAGACCACCACACAGGTATCTCTTTGGAAAAAACGTTCCGCAGGAAAATTCGGAGCTTCCGAAGTCCGGTAGTACCGCACAACATACGTCGGTACTTCCATCTTTCGGTAGTACCGCTCACACAGAGTCGATACTTCCGACGGTCGGACGAGCGGCTCACACAGAGCCGATTAGTCCACCCGCATCCGGTAGTACCGCGTAGCACATGTTGGTACTTCCGATGTCCGGTAGTACCGCTCACACAGAGTCGGTACTTTCAACCTCCGATAGTACCGCTACACACACAGCGCTAGTTCCGATTTTTCTAACAAGTGTAGATATCTCAACAGATTTTACAAAAATACATTTGTAAACTATAGTATCATGAACATAAGGATCAAAACATGATTCCCAACAAGTTACAAAACACATTTGCACACTTTTCAAATCATGACACAAAGAATAGGTACATGGACTCCTCACATTTGCAAAACATATCCGTAAACCTAAGTCACATGTTATAAGGATTATATATGAGTTTCAACCATTTGCAAAATACATTTGCAAATATAAGGCTCATACAACAAAGAGTAGGGAACATGGACTTCAAATACTTGCAAAACATATTTGCTATGTATAGTCCCATGTTACAAGGATTTCACATATGAGATTTAACTATTTACAAAATATATTTACAAATATAAGCATCATGCTAAGAGCTAGAGCAGGTGAGATTAAACTATCAACGCATGATGAGATTCAAGTTACTAAACATGACTCCTCTTAATAGTACGGCAACATATACTAGCAATTCGGTCTTTCAACCAAACACTAAGACCGGTAAAATATTAGGAACACATATTTAGCCCTAACTAGTCATACATTTACCTTGAGCATCCTCTTGAAGCTTGATGACACATACCACAACTTCAAGTCCTGGTCATCATCTTGACATGCAGCTACACATGATGCATCCATCACTCGACCTCCATCAATATATGATAGGTCTTCACTTGACTTGATGATCAACACATGATCATCTCCTGTTGGATATGCATCAACTCATGACGTATCTTCTTTTTTATGGTCTTCAACATATGAAGCTATCTTCCATTTTGTATCTTAACTTGATGATCTTTAACACATGAAGTCACCCCAAGTCGTCCTTATTTGTGGAACCTAACCTATGCATCCAACTCATGAAAAATGTTAGTCCACAAAACCAATTGTCATCAATTACCAAAAACTTCAACATTAACACATAATAGAGGGACTAGATTCTACAATCTTTCCTTTTTGGTAATTCATGATAATCTCAATAAATAATAAAATAAAGATATTGAATTGTGAGTATACAACATGTACACAACACTTGTATACTCTAAAACAAGTTTTCAAAGCAAAGCTTGCTTATCCGGTTGTCATTAATCATCTTAACCATTAACACATAATGGTGAAGCTAAATGACAACTTGATTGCAAATGAGTATTATAAACTACACAGGCTTTATATACTCAAGGGATATGTTTCGCAGTAAAGATCTTAATATGTGTATTAAAGGAGACATGGATCAACACTGATGAAACCTCAAAACATAGAGTGAAATACAAATATGTGTAATGAAGACATATGCACATATTCATTTTAGACTATTTTGTGGAGTTCAATCTATATTTTAGGTCTAAGGAATGCATTAAGACATAAGAATGTGATTTCGAATACATATAGACTTATCATTTAATCATATATTTGGATGTGAGGAATGCAACAAGACTATAACAAAGATATCTAATGCATACATCAATAACTTCACCTTTTCATATATATAAGACTAAGTAATATCATTATCAACAAACAGAGTTAGTTTCACAGATGCATTTATTATTATCACCAAAGTCTCATAAATGTATTTGTCATTATCACCAAAATCAACTTAAACCAACTTAATGGAGCTTGATCTTTCACACCTTCCCGATTCCAACAGCCTTGACGCTGCTTGTTAGCGGCACAACTCTCCTCCTCTCTCTTCGTATACAGGTTTGGGCTCTTCTCCCTAGATATGTATTAGATCCAATCGAGTTTCCACATCTATATTCTTCCTCCTCCTTCACCGAGTGATTGCCCTAGGATTTGAGCTCCAGTAAACGACGGTGCTTACGACAACAACTTGGTCTTTTCTCCAACAACCTGAAGCTTTGTCTCAGTGAGGGCAGAGTCAAAGGGCTAGGTCTAGGTGGGGTCGACTCTTATTTGTTATATACCATTTAAATGATGTTGTTATAACTCTTTATCCTTTTGAGTATACTTTAATAATGATTATAAGATACTCTAAAATAAATTATATGAAAATTTTCATCAAAATCCACTTTTAAGCGTAATTTGTGTATATACTATTTTTATATGTGAAAAGTATATATAGCAAAAATAAAGAACCCCGATGAAAAATTTTCAACCAAATCACGTGGGAGTATCTTAGAATTAGTATTTAAGTCTACCAAAAGTGATTAATAAGTATAATATATTTGTTTAAATGGTATACTAGAAGCGTGAGTATGTACTCCCAGGAGTACGAGTTTATAGCATAGCCTCGGAAAGTGCAATTCATTGCCTCTTAATTATGTTGAATTGCAATTGATTATTGCGGTAAAAAATTTAACTTAAGACTAGTAGAATATTTAGAGATTGTCATTTTAATCGTTTATTAGACTTAGACCAACTGTGGCGAGAATGCATTGTTTTGTTTTAAATAAGAGTAGCCCGACATCTTAGAGCAAAATATCTAAATAACAATTTGAGTATTATACTAATTGTTCATTTAGTCTGAGTGACCCTGTTAAGCATGATTTCATCTTTAAATGACTTAGGATTGAATTATGTTTTTGTATTTATTTTAATATTGCTCTTGTCATTTAAGTACTACTAGGGACATGCTTTATTGCTCATTCATAATTCTGAAAAATTATTTAAATTCTGGCTTAAATCGCATATTGTTCAACACGATGTACGCTGTCCACGGATCGATTTGGACGCGTGACACTCGAACAAACCCACCTAATTGGCTAGCTCATGTCGTCAGTACTGAGTACGCAGCTAGCAATGCACGTTATATACATACTGGCAAATGCGTACAGCTGGATCAGCAGAGTATACTGTTCTGTTTGTATTAGCTTATAAAATCGTTTTTTATGATATACGATTTTTTACAGTAACTAAATTTTAAATTTTAAATAAAGTATCTTTTTAAGTTATAATATACTAGTCGATTGTAGTATATATTATAACGATTTTATTTATATCGACCAAAATCACATATAAATGTCTCTCTATAAGTTATTATTATTTATAAATTAAAATTAAAAACTAATATAAACAGGCTATATATATATCCTTTCTCCTGCCAAACACGGAGCAAATTAAACGGGAGGAATTTTACCCAGCGAACGGTTGTTGACGCATCTCCATCGATCCTTCCAGCAAAACAAGATTCCCAAACTCGCGTAAACAAAATGGCGAAAAAAAATCAACGGTGTACCTTAAAAGTGTTTCCTCTTTTGTTTTTACCAATGTCGAGTTTATTAATTGGACATGCAATGCAACAGGCTGAAGGAGCCGGTCCCTATGCGACGAATCTTTGCGAGAGTTGGGTGATGTGACCTCCTGTATATATAAAAACACTCCAGAAAAAAAGAAAAAAAGTATATTTACACCAGTGATTAAGATACATAGCACCTAGCACGATGACAGAATTCCTTGGCAATGGTCACACAAGTTGATAAAGCTACTTACACTGTAAGATTGCATGTTGGTCCTGTTAGTTTTTTTGTGTGTGGATTTTTGGATTTGGCTGAAATTAAAATAAATACGACGGTTTCTTCAAACTATTTCTCTGAATAGTTCTCTAAATCTAAAACCGTGTGCACATCTATATCGTTCATCGTCGTCTCAAGAAATACAGCTAAAAAATATTAACCATAGTTAGAAGTTATTAAGGCCATGTTCTTTTTAACTTCTAAAAGCTGTTTTTCGGCTTTTCTACAGTAACTAGCTTTTAAACAGAGTATTTTTTCAACATATGGTCTACTAGTTAATTGTAGTACATATTTTACTGACTTCATTTATATCAGCAAAAACCTTACGTGAGTTTCTGTTACTCTATAACCTCTCGTACAAACAGTCCAAAAGCCACAAGCCGCAGCCAAAAAGAACATACCCTAATCGTAGCATAAAAGAACATGACAGTTAGGCTGAGGGATTTTGCCAAGGAGAAGAGAACTAGTGGCTGAGCCAGCCAGCTGCCTGGTTCCACTTGCGTCTAGATACCCAGGGCTGTGGTTCAGAAGAATATCTGCAAGCTGGTGTTTTGTATGGTCTAAATCGAGTCTTAATCGCCTGGCTTTGTCAGCTGGACGTCCATGTTAATGTTATCTCCTTCTCTGGGTGTGTGTGGGGGCAAAGGAAGGGGAGAGGGCGAAAGGTGTGCGAGGATTTTTGTCCACTTGTTTTTCTGGTCTGCCGGAGGCCAAATGATTATAACGCCCATTTCCAACGGGGCGCGCATTACCGGCTCCGAGCACAACGGCCTGATGGCCCTCCCACGGAGCGTGCATCCTAGTCGCTAAGACGAGACCTAGCATTGAGAAGATTCAACGGATGGAGAAGCAGGTGCTAGACCTAAATTATATGTCACCGAAATAAACTTTAGAAGCTGGTGCTATGTCCGAAAAAAGTTAAATATTTAGAGCATTTTTAGTGTTGCATAGCAATACTATTTTTTCGGGTTTTTTTTTCTGTATTCGTTTGCGTTATCTGTGATGGGGTTAATCTGTTTTTTTCATTTTTAAAATTTAGTTACACCAAATAAGCCACTAGTAGTTACAGTGTAATTTCAGCCAACTACAGTACAATTTCAACCATAAATAAGTTTATTTTAGCCTAACCGAACGACGCCCATTTTCAACGGGTGCACATTACCGGCTCTGAGCACAACGGCCTGATGGCCCTCCCACGAAGTGTGCAATCTAGTTGCTAAGACAATACCGTAGCATTGAGAAGATTCAATGGATATCGATATCAACGCATAGAGAAGCAGATGCTAAACCTAAATTATATGTCACCAAAACAAACTTTAAAAGTTGATGCTACGTCAGAAAAAAGTTAAATATTTAGGATATTTTCAGTGCTGCATAGCAATATATATAATTTACTACCTCATATAGACACAAGATTAAAAATAATCCTTCAATGCATAGTGTTTAGCATCCACCTAACTCAATTAATTTGTTTCCTCTTACCTCACCTCATCTATCTCCTTTCTACCAATCTCTAGACTAACTTTTCTGATCCTTTCAAATAGACAATGTCTTGCATAAGATACTATTATCATCTCTTGCTTAATTGTTTTTATGTTAGCATTTTGCTTATTTGGGCCCCGTTTGGCACAGCTCAGCTTCACTAGTGAAACTGTTTTTTTAGATTCAGCTTCACGAGCAGCTTCACCGGTGAAGTTAAAGTTGCTTTTAGAAAACTGTTTGGCAAACAGCTTCACCAATGACTTCATGTATGGTGAGAGGTCAATTGTCCAAGATGCCCCTGCTACCTGACTTGTTCTAACATTTGGAGTTGTATATTTGTATGTGGTCATATGAATTAAAAAATAATATATTTGAATGAGTATGAATTAAAAAATTAAAATAATAAAAAAGTTCGGAGGAAGGAGACGGGAGAGAGCGGTGCGTACGCGAAAGAAAAAAGTGAACGGGATTTTTGTGAACTGAGCGGTGCGTACGCTGATGGAGAGAGTGGCAATCGTGTAATTTTTGTGAACTAGAGGGCATTCGCTTCCTTGGAATATGGGCCGAGGGAGAGTCGTGAAAGCTACTTTTTCACCACCTCTCCCTATTCCTTTGTGAGAGCAAAAAAGGAGCTTCATGGGTGTTTATTTGCAAAAGGTGTTTGAAAAAATGTTCACAACAGCTCATGAAGCTATTGGTGAAGCTGTGCCAAACAGGACCTTAGTATGTTATGGACACTGTTTATATCACTTTATTGAAAGTGTCCTTAGATATTAAAGTAAAAATAACTAATAATAATATTATGTAGAGAGATGATATGTCTTCCTTTACACATAGTTAAGATGTTAAGAGTTGTGCAAGCTCTAGATCTACGACACGGGATCCTTTGTGCTCAAAGTTTGGTAAGGCGGACTTCATGGTGACGGCTAGATGTGTATTCTCTAGTTAGATTACAGGTAAGTAAAAGATGTGAGAGCATAAGTGGTACATCTCTTAACTTAAACGTGCAATTGAAAATAAGGAAAACAATGCTCTTATTTCTATTATGTTCAAAATACCATGACCGTGTCATTTTTGTAACCCTAACAACTTATTGCATTTTCTAGATGAGAATTATGCATGCTATTGAGATGAAGCTAAAGCCCTCCATGGTTTTGATGGTACTATAAAATAACTCACACAAAAGAGGAGAGATTAATTGGTAAAAAACTATTTTTTAAAACTGGTTAACTAAGAATACTAACAGTTTCGAAATATTTTCAGCCATATTACGTCAAGATAAAAGCTCACATAAAACATACAATCATTACTATTATAAAAGAACGAGTTAGTGGTCGTACGTTCCTTCTCCTCCAACCGTTACATTCTCAACTTTTCATCACTTTTCACTTTTCTACTGATCAGAATAGCTCTTTTTCATTGCATGATTCTATATATATCTAATAAATTTTATTGCAAGATATGAGCAGATAACTAGTCACTCTAGCACACGGAAGAAACCTCCTTTTTATCGATGCATAACGCGAATGCGCGCAAAGAAAATGGTAAGCCGCAGACCGGACTCCGCAGCCGATGCCACAGCCGATGCGGGCTTGTCTCGATCAGACAACAACCCACTAACGTTCTGTGCTTAACTCCCTCCACACACGTAGATGCCAGCCCCTTATCCGTTTAACTCCCACCGAGCCGAGCCACCACCGAATCATGCATGCCGTCCCGCACGAATCTTGACCGCGTCTCCCAGCCGTCCATCCCTTCCTGATACTCCATGGCCATCAGACATGTTCTTTTTCAGTTGCGGCTGATGATTTATGACTGCGACTAATAGTTTATGATTGGATTCGAAAGGGTTTGCTGTTTTTGGCTTTTATACTTTGCTACAGTAACTGGCTTTCAAATGATATGTCTTTTTTAAGATAAGACATATAAATCAATGTACTAGATAGACTTTAGTTATATCGACTAAAATCGCATACGACTATCTCTGTTTTTGTACTCTCTCGTAAACAGATATAATTCAAAATTCATAAGAAGCTACAGTACAAAAGAACACATCCTATAATTTTAGCATGAACACTTGTGCCGAATATGATAAACCGTTTTAAAAAAATTATTATGATAAATTAGGTAAAAAAAAGCGACGAAGAAATCGTTCTATTTACTGTGGGCCAAGGACCACCCATGCGCTGATGGATGAATATGAAAAGCAATCCTACCTTCTACTCGTAGCCGCGACGGTATAGCTGTACGTGATGCCATGCCATGATTGGCTTGTAATTTTGTATATGTACATGTGTTAGTGCGTGTATATATACGTAGGGTGGGCCCAATGCTCTCCACATTCTACTACTACTTACAGGAGTACACTACAAGCTTATACTAGTACTTGGGCGTCTGTGCATTAGCTTACGATTCGTGGTACGTACTACAAGATTGGTTTTACGTGTCGCGTGTCCGCATGGTCTAGAGCAGTAAGATCGAGTACTTGCGTTCTTAATTATGGCCGTATTGATCTGTTAGTACTAATACTAGTTACTACTACTCTACATTCGTACATATTACTGCTGGTATTTAATAGCGCCAAACTTTTAATGTTGGCAAATTACGGCCGGTTCTTATGGGCTTCATATTTATGTCTTTTATTATAGTAACTAATTTTTAAATTATACGTCTTTTTAAGATAATATTTATGTCTTTTATTATAGTGCCAAACTTTTATTGTTTTTACGGCCGGTTCTTATGTGCTTCATACTTATGTCTTTTACTATAGTAATTAGTTTTTAAATGACACGTCTTTTTAAGATAATTTCTACAAATTAATTATAGTATATACTATATCGATCAAAATTACATACGACTATCTCTATTCAATTTTCTCTTATGAATAAACAGAATTCAAAAATTAGAAGTAAAAAAACTATAAACACACAAATGAAGAATAAACAGGTAATAGCACCACTCTGTCCATTGCAAGACACGCAACAAATGAAACCCTGTAGAGTTGTCAGAGCCCCGTACATTATAATCTAAAAGAAAGACATTATAATCGAGAATAAAAACCTAGGTACGTACGATACAACGTTAATTCTCCTCTCCAAAGTCCAACCTCGCGAACAAACAAGAAAACAAAGAAAAACCAAGAATAAAAACCCTGACACGAGAATAAAGGCCAAACACACATTTTCCTCGCCCCACAAATACACCCATAAATAAATTCAGAAAAGCACAAACAGGAGCAGAGAAATGAAGAAAAAAAAGGAAAAAAAATCTAGAGAAGCCACCAAAATAGAGTGACCATAGCAAGAAAGAAAAGAAAAGAAAAGCAAAGCAAGCACACAAGTGAAGAGCAAAGCAATACTACTATTATACAGTGCCTATATAGATAGATGGATGCCACCACTTTTATTGCTCCTCTCTTCTCCGCGTTTCTTCCCCACACGCTCCTCCTTTACTCCTCCCTAAGCCAGCCGAGCGCGAGTAGCAGAGGCCAAGAAAATGGGCGACCGGGCGTACGAGCCGGCCTCCAAGCCGGTCCCCGTGGCGGCGCCGCGGGCCGCCAACGGCACGGCGAACGGCGGCGGCGGGCGCCGCGGCCGCCGCCCATGGTGCCCGGCGGCGGCCGCGTGCCTCCCCGCCGATGTACCGGCCCAAGCCGATGCAGCCGCCGCCCCGCCGGCGGCGGAGCCGGCGCGGGTGGTGCTGCGCGTGCTGCCTGTGGCTGACGCTGGTGGTGGTCGGGCTGGTGTTCCTGGGCGCCATCGCGGCGGGGGTGTTCTACGTGATGTACCACCCGCAGCTGCCGACCTTCGCGGTCACGTCGCTCCGGCTGGCGGCGCTGAACGTTTCCGACTCCGACGCCGTTACCTCCCGCATCGAGTTCACGGTCACCGCGCGCAACCCCAACGACAAGATCGCGTTCGCGTACGGCGACATCGCGGCCGCTTTCTCCGCCGACGGTGCGGACGTCGGCGACGGCACCGTCCCGGGGTTCCTCCACCCCTCCGGGAACACGACCGTCATTAAGGGCTCGGCCTCCGCCGCCGCCGCCACCGTGGACCCCGTGCAGGCGGCCAGCCTCAGATCCAAGAAGTCCCACGCCATGTCCGTGGAGATGGACTCCAAGGTGGGGTTCCAGATCGGGCGGTTCAAGTCGAAGCGCATCAACGTCCGCGTCCTCTGCGCCGGCTTGACCGCGGGGCTCGCCAAGAACGCGCCCTCCCCGCCGCCGATCGTCGTCGCCGCCGCGCCGGCGCCGGTACGGCCGGTCGTCAGGGTGTCCTCCTCCGGCGGCGGGAAGATGACGACGGACGCAAAGTGTAAGCTCCGCGTCAAGATCTGGATTTGGACGTTTTGATGCATTTGGGGGTAGACAGAGAGAGAGAGAGGGGGAGAGAGATTTTTCTTTCGTTTCACCTTTTTTTTCACAGTGTATGTGGATTTCTTGGAGTATAGTTTTTATGGTTTTCTTTTACTTTTGCCTCTTTACTACTACTTTTCTCTCCAAAATCCCTTTTTCCTCGTTTTTTTTGTCGAAAAATCTGCTAGTAATTTGCTAGATCCCATGCTACACCAGTCCACAGCAGCAACAGTAATTATTGATCACAGCTACTATTTTCTGGAGTGAATTAAGGGGAATAAGGATGCACAGGAGCAGGTAGTACTAAAAGCTTGCGGCAGCACATAGAAGGAATTTGGAGATGAGCTGCGATTTCGTGGTGTTTTATCGGCGTGCGTGTCGGTGGCGTCACGGAATCGATTTCCCGGCTAATATTTGCTGGAGATAGATTTTCCTCTTTAATCTCGCGTCCTCTCTCGATCGGTGGTTCCTCTTTCTTAAAGTGGGGAACAGCTGCGCCTTCGCTGGCGGCTGACGTGCGGGGGCCACCGCGCGCTGGGCCCCACCTGTAAGCGAGGTGTGGGCGAGGAAGGGCCGTGGGCTGTGCGTGGCAAGGGGTAGGACGCGTGTCGGGGATGAGAGAGAGAGAGAGGCTAGACCGCTAGAGGAGCAGCCTAGCAGGGAGGAGAGAGAGGAACAGTTCAGTTCTAGAGTGAGAGTGAGAGCCTGCGAGATGATTAGAGGTAGATTTAATGGGGAAGTGGTTGGGCATGGGCAGGGGTGAACTGCTAAGCGCACATGAGTGGCATACGTAACGCTCACATAATCTTCTCTTTCTTCTAGGAATACTTGCTAATAAGAGAGTCCCTCGCACATATGGTGGTGCTGGTTTGGGCTTTTAAGTCTTAGCTTTTTGGCTTTTTTACTGTTATAATTTTTTATACCGTATCTGCTGTTAGCTTTCAGTATAATTAAATTTTAAAAAAGGAAAACAGGAAGAAGAAAAATATAAAAATAACTAACAGACTAGAAAAAGATAAAATTAAGAAGGCAGAATCGAGAAGCGGGATCTCAACGAGCGGAGCCACAAGCTGCTATCGAGGTTCCTTTCGTAGTAACTTTTTTAGTTTTGGTTTGCAGCCTGCATTTTAGCACTTGCCATTTTGCCAACCCAGAAGTACTTCGTATAGTCTGGCTTGCCTGCAAATGTGAACACGCAACAAGGATATGCAGAGATGAAGCAGAGACGGTGGTCGGCTGTAAACAAATGGCTGTACGGCGGCTGTGAGCTGGCTGTCAAATGGCACGAGGCTGCTCTGCCTCGAACGAGCGAGCAGGGTGGGTTTGTTTATGCGTGTGCGGCTATCGATTTCCTGCCCCTCGACTACGCTGCGAGGATCGCCGTCGCCGTTTCCTCGGTGCGCTGCGTGGTAGGCCGGCTGGTACTCGTAGCCTGGCCTAGTCTTCCACCGCGCAACGGGAAAGTCGGAAAAGCGGGAGATGACAGGCGGGGCCCATATGTCGTTTACCTCCGTTTATGACGGGAGTGTGGCTGGTGAATTTGCAGCACGCACCCGCGAAAACGTAAGGCGCATATCCGCCAGGCTCTTTTTTTTCTTTTTGTTATCTGAGAGACACGTGGAATTGGCCAAGGTAGCGTCTCTCGTTCATGGGGTCTCGTCCAGTTAGTTCTTTTTTTTCTCTGGGTTGTCCAACGTTTTTATAGCCAGGTGGATGGATGATACTATTTTACCTCGGATAGACTTATCCAGCTGCAAGGTATATTTCTTTAATATGCTAGACGTGGTGATCAGAAAATTTTTGACAGGCGAGCTCATGTAGGCACCGGCGTGCTCGTCACATGAGCGCACGTGACGTCCATGGGATTCAGTCACCCCATTCCTCTCTCACTGCCATCCTCGCCTCCGGCCACCTCTGCATCATCCGGTGCCACAACCAGTCTCATCATATTCCATCTTTTTAACCAAACATCAATATATATCATCTAGAAGTAACTTTTCAACTTGCGATTTATAGGTTCCCATGAACAAACAAACCGAGTAACTTTTTTATCGCTTTTTTAAAACAGTTAATGACAATTCATATAAGCGTTTATAATAGAATAAAAAATCATAAGTTATAGTTATAAACCCTCCATAAAAAAAAACTCAGCCATAATGTCGAATGGAACCGTCCCCTCCTTCCAACCAGACAAAATAATGGACTACCATCCTATTCCATCCAAAAAATAGAACCATCCTACTATCCTAGCTCATCCTCTAACCAAACACACCCTAAAGTGGGGCTCTGATTGTCAGGTATTCCTCTGGCATGCAAGTTACAAACATGTTCTTGCTAATTAATTAACTAGGATTAGCATTAATTAACTAGGATTAGCATTAGACAAATGTTAACGTCACTCTGGGTGGATCCAGCTATTAATGGGCCTGTTCGGCACTAGACAAATCGGACGGCTTTTGATTTTTGCTACAGTACCTAACTTTCAAACGGAGTATTTTCTCAAGACGGGGTCTACAAGTTAAACGTAGTACACGTTAAAAGCCCAACATCTGTACCAGACAAAATCGTAAGTGAGTATGGTCTCTCTGTAATCTGTACCGTAAACAGTCAAAATTCAAAATTTTCAATCAAAAATCATAAGCCGCATCAAAAAAGAACACCCCCATTGTCTACTACAATTGAAAGTATTTGCTGAATCGGTGCCCACCGGTTCCACCGTGTGCGCTAAGACGGTACCACACAACCTGAGTTGATCATAGAACAGAGGATTGCTGCTGCCTAGCTCCCGGGAATTCAAAACCGGGGAGGAGCAATTATGGTTTTTGCCGGAAAACCGGTCGGTTTTTCCCAAATTTGT
The DNA here is from genome assembly GCA_036346245.1 of Bonia amplexicaulis. Lineage (NCBI taxonomy): Eukaryota > Viridiplantae > Streptophyta > Magnoliopsida > Poales > Poaceae > Bonia > Bonia amplexicaulis. The sequence goes on along the minus strand of CM070735.1, from coordinate 21,221,953 downwards.
TGTTTGGAATAAGCCGGTGTTTCACATGCCATATTGACTTTACTTGAAAATTGAACAGATGTTTTATTTTTGGATTTAGCGAGCACAACTTTACAGGATACAGGTGTAATGAAAAAAAAAAGAGTTTGAAAATACGAGTGAAAGCGCAACTTCCAAGATGTTCCATACTCCGCTGTTCATTTTGCCAAGTCTTGTGCAAAGGAACTAAATGGTACCGCTCGGTTGGGCTGAAAAACTGTGATTTATGGCTAAAATTGTATTATAGTGGTTAAAATTTTACTGTAACTGAAAGTGGCTTATTTGACGTAATTAAATTTAAAAAAATTTAAAATAGAAAAAATATGTTAGCTCATCACGGACAACACAAATGAATACGAAAAAAAAGAACCGACAAAAAAACTTAAAAAAGCCAAAAGCTCAGAAAAAGATAAAATTTATAAATAGTAAAACATAAGTCAAAAGCGAAACTGAAGCCGACGAGGACTATGACACAAAAAACGCCTTGACTACATAAAGATTGTTAGTATAGTTTAGTACTAGCCTCGTAGGCGCGGCGCACGCCGCGCCAGGCACTGTAATCGCGAGCAATTATCTAAAAAAATCCAAGGGCATATGCGTATTTTCGGAAAAGGCGAAGGGTTTTTTTGGAAAAAGCGAGGACCTGTATGTAAGAAAAAAACCGCAGGGGACTCAGACGAATAAACGAGGACCCGTATGAATTTTAAAACCGTGGGGGCCATCACGCAAAAAGAGGGCTAAAAAATCTAGGGATCTTTTCGCGAGAACCAGGGACCTGCACGCAATTTCGGAAAACCACAGGCTTTTGCCACCGCCGACCGTACCAAAATTATCGAGCCACGCGGCGGGCTCGCTGCATGGGGCGACGGGCGCGCCGGCCGGGAACCCCGCTAATAATGCTAGGGACGATGCTACGCTCTAGTATAGATACATAAAAAAAAGAGCCATATACTGCCTAGAAGGGCTGGTAAAAGGGGGAGATTTGAGTATTTGCCACTCTTAAAAGTGGCACTCAAGGATTTGTCACTCAATGTGTCACTGACATGTGGATCCTGGGCCCACATGTCAGTGAGATATAGAGTGGCAAATCATGAAGTGCACATCTTAAGAGTGGCAAATGCTTAAATATTCCGGTAAAAGGGGGGCCATGAACATTCGCAAAGCTAATTCGAACCTTTTCCCCATTCCAGTGCAATGATTTGTCTTAAATCTCACTTCTCCCGATTCTCAAGTAAAGCTAGAGTATTATGCACGTAGATCTCAAAAGAAGAACAAAAGAGCCTCTCTGAAATGAATGAAGAGCTTCTGCCATCCGTTTAAAAAAAACAAAAAGAGCCGCCTACGCTGCCAGTGCCTGCTAGTAGTCTGAATTCTCGATTCTGAAACCATCATGTGATTCTCACGGATTTGTCGAGAATTGCTGACAAGATCCCTCGCAAAAGGAAGAAGAAGAAGAATTGCTTACATGAGATCGAGCCGGGCGTTCTAACGAGTGACGAACGGAGAAACGAAAATGTGTCTGTACTCTGTAGTTGGCGGCACGTGCGTGGCACTGAACTGAAGCTGTGTGTTACCAGACAAGCGATTCGCTCGGCCACATGCTCTCATCAGGGAATGGTTCCTGAGCAGAGGATAAGATGGCATTTTTTTTCATCATAGAACTGAGGCTCCGGTCCTTTGGGTTTTTTTATCTGGTTTTTAGTTTCAACTTCTATGGGTCTAAGACCGGCTAAACATAACCAAAAGTCATCCACCACAGCCAAAAAAAAGTACGCATAATTTTTGGCCAATGTAGCTCCCTGACACGTGGTTATTCCAATTGTAGCCTCCGCACAAAATCATTTCCCAATCTGCTTCCCTCGATTGATCAACATCCGCGCAAGTTGGTGCGTCCAAGTCACGCGTGTGCTCGGCCTCGCGTGAGCTGCCCAAAGACCTGAAGGCGGCGGCTGGGAGGCTTAGTGAGGCTCGAGCCTCACCTCCCTCGGCGGCGAACCCTCCCCTCCCCTCATGAAGCGCTCATGGCGGAATAATCACAGAGCATAGCCCAATGAAGAACAAAATGCATAGTCAATTGGCAGCCCACTTCCCTTAAAGAGACCCAATAAATTCATCTCATTGGCCCACCAAAACACCCACTCCAAGTCTGCAACAAAGCAATTGGTTACCAGTTATCACTTCCACTTCCCAGACCGGCGGGCAGCGGCAGACCTAGAGCCAAAGGTGAGAGGAGAGATGCGTCGGCGCCGCCACAACGCAGAGGCCGGGCGCAACTGGGCGAGGGCGCACCGCGCGCGTAGTAGGGGGTGCCGCCGGAGCCGGAGCCAGATCTGGCGACGAGTCGACCGAGGGGAGGCTGTTCGCCAGATCTAGAGGCGATCCGATGGGGAGCCTGAGCGGGCGACGAGGGGCCGAGTCGGGCGTGAGCCGACCAAGGCGGTGAGGGCCGAGGCGCCGCCATGAAGTCTGGGCAAGCAGGCAGGCGCCAACGCGCCGCAGAGGAGTACCGAGTCCCGGAGGCCGGAGACGGGAGAAGCCGAGAAGGAAGACCGAAGTGGCGGAGACGGTGGAGTCCAAGGAGGCGAGAAGCGACGGACTGGAGTGCTGGATGGAGCGAGGCGAGGCGAACGATTGAATCTGAGACAGAGAGTGAGAGCGACAGAGAGCGAGGCAGGCGGACGAATTGAGGACTGAGGAGATAAAGAGAGTGAGTACGAGACAGACGGGTGAGAGAGGAATTGAGGACTGAGGTCTGAGGAGATAGGGGCGGCCGTCGGCTTCAGAAGTTTCAGAGAATCAGAGTAGGTAATTTTTCTCTAGTTTTTTTTATCAATTTAGTATTTTAGAATTTAGATTTTAGACTTTCATATTCAGTGTATATAGATAGTTTAGTTCTTATAATTAATTTATATATTTATAGGTTTGTATTGACAAAAATTAATAATTTACTTATAGATTTTCTATAATGGAGAAACGAACTTTGTGCAACTATTTTACAAGTAATTCAAGTAGTTTTCGTCCAACCGATAAGAGCACAACTCAACCAAAGAAGCTTCGACTAAAATTTAATCCAAACGAAATAGTAACAATGTAACAACAATATACTAACCCTAGATTACTATATTATTTGTAAAATTCATTTAACCCTAGATTACTATTTTACTTATAGTAAGGAGGTTGAAATTGCAGGCACATATATATGTCCTACGAATTCCACGCACATATATATATGTCCTACGAATCAAAATTGCACTTATCATGGACAGGTTCTCCTACGAATTCCGCGCACATATATATGTCCTGCTTACTTATCAGTCAATGTTTTATATCATATTGCCACAGCTCTCCATCAAGGCCCTGCTCAATATAGCTTAAGCTTATTGGTTTAAGCTTATTTTTGCACTATTCATAATTTTGTTTTTTCTCGAATTTTGATTTTTAAGCTTTTTGTCCGTTCTTTTTCTCGATTCGTTTATGCGTGTCTGTGATGGGCTAGCATATTTTTATATTTTTAATTTTTAAATTTAATTATGTCAAATAAGGCTCTCTCACCACAATGTTTTTTCACCACCACACGATGTTTTCACCATAAACCTTCACTTTTTCACCAACCGATCACCACCCAAGTTCTAGCATATTATACAGTTTTTGAAGTAGCAGAAAGAAGATATTGGTTCAGGGCTTTTTCGGGAGAACCTCAAGCTTTACAATTAACCAGAAGATAACTCCGTTCCAAACGATTTTAGCTTCTGTTTTTTTTTGACTTTTAGTTTATTTAAACCAAAAGCTACTTGAAACACATTGGCTTCTGATTTTAGCTTATTTTGGTTTTTTCTTTATTTCTTTGCATTGTCTATGGTGATATACCTTTTTTTTATTTTATTCCTTAACTTTTAATTTTTTAATTAAATGATTTAAAAAACTAAAAGCCACTGCCATACAATTTCAGCCAACAACTAATATCATAAGTTAGAAGCTTAAGTTTTTTTTGAGCTGTATGTAACATTCAGATTAGCAATCTAGTATCGATGCCACGTCTAATCAGCTGATCCTGATAGTACTCCCTCATGCACGCATGCGCATCGATTATTGTCGGAACAGAACCACTGGCTAGGGGTAAGTAAAAGCCTAGGTCCAGCAAACTGCCACAAACCATGACTTGGGCAGCGGGTCCGCCACATGGCGCGGACGGCGACCGCGCCAGGCCGAGCACGCGCTTCCCAGGCGCGCCAACTGCCTGCGCGCGACGGAGCCAGATCGGGAAATGATTCCGAGCGGCCCGCTTATTTCAACTTAATCCCAGCTTCTGATTTCTGACTTATTTTTTTATTATTTATAAATTTTGTGTTTTTTTTCCGTATTCATTTGCATTGTCCATGAAGAGCTACCATATTTTTCTATTTTTAATATTTTTTAAATTTAATTACGCTAAATAAATCACCTTAAACTACAGTAAAATTTCAGCCATAAGCCACAGCTTTTTAGCCCAACCGAGCGGCAGGGCCGGGCCCATGGACGTGCGACCCGTGCGATGGAACAGGGCCTCGAGTTCGCGCGGCGCTCGTCTCCCGACTTCACGTCATCGCGTGCGACCGTGGCGCCGCTTTGGCTTCGTAGTTCGTATATGGTATACGGCTGTAACTTGAATCAGGGCAGCTGCTAGTTTAATGTGTACGTGATGAACATCGTTAAGCCAGTAATCCTTACCCCTTTCTAGCGAGACATTGGGAGCTCCTTGATTCTTGGTCCATGGTATTTCAATTAGCCAGGAGGCCCATCAATGTCTCAGATATCTGTACTTTCCATCCCTGAATTTGCGAATGCATGCGTTCTGATCAAACAAACACAAAAGAACAGCCGAATAAAAGACACGCAAATACTTTGATCATTTTGAGTACTACTAGCATAATGTGACAACCAACGGCAAAAACTATCATACTGCATATATAGTGATCATAGCTAACCATAGCTTGTATATATGGGGGCTCAAGGTCCTTAAAAAGGATAACACTGTGGTCACAGTAGTAGTACCTGATTAACAGCTGATATATCGCATATTATTGAAGATTTTATTTCAAAGAACACTAAGGGAATGATGTTATTCAAGTAAAGATTATGCAAACCAAGAGTTCAAAAGGTACTATTCTTGATATATCGCATTTGCTCTACAATACATATATTATTTTGGCTATATTTGGTACTTTGGTTTAGACCTCACTTAAAGCTTCGTACAGGGCCTTCAAATTTCACGGCACGGCCCTGCCGAGCGGAGAGACTTCTGATTTCTAACTTATATTTTGTTATTTTTAAATTTTGTTTTTTTTCTGAATTTTTAGTTTTTAAAGTTTTTTTGTCATTCTTTTTTTCTCATATTGGTTTGTATTATTCGTGATGGGCTAATTTATTTTTTCTATTTTTAAAATTTTGAAATTTATTTATACCAAATAAACCACTATCAACTACAGTAAAACTTTAACCAGTTATAATACAATTTTAACTATATTTCAATTTATTTTTGCCCAACCGGGCGGCACCAGAATCAAACCAGACCAGGACTCGGGTCGGTCAGGGTGGCGCAGCCCGCATAGCATGGCTTGGCGCTCGCACCCAGAAATCCCGACGCGAGATTGCAATCACCACCACCACCAGCAGCGGCGGCGTTGCCGAGCCCATCTCTTCTCTCTCTATCCGAAGCCATGGCCGCGGCCTTCCTCCTCTGCGCGCCCACGCTGCGACCCCTGCGCAGAGTATCCCGCCTCCTCGTCTCCTGCTCTTCCTCCTCCTCACCAGGTGCCGCTTCCTTCTTTGATTCCACCCGAGCTATTCTCTTCAGCAAGATTCTGATGCGTTTCGTGCTTTACAGATGCCGCTGGAGGGGTGGAATTCCAGGGGCGGGTGGGGTTCTTGGGCCTCGGGATCATGGGCACCCCCATGGCCTCCAACCTCATCAAGGCCGGGTAATTCTACCCCCTTGGTTTTCTTTACGCTTTTGCTGCTTACCTTCTCTCTTTTGTCTTGGGGTTGGGACAGGGAGACATAATTTTTTACAGCTTTGTCTTCAGTATATCTATATGTATGGATTAAACGTGCAAGTGATGTGCCGCTGTTGCAGTAGTAATGTAATCGTAGTATGATTGTACGCTTGTGCTTGTACTGCGGCCATGGCTGGTGTTACTAGACCTGTTTCTTGTTCATTTGCAGGTGCGACGTTACAGTGTGGAACAGGACGAAGAGCAAGTGTGACCCTCTCCTCAGCCTTGGTGCCAAGTATGCATGCGTGACCTCAACTCAACTGTGATTTACAACCAGTTTCCCTTATGAAATGTGTGCACGTTTTCGACACAGTTAACGAAATCGAAATGACTGCTTTGTCTTAAAACTCTTAATGCATACTTTGAGGTTTGAAGCATACATGTAATTTGTGGAATTGGGTGAAACCGTAGTTAGTGATGATTAAACTTGGATCCTGCAATGTCGTTTTGAATGATTCAAATTGAGTTGCTCATTATTCGCCATTTACATTTCCTTTCTGCTCACCTTGTTTTTCTTTACTTACTTTTGGGGAAGATTCTGTTTTTTTCCTAAAATTGCACTCAAAGGTGCTCCATTTGAAATTTTGAAGAGACCAAAGCCTTTGCAGCTACGAGGAATTTGCTGTCAATTGTACTAGATAGTACCATGTTGTTCATGTTGACCCAACGAAAAGAGACAGTATTCTATTTAACAAAAGATATATGCACCACTTTGCTTGATACTCATACAAGATGATGCCTTCCTACAGGTACGAGTCTTCACCAGCCAATGTTGCTTCGTCTTGTGATGTGACCTTTGCGATGCTTGCTGATCCAGAAAGCGCGGTATGTGCTCCATTTCAGAATTCAGACTGCCCTTCGTTCTGCTCATGGAAACTCACATGACAAATGTAATCATGCCTATAACGGTTTGTACCATAGGTTGAGGTTGCATGCGGGACCAATGGAGCTGCAGAAGGGATGGCCCCAGGGAAAGGGTAACCAATTGCTCTGAAAAAGCGTCAGAAAGCCTGGAGCATATACAGAAGCAGACCTACATAACATTATCTCTTATCTTGCTTGCTTTCATAGGTATGTTGATGTGTCGACGGTTGACGACGCTTCATCTAAATTTATCGGCAAACATATTACAAGTACTGGGGCATCTTTTCTTGAGGTAGTTTTTGGTCCCTGTCATTGCTTGTACCCCTGATCCTGTATTGAACTGTTGATTCAGATGTCTGTATGTGTCGCCAGTAATGTAATTGGGCCAATTTCAACTCTTGTACTATTGGTCCAATGCTAACTCGATGGCTTTTCAGTAGGCTCCAGTTTCAGGCTCGAAAAAGCCAGCAGAAGATGGGCTGCTGATCTTTCTTACAGCAGGTATACTTCTGCATCCATGCTTGGTAATTGCGAAAATCGAAAATGCAGCTGTTAAATCCTTTTTTTCCACCGAGAACTGAAATTGTTGACATGATTGCACAAGGTGACGAGTCCCTGTATAAGAGAGTATCACCCCTCCTTGATGTCATGGGCAAGGTTAATATCTCTTTATCTGCAAGAAACACTTAAATTAGCCCCTAGTGTTGGACCAGTAAATGCGCTTATGCTTTCCTCTATCTGAAACTAGTCAAGATTTTATCTCGGGGATGTTGGGAATGGCGCAGCAATGAAGCTGGTGGTTAACATGGTCATGGGGAGGTAACAAAGAAATTTTCTATGTTTAAAATTGTGGCTTAACTCCTTTGGATATTCGTCAAACACTTCTGATCCTCATAGCAAAATACTGCAGCATGATGGTCTCCTTTTCAGAAGGACTGCTCCTGAGTGAACAAGTTGGCTTAGACCCGAATACCTTCGTCGAGGTTATTACTCTTAAATAAACAGAAACAATATGAAATCCATAATGCCGCAGTCAGAAAATACCCCAGGAGAAGTAATCTAATCTAGGATACTTTGGTCCTTTCAGGTGGTTTCACAAGGCGCTATCAGTGCTCCCATGTTCTCCCTCAAGGGCCCTTCCATGGTTAAAGCTGCATACCCTACCGCGTTTCCTCTGAAACATCAGCAGAAGGTAGCCCCTACTCGCATGCTGATGCAGTCAGCACTGAAAAACAGTTACATTTGCATCTCATCTGATTCTGGCACTGAGAAAACAAACTCATGACAGGATTTGAGGCTTGCGTTGGCCCTGGCAGAATCGGTGTCCCAGTCTGTTCCCACAGTTGCTGCTGCAAACGAGCTGTACAAGGTTGCAAAATCGCTCGGCCTCGCTGATCAGGACTTCTCTGCAGTCATTGAAGCACTGAAGGCGAAAGCGCAGAGCTCACAGCAGTAGGGATTGTTTGTTCAGCCGTCGTTAGAGGCAGCAATTTGTCTTGTAACTGATGATGAAGTGGGACCGTGGCATTTTTTTTTAAAAAAAAGCATTGTTACAGGAAGTTCTGCTTGTTTTTACGTAGAATCTGAATTTTGATTGACGACAGAAGGCCTGCAAGGCAGTAGCACCACATGCGTCCAATCTCAACATTGCTGTTGATAATACAGTAGACGAAACGTGCATCAGAGGGCCAAAGAATAGACTCAGCAGCAACCACGTGTACCTAAGCACGGAGTACACGTTATTCAGACAAATACATTAGGTTCTCTGTTAAGTATAAGGCTGATTCAACAGTGACAATTATTAGCATGTAAATAACACAAATCGCTCGGCAGTGGGTACAAAACTCATTCAAGCAGCAGCTACATGTGCCCGCTACAATGTGTGAAATTTGTTCATATGTTTCTTTTTCGCACTTGAGGAACATGAATAGTAGCTAACATGCAATCAATGTGTGTTCTATTGATGTAGCAGCTTAGCATATTCTTCGTGATCCTCATCAGCTGTCAATTGATGGAACAACCTGCTAGTTTGGTGAATATACACAACGCAGACCGGTGGATGTCCCTCGTGCTAAGATCCGATACCAGCAACCCCCTTCGCTTTCGCTGCCGCTTCTTGTGCTGCTGCTGCAGCCGCAGCCGCAGCCGCCGCAGCTGGAGATGGGGGGGCAGCTGGTGTCTTCTGTGGAGCTTCAATAGCATGCTCCTGCTGCTGTTTGTTATTTACCTGGGCCAATATATTCTTTATTTGGGCTCCGGTGAGGGTCTCGTGCTCAAGAAGTGCATTGGCTAAAGCATGGAGTTCCTTATTGTGTTTCGTGAGAATAGTCTTTGCATTGTTGTATGCCTTCTCCAAGAAATTCTTCACCTCCTGCTCAATTAGAAGCCTTGTTTCTGAGCTCATAGTCTTTCCGTCGTCCTCATAATCGTAGGAAACAAGGCCGACCTGCTTGCTCATACCAAATTTAGTAACCATTGCTCTTGCCATCGAAGTTGCTTGCTGGAAATCAGACGAAGCACCAGATGTCACCTCGCTATCCCCAAATATAAGCTCCTCTGCCACCCGCCCTCCCATGCAGACATCCAAATTTGCTAGCATCTGCTTCCGTGACACACTAGTCTCGTCTTTTTCAGGAAGTTGGGCCACCATCCCAAGGGCCATCCCCCTGGGCACAATGGTAGCTTTATGGACAGGGTGAGCACCTTTGGTGTGGATGGCAACAAGGGCATGCCCTCCCTCATGGTACGCAGTCAGTTTCCTGCTTTCATCAGAGATAACCGCTGACTTGCGCTCACTACCCATCATGATCCTGTCCTTGGCATACTCTAGATCATTCATTGTAACGGCTTTTGCCCCATCCATGGCAGCCTTAAGAGCAGCCACATTTACCAAGTTAGCAAGGTCTGCACCTGAGAATCCCGGTGTTCCCCTGGCAATGATCATCAAATCCACATCATCACCAGTTAACACCTGCAATTATGTGTAGAAGGATAAGAGATTATGTTTTAATCCGGATAGCATGACAACAAAAATTCTCGAGAATTACCTTTGACATATGAGACTCAAGGATTTGCCGCCGGCCCTCAACATCTGGATTAGGAACAACAATATGACGGTCAAATCGCCCAGGTCTGACTAGTGCTTTATCTAGCGACTCAGGGAAATTGGTTGCAGCGATGACAATTATCCCCTCATTCTGCTTAAAGCCGTCCAGCTCGACAAGCAACTGGTTCAAGGTCATCTTCATATACTGCTGATCCTTTGGATTTCTACTCCCACCAATTGCATCAATTTCATCAATGAATATGATACAAGGCGATCGTTTTTTTGCTGCAGCAAAAAGGTCCCTCACTCTTCTAGCTCCTACACCTACAAACATCTCCTCAAACTCGCTACCACTGCATGAGAAGAAAGGAACACCAGCTTCCCCAGCAATAGCCCTTGCTAACATGGTCTTCCCAGTGCCAGGAGGGCCTACAAGCAAGACACCTTTTGGCAATTTTCCACCAAGACGTGTAAAACGCTGGAAAACATGCGAGCGGCTTGTAAACATCACAAAACACAGATATATGACAAAAATGGTGGTAACTTCACATGTTATCTACAAGCTTAACAGCACATAACACATATATTTGACAAAAATGGAGGTTAACTCCACACATTATCTACATCACAAAATATGAGCTAAGCAACTTAGCATTAAGAAAGCAATTCAGAAGGCATAGCAATGATTGACTGAGTAACGACAAGTCAAAGTTAGCCTATTCAATTGACATGAGGACTAACAAGCTGGGCATAAAGTAAAGAAAGCCAAGAAGAGCACTGTTGACAAAATCAAGCAACTGTGTTGAATCAAGCAGGATATTGATAGATCAGCTGAGTCAGCCTAACAGGACCTCAAGATTCAGCAAAATAAAGAACTTAACAGATGAATGTATTGCAAAACAGTTCACATCATGGCAAGGCAAACATTAACCCATTGCACCTAGGCAATTGAACCCTCTTGAATATTAATGGTCTATTACTATAAAACAGTAACCCGTACAGCCATTGCTAAATGAGAAAAAATCTATTAAGCAACAATGATGGACTTGAGATAACTTATCATTTTTCATCACTAGTGATTAAAAAAGCTTTACCTTGGGATCTCGAAGGTAGTGAACTATTTCCTCAAGTTCAGCTTTGGCTTCATCAACACCCTTTACATCACTGAATTTCGTACTAGATTCCATGCTTGGTTGAACCTCTTCATTTAGACCAAGGCCTACAAACATTTTATCAATAATAAGTACCGGGAAGAAGTCCAATTCAGAATTAGGAGATTAGTCATTCAGATCTTTCAGAAACCCAAACCTTTGCTTATTCCTCTATCTTCGATGAGAGCTCCAATGCCCGAAATTAGAAGGAAAGTTAGTGCAATGCTTCGGAAGGTACGCCAAAGCTGTTCCTTAAATTGACCTGTTTCTGCCGTAACCATGTGAATAGGCGCATTTGCAGTGCCAAGAATTCCTTCTTTTGTCACTTGACCAGCACTCTTTAATGCTGGAACGCTACCGAGGTTTTCTTCCTCCCTTGCTGAAGCAGCAATACCTGTGTAGATAATCCATGAATGGAATTTTAAGCCAAGTTAATAAAAAAAGTCATTAAGGAATGATACTAGGGTTTCATTAGATGAAACCTAACTGTACATTCATTTATACAGAAAATCGAAACAAGTTTAACCATTGGCAGACTCTGAACCTAAACTCCAGAAGGTAAAATAACATATGATTGAAAACATGGTTGTGAACTAGCAATACATAATTCAAGGTTATCACTTATCTAACTGCCGTAAAAACCCGATGACCAAGAGACTGACAAGCACAGACCACAAAGAACTACAAATTAAAGTAATCAGAACTACAATAGAGGATAAAGCGAACATCTATATGCTATTGAGAGAAGAATTAAGAATATGTATGAATTTTTTAACTACTGTAACATGCTGAAGTTTCCTTGTAAGACTAGATGACAAAATTGAAACATCATTATATAAGTAATAAATCATTTGCACAATTAGCTTGTTAAAGAGAAGTACAACAAATGTGCGCATAACATAACAATGAAACCGTTATACAAGTGCTCATCAAGCTGATGGAACCTTCTTCACTATTTAAATAAGGAAAATCAGAAGTAGTAGCATGTCCCACGCAAAAGCAGCAGAATGTACTAGACTTATTAGTCACAACAAAGTAAGGAGTTTTGAGGACATTAGTACCTCTATGCAATGTTTTAAGCAAGGTGCTATCGTCCAGCCTATCAACCTTTACAAGAGCTTTTACATACTCAGAAAGTGCTGAAGGATTCGAATGCAATGAAGGCTGGCTTTCAAAGATTTGTATAACACGCTCTGGGTCACTTCTGTATATTTCTTTTAGCAGAGAAGCTTCACTTGGTGAGTCCAGGTCTCGCACCCTGCGTGCAAGGCTACCAACATAGCTTGACTGATACCTCTCATGTAAGTTTCTGAGTGTGCCACCTGCATCGAGCACCCCAAAAATTAAAATATCAATAAAAGAAGTGCAAAGAATTTCATCCACAACAGGAATGGCAGGAACGATTATACATAAGAACGTAGTATAATAGAATCGTAATGCTCATCACGGACAGCTTTAATGACAACTTCATAAAATAAAAAAAGGACCAGACTGATGAAGATATATGTTTAATACGTGGAGAACTGGATGCCAGATAAAACACACTCACATGTATAACAATTTTAGAAAGTTGCAAATGCAGCACTTTTAGACCAAACACTAATGGTGAAACTAGAGGCAGTTAATGTTTGATCCAATACGTTATACACAGACCGTATACCTGCAATAACGTCACTTCTATGTGCCCTCAGAGGGGAGGAAGCTACTAGTTCATTGCAGATCGCATATGCTGATCGGTTCCTCGTGACCTGCAATAAAAAAAAGAACCCTGCATTAACTAAACCATTGTATATACATAAATACATACACCAACAAGAAGAACAGCACACTACAAAATAGCTGAGCAAATTATTCCACCGCAAGGAACAATTTTAACAGCACCTATCCGTATTTAACCACAGTTCCTCTTTGATGTTTCCATGATAGGTTCACAGCTCCTCTTTGATGTTTCCATGATAGGTTGAAGAAACACATACCTACACAATACTAACACGACACTCACCGTCCACCAGACCTAGATTTAGCAATATCCTAATAAATTCTCATATATAGGTTACCACACCAACCTAATAACATTCGATAAAAAAGAGAACCCATTACACGAAAAGAAGGGGCCTTTGTATTTTCAACGGATTAACCTAAAACCGTAAGTATGCAACCTAAACGGGATCAAACTTATCAGGTCAAAACCAGCAGCCTTATCGCGTATTACATGTAGTATTCCAATAGGAACCACAGGCGCATCTGCGAAGATTACTACTCTTCCAATAGGAACCACACCTACATCCCGGCCCATCTCCAAGATCGAAAGTTTCCAACTAGAACCGCACCGCCCGCGTGAGGAGAAGCGCGGAAAAAGAGAAGGAAGAAGAAGAAGAAGAGATCAGGAAACGCACCTGGGTGAGGACGCGCCGCCACGCCATGGGCCCAAAGCCCTAATCCTCCGCCGCCGTTCCCGACGAGATCCCAACTCCCGAGCAGGCAGGCAGGCGCCCAGAGAAGACACGGAAGGACTGGGCGGGCAAAGGAACGAACCAACGGTCGAAACGGGAGGCTTGGAGCGACGGACGGCACGCGGAGGCGGAGGATTCGGCGGCGGCGAGGCGAAGCTGGAACGGAGGAGCGGCGACGGGCCACGTCACGCGGCGAAGGGGAGAGAGGCGAAGGCTCTAGCCTAGTCTACTACCCCTCTCCTCCGACAATAATAAAGAATTAATATATATATATATATATATATATATATAAGTGGAAAACCCTTTTCTGCCCTAAAACTGGGCCGGGCCGGGCCGGTTAAAAGCCTCAATTTCACATAACCCTCTCCTCTGGACATCTCCTCTCCCGTCAAAACGTTGACACTCTTTCCTGGATGGATCCTGAAAAGCTCTCGAGTTGATGAGTTTTCGTGAATTGTGGACTAATTCAAAAGTTCAAATGTATGCAAACTAAATTATCTTCCATTCATGCATTGTGACGCATTTGAGTGATCTGGGCTGGGAGTGCATATTAGCCTTCGGAACGCTTCCTCGCCGTGTTACGATGCTGCTGAGTTTTGTTGACATTGTTCTTATCTGATAAGGACGTGACCTGACAATCTATTATGAGATCAGTCTCTCATCGCCACAACAAATTAGAGCTACCTAGTACTCACTCCCTCCCTTTTTATGAGTTCAACTAGGCCTGCTCATACGCACTTTGCACGGGTTTTACTGGGTTTTGAACCCAGTCCATTGATACTTTGGGTGAGTTCTTTTTGGCTTCCTTCAGACAAATAAATGGGATGGTTTCTCTATTGTCTTTTATAAGCAGCTTATCGGGACAACATTTTTGAAGTGGCTTATCGGCATATCGGCGTTCAGTTCGTTCACATAAGTTCACATGCTAGGGCAAAAAACCATCAGCCGCAATCGGAAATAACCCACCCTTTATCCGAAGCCGGTTTGACGGGTTTAAGCGGAGAGCTTTTTACCATCCTTGAGGGTACCAAGAGGTACTTAGTACCTCCTGTACCTTCACATTAAAAAGGAGATACTAAGTCTAATCTATCCTTTGATTTAAGCAGGGGTAGGATCGGTATTTCGTGCGTCAAGAAAATTCGGATCCTTGACCCAATTGTCCCGAATCCATCCCATCCCCATTCTCCCCACTCCCTCCTTGTTGGCCGATGGCGCTCTTCATCACAGGGCTGCTCGGCGGCGGCGGGATATTGGGCTCTTGGTGATCCTGGAGCAGCCGACGGTGACCCGTGAGTCAGCGTGCAGGCGGTCAGGAGAGGACCGTGTAGCTTGTCGATGATCTCGAAGCGGCCAGTGGGTTAGCGGCGAGGCGGTTAAGGTAGGAGCATGCAGCTTCTCGATGATCCTGGAGCGGGTGGCGCTGGCCGGCGGGTTAGCGGGCAAGGCAAGAGCAACGACTCGAGCCCAAGCACCTCGCGCTCGCCCTGAAGAAGGTAAATATTGTGTACTAATCTACAACCATGAAACTACGTTACTATCAGAATTCCATTGATGTACCTTTGCGTCGCTGCTTCCCCAAATTGCCAATGAACAACTTGCTTATTAGCCGAAAGAGGGGTGCATTGATTGCTCCCAAAAATGCAGTGGCCAATGGCAGCACTAGGTAGTTTGCCTATTCTATTCTCTTTTACCTACAGATTAAAGAATATCTGCAATTGTTCAGTAAGGACAACATCTTGCTTGCTAGGACTTAGGTAGGAAACACATCGTGTCAAGCAATTTTAGCTCTTGGACTGAATGCATTGCTGCGATTGTATGCTCGCGGCAATGCAATCATAACTGATGTACTACAATATATCCATTGTTGGGGCCTTAGAGTGACGAGGATTGAACCAAGTGCATTCATATCCATGCTGACAGATAATCTTTGTTAGCTACCTAGATTAATTGTATTATTTTTATTGCCATTGTATAGTCTCCAGGCATCTAAAACCAAAATAGGTATGTGTGTAGGGGGTGCCTATTCAATAGTACTTAATCCATGTGTTGTTACTTGCAGATATATACATACATGATGCCGATAAGAGCAGCACTATTGAGGATCGATAAGAGTATTTCATGATAGTTAATAAGAGATTGAAGAGTGAGGAGGAAGGTTTATGTCCTACCACAAAGGCTTTATGTCAAATCATGTTATCTTACTCTCATCAAAGACATTGACAACATTCAAAACATCAACTGGCAAGCCTAACGGTGGAGCACTTATGCAGCATCCTAGAGGCTTACAAGGGGGGAAATAAAAACCTTTAGGGCAATGTGCCTTTGATATAGGTACTTTTACATATAGAATTAAATCCATTTTAATGCATCCTGTGTTGTATTGGTGTAATCCACATGTTTTTCCACATCGATTTTTGGGAGCATGTGCATGCAATGTGTGATGATTACTCAAGGATAAACTATAATGGTTGTGCTTATCCTTTGATGTCTTTTTGGAACAAGGAAGCGGTTATTTTTACGAGGCAAGTTTGATGCAAAGTACAGTTCTAGCCAAGAAAAGGTATGTTGTCGTATCTACATATTTGTTATAACCTATATCAGTTTGATTCATAGTTGCCATCTTATTTTTGTACAAATTGTCTACAAAATCGAAGCCCCCAAACACGAAGATAACATCAACATATCTCAACATAACTCCACAAAAACACTATCAGACAATTCTAACAATTGCAATTATGGATACACATTTGATGGCACAAATCAATCCTCTAAACAACCAGGAGAAGGACATATCCATCATTCTAATCGTACAGGCCAAGCCATAGAGGTACTTCGTCTACATATTGAATGTAGTAATGCTATCAATTTACAATAGAATATTTCTTAACTCTAATTTTGTTTCAAATAGCTTTCTGGTCATTCCAAAATTATTGTGGACCAAGTTCTACAAGTACAGTAGAGCATACAAATTCTAGACAACAAACTAAGCATGAAACTACACTTAGTCGACACGAAATGCACCAAGACTAGGCAAGACCTCAGTATTAAATGTTGCAATTTTATATTGTAGTATATTACACTTATATCTTTGCATAGCAACATAAAGTACATACTCATGCAGGATGTGGAAGACACTTTGGGCAAAATCTTAAACATTTTGACCTCACCAAGAGAGGTTGGGTTTTCAATCGCTATATGTTGGTGACAAACATAATCATTCCATACCATTAATTGCAAGGAAATTAATTGTAAACACATGTTTTTAGAGAAAGCAAGCAAAAGCATATGGTACAACGTACCATTTCTCTCGATGTACCCTGAATATGCAAACAAGTGCAAAGACAATGAGGATAACAAAAGGTATGGGTTCAAATGCAACAACAATGTGACAGACGAATGGATGCCACCTAATCATAAGGTACATAACACCTTTTAAGCTTCCAACTAGATCAAATTATATGCAGAGAGCATAACATGAAACATTTCACATTGATTGCAGCATTCAAGCAACCATGGAAATGTTAAGAGCTCAAAGGCATCACCTCATAAAACCAAGAACAACACATTGCTGAAACCTCAAAGAAAAGAAATAAGATACATTCATATACCCTATGGTGTGTTGACAATATTTTATTTTCAATCCACTTAACCAAGCAAAATATTAAATTGTACCAAACCCTTATAGGATGAGAATAACCACATATATGATAATTTATCAAAATTTTGACTATCAAAAGCATTGACGACACAACGAGTATTGCAAAAAGGGTTAAAGGTCCATAAGGAAGGGTCTCTAAGCCAATACATGGTAAACTAAAACATTTCTTATTTTATGGTATGAGAAAACATGTATGTACAGATAATAAAGCATCAAGTACGGATTCAATAGGCAAGGGGCTTGATTTACTGGATGAAGTAATCATTGAATACATCAGGAAGTCCGATGGTGCAAAGATACTGGTAGACCTACACAATGTTTATTTGTATCAGATACACATGAAATGCTTGGTTGTGCAAGGAAATGTAGAAGCAAAAGACAAATGGTTGCCTGGGCAAGTAAGTATGAAGTATCGCTCCAATGCATTACTTACTATTTCTTCAAAGCACAACTAACGACATTGTGGTTATTAAATAAAAGGTCATAGATACATACGTACAACTCATGTGCAATACAAAACATATCAAACAAAGGGAAGAGAGTATTACCTTCCTCGAGACAGAAATTTGATATCAGGTGTGGGAAGTAACTGGTGCTTGTCAGGATAAAAGCACAAATAAAAAGAAACATAATGCAAATGTAGGTCATGCAACAAGATACGTAGGACGTGATATGGTAATTTTTGTAACCATAACATAATTATGTTAATTAAATAAAAAGCAGTTACAAATTTCACTTATTTCAGGTCTTTCTTCCAGTAAATCGCAACAAAAATCATTGGTACGTTGTAGTCTTGAATAGCAGGCAGGAGAAAGTTTAGATACTAGATTCAACACGAATAGAGGCAAGCAGCTATGCCAATGACAACACCCTGCAAAATGTTGTAAGATACTTACATTCACATTCTATTGTTTACAGATGGTATGATTTCACATATTAGTCATTAATATTGCATGTATGACATAGATTAAAGGTTTGGAAAACTACCTGCCACACGTGACGGATATGAAAGAAGCCACACGTACACATTGGCGCAATCTGAAAGTTACCTCTTGGATAATGTGTCCAATCACTACAATTCCACAATAAAATGATAGGTATAAAACAAATTTAAGATTTTTAATTTGCTACATTTCTACAATTTCTAAGGGTTTATTGATTCATCATAAAAAAAACTTATGCTAGTTGGTCATGCGGCTTGATGGCGTTGAGGTTCATGCAACACTAGACAGGAAGTGCACTATCTAAAGATTACTACTCAATGTTAAACAGCATGGTACCGCAACAAAATATTATCAACAAGTACAACAAATAGGCATAACCTCAATGGAGAATTTTGAAAAAAGATATCTTGACCTCACCAAAATATACCATTGACCAATCTTGTTTGGATGTACATAGTAGTGCTTCTATGCTACCTTACAAATATCAAACAAACAAATATATGATTTTATATATGATGCAACATTCTGGATCTTTATATGCCACAATTAAGAACAATGTTTACAACAAATCGAATAATTGACACAAAAATCATAAAAGATTGTCACTGCAGCTAAAACAATCGCATCAAAGTGGCGCGACAAATTGACACCCTTATTGCAACAAGAAATAATTATGATGCAACAATCATTCAAAGCATCTGTGATAAATAATTTTGAGAAGACACCGTTGCAACAAATCAAAATGCTTCGTGCAACAATTGCGAAAAAATATACACAACAAATTGTAAAGGCGGATTAAGAAAGAATGCCATCTTTTCTTTGAGAAACCGCATTGCAATAAAGTACAACAATTCATAAACAAGTCTATAACAATTTGAGCAAATGTATGCAACAAAAGCCTACGAGAGGCAGATGCCTTGCCGATAACTTTGATGACCAATATTGCTGATTGGGGAGGAGACGATTAGCTCGGAAGCCCAAATCTGGGTGAGGCTAAGGCCAGCCTAGTGGCTCATCGTCGGCCCTCTATCGGATCCCTTGACTTATATAGATTTGACGCCCTAGCTTGTCTAGCACATCGCTTGAATACTCCCTCAGGAAAAGAGTTCATCTATGGTGGCGATCTCCAGCTATGTTCGCTGGAGGGGAAGGGATGAGTTGGGTGGAGGAATAACGGAGAGGAAGCAGGAGACTTTGGAGATAGCAGAGAGAAGTAGGTGCAGTGGCGCCGATGAATGGTGAAGGCTCGTCGGGGATGTGCGGCAGTGGTGGTTAGAGGCGTAGATGAAGCGATGCTCTCGTGTCGCGCTGTTGTGTGACTATAGGTAAATAAGAATGGGGATGTATGGCTATCTGAGCTAGCTAGTTAGTTTTGCAATTGAGAAGAGACCTAAGAGAGTGAATGAATTGGGCTTGCGTCAGATACGTCTGAACGACCAAGCCATATCATTTCAGTATTTTCTTTTTTTATGCACATATCATGGTTCAAGCAATGTAAGCATTTTTTGAAAATAGACATCTACCATTGAACCAAGCACATTGAATCCGAAATCTGAATTCCATCTCGAAGCTAGGTTTTTTTGATTTTTTTGCTTTAGGCTTTTGCTATAATAACTAATTTTCAAATAATACATCTTTTCAAAATAGAATTTATAAATTAATTATAGTAAATACTATACCAATTTCAACTATATTACTAAAATCACATAGGACTGTTAAGGAACCCGTACTCAAATTGGCGTCCTATTTCTCGCTCAATCCTCTTTTTCCCTGCGCCGTCGAAACCCCTGCGCCTGTAGCCCCCCTCCTTCCACCCCCGAAGCACGCCTGCTACCTTGAAGCGAAGGAACTCTTCCTCGTAGGCGTCCTCCTCCTCCTCTCTACTGGACTGGCGTGGGGTGAAGATCCATCCGGACGCGATTCCTTTTGTTGGTAAGGAAGCCCTAGCTTGCTTGGATTGTTTTCCGTTCTGCTCTGGTCTTTTCTTTGATGTGAACAATCGAATCCAACCAGATCTTTGTTCTTTTTCAAGATCGATCGATCTCAGTTCACCCCACCCGATCCCATTGATAGAACTATCCAAGGTGCGGGCGGATGCATCCGGCCATGTAGTGGAGCGGGAAACGTTAGATGCTGGGATTTAGGGAGGGAGCTTTAGCTAATATCGTATGTTTGTAAATGTTGTCTAATTTTGCCGTTTGTAGTTGGCTTACCCCCTGTTCACCCATCTCTTCTTTTGTTAGACGACTGGGCATATTGTGGGTTAGCTGCTTCATTTGTCGACCTGGGGAGCAACTTGCATACTCCACAAGGTAAAAGATGGGTATCCTCGAGAGGATCAAGGAGATTGAGGCCGAGATGGCTCGGACGCAGAAAAACAAAGCAACAGGTTGTGTGCTGTCTTTGCTGTGCCTTGAAATACTGCTATGCAATTCTTGCTCATCCCTGCATGCTGTTTTTTTTTTCTCTTCTGTTTTGGTGAAATTGTACCATACTGGATCACTCATTTAATGATTTGGTGCAAGTGAAATGAGCCTCACAGGATGTATGCTGATTTTCGGTATTTCTAGGTTCATCAATTGCTATTTTGGTCACGCTACCTATGTTTTCAAACCTATGATGATTTTCAACCATCCAGTTTGTTCTGCAGCTAGATTTTCTGATCATGTTGCTATTCAGTGTTATAGAGATTCAGTTTAATGATGACCGGATGTATACTCATTTGTGCAATTGTGCATCCGCTGGTGGATTTATAATACTTCTAAATTTGCAGACACACGGTTTCCCCACAGGGTACCTCCATGTAATTCATGACTACTGGATTCAAAACAAATCTTTTCCAATGTTATGTCCGTCTTTTACATCAACTGATCAACCAATTGTTTACTGTATATCCATCTTTATGCATTTTGTTATGAACACATACCATCCTGTATATACAAACTGGTGTGGCTTTCACATAATATGTACCACTATGCAGGCCATGATTATTGATCATACAATTGCCAACTTTTTTGTGCAAAGTGCTAGCATAAGTCGGTAACTGAGTATACATATGCATCTTAATTTGTAACTTTTCATTTTGTTAATAAGGTATTGTTTAGTCAGTCAATGATTATCAGTTGTTTGTTTCATTTCCACCCTAATCGTGCAACAAGTCATTAAGATTTGTAATGCCATATGAAAGTTTGTCTTGCATATTGTATATGGGAATAATATTTTGCTGTTATTGTTACACAGAATATCATCTTGGACAACTGAAGGCAAAAATTGCAAAGTTGAGGACACAATTATTGGAGCCTCCAAAGGTATTTATGAGTTATGGCGCTACGTAAGAATCTTTTGAGTATTTAATTAAAATCTTTTTTCGTTGTTTTTGTTGTTTCTTGGTCAATTTTTACTGAATTCTTTCCTTCCTTCAACTTCAAAGATTTTTTTAGTAACATGCTCTGAAAAGGATAAATAGTCTTAACACGGAAGTTCCTTGAATTTCTATCGTTAAATCTGCCATCTCATTGGTCATATAGGGTTCCAGTGCAGGAGGAGATGGTTTTGAAGTCACAAAGTTTGGGCATGGTCGTGTTGCACTTATTGGATTTCCCAGGTATATCTCTTGTGCCAGCAAATTGAACACAGTGCTGGGTTTCAAGCCTTTCGGTTTATAGCGGTGGATCTATAATTCTTGTACTCTGTTATAATCAATAGGAGAACCTTGTGTGTTCCAGATATATCGTCTGCTTCCTTGTATTCTTGACGCATGCCTGTCTGTCAAACTAACTATGGTAGCTTGGCTTGTATATAGTGGAAATCTGAAATCTAATTTTTCTGTGACCCAACTCAAGCTATATTATATGCCTTATTTTCTATTGTCTAATATTATCTCATGTCCTCTTTGATATGGTTACTAACTATGTTTGTATTGCAAAGCATAGAAGGCTCAGTCTGGTTGTTCGCTCAGATTTGTTACGTCAATATGATTCATTGTTTTGAGAATTCATATTGCAGTGTTGGAAAGTCAACTCTTTTAACTATGTTAACTGGGACACATTCTGAAGCTGCATCATATGAGTTCACAACCCTCACTTGCATTCCTGGTATTATCCATTACAATGATACCAAAATCCAGCTACTTGATCTTCCTGGTATCATTGAAGGAGCCTCTGAAGGCAAGGGTCGTGGTAGGCAGGTAAATGCTGTTATCAGTTTAATTATTATGATATGTGCTGAGTTCTTTTAACTACAAATAACTCCATGATATTATTTTTGATGCCACATCACTGTTCCTGTTTTCAGGTTATTGCTGTCGCCAAGTCATCAGATCTTGTGCTGATGGTTCTGGACGCCTCAAAAGTAAGTAGTGTAACTGTATCAGCTTTGCTTCTTTGCTCATGCATCCCTTTTTATTCTATTTTTAGAAAAGCTAAGTTTTCTAACTGTAATGAAGATTTTATGGTAGTAGAGAAAGAGAAAAAGAGAGGGAACGGACACACGTCCTCGACTCTAGGTCCTTTTTGTGGGTCGTGTGCTGCCCTCCTTCATTGACAGTAGAATATTCCAGTCCTCATAATTTGGATCTGATTCTCAAGAGAAGCTAAAATATCACCTTTTCCTAGCAGAATCCTTTCAAGTCAAGTTCTCAACTAATCCCTTCAGCTATCAAATTCCTCAACTACCTTATTTTGGAAGTGCCTTAGTGTATTTTGTATTATAAAATTATCTTATTTGAGAGAAAATTCAGGCTGCAAAGAAAATCTAAAATAAAAAATTTGGGACTAAAAGAATAAAAAGGTTAAAATGTTGACAGTTTGAAAAGTAAGTGAAAAATTAAGGGAGTGTCTTAAAAAGGATAAAATTAGGAAGACAAAAAATGCTTCAAAAAACATATGGTAGCAGAGGACTTGGCTAGCTAGTATTAGTATCTTTTTTCTTTTAATATTGCATGGTAATTGTGATATATGTTCAACACTAGATGTTTTCAGCTTTTCTAGTAGTAAGTAAAAGCCTGTAAAATTACTTAGCAAGTTGAACTTCAAGTTCAATTAAATTCTTCATGTTTGCATATCTACTGAAATATTGCTAAAGTGCAGGGGAGAAATTTATACACCATCTTTCAATCAATGCTATAGTTTACAACAACCATAACTACAAAGTCTTTTATCCCAAACAAGTTGGAGTAGGCTAGGAATGAAACCTCTTTAAGGTCAAAGAAACGAGAGTCTTGTAATAAAACCTATAAGGCAAAACCTCTAGGCCTGCATCTTGCCATCTAAGCAGAGAGCCTAAAACACCGCTATAAACCTTCTTTTTATGTCATGGTTCCGGTACGTAGATCGCTAACTTCTATGCGCTCCTATCCAAAACTAATTCTTTGGATACATTCCAATCCCTCAAGTCTCTTTTAACTGTTTTCTCTCACGTCAGTCTTGATCGACCACTGCTTCTTCTAGCGTTTTCGGTACGTTTTAAAATTTCTCTACGTACTAGTGCCTCAGGAGACATCCATTGGAGATGGTTCATCTCCAACGGAATCTTAGTGGTGGTTGTACATCAAGAGGTGGGGGTGTAATGGAGTGTGTGTTTTTTTATAAGAAAATAAGAAGATTTAATTACATACAATCTTTCCCATTTTATTTGTGGTTGCACATGATCTGAGCTTTACCTGATTTTTGTTTGCTTATCAGATTCTTGTTCTAAATTTCATTTCAGAGTGAAGGACATCGCCAAATATTAACTAGGGAACTTGAAGCTGTTGGACTCCGTCTTAACAAAAGGCCTCCTCAGGTATATGCTTGCTTAGTGTGAATTGGGACAAATCAAAATGGATATAAAACAACTATAGAAACAAATACTCTATGCAACATTGGAATTGTAAGTTGCGGCCTTCAGAGCTCAAACAAGGTTTACAAGGCATTCATTTCATTTGTTTTGAAGAAACAGAACATCCTGAGTGTCCTGGGTGTGATTCTCATCTGCAGAATGATTATGCCAGGCCCACATTATTACCATCAAGTTAAATCTGGACCATTTATGGGAACAGATGAGTGCCGCTTCCCTTGCCACCCCTGGGTCATGGTGCCACACAATGCGAATTGAATGGTCTGTTTTGCGTGGGTGTGTAAAGCTGCTGGTAGCAAATATAGCAGCGGTACAAGTCAGTTCGCACATAGATCTGACTATCTGACTGGGTGTATAATTGGCCAATCCAAAACTGAATCAGCTAAAAACATTTTTTTCCGTAGGAATGTTGTGAACCTTAGATCATAGGGTAAATACTGTCTAGAAGATGGCCGGGACAGCAAGTAGAGGGGAGAGACTATAGATTGTGGTGAAGACTTGAGGAGGGAGGAAGACTATTATATTTTCATTGCTTGCCTTCAATGGATTACAGTCGTATGCGTTATATAGGCTGGCTCCTAACAAATCTCCCAACTAACTAACTATTTGATGAGATCATCTAATCTGATAAGAAGAACCAAACTAACAACCGAACTACTCTTATCTCAATGGCTGCACTACTTGGCTCCGTGTGCTGGTGCTGCCGTCCCTACATGCATGGGCACGCAAGCTCTTTGGGTCCATGTGTTAGGCTGGCCGGCCGCAACCTTGTGCACACGATCATGCATGGGCCCATACGGCCATACCAAGGAAAGTAGTCCCAAGCAGGGTTTAGAAAACCGGCGGTTACCGGCCGGTAACCGCTGGTAACCGGATTTCCCGGTGGATACCGGGAAATAAAAAACCGTCTGGGTTTTTCCGAAGCGCATTTATATTTGTCAATCTTTTGTGATTGCGTAATGCACCTCCTAGGTTGGTTTAAACCTTTTTTTGTACTAGATCACCTATTGTATGAACTAAATATACTTCAAAACACCCCAAATTCAACCTTTTCTTATGTTTCCCGGTTTTTTTAGCGGTTTTCCGGTTTTCAGCGGTTTCTCCAGTTTTTAGGCAGAATCGCGGCGGTTTTCCATTCTGGTTTCAAATTTTAAAACTTGAAATTTGACCGGTTTTCCCTGTTTTCCTTCACGGTCAGAACCGATCTGAGCCCCACACGGATTTAGGTGATGTACCGGTTTTGGAACCTTGGTCCCAAGTACATCGTTCAAACAAGCCCAAAGTTTGTACGATCAAAGCATACATCTTAGTTGCCTACCCTGCTACCCATCCAGCCATCCTTACTCCTTACTACAACAGGAGCATGTGCTAATTCGCGAACATCAAGAAGAGATCAAAATTCAAAAGAGATGCAATCATGTATGAGCATGATCTTATATAAAGCTAATGTTGTAACTTCACAAAACACTGATTCAAAATTGGTATCTTCTGTTGATTTTGGCCCATCTTCGATGAGAAATAACAATGTGCATACCATATACTGTGTACAAAAATCACACTAAATTTAGTTGGACTCTGGATATCAAGGGAAAGTGGGTGTAAATTGTTAAGGGTATTAGAGATAGAATAGGAATCGTTTTATTCCTTTCCATATATGCCTCTCTTTCCTTATCTCATATGGCATATTCCCCTGTAATATCCCTTTGTACTCCCTATATATATTGCTCATTGGGGCTCTTCAATATACACACAATATTCATAACATGGTATCAGAGTTTAGGTTGAAACCCTAACCTCATCTATTTCCTCTCGTCGCCGCCCGGAGGTCGATCTCTCCCGGGCGGTCATCTCGCCGTCGCGCGGCTGGTCCCGCCGACCGCCGTTATCTGGTCGTCGCGGCCGCCGTGGTCGCCGTCCCCAATCGGCCTCCGCCTCCTCCCGAGACCGCCGCCGCCTTGCCCGTCTGAATCCGTCCGCCGCTGCCGCCTCGTGGCCGCCGCCGCCGCCGGATCTCGCCTCCTCGCCTTGCCTCGCTGGATCCGGCCGCTTGTTGGATCTGCCGCCGCTCGATTCGGCTGCCGCCACTGGCACCGCATGGATCCGGCCGCCCGGGCGATCCGGCCGCTCACCTCTCCGCCGGATCCGGTGACCCCAGACTACATCCGGCCGCCACTGCCGACAAGCCCGATCCAGCCTCTTCGCCTCGGATCCGGCCTCGCTGCCTCCCGTGGTTGCCGCCAGTCTCTCGCCGCTTTGTGCCGCCTCGCCTGCCGCTGCCTCTCGGACGCCGCCCGCCGCCGTGCCTGCTCTCACAGCCGCACCGCCACCTCCTTCCGCCGCCGGCTTTCGCACCCGCACGGTGCCCGTGATTGCCGCCGAAGCCCGCTGCCTCCGTCCCGCTGTGACCACGCCTCGCGCCAGCCGCCACCGCCGGCCGCCTCGCGCCTCGTGCCCGCGAGAGACGCGGTGAGAGCGAGTGCATGTGAGGGAGAGGCGGTGGAGAAAGAGGGAGAGATGCGAGAGATGCCGACCGCCTCTCGTAGTCTCCCGTGTCTGAGCGAGGGAGGGAGTAAGGGGAGTGTGCGCGAGTGAGAGACGGGGTGGGGAGTGAGGCCGAGAAGAGAGAGATGGCCAAACGGGTGTGTGGATGGCGTTTTTTATTTTATGCTGCTGCTAGCATCTATATTTTATTTTTTTCCCAGTTAGTCTTCGAGTTATTTTTCTTGTGAGTCTTTTGTTGCGTCCATCCAGGTCCGTAGTTCTAATTTTTAGTTCGTTCAAGCCGTGCGAGTCCACAAATTTATTGTCAGTCATAGAAGTGTAGGAATTTTTATTTTGCATGACAGCAGCTGCCGCTCTACTCTTTGAGCTGCGTGCAGATCGTAGAAGTCGTTATGATGCCGCCGCTTCTCTAGGCGCCGCCCCGAGTTTTAAAGGCCGCCGCGCGTCCTCTGTGCAATGCGCCACCGCCTCTTGGGCTTCGATCTGCGCCGTCATGCATCTATCTATTCCTTTTCGGCTTGATTTGACAGTTTATTCAAAA
The DNA here is from genome assembly GCA_036346245.1 of Bonia amplexicaulis. Lineage (NCBI taxonomy): Eukaryota > Viridiplantae > Streptophyta > Magnoliopsida > Poales > Poaceae > Bonia > Bonia amplexicaulis. Next base: position 21,194,909 of record CM070735.1, on the reverse strand, counting down.
ACTGCACGTAACGACGACATCATCAAGACTCAGACTTCGGATTTATCTTGTTTTAGTGTTAACCCTTTTTCAAATGCAATGCTATTGCATACGCCTTGCATTTGAGGGGGGTGTTAAGGGTATTAGAGATAGAATAGGAATCGTTTTATTCCTTTCCATATATGACTCTCTTTCCTTATCTCATATGGCATATTCCCCAGTAATATTCCTTTGTACTCCCTATATATATTGCTCATTGGGGCTCTTCAATATACACACAATGTTTATAACATAAATCAACGGTTGGCCTAGTGTGGAGAGTTATCAAGGTCCTAGATCACCTTTTTGTGAACATCCTGTATGGCTATTTTAGTACGTGAGGTGTTTTCCTATGGACAAGTGCTAACCTGAACTATGTAAACCAACCAACTAGCTCTGGAATCAAGTCTTACTACCACATGGCCTATGGCTATCTCCTAAATGAGGCCTGTGTATGTAGTTAGTTTGTGTTGTAAACTCTGCCAACTATATACTCTGTTGATTACGAAGCATTTCATATGTGCATTTATACCTTTTATATTTATTTCTGGTCTATTAATCATTTCTGTGTGTACAAGCAGATATACTTCAAAAGGAAGAAGACTGGTGGCATTTCTTTCAACAGCACGGCGCCTTTGACTCACGTTGATGAGAAGCTCTGCTATCAGATACTGCATGAGTATAAAATTCATAATGCAGAGGTGCGTGTGTGTGCTGACTGAGTGTGCATGTGCATGCCTTTTCAATTAACTCAACTGTTTGGTTTACTTTAGGTGTTATTCCGTGAGGATGCTACTGTGGATGATCTCATTGATGTCATCGAAGGAAATCGGAAGTACATTAAGTGTGTTTATGTATATAACAAGATTGATGTTGTCGGTATTGATGATGTGGATAAGCTTGCTCGTCAACCAAATTCGCTTGTGATCAGCTGCAATTTGCAGGCATGTTTCATTTTTCACCTGCTTTCCATCAATTAAACTTTCATACGCTCCTTCAGTTATTTGTGGTATGCCCAAAAGTTAAATTGTTCTATGGTCATCTTTAAAACGCAGATATTGAGTTTGGTAATTATGTATCTCTCCAGTTGGTTCCATTTTCTTTCTTTTTTTGTGTGCATCTTTGTATCTTAGGTGTAACTTAAACTATTTCTTCTTCACAGCTGAACTTGGACAGGCTACTAGCAAGAATGTGGGAGGAAATGGGTCTAGTGAGAGTGTATACGAAGCCGCAGGGTCAGCAACCTGATTTCACAGATCCAGTTGTTCTTTCTACTGTACGTCTTCTTACCCTTTATGCCTCTCACCGCTTGCTGTTCTAAGGAGCACAGCCTGTTTGATGACTGTGGTTTTGTGCCATCAGGATAGAGGTGGCTGCACTGTTGAAGACTTCTGCAATCATATCCATAGGAGCTTGCTTAAGGATGTGAAATATGTGCTTGTATGGGGAGCCAGCGCGAGGCACTATCCGCAACATTGTGGCCTTGGCCATGGTCTTCACGATGAGGATGTCGTCCAGATAGTAAAGAAGAAGGTTATTTCTTGCCTGAGGATGGTTTCATAACATCTTAAAACAATAAAAAGATATCCATATGTGGTGTACATATCAGATTTTCAGTTTTAATAGCAGTGTATCCTGACTATTTTATGAACTACTGCAACGATGCTAAACCTGTCATCTGAAACTTTCAGGAAAAGGAGGAGGGCGGGCGGGGCCGTTTCAAGTCGCACACGAATGCACCTTCTCGGATATCCGACAGGGAGAAGAAAGCTCCTCTGAAAACATGATCCGATCGCCAAGCACAACGCTATAGGCTTCTCCAAATCAAATGAACAAAACTATGGATCAGATAATCTGGAACTAGTTGATCTGGATGCTACTCTGTGCAGCCCTATTTTGTGCCAGAAGGGCCATATTTGAGTACTCACCTAGTATCTCTGCACAACATCAGTGCAGTGCCACTATATGAAGAATACAGCATTTAGTGTGTGTTGTGCTGATGCCATACTGAATGTTTTGCCATTGAGCTTTCCAAAGATAGCAAAAGAATTATGGATGCTACCAGTTATTATACCTGTGTTTGGAACATGCAAGTTAATCCTTATTAGTTTATGGCTTCACTTAAACAAACGGAATGGTATCTCCGCTGATGTTTTAAAGCGGTTTATTAGGGTAGTCTTTTTAAAATGATTTATCAGCATTTGATTTGTCTACACAAGTGCTCGCGTTAAGACAAAAAAAAACATAAATCATAGTCATAAGTCACAACGGGTTTGTTCGTTTTAGCTACGATTTATGGCTTCTGACAATAGCTTATGTCTTTTAGGCTGTTCGTGGGAGTACGGAGTAAGAAACTCATGTGTAGTTTTGGCTGATATAAATGAAGTCGTTACAATGTGAATTACAGTCAAAGATACAAATCTCGGAACTGGGAGAAAATCCGTCCGGTACGGTAATCGGCTGGTAACTGAAAAACCGGTCAAATTTTGAAAATTTAAATTTAAATTTTGGGTTGTTTTGAAACCGGTAACCGGAAAAACTGTTCGGTAACCAAAAAATACCGGGAAAAAACGGTTAAAAATTAAAAATCAAAATTTGAATTCGACTGATTTTTTCGATTACCAGTCCCTACTGGTAAAACCGGTCGGTAGCTGGATTTTCAAACCCTGATTACAATTAATTTGTAGATTTTTACCATAAAAAGATATTCCATTTGAAACGAAAAATAATTTTTAGAAACTAAAAAAGAAGCCCGAAGGGAATTTTTAGCCTATCTGGGCCCCTTGCGCCACGTTTTACCAGATGTAGCCCCTGCCCTTGCGCGCTCCCTTGCGCGCTCGATGTCCGCGCGAGGTCGTTGACGCAGCCCGGGACCCCTGGCGCGGCCGACGCCTGTGCGACCCCGCTGGCACGGTCGGCCACCGCGTGAGGCGCGCATTGCACTGCAGGGTTCAATCTTTTGTCGCTGTACTTTGGGTAGTAACTAGTACGTAACACGTGTGTATTGGCTACATCGAAAATCAAGATTTCTGGATCAGTTTGATTTGATTTACTTGTGAGATTGTATTGATACCAATTCTCTGTGTAGCTGTAGGGTTTGTCAGAGCTTATGATAAAACTACATCTGCATGTACTTATATTCTCGCATGAGTTATATTCACAAATTATCTTCCCTAATTTGTTCCATGTGCGATGTTCCTTCCAATGATCCATGCCTGAAAAAAAAATCATTTTTCGTTTATCATCTGTTGTGTGTAGAAACGCATAGTACAATGCTTCTTTTGGCTTATCTGTCTCACGTAATCAATCTTTGTCTCACGTTATCTTTTGGGTCTTTATTTAGTTTTGGTGTTTATCCAGGTGCTTGATAGAGATTTTGGTCAGATTTAGCACTGTTTGTCACGTGAATTTCAAATTTAGCTTCTGAATCACCGTAATTCCATTTGTAGCCCCTTCCCTGAGCGCGAGACTACGCGAGTGCAACACGTCTCCAGTGGTGCGGTCGGAGAGCGCATAACTCAAACCGTGTACTGGTCGTGAGCGTGATCGTATAAGCCATGATCGTGGTCTAAGACATGGTCGTTAGCGTGGTCGGATAAGCCGTGGTCGTGGTCGTAAGCCATGGTTTACGACCACGCTCACGATAACGGTTTGAGTCATGCGCTCCTGATCGCACGGTTTGAATCATGCGCTCCCCGACCGCACCACTGCACATGTGTCGCACTCGTTTAGTCTCGTGCTCGGGGAGGAGGCTATAAATAGAATTACAATGATTCAGAAACTAAATTTAGTATTCAGGTGATAAACAGTGTCAAATCTAACCACCGCTCCTTGGTAGACAGTATCTTTTTGTACATGGATGCATTATTTGAAGCATGAGTTCCAGGCTGTGGACACTGGACACGCAACATCTGATAAAACGCGGCGTGAAGGGTCAGATTGGCCCAAATTCGCCCGAAGGCTACTGCTCTCCGGTTTGATAAAATAATGCCCTTCAGACTAAACTCAGCTGATTCACTCCAGAACTCGACTTTAACCGGCGCAAATACTCATGCGAGCGACGTGTCGAGCAACGATTGGCTCGGCCAGCGCTTTCCGCGTCATCGCGCGCGACCCGTTAATGGGGTTTATTGCGGATTGTAAGTTAAACGGGTCCAAATTCCCACCCGTAAACCCACATCACGCTGTCACTCCCCCCTCGTCTGATCTCCCGCTCTCTCGCCTGCGATGACGTCGGCGGCGGCGGCCTCGGCGGGGCGGAAGTCTCCGGCCGCCGTACTTCTCCTCTACGTCACTTTCGCCCTCCTCCTGCTCCTCCTAATCGCCCCGCCTGCAGCCGCAGGCCGCCGCCTCAAGTTCCACCCCAAGAGCTCCTCTTCCTCTGGAGCCGGCGCCGCGCCGCCCGGCGGCCGGAGGCAACGGGCAAGACCACCACCACGCCACGCCCTCCGACTCGGCCATTGCCGAGCTGGAGCGGCTGCTGGAGGACAAGGAGTGGGAGCTCGAGCACTACTGCATCCTCCGCGGCGGGGAGGGCGAGGGCGACGCGGACGGGCACACGAAGGAGTGGGAGGAGTTCCCCAAGGAGGTGGAGGACTTCATCAGCGACGACGAGCGCTTCAACCTCGCCGACCGCATGAAACAAACCGAAATCTTGAAAAATCAAAATTGAGTTTGAATTTGGGTTTTGGATTTGATCTCTAGCTTCCCCATTCTAATCCACACCAATCTCAAAGCAAAGCCACTTCCAATCCACCACCACCACAGCTTGAACGGAGGAGATCATGCAGACCTGCTCATTTCCGACAAAATCGCCGCCTCATTGGTCGCCGCCCGAGCCCTCTCGCGCCTTCCCCGCCTCTCTAGCTTCTCCTTCCTTGCCGGCCCCAGACGTGTCAAGACATCCAACGCCTTCCACCGACACCCTCCACGACACCCTCGCCCCCATGCGCCCGCCATGACCCCTCACGACGCCGAACCGCCTCCAGGCATCTATACAAGACGTGAACCCTCCATACACTCCCGTGAAGCTCCCAGCTCGCCCAATTGAACCCTCATCAACCCCACCGCCGGCAATCGCCGAAAATCCCCAAGTGAGCTCAAAACTCGATTTTCTTCTTCCGGTCTATCTCGGTCCAATTGCTTGCGTCTGTAGCTTCCTAAAGCCCCCAGAAACATATCCGAAAACTTGCCCTAGCTCCCCGAGCCCTTCCCTTCTCTGCCACCGAAGCTTGCCGCTCGGCCATGGTGCCCCACCGTGGCCAGCCCGCTAGAAGCCTTTGCAGCGTGAACCGCCGCCACTAGGACCTTCCTAAGTGTCCCTAGATGGTTAAACAACCGCCAATTTTAGATATAGCCGTCCCGAAAGCTCCCAAGCCATTAAAAACCGCCCCGAGCATTTGAGCTCGCCGCCGGCGATCTTCACCTCCCCGGCCACCGCCGACCCCAAAAATGGGTTCCCAGATCCCCGAGTCCGTCCATAGCCTCGGTTTGCGCCGCAAAATCAGAGTGCCGCTCGCCGCCGCTTCTTTCCCCTCGCTCCCGCCGCGTCGCGCAGCTGCTTGGAGAAGATGAACAGTGCCGGGCGGCACTGTTCCTTCGACCCGTTAAGCCAGGCGCCCGAAAAACCGAAACCCGCCAGCAACAGTAAAAAACCCGATTTGAATAGTGCTCTACCCGCAATGAATAGTGTTCAGACCCGTTAAGTTATTTGAAAGCCCAAAAATGCAAAAATATACCCATTTTGACCGTTTCGAACCCATCAATTCATTTTTCAACTCCGTTTCACCATCCCGAGCACCCAAAAATCCAGAACCTATTTTATTTGATTTTTCTTGGATTTTATTTCTTTATTTTACTTTCTTTATTCCTAGCTCATTTTCTTCGAGCATGGAATTAAATTACTTTCTTTGATTTGCGCTAGCACACGACGTCGTGAGTCGACCGAGTCAAGAAGGAGGAGCTCAGGATCAAGCTCAAGATCAAGATATAGAAGAATACGAAATTGTCGAAATCATAAATCCGCAAGGCAAGTCACATGTTTTTGATCATATTGAACCTACATTCCGTTAATTATTTATTTATCCGTATTTTCATTATGTTATTTACGCACTGGTATTTCTTGTACAAAGTTTGTTCAGAATGACATGATATTAGCTAATGTCCCACCACCCGAAAAAGCCCTGTTTAATTTGATGGCCATATTCAACTTGACAAAACTTAGTAATATTAAACGTATTATTATTGTAATCATGGTAGTCAGGAACTCATTAACATTTACTACTAAAGTCTTGATATTCTGTCAATTGAAATTATTAAAAGTGGTTCTATGATAAAGTATCATGGGATGCCATGAGATGGCTTGAGCCCATGACCTCATCTCAGAATGAGGGTTTGGTTGTGAATTGATGACAGTGCCGTGGGCGCTGCAATGTGAATTTGTAGAATGATGTTTTAGTGAAAAGCAAGGACTAAAATCTTATGCCAAGTGAAGAACATAGTGATCGCTCAACCACAAGCGTTGACTTGTCAAGCTTGGTTTAGTAGTCTCAAATCGATTGAATCTCTAACGAGTACAAATAGTTAGTATGGAAACGGTAAAACCATACTAAACAACGTTAGATTCCTTCCAGGACGGGTAGTCTGGCTTTTGTGGCAGATATCTGGGTCTGAGTTGAGATCTAACGGGTACGAGAAAGTTAGTATGGAAGCGGTAAAACCATACTGAACAACGGTAGACTCCTCTCAGGACGGGCAATCTATCTAGCCGTATCGGCAGGTAAAGTGTCTGGCCGTGTCGTGCATGGACCTCCGGTCTGCTTTGGAGGTCTATCGTAGAGCCTACATAAAGAGATGAGCAAGTGAAACGACCTTGTTTTCTCAACTCACCATGAGGGTTGAGGAACCTTGTGGGTAAAGATGGGCAACTCTGCAGAGTCATTTACAAAAAGTATTCGAATACACCATGCTATGTTTAATGGGTGATTCCAATAGCAAAGCATAAGTAGATTTGGAATGGTTTTGGGAATGTGAAAGTGCGTATTAAATCAAGTTTGGAAAACCCCAATTACCTTAAGAAGTTTATGGTTTAATGTTTAAAAGCAAAGTGGTTATAAACAAAATTGCATCCACATAAAGTAGTGAACTGCTATACCCTGTTCCATGGCAATCTCTTGCATATAGTTAAATAGCATTTCCCATGTGACTTGTTGAGTACGGTAGTAGTACTCATGCTTGCAAAAATCATAAACAGAGAATGCTGGTCAAGAAAATGAAGGAGATTACCAATACGATGCTGAGTTCTACGATATAGACGATGCCGAGTGTTAGGGTTTAATTCTACACTCAGGCCTGCCTGTGGAGTTTCTTTTGGTAATGTATCTTTGGGTTGTACGCCCTTTATGTAAAACTTGGCTGCTAAGTCTTATTTCTGCAATAAAGTTTGGTTTTATGCTTAAGCTTGCTTTGGCAATGGTATACACTCATCAACAAGACATGCAATGAACAGTCCCGGCGCTATGAGGGTTTTCTTGACCCAGAAATGGGGGTGTTACAGAGTGGTATCAGAGCTAACTTGCTTGACTGTAGGATAAAACCCTAAGTGATACTAGGAATGTTTACAAAATTCTAATTTGAGAATATCAAAAGAATTTTCATAAAATATAAGTATTAATGCTGTATTTTCTCTCTCAAATACTATCTCACCTATCTTAGAATTTTATTTTAGTTCAATTTTGTTTTCGAAAAAGGATTTGCATCTATCCTTTTCTAACCTCAAAATATCCGTTGTATAGTTGTGTAGATACGTTAAAATAGAAGTGACCCTTTTGTAGCAGTTTCTTTTGTGTGTAACACAAGTTGTAATATGTACCTCATATGCATGGTATATGTTCAGCTTGTAAAGATCAATGAAAGCTATGTTGTTTGCTATCTCATAATTTGTTTGCAACTAAAATCTAATATCCTGTCTTCCTCAAAACTCTATCTCCTTAATTGCCTCAACCCGTCTTGTTCACTCTACTCTCATCTTTGATTCAAACCCTTACTCATCTATCTCGATCTTATTAAAAATCATTGCAGAACCAACTCCAAAACCCAAGCGCTTAAGATGGTCGAAATGGATCTCATGGCCAAGGTAGCCCACAAGCAGAGGAAGCTAATCAGAGTGACGCAGCAGAAACAAGGCAGACCCATAACCCACAGACCAGTATGGCAGATATTCTAGCAATGGTGGAACAAAACCGATCCCATACAGAACAGAATCAAAAGACAATGATGGAACTACTAGCCAAAGTTTTGGAACAGACAACAATGCAAGGAACAACAACGACAAGAACCACATCAGGATTTATTAACAATCATGGAGGAACACAAAACACGTCTAAGTGGTCAGATTTTCTGAAGACAAAACCGCCGGATTTCTCATCCTCTCCAGACCCAATAGTAGCTGATGATTGGATCAGAGACATCGAAAGGAAATTGAATACTGTGCAGTGTACAGAAAAAGAAAAGACTTTGTATGCCTCCCATCAATTGCAAGGACCAGCCGCTGCATGGTGGATGAATTACCAAGTCATGCATGAAAATCAAGAAATATCATGGGAAGAATTTAAAGAATCATTTCACCAAGCCCATGTTCCCATTGGAATTGTAGAAGCAAAGCGACGAGAATTTCTCGCACTCAAGCAGAAAGGACGAACAGTAATGGAATATCTTCACCAATTTAACCAACTTGCTCGTTATGCCCCAGATGATGTCAAGAATGAAGCAAAGAAGATGGAACGGTTTAAAGAAGGATTACAAAAGTCCCTAAAGTATCACATCTCAGCGATGGACTTTAAAGATTTATCTAATATGGTAAATAAGTTAATTACGTCCGAAGAAGCAAGGAATGAATTAAGAGATGTCCGAAAAAGAAAGAAAGAACGAGAAGCATTATCATTAAAAGCACCCAAAAGAAGAATGGTACTATCGCCTCGAACCAGACAACAACAAAATCAACAAGTAACTTCCGCACCAAGACCTTAGTATATTGCTATACCAAGATCACAAAATAAGGCTTCTCACCACATCGAGACAAAGGTTATACTTATGAGGAAGTCACTATCAGCGAAATTGCCCACACAAGACAGATATGTGTCACCACTGCGAACAATTAGGTCATCATAGAGATCAATGTCCAAAGCAAAGATTGCCTTCTGAAGTGGCAAAAATGCAAGTTAGAAATCAAGCTCAATTAGTTACATCTGCACCACCTACTGAAGCATCAAAAGGCTACTTAAAAAGAAAACCAAGGACACTTCAAGGAAAAATAAGCTATATCTCAGACACAGCAGCAACAGGAGATACAAGCGTCATTATGGGTATGTTCGCTTGAGGCCCTCGCTAGCTTTAATTAACTCTGAAGTTATACAATGTTTCTCTGACTTTTGTTGGAAAAAGGAGTACCGTGCAAAAAGTCCTAAGTTGTTCAAAACCTGAAAATAGCAGAAAATTCACTTTGGACATATTAAACTGGACATGACAAAGAGTCAGTTAAGAAACAGGAATGTCAGACTTCGTAAACTCCGATGGCAAGATAATACAGTGGATAAAACAGTTTGGGAGATAGAATTGGATATGCAGTGAAAATTTTCCAACTCGTTCCCCGAATCTCGAGGACGAGATTCTTTTTAAGGGGAGGTTGAAACAAACCGAAATCTTGAAAAATCAAAATTGAGTTTGAATTTGCGTTTTGGATTTGATCTCTAGCTTCCCCATTCTAATCCACACCAATCTCAAAGCAAAGCCACTTCCAATCCTGGCCACCACAGCTTGAACGGAGGAGATCAGTGCGGCACTGTTCATTTCCGACAAAAATCGCCGCCGCCTCTGTTGGTCGCCGCCCGAGCCCTCTCGCGCCTTCCTGCCCTCTCTAGCGTTCTCCTTCCTTGCCGGCTCGAGACGTGTCAAGACATCCAACGCCTTCCACCGACCCTCCACGACACCCCTCGCCCCCCCATGTGCGGCCGCCGCCATGACCCCTCACGACGCCGAACCGCCTCCAGGCATCTATAAAAGACGTGAACCCTCCTGAACCCTCCATACACTCCCGTGAAGCTCCCAGCTCGCCCAATTGAACCCTCATCAACCCCACCGCCGACAATCGCCGAAAATCCCCAAGTGAGCTCAAAACTCGATTTTCTTCTTCCGGTCTATCTCGGTCCAATTGCTTGCGTCTGTAGCTTCCTAAAGCCCCCAGAAACATATCCGAAAACTTGCCCTAGCTCCCGAGCCCTTCCTTCTCTCGCCACTCGGCTGGCTCGGCCATGGTGCCCCACCGTGGCCACCCGCTAAAGCCTTTGCAACAGGAACCGCCGCCACTAGGACCTTCCTAAGTGTCCCTAGATGGTTAAACAACCGCCAATTTTAGATCTAGCCGTCCCGAAAGCTCCCAAGCCATTAAAAACCGCCCCGAGCATTTGAGCTCGCCGCCGGCGATCTTCACCTCCCCGGCCACCGCCGACCCCAAAAATGGGTTCCCGGCATCCCCCTGAGTCCGTCCATAGCCTCGGTTTGCGTCGCAAAATCAGAGTGCCGCTCGGTCGCCGCTTCTTTCCCCGCTTCGGCCGCGCGCGCAGCTGCTTGGAGAAGATGAACAGGTCTTGCGGGCAACCTGCTCCTTCGACCGTTAAGCGGCGCCAAAAACCGAAACCCGCCAAACGATAAAAACCCGGTTTGAATAGTGCTCTACCCGCAATGAATAGTGTTCAGACCCGTTAAGTTATTTGAAAGCCCAAAATGCAAAATATACCCATTTTGACCGTTTGAACCCATCAATTCATTTTTCAACTCCGTTTCACCACCCCGAGCACCCAAAAATCCAGAACCTATTTTATTTGATTTTTCTTGGATTTTATTTCTTTATTTTACTTTCTTTATTCCTAGCTCATTTTCTTCGAGCATGGAATTAAATTACTTTCTTTGATTTGCGCTAGCACACGACGCCGTGAGTCGACCGAGTCAAGAAGGAGGAGCTCGGGATCAAGCTCAAGATCAAGATATAGAAGAATACGAAATTGTCGAAATCATAAATCCGCAAGGCAAGTCACATGTTTTTGATTATATTGAACCTACATTCCGTTAATTATTTATTTATCCGTATTTTCATTATGTTATTTAGCACTGGTATTTCTTGTACAAAGTTTGTTCAGAATGACATGATATTAGCTAATGTCCCACCACCCGAAAAAGCCCTGTTTAATTTGATGGCCATATTCAACTTGACAAAACTTAGTAATATTAAACGTATTATTATTGTAATCATGGTAGTCAGGAACTCATTAACATTTACTACTAAAGTCTTGATATTCAGTCAATTGAAATTATTAAAAGTGGTTCTATGATAAAGTATCATGGGATGCCATGAGATGGCTTGAGCCCATGACCTCATCTCGTAATGAGGGTTTGGTTGTGAATTGATGATGGTCTGGTGGGCCCGCAATGTGAATTTGTAGAATGATGTTTTAGTGAAAAGCAAGGACTAAAATCTTATGCCAAGTGAAGAACATAGTGATCGCTCAACCACAAGCGTTGACTTGTTAAGCTTGGTTTAGTAGCTGCTCAAATCGATTGAATCTCTAACGGAGTACAAATAGTTAGTATGGAAACGGTAAAACCATACTAAACAACATTAGATTCCTTCCAGGATGGGTAGTCTGGCTTTTGTGGCAGATATCTGGGTCTGAGTTGAGATCTAACGGGTACGGGAAAGTTAGTATGGAAGCGGTAAAACCATACTGAACAACGGTAGACTCCTCTCAGGACGGGCAATCTATCTAGCCGTATCGGCGGTAAAGTGTCTGGCCGTGTCGGCGGACCTCCGGTCTGTTTGGAGGTCTATCGGGTAGAGCCTACATAAAGAGATGAGCAGTGAAACGACCTTGTTTTCTCAACTCAGTCATGAGGGTTGAGGAACCTTGTGGGTAAAGATGGGCAACTCTGCAGAGTCATTTACAAAAAGTATTCGAATACACTATGCTATGTTTAATGGGTGATTCCAATAGCAAAGCATAAGTAGATTTGGAATGGTTTTGGGAATGTGAAAGTGCGTATTAAATCAAGTTTGGAAAACCCCAATTACCTTAAGAAGTTTATGGTTTAATGTTTAAAAGCAAAGTGGTTATAAACAAAATTGCATCCACATAAAGTAGTGAATGCTATACCTGCTCCATGGCAATCTCTTGCATATAGTTAAATAGCATTTCCCATGTGACTTGTTGAGTACGGTAGTAGTACTCATGCTTGCAAAAATCATAAACAGAGAATGCTGGTCAAGAAAATGAAGGAGATTACCAAGACGATGCTGAGTTCTACGATATAGACGATGCCGAGTGTTAGGGTTTAATTCTACACTCAGGCCTGCCTGTGGAGTTTCTTTTGGTAATGTATCTTTGGGTTGTACGCCCTTTATGTAAAACTTGGCTGCTAAGTCTTACTTCTGCAATAAAGTTTGGTTTTATGCTTAAGCTTGCTTTGGCAATGGTATACACTCATCAACAGTACTCGCAGCTGAACAGTCCTGGGCAGTTGCGAGGGTTTTCTAACAGCACCAGAAATGGGGGTGTTACACCGCATCCGCGCGCTCTTCCCCAAGATCGACCTCGCCCCGCAGGACGGCCTCGTCTCCCTCGACGAGCTCACCAGGTGGAACCTCCAGCAGGCCAGTGCCGACCAGCTCCACCGCTCCGCCAGGGAGATGGAGCTCTACGACAAGAACGGCGACGGGATCGTCTCCTTCGGGGCGTTCCTGGCGGTGCACGACAGGAAGAGTCCCATGGTAATGCGTCAAAGATTCCTGCTTTTATATGGAACGAAATCTTTGAGACAATGCAGAGCGAGCTGATTAATTAACGATTTGCAGGAGAGGGTAGTTCGCTGGGGTTCCCGTGGTGGAAGGAGGAGCACTTCAATGCTTCGGACGCAGACGGCGATGGTTTCCTGAATAAAGCCGAGTTTAATGAGTAAGCATTCATTTAAGCTGTACCAAAGATCAAGTTTTTCTTATGATTCTTGGTTGTTTCTAATGTTTTCTGAATTGTTTGCTGTCACTTCAGCTTCCTTAATCCAAGTGATTCGGAGAATCCCAAAATTATCAACTTGCTCTGCAAACTAGAAATAAGGTGCATGCTTCTTCAACCTTATGACCTCTATCCTGATGACCCAATAATATTTATTCTTGTCATGGAGTCGTCTCATATCTATTTGTTCCGCCTATGCCACATGAGGGTGTCGTGTCAAATTTTGATGTCTCGTGTGAAGGAGTTTGTTAGCCTCACCCGACGCATTGTTTAGCACTCAAACAATACATTTATGTCAATTTGGTTGGGCTTGGGCTAGGCTTAGGTTGGGCCTGGACTGGGCTTGGGTCAAGGCGTCAAGTCAGGCTGGCCTTACACTGGGTTTGTCTCGGGTGGGTCTTACTCTGGGCCTGGCCTGGCCATTGATCAAAGGTCCAGTTTTCTCAAGATAATCACTAAATGATACTAATTGCACATTGGTATTTATAAAAAGCACCTGATCTCATATTAAATTTGTAAAACCTATTTTTTTGGTAAGCCTTCATGTTATCACATATAAATCTTATCGTTATAGTGTTGGCACTTGGCAATTAAATTTCTTTTCACCTCATACAACTATAGATGTTAAATCCACTTGTCCTATGTATTTCAAAAATTTAAAGACAAGTAGACAACACCATGTACTAAAACCTCACACACATATACCAAATATTTCTCTATCCTAAACTTTTTGCAACAAACAGCGGCGGAGACAAAGCCCGGCGACCCCAGGCGGCTGCCCGGGCTCATCGGCGAGCATCCCTTGACACCTCAACGATTCCCGAGACAGCCAGTAGCAGGCAGCGAGCCCAGCCAGCAGCGATTCCCGGGCCGGCCAGCCATCTGCCCAGGCTCCCTTCCTGGGCTGGCTGCGCCACTGGCAACAAATGGACCAGATTCTACAAAACCCTTAAATATGAGGCATACCTAAAAATCTCTTCAAGTTGGGGCAACTCCAAGTAATACCACAGGGCGAGACATATAACTATGGTCAAATTACCAAAGGAACTTCTGAATGACCATACATATTTTTTATCATGTCTGTAGAAACTTGTCAATTTTATATCACTATATGATTTTCTGAAGGTGAATGCTCCTGTCATTGTTTCATTACTTGTGTGCATTATAAGAGAGCGTTCACAGTTTCCTTGAGCTGACATTTGAAATTCCTTACCGGCTAACCCATTATGCCCATATCCAGGCGGAGGGATAGAGATGGCGATGAAAAACTAAACTTTGAAGAGTACTTTCATGGGCTACATGACCATATATGGGAAGATAACAGTCGCAAAGGAGTGGTTTTCCAAACTTGACAGAGATAATGACGGGTATGCAAGTGGAGCGTTAATCAAAGACTTTTTGCGACGTCATTTCTCTTACAGAATTTATCATCAACTTCTCTTTTTATGCATTTGAAAAAATAAGGCTTTCTTTTATGTAGGTTTATTTCAGAGCATGAACTGGAACCTGTTCTGGACAAGCTCATCTTTCAGAACGCTATTATGCTAGACAGCAAGCCACCCATGCTATTTCAGAGGTTTGATTTGCATTTTGCCGCTGAGCTTCTGCTTTCCATTTCTATTGTTCATTGCGGCCTCATAATGCTTTCTTTGTTATGCATATGTTAACCTTTGATCTTTGCTTTACTAGTTCAGGGTACATTAGAATGCTTTCTTTATGTCTATGTTGATCAAACAACACATTGGACACAAACAACACATTGGACACACTAAAGGAACTATGAAGTTCTTCTAATTTCTAATTTGTTAGTTTAGATATCTCATTTGCATTGCAGAAATGATATGGATGTATTTTCAAAAGGTTGGTAATGCTCACTTACCATCAGGTATGACTATGGGCCACCTGCTTGTAAGTGGGTGCTATGAATTTTCAAGACATATTTGTAGATACAAGAAAATTCTTTCTACTATTTGTGCTCCCCTAATCAATTTTCCTATTCCAAGCAGTGGATGGGGTTACAATCGGTAACAGGTTTAACAGCTTATCCTGATCTAGTCTTGCCCAAAAACCAAATTAACACATTATTCTTAAAAGTTTTGACATGTTGGCAAACAAGAAGACACTATAAAAAGGTATACACAATCCATTCCATACCTAGTGCCAAAATCATTTGTTTCTCATTGTATGACTCCATCCAAGTTCAATTCAAGGATGATCCAATATTTTAGGCTTTGAATTATGTGGTTCCTATGTGCACAAGGTGGATTTAGCATTTTAGCTCAATCTTCTTGGAAGTATGGTGGAAGCATTGGAATCCACACACCATGGTCTAGTTTCGACGAGGTTGAACTGGGGATTCTGCTTTGGGTTAAACCATGGGGATTTGAAAGAATGCATTGCCTTGTTTGTTCGAAAAATCCCACAGGAATTGGTTTGATTTTGTCCAAATGTTCCATTGGAAGATTGATTTTGTCCAAATGTTCCATTGGATCTATCCTTTGGTGATTTATTTCCATTATACCCAAAAAGGGCTTTAAGGTTAAAGCCCTAAATTTGTGTACAGAAAACAATAGATACTGCTTTTCTCCACATGGGTTGGAGCATTTGACTATACCCTGTAGGAGACCTGATGTTTTGAAACAAATTATAGAAATGAGCTAGTATACTTGCATGGTCAAGCACCTATTTTTTCTCTCCTGTTTGTATTCTGATAGTAATTTCAGCTATTTTGTTTTCTTTTTGGCACCTAATATGTGGTCAAGCAAAAGGACAATTTGCATTCCAGCATCTTCCTTTTATTGGCATTCATGCGATGGATCTCTTTTCCCTGGGAGACGACATGTTTATCCAAAAATGCAGGCAGACAAAGAACATGATGGAAGGCCAACTTTGGAAGAGATGATTGAGGACCCGTATGCATTCTATGGCAGTGTTTTCCTTAGCGATGATGAAGACTATTTCCTTGACGAATTCCGCTAAGACATCTGCAGGTAACCTGTTTCCAACTCCACTACTTGTCCAATTCTGCTGCCCATCGCTGCTTTCCTGTGCAGCATAACTAAAATTATCGTAGTTTTTTTTTTTTTTTTGCAGATTGTTGGTATCCTAACCATGAAAGGAACAGAGCCTAGCAGGATTCCGAAATGCGCCACTGCTAGTAGAAGGGAGGGCTTGGCTCTTCGAGTAAATCCTAATAGCATCAGCCAATTCACATGCCAAGTTGCTCACCTCTCATAATTAGATCGAGCCGACATTGTCTCAGTTTTGTAAAATTGCAAGGAGTCTAGGGGAACAACGAGAGCGAAATCGACATGGCAGCCATGAGCAGATGCAAAGCTAGCTTAACCTATCATGTTTGTTTGGTTCTGTGAAACCAACCAGTCAATTATTCCCATCTCTATTCTCTGGCTAGAGGCCCCGATCCATCAGCTTGATCCTTTCTTGTTGAGACATTGATGCGTCCTGCTGCTGCATCAAACCAACAATTTTCTCTTCTGTATGGGTGCATTATGGGCGGCATATCGATCGAATTATTGGGGGTGACATCGGTCACTTCATTCGAAAGATCAATTAAGCTGTCATCTCTCTCTCTCTCTCTCTCTGTGTGTGTGTGTGTCTTGACAATATATGGCTAGGATTTCAAGCAACGTACCGATGCTTACCTGTACCGTCTTTAGGGTACAACTAAGTTTCTGAAAAATCGTAGAACGCAGAAACCTTGTAGGACGTAACAGTACAATTCTTTACGAGATTCTCACTGTTCGAACGGTGTCTGGAGGCGTTGTTTCGAGAGTGCTCTCGGTATCAGATGTCAGCACGGCACAGGAGTTCTTCTAGGGACATCCGGATCGAGTGGTGTTTAATTAGCAGATGGGTTCACTGGATCTTGCGCACGCACCACACGCACGTCTACACAATCCAGAAGACGACGGCGGCGTCACATGCATATTCATATATAGGGATATGACGAACCATGGCCACATGCGCGGCTTTTGCTGGCTGCTGCTTTATCTAACAGGCCAAAGAGTTGTGCGCTGTGCAGTGTCCATGATTGTCGACGAACCAGCCTCGCCGAGTATGAGCGAGAATAACATGAACAACAGCAAAAATAGATAAATAATATATATAGATGCGAGATAGAGTAATTCGACGATCTTCTTTGTTGATATAGATTTATTGTACAGAATAGTTAGGTATTCTAAATAGTTATTTTGGTATACGTCCACATCTTTCCTTGGAGACCAAGAAGAAACTAGTGGGACCCACCCTAGGCCCGCCGTACCCTTTGAAGGGAGTAGATTTCTTAAAACTCTTCCTTGGGCGTATTAAAAACTCCTTCCAAAAGCACCCTTTGAAGGGAGTAGATTTCTTAAAACTCTTCCTTGGGCGCATTAAAAACTCCTTCCAAAAGCTCAGTGGAAAAAATAAATGGAGAAAAGAGTACTGTCGATATTTTAATATCGATCTTACATATAATTTGTTTAGATTCAGAGGAACTCTTAGAAGACCCGGTGTATGCGCATGCGGAGTAGAGACACAGAAAACTTTATTCTGGTTCGGGACTTCTCTTAAGAGAATAACAACACTACGTCCAGTATGATTGCTAGTTGCTAGAACATGGATGATAACAGAGAATTACACGAATGGCTAGGCTATCTTGCATGAATGATTCACCCATCCCCCTCTCTCCCTTCGACGTTAACCTTTATATAGCTGGTGAAGCGACGACAACTGTTCCACGCCGGAAGACGTCTTGACGCTTCAGATGATAACCGCCTGACAGAAGTTACTGTCGGAGAGACATAAGAGGGCCGTTTACCATGTAGCGGTTGTTGTCAGAGAGATCGTGTGCGGTTAGTGGACTAACACACGTTCTAATCGTCTTGTCAGACGAACCGACAATGTAGTTCATTGTCGTAGATAGGTCGGTTGGAGATAGACTCGTTGTAGGAATTCCCATGAACACAGAGTGGTCGCAGTAAGACTTACGACTACATGGTCGTAGAAAGACTTACGACCATGGGATAGTCGCAGTAAGACTTATGATTATATAGTCGTAGAAGGACTTACGGCTAACTATGCGGTCGTAGAAGAACTTACGACTATGCGGTCATAGAAGAACTTAGGACTATATGGTCGTCGAAATGCTTACGACCATCTTGCCATATTTACCTCTTATCAATAAGGGGTATATTCAAGGAATATAATGACGTAATAATTTGAGTATTATTCTATCCTCATCATCTAACCCCCCAACTTCAAGTGAAAATAACTCATTCGACTAAGCATGGTCATAGATAAAGAGTGATCAAAAGCAAAGACCTTCTTGACCCTTATTGACTAGGAATTGGCTTGGTCGACTTGGTAATTTCGCTTGAGTTGTGAAGACAAAAAGACATTGAAAAGAGAAAAATGCAATCGATTTCCCTCGAGCTGTCCGTCGAATCGGTTTCCAAAGCAAACGTTCGGTTCCCGAAGCAAATATTCAGTTCATGAGAGAAGTAACCGACGTATTGGTTATAAAAACTTATCAGTGGTGACTTTTGGCTTTCACCACCCTCCATTTAGCCAGAGCGCCGCCGGTGTGCCGTTGCGCCGCTGTGAGGCCAAAACTCCCCCTCCTGCCTCTGACCTCCACCGTTGACCCCCTTGCCTCCAAACACCCCAAAATGGATTCCCCTTGTCAAGAACTACCCAGTGGTGCCCTTCCTTGCCGCCGAGGACCCTCGCCGTCGCCGGGGAGCGGAGGCACTCACGCCTCTGTCTCTCAGCCGAGTGAGCAGCTAGAGGTTGAAGAAAACCTCCCCCAGCGACGTAGTTGCATCTCCGCCCTTCCTTCCCTCCGTTGCCATCTAACCTCGGCCGTCGGATGGCCGAGCCTCTCAGCCATCCGATTTCACTTAACTCATCCCTCCGCATATGCCAGATCCGAACCCTCCGTAGCCGTCCAATCCATCTCACTGCGGCGCATCTGGTCCGCCCGCCTCCTCAAAGATCGCCGCCTCGCTGAGCCACACGCCCGCCATCCGCGGAGCGCGCTGGGCCGAGCCGCGTGGCTGCTCGCTCGCGTCGGCCGCCTCGCGCGTGGGTCGCGTGGGCTATTCGGCCGCTCGGGCCGAATCCCTCCCCGGGCCGCGCTGTAGCAATAGGGCCAGCCCGACACTGTTCATCCATTTTCCAGGGTTTTTCCAATTTCCAAAATTCTAGAAAATTCAAATAAATCCTAGAAAATCACAGAAAATCCCAAAAATTCTCAAATTTCACCACCTTGCTCATTTTGATCTCCCGAACCCTTTTTTGTGTGTTTTGTGTGTTTGCGCTAGGACTTATGTTGTTTTGTGTGTTTACGCTAGCTTAAGATTTTCGGAGGCAACAACGCAAGGACAGGACTGTAGGGACCCTAGATTTTACTATCCAGGATCCTCTGTGGTTTATTGCACTATTCCCTGGATCAGTAGATAGTGCTCACAGATACAGAAAATGAATATCAAATGCATACCATGCAGAAGCATAAATAAAATAGTAAACTTACACATGGGCCGATTAGGCCGAAATCAATGAATTGCAGCAGCGAAAGAACGAAGCACACAGGTGGGACCTTCAGGACATGCCCACAGACAGCCAACTGGAGGTTCGCGACCTAGCCCTTAACATCTTCATCTTCTTTGCCATCAAGACCAAAGTATTACTGATGCGTAGTGACCCGATTCCTGGTTCTAGATTTTGTTATGAGAGCGAGTATGAGCACACTAACCACCGTGCTCCGTGAGCCAATACACAGAATGCAAATAAATAGTATGCATGGTTAATCAAAGGGGAGGCTCGGGTTATTTTATTTGCCAAAAATTGCTTTTGGTAGCATTATTATTAAATCATAGTATTATTGTTGTCACCTAAAACTCCACACGGCGATTACCATAATT
This sequence comes from Bonia amplexicaulis, assembly GCA_036346245.1. Classification (NCBI taxonomy): domain Eukaryota; kingdom Viridiplantae; phylum Streptophyta; class Magnoliopsida; order Poales; family Poaceae; genus Bonia; species Bonia amplexicaulis. The sequence goes on along the minus strand of CM070735.1, from coordinate 21,174,910 downwards.
GACTTAATCCACCAAAGATACATTTTCTTTACTCATTGCTGTCTAAGACTCCAAACAGCGGTGTCATCATTTATTTATTCCACCGATTATACACATTCTGATGGGAACGGGGTCCCGATCTTCCAACAGGTTCTGGATATGTTCGATTTGGTGGAGGCGCGACACAAATCGATCCGGCTCCGAACAAGACGTTCGAACCTCGCAATCGCAGCACCACGCTCCTCGGGTTATCAACCGTGCGCTGCCCGTTGACCTTGCCAAGAAGGCTAATCTCGCCGCGAATCAAGAACACAAGCAAGAACAAGGAAGAACACAACCAAATTGCAGATATATTGATGAAGCACTCGATAATTGGGGTTTCACAAACCGATGACGGCGAAACTGTTCAAAGACAGAATTAATCTAAGCAAAACCCCACCCTAATGGTGGGGGTGGCAGCTGTATATAAAGGAGTAAGGGGCGTGTAAAACCCCTGGACGCGTCCTTAATGGACTCCAACATGATACAAAGCCGAACGGCCTAAAAGACGGTGTCGCAGCACCCTGATAGATTCTGAACGTCCACTTGCTTCGACGATTCCTGTCGACTCAGAAGGAATTTTGACATGGGACCAGATCCATTAGAAAGTTTATCTTCTCAGCTTTCCATACATATGTGGAACGTCCAAAACGGAGTCCGGATGCGATCTGGGCGTCCGTTTTAGTGCAGCCTGGTCCTGGACTCCTAGTTGGATTCGAAGTCGGCCACCCTGACAGATTCTAAATGTCCACTTGTTTCGACGATTCCCGTTGACACATAAGGAATTTTGACATGAGACCAGAGCCATTGGAAAGTTTATCTTCTCAGCTTTCCATACATATGTGGAACGTCCAAAACGGAGTCCGGATGCGATCTGGGCGTCCGTTTTAGTGCAGCCTGGTCCTGGACTCCGAATTGGATTCGAAGTGGCTTGAGTTGGACATCCAACATGATTTGACCACCCTTGCTGGACTTGTGCGCCTCGTACCCCTTCTCCAAGTACTTCCTGATCCTCTCCATGGTTCCTAATCATAATTAAATCATTAGGTAGTAATCGATTCTCAAATGAACAAAAAGAAGTACTTAGGAACGAGTTCACCAGAATTCAATTGTCGGGCGCGAGCTCTAGTGATTGGTCCTTGAATATCAAGTGGAGGAGTGTTGTGTATATCCAAAGAAGTGATGTCCTCATCATCCTCCCCTCTTGAAGCGGAGTTGTCCTCAACTCACCTCATTTTCTTCTCCCAAGTATGGCTTCAAATCTGAAATGTTAAAGGTGGGACTAACCCCAAACTCGAGAGGAAACTCAAGTTTATATGCATTATCATTTAGCTTCTCAACTATCTTAAAAGGACCAGAGCTCTAGGCATCAATTTTGACTTTCTTAACTCAGAAATCTATCCTTTCGCAAGTGCAACCAAACAAAATCACTCGGTTCAAGTTTAACTTCCTTTCTACCTTTACTACCAAGAATCCTATATTTTCATTCATCTTTTCAATGTTTGCCTTAGTAGTCTCTTGCATTTTGATAATAAAATCAGCACGCCCTTAGCATCATTATGAACCCTCTCACTAGTAGGCAAAGGTAAAATATCAATAGGGCCACGGGATTGAATCCATACACTACCCGAAAAGGACTTACCTTGGTGGTGGAGTGTTCCGCTCGATTATATGCGAACTCAACATGCGGCAAACACTCTTCCCACACTTCAAATTGTTCTTCAAAATAGCTCTCAACATGGTAGACAATGTGCGGTTCACCACCTCGGTTTGGCCATCGGTTTGTGGGTGACATGTGGTAGAGAACAACAACTTTGTACCCAACTTGTTCCATAGAGTACGCCAAAAGTGACTCAAGAAGTTGACATCACGATCCGAAACAATAGTAGAAGGCATACCATGCAAACGAACTATCTCTTTAAAAAAGGTCAAGAATATGAACGGCATCATCGGTTTTATGACATGGTATAAAGTGAGTCATCTTAGAAAAACGATCCACAACAACAAAAATGCTATCAAGAGAAAATAAAGCAACTTTGCACACAAAAGCATAGCATGTATTATTAACTTCATCAACTGCAGCAAGGTCTGATTTTGTGGCAAGCATAACAGAAATTTTCAAATGGAGTACTTGCTGTTTTTCAGATTTATCATGTTCCTTTGGATCATTAGTAGCAGAGCTCTCGCCCTATCGGCCTCTATAATCTCACCGGGGTCAAAGGCGGTAAAGTAACTTTCTTTCCTTATGCATAAAAGTGTATGTGTTACTACTACCATGGTGTAAAGCATCATTATCAAATTCCCAAGGTCGACCCAATAAAAGAGAGCATGCTTGCATGGGAACCACATCACAATCAACATGATCAACATAAGCACCAACGGAAAAATAGACTCGGCATGTTTGCATTACCTTAGCTTTTCCAAAGTCATTTAACCATTGAATATGGTATGGATGTGGATGCGATCGCGTGGTCAAGCCAAGCTTCTTGACCAAATCAAAACTCACCAAGTTGTTGCAACTTCCTCCATCAATGATGACACGTGCCGCCGGTTCTTGATCGCAAAGAAGGTCTGAAACAAATTATGACGTTGAAGTTTATCGGGTTGTTGTACCGCGTCTCGAGGACTCGCGCACAATGATGCTCCGAAGCGTCGCCGTGGACGCCCACCAAGGATGAGGTCGTCATCACCACCGCCATTGTCGCTCGAGGCAACAAAGAACATCATCATCATCCTCCTCGACATCCGGCGTCGATGTAGCCTCCATCTTCGTGGCGATGTATGCCCGCTGGCTAGGGCAATTCTTCCGCACATGACCAAGTCCATGACGGTGGTGGCATGAATGCCGAGGAGCGCCCGTTGAAGCCATCGAAGAAGAACTCTTGGTGGACCTCGCAAAGAATTTTTGAAGAATCTGCAAGGCGTGTCATGGAAGGTGGCTTCGTGGCGCTGCTGCCATCTTGTTCACAGTGGTGGAGGAGAACGAAACTCAAGAAGAATTGGGCGATCCCGTTGATGTAGTCGTCATGGGTGTAGAAAGGTCGTCCGGTGCATGCCTTAGTTGATTCGTAGTCCCCGCAATTCTTTTTCTCGCAAGCATAGCAAGGTGGAACAACTGGTTGATGAGTAAATTCTTTATAATCAACAATGTCCTCGAATTTCACGCCAGAACCCCGTAGAAACGACAAATCTTATCCTCCGTGTCCTCAACAACCCCACAACGCACCATACCCTTTTGAAGCTCAAAGATAATAGTCTTGAATGAACTATCACCTTGTTCTAAGCGCTGCAATTTTTTCTCAATTCAAGTTTATATGAGGGAGGAACAAACGATTACGATAGCTTCTTTTAAGCGCTCCCATGTATCGGTTGTAGCGCATGGTACTTAGTTCATTCCACCGATAATAGCAAAGTCCTTAAACTCACTAGTAGCTTGTCTAACTCTATGTTGCTCGGAACTAAGTGAGAGTTAAACTTCGTTTCACCGTCATCTCCCAATCAAGATATATTTCAGCATCATAAAGACCGAAAAAGATGGAATGGTAAACTTGACTTTAGCAAAAGGGCCGTCGTTACCATGACGGTTCGGTTATTACCTCCCATACCATGTCGGTTTTGTCAAGACGACGACGTAGTCGTGCATCTTGTGTCGCCCACGATCAATGTTGCCATCTCGCATCATACTGTGGCTTCATCATGATGATGGCCGTCATTGACAGTGTGGTAGGCGTGCTCAATGTGTCCATCCGACCGGTGAGGTCGACCATCCGCCGCTCCACCCGCTCAATGCCTTCCGTGGTGTTCAATCGGGTAATGGCGGCGACGATGGTGTCCAATCTCGCCGAGATCGATGAGTGAAGTGTTTTGTTTGTCGAGCGCAGCTGTAGCCGGCCGCGACTAACACACTCGTTGAAATCGACCGGTGTCCCGTCCTCTTCGTTTCCTGCCATGGTTAGTGGAAATACAGGGAAAACAAAAGGATGATCCCTATCAACTACAAAGGAAGGGGAGTGGGAACCCGCAAAGGAAGTGGCTTACCAAGCTCTTACAAGTGTGCTTACCAAAGCAGCAGGTGGTACAACCGGTGGTCGGTTCGTGATACCTTGTCGAGCGTGGTACGATTGCAAGGTCAAACCGTGCTCTCCAGTAGATATATGGAGTTTGAAGGCCAAATATGTCGTGGAACACAAATCAATAACAGATAGTAATGCTGAATAAATGTCCAAAGTATGGTCCTAGTTGCTGGTCTAAATGTGTCCTATAATGTATGATATGAAGAACAAGGAGTCAAGAATGTAATAATGAAGCAAAGACAAGAACAAAGATGGCTAGGCACCGAGAAACTTAATTCAGCACAAACACAACACAAATGAGGCTCACACCTGAAACGTGCTCTGTCACGTTTTTTTTTTTTTTTTTTTTTTTTTTTTGGCCACGGATGGCACTCGCAGCACTATCGTAGGTGCCGAAATTTTTTTTTTCTTTTTATTTTTTTTGTATTTTTTTCACAGAGCAGAGCACAGAAATAGGAACCACACAAAGTTGCAACTCAATCGGATGTAAGGAGTGGCCTACAGAAAATAATGAATGTGTCAAATTCGGTGATTCAATTTCGGAGCGCGAGTACTACACTTTCCAGGCCGAATTTCAGGAAAATAAATTCGCCGAACCCAACAAAGTTGGGGAGTTTCGGATGTAAATTTAATTTCACCCAATTTCAAAAAAATCAACTGATTTCGAGTCCGTATGCAAAAGTTATGGCTGTTTGAAGTAGGGCCTCCGAGTTATGGTTTTGTGATGGCCGAAACTACGATCGGGTAGGATCAATCTGTGAAAATTGGGGCCGGAAGCTCGGGGAAACGTGGGGGATGGTGTTGGGCAATCACGAGACACGATGGATGACTCAAACAGAGGGTGGGATATGGGTGGGAAAACAAAAATTGACGGCTAGGGTTTGTATGATGTAGCGGAAGCAAGACAATCCGACTAGGGTTTGTATGAAAGGTAGCGAAGCAAAACAAACCGAAACAAAACACGATCTAAACCAGCAACACAACTCGACTAAGGACACAAACTCAACACTACGGACTCGGAATCAACTTGTGCAAAGGCTAAACGAGATCTAGGACAGAAACAACCTATGACTACAATTTTTTGTAGGGCTTTTCATGGACTCTAGGACGAAACCGAAAATAACAAAGGAGGGTAACGCGAACTCAAGGAACACCAAGCTCTGATTACCACTTGATGGGAACGGGGTCCCGATCTTCCAACAGGTTCTGGATATGTTCGATTTGGTGGAGGCGCGACACAAATCGATCCGGCTTCCGAACAAGACGTTCGAACCCCGCAATCGCAGCACCACGCTCTCGGGTTATCAACCGTGCGCTGCCCGGTTGACCTTGCCAAGAAGGCTAATCCTCGCCGCTAATCAAGAACACAAGCAAGAACAAGGAAGAACACAACCAAATTGCGGATATATTGATGAAGCACTCGATAATTGGGGTTTCACAAACCGATGACGCGAAACTGTTCAAAGACAGAATTAATCTATAAAACCCCACCCTAATGGTGGGGTGGCAGCTGTATATAAAGGAGTAAGGGCGTGTAAAACCCTGGACGCGTCCCTTAATGGACTCCAACACGATACAAAGCCGAACGGCCTAAAAGACGGTGTCGCAGCACCCTGATAGATTCTGAACGTCCACTTGCTTCGACGATTCCTGTCGACTCAGAAGGAATTTTGACATGGGACCAGATCCATTAGAAAGTTTATCTTCTCAGCTTTCCATACATATGTGGAACGTCCAAAACGGAGTCCGGATGCGATCTGGGCGTCCGCTTTAGTGCAGCCTGGTCCTGGACTCCTAGTTGGATTCGAAGTCGGCCACCTGACAGATTCTAAATGTCCACTTGTTTCGACGATTTCCGTTGACACATAAGGAATTTTGACATGAGACCAGAGCCATTGGAAAGTTTATCTTCTCAGCTTTCCATACATATGTGGAACGTCCAAACGGAGTCCGGATGCGATCTGGGCGTCCGCTTTAGTGCAGCCTGGTCCTGACTCCGAATTGGATTCGAAGTGGCTTGAGTTGGACATCCAACATGATTTGACCACCCTTGCTGGACTTGTGCGCCTCGTACCCCTTCTCCAAGTACTTCCCGATCCTCTCCATGGTTCCTAATCATAATTAAATCATTAGGTAGTAATCGATTCTCAAATGAACAAAAGAAGTACTTAGGAACGAGTTCACCAGAATTCAATTGTCGGTATGAGCTCTAGTGATTGGTCCTTGAATATCAAGTGGAGGAGTGTTGTGTATATCCAAAGAAGTGGAGGAGTGTTGCAGTTCAGCAGACCATCACAGTAACTTTTCAAAGTATCTAGTTCCTTTTGTCATCTCACCTTATGGGCTTCTCCCACTTGCGGTGGGTCCTATCTATGCACGGGATGTTCCCCACAGTCACTAACACAGCCGGGCTCCACTTCCCGCAATGCTAGTACAGTTGGGAAACTTCACCCTCCCCTTGGTGTCCCTTAGGCCTCCCCTTGCCCTTGCGTATCCACTTCACTCCACTACCAGTGAGATGAGTCTGGGAGTTTCGATAAATTTACTTAGCCAAGTTGTATTTTACAGACTTGTGGTTCTACGGTCTTACATAGGAGGCCATGACAAGATTCGGTCCTTAGGGGTATCTGGGCGGGTCTACCACTAACCACTTTGTGCTTCCACTGCACCACTCACACACCTTCGAACCATCCACCCAGATACTTAAGCAAGTTGGGGTTTTTGAGAACATAAAATAATCATTCCAACATATTCCAGTCATTATCACCATGACTGCCCAAACCAGTTTCTCATGAATAAAGTGATGCTTGGGCATTCTCACGCCCATGAATATCCAAGCAACACTAAGCATGGCATATAATTACAGACTTATTTTCGAAGGGTTACTATCATAATTTTGCTAGGGTGACAAGGTTCACATAATCAAGTATTCAAAAAGGGGTGTATATTAATCAAGGTAAACATGGGCATATAACTAGGATCTTAAATTAAACATGTATTTGTATATAAAATAATAGCATGCAATTTGTTAATTTAAACCAAAGTAATTTGCAGAAAATGTAGGTTCAACATGATTAAAGTATTGACTCGCCTAGCGCGGTTTACCGCGGACTTGAGCTCACACGATGCTTTCTCTTGATCTTCGGGTCTTTATCTTCACTTCGTTATCGATTACGCTTGATTAGTTGATCCTTCGGGACTCTAGTTTCTAATTACGCGATAAGCGACTGAATCCACATAAAAGGAAGTAACTCAAAAGATGCAATAAATCCGAATAAACTCAATTTAGATTTATTATAAGTTAATGGGTGATTCGAGTGATTTGAGCAAGGCCGGTGGTAGAATACGATGACTGGATCTTTTTATTAATAATCTCTTTTATTATTTTTGTATTTATCAAGGAAGTCCCATGAGTTAGGTTAGACGTAGGGTATTATTTTGTCGAGCGCTAATACTCAGGGCATATGATGTTTACATTTAAGTTCTATATTATTATTCATTAAATCTAATGTTAATGTTTAATTCATGGCACATTATCATTTTGTCTATTCCTCATTTATAATTAGGCTTAGCTTTATTTTTAACTTTAAATTTATTTATTTGAGCTGAGTTTGCCCTAACAGGTTATATATATATTTTTTATATCAATATTTGATTAAATCTACGGTCGAGATTTATTTATCAATGACACACTAATGATGGCTATTATGCACAAAGCCTCATTGGGTAAATTACTTTTAATCATCCGATGACCTAGGGGTTACTTTATTATAATTGCCACACACACACACACACACACACACACACACACACACACACATATATATATATATATATATATATATATATATATATATATATATATATATATATATATATATATATATATAGGACGTTGAAATTGGGCACCGGGTGCCGGGCACCTTGATTTCAAATGCACGAATTCAACCCAAATTGGGTATATTTTTTTGAAAATATCGCTTTAGGGTATGTACCCATCTATAATAATTCAAATGAAACATATACCTTTGAAAAAATATACTTGAATTCAAAGTTTTGAACAATTTAGATCACATGCTTTGTCGATTTATATATATATAAATCAAGACATACCTACAATCAAACTATCAATAAAAAGACAACTACAGTTCAAATTTCGTGTCGAACTTGTTTGAACTAGTTAATAAACTAGTTAAACTTGATATCTAAGAAATTTTAAAAATTTCGCACGTGATACATACATATTTTAGACTATGGTGCCCGGGCACCAAGGAGCACTCGTTATTTTTACTATATATATATATATATATATATATATATATATATATATATATATTTCTAACATGATATTTCTGCTTAAACATCCTTCTGATTAATAAAAGTTGTTATCAATTTATGTACTTTTAGTTGTTGTTTGGTGCAGATTAAGTTTTAAAGGAAGATCGTATATATGCACATTAGGTGATGGCCCGGCTATTTATAGTTACATTTCACTATTGTTATCAACTAGTCCTACAGCTAATATTCAATTTACCGATAGCATGCTAGAGGTTAAGACATATATTATAATTGGGTAATCTTTAATTTAAATCCTTATTTTTATGTTAGTTAAGGTTTTTGTGGTGCATTGATATTTATACCGAAACCATATCTTATTAATGTTCGTTTATCAATTTTCAGATTTAAAACAATTACTAAAGGCATAATGATTATTTGTGTATGGTAACTAAACAAATATTAACTTTTAAATAATTTCATTTACATCCTAATAAAAATTTGTTGACTTCTATAGACTAATTCCATATTTATACATTCTCTTTTTTTATTGTCCATATGCACATAAATCTATATCTGAGGTATAGGTAAATTTTATTTGAATCTAAACTAATTTTCTTAGCTTCCTGGGGTTATTTTCTATTTATCTTCCTTAGCTTTTCCTGAGTTGAAATGATTAACAAAACAAAGTAAAGGAAGAAAGGAATGCGCCAGGGAGGAATCGAACTCAGGACCTTCTGCGTGAGGTTCGGCTGGGCTGACCAGTTGGCCGACGGCCCACTCGCGATTTGAATGGGGAAAACAATTTAGAAGAAGCGAGCTATTGCCTCGGTAGAACAGAGGAGCTCGGTGCACCTCATGGCCAACGGCGTCGCCGGCGAGGAACCACCGGAGAGTCGGTAGAAACGGCCAAAACGGGCACATAGGGAGGAGGGGAAGCCTCCGGAGGTGGCGGCTCCGGCCGAGAGGCGCTGGAGCAGCCGGCAATGAGCACGGCAAGGGCGCTGGGAGGTCACCGTGGCCGGGAGCTTGGGCGGCGAAGAGCTTGGCCGAGCGGGGCAAGTTCGGGTGTCTTGAGGTGGTGCTCCACCCATGGGAATTGAAGGGGAACGATCGGGCGGTGGTGGCGGTGGAAATGGTGGTGACAAGGCGTTGCGCCTGAGGAGGAAGTGGAGATGGGAAGAAGAGGGGAAGGCGCGGGGCTATGGGAAGGCCGGAGGCTTCTTATGGCCACAGAGGGGCGGGAGGCGCGGAGGACCCAAGGCGAAGCGAAGGAACTGCCGGTCCTGCCCCAGACGGGCCTCGATGACACGCGACAGTGTGGGACGGTGCGTAATGATGATTGGACAATGCACAGGGGAGGTGACGCAACGCTGGAGGCGCTGGGACCGCGGTCCGAAGGATCCATGGGGGCGCGGTCATGGCTAGCCGAGTCAATGGGCGCGACGGAAAAAGGGAGGAGAAAGAGAAATAGAGGAAGGGAAGGCGTCGGCTTCACCGGGCAGCGAGGAGCGCGGGTTACGCTTGTTGGTTTCTTCAGTGGCCATACCGCCCTTTTTTTGGCTTTCTTTTTATTATATATATATTATCTATTTATTATTACAACCCCAAAATAGGATTCCAAAAATCTTTTTGGGCTCAACCTGTACTCCTCTTTTAATGGATCATCTTCTCAGATTCGTATTTAAAATTTTAGTTTTCTACTAGTTGCATATTTTCTTTTGTGGCATTACTAATATTTGTTTTGTCTTTTTCATAGATTTCCAATTAGTGGAACGTCAACAAAATTTAAGAAACACCATAAAAATTCAAATTCAAATAGAATATATGGCAAAAATAATTCAAAAGTTTTTCATTTTCAAATTTAAATTTTGGGATGTTACAAGGACCAAGGAACCTCAATTTACGAAGTCACCGAGCTAGTCGAAGACAAGGCAAGTCACAAGTCCTTGATCATATTGAAATCTCATGCCATTTAAATTATGTACTTATGGTATTTGCATTATTACTAGTTGTGAAATGTTAGTTTGCGTAAAATAAATGTTTAGAATGACATGATATTTAGATAATATCTACCACCGATAAATGTCATGTTAAAATTGCAGCCATATCCTTGATAGCCCTAGAGATATCTAAACTAATGTATAGATAATTGTAGGATATATATATTTTTCATGCAAAAGTTTTACACTACTAAGGTTGTGTCCGCGGGCCGGTAGATTTGAAAAGTTGAGTTGGGGGTGAAAGTGTTGTGGGACACCACGAGACGGTCTTCGCCCACCGTTTTACCCTAGGGTGGAGGCTGCGGCCTCGTGGAAAAATATAAGGACTAGACCCTTGGGCCGAGCAAATGACATAGTGATCGCTCAACCACAGGTGTTGACTTGTCAACCCTGGTTTAGTAGCTGCTCAAACTCGAGTGGAACCCTACATTGGGAGTTGGTATGTAGGACGGGAACCCATACACAACAACGATATGTCCCCTCAACTCGGGCCTGGCGTTCCATGTAGGCTTGCGGATACCCGAGGGTGTGCGGGTCCCCAACATATCGAGTAGAGTGTAAGCAAGGAATTGAGTAGTGAAACGATCCAGTTCCTTAACTCAGTCATGAGGGTTAAGAATGCTTGTGGGTAAAGTTGGGCAACTCTGCAGAGTCAAATAAATGGTATTCGAATACGCCGTGCTCCCGGTTAATGGGGCTGTGTTAATTGGGTGATTCCATCAGCGAAGCATAAGTAGTTTCATAAGTGTTTTAATCTGATTAGTTAGTTAATCAAACTTTAAAAGAAAACCCCTATGATCTTAAGGAGTAGTCTTTGGTTCTGGGTTTTTGAAAATATTTACAAATAAAACTGCATCCACTCAAATTAATAAACCAAGTATACTCCCATCCTTTAGTGATCCGTGCAATTAGCTAAGTTAGGGTTTCTCTTGTGACTTGCTGAGTACAGTGGTTGGTACTCAGTCTTGCAAAATCCCCCCCCCCACATATTCTAGAAGCAAAGAAGGTGAATCAAGATTTCATGTTAGAGTTGTGACTGCACTCAGGTTTTCCTATGATGTTTTTGCAATTCTTCCGCACGTAAGTACTCTTGGGCTTGTACGTCCGGTTTATTATTAAAATTGACCATTAGATCTTATTTCAATCAAACTAACTCTTCTCAAATGTTCGTAAACATGCATGATACTCGTTCGGCCCGCAATTAAAATTCCGGATGGTTGCGGATTATCGACGCCTCTCTTTCTCTAAAAATGGGGGCGTGACACCATAGCCTGTGGAGCACTTGAACCTGATAATGTGCTGAGCAACTAGTATCGCGTAGCGAGTTAATAGCCGATCAACGTAACTAGAAAACGAGAATAGCATAAACAATTAGCAATAGCCAAAGTAAATGAGTAATGTAGAAAGATATGAGGAAGAGTAGACAATCTTCTCTATTTAAATGACTTGATTGTACAAAATAGATGACATAGTCATCTAGTCCATAGAGTACTTTTGATTGACATCGAAACTCGAAACTTAACTCGATTGACATCGAGATCTCAAATCCTCCCTAATGAAAACTGAACTTCTGGAAAAATATAATACATTATTTTATTATTTACCTTTGTTCTGTTTTATTTATAAGTTATTTTGGACATTGATACCATCAACAAATTAAATACACACTATTGTATATTAAATGGTAGTACACTATTACTGGTACTCAAGTACTCGGTACTCACTTTAGTTGACTCCTTGCTTTGATGGGGAAACTTCACAGGCATGGTACGTACGGTGATTTGCCGTGAAGAAAATGGGGACCAGACCAGTTCATAATTAGTACAAACAAGTAGAAACTTCACATGCTTGGTACGTATGCAGTTGCTATTAAGGTGGTGATCGGTTCGGTGAAAATGAAAACTTATACTAAAAATATCTGTAGTAATGAAAAAATAATGTAACTGATAGAGGCTTATTTAACATAATTAAATTTAAAAAATTGAAAATATAAAAATATGTTAGCCCATCACGACAACATAACGAATACGAGAAAAAAACCGACAAAAAACTCAAAAAAATCAAAAATTCAGAAAAAGACGAAATTATGAATAGTGCAAAAATAAGCTTAAGCCATAAACTTAAGCCATATTGAACACTGCCTAAGTAGCGCTCATCTGAATATAAACTTGGGCTTCTGTTTTTTTATTATAGTGATTAAAAATATACTATAGCTGTTGTTAGTTTTTTTAACATAATTAAATTAATTTTTTAAAAAATATAATATTACGGATAATATAAAGAAATAAGGAAAAAAAGAAAAAAGTTAAAATTAAAAATCAATACGTTTTAAATAGCTTTTAGTTTAAATAAATTAAAAATAAAAAAACTAAAAGTTAAAGCTCTTTAGGGTGGGGATTAAGTGTGTAAGTAAACGGGAGAGTGAAATGATATCGAAACGAAGTGAATGCGTGGCGGGGTCATGGGCTAGCGGTGCGTGTGTGAATGCACGTAAACGTATATTTGCTCTGTGGCACACGATCCAAAGGTAAAAGAAGCGTCCAGCGAGAAAGCCTGCCGATATACATGCTATTGTCTTTGTTTTGTTTTTTTTTGTTTTTTGTGGTCGATGATTTTTTTATTTTTTACATAACAGTGAACGGTGAAGATACCGATGTGGATGAAATTTACGATTTTTTAAGATCGAAAAGTCTTTTAAAAATCCGTTTTAAAAAAGTTCACATTTATTTTGATTTTTGGAAAAAAAAAACTAAAGCTAAAAGTACAGAAGAAGGGGGGCTAACGTAGCAGCATACGTTGCTGTGTGCCTGCATATGCGTCGCTGCTTGCTTCTCATGATGCCTCCCTCAGTGCATGCGTGCGCGTGCACAGCAGCGGCGGCAGCAGCTACATGCACCCTGCTGCATGCGCGCCTGCAACCTTGCTCGGCTGCTCCACTTTTCTGCGCTGGGATCAACCGACCACGACAAAACTTCTGTTATATAAAACAGAAAATATCGAGGGATATACGTCCGAAAACCTATTGCATGCTTAATTATCTGTATCGATCTAGCTACGGGAATCCTAGGCGCGCTTCGTCTTCGGCGCGTGTGGCTAGCTCTTCACTCGATCGTCATGCAAGGGCTAGATGTAACCATGCATGGCTGGCTTTTGCTTTCTCGGTTCGTTCATTGTTGTTTGCTCCGCTCTTGTAACCGTGCTGAACTTAACTCTGTTATTTTCCATCTTGTGTCGATGAATGTCAGCGCTCCTGTCCTCGCTAGTCTCAATAAAAGGGAAAAACATAGCAAGGGACTGGAGAAAGCAAGCGAAAAAAAAAAATTAAAGCAATGCATACGTAGGGCTCACCATACAATATTCTTCCAAAATAACAAACCCGACGAGCTAACATGCATGGTCCGCGCACAAATATAATCAACTGAAAAATGTCGAATTTTAACTATAAAGCACCGTGTGGGTAGCTGCCCCGCGGGCAGCCAGATATTTCTACTGTCATCGTGCACTCGAAAGTCTGCTGAAAAATCTTCGAAATTATGTAAGGCAATTTATTCTCCCTTTTATATTAATATAGATAATTAGTGGACTCGGAGATTTGATTATGCTAAGAAATTAGTTATAATTACTGTAGGATTTTAGTTTGAACTAAGCCAATTGGCTTGGATGGCAAGATACGGAATGAAATGTAGCAAAATTAAGGAACAAGTCCAATTTACAACTCTCAACTATGATCTCGATCCAATTTTCAATCTCTAACTTTAAAATCGTTTACTTTTCATCCTTAAACTATTAAAACTGTTCATAACATAACATTCACACAAAACCGCTCCGCTTTGATCCGATGTGGCGGTGGTTTAGCTTCAATGGTCCACTTTACAACCCTCAACTATGGTCTTGATCCGATTTTTCACCTTGTAATTATTAAAACCGATGCAAATCACAACCTTCACATGAAACTGCTCTGATTTGATTCTGACTTGGTGATGGTTTTAGCTTCAATGGCATCCTAATGGATAAGGCACGCTAACGTGGCGTCCTAATACATAACGTAAGCTGATCTGGTCTGATATCTCAGTAATACTTTTACCAGATCAAGAAAAAATAAAATAAAATAAAAAGGGAGGGCGTACTAGTTAGCCTCTTTCTCTTATTTCCTCATCTGAAAACCGTCCACATCACATTGTGTTCCACAACCTCCTCTCTCACATCCCCAAAATAATTTGAGTTTCATGCTGACAACTGCTCATAGTTGAAGTTCTTCTCTAGTGCTGTCAAGCTTTTCTACCATGGTTCGTCGTGACCGGTGAAAATCTGTCTAATTCCTTCATACATGAGCATCAATCTATTCTTTACCTATCTTTTGACATGTTCATTTGTGCCTCTCTTCCACTGTAGCATTGTCGCCTCTATAACCTGACCACCACCATCGTCCGCCACCATTGTCTACCCAACACAGTGCACCTCTATCTAAACCACCATCAAAGCAAGGTTCCTTATATCGTGAGCATTCTGTTTTGCCCTCACCCATCACTACCACAGAAATGATCATCACAGACGGATCGAAACTATTATCACAGATGATTCCTTGAACTGACTGACTTCATGGGTCAGTGATAATAGGAGTTATCCATGGATGGTTTTTGAACCGTCTGTGAAAACCGTATCACAGACAGTTTAGAACTAGAACCGTCTGTGATCGTCCGTTATCACATATGGTTTGAAACTAGAACCATTTGTAATAGTCTGTTATCACAAACGATCTTGGTAAAAACCATCTGTGATGTAGAAATATCACAGATGGGTATATAGAGCCGCCCGTGATACTTTCCCATTATAAATGGTTCGTAGATAGAACCGTTTGTGATGTGCGAGTATCACAGATAGTTTTTGGTTTGAGCTGTCTGTGATAGCCTTTCGCAGACGGTTTATACCACAAAACTGTATGTGATAGTCCATTCTATACCTATTTTTTTCTATTTTTCGGCTAGCCTCAGGAAATATTAGCTATGCCCTTTGAAAACAAGCAAATGCACCAGTAAATACCATTACAGCATCACAAGATAATGAGCAGCTTATCCATCAAACGCAACAAGAATATGGCAAGAACACATCTATGCATAGGCCCCCTCGTGATGCAGCATGCAGATAGTAGAAGATGCAGCGTGTGAGATGGATGTCCTTGACACTCGCTGTCGCCGACTTGAGAGCCATCTTGGTAGCCGGCTGCTTCCGTGGTGCCTTGCCACTTGTAGATTTGCGTGTGCCGTCTACTTCGTAAGGGCCATCGGGGTTGGGGTCGAGGAGGAGGTTGGGGAGATTTTGAACGACGGTAGGTAAGTGATGGGTTTAGGTGAGTATTTATAGAGGAGGGAGAAGCGGGAGTGAAATTTTTTTTGGTAGAATGGGCGTGGGGACGGAGAAGTAGAGATGCGGGGTGGGGGTTGGTGGGTTTCTATTGGTTGGGATTGGGTTGGGGAGGATCGACGGGCCCAGTAGTCAGAGACATAATTATCATAGACGGTTCTATATACCAACCATCTATGATACTCGCACATCACAGATGGTTCTATATATCAACCATCTATGAATTATGAATTATGGTGCAATGTAAACAGTTAGTCTCAAAAGATAAAATAGCAAAGTTTTATATGGCTTATACATATGCTCGTTTGAAAGATTTCGACAAGATCTACAATTTTGCAGATGAGGTGAACCCCAAATTCCAAAGGGAAGATCGAAAATTTTGGCAAAAACAAAAATGTAAACTTGCCACGCAAATTCAAGGCCAAATATGGCCGATTTTAGTGGTCTTAGTGGGCGACTAGCACAAGCAGGTCATTTTTTATCGGGCTCATTGTTAGCTTTCTAATAAGTACAGAAACGTTGAAAACTGATACGATATATAAAAGTTATGTTCATTTTACTAAAGGTGTCTCGGAACGGAATCCTACTCAGACTCGAATTCGTCTCAGGATCAAATTGAAAATGCTATATCTTTCAATCCCATGGGTGTAATATCCCGAACGTCGTTACGGTGTAAGTTTTTAAAACAATCGCGGAGTCGTCGGTTTTTCGGTAAATCGCGGGAAGGGAAGAATATAAACTGTAGAACATTGTAAAATGAATTAAATAAATTAAAATAATTAATTTAGATGTTTTGGGCTATCCGGAGGGGTGGGCCAACCGCTTGGGGCCTGCCAGCCCAAATGGGGCCCGTGCCCCTCCCAAATCCTAACACCCCTTTATAAACCCTCCTTGGCCCCTCCACCCTCCCCACCCTTGGCCGCCCCACCCCTTGGCGCCTCCCCTCCCCTATTGCTGCCATTGGTGCCTCAAGTGCTGCTGCCTTTGGAGGAGAAGAAAAGAGAAGGAAGGAGAAGAAGAAAGGAGAAGGAGAGGAGAAGAAAGAAGAAGAAGAGGAGGAAAAAATTGGAGAAAATCTTCAGCTAGGTAATTTTCCCTCATCCCAAACCCTCTGTTCTTAGGAATAATTAGGGTTCTTGGCACGGATTTTGATGGTAGTTAATAGATTAATTGTCCGATTAGGGTTTACCTGCTGTCTGTTATTAGATTGATTCGCGTAGCGCGTCTGTCCTCGCGGATTTGACCTAGTAAACGAATTTTCCTGTGGACTCTCCCAAAAGGAAAGTTGTAGAGGACTTTCAGATGCATCTCCTATAATTTTTTCGTAATGTTTGGCCATGGGATCTGGGAGATACTGAGTCGGTAATACCGCTGTCCGTCAGGCGGACAGATTGGTACAGTCCGACTGTAATACAGGTTTTAAAAATAGTAGATGATTTTTATGGTCATGGCCGTAATTGAGAAAGTTGTAGATAATTCATAGATCTAGTTGCTGTATAATGTTTAGAATTTTAGACCCCTGTACTATCGTTGGGACGCGATTTAGTTTCGCTGTCCAGTGTGCCAGATCAGAGAGTTTCGTCTGTTTAGGGCATTAAATTACATTTAGTTGTGATCCGAATAAAAATAGGTGTTCTGCATGAAAATTGTAGGCTTTTAAGTCATGATTTCAGATAGGTATCGTTTGCTATATTTGGATCATTATTTTTAAAGATACAAAATTGTGAAGCAGCACTGCTGCAGAAGGGTATTTGCTGAATTGTTGAGCGGAGAAGAGTTTGTACGGGTTCGGGGTTCTAGCGACGTCTTTAATAGTTTTTAGTCGTGTTTGTATGCTGTGGTGGTGTACTGAGAGTTATCTTTTGGACATGTGGTTTTGTCCCTGAGCGCTCTTGATTTTACTTCGCTTCATCGGATTGAGCCAAGTGAACGTAGCGGTGGTTGCTACCGTTTAACTTGTTATTCCTTCTACTTACAATTTACATTATTATCTTAATTTGATACATTATGCAATGATTGCATGATATTTTAATTGTGGAGATGGTAGCAAATATTTATCAATTGATATGTTGATATTATGCTAGTAGACATATGAAATTCTTGCTTAAGGTTATAATGTGGACATGAAAATAACATGTGGTGGATATGGATAAGTTGAGAGCATGATAATGCTCCTTGTGAATGAATTAATGTGATTAATGAATTATCATATCATTCATGTCATATCATGTCATTTGTATATGTGGATGTCGCCGTACTTAGCCGCGACCGTACCGGTACAACATCGTATATTGCCGTATTACGATGCACCTCTTCGCCCGCGGAAGCATCGTATATTGCCGTAATACGATGAACTACAATTTCTGCCCTGGCAAGAGTGATGTGGAGCAAAACATGAAGCATTCATATGCATTGCATTGTGGAAAGATTATTTGCATACATATGCAACATATTGTGGTGATGTTATTTTGTGGAATATACAACTTTGTAGTTGTAATGTGGAATTGGCTCTTGTGAGCTATTTGTGGTATGATGATTGTGGATGTGGTCGTGGAATGGGATTCGTCCCTTGTGTATGGTAAGAGTTGTGGATGTGGCATGAGATTCTTTTCACTTGTATTAATTGTTGATAGCAATTATGGATATGAGAATTAATAAAGTAGTGAGATGATCATACATATATTTTATTGTCTTTGATGGTGATTTGAAGTTGAGGATATCACATTGTTATTTATGGAAGATTAAATGTTGATGATTAATCTATTGTAGTTGTGAAAGATTAAATATTTCATTTGCATTTAATTGTGGATAAAATGACTGCATTCATATGCAATTAAATATGAAATTGAAGAGGTATGATTCATGGAAGTTTTATGGTGATTAATAATTATGGACATGAATTGTGGTTGTAGTTGTATGGAATTATAAATGATGATTTTTAATTGTTTTGTAGTTTGAATAGCCTGTTAAACAGTTTGCTTGCTGAGATTTTATCTCACCCTTGTTTCCCCTCCTGTGTGGACTTTGAGCATGCATGGGAAGGGTAGAACGGCACCACACTGATGCACTTGGATCATAGTTTAATGCTGTAATAAAGTTGAAAGTATTCTAGACCTTTGCATAGCTTGGTTTACATTATCTTAATAATGTTAAATTTGTGAGCTATGTTTTAGATTAAAATGTTGGAGGATGTTTTAAATAGTGAATTGTTATCACTATCCTGTTATTTCTTAGTTGTTTATGCTTCCGCTTATACTATCTTGTTTAGTAATTGTTGCCAGTTTAATTTATCTTGTAAATTGGCTAGTTGTAGAGCAGTTTTAGTAGTATCCCAGGGTATTGTGGATCCTAGGGTGTTACAATGGGCCAATATCACTACATTTTTTTTGTGAAAGTTTGTGGCTATATGTAGGACTCCACCAATTTTCACTAGATTTGGCATGCTTTTTCAATTTATAGGAAGGTAGTCACTTTTTAGGAAGTTCTACATGGCAAAATTGAAAAAACAACCACAAGAGATTAGAATTTTAGAAGATCCGACAACTCAAGCAAGGTAAGAGAAATTGGATTTTCAAACGGTTTTTAATTGCAATGTCATAGATGGTTTATAATCTGAACCGTCTGTGATAATTTTAGACATCACAGACGGTTCTTGTTAAGAACTATCTGTGATAATTGTAAACATCACAGATGGTTTTTAATCCAAATCGTCTGTGATAATTGATAGATGGTTCTTGTTAAGAACCGTCTGTGGTAATTATGTATCACAAGCGGTTCTAGCCATTGCTAGTAATATAGATAGTCACGCTTGTAAAACGGTCTATGATAATTACAACATAGATGGTTCTAGGGAATCGTCTATAATGAGGTATCTAGTATAGCGTTTTTTTTGTAGTAGTGCATGCCTCTCTACCACCCCATCACTTGTGCCATGCCCAGCCCGTCACCTCGTAGAGCTCTCCATCCATGTCTTCATCTGTTGAAAACTACTTATAAAACCAACCTAGGGGTAAAAAAAAGTGAATGCACTTGATATTTTATATGTACTACAATTAACTAGTAAACCATATTTTAAAAAGATATTCTGTTTAAAAGTTAGTTACGATAGAAAAATTAAAAACTAAATATAAAAACTGAAAAAGAATAGACTCACTATCTACTCTCTGGTATAATAACACCTCGTCATCTGCCGTTAGTGCTGTCTGTAATGGCTTATTGGAGCACGTGCAAATGGGTGAGAAAAAAAAATCCGACCAGTATGGAGTGTCGGTTTCTGTATTCTCGGGATCGTCTCGCTTTCCATACCTCCGT
Source organism: Bonia amplexicaulis (assembly GCA_036346245.1). Classification (NCBI taxonomy): domain Eukaryota; kingdom Viridiplantae; phylum Streptophyta; class Magnoliopsida; order Poales; family Poaceae; genus Bonia; species Bonia amplexicaulis. The sequence goes on along the minus strand of CM070735.1, from coordinate 21,154,869 downwards.
ACATGCACGGCATTTAAATCTGGATTTGTAGGCGAAGACCACAGGTCACCCGCAAGACTGCCCTTAATTGAGCGCCGTCGAGTCGATCATATCTCGTGTTGCTCCCGAGACGGGACGAGAGAATTGCTGTCACACGCATGTGGCTGAAGAGGCGTCGATCATGGTGCGTCCGCGCGAGCTGCACCGCGGTGAGGCTTTCACATGCACGGCGGCGTACAGATCCAAGTCGACTTCAATGAGCGAGGCCGGATCCGGGGCGCTGGTTGATCCGTCGCGATCATGATGGCCGTTCCCGAACGATCCAGCACACATGGCGGCGAAAACCTATACCGACGAGCCCCGTCCCTGCTGTCACCGACATCCGAAGTATTATGCTGCACAAGCACGATGGCACTGTCGATGCTACCGACGAAGCTGGCTATGCGAGCCCAACGGAGTATGCCTCTGTTTTTTTCTCTGAAACTAGCGATTTTTAATTTTTGTTATAGTATCTAATTTTCAAATGAAGTATTTTCCACACATTAAACGATCTATACGTTAAAAGCCCAACATCTGTACCAACCAAAATCATAATTGAGTATATGTCTCTGCGTAATTTATACCGTAAACAGCCAAAATTCACAAAATTCAGTCAAAAGTTATAAACCGCAACCGCAGCCAAACAAACCCACACTACTACCTACTACCGTCTAAATATTTTGTGCGATCTAAACCCCCCTTCTTGTCTCACAGTGTTTAGATTTGTAGCCGGAGGACAATTAGAAGGCTGCATGCCATCACGGTCGACCACACACGCAGACACGCTTCGTGGCCGGCTACATGCTTAAAGGGTCCGACAGATGTATTGACGTCACACGACAGGTCGACATTGCTGCCCGGCTAGCAAGAGACGAGACCGTCACTCCAAGATGGATGGATCAACCAACATACATACATCTCGGTATGGAGTAATGAGTATGAGCACCTATATATATATACGCCAGTTTTCTTAATGAATGGAAGTCTCTCACCAGGGGCGGATCTACAGTGGTTCATGGGTGTTCAGCTGAACACCCAAAATTTTTGATAAAAAATCTAGTATATATGAGGTATATTACATATGTATATATATAATTGGGTCACAATTTCACAGTTTCCAGCCGGCCCGACGGCCGACGCCACCCGCGTCCGCGTGAAGCTGTGCCCATCGCCCACCCGCTCCCGACCCCATTTCCCCGAGGCCCGTCGCCCCGACCCCATTTCCCCGACCGCCCCATTTCCCATTTTCCCGACGGCCGACCCCATTCCCAATCTGGTCGCTCATGCTCGCTCCTCGCTCCGGCCTCGGCGATCCGGCCCTCTGCTCGGCGCTCGCGCTCCTCCCCTCGCTCGGTGCTCGGCCTCCCGCTCTGGCGCTCCGCCGCCGCCCGCCGCTCCGCCTCGCCGCCGCCCTCGCTCCGCCCGCTTTGCCGCCATGCGCCGCCTCGCTCTGCCTCGCCGCGAGTCCGCGACGCCGCCTCCGCTCCGCCTCCCGCGCGCCGCCTCGCTCTTCGCGCCGCCTCCGCCCTCCGCTCCGCCGGCGACCGCCTCGCCGCCTCGCCCTCCTGCCTCCGTTCCGCCGCCGCGACGCCGCCTCCGCTCCGCCTGCGCCGCGAGTCCGCGACGCCGCCTCGCTCCGCCTCCCGCGATGCCGCCTCCACTCTTCGCGTCGCCGCCTCCGCCTCCGCTCCGCCTCGCCGCGACCGCGCGACGCCGCCTCCGCCCTCCTCCTCCGCTCCACAGATTTAGTTGAAAATTTGATGTTGAGGTTTGTTTTATAGTGTATTAGTTCTTTAGCATTTGCAATGCCACAGAACCATTCTTCGTGATTTATCATACTGTCTTCTTTTTGTATTCTGATAGCTCTTTGTCATTCCTTGATAATTGTAGAAGTCTAGGATTAAAATTGTTAAAGAGCATAGGAAAGCATTATTATTTATCCTCTTTGTTGCACACCTTTAAATACATGCGTTCGCATAGGTTATATTGTGATGAAGTATATTCCTGTTACACTATATTGACTATTGAGTTGATAAAATATATTCCTGTTAAAATATATTGACTATCAATTTCTAATTACTGAAAGTATATTAGGTTGGTGTTTTTGTAAAAGCATGCAAGGAATAGATAGATATCCTAAAGAACAGGATCCATGAAGAAGAGAAGAGTGGAAGTGCGAAGACATGGCTTGGCACAAGGGATGAGAGTTCCTGGTTGGACTTGATAGCTCACCAGCATGGTGTGGTTTTTCTATTATCCTTGCCGTGGATCAATTACTGCCATGGTGTGGTTACTATATCAGAGAGGGTATTCTAGCTTATGATGAATCATATGATTTGCTATCATGGGATTGGTGTACAACTAGAAACCCGGTTTATTAACAGGATCAATTCTGCGATCACCATTTCAAGGTTTGCACCTCACCTATCTCAATGAGTCGATTATTCTTACCTAGCAACATTGCAGAAACAACTTTTGAGATATTCAGAATTGTGCTATTTGTTATACATTTTGATATGAAACCTTCTTTTGCTGAACCAATACATAGGCCTTCACATATTAGCAGTATGTATGAATTGATTTAACCCTCGTAAACTGATCATAAAATGTAGCTTCTAAAGAAAACACTATGATAAAACATATAAACAGGCTGGTTTGCAAGAAATTAAGGAAAACTGAACTTCATGGAATGTAAAAATCCACTAAATTTTGACCATGCCGATCTGTAGTGAACTTTTGCAATTGTTTTGTAATTTCTTTATATTATTTGACATGTTATCTCTAGCACCAACAATTGTATATTAACTATTATTACTGTAGATCTTTATGTTTTATACTAAAAATATTTTTACAACTTCGAACACCCATTCCAAAATTCCTGCGTCCGCCACTGTCTCTCACTCTAATTTTGTCATTCGTATTGTAGCCACAATGCCACCTGCAATGCATAGTCTGGCGCAGTGCTGAGGCGTCGCCACGATGTGCACTGCCGGGCAAGGAACATCTCATATCGTCTCACATACTACCGGTCATATATACGGAAATCAGTTACGGAGGCAGAATTTAGTTACGCCTCGGGTTCAGTGGTAGAATGATCTAGACTATCTGGGTTGGAGCATAAAAATGTTATCCAGGCTGGGCTAAATTTATCCGAACTGACACTAGATATTTTTTCACACGCGGACTGAAGCCTTCCCTATCTGGGGTGTGGCTCCACCCCTGACGGTAACGACCCCCATTTCTAAGGTCGTCTTATTTCTCCGCAATGGTTCATAATGTTCAATTACAGAGTTTTGAATATGAGTATCACTACTATAGAAAAGGATGGGCATGTTCTTTTTGGCTGCGGCTTTAGGCTGAATTTTTTTGAATTTTAGCTATTTACGGTACAGATTACGGAGAGACCGATACTCATTTATGATTTTGGCTGGTACAGATGTTGGGCTTTTAACGTGTACTACATTTAACTTGTAGACCCCGTCTTGAGAAAATACTTCGTTTGAAAGTTAGGTACTGTAGCAAAAGCCAAAAGCCGACCGGCTTGTGACTTGCCAAACATGCCCGATATCATAGACAATTCAAAAGCGTCATCACAGATGGTTTCGTGAGCCGCTTAAGCTTATGGGTCAGTAATAATATGAGATCATCACAGACAGCTTTCGAACCGTCTGTAATATAAACTATCACAGATGATTTTTTGTAGAAACCGTCTGTGATATTTGATGTATCACAGACGGTTTTAACTACAAATCGTATGTGATACTTTACTATCAGTGACAGTTTGTAGTTAAAACCGTTTGTGATATATCAGATATCACATATGGTTTCTACTAAAAACCGTCTGTGATAGTCAACTATCACAGACGGTTACGAGTTAATAACCATCTGTAATATTCTTTTCCATTCCTAAATTTATTTATGTTTGTTGGCTAGCCTCAGGAAATTCTTGCCCTACCCTCTGAAACAAGCATATCAACACAGTATACATCCAATTCACATTTATTCATTTCAGAAATAAGAACATCCATTTTACAAATCAATTAACTGAAATGAAATAAATTATCCATCTATAAACAAATACACATATGTACAATTAAACTCAATCTTATCCCAATCAAATTCATGCTACATCGTGAAACTCTCCATCTTCTTTTACGACTTTAGATATCAAGAAGTACACACACTGTCTACGAATTTGTTTGAGGTCGGCCTGTTGCTCGTTGTAGCGATGGACGCAACTTGTCCATAGGAAGATTAATGTCGTGCATACATATATGAAGTGATAGGTATGAAATAATTATTGTAAGATTGACAAATCTGAGGACCGTTGATGTTCGCAGAACCGAAGAGTAGTTGTATGTTGTGGCAAGTATAGAACCCACAGGTGTTGCCCGACGACTGCTGGTGGCATTGAAAAAATATAATTTATTAGTTCGAGAGGCATTACTACGGAGTGTTATATAAGATTAATGTGTACCGCGAATACCAGGAAATCTAGATCGTATCGCAAAGCATTGATCCTTCCCTTGTATTTCCATACCTTTGCAACGTACGTGGCGAACAACCTACATGATTCTAATAAGTTAGCCTTAGTCATTAGGAAGAAAGGAAATACTACAATAGAGTTATATATTGAGGAAATATGCTTACCTATCGATTAATTGTTAGACAACTATATAGTCAGTTTTATGTTTTTCTTAGGGAATCAAGGTATATTACCCTGTTCCATTTTGATATAATTAAAACTAGAATCCAGTAGAACATACACATGTATGTGTCATGGTCATTAAACCTAAGTTTGTGTTGCTTATAAAGTACAAATCAACAAGTATAACCACTAGTACAGCACCTACCCCTGGTTGTAGGGCATAAGTACGAATTCCTTATTGCGGTGAGCCATTAATGCCATCGTCATGTAATTCTCAACGAAGGATGCATCCTCCTTGATGATATCTATAGAGACCAAGCGTGGGTCGAGAAAACCAACCGATGATTTCGTTAATCTGGCTTCAGTCACCATGTATCTATCTATCGATTGTACATACTTACAGTGTCCAGCATCGAATGAGTGAGGCGTCGAGGGCATCGAGTGTGAAGAGAAAAAATAAGTTCTTGAATGTCACCATGAAGATACAACCACGAATATTGTGCTGAAGATGATGCGGCCTTAACTTGACGTTGACACCCGAGCAGCATTGTCCCTTCAGCTTGTTGGCCTCTTCTATGTACCATGCATGCAATCTCTGGCAAGCCAGTCCTAGTTTTTGGAGGACGAACGACTCACCTAGCATGAATTTCTGGGCCAACGACGAGTAGGGGATATCATCATCGATCTTCTTTGGTTTACCTATACCAACTTGACTATAGGTCAACTTCATGGTAGTCAACCGGTCACAAGATGTAGATATATCGCCGCCCTTGCTGCGTCGGCGCAGGTAGCTCCGGTGCGGATAGCCCCCCATGGATTTGGCACCAGTGCAGATAGCTCTAGTGTGGATAGCCCATGCGGACTTAGCACCGGTGCAGATAGCTCCTATGGACTTGGCACCGGTGTAGATAGCTCCAGTGGACTTGCCACTAGTGTAGATAGCTCTCATGGACTTAGCACTGGTGTAGGAGCCTCCAAGTAGATGTCCCTCTTGGGCCAGTGGATGAATGTTTCAATGGCTTGTCTTATAGTCACGATCTCGTCGTTTAAGGACATCTACAGTGGGACAACCTCAAAATTAGCATGAACACTGTACACATTCACTTTTGCGAAACATGGCACTAGAGTTACACGTGCACCAAGGCCCCAAGACTAGATGGATATACCTGGCCGCAAGTAGCGCATAGGGCAATGGAGTCATATCTCACTTAGAGCTTGCACTTCGTAGCCACCAACATAACGATACAAAATTAGCTACTCCAACAGGCATATCAATGGATCGAGCATTCCAAAAATAATAATTATTACTAGGATGTCATCTACAGAAAATCTGTGGTTGCTTTCCGATGGTTGGGTGGCTAGCTAGCATAGGAGCGACGGGGCTTCCTGCTGATTTTTTCTATACCTTTGCATAATCAGTGATCGCCCCTCTAAGGGATGCCTTAATCTTCTCGTGTAGCCATTTCTCGCACTTGGCTTTGGCTCTCTCCTACTCTATACGCTTCAAAGTCCTATGAGAAACCATATTTCCAAGGAACATAAAGACCAAGACCTCTTAGACGACTCGGGTGGTCCTTGTTTCCCAGGGCCGCGGAGAGTATCTCTTTCTCTCCCTGACTGCCTAGCATGAGTCTTAGGATGATTCTACACTCAGCGCTTCTTGCAAGAGCCCGACATGTCATTACACTTCCTATAAAGTTATGGAGTAATTATAAACTAGGTAGTTCAATATCTTACTAGGCGGTGGGACACTTCCTCGTCTACGAGGTTTTGAAAGGAGATGGCCCCCGACAACATGGTACATGACCTCGCTCTTATCCAATTTCAAGCGTGCTCATCAGCGATCCCGGCAAATGGCAGGGAAGTGTCCCGCAGGCTTGCCTGCTCGTTCTGCTTCCTCCATTACGGGATTTTATCTGCATGCCCAACGGTGCCGAGTCTATGGGAGTACGTGTTTTTTGCCTGAAGGGTCTTGTATGCTGCACTTTCACTCCTAAAATTATATGTCGTCTTCATCGCCACAAACTCCTGCCATTACGGTTCTAAGAATGTCCTACCATTGCGGTTCTAAGAATGTATACTTGTGGAAGGGTGTCAGATCCTTCTCCATCTATTGCTTGACAACCAAACTCTTGAAGTTCTTCCATGCTTTGGACGTCGCTTGCAACTCATGTCATTGCACGGAGGCCTTGTATTCTTCCAGGATCTCTAACAATCGAAAAACTTTCGTCACTAGCTCACTTTTCTGAACTTTGGTAACGTTCTTCCACGAATCAAACGTGATCTAAATCCATTCCCATGCAACTATTCTGACTATTCTCTAGAATGCGAACACTGCTCGGCGAGTATTGAGAGGGGTCCCAGACGCATCTATCTCCCACATAATGTGAACAATGAGATGGACCATGATATCGAAAAACGACGGAGGGAAATACATCTCAAGATGACATAGAGTCGTCACCACCTCGTTCTGCAGAGCATCTAGTCCTTCAGGATCGATGACCTTCTAAGCAATTGTATTAAAGAAAATAACATAGCCTCATGATTGTCTCTCAGACTTTGATCAACAAAATACTTCTAATTGCAATAGGGAGCATCTATGTAATCAGCACATGACAATCATGAGACTTCATACCAATTAACTTTAAATCTTCTATCGAAACAAGTTTTTCATGTTGGCGGAGTAACCAGACGGAACTTTAACACTATGCAAGCACTGGCTAGGTACACATCAATATCATTCCCTTTGATCCACAGTATTTTTAAATCTTCCACCAACAGTGCTAGGTACACATTAATATCATTCCCAGGTTGCTTCAGCCCTTGGATAAGTATAGACAACAAAATATACTTCTACTTCATACACAACCAAGGAGAAATATTGTAGATGCAGAGAATCATGAGCCAAGAGTTATGTCGGCTGCTCATATTACCGAAAGGATTCATCCATCTATACTCAATCTGAACCTTATTTTCCTCGGGTCTGCACCGAAGTCTGCAAACCTCCTATTGATGTTTCTCCACTGAGCGGAATCAGAAAGGTGTCTTAGCATTCCATCCTTCTTATGCTCCTTTGAGTGCTAACACAGTTGTTTTGCATCCTTTGGGTTTGCAAAAAATAGCTTCAAACGGGGAATTATAGGAAGAAATCATGCCACCTTAGCAGGAGGTACTCTCTTCACCGCTATTCCCTTGCCGTCATCTGATTGATTCTTGCGCTTGTATCGGGAGGCATTGCACACCGGACATACATTCATATTTGCATACTCTTTACAGTGGAGGATACAGTCATTCGGACATGCATGTATTATTTCTATTTTTATTCCCAAGGGACAAAGATTGGCTTTGTAGGTGGTTTTGGGTAACTCATTTCTCTCCGTAAGCATGTCCACTAAAAGATCTAACAGTGTCGTGAAACTCTTGTCCGACCAACCATCACTTGCCTTCAATTTCAGTAGTTCAAATACGGCTGATAACCTTATGTACCTTGACTTGCAATACATGAACAAAGGTTTCTCTGAGTCCTCCATCAAGCCCTAGAATTTAACATACTCTCTCTCATCATAGTTTCCTTCTTCATCGCGAAGCATCTGATCCAGATTATCATCATGCAGCCTACCTGAATAGGAACCATAATCGACATCATCCGGCGGCATATCATTAACTTCGTCGGCGATATCATTATTACTACATTCCTGTGTAATCTGCTCTTCACCATGACTAATCCCATGTACATACCCTTTTTTGAAACCCCCTTTAGATCAAGTGCGCTTCAATCTACGCTCGATTCTTAAACATCTTTAGATTCTTACAGTCAATGCATGAACAATACATATATTACACCCCCTTTTTCAACATATCCTCCTCGGCAACTCTTGTAAAAGCAGACACACCATTAGTGTACTCTTCACTCACACGGTTCCCAGCATACATCCAGTTTCGGTCCTATGTTACGCATATAATAGTTTAGTATTAAATATTGAATTAATTAATTAGTGTACAATATATATATACATACATACATACATATATATATATATATATATATATATATATATATATATATATATATATATATATGCACACGATCTAAAGTAGCTGCTATAAGTTCTCAAATGTCAATGCATCAAATATTTAGGAATACTGACAACGAGATTTGATAAACAAAACAAATATACATGTAGTTTCCTTTTCAGTTTTGCTATTTGTATGTTGCTTGATTTTCCTCGTCTTTGAATGCCTAATTTTGCTTTTGCTCTGATGTTTCCAAAGTCATTTATATGAATGATTTTGCGCATGTTTTGTAATAAAATAGCTATATGTAGCAAGAATAATTAATTAAATTGAATTAAGTAAAAATAGACTATGAATTGACTAAACCCTAAACCATGCTAGATGTAAATAATCTTCTCTCTACATCAAACTAGCTCGATCTAAATCATCTTCAATTCTTCTTTCACCAAAAGCTATAGATCTCAATTATAATACAATTAGGAACAAATTACTAACCATAGGTAGTCAAGAAATGAATGGACCTATAATCACTCTTGTCAAATAGTCTCCTTTCACCAAGTGGCCACCTCAAAGCCCCGTCTCCAGCTCAAAGCAGCAGCCTTGATCTGGAAATAAAGAGAGGGTCAATGAGTCTGTGCGTAATTAATATAGTGAAATTATCACAAATGGTTTTTAATAAAAACCGTATGTGGTGACTTAATTATTACAGACAGTTTAAAATACAAACCATCTAGGAAGTATCATAGACGGTTCAAACAAAAAAACGTTTGTGATATTTGGTAATATCACAGACAATTCTTGTTAATAACTATTTATGATACTTTACAGACGGTTTGCACCATAAACCATCTATGATATTACCTCTTCACAGGTGGTTTTTATAACTGGCAACAACACAGATGGTCTCTAAACTAAAACCGTCTATGCTTGTATTTAGTACTGACGGTTTTGGGGAACAGTATGTGATGTGGCGTCTAATATTAGGCTTCTTGTAGTAGTGGGATCCATAATACATACCATTGACGTTTTAAAACTTTCATCAATAATATATCATTATATTTTTAATATGTTTTGCTAGCATACAATTAAAAACATAAGGGATAATTGAGGATTTGCCACTCTATAGAGTACAGTTCATTATTTATCACTCTATATGATGGGTGTTGGCATCTTCTATGCCTGACTATTCCGCAAGCCTACAAAAACCGCTATAGCCTTCGCCCTATAGTATTCTGGGGTATCGTATTAATGAGGAATGAATAGAGCCTTCTACCATGGACAGTAGCTAGGAAGAGAAATTATGTAATAGACGAGAAAACAAGGTTGTGATGTTGGAGTAATCTAAATATTGGGTAGAGCAAGGGAGAAAATCCTTCCCATAACTACGGATTGCCTAACGATCGCCTTTGGATAGTATTCCGATTCCTCAAGGTTCTATATTCTTGCTCAGGATTTTACTCCTACTAGACACTCTAAGCCATTCTTGGTGTTGACGCTGCCACCGCCCATCTACCGACATGATCTCGGAATCACCTAACATTCCAAGGTAATTCACTAACCTAGACACCTTGTCTAATTGAGGGAATTACTACTCTATGGAAATTACTACTCTACTGACAAGTCTAAGCTAGTACAACAAACATGCAAGCATGATGAAGAACCATAATTAAACTAAGGCACCCAAAGTACATAAATGAGTATGGGTCACATAAGGTTTACTGGACTAGAAAAAGAGTTGATTCACTCCATAGCTTGGGTTAACACCGTCAAGGGAACATTCAAACCATGGAGCACCGGTATTCCGGTCTCCATGTAACACTCCCTCTCAATGTCCCCTCACTGACTCTCTTCCTAACACAAGACTAAGCTGAAGATGGAATAGTATGGGATGGTGTGTTGTGAATGGAGAGTCAAAGGGGGTATTTATAGTGTCCAGGGGTTGCTTGGCCGAAGAGGATAAGGCTCGGCCGAGCACTTCACGGGAACATGGAGTAGTGGCACGAGTGGAGGTTGAATGCACTTCAGCCAAAGTGGATGTGGCTTAGCCGAGCTATAGACACGTGCTAAGCTGATCCGTTGACACATGCTCGACTGAGTGGGATGGACGTAGATGACTCCCCATGCTTGGTCTCCCCATGCTTAGTCTTCGATTGGAGTGGACGATCACGATCGCTTAGCTTTGGCATGAAGAAATCCCATACACGACCGCTCTTCAACTGGAGAGGAGTGCTTTATCTAGAACACCAAGTCCAAGTTGGACTTCACCTCTTGAGGTGGAATCCTATGAGCTCGACTGGAGCACATGTGGCTCGGCAACTTGTCTTGACACAGTCATAGACTTGGTGGAATCAGAGTCGGGTATGCTTGGTTGGAGCAAATGTGGCTAGGCCGATTGGGTCTTGGATAGCCTTCGTGGTGTTGGACTCGATCTGGTCGATCAAGCTAATCCTAGCTTGGTTGACCAAGGCTCGACCTAGCTTCTGGGCTCTCCTCATGGCATGCTGAGGTGCTTCATCAAAGCTATGAGTGCCTCAGCTTAGCTACTGCCAAACATTGCCACAGCAAGTTGTAATAAGTCAAGCCCTTTACTTGATTCTCACCAAGTGTAACATATGCACACGTGTATACTCAATCCACCTCTAGAAGCAACACATGCAATTAGAGACTTCTCTCCTTACTCACAAGGTGCAACACATGCACAATTGAAAGGAGAAACTCATATTAGCTCAAGAGACTTGAACGGGATGAAGCAACCTTAAAAAAACCACACTCCCAATCGGTCACAAGGTGGTATTTATACGCCCACACCCAAAAACTAGCCGTTGGGACAAGATTTCAACAAAAACAGTCGAGGCCGGTACTACCGCCAACTAATGGCCAGTCGTACCACTGTCCTCTACAACAACTAGAAAATAGCCATTACAGTCATTGTCGGTCTGACCACCCACACAGGGTCCGGTCGGACCGGATCGTACAAGCAACACTAGTCAGACCACTTGGCTAAACCTCAAAGATGCACCAAAACATGCTCCTTGGAAAAAGGTACTGGCACATAGCCCAGTCATACCTAGTCATGGCAACGAGCACAAACCCGCTGGGTTTTGCCATTCCAAACCCGTGCCCGTGAAAGTTGGACGTGCCCGCTAAAAGACTCATGCCCGTTGACGGGTGCAGATTTTTGCCCAAACCCATGCCCACTCGGGTAACGGGTACCCACGAGTCGCCCGTGCGGACAACAACATGTCGCAGATTGCGAGAAAGGTGCAATGCTTAGCAAGTCAACAATAAGTTCAATTTATATGCTAATATGCATGAAACAAGCAACGACAAATCCACAGTGCACATCACTAGTTCACTCCATCAATTCTCAGTTCATAGTTCACTAGCATAGCATATCAGCATATGGCAAGTTCAATACAAGTTCACGGTTCACAACTTAGTTAAAACCAAAAGGAGAGACATCAACTGCTCCTTGTACTTGACTTGTTCCCAAAAGGTCGTCGCCACTTGATAACTCCTATGGGCCGGGTTTATATTACCCATGGATTTACGGGTTCGGGTACTATAGGAACGTACCCGAACCCGGCAGACCCGATGGGTTGGGCTTTTTGCCCATTAAGAGACCCATGAGTTAGAAAATTGACTTAGACCTATGCCCTAATAGAGTAAAAACCCACTGCGTATCGGGTTCGGGGTACCCATTGTCACCTTTAGTCATACCGCACGGCCGGTCTAACCATTCACACAGAGCCAGTTGTACCGTCGACCGGTCCGATCCCTTGCAAAGAGCCGCTCATATTGTCGGCGGTCGGCCGCTTCGCAGAGATCGATCATACGCCTTGCACACATGTAGAGAAACTTCCCTAGTGGTACAACCGTCATACAAAGTCTAGTCCTACCATTGTCTAATCAAACCGGCCAACACATGGCGGTCATTTCGCTGTGCTATTTCCTGCAGAGATAGAGATCATGTAATTTAATAAATTTTCAAAACATATTCGCAAATCATAGTACCATAAAACTAAAGGTAAAAACATGATTCACAACAAGTTGCAAAACAAATTCATACACTCTAGAATTATAACACAAGGTTTAGAGACATAGATTCAAACTATTTGCAAAACACATTCGCTAATATAAGTCACATGCTACAAGGATTATGCATGAGCTTCAATTATTTACAAAATACATTTGTAAACTTTAGCATCATGTTACAAGGAGTATATACATGGACTTCAACCATTTGCAAAATACATTTATAAACTTTAGTCAAATGCTATAAGGATTAGATATGCATAAACATCAACTATTTACAAAACACGTTTGCAAATGATAGTATCATGCCAGGGAGAGCTAGAGCAAGCGTGATTGAGCTATCAATACATGATGAGACTCAAATTACTAAACAAAACCCCTGTTAATAGTACGGTAATCTATACTAGCAATCCGGTCTCCTAACCAAACACCGAGACTGGTAAAAGACTAGGAACACATTCTTAACATATGTTAGTTATACCTTTGCCTTACGTATTATTTTGAAGCTTGATGATTAACATCTTCACTTCAAGTCCAGATCCTTGTCTTGATATGCATCAACATATGATGCAAACCATCACTTGCCCTTCATCAACATATGATGATCCCTATTTGATTTGTTGATTTACTCATGATCATCGTCTCTTCAGAATCTTGACTTGATGCTCATTAACTCATAATAATCATGTTTTTTTTTCGAACCTTGACTTGATGATGATTAACTCATAACGTCTTCCCAAGTAATTCTCATCATGAGACCTAACCTATTGCATCAAATTATAAAAAATATTAGTCTCATAAACGGTTGTCATCAATTATCAAAACTCGCCATTAACATATAATGATGGTCCTAGATTCTTCAAAGGCTCTGTATGGAATACATGATTTTCGCTAGAATTTCATTGGGAAACAACAGTTCCCGCATGAATAAAAAAGTTACTAACCTGGTTATCAATCTAGCTCCAATAAATTGCCCTTTTTTAAAAAAGGATCTAAAATAAGTTAAATCTGGTTTCTTACCATCCCCGGCCGGTTGTCCTTGACGTTCATTTTTTTCTTGCGACTGAAAAATAATAAAACGTACAGTACAATTATTCACCTCTACCACGCATGTTACATTGTCTTTATTTAGAGAACAAATGGACGAACAAATGAACAAAACGTACAGTACAATTATTCACCTGTGCACGGTCGAGCCTCCTGATCTGAGTTGGGAATTCCTGATGTTGCTGGTGAGCAACGATGAGGATATTGCAAGACATTCAAAGCATCGTGTCGTGCAAATGAAAGACAAAGTCAGTATGTAGAAGAATTGAAAACCATATATATATATATATATATATATATATATATATATATATATATATATATATATATATATATATATATATATATACGTACGACATGATAGATGGAGATGCATGCCCAAGAATATTGCCATTTGACAACGAGGAGAGAATTGAATAATTGATGGAGCCGATAGGCTCAATAATCGCATGATCGATGAAGCACACATTGGTCCAAAACAATCTGAAATACTCCCTCCGCCCTACAATATAAATCCATCATACTAAATCTAAAAAATACTAAATCTAAAAAAAGTTAATATTATTAGACCATATATAGCTCTATTAATGGATACACTATCACTGCTCAACTTTTTTTTTTGCATTAAAGTAGAGACATAGAGTTGAAATGTTACGGAAACTACACTTTAATTCTTTTAATGGACTTATATCGTGGATCATCGTTTCCTAGTAGAAGAGACTTATATTTCAGGATGGATGGAATAATAGGGATATTGTATCGACAAAATTAGATTTGAGGGGTTTTGTTGCGTCAAAGGAATAGTAGGCCTAAGTCAACAAAATTGTGTTGATGAATTTAAAAAAAAACAAATGAAGTGATTTTTTACTGCCACGAGAGAAATCTAGATGGGGTTTTAAAGCATTTATTTATGTTTACATTAGCGTTCGGATATGTATGGATCAGTCATGTATTCTCTATAATTTGTGTTTTTTTCTTCTTTTTTTTCCCAATTACAAGGTAGTACACTACACCACCACACGTGATCGACTCGATAATTCAACAGCTCCTCCGTTTAATTTCAGAGTACTCTGAAAGCCATTCTATATTGTCGATCATTAGCAAACAATATATACTAATTACCCTGAGAAACACGACTTGCTTCCAGATCTAATTCAGGCGAAGGGCGGGCCGGGGACAAAAGCGTGAATGCAGTGTCAGAGGAAGTAAATGACGCAAGTGCATAAAGACAAAATATACGATAAATCGGACTGCAAAAAACGCAGACTGTTTTAGTTTATATGCATATCTTTACTATTATAAAAGAAGGAGTTGGTGGTTGGTCCGATCTCTCCCACCACTTCTCATAAAAGGCAATGCTGATATGTGGTCTCAAAACACCCATTCTCCACTTTCTCAACTCTAACCGCTCTATTCTCTTAACTTCTCATCATTCTCCACTTTCTAACCGATCAAAAATAACTTTCTTCTATAGCACGATTATCTATATATTTAATGAATTCTGTTGCAACATATAAGTATGTAACTAGTGAAGAAGAAAGCTAGACCGACTTCGTTACGTTATTTTGAGATGGATAGATCACCAACTGGCGTGCGTTCACACGTACAAGTTTTGGTGCGCAGGAGCCAGCCGAAAGCATGCATGCATGCATTCATTCACACAAGGGAAAATAAAGGTCTGTTTGATATGGCAAGTGCTAATTAAGGAGCACTTAAATGTTTTTTTTCATATCATGAGCACTTAGATTTTAGAACGTTAGATTTTTATCCAACGGATCCTCCATACACTCCTCCAAAAAAAAAAAACGAATCTGGGTTGCTGAATCTCCACCCAACAGATCTCCATACCACCCTTCCAAAAAATATGAGTTCTCCGAATCTAGGGCATTAGATCTTCATCCAACGCCTAAAAAATCTGAGTACTCATAACCCTAAAAAACACTCGATTGCTCTCTAAACACCACCAATAAAAACAGTTAAGAAGATATTGTTCACCTCTAGAACATTTTGTACTCGCATATTAAATCTGGGACGACAATGCGATGATTTTATCCGGTAGTATATGATTCTGTTCACCAATAAAAATAGAATGTATTTTTTGAATGATCCTATTCATAAATATAGAACGTATTTGTTATTTTCAATACAAAATTAGTGTGATATTTTTTATACCCCTAATAAATATATAATTTTATTTGTTATTCTCTACATACATGCATTGAATATAGTGCTTGAGATAATAATTAGGGTAATCTAGTTATTTTCATTCTTTCCTTAGTTTATGTGACAAGAAAAAATACGCTATATAACTTGGACGGAAGGAGTACATGATTAGGGCATGTACAATAGTTTATCTTTTAAGGTTAGCTTTAAGGTTTCTATTTTATCTAAAAACAACACTAGAAACAATATTTTCAAAAGTAAATCATTTCTCTAACTATTTTATATTATTTGTACCATTACTCTCTGTCTTACATCTTTTTACTATTTAGGGTTATTTATAGGTTCAAATCGTCTCTTGTATAAAAGATAACATATTCTCTTTCCTTATCTTTTCTTTCTTCTGAATAGAATTTTATTTATTACTATAGTAAAAAATAGCTGAGATGGAACTGTCGAAGATGCCCGTAGCATCGGAGGCAATATCATGATGCATTGAAAGTTGAAACCATATCAATCAAAGGCTACATACTGATTTGCTGTTATTTGTCATGTCTTCTTCGCGGCCTAACATGGGCTGTGCAAATATTTAGTGCAACACATTATTAGCGCGCCTGTGCGAGGGTCATTGTTTTCACAAAACAACAGTGTTCATACTGCACACGTATATTATATTATGCATCCTATCATAGGGAATAATGAATTTGCTCATATATACATCCCTGTCGTCGTAGTTTATTACTAAATTAAACCACGTCATTTTCGCATTATTTATTCGCATCACATCCCCATAATTGGCTAAAATGGCTCAATCCGTCGCCTCCAATAAACGTTTAGCTCAGTGATAGGGAAATTTTTATTTAATAATACAGGATATTTTTTATTTAATAGTACAGTATATTTTTTAAGGATATTGATAAACATCACTCGGATATTTTCTTTCTAACTATCATTCAGATTTATGACCATTGGATTAGAGATCTAACGACCATGAATTCTCCCCCTAGCTCCTCCAAAAAAAATCTCCCCCTTCTCCAAAAAAAAGCGACCGTTGGATCTCTAATCCAACGGTCTCAAATTTGAATAATTGTTAGGAAGAAAACATCCGGATGATACCTAGACACATCCTTTTTTTAAGTCATAAAATTTGACACGGAACATAACAAATACTGATGTAGGTTGTCTTTTATCTTTACCGTTATCTTTCCCTACAACCGTTGTTCTTTTGACATATTACTCTACATCAATATTAAGTAAACTAAACTAGAACAATTAATTCCGAGAAGCTAGCATGCATCTACATATAACTTTTCCGTTCTCTCTCTTTTTTTTTCCAGCATGGAATAGTGCCGGCCCATGACCAATACCAACAAAAGATTGTCACGGGCGAACAGTAGCCAGCGCTGCCGAGTACATCGACTGATTGCACGGCACAGCACACATATATGATCATCATCTAGCTCGTGTTAGCAAGACAAGAGTACCAAAGAAACCGCCTGGCTACACATGACTTCGGTTCATTCATATCATAATTAAGAAGTTAGATCAGAGAAAAAAAAAAGGTTACTACTGGCTAGCTGAGTCTAGCCATGCATGACAAGATCATATTTAGGAATAATGCAAGTGAAGGTGGTAAGTTTTTTAAGTGCGACAGATCAAAAAGGAGGAGAAAGATTACAAAAAAGAGATGATGGATGCATGTATTATTATTGTCACATAGCTTTAGTTTCCCTTGATCCGAGCTTAGCTTACAGTTCTCTAATCCTACCCAAAAACCAAAAAATTACAGACTCCCTGCGTGCTTAAATTTCAAGATCATGAGATGATATCATAAAGACAAAGTAATAGAGAGAGAGAGATGGGGGTGGGGGGGATACCCAACTCAAAAAAGCATCATGCCCTAGAGTAGTAGCAAGAGCTGGCCTGACCCTAGCTAGCTATGGCGCTCTGCAGTGATCAGATGCGAGGTCGATGCATGACAGGAAGAAGAAAGCAGCCATCAGATGCGAGGTCGATGCATGACAGGAAGAAGAAAGCAGCAATGGCTAAGTAGGTAGCTAGCTAGGCTAGCTATGGCTACCCATGCCATGGCTCATTGCTGCTTTGCTGCTGCTGCTGCGGCTGCGCTTGCGCCTGTCCATGTTGCTGTGGCTCGTAGCAGCCCATGCTGGTGTTGGTGGTGGCGTTCACGGCGCCCATGCACGACGGTTCGAAGCCAGCGAGGCCGAGGATGTCGCGGTGCGAGAACGCGCGCAGCCCCAGGAAGTCCCTCGTCATGCCGTCGCCTCCACCGCCCGCGGCGCCCCCGCCGCCGCCGTCGTCGCCGCTCCGGCCGTGGGAGGCGGTTCTCGCGAGGCCCATCACTCCGGCTGGGACGAGGCCGTTGCCGTCCTGCTGGGTGTTCAGGCACGACAAGCCGAGCCCGAACGTGGCGCTGCCGACCGCGCTCGTCGCCGCCCCCGCGATCGCGCCGGCCATCTGGGTGTAGTGCGCGCCCGCACCCGCGCCGCCTATGGTGGCGCCCATCTGCGCCGCCTTCTGCAGCAACGCGGTGGCCGACAGGTGAGCGGCGGCCGTGGGCAGCTGCTGCTGCCGCGGCGGCGCCGACGTGGCCGAGCTCTGCGCGGCGGCGGCGGCGGCGTTGCAGAGCGGCTGCACAAGCGGGTGGTGGTGGTCGTAGGGCATCGTGGGCCACGGTGGCATCTCCGGCTTCATGGCGTAGTTGCAATGCTGCACTTGCTGCGGCGGCTGCATGACCTCCTGGTGATGGTCCTGGAGAGCGGCGAGTTCATGGTGCGGCATCACCTGGTGCGTGGGAGGCGGCGAGAAGAGCAGCGGGTGGTGGCCCTGCGCCGCGGCGGCCATGACGGGCAGGCCGCCGATGGCCTTGGCGCTCTCCTCGGTGAGCGCGTCGCAGAAGGCGCGGTGCGTGATGAAGCTGTCCCGCCTGCAATGCAAGAAAGAAAAATCAGACCTTTACCACACGATCAGGATCAGAAGCATCAAGGAAAAGAGAAAGCTAAAGTTTCCTCCCGTTTTCTTGTTCATTTGTCATTGTTTCTAATGCTGCCGTGCTCGGGAGAGGAGAGAGAGAATGGAATCAGCTGATCAGAGGAGGGAGAAGGACTCATGGAGGTGACAGCATGAGAGAGAGAGAGAGGGAACAGTGCAGTCATGCATGGGCAATCTGGCAGTCTAAGGGCGTAGATAGGATAGCGTGGGAGGGAGCGAGATGGAAAGGCCGCTCTGCAAAGAGATTCACATCACATGTCTGAGTTCTCTTCCCCCCTAGCTGTGCTGAGCGTGAGCCTGAGCTCCTCATCACCAAGGATCTCTTTTCCTTGTCCTATGGGCATAGCTTTGCTATTTGTTTGTTTGTTTCCTTCCTTCTCTCTCTCTCTCTCTCACGCATACCATTTCCTATTCACACGCACACAATACAAACACACGCGTACACACAAGCTAAGCTAAGCTAGCAGTAGCTACTACTACTCCTCCTTGTATGATTCTTTCTAGCACATCCTCTTCCCCATTGGGTTCTGCACCATTCCCAGCAGGCAGCAAGCCTAGCTCCTCGACCACATCCATGGCCAAAACAAAAAGGAAAGAAAAGGGGAAGTATGGTGGCCATCTTTCCATGGACACAAGGACGATGCCTTCCACCGATGCAGGCAATTCTTCGCCGGTGCAAGCTTATCTTCTACAAGCAACTACTAGCGTCTAGCTAGTATTCGCAAACACAGCTGACACATGAGTAGTATTCCCTTCTTCAATTAATAATGCCCTAATAATTCGGTGCAACCTTCAATTGCGCGAGCACACACATTTGATTTGACATCCTCTAGCTACTAACATATAGCTAGGCACTAGTCTCGTCTCATCACCTATTCACTCATAGCTCCTCCTCACCCTCTCCTGAAGGAGAAGGACAACACCAGCGATGGGAAGAGAGAGAAGGAAGGAAGCAAACAAAGGTTGACCAGTACCCACTCGACTCAATTGCACACGGAGCTAGCTTCTGCTTCACCCAATACCCCAAACGAGCAAGAACCATACCACTAAAAACATGTGTACTGCTACACTATTACTTTGTGCAATTGCAAGTAAGTGCGATGGATGAGAGAGAGAGAGAGAGTCTAGGGAGTAGGGAGAGAATCTAATGGGAATTGGGACCTGGAGAAGATGGTGCCGCAGTCGCACTTGTACTCGCGGGTGCCGCAGATCTTGGAGTGCGCCTTCCAGTCGGAGTGGACGGCGTACTTCTTGGAGCACTTGTCGCACTTCCACTTCTTCTCGCCGTGCTTGCGGAAGAAGTGCTTCTTGATGCCGGTGAGGTCGCCCAGCGCGCGCGACGGGTCGTGGTGCACGCACGTCGCCTCCGGGCAGATGTACACCTTCTTCCGCACCGCCTCCTTGCTCCCGCGCTGCTTCAGCTTCCACGGCAGGTTGTGCCCGCGCCGGTGCAGCTGCAGGTTCTGGTCGCGCTGGAACCCCTTCCCGCAGATCTCGCACAGGAAACGGTTCGTAGCCATCAGCGTCGCCGGCGACAGTGCCACCACCTCCGCGTCAGGGTCTGATGAGTATATATTTGGCGTCCATCCATCCACGAAAAGGGCAGACAAAGAAAGAAAGAAAGAAGATGCTCATCATCAGTTGGGGGTTCTTTCTTGAATACCTCACCATGCAAGAACAACAAGAGCTCGCGAATTCCGGCAAAGAACTCATGTCAGGTAGCACCTACCAGGGTTCCCGGGGAGGCTTCGCTTCCTCTTGTTGTTGGCGGCCGGCGGAGGAGGGGGGTTGGGGCCGCCGGCAGAAGCGGAGGCGGAGGAGGTGAGGTTGGACATGCTGCTCTCCTGATCTGCCGATGCTGCTTCCACTTCTGCTGCCTGTAGGAGCAACCCCTGCTGCTGCTGCTGAAGATGGTGATGAAACATAAAAGCGAACTTGTAGGGGTTTGATTCAAGGCTTGACCTTTTCTTTTTTGGATGGACCTTGGGTATATATATAACTATCTTTCTAACTAGCTAATGAGGGGGGTTGCAATAAATTGAGACTGCTACTGGGGAGGATTAGCTCAAGAATGGAGGAGTTCGGAGAGAGGAGAGAGAGGGGAGGTTTGTCTCTCAGGCAGCAGCTCAGCTCAGCTCAGGGAATAACAAGGAACAACACGGGTATCAAGGAGGGGAGGGGGCAAACAAGGGGGAAACTGGGTGGTCAATGAGTGCAAAGCAAATTTAGATTCTTCCCCTTCGTTCCCCCTTCTCTCTCTTCTTTCTCTTCCTTCCTACTGCCTTGCTTTTCTCTCTCTACTATCCCTCTCTCTCTGCACTCAGCACTTCAGCAGCAGTACAAGCGTAGAACAGAAAACAACAAGAGGAGCTGCCTAGCAGCAGCAGGCAGCAGTGCACAGGGGAGGAGGAGAGGAGAGGCTAGAGAGAGGCAAGCTGGGAGGCAGTCATGAGAGAGAAAAGGGGGGAGGGCACCGTGCTGGCAGCCATAGGGAGAGAAGCGAAGGGGAAGGAGGTCAGTGGCATTTCTGAATAAATGGAAGGGCACCAAACCAAACCCCCTCCCTCCTCTATCTGCTCCTCTCACTGGCCAACTGAGCAGTTGAGCCTTCGTTCCATTTCTTGCCATCTCAAGGTAAAAAAAAGCAAAAGCAAAAAAAGAAAAAAAGAAACCTCTGCCTTTGAGCAATTACACTTATCATAATTAATTTAGTTTAATTTTGAGGACTAATTAAAGAGCAGGTACTGTGTACACATCTGAAGCGAGGGAGGAGGGGTGCATGAGGCAAGAACAGTGCTAGTAGACTGGCTAGCCGAGACGGTGAGCAATAGAGAGCCTGTTCTTCAGCTCACAAGCCGGTCGGTTTTTGGAAGCCGCTACAGTACCTAACTTTTAAATATAGTATTTTTTTAAGATAGGTCTACAAGTTAAACGTAGTACACGTTAAAAGCTTAACATCTGTACCAACCAAAATCGCAAATGAGTATCGATCTCTCCGTAATCTGTACCGTAAACAGCTAAAATTCAAAATTTTCAGTCAAAAACCATAAGCCGCAGCCAAAAAGAACACCCAGAGTCGAGATGGCGGAGCAAGCGTGCGACTGTGCGAGCACTTGTCCGCCCATTCCTTCCTATTTCCATCACAACCCCCACACACGAGGCCACGCTCCTAGCAATGCTCTACACTGATGCTGAGCTTTCTGTCTTTTCCCTTGTCTCCTTACAAACGTAGATACTTAATTTCTCTCTCTACCCCTCTCTCTCTCTCTCTCTCTGGATTCCTGCTTTTTCTTTATGTAACCTGTACACCTACCCGGTCTGTACACCAGAGAGGAGAGATCAATCCCCTAACAACAATTAGACAGCAGATAGATAACAATTAGACGGTAGATAGATAGATAGATTCCTATATATTTTCTCACATTTGTTTTATAAATCCCAGGGCCTGCACTGCATGTATATGGTAATAACAATACATATGATGCACGGTACATGTATACCAACCATAATGCATGCATGGCAGTACATATGTATACTGTACCATTTCCATGCCCATGTGATTTATATGCCTTTTTTCTTTTTTTTTCTTTCTTTCCCTTGATGAGTCACCTTGGGCCCACGAATATCATGGATGGTCATAATTCAAAAATAGAAATCCTATCCTGTCATGGACCAGTTTGTCCGTGGGATTTTGGTCGTGATCCGAATAGTTCCTTGTATTTGACTTTTCGAAATCGGTTTTTGAATTGGGTGGTTTTTAAAGTAATTTCTATGAGTTATTTGTAAAAATCACTGTAAGAACTGTTTTGAACACGAATATGTCTTTATCTCTTAATCTCTCTCGTAATTAGTTAAAAATCAGATCAGTTTTAAACAGTACCTCTGAGAGCTGCCTGCTTGCGAGTCCAACAGTTGATCCTACAGTGCCTCACAAGCTCTCAGCTCGATTTATTTCTTCTCATTTAGGTCATCAAAGATGAAGGGAGCATTAAATAAACCCCCTTTCCCTATGCCCTTGGGATGGAAGTACATCACAGAATGATGCAGTTTCAAATGACTAACCTAAGCCCTAGGACTGTGAGTGGCAACCAAAAACCAAGCAAACACATCTCTTAGAACCTAGCGCAGAAGAAAGGCCTGTTTGGCAATTGCTTATAGTTTTTGATCGAAATTTTTTAATTTTAACGGTTTACGGTACAGATTATGAAGAGATACTCACTTGCGATTTTAGATGATACAGATATTGGGCTTTTAACGTGTATATCGTTTAACTTGTAGATCTCATCTTGAAAAAATACTCTATTTTAAAATTAGGTACTATAATAAAAACTAAAAAATTATTTGTTTTGAAGGAAAAGAAAGGCCCGAAAGGATCCCACAAGGCATGCAACAGCGCATCGTACAGCGACAGTGGTGCTACGCTAGTAGGAGTAAACACTTAGGAGGTACCCATGCCACTGTAGGGTGCCGGGCAAAGGCCTGAGAATTCGGTACCCTCAAAAAGATAGAGACGTATTTTCCAAAGTTAGCCGGTGACTGGAGCCTAGGGCTTCATGTGAATTGTAGGCGCCCAGGTGTACCTTTTTACTGCAGGTAAAAATTTTCTGGTGCCCCCATGCAGGGCAGGACCAAGGAAGGAGCCGAGCACTTCAGAAGAGAGGCGAGACAGCTTCCTTAGTCACTACCGGAAAGCTCCTATATGTCGAGTGCCCTAAATTTTGCCGAGTACAATTCATCGGGCACTCGGTAAACAACAGATTTGCCGAGTGCCTTAATGGGGACACTCGGCGAAACAAGACACTCGGCAAGATCTCTTTGCCGAAAGCGGAGGATTAGACACTCGGCATATAGAGCTCTTTGCCGAAAGCTAACAATAAAACACTCGGCAAAAATAAAACACTCGGCACCAACCGCCGTCCGTTAGATGTTAGCCGCCGTTAGACCTTTGCCGAGTGTCCGAGTCGACACTCGGCAAATAGATCTTTGCCGAGTGTTTTGTTTGCGGCACTCGAAGAAAGAAATAAAAACATTTTCCTCTCCTACCCTTCAAACTTTTTCTACTCTCCACATACAAAATATGGTACTCCATGTTAAAATTTGGTATATTTTTGTATTTGTTTGGTATATTTAATTAATTAATTGCATTTCAAGCAATTTTTGAATCAAGTCAAATTTGAACGCAAGTGATTCAAATAATAGGAAAAATGAGTAGAAAATGATATTCATGTTATTCACCCGGTTTGAGGCCTTACCGTTAAATAAAAGGAATTTCGAACATCTTGTTCAGAAACACGACCACAAACGTGTGGTCGAATGGTTTTAAATTTTAAAATAGCAAACGAAGTCCGAAAATCATGAGATTTGTCAAGATGTCATGATATTATACGTGGAGGCTGTGGTAAAAAATTGATAAGATTTCGCATAAGTTGTCACGTACGATGTTTACAAACTAAAGCAATTCTGAAGAAGAAGCGTAGAGTTGAGACGGATCCGAAGATTTGGAGTCAAACCGACGGTCGAATTGTGGTTTGACTACAAAACTTTTGTACAGCAATAGACAACAGATTGTTTCATGTGAAATTTTGGTAATTTTTCGGATCAATTTGATAATTTTAATTTTTAAACTGCAATCGCAATTATAGAATTTTACTTGATATAAATTGAATTTGAGCTATAACGCATGAAATAATGGTCTAATATTCGTAGAAGCATCGAATATGCATTGTTGAGTGAATTTGACAAGGCATTTTGAAGTACATTCGAACAAATTTGTAAAACACGCTATGAAAAAAATAGAGGAAAGTAAGTTTTATTAAAAAAAATCCTTCCAAACTATAGAATCTACTAGATGCCTTAATAATCCATCCATTGTATGCCCTTCAACGTGCCACCATGCATCACTTGCTACCTTGGAGACATGTACAATTTTGAAGTCTATTCTTTATTAGAAAATAGCAAAGAATCTTTTTCGAACTTTGTGCACACATTTCCCATTAAGTATCTTGGACATATTAAAAAAATCTTTGCCGAGTGCATTGTGGGAGGCACTCGGCAAGATGAGGGTTTGCCGAGTGCCCGATCGGGGCACTCGGCAAGGAGGTTTGCCGAGTGCCGTCGGGGCACTCGGCAAACAATACACTGTAGAACATTAACAGCTTCCCATGCCGCGCACACACGCAACACCCGCGCCCGCACGCCCGCCGCCTGCCCCTCGCCAGCCACCCGCCGCCGCCGCGCCCGCGCCGCGCCTGCATCGCCGCCGCCGCGCCCGCCGCCCGCCTCCGCCGCCCGCCGCCCGCCCGCCCGCCCCGCGACGCCCGCCGCCGCTGCCGACCCATGCCGGCCGCCGCCGACGCCCGCCGCCCGACGCCTCCCGCCGCCCGACGCCTGACGCCTCCCGACCGCCCGCCCGCGCCGGCCGCCCGACCTCCGCCGCCCGACGCCTCCCCCGGCCTCCTCTCGGCCGAGCCCACCGGCCGCCTCGGTGCCTCCTCTCCGCGACTCACGGTGGCGCTCGCCTCCTCGACCTCAGTGAATCTTCGCCTCGGTAGTCCTCTCACCTCGATCGTTGAGTAATTCAATAATCACTTAATCAAGATGATTGTGAGATCTGTATGATCAGATCTGTATGATTGTGAGTAATTCAATAATCGATATGATTGTTCATACCGAGGCGGGAGTAGTGCTTTTTATGCTGTGAGATCGCCCAAAGCTCGACTTGCATCATGGTGAGGGGTGACCTCGAGGCAGGTACACCTTCTTCTTTGCCTCGGTCTTGCTTATCCGCTTGAGCTTCCATGGTAGGTTGTGGCCTCTCCGTGGAGTTGGAGATTCGGTCTCTCTGGAAGCCCTTATGGCGCACCTCACATATGTATCTGTTTGTCGCCTGGAGTGTCTTAGGTGACAAAGCTACTACTTCAACATCTGGGTCTGCAAGATGAACATCATGAACTAGTGTTAGGTTGTCACAGTTTGAAGTGCACGTTTCAAGATATCAGTATCATCTCTTATGTTTATCATCAAATTGCTTTGTTTAGATGAGATTGCACACATCATGTCTTTCTTTGTTTCGGATGGGTTATTTCAAGAAATTACAGTGTCATACAGTCATAAAGTGCAAGATTGGTTATTATCTAATATCTATGCATTCATAATTCTTTTGTTGCTTCTATATATTTCAAAACTTCAAGTGTGATTAGCTATCAAGTTTTAAATTTTAAGTTGAACTTGTTTAGGTTTGTGTGTTCTTTATACTATAGCGCGATAGAGGTATAGAGCTAATACTAATAATAAAAAAATTGTGGAGAACTGATATAAAAAATAATAGCCCTTATTCTCTGGTTAGGCGTAACCTAGTTAGGCGTCTCCCGTTCGAAAGAGATACGGTTGGAAATATGCATATCTTTGCATATCTATAACCGTATCTGTTTTGAATTGTCCACGTTTTTGATAGCTGAGGATGCGTAGATGGGGTTAGTTGTGTGGTCTACTCCGATCCGTGATGAGTTTGGCACATCTCCTGTTGTTCTCCGGATACACAATCTCCCCGCCAGACGTGTATTTGGAGAACAATGGGAGGTGTCTGCCAATCTGCCCTGATAGGAGTAGAGCATGGAAACTAACCTCATCTACGCATCCTGTCATATTCAAATGCCATTGGTTTGATCCTGAAGTAACGAGACGGACCCCTAATCTTGGGCTAGTCGAAATTCGACAGTCATCCGTGTTACCAGGAGACGATGTGTATATTGTGGCTCAACAGGCCACGCAAGTTTATTATCTCTCATACCCGTGCCAAAAAGACGACCGTCTTAAGGGTTGGGATGTTGTGTACAAGGTATCGCCACACGGTAAACTACCTGTCCCAAACAATGCAGATTACAACTTTGACCCAAACACATATGACGGAGAGTTCTTTCAAGAAGAGGGGCTAGAAGGCGCTTTGAGATAGACTTAACCAAGCGATCGGAATGGAAGTAGACAATGAAAGGGTTGTTGACGAGGACGCCGGAGATGAGGTTCAAAATCAAGGACTTAGAATTACTTGACGATTACATTTAGGCAATGACGGTGATGACATCATTGCTCCTTGAATAGTGTTGATTACATGGATATGGTCGTCATCGATGATGAGACTTATGATCCACTAATCCCGATCATGATGATTATTTCTAATACATGTAATACTTTGTTATTTTCTAATTATGTTTTGTTTATTTTGCATCTCTTTCTAAGTACGTCTTGTTTATCTGTGCTTATTGGTTTACTCTTTTTAATTGCAGGTGATTGACCAAAGATGGTGGGCGGTATGAGGAACGAAGGTCGCTTTACCAAAGACGGCCCGATGCACCGAGCGGTCGGGAGCAAGAGTAGGAGGAGCGGGAGGAGCGCAGGAGGAGCACGAGTACTCTTGAGAGGGAGCGGGAGGAGGAGCGGGAGGAGGAGGGAGGAGGAGGAGGAGCAGGAGGAGGAGGGAGGAGGAGCGGGACCGAGGGAGGAGCGGGAGGCGGGAGCAGGAGGAGGAGGAGGAGAGGAGGAGGCGGCGGGGATTCCGCTTCCTCCGGTTCGTCGGTGTCGTTGCGAGGTCCTCGACCCTCCCGACGCGACCGATACCTCTTGAGAGACGCCACGATTCGACCCATCGGGCTAGGTAAGTAACTTTAGATGTTATCACTACTTTTTCATTTGATATGTTGAAAATCACAATATAAACTAATAATTTATCTTAATCACTTGGGCGGTGTTGGACGCTTGTGGTCGCGGTGATCACAAACGCCATGTCAATGGCATCCGGGTCTTTGTGCGAGCTACACTTCCACGGCCCGGTTGCGTTTGGCGGAGGCGGAGCCGGCCTACGTGGGACCACTCGTCGCCTTCCCGATTTACGGATCGGGATGGCGGTGGTATTCGCCAACAAGGCGGCGCGGTGACGGCGAGATGTGGGTAAGTCTTCCTCGCACTACATTGCTCAATACATCGCATTCATTGGACATTCTTGAAATAATGACCGGATACATCGCGTCTATATGCGAGATTTCTTCGATGCCGGGAGGGATATGCGGCCAAGGCGGCTAGTGTGGCTCATAAAGCTGTTATAAACTCGTGAAGGACATGCATTACGAGGCGCGTCCGTGCCATCGTAACATACAACGCTAGCTACCTTGGAGTGAAGATCAACAAAACTCAAGCAAGAAACATGAGGTCACCGGAAGACTACATGCGGTAAATATAGAACATTAATACTGATTTTTCGAGATTAAGTACGCTTAATTTGATCTTCTTATATGTTATATACTTGATGACGTGTAGGTGCCTCCGTGGTGGTGCGCCAAACATCTCCATCTTGAGCACGATGGTGGACAAGTGGTGCGCCGAGTGGGAGGAGACGCTGGCGCTTGCGGGAGCGGCGTTTGATGATGCCAGTGCACCACACCATCAAGGCAATCAGTAGCCTCGACGAATTCGCGGCTACATGGGTACGCGAATTCATTTCTTTATTATAACGCTCAATTCGCATAATTTCTAATCATCTTGCTTTGTTTTTTCGTAGTCGTCGTCACATGGTGGCCACCTTGCTCCCAGTTCAAGGCATGGGCTTTGGCCCACAAGGGCAAGGCGACGTCCGACGTCGACTACAACCCGGAGGACCCGCCCTCGGTGTCTGACAATGCGACCGTCCACACCGCCTCGGTGAGTACACATCGATGGCAAGGGCGGTCCATGGGCCGAGTACGATCCGAGCACCGGGACCTTGATGGAGAAGTCGTCATGAGGGTGGGAGGAGGCAAGAAGCATGGGCGGTCTTGGATTGGCGACAAGACACTCGACACGGCCACTACTCCCACTCTCTCCAGTTTCGAGCAAGGAGCACGAGCTCAAGCCCGCCATTCGCCCACCACGGACACCGCCGATCCGGATGGAGGCACTCCAGTTATTTTGTTTTATTCGTCGTTCATTAATTTTACATACCTTTGCTTTGCATTGTAACATTGTGGTGAAATATTGTAGGCCCAGCTGGAAGAAGAGAAGAGGCTACGGGAGGAGATGGAGGCGAGGATGGAGGCCGATCGGCGGAGGAGTGAGGCCGAGGCGGAGGAATGAGGCCGGCGGCAGAGGATGACGCAGATGTTTCGGTGGATGCAAAGTCTTGGCGAGAGGATGGGTCAACCTCGCCACCGAGCTATTCCTCCACCTCCTCCCGCAACTACTCCCGTGAGTTTCTAGTGGAGTATGAATGTTTAAGTTTGTATGTTCCTACCTTAAATCTTGTCTCACACATGCAATCTCTTCTCTTTTGTGCGTAATCAATCGACTTGAATAATATGCCTCATGACCCACCACATCGATCGGGGTGACTATATGTGACTTGTGATATGTGATATGTGATATATTGTGACTATATGTGATATTGTGACTTGTGATGTGATATTTGGAGACTTGTGGTGATATATGTGATATTTGGAGACTTGTGGTGATATATGTGATATATTGTGACTTGTGGTGATATATGTGATATATTGTGGACTATATGTGATTACTTGTGGTGATTACTTGTTGATATATCTGTGATATTGTGATTTGTTTGAGTGGGGTGCAATAAACATTTAAAATTGGCAGTTCTCGGCCACTTTGCCGTGTGTTACACTCGGCAAAGAGAGGCTTTGCCGAGTGTCATGGTAAAACACTCGGCAAAGTAACGTTTCGGGCATTCGGGAACGTGCTATGCCGAGTGTTGTAATTTTGCCGAGTGTCGTGGTAAAACACTCGGCAAAGTAACGTTCGGGCATTCGGGCGTGCTTTGCCGAGTGTTGTAATTTGCCGAGTGTGGTGGTAAAACCACTCGGCAAAGTTTTAAACTTTGCCGAGTGTTTTACCACGACACTCGGCAAAAATGAAGATTTGCCGAGTGCCATTCCGTCCTGGCACTCGGCAAACGACGCCGTCACCGTGTTCCTTCCGTCCGCTACCTTTTTTTTGCCGAGGGTTGTTTCGGCACTCGGCAAAGAATTTGCCGAGTGCTCGATGAAAAGCTCTCGGCAAAGAGCTCTTTGCCGTCAGAAACTATGGCGTGTGAGCTATGTTGGTCGGTGGCACTCGGCAAAGACGTTGCCGAGTGTTTATCGTGTTTTGCCGAGTGCCACGGGCACCGCAAAATCTGAACCCGGTAGTGAGTGGAGAGTGCTAGTAGGATGGATCAAATTTTCTTTCTGATCCGATCCTCCTGAGACCACCAAAGATTCATGGACATGCATGATTCGTTCACTCAGACTGAGCATCCGATTGAGCTGAGCCTCCCAGGAAAATGATTTTTGGCTGAATTTTTTTGAATTTTGGCTGTTTACGGTACAGATTATAGAGAAATAGTTACTCACTTGTGATTTTGGATGGTAGAGATGTTGGGCTTTTAACGTGTACATCGTTTAAGTTGTAGATCCCGTCTTGAGAAAATATTCCTTTTGAAAGTTAGATACTATAGTAAAAATCAAAAGCCGTCAGCTTCAGAAGATTCATGGACATGCATGATTCGTTCACTCAGACTGAGGGGCCTGTTTGGCAACGGCTACGGTTTATGACTTTTGGCTGAAATTTTTAATTTTGGCTGTTTACGGTACAGATTACGGAGAGATAGTTACTCACTTGCGATTTTGGATAGTACAGATGTTGGTCTTTTAGCGTGTACATCGTTTAAGTTGTAGACATCATCTTGAGAAAATACTCCGTTTAAAAGTTAGGTATTATAGTAAAAGCCAAAAACCGCCAGTTTCAAAATAAAAGAACATGCCCTGAGCATCTGATTGAGCTGAGCCTCCCAAGAAATGGCTGGGCAACTTTGAGCACAAGATAATGTGGGGGCAAGAGAGCATTAGTTTAAGCAGTTTCAGGATCTTTGATGGGTCACTAAGGAAATTACACGTTGCAGAATGACTGAATGAGAGGTAAGAGGGGGCTCGAGAGATCAGCTAGTTTTCACCTGGGAGAAATTACCAGCCTCTTTATGCATGCTACTGTTTGTGAAGCCAGTTATGTGATGCAATATGCTCCATAGAACAGTGTTATATATTTCCCCTCTCTTTGAGCTACGGATGGTGCATTTATGCGCTAGATGGGGAATCTAGAAAAGAGCAAATAGGCTACATGGGGCTACAGTGCACACGGTAGAGAGAAAGGGGATTTTTTTCCGCCCCCTTTGGGTCACCAAATTGATTTTTATTTCTCTTGTGAATTTGGGAGTCGAGCTATTTTCGATCGGTTTTGGACCAGGCTCGATGATCCACCGTCACATTTCATTGGGATTTCTGTGAGCTAAGTAAGCTCATGCATCTCTCTGATGAAAGTTGTAGAGAAACTTTTCACTGTAAATTAAGAATGAACAACTCGGTAGAAAGTATGCCTAGATTGCTGCTAGCTGTTCGCTGCGATAGACGGATAAAAAAGGCAGCTTGAACTACCAGACTGATTTTTAACAAGCTTACACCGTGTTTTTATTATTTACATTCCGTCTCTCTATTTACCTTACCATTTACCTCATAAACCCATGTGACCTGTTTGGAATGCATGTACGTTCCAAATGAGGCCCCATGGAAAAAGAAAGAATTATTAAGTTTAGCGCAAAACTCCTACATTTCAAACAACATTGAATAAACTAACAGTATGAAAATACTGTAGAATTATTAAATTAAATGCCTTGACATATTATGGATGTCATGTGAAGAACGCATACTTGTCCGCACTGTAAAAAACAATAGTACACGCCTTGATCTTCACCACAAGTGTGCGTGTGTGTATGTGTGTGTGTATATATGTATGTATGTATGTATATTCAAACCAAAGTAGAAAAGACTGAATTGTGTGCACAACTTGTGCTACAAATAATTAAGTAGCATCACTCATTCGGCAATTGCTAGAGCCAAAACACCAAAAAGAAAAACGAAACTAAGCAGTAGTAAACCTGATGAAAAGACCTGCAATTTCATTTAGTTTTCTAACTATACATGGCGATGGAACTGACCACATCACATAGGACACTTCGATTCCCCGGAGGCAAGCAGGCCACTAGAGCGAACGAAGCAAGCAGGCCACTAGAGCGAACGAAGCATTTTCTTTTTTATTAACTATTATTACCCTAAAAACAAACCAAAGATTGGCCGGAGGAGCCAAAGCAAAAAGTTAATCGATTAATTAGTACTCACTACTACAAAAAAAAGGTCATTCTAAACGCCTCATCACAGATGGTTCAACACAAATCGTCAATGATAAAGTTACCATAGACGGTTTTATAAAATGGACCATCTAAATTCACCGCGAAGGAAAGAACCGTGTGTGATGACCTACTTATCACATACGGTTTTTATTTCGAACCGTCTATGATGTATGATGTATCATAGACTGTTCGAAACAAAAATCATCTGTGATGTCTGTATTTATCACAGACGGTTTGAAACAAAAACCGTATGTGATGATCTACTTATCACAAACAGTGATAGGTAAGAACAGTCTGTGATAATATTTCAATTTACCCGCTCTCGCTGAATTAAATTTTACGCTCATCTTGCTAGATTTGCTCTTTAAAATAGAATGATCAGTTGTTCTTCTTCTCACTTCTCTTCCTCCACTCCTCTCCTCTTCTCCTTATCTCTTCTCTTCTCTCTTTCTCACTTTTTCTCCACTTCTTCTCGCCAAATTTTTCTTAAAAATAGAAGACTCAGTTGGCTTTTCTTCTCCTCATCTCCGCTTCTCTCTTCTCACTTCTCCTTCTCTACTCCTCTCCTTCCCCACCTCTTTTTCAATCCCATCCATCCGGAGCACCTCGCCGCCGCCGTTTTCTATCCGTCGCCGACCACTCTCCGGCCATCTCTGGTAAACCCTGTGCCCACAAACGTATCACTTATGTTCTCCTCATCCGTTTGGGGCACCTCGCCTTTCACTGCCCGCCACCAGAGCGCCGGTGACTGCCGCCCTAAACCGTCGCCATCACAATCTTCTTCAATTGTTACAGCATTCTCCTTTGACCGCTTTAAAGCCTCCGACCGCTCTTAGCCTTCGACCGACTACTATGCCCTTCGACCGCATAGAGCATTTCGACTGACTATTGTACCCTTCGACCGCATAGAGCATTTCGACCGACTATTGTACCCTTCGACCACATAGAGCCTTTCCACCGACTATTTTAACTTTCGACCACACATAGCTTTTGATCGGTTACTATAGCTTTCGACCGCACATAACTTTCGACTGGTTACTGTAGATTCGACCACTATAGATCCAAGCCATGGTAAAATTACCCACTTTTTTAGCTTTGATATAGCTATCATAGACAGTTTTACCAAGAATCATCTGTGATAACTTACTATTACAGACAATTCTAGTTTCAAACAGTCTGTTATAACGAACAATCATAGATGGTTCTAGTTCTGAATCGTCTATGATACGGTTTTCACATACGGTTTAAAAACCGTATGTGAATAACTCCTATTATCACTGAGCCATGAAGTCAGACGGTTCAAGGAATCGTCTGTGATAATGGTTCCTGTTGTGGGGGTGGCCCAACCCCCGTGACTGGACCTTGTAACTGCCCTAATATGTAATAGGCCCGATAGTGTAGAGGAATATACCAATGTACCATCATCCTTTGTAAGTATTAATGGGTAGAATGAGAAATCCCCATTCTACTCTACTCATATATATAAACCCCCAGAAGGGGCAGCAGGATGGACATCCTCTCATTCTTATCAACTCTCCCACAAATCTGGCTCTCCTCTTTCTCCTCTACGGGTCACTTCTTTACTATTTTGCTTGTAGTCACAACAGATCTAAATCATCTATGATAAATTTTTCTATGGTAGTGACTTAATCACTGGGGCAAACCGAATTAGATTATGAGGTAATCATACAGGATGCCTCCTTTTGGAGCCATCATGTCACCAGTTGTATCTCGCAGCATGCCCAATGGGCCCGTAGGTGTCCCAGTGGAACTAAGTAATTAGGCAAAATTAGCTGCATTATACTGCACCGTACTTAATTAGTATTAATGAGACACGTAGCAAAAAATTACTTAGGCCTTCCATAACGGTGTGACCGATGTCAGATCCATCATCTCGTTATATACCACATCACGCAGGTGTTAGGATCGTTGTTTCCTTCAATGTTTAGCGCCTACACTTCTATCTCCAATGAGATCCACTATGTAATAGAGTAAATTAAAAAATAATCCCCTCCTCTATTCCCCGCTCTCCCTCCTCTCCATCCCCATCTCTCCCCTCTCCATCTCCACCGCCGCCGCTGGTAGCTCCCATCACCACCAACGTCGTTCGCTCTTGCCACCACTAGCTCCTTGTCGGCGCCGAGAGGGTCTTCAACAACGACGACGATGCGAGTCCAGGTCGCGCGACGGATCTAGTGTTAGATCCATGGCACAGCGGTGGCACACCTCGATCTGGTTTTAGGATTCTCGTGGTAGCATCGCCTTTCGCAATATGTCAACCGGTGCTAAAATCTTGTGTCTCCTCTTCTAACACCGGTTTGAAGACACATTGTGGACGGCCTTAAGGCATGTACAATGCAAGATATTTATATATGAATGCTTAAAAAGAGATAATATAGCCACATCATCAAGCACCCATGTAAAAATTACTTTCTCCAATGCAAGTATCTCTTACATATGTACTTAGATGTTATATTATCTTTTAATTAGATATAGTTATACACATAAGCACCTGCTAAACACCGATGCTTATTTAAGCATCGATGCTTCAAAATAAAAGCATCACCTATTCTATGTGGCAAGAAAAAAAATCAGTTTTTTACTGCTAAGCATCTCTCTAGTCGTTTGTATTGTACATGCTCTTAGATGATTGGCACTGTAGA
Source organism: Bonia amplexicaulis (assembly GCA_036346245.1). Taxonomy (NCBI): domain Eukaryota; kingdom Viridiplantae; phylum Streptophyta; class Magnoliopsida; order Poales; family Poaceae; genus Bonia; species Bonia amplexicaulis. The sequence continues at coordinate 21,120,071 of CM070735.1, read as the reverse complement.
CTCATGTTCATTCGTTGGTGGACAATGAGAAAAGCCGCATTAAATTAATGTCTAGAGTGCGTCTGTTTGGGCAAATCAGCTAAATAAAGCTAAGTAACGTTTCCGTGGTGTGTCGTAGCAAATGAGGAAAGAAAAAAGGTCTGGTAACCTCAGAGCCAATTTTACCACTTAATAATGAAGTTTATTAAGCGAGGAGACGCTGATTAACCAAAGCATTAAATCATTAATTAATTAATTAATTAATTAAAGGGGGTGGTAATGGACAGGATTAACAACACGAGACATTGCGCGCGGGGTAGGTTGCTTTTCTGCTGCCGCTGTATTTTATTCCCCTGATGATGGCATGCCGACAAGGGCGAGGGGTGACCCGGCCGGGACATGCCATGTGCCACCTCACCCCTCCCCGTTTCCATTCCTTGAAACAGCGTGGAGCCTAACTGCTACGTGCACCCGGTTATAAGATGGATTTTTAGGTTCCGCTCCAAACCACTCCCTCTGAAACACGTCAGCTCCTTAATTTTATCTTTTTTGTTTTTTCTCTTATTTCTTTGTATTATCTAATATAATTTTTTGTTTCTTTTTTTAATTTAATTACTTATAAAAAGCTAACCGTCGTTGCAGTGCTTTTCAGCCGCTACGGTGCCAAAAAAAAAGCTTAGAAGCTCTGGATGTTTGGCTTACAGGTGGGCCCACTCCTCCCGGCAAAGCTTGTACCGATTTCTACCCTCCATGGGTTTATCCAACCGAGAAAAGGATAGAAAATATTTCTAGGAATACTGCGATCCATAGCTCACCCTAGCTAGCTATCCATCTCCAGGAAACCCTGACCTAGCAGGAATCAAACAAGTGTCGCTCCAACTTCTTTCGAAGAATATGCAGATATTTTTTCTTTAAAAAAATATTGAGCTAAACAACTTTATTGTGCTATATCTACACTTCTGGCATAAAACTATTAGTAACTTTGATCACTCATGATTCACCATCAGAATTTTTGTTTAGCCCAAGGTTTAAACAGGACTTGCTCTGGATCAAGGGTGTTGGTAAACATCATTCGAATGTTTTCTTCCTAACTATTATCTAGATTTGTAACCATTGGATTAGAAATCCAACAGGCATGAATTCTCCCTCACCCCCTCCAAAATAAAATATCCCTCTCCTCTAAACAAATGGGCCGTTGAATCTCTAATCCAACGGTCTCAAATCTGGATGATTGTTAGAAAGAAAATATCCGGATGATGCCTAGACACACTAATCAAGAGCCTAGATCAAAAGTGTTCACATCTGGAGAAATGGAATACTCCCAACACACAGTCCTTGTCTTTTGCTTTGGTCCTTTGGGCTACAAAAGCACTCATCTACACACAAGACTTCTTGATCCACCTTTTCCAGCAGCACACCATTCAGGTAGTAGCAAAGTTAGAATTATTTAGCATCGAAAGATCAGATCCAACCTTTCCAACCCAACATGACCAAAAAGAGAACACACATGCGTGCATGGACAGCAATGATTAGCAGATAATTGGCACAGTGTGGTTGGCTAGCTTTGCTGAATCAGGTCAAGCAAACAGCAAAGGTAGATTTCCTTTGCTATCACACGAGTGCAAAATTGTGCAGCAATCATACCCACAATCAAAGTTCTTCAGTTCAGATAATTGTAATTTTTTTCTCCTTGCCGACCTATATCAATATCAATCTACTAGAAATTCTAATCATGTATGATTTTCAAAAGGCGGTCAAGGCGCAAATTATGAACCCCAATATAAACATGTCTACATCAAGAAAAGGACCCCCCTCAGTCGCAGTTTTTGAATCTTTGGAGCAGGAAGAACACACCAACTGGGAGAAGAAAGCTCAGGATTCAGCAACAGGAGCCATGAAAGCAGGATCTTCTGATACACAAGGCAATTGCACGCTCTCCTGCCGACGAATTGTGCGTCTTGCTGTCGTCAAAACAAGAACTGAACAACCTGACAAGCCATATATAGTAAGTACAAGATTGGACAGAAAAAGATAATAACACACAAGTGTTTGGTTAGATTGTGTGATGATATGTGATGAACATGAGGACAAGGCACTAGCCAGGCTTCACGGAGCGTCATCATCTTCGTCAACCATTTCTAGAGGCTCTTCGATGACAGCTACCTCGCCTGCAATATTTTCCAAAGAAAATTGTGGTTTGGTAAGATGGCACTCATGATGCCACTGTTTTGTCACCAAATACAGCTTCAAGAAACAGATGTACAGTACAATATGAGTGAGATGTCACTGACAATTGCCGCTCTCCAGAGGCCTTGAAACCCATAATTGCCCTAATCCTCCTGCTCCTTATCAATAAGCCGGCGACCAATCAAAGTAATCAGCTGCTGGCTGTTGCTCAAAGAATTCATGGTAACCCAACAGCAAAAGCAGACAAGAATGGTCAAGGCTCTGATTTATACATGTAGATAAACAAACTAAATAATTAAGCTCACCTTGATTTAGACATGTAAATACCTGAAGTTTACTACCTAAGCTTCTTATTACTACCTGACAAGGCTGTAAAAGAGACATGAGCAATGCCTTATTCTTTCGCAACCGCCTGCGTGGACTCTACCTTGTCATTCTTCCTGTGGGCATTGACTCAATCCATAATTGAGAGCTGAATCACTTGTTAAATCACAACAGTTAAAGAACAGTGAAGTACACAATACATACAGGAACTACCCTATTAGCAATTTAACAAAAGCAGAGTTGTCCCAGGCAAGCTGTACCGGCTAAATTCAGAGGCCTTGGACCTATTTGCTGAGGGAGGATGCCAGTTTGATGAAGCAGACGTCCAGAGGAGCTGTTTTGTCAGCCAGCCTGAATGCCCCTGTGCAGGATTAATACAAGTGCAGTGCGAAAGTGAGAAAGACAAGAAACAAAACGGTGTCAAACAGCGAGTCCAGATCGACGAATCAAGGCGCAATCAAAATCCGGTTTCTTTGAAAAGTAGCATGTAACATTCTGCTCAGATAGGTGCTATGAAACAAAACCAGCTCAGCAAAAAGGCTTACAAGAGAAATTTTGTACATATTGCGATCATCAGCATCAAACGATCAAGACATCAATATGTTAGAGAGGAGAAAAAGACTTTCTCATTTTCAGATAAGTTTAGGCATACAATTAGTGTTCAGGTAATGCAGCAAAATTCAGGAGACAACTCATACTACATGAAACAATTGGAGCCACTTAGAAGGACACAACTATACAAGTTCATTCCAGTTGTTCAGATTTTTTTTCCTTCTTTTGCGCAGCCATGGGAATAGCTTGAAAGAAATGATAAGGACTAAACCTGAAAAAGGAGGCACATGAGAAGTAACATGGTTCTGAAGAGGGACAAAACTAGAAGGGGAGAGAGCCAGAGCTTGACTACGAATAGAAATGGTGTAGGTAGAAATGTCCTAAGGAGTCACACAAATATGTATTCTTCCAAAAGAAGAACGACAATCATCGCCTTTGCCCTCATCATCCTCCCTGTATTTTGTCTTTGGCCTGTTCGATTAGTCAACCGTTGACTGCAGGGGAAAAAAAAGGGCAATCAAGAATCAACCCTGCCACAGCTGCGCAGTATGTGTTCCGACGATGACAAGAAGGGTGACTGCCAGAACTACAGAAATCTTGAAGAAGAGTAATGCTTTATTTTTATTAAACTAATTTACTGTTGTAAATGTGAGGTGCAGAATACAGATATTTTTCTTGTCTAATGTCATGAATCAGTTGCCAGTATGTTATCTAATGTCATGAGTCAGTTGCCAGTATGTTATATGTTGTCGACAAAAGTCTGCAACAAGTTGTAGCATTGACATTCGGATGAAGAATTCACTACTACAAGCTAACACCGATACTTGATAAAATAAGGATAATACACCAAGTGGAAGGAGTATAGAAAACGGTGATAGAAGGCAAGCTCCCGAACGCTATGGTGCTTCATAAGCATTTTGGCAATTGTACCCTTAAGGTTTCATGTTGAACCTTAAGCAAATGAAAGATATTAATTCATTTTAGCCACAAAATGTTTGCACATTATTCAGTTTTTCATGTGCGATTTCAATTCGTATGAGTTGAATTCGTTGGGCTGCCTAAAAGTACAACTCGACCATGAACATAGCAATGCCTGGTAATTAGCAACATGGTTGCTCCAAAATGTACTTTCAGAAGGCAATTAATACAGCATAACACCTTCTGCGTAGCTATTACAACATCCCACTGTTGTTCTTGTTTGACGATTTTCTGCAGAATATGACTGTAAAGTGCAGGATAATTCATGGCCGGCAATGCAGGCAACAGAGCAGTGTTGCAGTCAGCAGAAGTTGGTCCGCATGAATGCGCATGGAAAATGGAATATATTGCCGATCGCCATTGTAAGAGGATGCGAGGAGTAGGGAGAGACAGAAAGCTGACCTGTTGACCTGTCGATACCAGTAAAGGCATGCAGACCGTAGGGATCATAACTCGACGCCGGTGCGCCGAGCCGCCAGGAAGTAACAAAGAGGAGATGACGGAGGCGGCGAGGCACGCCCTCTCGGCCTCTCCGGCTCCGGCGTACGGCAGCCGGAGGAGGTGATCGGGGCCTTGAGGATTGCAGCATGGCCTTGTCTGCACCAGAGTGGTACGGCAGCAAGCAGTGGACACACCAACAATAGCGTTTCTTTCTTTCTTCTCTCATTAATATTTTTTTTTGTTTTGTTCTTGTTTTTGCAATCGATGTCGTACAGATAAACCTTTGTGTACAAAAGAGATTTTTTTTCCTTCTAGCATATGTTGCCATTTTCCTTGCCCTCCACGTGTACGTAGATCCAGACGCAACACGTACATGTTCAGGTGCACAAGTCTGCTCAAATCTTTCAAGTCAGTTGCTTTCACGAGCGACAGAAATATTCCAGTAATTGGCTGCCGAGATAACAAGCCACAACGCAAACCACATTCTCGGTAAAAGAAAACGACTGGCAATTACATCTTAACCACTCCTCCCTCTTCAACAATTGCTGAGAGCAATCGGTGCCAAGTGTTAGAGATATGATTGGAGATATGATTGCATTGTATTAGGATAGTTTGGATTCTTTCCATACATGTGCTCTTTCCTTATATGTATTCTTTCCATATTGCCATCCTGTACTCGTGTATATATACCGGCCCTTTGGTCTCATATGAATACAAGCACTATTCATAACATGGTATCAGAGCCTAGGTTCCATACCTAGCCTCCGCTCCCGTCGACGTCGCTTGTCCCGCCGCCTCGCCGGCCTCGGTCGCTCCGTCGGCCTCCCTCGTCGCCCCGTCGGCCTCCCCGGTCCGGCCTACTCCGTCGTAGTCGGCCGCCGCACGCCAGCATCAGGGGAACTAGGTTCCCCTCTCGCTGGAACCGGTGCCGCCCGTGCCTCCCGGTCCGCTCCTCCCCGCTTCTCTCGGCCTTGCACGATCCCGCCGCCTCCCTCGGCGCCGACCGCCGACCCGGCTCCTCCCGTTGCTGCGTCGTCCTCCTCCTCCATTGCCTGAGCCACAGCTCCGCCTTCACCGTCGCTCGACGTCGCCGTGACCCTGGCCGCTGGCCCGCACCGCAGACCGACCCGGCCGGTCTTCACCGCCGCCGCGTCGCTGCGCCCGGCCGCCCGGCCCGGCCTCCGCGCCCGGCCCGGCCCGGTCTTCACCGCCGCCGCGTCGCTGCGCCCGCCCCGCCCCGGCCTCCGCGCCCGGCCGGCGCTCTTCACCGCCATCGTCACTGCGCCCGGCCGGCTCCGGCCTCCATGTGCCGCCGGAGCCGCCTCCTCCATGAGGACGCCGCCGCCGCCACCGACGCCGCCGCCGCCACCAGGGGAACTAGGTTCCCCTCTGCGCCCCTCTGCGCTCCCCCTCTGCGATCTGTTTTCTTTCTGGGCCGACCGGCCCAATTTAAAAACAGTTCGGTCCGGGTAAAAAAAAATCAAAAAAAAACCGTTGATCTAACCGCCGCGCCGTCCAGCGCCGCCTGTTAGACCTCGTTACCTTGGTCGCCGCGCCGTCCAGCGCCGCCTACCGATGGTTTCCGTTCGCCTGAGTGGTGCTGGTCTACTACCACTTCCGCCGCGCGTCCGGCGCCGCTGTTAGACCTCGTTACCTTGGTCGCCGCGTCCGTCGGCGCCGCCTACCGATGGTTTCCGTTCGCCTGAGTGGTGCTGGTCTGCTACCACTTCCCTCTGTGCTCGCCGCTCGTCCACCTGCTACACCGACTGCTCCACGCTTCAGCACACTGCCACCTCCAGCGGCTGCCACAGGTGGTGGTGGCCGCCCTCCATCTGGTGGTGGCCATTCTCACTGCTCCTACTGTGACAAGGTCGGCCACGTTGAGTCCCAGTGCTATAAGAAGCAGCAGCATCCTTCACAATGTTCTTCTACTAGCACCGGCACGGGTGCTTCTACATCGACGTCTGCATCAACTCCTTGACTTCTCTCACTAGCGAGAGATAGCGGACTTGACGCTTGCTTGCCGCCGGGTTCTCCTTCGACAGGTTCTGCAGTTCCTACATTGACGTCTACATCGACTCCTCCAGCAGTTTCTCTCATCGGCGTGAGATAGTCGACTTGACGACGCTGCTACTTCGGTTCTCCTCGGCGAGCTCATCGGTTACGCTCTCGACTCTTGAGCACTGCGAAACCACCACCTCCACAGTCAGGCACCTCCCCGTGGATTCTTGATTCTGGAGCATCTTTTCATATGACTCCTGATTCTTCCACTCTATCCTTCATTACACCTCTTGATTCTCCTGTCAGTGTTCTTACTGCTGATGGTACCTCTCTCTCTGTCTCTGGTCGAGGACCTCTTAGCAACTCATCTTTTCATGTTCCCTCTGTTGCTCATGTTCCTCGCCTTACCATGCAGCTTCTTTCTGCTGGGCAGATTACTGATCTTGGTTGTCGAGTCATTCTCGATTCTGACTCTTGTTGTGTTCAGGACCGCCGCACGGGAGCCCTGATTGGTTCTGGCCCTCGGCGTCTTGACTCACAACGTCTTTGGGAGCTTGACTGGCTTCACCTTCCTTCCGCTGCCACCGTCGCTGCCAGTCTCTCCGCTTCTTCCACTCCGTCTACCGGCTCTTTCCAGCAGTGGCATCATCGTCTTGGCCATCTGTGTGGATCTCGGTTGTCATCTCTAGTTCGTCGTGGCCTTAAGGGTGCATCTCGGAGACGTGTCTTTAGATTGTCGTACGTAAGTTAGGCAAGCAGATTGACTTCCTTATCCTCATAGTGAGTCAGTGTCTCAGCGTCCTTTCGATCTTGTTCATTCTGATGTTTGGGGTCCAGCCCCCTTTGTTTCGAAAGGAGGTCATCGATACTATATCATTTTATAGATGATTTCTCTCGCCACACTTGGATATATTTTATGTCTTCTCGTGGTGAGGCCTTGTCTATCTATAAACAGTTTGCCACTATGGTTCTTTCGGTTCTCCACTCCTATTCGTGTCTTCGTGCGACTCTGTTGGCGAGTACCTCTCTCATCACTGCGCAGCTTCCTTGTCGAGGGGGCACTCTCGCCGATTCTCTTGTCACGGTGCTCATACTCGAATGGTGTTGCCGAGCGCAAGCATCGTCACCTCCTTGAGTCGGCTCGTACCACGATGATTGCCGCCTATTCCACCTCACTTTTGGGCCGAGGTCGTTTCCATCGCCACCTATCTCGTCAACATCCAACCTTCTTACGCTCTTGAGGTGCACTTCCATTGAGCGTCTCGTGGTCTCCTTCCCGACTACTCGCCTTCGTGCATTTGGGCTGCGTTTGCTACGTTCTTCTCGCCCCTCGAACGCACCAAATTAACCGCCGATCTGTTGAGTGTGTTTTTCGGGATACGGTCTGAGCACAAGGGCTATCGGTCTTTGGGATCCTGCTGGTCGACGGATGCGGATCTCTGGGATGTGACTTTCGACGAGTCTCGTCCCTTCTACCCACGTCCTACCTCTCCTTCGACTTCCTCTGTGGAGTCTCTGTCGTTTTTGACCTTTCCAGATACACCTATCTCTGTCTTGCCCTCGTCCACCCGTCCCACTGAGTCCACCCGTCCCACTGAGTCCCCACATATTTCTCCTGTGGCCTCTCCGCCGTTGTCGCCTCCTGCGGCTCCTCAGGCTCCCCCCACTACACTAGTCTACACTCGTCGACCTCGTGTTGAGGATCTTCCAGATGAGCCATCTTCTTCGATGATTCATCTTCGATGCACCATCTTCCCCGATGGGTCATCTTCTCCTCCTCGCGCGCTCTCGCGATCGCCCGATCGCCCGACCCCTGCCTGTTTGCCTTTCTTGGCGCAGCTACTCGTGAGCTTTGTTTCTTCCGGGATCTTGCTACTCACCCCGAGTGGCGCATGCCATGGCCGAGAGATTCTTGCTCTTGAGCGTCTTGGTACTTGGGACCTTGTTCCCTTTCCATCTCACTCTCGTCCCATCACGTGTAAGTGGGTCTATAAGATTAAGACTCGCTCTGATGGTTCTCTTGAGCGCTATAAGGCGCGTCTTGTTGCCCGTGGTTTCCAGCAAGAGCATGGTCGTGACTACGATGAGACTTTTGCTCCTGTGGCTCACATGACCACCGTCGCACTCTTCTTTCCGTGGCGCCTGCATTGCCATCGGTGCATTCTCGACTTGATGTCAAGAATGCCTTTCTTAATGGCGAGTTGCGTGAGGAGGTCTACATGCATCCGCCACCGGGTATTCTGCCACGAGGGTATGGTGCATCGTCTTCGCGCTCTCTCTATGGCCTTAAGCAAGCCCCTCGTGCTTGGTTTGGCGCTTCTCTTCGTGATCACTGCTGCTGGTTTTCGGTGAGTGATCATGATCCTGCGCTCTTTGTCCACACCTCGTCTCGTGGTGGGACTCTTCTTCTTCTCTATGTTGATGATATGATCATTCACGGAGATGATTACGAGTACATTGCCTTTGTCAAGGCTCGTCTTAGTGAGCGGTTCCTTATGTCGGATCTTGGTCCTCTTCGTTACTTCCTTGGGATTGAGGTTACGTCCACTCCGGATGGTTTCTTTATGTCCCAAGAGAAGTATATTCGGGATCTTCTTGATCGCGCTTCCCTCACCGATCGTCGTCTTGTTGAGACTCCCATGGAGCTCAATGTTCATCTCAAACCCTCGATGGCGAGCCTCTTTACGATCCGACTCGCTATCGTCATCTTGTTGGGAGTCTTGTCTACCTTCTTTGTTACTCGTCCGGATATCACTTATCCGGTTCACATTACGAGTCGATTCGTTTACGCCCCACCTCGGGTCCACTCTGACCACCTTCTTGAGTTCTGCGATACCTTCGTGGGACTATCTCGTCGTCTCTTCTTTCCACGCTCCGGCTCTTTACTGACTTGAGCTTATTCGGATGCTACTTGGGCGATGATCCATCGATCGCGGTCTATCTCGCTTCGTGTTTTTCTTGGTGGTTCGCTTATTGCACGGAAGGCGAAGAAGCAGATGCGAGTGTCCGTTCGAGTCAGAGGTGAGTTGCGAGCTATGGCTCTCTTGTCGCCAGAGATTACTTGGCTACGGTGGTTACTTGAGGATTTTGGTGTTTCGTCACTACACCGACTCCTCTCTTGTCAGACGATGCAGGTGCTATCAGTATTGCTCGTGATCCTGTGAAGCATGAACTCACCAAGCATATTGGTGTTGATGCTTCCTTCATGAGGTCTTGTGTGCATGATCGGATGGTTGCTCTTGATCGTGCCTTGAGCTTGGATAGCGAATTTCTTCACGAAGGCCCGGACCAAGCGCAAACATGGCTTCTACCTCTCCAAACTCAGTGTTGTTGATCCACCATGAGTTTGAGGGGGGGTGTTAGAGATATGATTGGAGATATGATTGCATTGTATTAGGATAGTTTGGATTCTTTCCATACATGTGCTCTTTCCTTATATGTATTCTTTCCATATTGCCATCCTGTACTCGTGTATATATACCGGCCCTTTGGTCTCATATGAATACAAGCACTATTCATAACACCAAGGAATAGGGAACCATCATACAGAGAAGTAAAAAAAAAATTGACTGTTTAGTGAGATAGACAGTCACAGTCATTTAGTCATGTGATACTGATATATTGTAGGGTGTAGCGAGGGACATAATTCAGATGCCTGCTTTGTATGGCAAGCTGGAAGTGATAAAACGCCATGTGAGCCCTCTCAGTGATCATGTGCATGTAATTCTGAGTTGATGCAACAACAGCTGAGATTTTGACAGCAAGTAGCTAGGCACGGGGCAGGCCGGGCGAAGCTTGAGACGAAGCAACAATCGTACAGTCCAGCTCATACCTGGGGCCTAGGCTGCTGCTGCCCTTGTGCTCCGCGGTCTCTCTCTCGCATAGTTTCGCTAGCAATTCTGAACCAAGGGATAGGAGATCCCGGGTGCTACATGCATGTAAGTTCCAAACCATGCACTGCACAACGCTAAGACTAGTCTCCAGCAAAGGCCCCATGATTCTGGCGCACATGTGCCCAGAATCATGATGATCAAAGACTGAAATTTCATCTTATATCTGCCATTATCACGTGGCAACGAAGTAAATCTTTTGCCTGGAGAATCTTGAATCCCTGAAAGCCAAAAGGAAAAGTTAATAGATCGATCTTTCTTCTTTCTACTTCTGATAAGCTCAGCAGACGCTCAATAACAAAGCAGCTGGAAGAATCGTCTCGCGCACGGGGCACGTTCATGGGGAAGCATCTTTCAATAGACAGCCCAACAGAAAGAAATGTGTACGTACTGAATCAACCTGACGAGAGATGCCTTATAAAGCAGCCCTTGTTAGGAAATGAACAATGACACATCAAGTCTCCATTGATTTACCTTGCGAATAGATGGAGCTTAGCTTTTCCATGACGTCAAACATAGAAATCAAGGCACTTTTCCATGCCAAAGCTGCAGATAAGTTCATTGCTCAATCAATGGTCACAGGAAATAATTAACAAGAAAGATCTACTTCGATATTTCTACAGGGAGGAGGCTATGTGGCTCTCTAAGCACACCAATTGAAGCGTATTGGATGGATATTTAATACAACAGCACTGCACACTTTTAAGTTTTGACCCTTGAATTCTGCATTTAGTCCAATAAAGCTTCTATTTTAAGTAACAAGGGTATATTTCATTCATGCTTTACAGACCTGTATTTGTACTAAATGTATAGGTTAAAGTAAAACTTCACTGTAGAAAATCCACGCCCTACGCATTGCAAGAGCTATGCATAAAAACAATTATAACATTCTCCTTTCTTGTAAGGAACATAGTTAAACCCCCTAAAAAAAGCCTGAGTTGTTTCCTTGACTTCTTGTAGAGCAACAAGCAATAAACAAATCCACCGTAAACTCATAGACCCTCAAGACCACAATCCAAACGCCCAAGCGAAACACGTGTGCACACACAAAATGAAGACAGCTACTACCACAGAAACTCATAAAGTAAATATTTTTTAAGAAAAAACTTGCAGAATGTATACAAGTAAAAGCAGGGAAGCGGCAAGAAAATGGGAGAGTAGTAGAAATCATCAACATCAAGGTTCAAAAATAGGTAAGTACAGTTAACTTTTGTCACACTGAACCTGTTGTTGCTGTAAGGTCATGATATTAGCTCGTAATCTTGGCAGCAGGCCATCCGGTGGAGAACTGGCCAAAAGCCAACTAATTTCCAAAGGCACTTGGGACTCCATTTGGCTGTGAGGTGGGTTCCAAAATGCACTTTTATATACTAATCCTAGATATTAGTAGTTCATGTCTTTTTAGAATAATAGCAGTACTATTTTAAAAAGCTCCCCCTAACTAACTATCACACGCAGCATATGTCAGCAAAGTACAGAAATAAGCTCAGTGAGTTCTAAATTAGTTTCACTTTATTCAAAGTTTTTTTCCTTGTGAAATGAGTAGATAATGTTTCACAGCTTGGCATGCTACAATAGTGCCAGACCCAGCTGCAATAGGTTAAGTTCACAGTTGGGGTAACTTTGTCTCGTGGTAACTGGTAAAAATGTTGGAACGAATGAAAAGATACTTCTTCGAACAGGAACTGAAATATCCTATTGTAGAGTATGGTATAGCACCCTAGTGGCCCAGTCTGAAATTTCAAGTATCAGAACCGGTTACGACTGGAGTAGAGAAGCTAACACTCCCTACACTCAAAAAATCTTGTCACCGTGGGAAGCATGCAGTCAAACATTTTTTTTAAAATGTTTGGATCGATCTCATGAAATGGAATTCATCATTAAAAAATATTTTCACAATCTCAACTTTTATAACTATGAGAAATATATTGTGATAAAAACTAATGGCCAAAGCTGCATCTTGGATACCATGAGCACTAAGAGGTAAAAAAAACATCAAAAACTTTTACGAGTATGTACAGTTCATCATTGTAGATGGTATCAATAATATGAACTAAAGTAGCAAGAAAACAAAGGAAACGTTGAGGAATCACAGATTAATACTAACATACAAATTTACATATCAACTATGACAATTGACAGAGGAACAGTTTATAGTCCACGTATTTAGTTAACTCAGAAACTTATAGAAGGGTGGTTCATAAGAATCACATGTCAAGAGTTCTTTCATGAAAGTTACTGACTCAAGGAGGTATTCATCATACCAGTAAGCTTACATCCAATGCTAGAAACAATTGGCTCCATGAAACTAACGTGTCGGTTGAACAGAAGTGCATTGACTTGATAATAGTCACTCTTCATAAACCCACAGTATATCTTAGCCAAGTTCTGCAAAATAAGTCCTAAGTGAACTTTCTTGGTAACTAAAGAACGATATACATCAACAATATTGTACTCCTGTTGACCTACCAAAAACAGCAGTTGCAACTTGCAATATGCAGTTACAATAAGGAAACTGGGGGGCAGAGTATCCAAATAAGCTGCACACTCGCATGGGTATGAATTCATCACTGAACAACATCCATGTATACTGAAAAAAGCAAAAATGTGTACTGAATTACATATATGTAGTCTACAGGTATCAAAGGCAGAGTAGTATATTCATACTTTCCTCTAATTGCCAGCACCAAACAAGAATTCCTGCAAAACCCTAGAGGCCTCTGAAACTTCATGCTGAGTGATTACTGATCCAGGCACTGTAGTCGAGTCGGTAGGCAAACTAGTTTTCTTTGGCTCTGAACATGGATGTAAAGCAGCTTCTTTCGTTAAGTTCTTCTCTTCTAACAGTGGAGCTGATCTCTGCCCATTTTGCTTGACAACTTTTTTCCCCTCTGCAGCTTGAGGACCTCCAAAGTCGTGATGTTGACCGCCATTTGTATACCTATGCTTCTCAGTGGACAAAGCATCCTGATGCAGAATGCTAGAATCTGGCCTGTTACACCCTTCGGAATACGAGCAGATGTATTTTGAGTATTTACTGAGATGCCGGCAAGGTTTTTAAGGATGGAAAAATGTTTGGTAGGAGCTGAGGTTACAGGTTGACCATTGCACACCGTTGAGGTTTTCTGGCCACTTGTTTGCTCTCTCCGGTTTGCTTTATCAGACACCAATGGCACATCAGATTTCTTTGCATATGGTGTGGAAGGACCTTCTACAGATGGCATCTGATAAAGAATGCAGTTTGCTCAGTTCACAGCATTTAGTAGCATTAAAATTTTACACAGGATATTACACTTCTAAATAAATAAAATGATTCGGCAAAGTACATACCACATGAGAAAATTTGCATTTATCACCTCTCACACACATTCCACTTTCCAGAAAATTATGGCAAGGGTACTTTGATCATAAGGACAATCATCTCCTTTCAAACAAGAACCACGTGCAAAATGTGTGCAGGGCTGTAAAAGAGGAAAAAGTATCATAACAAGGCATACAACAACAATAATAAAGCCTTTTGTCCCAAACAAATTAGGGTAGGCTAGGAATAAAACTTCATCAGGGTCAAAGAAACGAGAGCTTTATAATAAAACCTACAAAGCAAAACCCTAAGCCTACATCCTGCTATCTGAGCAGATAGTCTAAAATACCGCCCCTAAACATTCTTCTTATGTCATAGTTCCAGTATGTAGATCGCTAATTTTCATGCGCTCCTATCCAAAGCTAATTCTTAGATACATTCCAATCCGTCAAGGCATACATAAAAACCCTCAAAAGTAAGGAAAGGTACAGAAAGAAGGTTGCTGAAAAATACTTATTTCAAATTACTATTATGGTACACTTTGATGCTTTAGCATTATATGCATAAGGTATTCATATCCTGTGAACACCCACCATTTTGTGCACACTTGTGTACACCCTTTATTCTAAGCACCAATAGGCATCAGTGACTTATCATCTTGCAAAATTTAAATTTCAAATTCGAAATTGATGGTTCTTGGAAGAGGGTTTGTATGGGCTTGCACAAAATGCGCCTGTGTGTGGGTGGGACGGATAGGACATGCCCATATACACAAGAACATACACCAATCTCACTATAATACATAATGAATACTGTAGGCATATGATGAACTTTTATAAAACGCATACCTTAGATTTTGTCAAAGGTGTAGTATCATGGGAGAACTTGCACATATTGCCCTGCAAAGAGAAAAGAAGATAATTAGATAGTTTGTTTAAGTAAACATCAACAACAAATTTAGTTGTCCGGTTTTTATAAATTATAACAGAAGTTGTTTGTCTATTTAGCAAACATAACATGTCTACTGAGAATAAAATGGACAGCTTTACATGAAACAATTAAAAATTTACTTCATTTGCATTTGATATGGCTACACAACCATATACAACAACCAGTGTATCTAGAACATGGTTGTCACGGCGTAGTCGGCGACCACGGCGAGCGAGAGGCGCCTGGACGCCTAGGCGACGTCCAGGCGACGCCAGGCGAGCGCCATATCGAGGCAGCACCGAGGCAGCACCGTATGTATTCGCTCTCCCGTGACCTCTTCGCCTCATACCCCCTCATACCGACCATCCGCCTCCTCTCTCTCGCGTCTCTCCCGACTCTCCCGACCTCTCCGCCTCCTCCCCCCGCCGCTTCTCCGCCTCCTCTCCCGCCCGCTTCTCCGCCTTCTCTCCCGCGCGCTTCTCGCCTCCTCTCCCCGCCTTCTCCGCCTCCTCTCCCGGCGCCTTCTCCTCGCCTCCTCCCCCGCCCTCGGCTCCACGCCGTCACCTCCCGCTCTCCTCCCGGCGCCTCCCTTCCTGACACCTCCCCACCGCATCCCCGTCGCCTCCCTCCCTCGGCGGGAGGGAGGCGACGCGGCGGAGGAAGGAAGCGGCGGCGGGAGGAGGCGGCGCAGCCGGCGCCGGGCCGGGCGGGCGTGCGACCAAGCGGCGATCCTCCCGGCGTTTCCTCCCGGCGCTGGGCGCCACGCGTCGCCTAGGCGACGCCTAAGCGACGCCGTGACAACCTTGATCTAGAAAGCAGGTTTCTTGTGATGACTACTACTCCCACCTTTCAAAGCAAAGACCTGTGATATGCTATATGCAGTTCATAGCACAACACATAAATTCTTGGTCTAAAAGAAGACAAAAAAAATGCAAAAGTGAAGCAGCATTAGATGACTACGACATCTTTTTCAACTGAAAAACAAGTTAGATGGCCAAAAAGGCTCACCTGCTGGCACTTCCCATGCAAGTAGAAGCGGCAATACTGCACTACTTTTGGCTTTATAACTGGTTGAAGTTTCAGTCTTTTCACACCTTCGGCTATCCGTTGCTGTGCTCTCTTAACTCGTTTATTTTCCTACATGTCAATAACATTGCAAAGCAAACTTAATATTCTGAAGGTAGAAACAATTAGAATGCTCAGTTCAATAAAGTATAGATTGAACTCAAATGGTACTGAGACCAGAACATACCGTCTTCTTAGCCTTCCTTTCCTCAGTCAATTGTCGTTTTCTCTTCTTCCCAGGTTTAGTAGTCTGCAAAAGATTGTCACAGAACATATTGATTATCTGTACTTATGTAGTCAAGCAGAAAAAAAGATGAACAGAAAAGAATTGATTGTACTGTACGGCTAGTTCAGTGACTTTGATGAAGTCATGAAGACAGGCACACTACTGCTGTACTGCATGAAGTGTGAATTTCGTACTCCTTACAATGCATGGGTTGTATTCTTCTAAGGTGAGGAATCTTCTAACTTGTAGACGCTGTTTTGAGAAAATACTCCGTTTGAAAGTTAGGTACTGTAACAAAAGCCAAAAGCCGCCAGCTTCGAAGGAAAAGAACAGGCCCTAAGTAACCAGTCAAACACATAATTAGACAAGACGAAGCAACAAATGAACAAACGTCTAATATGATATGTTTGTAACCAATACTGGCTAATAAAAAAAAGTGATATGTTCAGTACCTCATCATCAGGCAACGGTGTCTCATTCCAATCCACAACTTCATCATAACTGACTGCTTGCACCCTGGCAACAGGGATTTGTGCATCATTATTGATATTACCTTCCTTGTTCAGTACAAGATCACCATTTCTTTTAATTTTAGTCACTGAACGCAAATTCCGACTCCGTACATCATGGTCACAAGATTCATTCTCCCCTGGCCCTCTGCTAACAAAATCCTCTTCCAATTTCTCATCATCTGCATCTTCATCTCCAAGCTCTGAACCGCCAGACTCATCTCCATCCAAATCCTGCATGTCACCCTCAATCTCTCCTTCCTCAAACCCACCACCATCAACCGACCCATGATCTGAATTGTCCACAGGTCTGCCTTCTTCAATCACACCTCCCAATTTTTTCACCTCCTCAGCTACCTTGCCATCATTCCGCAGGTCACCTCCAGAAACCCCACAACTCTGCACTGACATTGTGCCGCCACTGGCATCATCAATTATCCCCGAGAAGTTGGTCATCATCGCATCAAGGAGCAGCTGTTCATCATCATTGCCCACCGCTACCTCTACCGGTTCCTCATCCTCCACCTCCAAGCAAGCCTTCATCGACCTCAAAGCCTCGTCTTCCCCCAGCAGTCCAGCTCCACCCCCTAACTCCTCAACAACAGCATCGGTCTTACCGCAGGTGCTTCCCGCAACAACCACCTCTTCTACACCGTCCACCCGCTCAACCCCGGCGACTTCACGCTCCGGCGAGCCCTGCGGCGCCACGCCCGGGTCGGCAATAGGGTTCGCGGCGGCGGCCTCGACTCCCGCGGGTGCGGGGGTCTCGAGGCGAGAAGTGCTTACCACAGACGCCTCCTCCTCTACATCCTTCCCCCGATCAAACTCGGCGTCTTTAGTCGGCGCCGATCCCCCCTGCGGAGGCTCGCCGGAGCAGGGCCGGCTCTATAATTCTAAGGACCTATGGGCGAGCAGGAAGATAAGGGCCCGTTAAGCTAATTTTTAATATCAAAATTGCAATATGTAAATAAATAGTAAAACTGACTTTGCAATATATATATAGCTCATCAAATATAACAATAGTGTAATAAAAAACTAGAAACAATAATCATTATGATTACCTCAAAAAATACAATATGTCAATGCCTTGTAAAAAACCGTCTTCGGGCATTTCTTGATGCAAAATCTTCAATAATAGTATCGAGATTAATGTCGTCCAAAATATCCTTCTCAATGCTGCACATAGCCAAGCCATTCAATCTTTCTTGTAACATAGTTGATCTCAAACAATTTTCAACAATTTCAATTTGGAGAAACTTCTTTCGGTGATGCTCATCCTTTGGAATAGTTAGGAGAATCCGATATGCTATGGAGACATTCGGATAGCAATCGCAACTTTAACAAGCGAAGAATCTCAAGTCTTGACATCATTTCTTCTGGCAAAGATTCTCGTAACACTTTCAATTCAGAGAAAAAATCATCCAACTCAACATCAGACTTGTTGCCTTGAGAAAAGTTTCTACAAAACTAGTGCGACACTTTCTTAGATCATTATCATCCAAGGACTTGATTTACCGAGTTGAATAAGAAACCAAATATTTTTCAAATTGCTTTAGTTTGTTCAAATCGACTATTCAAGGAAGCAATTGCATGATCAACAATAACTAGAAAGTACTCATATTTGAAGGATTCTATAGTGAAAGTTGCAATTCTTGATTTCATCATTTTGTTCATCAAAGTGCTTCTTTCTTTTACTTTGACGTTTAATAGGAAATTTGGGCTCTATGTCCATACTTGATGCAATGGATTTTGCGGTCTCAATACTAGCATTGAACCCTTCTTCTCTGTATACGGAAATATGAGATGACCCCTTCAATTTGTTTGAGAGTAGCATCTAAGCATATAATCGGTGATTGTAACTTTTGCTCACTATGTTGATAGTAGATAAAATATCATCCCAGATAACCATACCAACTATAAATTCAAAGTTATGAAGTGCAGTTACCAAGGATTGAGCATCACTTACTGTTTTGGGGTCATCAGTAGAAGTTCTTTCCACTTCCTTCAAGGCTGCTATTATTTGCGGGGCTTGAAACCTGATAGGTTGCACACTCTTTATTCGACTTTCCCAACGAGTATCGAGACAAGGGTTTGACAAGAAACCTCTCAACATTATCGATCAAAATTTTCCACCTTTTGTAGGCGTGCAAACAAACAATATATCCATTGTATAACACCAAAGAATGAAATAGGCATCTGCAAGATTTTGCCATATCACAAAGAGTGAGATTCAGACTATGACATGCACATGGCATATATAATGCTCTTCGATTAATTTCAAGCAAACGTGCTTGCACACCCTGATGTTTTCCCTTCATATTGGAACCATTATCATAACCTTGACCTCTCACATCATCAATGTTCAAATCAAGATTCTGCAGTGCATCCAACAAAACATTAAAAAGCCCCAATCCGGAAGTGTCATCAACTTGTAAGAACTCTAAGAAAAATTCCTGTACTCTTGGAATGGTACTTGACATATTAACACAGCGCACAATTAGTGTCATTTGTTCTTCATGACTCACATCTGGGGTACAATCCAAGATAACAGAGAAATACTTGGCATCTTTGATGATCTTTAAGATATGAGCTTTCACAGCACCAGCAAGAATAGCAATTAACTCATTCTGAATATTATGACCAAGATAATGATGATGAATTTCATTACTTTGAATGCGCCTAATATGTTCTTGCATCACAGGATCAAATTCAGCAATCATTTCAACGGTGGCTAAAAAATTACCATTGTTACGCTGATAAAGTTTCTCATTTGATCCTCGAAAGGCTAGATTCAGTTTAGCAAGAAACTTAACAATGAAACTATTCTTACGGGACACGCCTCCAACGCTCCTTTTCATTTGCAATTTCCCGTTGCATTTCATCATCAATTGTTTGATTTTTGCTTAATCTAAGTCGAAGCTCATTCCATGTACTCATGTTTGTCAAATGCTCCACACTGTTCTCATGTGTTTTGAGTTTCTCACTGAGATGCTTCCAATCCCTCACTCCATCAGATGCTAACAAAGCCTTGTTTTGATTTGATTTGAACAACTTGCAACAAAAACAATAAACCTTGTCCACATGTTTAGAATGAACCAACCACTTTCTATCAATAAGCTCACCATTAGATAATTTTCTAGAGTAGTAAGCATAAGAAAATGTCGCCCTTTGGGATCGAAGGGAATTGTAGATCTATTTCTCTCACAGGCCCTTTCTCAATCAAGATATCTTTTTTCTTATTGTCAAGATTTCCCCATGTTCTAGGATCAAAAATATTCAAAATTGAATCTTGTTCATCAATATGTGCAGTTTCAGCATCATCTGAATGTTGTAAAGTGTTACCTCCCGAAGCCTGAACATGATCACTGGCATCAGCTTCATTATCTAAATTTTGCTCTTGATCTGTAGCACCTTCATTGGCCTGATCAACTTCTGCAACACGTTCTTGCCCCTGATCTTGACTAGCTTGAGCATTACTTGACACTGTAAAAAACTTAACTAGAGCACCCCTCTGCGATTCTATGAACTGCTCTTCTTGTTTTCTTTTTTTTCTTTTTTGAGCACCCGACAAATGCTTCTTAGGCAACATCTATCAAAATTGAATCAATACATTGAATTAGAAAATTATAACCCTAGTCCCTATAGGCCTAGAAAAATAAAGAGATTGGAAAATCGCTTCTGGTGAGGACCGAGGATGGTCATTGATGACCGGGCGGGCCGGGAGGCCGGAAGGCGAGGGGCGTAGTAGGGCCGTGCACGTCGTCGTGTCGTCGTCAAGGTCCGTCACGTCCTCGGCGATGGCGACGCCCAACACAATGGCAGATGAGATCACGGGCAGAAGACGGACCGACGTATGTGATGAACTCGCGATGGCGGCACCTGTTTGTTTTCGGATCGTGAAAGACTAAGAGTCCTAGCGGTGGTGGCTTGGGTGGTTTAAGAATTTTGATGGGCCTCCATTTCCTTAAGTGCTAATTATACTAAATAGATAACTATATATACTAATTATATATATGTTCTTGGGCCCCAATCTCCGGGGCCCCGTGGTCAGACTTGCCTACCCCCTAAGAGCCGGCCTGCCGAGTCGCCGATAGCGTTCATGGCGGGGCTCGACTTCCGGTGCTGGGACCGCATGCCGCGAAGGGTAGAGGTGGAGGCAGTGGGAGAAGAGCCGGGAGAGCGTGCGGTCAGGGCCGGCTCTATAATTCTAAGGACCTATGGGCGAGCAGGAAGATAAGGGCCCGTTAAGCTAATTTTTAATATCAAAATTGCAATATGTAAATAAATAGTAAAACTGACTTTGCAATATATATATAGCTCATCAAATATAACAATAGTGTAATAAAAAACTAGAAACAATAATCATTATGATTACCTCAAAAAATACAATATGTCAATGCCTTGTAAAAACCGTCTTGGGCATTTCTTGATGCAAAATCTTCAATAATAGTATCGAGATTAATGTCGTCCAAAATATCCTTCTCAATGCTGCACATAGCCAAGCCATTCAATCTTTCTTGTAACATAGTTGATCTCAAACAATTTTTCAACAATTTCAATTTGGAGAAACTTCTTTCAGCTGATGCTACTGTCACTGGAATAGTTAGGAGAATCCGA
This sequence comes from Bonia amplexicaulis, assembly GCA_036346245.1. Lineage (NCBI taxonomy): Eukaryota > Viridiplantae > Streptophyta > Magnoliopsida > Poales > Poaceae > Bonia > Bonia amplexicaulis. The sequence continues at coordinate 21,099,071 of CM070735.1, read as the reverse complement.
TATGCTATGGAGACATTCGGATAGCAATCTGCAACTTTAACAAACTGAAGAATCTCAAGTGCTGACATCATTTCTTCTGGCAAAGATTCTCGTAACACTTTCAATTCAGAGAAAAAATCATCCAACTCAACATCAGACTTGTTGCCTTGAGAAAAAGTTTCTACAAAACTAGTGCAGCACTTTCTTAGATCATTATCATCCAAGGACTTCAGATTTACCGAGTTGAATAAGAAACCAAATATTTTTCAAATTGCTTTAGTGTTCAAATCGACTATTCAAGGAAGCAATTGCATGATCAACAATAACTAGAAAGTACTCATATTTGAAGGATTCTATAGCTGAAAGTTGCAATTCTTCAGTTTCATCATTTTGTTCATCAAAGTGCTTCTTTCTTTTACTTTGACGTTTAATAGGAAATTTGGGCTCTATGTCCATACTTGATGCAATGGATTTTGCGGTCTCAATACTAGCATTGAACCCTTCTTCTCTGTACTTCTGGAAATATGAGATGACCCCTTCAATTTGTTTGAGAGTAGCATCTAAGCATATAATCGGTGATTGTAACTTTTGCTCACTATGTTGATAGTAGATAAAATATCATCCCAGATAACCATACCAACTATAAATTCAAAGTTCTGAAGTGCAGTTACCAAGGATTGAGCATCACTTACTGTTTTGGGGTCATCAGTAGAAGTTCTTTCCACTTCCTTCAAGGCTGCTATTATTTGCGGGGCTTGATACCTGATAGGTTGCACACTCTTTATTCGACTTTCCCAACGAGTATCAGACAAGGGTTTGACAGTAAACCTCTCAACATTATCAGTCAAAATTTTCCACCTTTTTGTAGAGCGTGCAAACAAACAATATATCCGCTGTATAACACCAAAGAATGAAATAGCTGTCCTGCAAGATTTTGCCATATCACAAAGAGTGAGATTCAGACTATGACATGCACATGGCATATATAATGCTCTTCGATTAATTTCAAGCAAGCGTGCTTGCACACCACGATGTTTTCCTTCATATTGGAACCATTATCATAACCTTGACCTCTCACATCATCAATGTTCAAATCAAGATTCTGCAGTGCATCCAACAAAACATTAAAAAGCCCCAATCCGGAAGTGTCATCAACTTGTAAGAACTCTAAGAAAAATTCCTGTACTCTTGGAATGGTACTTGACATATTAACACAGCGCACAATTAGTGTCATTTGTTCTTCATGACTCACATCTGGGGTACAATCCAAGATAACAGAGAAATACTTGGCATCTTTGATGATCTTTAAGATATGAGCTTTCACAGCACCAGCAAGAATAGCAATTAACTCATTCTGAATATTATGACCAAGATAATGATGATGAATTTCATTACTTTGAATGCGCCTAATATGTTCTTGCATCACAGGATCAAATTCAGCAATCATTTCAACGGTGGCTAAAAATTACCATTATTCTGTTGATAAAGTTTCTCATTTGATCCTCGAAAGGCTAGATTACATTTAGCAAGAAACTTAACAGCAGAAACTATTCTTACCAGGACCTGCCTCCAACGCTCCTTTTCATTTGCAATTTCCCGTTGCATTTCATCATCAATTGTTTGATTTTTGCTTAATCTAAGTCGAAGCTCATTCCATGTACTCATGTTTGTCAAATGCTCCACACTGTTCTCATGTGTTTTGAGTTTCTCACTGAGATGCTTCCAATCCCTCACTCCATCAGATGCTAACAAAGCCTTGTTTTGATTTGATTTGAACAACTTGCAACAAAACAATAAACCTTGTCCACATGTTTAGAATGAACCAACCACTTTCTATCAATAAGCTCACCATTAGATAATTTTCTAGAGTAGTAAGCATAAGAAAAATGTCTGCCACTGGGATCAGAAGGGAATTGTAGATCTATTTCTCTCACAGGCCCTTTCTCAATCAAGATATCTTTTTTCTTATTGTCAAGATTTCCCCATGTTCTAGGATCAAAAATATTCAAAATTGAATCTTGTTCATCAATATGTGCGTTTCGACATCATCGAATGTTGTAAAGTGTTACCTCCGAAGCTTTGAACATGATCACGGCATCGACTTCATTATCTAAATTTTGCTCTTGATCATAGCACCTTCATTGGCACGATCAACCGCAACACGTTCTTGCCCCGATCTTGACTAGCTTGAGCATTACTTGACACTTGTAAAAACTTAACTAGAGCACCCCTCTGCGATTCTATGAACTGCTCTTCTTGTTTTCTTTTTTTTCTTTTTTGAGCACCCGACAAATGCTTCTTAGGCAACATCTATCAAAATTGAATCAATACATTGAATTAGAAAATTATAACCCTAGTCCCTATAGGCCTAGAAAATAAAGAGATTGGAAAATCACGCTTCTGTGAGGATGAGGATGGTCTGTTGGACCGGGCCGGAGCCGGGAGGCCGGGAAGGCGAGGGGCGTAGTAGGGCCGTCACGTCACGTCGTGTCGTCGTCAAGGTCCGTCACGTCCTCGGCGATGGCGGCACGCACGCCACAGTGGCGAGATGAGATCACAGGCGGAAGACGGACCGACGTATGTGATGAACTCGCGATGGCGGCACTGTTTGTTTTCGGATCGTGAAAGACTAAGAGTCCTAGCGGTGGTGGCTTGGGCTGGTTTAAGAATTTTGATGGGCCTCCATTTCCTTAAGTGCTAATTATACTAAATAGATAACTATATATACTAATTATATATATGTTCTTGGGCCCCAATCTCCGGGGCCCCGTGGTCATGCCGCCTACCCCCTAAGAGCCGGCCTGCGTGCGGTGGGAGGCGTGTCGAGATGTGATCGCCGGAGAGTGAGGACAACGGGGGCCGGGGCGGCGAGGGTACCAGGGGGCGCCGATTGCGGCGCGAGGGAGTCCTCCATGGATAAGGGGTTGGCTGGGTTGGAGGTAGGGTTTAGGGTTCCCAACGGCGCTTCGCCCCGCCGTGGGAGCTCGTCGGCGGCGGAAGACGAAACCCACTGCAGTGGGAGACGGAGGCGGCAAATAAGGGAGTGTGGACCAGAATATAATGCCAGCACTACTCAATAGGCTATTCGGCCTAGTACGCCTGATTTGGGCCGAACCCAATGCTTTGCTGGGCTTTTACGTGTAATTACTTAGTATTCATTGTATTGCTCAAGTCTTTTTTTTTTATTAAGGTTCAACGGCAGCCTAAAAAGCCCAGCAAAACATTGTATTGCTCAAGGTCGTCAGGATCGATTTCGTATTGGTAATGTCCGATCGTATGATTATGACCTAGAGTAGAATCGCGCCTCTTATTTTATAGGCGGTAAGGTATACACCAATATTTTACAATGATGATCCTATAGAGGCTTAGGATCGAAATTGTCTTACGGGATTCCACGATACGGATCACCGTACCAACAACCTTGGTATCGCATCAAAGATCAAATGATGGGTTTTTCCTAACATTAGATTGATTTTATAGAGCTTATCTGGTCTACTCTTTATTCCTCTGTTTTTTTCTATGGTACCGTTCATAATTACATATGAGCCTAGAGGTAGGGATCCGTTTATAAACTCCACTTTCAGGTGTTGCAAAATGATCCATCTATTTTCAGTACACCATGAGACTCCTAAACCATGTTATCAACCACGATCAGACATGTCAATTTTATGAGTCTAAAATATATTAGTCCCTAGTACACATATATGAGTCATACACCATGATCAGATTGTTTACAAGATCAATTCTAATCTGATCATGTGGGTCAACAGTCTACAAAGCCAATCCTGCAAAACAAACCCAACTATTTCATATATATATGGTAGACATTATATATATATATATATATATATATATATATATATATATATATATATATATATATATATATATATATATATATATATATATATATATATATATATATATATATATATATTTTAGTAGACTTGATCTCAATAATTATGTCTACCATGTTTCAGCACAGCCGTCATCGGCACTTCGAGTTAAATTCTACATCAAACCATTTTCTATCATTTGCATCAATAATATGAATAATTCAACATTGAGTTAAACTAATAATAACCACAATAAATATTAAAAGCCACATAAAAATTTCAACATCTCCAACTTGACTGAAACATTTCAATCAATAAACTGAAGTCACATGTCTTTAACATGCTTAGAAAAAAATCCTAACAAACTGGGCTAGTCGGTGGATTTTCCTTCAATGTATTTACTTTTATTATGAAATAAGTGACAGGTTGTGATACACTTTCCACGACCTTAAGTGATATAAGAAATTTCTTTAACCATACACCTTCCTTTGTTGCTTCAGATGCATCAATGTATTCAGCTTCAATTGATAAAAGAGTGACTATATCATGTTTCTTACTGCAACAAGAAATATCACCTCCTGCTAAAGTGTATATATATATATATATATATATATATATATATATATATATAACTAGAAGTTGATTTTTCGGTCATCCAAATCATCTTGGCAATAAACATCAGTATAATCATGTAGCTGAAGATTATGACCATTAAAATATAATGAATAATCCATAATTCATTTAACATAACACAATACATATTTGATTTGTTTCCAGTATTTTTCCACATTATTCTTTTGATATCTACTAAGAATTCCAACGGCATGGCTATGGTCAGGTTGTGTAAATAATATGGCATACATAAGACATCCCAAAGCTAAAGAATAAGAAATTACATTCATTCTAGCATTTTTCTTAGGAATATTTGGATATAATTCCTCACTAAGTTTAGTTTCCTTCACAATAAGTACATTAACATGTTTGTTGTTTTTCATAGAAAATTGTTTTAAAACACTTCCAGGATATATCTTTTGAGACAACCCAAGAATCATTTTATTTCGATCTCTATGTATTTTGACTTCTGAAACATAGAAAGCTTCTTTCATATCTTTCATATCAAATTTAGAAGATAACCAAGCTTTCACTTCCATCAATGTATTTTTATTATTAGAAGTAATAAAAATATCATCAACATATAAAGACAGTAAGACAAAATATTTACCTATTTTTTGTATATATGCAATGATCACCTTCCATCATTGAAAAACCATATGACATAATAGTATTATCAAATAGAATATACCATTGACATGAAGCCTGTTTAAGACCATAAATTAATCTATTCAATTTACAAACCTTATTTTTATTTTCTTTTTCTCCAAAACCTTATGATTATTTCATGTGTATTTCCTCCTCTAAAAGACCATCAAGAAAAATAATTTTAACATCCATTTGGTGGAGTTCTAGGCCATAATAAGCCATCAAAGCACTTCTCGATGTTTTAGTATCGATCCTACGTATGATTTATTTGGGTTCAGAGTAACTCTTGAAGACCTGGCCATGATCACACAGACAAAAGACATGAGGATTTTTATACAGGTTTGGACCTTCTCCTGGGACGATAACAACCCTACTCCTGTGTGGCTATTACTCAATGAACTAACTACAATGGAGAAAGTAATGTGGAATGTCTTGCTCTAATTCTATTCTCCCTTGGGTCTGTCCCGGCCTGTCCTTCCACTTTCCTCTTTTCTCCCCCTTGATGTCCTCCTTTATATAGCTTGCAAGGCAGCGGTAGTTTTTCATGCCAAGAGATGCTTTAATGTTTCAAATGGTAATCATCCGACAGGAGTTATTCGAGATGTGGTATCTCACTCATCGTACGGATGTTTCTGTCAGAGAGAAGTTATGCGTATTTATTCCAGAGAATAAATACCTGTGCTAACCACCTCGTCAGACAGATCCACGATGTAATAGGTTGTCGTAGACATGTCAGTCGGAGTTTGGCTTGATCGTAGGAGTATCTACGACTACAAGGTGGTCGTATAATAACTTACGACTATGTCATGGTCGTAGAAGGACTTATGACTATGAGGTGATCATAGGAAAGGCTTACTACCGAGGAGTTGTCGTAGAAGAGCTTACGACTAAGGAGTTATCGTAGAAGAGGTTATGACTACCTTGTGAAATCTCTCCATTATAGATAAGGGGTATACTTAAGGAGTATAATGACATAACAATATCATTTACAGATAAATAATAATTTAGAGATTGTTATATCCTCGTCAGCACTAATAATACGAATTGATGTAAATTTAGCAACAAGAGAAAATGTTCCACGAAGTCCAGTTACAACCTATGGGGTTATGGTTGTTTGGTAGATCAATAAGTTCGCAAACTTTTTTTTCATTGAGTTTAGTTATTCCCCTATTGCTTTCACCCATAGTTTTGATTGTGAGTAGTTTATTGCTTCTTTATAAGTCTTTGGTTCTTCCTCTAAATCTAAAATTTTAGAATGGACTTCCCCCAAGAACTAATAATAATCATCTAAATGTTGTGGTGTACATAAATTCCTTCCACTTCTCCTAAGCATGTTAGTGTTCGGAGTTTAATTTGTATTTCCTTCAGGAATTGAACCTCCTTCAGCGTGAGAATTAATACCAAATGTATCTATGTGTTTTCGGTGAAGTTGCCAATAATTTCACCCCCACCTACTTAGCACGGCGAGGTGTGTTTTGATCTAAAAATATTATATCCCTACTTTCTACCAGTTTATTATTTTTTGGATCATAAAACCTATACCATTTTAATTCCAAATAACAACCAATAAAAATTCCTAGCGTACTTTTAGGCTGCAATTTTGTACGGTTTTGATTTGGCACTCTAATTTTTGCATTACAAACCCAAACAGCTAAGTGGCGAAGTGATGGTTTTCTTCCAGTCCACAACTCATAAGGTGTGACTGTTATAGCCTTACATGGCGAAGGAAGATCTTAATACATTAAATCCTTCCGACTAATGTTTAAGAAGATACACATACCCAAATCTTGAATAATCATCAATGAATGTAATAAAATAAATATTTTAACCTCTAGTGGGAGTAGACATTTCACTACAAATATCAAAATAAATAATAGCAAGAGGCTCATTAGATTTTTTTTTGCCTTTGGAAAAGGCGTTGGGTCATCTTACCCATTATACATGCCTCACAAATACCAAAATCATTCCACTTAAAGTGCAGAATTCTAGAATTAATAAGTCTCTTAATTCTATTTTTAGATATGTGACCAAGTCGTAAATGCCATAAATAAGATTTTAAGCATGTGTTTCTATCATTAGTATTCCTCATTATGCAATTATTTTTACCAACTAAGCAGTCAATATTGTCATCATTCGATAGCTCATCAAAAAATAAAGACCTTCATGACAAGTTCCAGTATACACTAATTTTCCATTGAGCAATATTTTAACTATTATTTTTCCAAACAATATATCATAACTAATAGATTCTAACTAAGCAATCGATATTAAATTCTTTCTCATACTAGGTGAATATAAAGTATCATGTAGTAATAATTTTCTTCCATTGGAGAGTTTTATGGCATAATTTTCAAGTCCAAGTACATCAGTTTTATCACTAGTGCCCAAAAAGATATATCTATTTCCCCTTGGAATTGTTTGCATAGAAGTAAAAGCTCTAAGATCTCTAGTAACATGAGATGTTGCATCAGAATCGACAACCAAACTATTTAAAAAAGTAGTAGTAAGTAAAGATCCAGTGCATACAAAAATATTAGACATACCGTTAGGCATAGAATTGCTTTTACGCTTAACTGGTTGATTGTTTTGATTCTGTTGCTCATTATGCTTCTTCTTTTTCCTGCAGTTAGCTCTAAAATGCACATACTGACTAAAATTGTGACACTTGAAGTTCTTATATTTATCATTCATCTAAGCTGAATTATAATTTCCATGATCATTCTGATCGTGTGTCTTGTTAAACTTTTCTTTCAAATCAGTATTAGGCTTCATCGTTTGCCAGTTCCTTTTATTATTACATTTTTCCTCTCCAAGGTGTAACTCGAAATTATGAGTATTTCTTTCCTTTCTCTGAGAGATTTTTCTATCTTCTTCAATGAGCAAATGATATCTCAAAGTGGCATCCCGTATGTTGAATATCCTTTCAGAATGATAAAAAGATATCTTAAATTGTTTTCATGAATTTGACAAAGAGTTCATAACAACTATGATCTACACTTTTTCAGAAAAATGATACCCAATATTTTTAATTCCTCTACTAAAACACATAGTTTATTGAGATGCTCATTAATTTAAGTGGTATCATACATCTTAGTAGAGATAAAGCGATTAACAAGATTAAACACTTTATTTTTTGCGCATTCTATTCACCCTCATACTCAGCAGCTAAAGAACCAGTCATTGATCCCTACATAAAAATGCATGTTTTTTTATTATCACTAGTCCAATTCTCATTTTTTTTTCTACATAATTTCCCTTTTCTCAACAGAGGCATTTTCTCTCTTCCGATTCATTCTTGTCTGTGACATAATCAATGTTTTCAGCAGAAAGTAAAAACATAATTTTTTTTCCAAACAGTAAAATTTGTGCTATTTAATTTATAAGATCTAAGTAGTTAAAAAATTATGTTGATTGTTATTGCGAGAATAAGTGATAGCCCCGCTCGGTTGGGCTGAAAAGTTGTAACTTATGGCTGAAATTGCACTGTAGCAGCTGAAATTGCACTGTAGCTGAAGGTAGCTTATTTGGCGTAATTAAATTTAAAAAATTTTAAAATAGAAAAAATATACTACCTCATCACGGACAACGCAAACGAATACGAGAAAAAAGAATCGGCAAAAAGCTAAAAAGCCAAAAGTTCAGAAAAAGATAAAATTTATGAATAGTAAAAAATAAACCAGAAGTGAAGCGGAAACGAGCGTGGCAATTCTGTTGGCTTCAGATACAGTGTAGATGCGATGACGCGTGATGCGTTAACATGAGTGGTGAACCTTTTGGCCCGTAGACCGAGAACGAAATTGACACAGCATGCAGTGCTTCGATGCTTTGATTAAGGAGATCACAGGACGCGATTGTGCTCATTGGGGCTTTAGCTTTTAGGTTTTAGTTTTTTAGTTTTATTTTTTTATTTTGTTTAATTTTTAAGTCTTTATATATGTATATATTTCTTATTCCGTTGTATTATTCGTGATGATATTTTTTTTATTTTTTTTAAAAATAATTATGCTGAAAAATCTATTAACAGATATAGGGAAAAAACTGCTACAGTACTAAAAACAGCTAGAAATTTGAGTTTTAAAAGTCCAAATGAGCACTTTGATGAGGAAAGTGACGTGTGTTTGATGCTTTGATTCCACTACAGTGCTTTGATTAAGTGATTCCAAAACGCGGCAGTCCAACGGTATCAACTTTTCTTGACGCGGGTGATGATGAAGCGCGCTGGGGTCGTACAGGCGAGATAAGGACTTCACGCGCGACCCTTCGCGCGCACGGCCGGAGGACGAAGAACGGACGCCGCGCGAGACGGAATTTTTTTTATATGAATATTCTATTTTTTACTTAAAATTACAGAAATATACATATGGTAGTATTTTTTTATAGAAATAGGCTACAGTCGTCTAACAGAAGCGCAACTGGAGCCAGTCGCCTAACAGGGTAGCGACATACGGCCAATATGATAACGGTTAGACGAATAATTACTGTCGCCGAACGCTCGGGCGACTGGAGCTCCAGTCGCTTAACGCTCAGGCAACAGGGGGTTAAAAAGAACCGCGCGCTCGGTCGTCGTCGCCGCCCCCACCCATTCCACGAACAGCCGAGCGACCGAGAGAAGAAAAGAAAGGAGAAGAGGAGAGGAAGTAAGGGGAGAAGAGAAGAGGAGAGGAAGGAGGGGGAGAAGAGGAGGGGGAGGAGAGGAGAGAAGAGGAAAAATCAGATCCATATATTTTTTATTTAGTATATTATATTTGCAGTATATTTTTTATTTAATATTAGTGTTAGTAAAAATTATAGAAGTAAAAAATTTAGTATAGGAAATTTTTAGTATAGAAAATTTAGTTAACGTAGTCATAGAAAATTAGCAGGCGTAGAAACGGAGAGGAGATGAAGAAGCAACAGTAGGTGTAGATGTAGATAGAAATAGTTGAATATTTGGTATACAAAATTTATTAAAAATATAGTTTTAAAAAATTAACAGCCATAGAAGCGTGTAGTTATGTATAATTTAGGGAGCATAGTCTTAGAAAATTAGCATTAATAGGAAATTTGCATGCGTACAAAATTGTAGTTGTAGAAAATTCAGTCACCATAATGTACAAACTAATCGTCCGCTGAAATTTGTACGTATTAAAAAACTCAGTAAATATTTATGTTAGAATTTAATTAATTGGTACGTAGAAATGTTGGAAAAATGTTGAAAAAACAGATAGGGAGTTCATAGTACGAGGTTATTATAGTGGGTTACGACATACGAACGTTAGGTGAAATGTGAATTGCAGTATGTCGGTACGTTGGTATTATGCGAGGCGATTTGATATGTCACAAAATTGAAACATATATGTAGACCAACACTTACAAGTTCTATTTACTGTTAGTTTACATGCGATATCTTTTTGTTCCTTATAAGTGATAACTTGAACTCTTTTTGCAGGTATGGCTCGTGATGGTCGTGAGTCGGATTGGCAGTACCCCCTGTTGGACGAGTACGTGGACCGCCTGCATCGCGCTTCCTGTCGTGTGCCTCCTACGGGGAGCGCGGACGAGCCGGCTGAGCTGGGAGTGGTCCAGACACGCACACCTTGTGTGGCCTGGAGACTCGATCCCCGTTGGACAGTCAGGTTTGCACTCCGCCAGCATTTTAGTGTTGCCATAAGTACGTTCCGTGTTGAACTTCACTTTGTTTGCAGGTTGCGGGATGTCGAGCTACTCCCTCTTACCCGGATGGTGCAGGCCACTGATGAGGATGGATCCGCTATAGCCGCGGGCGGGGACAACGTCGTGGAGAGATCACGACGCTTCCTGTTCGACCAGCTAACGATGGGTTCTATCTGGTGTCGTCGACGGGTAAGTATTACAATAATCAGCTATTTCCTTCGTATTAACGATGTTCATACGTAACAACTATTCTTCCATGCAGGTCACGCGGCGTATCTACCCTTTGTGGAGCAGTTCGACCGCCTCACAACCGACGACGTGCGCTGGGAGTCGTACTCACCTATGGCACCGCAGGACCGTGCTCCTGACGGGATGTCCACACTGTGCTGTTGTGCCTGAGCTTTCTGGTTGACGCGTCGGAAGCTCGTATACGATATCTTCGTAGAGGACTACGCGCTCTAGCGAGTGATGCGGCAGTTTGGTCTACGTCAGGCGTTTCCTGTATCAGTCGGACCACCGCTCCCACAGAGCGTGCACACGTGAGTGACCGCTTCTCATAAATCTGTACGTACTTACTACTCTGTTTGCAAGCACTAACGAAATGGCCCTATAAGCAGGCACTCTAGAAAGGGAGTTAAACGCGGCATGGACTGGACGACGAAGATGCAAAGGTGGACTACGCAGTGGGAGGGTGCGCTCGACGACTGCGTTGAGGAGGACCGTCCCTACGACAACAGGGACTATGCGGAGTACCTGCGTTGGTACCAGGGACGGACACGTACGAGGCTTGCATGTCGTTGACCCGCCCACCCCACACGTCGCCGCTCCGACAGATACGTACCCCACGCACCTCGCGTAGGATGCTCACCTTGCGGTACGTTACACGTAATTTTTAAAGATTCCCTAATAGAAATGCCGCTTCAATGATTGACCATTTCATGTCTTTTCCTTCAGGCTGACGTCGGTACTTTGATCTTGAGGGAGTCCGTCACTATGCTGGATAGGCTCACCACAGGTGCGGAGGTGACCCACGAGGATAACGTGAGCGCTTGGCATCAGATAGAGGCCTGGGGTAGACGCATCGTAGCCCTACTGTCCTGCACGAGGCCATCGGCGGTCTCCACAGCCACGCCCAGTGCACAGACGTTTCATCCATCCGTGCCGCCCCGACCGGTGTGGCACTACTCTGGAGGTTCTACGTGGGCACGTCCTACACCACCTCACCCGGACGAGGCTGGAGGCTTTGCCTGGGGACGGCCTCGTACACCGCCAAGGCAGCTGTTCACGCGTCATTCGCACATTCCTGGCTTCCCCACGCAGAGGGTGTACTCCGCACCGTACGTCCCTCCTCCAGACGCGATGGCGCCAACTGAGGGTACGCATCGTCGGATCTCGATTTTATCCCAATGCTTTATGTAACAAACTAATGATATTACTGTTGCATGTCTTTTCTGCCACGAGTAGGGATATGGCGTCTCCCCGGGCCTGGACGATCTGGACTAGTACTTTTCGACTGGCCTGAGCCGGCATCCGGCTCTGCACCTCGGGACACACCACCAGAGGTTCTCTCCGGGAGTGCCATCATCGGTGCACCGGAGGGCACACAGGCAGCGGTGCAGCCCACTCCACCAGCTCAGCGGCGGGTGCAACGGTCTCCTGAGCGTCTTACGTTGTCTGGGCGTCGTCACCCGTTGTAGCGAAGAACGGCCAAGCGAGGCCGTATGGGAGGACGCGGACACGGAGACGAAGGGGGCCAGGGTGGCGACGGAGGGGGTGCTGGGGATGCTGTTGGGGGACCGTAGTCCTCACTGTACACTATTTTGTTCATGTACTATTTACGTTTGTTATTTACGTAGTTAACTTTTACTTGTATTGTGCCGAGCTTACTTCTACTTCTCCTGCCCTTCTCGACACGCCATGATGCTATATGTTACGCATGTAATCAAAAAGTACGTGGCATATTACTCTCAACTGTATTATGAAATCTATTTAAATTCAGACAAGCTTATTATCTCGTCTTTTCGCATTCAATGATTCACATAGCAAGTCATCTAACAATATTTTGTCCATATACGAATTTCCAGTAACATCACAATATCACTTACCATCGTATGTACCAATCGTTCTAAGGTCAATCATTCTTAAAAAAATTCCCAAATTTTGTTATGCACCTACAATATACAATGAACATAAAATTTTATTACAAATTCACCAGATTATTTTTCAGTTATAAACTACAAAATTGACAAAAATGTACAAAATTCACGGGGGACAGAGCTCTAGTCGCCCCCCCATTGGGAGACTGGAGCCTATTTGTGTAAAAAATGTTGCTGCGGGTATATTTCTGTAATTTCGAATAAAAAATAGATTATTCGTACAAAAAATTTGTGCGAGACGAGGCTTCGCGCGCGCCCCGAGGACAAAGAGAACGCCTTGCTTGTCTCCCTCTGATATTAATAGTGAATTTTCTTTAGACCCTAGATTAATTTTATGTATACTATTTGTTCTACCTTTTATTCGTTGTCTTTTTTATGGTGCCGCTTACAGTTATATATGAGTATAGAGGGTAGGATCTATTTATAAACTCCACTTTTATGTATTGCAAAACGACCTACCTATTTTGGATACACCATGACCATGAGACTCCTGAACATATCACCAACCACAATCTAACAGACCAGTTTTATAGGTTTAAAATACATTAGTCTCTAGTACACATATGTGAGTCGTGCGTCATGATCAGATTGTTTACGAGATCAAGTCCAATCTGATCATATGGGTCAACAGCCTGCAGAGCCGACCCTACAAAATAAACCCAGCTATTCTGTCCTGTGTTGTACCCGGGTTAAACATATCCATGCATATTAAATTCCAGTAGACTCGATCTCAATAACTATATCTACTATATTTCAGCACAGTCATCCTCGACTTCTCGAGTTAAATTTCAGATCAAATTATTCTCTATCACTTGCATCAATAATATGAATAATTTCATATTGAGTTAAACTGATAATAATTATAATAAATATTAAAAGCCATATAGAAATTCCAGCATCAAAGTGATACAATTGTCCGAAATACAGTCAAGTCAGTAAGGAGTGACCTAGCTTGGTCGTAGGCTACATGGCTTACCGCCCTTACAAAGAAAAACAAAAGTTTACCTAGGCACAACTTCAATTCAAATCTGAAATTCGAATATTTGTCCCCATTACTATGGGCTTTGTTGCGGAGGAATCGACGTGGAAACATAATTTGGACTAATAAATCACAGTCCACAATTCAGATGAGGGGATCCATCAAAATCCTCTTTCATTGTGATCAACTCGAAGCTTCTTTTTTCTTTTACAGGCAGCTTATAGGATGGTAACAAATTCATGTCCCTTCACGGCCCCCTCCTGGCTCCGCTCGTATGGAATTAAGATGAAAAGAAAAGGGAACATCATACACCCATGTTCCCTTCTATTCCAATTTTCATTTTGAACCATCATCCGCCGTGCGACAGAAGATTCAGACAATTTCCGTATCCTAGAGTAGTTCTTTCCTCAGCTGCATTGCACGGACAATACAAACAACATCACGACACTTTGCTGCACCCAGCAAAATTTGAAAGTTACAAACTATCATTAAACTTTTTACAAACTCCTGGTTTGAATTGCCAGAGGGGGTTGCTATATTTGAGCTCAATGTTCTGAGCTGACGCTATCGACAGTAAAGAGAGAGCCAACAGTAAGATATGTCAATTGAAGTGTTCTAACTGATATGCGGTATGAACAATACGCTATTCCACTGACAGATTCTTTTATTCTCACACCTCTAGTGTTCCACGAACTGCTTTGGCTCCACCAGATATGGGCAGTAATCAACCAAACCGCAAGGCCTTCCAGTGAACTCCTCGACATCGAAGCCAATCTCAGCATTGTCCTCTTGGTCCATTTCAGTTCCAGGTATTGCATCCAGCTCTTCCCATACATCATCACAAATATGGTCAATGCTCTGAACATTCCACCTGGGCATGGGCTCATCTTTCCCATCTGTGCCACAGTCACTGCTCCCTGCAGAAACATCAGTCTCCGTCGCAAATGCAGCTTCCATGCTTTTCTTCAGTGGCACATCGACATGCTGTTCTTCATTTTCCATCAGCCGCTGTCTTTTTGCAGTGCCTCCTCCTAGCTCTTTCTTCTTGGCATAGTTGAGCAAAACCTGCTGCATGAAAACTGGGTTGCTGACTACCTCGGCGAAGAAGGTGATGACCTGCTGTTGCTTCCTTTCATTGTTTAGGACCCTCTCCTCCATGGCAATGAGCTGAGATTTACAGCTGCTGTACTGCTGCTTAAGCGTGATGACTTCTGCTCTGAGAGCTGCACTGTCCCTCTTCAAACTCTCGACCTCACTGAGAGCCACAGGCTGTCCAGAACAAATGCTCTGTCCATTTCTTGGTTTCAATTCAATCTGATGCTTGGAAGCACGCTGCCTCTTGATATTCTTCAGCAAATGTTTCTTATCAGCTAAAAAGGCTTCATTCGCAAACTCCCACCGATCTGGATTGACCTTTCGGAATCCCTGCATAGGAACAGCAGGTAGAAGTCACTAGCATTTAGAGAACAACAACAATCAACAGTTCGGTGTAGTCAATCTCTCTCACTACCCCATCAGCATTGGACCAGTGTCTCCCAGAAGCTAAAAGGCTCAGGCAAGAGATTAGAATATAAGGTTTCAATATTTTTTTGCTGAACATTTCAGTTACCAGCCCAAATTCAGTGGTTATCTAATCTACAATATTTATCTACGGTGAAAAAAGTACAGAGAACATGTTTTTTAAAAAAGTAAAAAATATAGAGATGATCTGTTGTAGCTACAGGTCAAACAGTAAAGAAGAGGACTAGTGAAAGAAGAGGTGAGTCAACACAGGGATCGTATGAAAGAGTTGGTGGGTAAGAATGAGAGGATGGCCACCTCCTGCCTCTCTTAGGGATTTATATACATAAGTAGGGTATAATAAGAATTTCTCATCCTATCGCTTAGTACTTACAAATGATAAGAATATATTGATATATTCCTCTATACTATTGGATCTATTACATATCAAACCACTTACAAGACCCAATCAAAAAAAGTTAGACCATCCCTACAACATCTGCCATTTAGCACTGACACAAATAAGCCAAAGAACCTAGAACACACTGCAAGATGTAATTACTTAGTCACAAGAACAGAGAAAGTGCCCCGTGGCTCATGGAATCAGAAAAGGGCCAAGTATGTATAAAATCATGTAGCTCCACATCATCAAAAAGATTAAAAAAAAGAACAAAGTTCACCAAGATCATGTTATCATCACCTTTCGCTTTTAACTGTTTGAAGGTTGGACAGGTCACGAGGTATCTGGTATTCTGGAGTGGTGGGACAGAATTTGAGTACGACATATGAGCTAAGTGGACACTTGTCACGGCCAGAAGCAGGCACATTATCCTCTTTACTGTAGGGAATACATAACATCGGTATCATAGATAGCAACGTGGACAAACCGAACATATGTGACATGCAACATAGTGGAGCAGATGAAAGCTAAGCACATGTAATTTGCTCCGCTCGTTTCGGTTTTAATTTCGGATTTCTGATTTATTTTTTGCTATTTATAAATTTCGTTTTTTAAACTTTTAGTTTTTTTAGCTTTTTTTATCGGTTTTTTTTTCTTGTATTCATTTGCGTTGTCCGTAACGATGAGCTAGCGTATTTTTTCTATTTTTAATTTTTTTTTAAATTCAATTACGTCAAGTAAATCGTCTTTAACTACATTACAATTTCAACCGCTACAGTATAATTTCAGCTATAAACCACATCAGTCCAACCAAGCGGGGTACAAGACTACAAATCACTCGCCCGAGAACCCCATAAGATGGATGACTGCAACTAAGTGACATGACTTATGCATCACACAAGTACAGCACCGATGGACATTTCAGCTGAAAACGTTGCTGACGATACCATTTTTCATGATAAAGAGTTGAGATTTCTGGTATGCAACAACCTAAATTAGAGAGGGGGAACGAAACTGGATAAATATTTGGGGTGGTTCTATACCATTTTAAGCCTTATCTTGGCCATATTACGCATGATTTAAAATCTGCGCAAACCTGTGGCATGCAAGTGCATCCACCCCTGTTATCACGCCACTGATTTTGACAAAACAGAATGCCTGAACTAGTGTATCAAGATGTGCGCACATTTGCCGGCACGATCCGATCACAACATTCAGCAGGCAGCTCGTAAGTGGAAGGAATCCGTTCAAATCAGAATCCAATCGCAGGGGACACAGAGCACACAAGATAATCGATGGCCTCAAGAACAGCGCGCTCAAAGCAGCAATTGGAACCGCGAGAACCGTGTTGGTTAAAATCTAAAACGAGCAGGTCTTAACTGCGATCGCAGGAACATTTGGGTGTAGGGAGGAGTGTACGGCTGGTGGGTGGGTGATACGTACGTAGGTGTTGAGCTGCCTGACGAAGGAGGAGAAGTTGGAGTGCTTGAAGAAGCGGGGGAGGATGCCGGCGGCGAGCGCGTGCGGGTCCCACACCACGAAGCTGCTCCCGCGGCCGTTGGGGCCCCACGACACCACCGCGTCGGTGGCCGCGTCCGCCACCATCTCGTACGTCTTGGCCACGAACGTCGCCGGCCCCGCCTCGCCGAGCCCCTCCATCGGGCGCGGCACCAGCGCCGACGCCTCCCTCACCCACTCCGCCTCCGGCTTCACCTCCCGCTTCACCACCGCCGCCTCCCACGCCATTGCTCCTTCTCCGACGGCTCCTAGCCCGCCGCTGGTGGTGCGATTCGTCTTGGAGCCGCTGTGACTGGGGATGAGCCGGCAACTGGTGGAGGAAGCCATCTGGCGGTGCGGTGCTGGGTTGGGGTTTTTAAAACCGCTTAACTTCAGGCGAAATGGTGCCTAGCCGCCTACGACACGAGCAAAACATGGGCATAAAAAAATCACAAAACATGGTTATATATATAAAAAAAAGAATAGGTCTACCCTATTAATAAACTATACTACTAATCTAAGTTTCAACCATTAACTACAAAACTAGATATCTAACGTTCCACAAATATTAAAACTGTCTACTTTACCCTGGGATCTAAACCATAGTGGTTTCGTTTGACATGTCATCTACATGTCAAATAGTTTTGGCGCGTAAGCATATTTTCTATGATATGATAGTCACTCAATAAATAAAACCAATAAAATTGATAGACCCATATATCATCCTCTCATCTATTTTCTTCTTCATCCCTTCTCACTCATCTCTCCCTCTCCCCTTTTCTCCAAGTCCATGATGGCCTCCACGGAGTTCCTGGACGGAATGGCGGAGTGCCCCCACGTCAGCGCGGAGCTCTAACTCCCAAAGGAGTTCTTGGATGATGACTTCTCCTCCGAGGAGGAGAAGGCAGCCGTGGGCTGTCGGCCTCGAGTGAGGATAGCCGCCGTCATTACCGCTGGAGCAGCAGTAACCCTGTTGGCAAATTTCATACGCGTCACCACCAAATTTGTTCATATATTTAGTATGTGATTTCTTGCTATATTTATCTTACCATGTTTAGCTAGCTTGTTATGTTTAGCTTGTTGTATTCGTTACCCATATAGGTAGATTAGTTTTTATGTTTAGCTTGTAATCTTTCTATAAATAATTGAGAAATACAATCATCAAGATGTGAGTTTCTAGCAGCACCAAAAACAACCATTATGTTTGCGTGAGTTGTTCTTACATTGTCAGAAGTCCACCGGTGTCCTGATCATCAGCGATTCCCGTCAATTGGTATTAGAGCGGCTACGACTCCAAGGGCGATATCTGTGCACATCATCTTCCAATCCTTGTGCAAGCTCGTCTAGGCGGATATGGAGCGTGGGTTGCTGTCGCTTGACCAAGTTGATCAAGTGTGCGATAGCTGCCTTGCCGGTAAGCAGAGGAGGGCGTCCTTCCCGGAGCAGGCGCGACGACGCGCGGCGCACGTCCTCGACCTCGTGCACGGCGATCTCTGCAGTCCAATTACGCCCACGACACCCAGCGACAACAGGTACTTCCTGCTGTTGGTTGATGATCTAACCCATTTTATGTGGTTCAGCTTACTCACGAGCAAGGATTAAGCGCCGGCGGCCTTCAAGAACTTTCAGGTGGTGGTCAAAGTCGAGTCTGGGCAAAAATTAAAGGTCCTCCGTACTGACCGTGGGGTTTTATGTGGTTTAGCTTGCTCTCGAGCAAGGATTAAGCGCCGGCGGCCTTCAAGAACTTTCAGGCGGTGGTCAAAGTCGAGTCTGGACAAAAATTAAAGGTCCTCCGTACTGACCGTGGGGGGAGTTCACGTCTGTGGAGTTCGACGAATACTGTGCGGAACGCGGCGTCCAGCGGAAGCTCAACGCCCCCTATTCACCGCAACAGAATGGGGTGGTTGAGCGCCACAACCAGAGCGTCATCGCCATGGCCCGGTGCATGCTCAAGGCAAAGGGCCTCCCCGGGTACTTCTGGGGTGAGGCAGTCTGCACGGCGGTCCATATACTCAACCGTGCTCCGACGCGCGCGCTCGACGGCAAGACACCCTATGAGGTGTGGCACGACGAGCGTCCGGCGGTCCACTACTTCCGCACCTTCGACTGTGTAGCGCACGTAAAGAACACGCGGCCGAATTTAAAGAAGCTGGACGATCGCAGCACGCCGATGATCTTCGTCGGTTATGAGAATGGGTCCAAGGCGTCCCGTTGCTAAGACCCTATGAGTAGGTGCATCACCATGTCGCGCAATGTTGTCTTCGACGAAGCGGCACAATGGGACTGGACCAGTAGCGACGACGTCGAACAAGCTGGAGGCGAGCCTTTCGTCATCGAGTACGCCTCGGTGCTCGTCCCTGGGACACTGCAGACCGAGGTAGGTGCGCAGGGTCACTCGTCCTCAACGCCAGTGTCTTCCCCGGCCCATGATCCAGGGATGCCGCACACTCCAGTGCCTGCGACTAGGGATGTAATTGGAGCGGATACGGACGGATATTGCTTATCCTGTATCCTATTCTATATTTTTTACTCGGAGTCAGAGTCGGACATGGATAATATCGGATATCTATTTCTCCATTCCGTATCCGTTCCATATTCTTTCGGACAGTCGGTCGGACGGAAATTATCCGCTTCTTTGCACAGGACATTGGACAGTATGGTACAATCAGAGCGAATATGAAGAGACTAATTACTGAGATATTGAAGGAAGAACACTACCTGCGACGCCCTGGCACCTATGTCTGTGGAGTTCGTGTCCCCGCCACCAGAGGAGGTGGAGCTGGACGCAAACCACGACGATGCACCCCTGCGCTTCCACGTCATCGACACCATCATCGGGCCATCGTCACCGCCAGGCTTGGCGCACCAAGCGCTCGACAAGGAGCTCCACTTTACCAAGGCGGACGAACTAGCTTCCTTCGGAGCGGCAGAGCAACAAGCGTGTTGGCGACAGGCGATGCTTGAAGAGATGAAATCCATCAAGGACAATGGGACTTGGGACCTCGTCGCGCTCCCCACTGGGCACCGAGCCATCAAACTGAAGTGGGTCTTCAAGGTCAAGCATGACGAGAACGGTGACATCGTCCGACATAAAGCGCTCTGGTGGCAAAGGGCTATGTCCAGCGTGTGGGCATTGACTTCGATGAAGTCTTTGCTCCGGTGGCACGAATAGAATCCATGCACGCGATGTTGGCTCTAGCGGGACACGAACGGTGGGAAGTTCATCACATGGATGTCAAGAGCGCTTTCCTCAACGGCGAGCTCAAGGAGGAGGTGTACGTCACTCAGCCACTGGGATTCGTAGTCGGCGGTAGCGAGCACAACGTACTTCGCCTACGCAAGGCATTGTGCGGACTTCGTCAGGCACCAAGGGCCTGGAATGCCAAGCTTGATTCCTCTATGGTGTCGCTAAGTTTCCAGAGGTGCAGCTCCGAGCATGGCATGTACACGCAGAGCCGAGGAACGTTGCAGCTAATTGTGGGAATCTATGTCGACGACTTGATAATCTCTGGCACCACCTGCAGCGAAATTTCGGCGTTCAAGTCTAAGATGAAGGAGACGTTCCGGATGAGCGATCCCGGGCTGTTGACATACTATCTTGGGATTTAGGTGAGTCAAGGCCCTAGTGGCATCTCCTTGAGTTAATCCGCATACGCCGATAAGCTTCTGGAGCGCAGCAGCATGTGCACCTACAACCTGAGTGCGGCACCCATGGAGCCACGACTTAAATTGAGCAAGGAGAGCACCTGTCCTCTGGTAAATACCACGGAGTAGAGAGGCATCATCGGCGGGCTTCGTTACCTAGTGCACACCCGGCCTGATCTCGTCTACTTGGTGGGATATTTGAGTCGATTTATGGAGAAGCCACATGAAGATCACCTGGCTGCGGTGAAGCGAGTACTCCGATACGTCGTTGGAACGCGCGGTTATGGTGTTCACTACACCAAGGAGGAAGGGAAACCAAGGTTGATCGGGTACAGTGACGCTGATATGGCGGGTGACATCGATACCCGCAAGAGCACTAGTGGCGTCATCTTCTTCCTCGGTGGTAACCCCATCACCTGGCAGTCATCCAAGCAGAAGGTAGTAGCTCTATCCTCATGTGAGGCAGAGTATATTGCAGCAGCCACTGCTGCATGCCAAGGCGTCTGGTTAGCTCGACTTTTGGATGACCTCGTCGGTTCAGAGTCTGGAGCACCAGAACTCGGGGTGGACAATCAGTTCGCCATCGCATTGAGCAAGAACACTGTCTTCCACGAACGGAGTAACATATTGACACTCGTTTTCATTTTAACTGGGAGTGTATCGACGGGAAGAAGATCGTCCTCGAGTACACATCGATAGAACATCAACTCGCGGACATTCTCACCAAGGCGCTCAGGCATGTTCGCTTCTAGGAGCTGCGCGCTAAGATCGGCGTCGGTGATCGCGTCAAGAATTAGGGAGGAGAAATGTTGATAAATTCCATACGCGTCACCACCAAATTTGTTCATATTTAACTTGCTATATTTAGTATGTGATTTCCTGGCATGTTTATCTTACCATGTTTAGCTAACTTGCTATGTTTAGCTTACTGTATTCGTTATCCATATAGGTAGATTAATTTTTATGTTTAGCTTGTAATCTCCTTATAAATAATTGGAAAATACAATCATCAAGATGTGATTTTCTAACAGCACAAAAAATAAGCATTGTATTTACGTGAGTTGTTCTTGCGTTATCCAAAGTCCACTGACGTTTTGATCATGGGTGATTTCCGTCACGCCCGACCCTTCTTTTGGGACCTTTTGTATGAGGCTACCGGGCAGGTGGCTCGCCTGCGCATGAACAGCATCTCGGTGCCCAGGTCAGGCTCGCTCGCCGGCAAACCCAGCATCTGGTCCGGCAATCCTGAGCTCAATCGCCGGTGATTGCTGCCGCTAATAAAGATGGAAACGTAGTCTTAAATTGTGCATGCTTCATAAAAGCTCTATTTATTACATTAATTTACTTGATTTTGGTGAAATTTATCTTTATTGTTTAGATGATAATCGCTGGAGCTTGTGGCTACAAATAACAGACTAGTTGCTTGCTTACGAATCAACAATGCTAGCGGGCGCTCCTTGCCCACAAAACGCATGCAACCGCTCCCCGCCCAAGACGTGCTCGACAGAATGCCCAGACGGCCCCCTTCGATTCCGGATCTGTGATGTTGGAGTTCAATTGGTGATGGCAACTGAAACCACCATAGTTTGGGTTCAGAGGAGGTAAAATAGACTGTTTTGATAGTTGAGAGATGTTAGATATCTAGTTTTGTAGTTAAAGATTGAAACTTAGATTAATATTGTAGTTTAGAAGGGTAAATAGATTTATTTCTTAAAAAAATATATCGGTTTGCTAATCTGTGGGTGCCGGTGGGAATCTCATTCCATGGACGCTCACATCTGACGTTCATTCGCAGTGGAGATCAACCACAGCCGTAGATTTCATGCATGTTGATGGAGCAAGGGGAAGGCTATCCGCAAGCTCCGTCTCAACCGCCACGTGGACACACGACTCGACAGCGCAACAGAGCCTCCACCGACAAGGAGAGGGCCGCGTTGCATCTGGCGCAACCATTCCCCATCCATCACTAAACTAGTGTGGATTTTTTTATTATGATTTATAACTATAACGTATGATTTTTAGTTCTAATATAACTCTTTATGTGAAGAAATTGAATATTGATAAATTACTTTAAAAACCTGTCCTGATACTTTAAAACGGCAAAAAAACTGTTTTATTTATTTATTTAAAAGAAGATAAAAGTTCTAAGCCATAAACAAAAAAACCTCGTGCCCGATGCAGCCATGCCCGGCGACCACTCACCTGCTCCGGCTGGTGTTTCTGGATGGGAATGCTTTTGATGGGAGGATTTCCAGTGAAAGCCCGAAAATCCAAATGAAAGTTGACACTTTCCATTTTTGAAAGAGTTCAGTTTCCATTCGAAAGTTGCAAATCTCAGCTGAAAAGTTCCAGATTTGTCATATTGAATGTTTTCTAGCTGAAGTTTCAACCTTTGACTTGAAAGCCCTAATTTGAAAGTTACTGAATCCCAGTTGAAAGCTGTTCAAATTTTTCCATTGAAAGTTTTTGTAGTTGGAAGTTCAAATCCTAAGTACAACCCGTGTTACGTAGCATGCGTCTCTGATACCTCCCGTATCAAGTACTTTTATACCCACTCGAATTCTCATTAAACGGATTCCACATTTCTGCGAATGGCGATTGTCTATAGATGTGACCGGGAATCAACCTAGAAATATTCGAACCCAGGTGCTTTAGGTGGTGTTCAATTCGGCTTATTTTTGGTGGCTTATAATGAAAACACTTTGGTATCGAAAAAATCTCAGTTGACAGAGGCTTATTTAACATAATTAAATTTAAAAAATTGAAAATATAAAAATTTGTTAGCCCATCACGAGACAAGCATAAGCGAATACGGGAAAAAAGAACCGCAAAAAGCTCAAAAAGCCAAAAATTCAGAAAAAGACGAAATTATGAATAGTGCAAAAATAAACCAGAAGCCAGAAGCTCAAGCCATATTGAGCGGTTATTAGTCTTACTCTGCTTGATTGGGCTGAAAAGTTATGGTCTATAACTAAAATTGTATTGTAACGGTTGAAATTTAACTGTAGCTGAAAGTTGTTTATTTGGTATAATTAAATTAAAAAAATAATTAAAAATAGAAAAAATATGCTGGATCATCACGAACAACATAAACGAATACGAAAAAAGAACCGAAAAAAAACTTTAAAAAAATCAAAAATTCAAAAATAAATAAATTTTATAAATAATAAAAAATAAATCAGAACCCAAAAACCGAAACCAAAAGAGCGGGGCAACCGCGGACAACTAAGGAGCCTAGCTAGAAAGAGTGGAACCTAACGGTGACACGTGCGAAGATGACGACGTACAGCTCGCGCTAGGTGCCAACTTGGGAGTAGACGGAGCGATGGCACACGAATGAGTGCCGTCCTTACTTTCGCCACTGGCATATCCGCGTGTTACGAAAGCACCGGCAGCACGCTGCGCTGGGGTATCCACGTACAAACGCAGCTAAGGCCACGTAGCAGCAGGTATCGAGCGTAGCCAACGAAGCAGAACCTAACGCGCGTCGGCCCACCGCACAGAGCAGGCAACGAGTCCTCGTCCTAGGTTTCTAACCCCGTTAATTGGACCGCTCTTCTCGATCTTTTAGTCAATTTTGGCTTCGGTCTGGCCTCGTCATTCTAAGTTTATGCCGACGTTGATTTGGTACATTCTTTTTAACTTTCAGCCAACTTCTACTTTAAGCCATGGCGTAGAAGTCTTAAAGATTTGATACAAACAGAGCTCACACTTTCTTCAGCCTGACTTCACCAGGATAACCAGCCATGGCATAGGAGACCACAGGTAACCTGCCTCTTCTTATCGGTTTTTAAAAATTGCTTTTCGATTTTTCTATAATAACTAACTTTTAAATATAGTACTTTTTAAAACATGATCTATAAATTGATTATAGTATATATTATAGCGACTTTATTTATATCAGATAAAATTATAACGAGTTTCTGTTACTCCGTATTCTCTCTCACGAATAATCTAAAAACTATAAACCATAACTATAAATCATAAACCAAAAACAAAAAAGGATGCATATACTGTAAGCTCCTTGATGTTCATACAACGGGTGATTCGAAGCTACTAGTCTCGTAGGCGCGGCGCAACGCCGCGCCAGCCATCGTACGTACAAAAATAAAAGAGGCGATAATTCGTGAGGAGAAAAAAAACTGGGGCAAATACGTATTTTCGGAAAAGTTAAAGGGTTTGTACGTAAAAAACGAGGGCCTGTAAAAAAAGGAAAAGTAAAGGGTCCGCGCCAGCCACCGAACGTAAAAAAATAGAAGAGGCGATAATTCGTGAGGAGTAAAAAAAACCGGGGTAAATACGTATTTTCGGAAAAGTTAAAGGGTTTGTACGTAAAAAACGAGGGCCTGTAAAAAAACCGGGCGGCGTTTTTGGGAAAAGTAAAGGGCTTTTGAAAAAATCAAGGACACAGACGTGAGAAAACGGGACCCGTCGCAATTTGAAACCTGCGGGCCTATCCTGCAAAACGGAGGGGGCAAAAAAAAATCCAGAGGCCTTTCCGCGAGAATCAGGGACCTGTACGTAATTTCGAGAAACCACAGGTTATTCCCTCCCCGACCGTACGTTTTTTCTGGGCGCCACGCGCCGCGTGGGGGCTGGCGCGCGTCGGGGGCCGACGTGGCCTCGCCTCGCGCGGACGTTACCCCGACTTGTTATTGGCGAAGCATGCCAGAACTCCCAGAGACACAACGGATTTCCATTAAACTGAAACTCTGTGCCGGCCTTTGGCGATTCTCCGAGCAATCACCTTACGCCCACCCTTGGTTGATTTACTGCAGAAGAAAAACAAGAATCTAGATATCAGTGCATGAACCACACACACTCAAACCAAAACTCTTCTCCATATCATGCCAGCCACACACACTCAAACCAAAACTCTTCTCCATATCATGCCAGCCAAACGAACACCCTCGTGTAATCGGCTTTTGGCATCCCAAAATAAGCTGACCCATAGGTATGAATAGAACAATTAGAAACAGAAACATGTACAAAAGAGTAGGATGTAAACATAGTGGATAATTTCTGTCCAACCGTCCGACCGAAAACTCGCAGAGTGAATACGGAAGGGATAAATGAGTATCCGATGTTATCTATGTCCGACTCCGATTCCAAGGGAAAAAAATACGAATTAGGATACGTGATGAGTTATATCTGTCTGTATATATCTGTATGTCAAGTGATATAAAGAAGTCTATTGTAACTTCACTTACAAACAAGATAACAGATAGATAAATTGTTGTATCTAAATATGCAGAGAATATTAAGTGCTCTTACTTCGATATCTCGACGATTAGTCTCCGTGTTCGTTTTAATTGCACCCCTACTATTTAATGTCTTATATAGTGATGTAAAAGAAATAGATAATTTTTTATCCGACCGATGGTCCAAAGGTTTATATAACGAATACAAAATAGAGAAATAAATATTCGATACTATTCGTGTCTGAATAAAAAAAATACAAAATACGATATAATATAAGCGATATATGACCGCATCTGTTTCGATTACACCTCTCTAAAAAAGAGTGCACAGAGAGTGATTTAACTTGAAAAGATACTATGACTCTACGAGACACGAGCAATACAGCGCACAGTTCAATTGGATCAGGAGAGAGAGAGACCGTGTAAGGAACCAGAATCCACCAAACAACTATGGCACAATTTGATCAGCAAAAGTGTAACATCCTGAAAATTTGAAAATTTGAAATATAAATATTTCTGTATTTATTGCTTTATAATTGTTTTAAAAATTAACTTTTAAAGCATTTCTTAAATTATGATTAAGGTTCCAAAAGACCAAAGAAATAAAATATTAGAAAACAAAGATTTTAAAATAAGAATCTGAAAAGATGATCCAGTGCAAAAAGGATACAGTTGGTCCTAAAAATTTGAGAATAATAGTATGGTTAAATTTTTACTAAAGAAATGAGAGGAGGAAGTAAAATAGAAATAAAAAAAAACAAATGGGGTCACCGCCCACCAACCCGACCCACCATGATCCCCTACAAACCTTTTTTTCTTCTCCCTCCTCCTCCTCGCTCGCGCCTCACGGCCGCCCCCCCCCCTTCGCCCGCCCGCCTCCATGCCCGGCCGCCTCGGCGCCCGCGCTTGGACGGCGAATCTCTCCCCCCGGACGGCGGATCCCGCCCGACAATGACGGCCGCCTCGACCGCGCCCTTTTCCTCGCGCGCCCGCGCCCCCTCTGCTGCGCTCGGCTCCCTTCCTCGCGTGGCATCCATGCTGCTGCCGTCGCCCACGATTTTTCCCGAACCGCCAGCGCGTCGCGCCACGCCGCCTCGCCCGACCCCTCGCCTGCTCCGTGGTTCGCGAAAAAGGCGACGGGAGGCACTCGATGCCATTCCTCCCGCGCCCTAAGATCTCCCAGAGCCCCATTGTCTTCCCACACCTCGGCTCCCTCTCTGTAGAACAATTGAGCTCCAACAGCCCGAGCCACCGCCCTTCCCCGGCCTCGGCCTCCTCTGCTCGGCCCCCTCCAGCGCCTACCTCAAAAGGGTTTATTGCCCATATAGGGTAGGCAAAGCCTCCCAAACCACTTGGCTAGCGCAGTGGTTCTCTTTCCCTTGGCTCCCGTGGCGTTCGAGCCCCGCTCCGCTGTGTTGGGTTGAGCCATTTCTTTTTGGTTTCTTGTGACACAAGTGGGCCCCACTGTCGTGTTGCCACTGAGAGGCGGCACAGACGGGTCCCACCTGTCAGGCAGGCCACTGACGAGTGGGTCCAGAGACCGATGGGACCCACTGCCGCTGACCGCCTGAAGGTGGTACCAGCGACGGAGGACCCCACCTGTCAGAGGCATAGACGGGAATGATAAAAGAAATAAAATATGCGAGTGGGCCCCACCTGTCGGAACTTTAATAATTTTTGGAATTTATTTAACTGAGAACTTTGAAATATCATAACTTTCTCATTTTAACTCCAAATCGAGTGAGACCAATTTCTAAATTCATCTAAATTCAAGATCTATCCAATGGAACTGAAATCATAATTTTTAGAGTTCATTTGAATTTCTGGTGTTATTTGGATTGATTTATTGCTTTTCATTTTATGCAAATTTTCGTGCGCGGTTAAAATAGCGTACGAGGCACAAGAAGAGGAAGCAGAGGCAGCAGCAGACCCCAGCACCTAACTCCAAGAACCTTGTGACCAAGGCGAGATATCACTTTTGACCATATTGAACCCAGATTTATGCAAATTAATTTCTTTCAAATTATCCATATGCATGCCCTTATTTCATGTGGTAGATTATGTTCAGTTTTACGGAGTGTAGATATACACCCATTATTATGCTTGCTAGTATTACCCGTTGAAACATCTTGGTATATGTGAACCTTGTCGCCATAGTAAACTAGTATAAAATAGATTTCCCCAAATAGAGTATAATATAACGTACTGCTTAGCCATGCTAGTTAAACGGGGACACTTAGATGTCCCAAAAACTCTCACATGCAATATGATAAATGATTTGGGCAGTCATGGTGGGAATGACTGGTGAAATATTTGGAACTATTATTTTATGTCCCAAAAATCCCCAAACTTGCTTAGTATCTGGGTGGTTGATTTGGGGGCTGGTATGTGGTGCGGTGGGAGCACAAAAATTATGGAATGTGGTAGAACCACCCAGATAGCTCTAAGGACTGAATCTTGTCATGTTAGCCCGTGTAAAACAGTACAACCACATGTCTGTAAATTACAACTTGGCTAAGTAGCGGTATCGAAACTCCTCGACTCATCTCACCAGTAGTGGATAGACGTGGTTATGCAAGGGCAAAGGAGGCCTAAAGGGACACCGAGTGGAGGGTGACGTTCACCAGTCGTACTAGCATTGGGGAGTGGAGCCGCATAATGCCGATGGCGTGGTGAACATCCCATGCAACGTATGAGACCCACCGCAAGTGGGAACAGCCCATAGGGTGAGATGACTAGCGGAACTAGATATTCTGAACAGTCATGTGATAATCAATTTGACCATCTGACCAAGGAATCAGGTGGGACAATAGGTGGATTATCGCTTGTGGTGAAAGTGTACACACTCTGCAGAGTCAAAACTATTCGAATAGCCGTGCCCACGGTCATGGGCGGACTTGGGATACTTAACTAGATATAGTTCTGTTTCAGAAATGATTTGTGAAGGGAATGGGAAAATAGAGGGCGATGGACTGCCCTAGTTTGGATTTGGCCTGGATTTTGTCCCAGTGGTATGTTAAGTGGCTATAACACTGAAAGATGCAATATGGTGCAGATGCCATGTAACGGTAGATGGAATCTGTACCGCTATTACAAGGGCTGTACTTCACTTTACCTTTTAAAAGCTGCTAGATCATAGGGATTTTAATTATTGTATTCACAGGCAATTTATGGCAAAACAACCAAACCCCAGCCTTCCCTTGATCTAGCCTAGCATGTAATTTACTGCATTCTGTATGGTAACTTGCTGAGCACGGTGGATAGTGTGCTCATACTCGCAATATCAAAACAGAGACAGGGACGCAGGATCATTACGATCACGAAGATGCCCCGGTCAAGGAGGAAGGAAACAACGACGAGAATTAGGGCGTCGCTTGCGTTTCTGGGCCCAGACAAGACAGACTCTAGGCTGTGTGTGCATGTATATCATCTAAGTCTAGGTGATATACAATGCACACACACTCCCCCAGTCGCTTGCCTGTGGCGTCGGCTTACTTTTGTTCCGCTGTGATACTTTGATACTGATAACATTCGGCTTAAGGGCCCCTTTTGTAATCTATTGCCCGACGTGGCATACTTCAAACTATGGTCTGTAATATTGATGTATGCGATGTATGTATGATTCAGCAATGTACTGTGTGCACTAACTACTGATCCAGGGATTAGTGAAATAATCACAGAGGATTTCGGATTGAAAAATCCGGGTCCGACAAAAAGTAACAAGAAACAGGCATCATAGGCCACCAAATGAACGATTTTTTTTAAAATAACCTCTTTTTTATTTAAAATCCAAAAATATACGTGCATTTTAATATTTTACACAAATAGCCTTTAATTACCCAACGGTTGAGCAATTAGACCCTCTCGCCTAAGGGCCGAGCGACACGCAGGGCAGTCGCTTAACAGTTAGACAATAGGTGCTGTCATCTAACCGTTCGGCAATAACACCTCTCACCAATCACTAATTTTCGACCATGTTGTTCACTTTGACTACTCACTAATCTTCGAACACATTGTTCACTTTGACCACGATGTTTAGACTATGATGTTTTCGAACACGCTGTTCTCTTCGACCACGTTATATCGATCACGTTGCTTCGACCACGCTGGTCAACCACGTTGTTTCGACCACATTATGTCGACCACGTACATGTAGGCGACTGCATACTTATCGCCCAGCGGTAGAGCTACTGCTTGCCTGTCGCTCGACCGTTGAGCGACAGGGTCCGGTCGCTCAATGGTGCGACTGGAAGCTATTTCTGTAAAAAAAATTAAAACACAGGTATATTTCTGTATTTTTGAATAAAAATGAATTGTTTTTTTTAAAAAACTCACAATGAACTATCCAGAATTGCAAAACAAAACACGCATATTTCACAAACATTTTTGACCAGATTTTATATCTCAAGCCTACCTAAATCACATGCTCATGAGTTGAGGAGCTCTCGAACTCCGTGAACTCTCTATTATCGTGTGGTTGGTATAAGAGTGTTCATGATTTCAAATGATCCATAGACAATTGTGTCAAGTTTTGCGTTCTGTTACTCTGGTTGATATGCAAACTACAAGAAATACATACAGGAAACTTAAAATAGTACATAATACATTCCAACTCTTTCATGTTTCTCTACACAACAGTGATCATTAAACTTCCATAACTGAGGTAATTCTCCGAACTAGATTATAAGAAACATCACTATATCAAACTGCAAGCAGCACTAATGTTTTGAGAAAGAAGTTGATTAACCCCAGGTCCATTTTATAGATAAAACTAGTTACGTACCCATACGTTGCAACGAAACTCATTGAATATATTGATAATTGTGCTATAGAAGAGAATTGATCTGATAGGTTGGAAAGAGAAGAATGGTGAGAAGTTAAGGGAATAGAGCGGTTAAAGGAGAATGTATATATAACCACCAATTCATTCTTTTATAATAATAAAGATAACAGACAACTACCGGCGGCAGTTCTTGTGAATCACATATACAAAATATATACACTCTTAATATTTATTTGTGTAGGGTCATCGATGTAATAAGAGAGATGAATGATGGTATAGTCTAATAGAAACTTTTTTTACAATCTCAATATCATCTGATGTCCAACCTACCAACAAAAACAAGGACAGAAAAAAAAACACAGCTAATAAATAATAAAAATATCATTTTACGCCTTCTGTTACCGTTGTCCTCTGTGCACACGAAAGATCAAGCTTGTTGTGCTTTGTTTCCTACTAGCCTCGTTGGCGCGGCGCCACGCCGCGCCAGCTACTGTGTGGACCGAAGAAAAAGGGACAAAAATCCGCGAGGCGGTTCTCCAAAAAAATCGAGGACGTACGCGTAATTTCGGAGGAACAAAAGGGGTTTTTCGTAAAAAACAGGGACCCGCAAGGACCTGTACGTAAACAAACAAGGACCCGTGCGCAATTTGAAAAAACGCGGGGGGCCATCCTGCAAAGTGGAGGGGAAAAAAACCGGCAGGGACCTTTTTGCGAGAACCAGGGACTTGTACGTAATTTCGGGAAAATACGGGAAAAACGCTCGGCCGACCGTACGCAAAACCGGGCGACACGCGCCGGGCGCTCGCGTGGGCGGGGGCGACGTGGCTCGCTCGCGCTCCCGGAATCCCCCCATATGTAATATGGGTAAGATAAGAATTTTGGACACTTTTGATGCGTGTATCGTAAGAATTCCAAAGTAGCCTCTAAATCGGTGTAATTCCCGATCTAGCCCCCTCCCGACCGCACGACTCACCGACGAGCGACACGTGGATACCGTGCGGTCGCCGAGCGCACGACACGCGAGTCATACGGTCGGCGACCGCACGACTCGGCCGGCTACTGTAGCTCACCTAGTCGTGCGGTCGCCGACCGCACGACCACTCGAATGGTGTGGCGGCCGACCGCACGACTTGGTGTGCACTGTTTAGGGTTAGGGTTTATGGATTGGTGCTCCGTTTGCAAAAAATGAGGTATAAATTTTGTATTTTATTTGGATAAGGCGTATTTTAGTTGAAAAAAATTTAATTTATAAATGTTACGTATATTTACATGTAATTTATTTTGTTTGGATTCGGTAGCAAATTTATAATATAGTACATGAGATACAAAAAATGTTTCACGAAACTTTCCTTTGTACTGACCAGCCGTTCCTATCCTAGTCGTGCACATAAAATGTTTCATGAAATTTCTTGCAGTACAACAGGGTACCATGATCGCAAAATAATTTTGCGAATCGAAGATATTTTTACCATTCACTACGTGCAAAAAACACAAACCGATCAACAATTACACCGCAATATAATTTACCTCTTTAAGTAAGCGTTATTTAGGGCTCAATCGTCACTACAAAATTCTTCCGAAAATTAACCGTACTATAACAAGGCATGGCGATCGTACCGTTAGGAACGTATGAAAATATTTCGAAAAATATTAATCTAAAAAAAATATTACCTATACGTATCATGTACAATGCATAACGAATTGTCAAATTTTATTTCATAATTTTATGCATCTGCTATACTATATTATAAATTTGCAATCGATTCCAAACAAAATAAATTACATGTAAATATGCGTAATATTTATAAATTAAAAAAATTTCACGACTAAATAACCAAATAAAAATACAAAATTTATATCTCATTTTTTGCAAACGGGAGCAGTCAATCCATAAACCCTAACCTTAAACAGTGCACACCAAGTCGTGCGGTCGGCCGCCGCACCATTCGAGTGAGCTACAGTAGCCGGCCAAGTCGTGCGGTCGCCGACCGCATGACTCGCATGTCGTGCGCTCGGCGACCGCACAGTATCCACGTGTCGCTCGTCGGTGAGTCGTGCGGTCGGGAGGGGGCTAGATCGAGAATTACATTGATTTAGAAGCTACTTTTGGAATTCTTATGGTATACAGTATTAAAAGTGTCCAAAATTCAAGATAAGATACGCGTACGGCAAGAGGCAACACTTTTTCCTTCTTTCCCCTTGGGCTGCGTGCTGCTTTTGATTAAAGTGGCTGGCTTTGGCTTCTCCTGTGTGCCGAAGGCCAGCAGGTGCTGCTGCCTTTTTGCTACGCCGAAGAGCTACTGCACAGACCTAGAAGCAAAAGCTTGATCTCGCTTCAATGCTGATATCACGTTCTGACCGACGGACGAAGCCGACCGAGCGAACGCCTCAGACGCACGGTGATCGAAGAGATGACACCGACGTGTTGGCTCTGGATGACTTCCGCGTCGCGCACGAGCTCTGAAAACTCCGGATCGAAGTCGCCACAGCTCCGCTGCTGCTTCGCGCACGGACCGAGGAAAGTAGACGAAGCCGACGACGCTGGCTCTCTCGGCGATGCACGTGATCGGCGGAAAGCCCGATAAGCCGACGTACGAAGTTTCGATCTGGCAAGCTGCGCCCAAGGCAACTGAAAACGCGAAACAAGATGCGCCGCCGCCAGATTTTTTTAAAATTAACTTATGATTTTATTTCTAAATCATAGTGATTATAAAATGTCTTTCTGATATTTCTAAACCTTAGTATAAAATTAATATCTTCAAAAATTACAGAATTAGCCTCTAACTTCATATCTATTTATAGTCTAGAACCTAGAATCTAGGTTTATCCTAAGCCTAGAGTTTTAATCTAATTCCAACAACTAAGGAAATCAAAACCCTTCAAAACACGGATTGTTTAAAATTCTAACTTTTCAAATTTTCTTGTATTGTTCAAACTCGTCACGTGTCGAAGCCTATAAGACCGTACCTCGCGTAGCTTCTCCACGCGCCATCTATTTTTGATCTTCACGTGTTCAAACATGAGTCTGATCATCTCATGACATCCTTGACTAGGGGTGGACAAAAAGCTCGTGGCTCGCGGCTCGGCTCGACTTGATACAGGCTCGGCTTGGCTCGGCTCAGCTCGTGGAATTTTCGAGCCGAGCCGAGTCAGCAGTTGAGCTCGGTTTGTTTAACGAGCCGAGCCGAGCTGGCTCGCGAGCCGCTCGGCTGGCTCGGTTGGCTCGGTCAGCTGGCTCGACGCGTGGCCCACATCCGATTCTCAACGCTCGGCCCATCCCATTCCCATCTATCTCTCGCCGGTCGCCTTGGTCTTCAATCTTCGCACCGAGCCACCAACACAATCGCCTCGCGGCCCTCGTCTCCGTCCATCCCGAGAAATCCCCAGCGTTCGCCTCGACGACATCGACGTCCACCCCGCCGCCGCCGACATACCGCTCCCGCGCCGCCACTACAAGACCTCCTCCTCCCACTCTCGCCCACCTCGCCGCGCCCACCCGGAGGACAGCCTCGACCCCGCCGCCGCCCACCGCCGCGGTCCCAACTCCGCTCAACGCCGCGCGCGCACCGCCTGGATCCCGACGCCCTCTGGCGCCGACGGCTACGAGGGTGAAGAGGAGCACTACTACGATGATGCGGACCAGTCCGACTCCGCCGCCGCCGCGAAGGCTAGGGTTTCGGGAAGCCTCGAGGCCAGCGGTGACGAGTCGGACGACATGGCGGACTGGGGCCTCCCAAATGGCCTTTTGTTGTGGAGATTTGAGTGTACTGTTTTTGTTCTACCATGCTAGCAAAATAATCATTGTACATACTATTGTGAGATGCAAACATCATCTCGCCTCCCATAGTTTGCTTCGATCTGGATCTGGTATTAACGAGCCTAACGAGCCTAACGAGCCGAGCCCGAGCTTTTTATCGAACCGAGCCGAGCCAGTTTTTTAGCTCGTTAGTCTAACGAGTCGAGCCGCTTCTTTAACGAGCCTTACCAAGCCGAGCCGAGCCGAGCTGGCTTGATATCCACCCCTATCCTTGACCATCTGAATCTCGGATCTCCTAATCCTAATCCCGGTTCACCTCGTCTTCGACCACGATCGTCTTCATGCTTAATCTGCACAAGTAAAGACCAAAGAACGTTTTTCCGGTACAAGTCCTCTCCAAACCAATATCAGTCTATACACACACGACACAATACAAGTAATTTCATAACTTGTCAATTATTCATCTCCAAAAATCATAGATCTAATCATATAGTCATTTATATACAGTAGCAGTGGACCAGAACAGACACAGCCACAACATATCATCTTGAATGCAGCGCGATTCACAACAAATGCTAAACAGGAGACATCTGCTCAGCCTATAATAAACTAACAAATAATTGCAGGCACCAAAAAGGAGTAACACAACGCTTAGACCATAATGAGATAGATCGCAGAAAACTAGGCTGGCCGTGGTCGTGCACCAAATCAATCAGGGCAAGCTTAATCGAGTTAAGATTTCCTAAACCGTCCTCACAAGATCTAGCGAATGGAGCACACTATTAAGGTGGTGATTATTTTGGCTTATTTTTGGTGGCTTATGGCTGAAAAACACTCAGTATTAATGAAAAAATCATTGTGGTGACAGAGGCTTATTTAACATAATTAAATTTTAAAAAATTAAAAAATATAAAAAATATGTTAGCCCATCACAAACAACGCAAACGAATACGGAAAAAAAAAGAACCGGCAAAAAAGCTAAAAAAAACCAAAAGTTCAGAAAAAGACGAAATTATGAATAGTGAAAAATAAACCAGAAGCCAGAAGCTTAAGCCGAAACGAGTGGGGCCTAACAATATCATCGCACAGAGAACAAGAATGAGCTTTTTTTTGAGTGACTTATGGCTGACTGAAAAAACATTGTAACTGATAGAGACTTATTTAATATAATTAAAATTAAAAAAAATTAAAAATAGAAAAAACATGTTAGCCCATCACATATAATGCAAACAAATACAAAAAAAAGAACAGACAAAAAAGCTCAAAAAAACCAAAAATATAAAAAAGACGAAATTTATGAATAGTGCAAAATAAACCAGAAGCCAGAAGCTCAAACTGAAACGAGC
Source organism: Bonia amplexicaulis (assembly GCA_036346245.1). Lineage (NCBI taxonomy): Eukaryota > Viridiplantae > Streptophyta > Magnoliopsida > Poales > Poaceae > Bonia > Bonia amplexicaulis. The sequence goes on along the minus strand of CM070735.1, from coordinate 21,063,080 downwards.
GGGACCACATATATAGCAATCTGAGATTCTGCACATATGGAGACGAGTTTCAAACCCCACTCACCATTGATCCAAACCCAACGACACAAGAGCAAAGCACGGCTCGCCTCCTTGGTTCGAGCTATGGTGAGCTGGTCTCGGACCAAATGGGCCGAGCGGTGTGGAGTAGAGCCAACGTTAAATGGGCCCAAGTTAGGTCGAGGAAAGCCCAAGCCCAGATTGGGATTTCTCTCATGGGGAAAAACAAAAGAACAGCCCTCGTTGCAGGTGGGCGGCGTTTGGTTCACAAATGCTAGTGGTAACGTAATGGGGATGAGATTACAGGGGAATTTGGTGGTGTAATGGGTGATCACATAATTTGTTTGGTTAGACTAAGCAATGGTTTTGGAAAACGTTACCGCGTTTGGTTGAGAACAGTTGTAACACACCAATCTACTTATGGATAGATATATTTACTATTTGAGAGAGGGAGTTCGTGGTGATGGTTTATCTGACCTTCTCAACTCTTCTTTGTACCTCTAAAAATTCTAACAAAAACAGAAAAATAATCTAAAAACAAATTCTAGCACCTTACAGACTCTAAAATCAGAGTTCTATCGGGTGTATGGTAGAGCTAGAGACACGACACGACAAAGCATGGAGGCATAGCCGATGGTGTGGGCCGGGCAGGCCAATCTCAACAATATCGACTTAACATAATGAGATAATATGATTTTTTATCCTAGCAAAACACGGGCATTAAGCCAGTGTGATACAACCAGTAACAAAAAAATTGACGGATCAACAAAAAAAAACCTCCTTAAAAAAACAACCATTGCTCTATTGATTAACCGAATAATTTAAATCAAATAAACGCGATGATCTAGCAGCGAATCAACAACTCACAAGAACCATATCAATGTGTAGTTCTAACCAATCAAGCTGACAAATTCAAACAACAACCAAAACTGAAATTTCTGTCTCGTAGCCTCGGATCGACCAGTGCAAGTTCGAGCAAGAAATTAAGAAGAGATTGATCATGGAACACATGATCACAAGGAATTTCTTTTGTAAATAATCTATATTTTATTCAAAATAACAGAAATATAACCGCGTATCGCCCAACGGTCACGCGACGCGCAAGTAATACATAGGCCGTTGAGCGATATAATTGCAGTCGTCGAGCCGTCAGGCGACTGCAAATCCAGTCGTCCAACCTTTCGGCGATTGGAGGCGTAGGCCGCGCGGCCGAGCACCTGACATTTCTTCCGCCCATGCCTCGCGGTGAAGAGAAGGCAGAAGGGAAAGAGAGAAGAGAAGAGGTGAGGGAAAAAAAGAGAGGAGAGGAGAAGGAGAGGGAGGAGAGGAGAGGGAGAGGGAGAGGAAGAAGGAGAGGTTCCGCTACTTTCGTTAAGTAAATTTTTTATATGTTGTAGTCAATATTTTTTGTATGAAGTAAATAGTTTATTTAGTGTATAATTAGTATCCGTAGAAAATAATAGCAGTAGAAAATAATAATACAACTTTGGTATAGAAATTTTAGTCCATGTAGTTGTAGAAAATTTAGTGAATATAATTGTAGAAAATTAGCATGCGTACAAAATTATAGTTGTAGAAAATTTAGTCAATGTAATGTACAAATTAAGCATCCGTAGAAATTTATAGTTATTCAAAATTCAGTCAATACTTTTGTACGAATTAAATAGTTTGCTTTGTACAAAACAATAATACGTAACATTTATAATTAATTACATATGAATGTAATGTTATTAGTGCATTGAAAAATCATGTGTACCGTTATAACTGGTATATTGGCATTTAAATCAATATGTCATGTAAATTGTAGAAATTCATTAGGAATTATTTACAGTAGGAGAGAGCTCGAGCAGCAAGACAAGAGCGGCGTCGGTGCACGATCTGTCGATAGAGAGTTAATGCTATGAAAGTAGTGTAGTTGGTTATGATAGGCGAACGGTCGTTGAAATGTAAATTACAGTACATCAGTACTTCTATAATGTGCGATGCGATTTGACTAGTTGCAACATTAAAAATATATATAGGCAGACATTAGTAATACCGATACCCACTACATTGAAAGTGCATTATGGTGTCGGCACCGTTCATGAAGGTCCGAACGGTGTTGACTTGAGCGGTTTTGTGCAAGCCACTCTGGTACACCCGGACGGCTAGAATACTCGAATCGTAGATGCGATGCACTGGCTCACCCGCAATTTCTCCTTGAACCCTAAGGTGTGCATCGTCGTCATACAAGGGCTTTGAAACCGGTCTCCCATGGACATTAGATAGAAGTTGAGAATATTGTGCGCACTGTTACGTGGAAGGGGTTTGTGCAAGGGTGCCGACACCGTGGATACGAGTGCATGATGGTTGTGCAATCATACCCAATAGAAGTTGTACAAGGTCGTGCCAACGGTTATCATTCGGGAGGTGCGAGCAGCTCGGGCGTCCATCATGTTAGTCAAAAGAAGGAAGTTGCTCGTGATGAGGCCGATGTGATATATGAAGGAGAGGAAGAATGGTCACGGCATAGTGAGGCTACAAGACAAGCTGATAAGGAGTATATAGTGTATCAAATGCCGAGTGATGACAGGATGGCTTCTATTGTTTGTTGATCGTTGCTGATGAGGAATACAAGACCGTGATCGTTGCTTCGGATCCCTCATCTGATTGTTTGTAAACATCAAGATTGCAGTTCCTGCTTTCCCAGCTTGACCAGTGTGTCCAGAACGATGAACAAAAGTCTATGGATCATTTGGTAACTCATAATAGATAATCTGCATAAAATAAAAACCTTTTATTAATTGAGCATGTATGCCTACAGTTTAAAGTGCGTCTCAAATAGCATAATGCTGAAATGCACTTAATAAGTTAACAGAAAGTGATAAGAAACATTAACATGTGAAAGATTGACCCAACAGACCAGATGGAGACGTTATAACACGTATCAAGCTAGATGATATATTGTAAAACCCAAAGGTGCGATTGCGGCAGTGGTGAAGCGGTTGCTAAGTCCTAGAACCCAACAACAACAAGCGATCTCCCCTCTCCTTCCTGACTTTCCCCTCATATTCCCTTTGAAAGAGCTGCAATAAGAAGCATGTCAACAATTGGTGGAGAAGTACTGCAAAGTTGACAGAGTCAGTGCAAAACTTATCAAATTAGCGTGTCATTTGTGCAATAGAGAAGGAAGGAGGAGGAGAAAGGAAAGGGTGCCTGAGGAGAATGACAAGGAAGAAGAAAAAGAACAAGTACCTTATATATGGGCATGCCGGCGTCAGAGGGGGATCCCGTCCGAATCTGAGGTGAGGAGAGAGAGAGATGTAAGGGAGATGAGGATGACGACAAGCTCAGAGGGAGATAGAAAGGGGAGGGAGAGAATGAGAGAGGGGTGAATCCAGTGGCGGTGAGGGGGGGGGGAGATTGTAACTTAAGGTGAAAGTGGAGAGGAGGGGCAGTTAAATCACGAGATAAGAGCGAAGTGCCATTAGATAGATGGTCAAGATTTTATCGTTTAGAATGGACTGCTAAGAAGAGAGGAGGGAGAATGCACCGACGACCACCAACTTATATTTTTAAGCAGTAGACACTACTACAGAAAGCCTAATAGTAGACGGTAAATCACAGACGGTTTGACAAAACCGTTTGTGACTGACACTAACACAGACGGTTTTAATTTGGACACCGTCTGTGTTGATGGCGTCGGAGAATGACAGACGGTTCTTACCGTTGAACCGTCTGTGATAATCTGGAATTATGACAGACAATTTTTTTTATTAAAAACCGTCTGTGATAAGATAATTATCCTGCATCGCTTGTTTTAAAACCGCTCGTGATGATCTCAGAATTATCACAGATGGTGTTTAATAAAAAACCGTCTGTGATAATGGCGCTAGACATTTATTACGCTGCTTAGAACTGCATCTGTCTTCATTTCGATCTAGATCTAGCCGGTGCTATACTCTTTCGCTCAGGAGGCAAGCTAGGCGATTTCACGCCAATTAATTTGGTAGGAGGAGGCAGAGATTGAGCTTTGAAGATTCATACTTTCCTGCTCTAGATATGGTTAGTAATAAAATTTATTTTTCTTTGCATTACAATTTAGATCTAATGAGTAATTGGTGAGTGCGTTATTAAAGATGGTTTGCAAAATTGTTGGTTATATAATAGCTGTTGTGTTTATAATATGAATTAAGTTAGCAAAGCCTGAATGCATGTGGTATATATGTAGTAATAATTAATTAATTTATTTTTTAATACTAAGTTGTTATATATATACATAACGTGGGACCGAAGTCGGATGTATGCATGAACAGTGTGAGTGAAGAGTACATTAATGGCGTGTCTGCTTTTACAAGAGCTGCCGAGGAGGATATGCTGAATAAGGGGATGAAATATATGTACTGTCCATGCACTGACTGCGAGAATTTAAAGATGTTTAAGAGTTATACAGAGGGCAAATTGAAGCGCACTTGATTCGGAGGGGGTTTCAAAAAGGGTTATACGTGTTGGACCAGTCATGGCGAAGTCAATGATCATATGCTGCTGGATGACATCGCCGGTGAAGTGAATGATATGCCACCGGATGACACCGCCGATGAAGTGAATGACATGCCGCCGGATGATGTCGATTGTGGTTCGGATTCGGATAGGTTGCACGATGACAATCTGGATCAGATGCTTCGCGATGTAGAAGAAAAGTATGATGAGAGAGAGTATGTTAAATTTTGGGGCTTGATGGAGGACTCGGAGAAACCTTTGTTCATGTACTGCAGGTCAAAGTACACGAGGTTGTCGGCCATGCTTGAACTGTTAAAATTGAAGGCAAGCTATGGTTGGTCCGACAAAAGTTTCACGGTGCTGCTAGGTATTTTAGCGGACATGCTTCCGGAGGGAAATGAGTTGCCTAAAACCACGTATAAAGACAAGAAGATTCTTTGTCCGTTAGGAATGGAAGTAGAAAGAATACATGCATGTCCGAACGACTGTATCCTGTACCGTAAAGAGTATGCAAACATGCATGTATGTCCGGTGTGCAACGCATCCCGATACAAACGTAACAATCAATCCGATGACGGCGAGGGAATAGAGGGGAAGAAATGACCTCCTGCTAAGGTGGCATGTTATTTTCCAATAATTCTCCATTTGAAAAGGTTTTTTGCAAATCTAAGGAGGCAAAACTGCTGCGTTGGCACTCGGAGGGGCGTAAGAAGGATGGAATGCTAAGACACCTTGCTGATTCCGCCCAATGGAGAAACATCGATAGGAGTTTTGCAGACTTCGGTGTAGAACCAAGGAATATAAGGTTCGGACTGAGTACAGATGAAATGAATCCTTTCAGTAGCATGAGCAGTCAACATAGCACATGGCCCGTGACTCTCTGCATCTATAACTTTCCTCCTTGGTTGTGTATGAAGCGAAAGTATATTTTGCTGTTGATACTTATCCAAGGGCCAAAGTAACCTAGGAATGATATCGATGTGTACCTAGCACCGCTGGTGGAAGATCTAAAAGTATTGTGGAATGAAGGGGTACAAGTATGTGATGCATACAAACGAGAGAACTTCACTTTGCGCTCCTTATTGTTCTGCACCATAAATGATTATCCTGCCCTTGCTAACCTATCGGGCCAGAGTACAAAAGGTGCCAAAGCTTGTACTCACTATTTAGATGGTACGGAGAGTGTGTGGCTGAAACACTCATATAAAACCGTCTATATGTGTCACCGCCGGTTCCTTCGGAGGGCTCACTCATACCGCAAGATGAAGAAACAATTTGACGGAGAGAAGGAAGACGGTTCAGCTCCAAGACATTTAAGGGGAAAAGAGGTTTATAATATGGTTAAAGATTTAGATGTTGTCCTCGGAAAGGGACGTAAATTGAGGGCTCATGAGAAGAACATCTAGGAGAAGAGATCAATATTTTAGGACTTACCTTATTGGGAGTACCTAGATGTTCGACACTGCATCGACGTCGTGCACGTAGAAAAGAATGTATATGACAGCTTGATTGGTCTCTTACTGAACATTCGTGATAAAACAAAGGACGACGTCAACGCACGACTTGACTTGGCTGATATGGACATCATGCCTGAGTTAGCACCGACATGCATTGATAATGGACGAACGTACCTTCCCCCTACGTGTTACAGTTTGTCCAAGGCCGAGAAAACAAAACTGTGCTAGTGCTTGCATGGTGTCAAAGTTCCGTCTGGTTACTCCGGCAACGTGAAGAAACTTGTTTCGATGCAAGATTTGAAGTTAAATGGCATGAAGTCTCATGATTGTCATGTGCTGATGACACAGATGCTCCCTATTGCAATTAGAAATATTTTGCCGATCAGAGTCCGAGAGACAATTATGAGGCTATGTTATTTTTTTAACACAATTGCTCATAAGGTCATCGATCCTAAAGGACTAGATGCTCTGCAGGATGAGGTGGTGATGACTCTTTGTCATCTTGAAATGTATTTCCCTCCTTCGTTTTTTGATATCATGGTCTATCTCATTGTTCACCTTGTGTGGGAGATAAAAATGTGAGGGCACGTATTCCTACGTAGCATGTACCCATTTGAGAGGTTCATGGGAATTCTCAAGTCCTACGTACGAAATCGATGTCGTAGGAGGCGACATCGTCGAAGGTTATGCAAGTGAAGATGTCATTGAGTTTTGTGTCGATTATATGGCTCAGATTCAACCGATAGGTGTGCCTCAATCTCATCATGAGGGGAGGCTGAAGGGTATCGGAACTATCGAAAGGAAAGCAATCACTCCAGATATGGACGCGTATACTCAAGCCCATTTCATAGTCTTACAACACATGACTGAAGTGACGCCTTATGTTGACCAGCACAAGGATGTGCTTCGACAATAGAATCCGGAGCGGCCGGATGTTTGGATCATGAGGCAACACAACAGTCGATTCAACCAATAGTTGAAGGACCAAATCGCTAGGAGCTCGCCAAGTGAGATGTTGACATTGTGGCAAAAGGGCTAATATTTATAGTTGTGACATGTCAAGGATATGATATAAATGGGTACACATTCTATACACAGGCTCAGGATGTAAAGAGCACTAACCAGAACAGCGGTGTCTTCATAGATGCGTTCAATACCGATGAGTTGAGAAACTCATACTATGGGTTCATAGAAGAGATTTGGGAGCTCGACTACGTGGTTTTCAAGATCCCCTTATTTCGGTGTCGTTGGGTGCATCTCCCACAGGTGAAGGTTGACAAGTACGGTGTCACTACCGTGGACCTCCAACGTGTCGGGTACAAAGACGAACCATTCATACTCACCAACCAAGTTGTTCAAATTTTCTATGTAACCGACCAGGCAAATAAGAAACGCCATATAGTTCTTCATGGAAAAATGAGAATTGTCGGAGTAGAGAATGTAGTGGACGAGAAAGAATACAATCAATTTGATGAGTTACCTCGTTTTAAAAATGGCATAAGGGTCGACGATGAACAACGTGACGAAACTAGTTACATACGCATTGATCATTACGAAGGGCTAATTTTTAAAGGAAATAAGCAAGTGGAATGAGAATGTGCGACATATATGTGGCCATTTCCATTTATATATATAACAATGCATGAAGGGCTAATTTATGTATATAACAATGCATGTATGTGATGTACATGTGAAAATGTGTGATATATAAGTGAATTTTGAGAATGAGTCATACAAATGCATCTCTATGTTCATTGGGCTGTTATAAAGAAATATACCTAACTGTTGTCTTATTGAATGCTGGTTGGTGTTTGAATGCTGGTTGGTGTTTGAAGGCTTATCACAAACAGTTCTAAGTTTATAACCGTCTGTGATAATCCTTTGTATATAACCCCCGCTAAGGTTTTGCGCGTACAAGTTATTAGACTTAGTCGCTCTCCCAAAGTCCCGATCGAGCCCGTCGCTGGCCGCCTCCATCGAGCCCCTCGCCCCTCGCCGCCGCCCCCCAGAGCCCCTTGCCGGCCGCCTCCGTCGAGCCCGACCCTCGCCGGTCGCCGTCCCAGAGCCCTTTGATGGCCGCCTCCGTTGAGCGCCTGACCCCTCGCCGGTCGCCGTCCCCCGAGTCCCTCGCCAGTCGCCGTCCCCCGAGTCCCTCACCGGCCGCCTCCGTCGAGCCCCTGAGCCCCTCGCCGGCTATTTCATACATGGTACTATCTCATATCCGCTATTTCAGTCCATTTGTTACTGTTATATGAAGCTCTATGTTATTATGGTACTGTTTTATGAAGCTCTGTGTTATTATGGTACTGTTTTATGAAGCTCTCGTAGGAGATAGAAATATTATGGTACTGTTCTATGAAGCTCTATGTTATTAGTTTACGAAGTGTACATGTTCCGTAGCTCTATTTTATCCCTAGCTTAGGTTGCGGCCGAGTAATAGATGTAAATTGCAATTTAATTGGAGTTGTAGATATGCTCATTTTTTGTTCATGCGGCTTGGCTTTTACGCTGACGACTAAGCTGTGTAAATATATGGACAGCAGGAGTGTGTATGTGCTTTCAGACTAAGCTGTGTAAATATGTATATATTGCCCATTAGCATGTACTCTAGCTAGTACGTATCTTTTCTTACGCACTTTCTTATCTTATGGTATTCTAGGATTGGAATTAAATTTAAGTATGTGCTTATACCGCACTATTTACGTATATGCTACATTGTGCTTACTTTTCATATATGCGAAGGCCAACATGTCATCTTCAACATCATCGCCGGATGCATCCACTCCAAAATCAAAACGCCAAGGAAGAGGTTTATCGAAAAAGCCAGAGGGCGATTTACCATCATAAAGGTCGATGGATCTAGGACCCCTCTCCTTCCTCGCCGAGAAGTACACGCATTTCGAACAATGATCGGAATAGTTGCACGAGAACGAATTGAGATCACATTCGATTCATGGAAGAGCATGCCTGAGACACGGAAACGTGAGCTGCTGACAGAAATTTTGGCATCGTTCGAGATCCCAGCAGAACACCAAGATGCCGTGTAACGACAAGCCTTGCTAGCGGCGTGCAAAGCATGGAAGAACTTTAAGAGCACGCTTGTCAAGAACTACGTGGAGAAAGATGAAACGTTGTTTCATAAATACCCATTCCCGGAACTACAATGGGAAGAGTTCAAGGCGATGAAGACAACCGAAGATTTCAAAAGTGCAACTGCGGCGCACAAGGCCCTCCAGGAGAAAAAAACACACCTCCACAGACTTAGCATAGCTGGGTATGCGGGTAAAATCCTGCAATGTTGAAGGGAGGACGAACAGGCAATCCTGCAGGACACCGCCTCGCCATTTGCCAATATCCCGAATGACTGCACTCAAAATTGGATTAGAGCAAGGTCATCTACAACGACATCGGGAGACGTCTCCTTTTGAAACCTGCAGACCAGCAAGTGTCTCAGCGCCTGGTAAGATATCGATCGAACTACGTAGCTTCTAATTACTTCACAACTTCGTAGGAAGTGAAATGACATGTTGTACTCTTGTAGGAAGCGTTGAGTGTTAAATCTTTCCAGGGATCATTCCAGGGAACGAGGGAGAACGATATACTCTCCGCGGCCCTAGGAAACAAGGAGCACATGGGTCGTACGAGAGGCATTGGACTTTACGTTCCTTGGAAACATGGTTTCCAAGATGACCCCGAATTGTATCGACGCAGGAAGAGAACCAAAGCCGAGCATGAGGCACGGCTACGAGAAGAGATCAAGGCATCTCTTAGAGTGGAGATGGATGAATATGTCAGAGATGAGATGTAGAGATTTAGAGAAAATCAGCAGGCCACCGCCGCCGCTCCTGTGCTAACTAGCCCGCCCAACCATCCGAGTAGTTGCACTCCAATCCTACGACGGAGAACGAGGCCAGATTTCATGTCGATGACATCTAGGTAATAATTATTATCTCTGGAATGCTCATCCGTTGATAGGCCTATTAATTGGAGTAGCTAATTTTGTATCGTTATGTAGGAGCCTACGAAGTGCAAGCTTCAAGTGAGATATGCCTCCGTTGCCTTGTGCGCTGCTTGGGGCCTGGCATATCCGTCTGCTCAAGGGATCATGGTGCACCGTCAAGCTTTAGCGCCAGGCTTCGGAAAAGTGTCAGTGGATGGTGTACACTCCAATTTCGAGGTCGTCCCGTTACCGAAGCCTTCCAACAACGAGCTCGTGACTCTAGGGCAAGCCATTGGAACCTTCATCTAGTGGCCCAAAAGCGATATCTGCCTGGAGGCTTCTTCACCGGTGGCAGATCAGCTACATGCACTGGTGCCATCTCTACAAGGGCAACCTGAACCAGATCTGTTACATGTACTGGTGCCATCTCTGCCACCGCTACCTGCACCGGTGTCATGTTCATGGGCTCTATTCCCGGTGCAGCAACTAACACCACCGGTGCTACCTTCAAAATCGACCTACAGCCGAGGCAGCAAGGGCAAAGCAAAGAAGACTGATGATGTTATCCCGTAACTGCCATTGGCCCGTAAATTCGTGCTTGGCGAGCCGTTGGTCGAGGTAACGCGCCTCCAAGCCCTACCAATTAGTTGCCTGCAATTGCACAAGTGGTATATGGAACAATCCAATATGCCAGCGGAAGAACGACGCTCAGGTATCACTGTCAAATTCGCGCCGGATCATTTAGAGCACAATATTCAAGACTGTGTCTTCGTGGTCACCTTCGAGGATTTATTTGATCTTCTCACGCTCAACGCTCTCGACGCCTCACTCATTCGATGCTGGACGTTGTAAGTGTGTACAATCACAGTCTCCGTTCATGTCATACCATAAATGTCATATATAATTTGTTGCTTTCGTGTGTATATATATAGACACATGGTGACTCAAGCTAGAAGTGACCAAATCATCGGTTGATTTCTTGGACCCACACTTGATCACCATGCATACCATCAACGAGGATATATCCTTCGTCGAGAGGTACATTGCATCAGCACTTGTGGCTTAACACGACAAGAAATACATACTTATGCCCTATAATCAGAAGTATCATTGGATTTTAATAGTAATTGTACCAAAATGGAACAAGACAATATACCTTGATTCCCTAAGTACGAATAAAAAGGACTACACAGTTGTCAGCCAAGTAATCGATAGGTAAGTACATTTTTCTCCATACATACCTATATTGTACCTTTTTTTCCTTTCGAATGACTAAGGTCAACTTTTTTGAATCACGTAGGGCATTCGCGATGTACGTTGCAAAGGCAGGTGTCTCCACGCAAGGGGCTAAAGGCCTGACACATGATCAAAAATTTAAGGTATTCGCTATTACACATTAATTAATCCTATGCAACAGTTGGTAGTAATACCTCTTGAATTAACACATTCCATTTTTTGCAGTGCCACCAGCAGCTGCCGAGCAACACGTGTGGATTCTACGTGTGCTACCATATAGACCTACTCCTCGATTCCTCGAGGATTACCAATTCTAAGGTTTGTCAATCTTCCTATAATTACTTCATACTTATCGGTTTATATATATATATATATATATATATATATATATATATATATATATATATATATATATATATATATATATACGCACATTGATAGTCCTATCGACGGGTTGCATCCATCCCGTCAAGCGCATTGAAACAACCCGACCTTTCACAAATTCGAGGAGAGTTGGCGTACTTTTTGGTGGTTAGCGTCATAAACTCAGATAGAGAGTTGCACAACACACAATGATTTTTTATTGCTCTAATCACTCCGGAATCGAGGTCTCGCGAAAGGAACAGATCCGTAATCAACGAACTTTGTCAGGCTGCACAAGCAATACTTGGATGGTTTGCCATCCAAGTATTGCTTGTGCAGCCTGACAAAGTTCGTTGATTACGGATCTGATCTTCATGCAGACCTCGATTCCGGAGTGATAGAGCAATAAAAAATGCAATGTTACCATCTAAGTGCAAATGCAACGTACATCTTTTGTAATTGTATATTTGTTAATGGATATTTTATTTCATTTCAAGTAATTGATTTGTGAATTGGATGTTTCATGTTTGTGAAATGAAGTGCGATGTGAATTGGATGTTTTATGTTTGTGAAATGAATTGAGATGTGAATTGGATGTTTTATGTTTGTGAAATGAATTGAGATGTGAATTGTATATGCACATGTTGATCTGCTTGTTTCAGATGACATGGCTAGCATTTTCTGAGGCTAGCCAATAAACAGAAATAGATTTAAGGATAGAAAAGAATATTATAGACGGTTTGTAAATAAAAACCGTCTGTGATATATAAATATTACAAACGGTTTGTAAGTATCACAGACGGTTTTTAACTAAAAACCGTCTGTGATATATGATAATCACAGACGATTTTTAACTCAGTTATCACAGATGGTTTTTAGTTAAAAACCGTCTGTGATATTTATATATCGCAGATGGTTTTTACTTACAAATCGTCTGTGATATTTACACCACAGACGGTTCGAAAACCGTCTGTGATAACCTTCTATTATCACTGACCTATAAATTCAGACGGTTCAGAAAACACGTTTCTGAACCGTCTGTAATACTGATTTCTGTAGTAGTGAGAGATACTTATTTATATACTATGGGATGACCTCCATAGTCTCACACATACACATTGACAATTTCCCATACCACACCTGAGGCTTCATCTCTCAGCACTATGCTTGTAAGAAATCCCCCTGATCCATAGAAATCGACTCAACCAACTCTTGATGCATGTACTCCCAGAAGCATACCTCCTGAATAGCTACCTCCCTACTTTTTAGGAGTTGTTCGTACGTTCTGGTCTCACTGAGCTACCTACTGCCAAGCAAGACTTCCACAATCTTTTCGTGTTGAAAGGATCGGGATCCTAGCATCGTACATGATCAAAATCCACAAACATTATTCCAAGGATCCTACGTTGGATCGGGATCGAAACGGTCCCACGGAGGTTGGTAAAAGATCAAGATCCAACCATGTTCTTGCTGACTTGGGAGTTGGGAGAGGGTCAACGCTGGTGACTCGTGTATTGTGCAGTGCGAGGAGTAGTACTGCATGGCATGAGACGGCATATATATTCCAGCACGCGGAATACTTGCTTTGATGGAATCAAATGTTAATCCCAGAAGCAAGCTAATTTAAGCTCTATCTTTTATCTGCCGGATTAATCGGTCTAATCGATCGATGATATCAGAGAGATGGAACCATGGGGTTAGATTAACCTCCCGTGCACGCCCTCCTCGTATTAAACCATCCTTCTTAGTCCCCATTACGTACGGCGAACAGCCATGAGACTTGGAGATTACTTGCCTGCACCACCTTACAGGTTCATGACATGTTCTTGATCCATGCAGAGAGATATACAGATTTTTTTTTCCATAAGTGGATGTCACCGTCAATCCGTTCTTGATAAACACATGCCCTCCATGACTCACTGAGTCAGTGATGCCTCATTGTCTGACGGTTTAATGCCTGAAAGAACAGGTAGAAACGTGTTCAGCCTCCGATTGGCTGTAACAGCAAGCCATGATGCAGGGAAAGTTCCTCTTCATGTTTCATAAATCCATTGACGTAGGAAGTCTTTAACGTCTTGCTACTGGCTAATTAAATGCAGCTGATATTGGCTGCCGCTTGTTCTTTTTCGATCGTCTCGTCCTCATCGTCTCCCAATTAAAGCACCATTTCTGTCACTTTTCCAGATGTTAATCTCTATTAAGTATATACTTTTTAGTGATGAAGGAGAGAGGTTTGGAGAAATTCGAACCGAATGGACTTTTCCTGTCCTTTTCGGCGTGTTGGAGGTGATAATTCTGGGGAGTGCATCAGATTAGTTATATGAGGTAGCCAGATTAAATTAATTGAGGCAGATCAAACTTCCCAGAAACATGTGAGGTATCTGTGAAGACTCAGATAGAATTATCCATCAAGTCTGCATTGTGTTGTGCTGTTGAAAGAAGCTAAAGGAAGTGTACAAGATATGCTAAGAGGAGACTCCTTGTGCAGCACTTCAAATTCAACTTACAGTTTTTTATTTAAATCTAACCTACCTGTGCCATGTGTTCACCTTTCTTTTGTGCAACAACCTCTCACCGATAAACATGATTGTGCTGGTTAAGTCAACACAGGATATACCTAGAACCATATCAAAGAGAGAAAACCAAAAGCTTTGACTTCATGTTGTTGAGTCAATAAAGAAAGAAATGAAATGATCAGTTTTATAAGTTATAGCCAGGAAAATTAAGAATGAGAAGCTAATGGGTGCGGTTTGGGGTACCCAAATCCGATCGGTTGACATGATTAAATTGTGGCAGCGACTAATGGCTCCATAAAAGGAGGACCATTTCATTCCTCTGCATATCCCCTCTCTGCCTCTCTCCCCCTCTCCTTTGCAAATCCTCTTCATTTTCTGATCATATCAAGGAAGGTAGGTAATATATGCATATATATCTCATGCCCGCACGCTTCTATATTTGTTTCATATTGTCTTTCTTCCCTTTCCTTGGTAGTTCTGTATCTGTTTAGCTCAATGATGAGAGGTGTTGTTTGTCAAGGGCTAATGACATAGGTGCTGTTCCTGTTTACCGGGTTAGATCAGTTGCTGTTGTTGTCATCTTGTGTAATCATGCTCTTTTTCTTGATTTGCAACAAGTTTCAGCACATTTTGTTTGGGTTGTTCTCTCAAATTTCAGTAACTATGAGCAAATTGGTCTATATCATGAGGCACTAGAGACCATGTTTCAGAACAGTCATGGGTGGCTCGCTTTTTCTCTAGTTCAAACAGCACGAACTAGTAGCAGTTAGAAGGAAATTGCGGTGCTTGTTGTAGTTTCTGTGATACAAGCTTGACAGTGCTGAAGCATCATGAACTGCATTACTTTTGTTTTCATGATAAGATCTGAGGCAACAACAATTGATCATTGGATTTGATAAACGGGGTGATAGGTCAATGAATTTATGATAACCGATTATGTTAAAAAATATCAATCAATACAATTAGCATTTAGCTTTCTTCAATCTGCTGCTGGTAGATTGCTTACATTTGCTCCTTTCTACGTGAACTATTGTAGTGTAAGAGGAAGAACAAAACAAAATGTTTTTTCAGAAGAAGAATTCAAAGAAAGTGAAGGATTCCAATGGATCGCAGAAGGGCAAAGATAGCCGTGGGAAGAATGACTTTTTCGATCGTGCCAAGGGAGGACTTGGTGCCCTTGCAGGAAGTCTCCAGTCAGCGAAGAATGGTAAGTCATTCCATTCTTCTTTAGCCAAAAATATGTTTACAATAATTCCGTCCAGCTTCAAACAAACCTGTTCTTCCTTTGAGTTCTCCAACCTCTCAAAGTATTTTTCATGACAGAAAGTAAGCGATAGCAATAGCATGCCAACTTTTGAACAACAAAAGGCAATATGAGTGGTTTGGATTTGAAATTTTGTTGATGAAATATGATATATTCATTTATGTGGATTTTAGATTTCAAGTTTAGATGCTTTGCTAGTTGCAAGACTGTCTTCATATATATCTCAAGGGGCTGACATTTTTGTTGCACACGTCCTGAGAAAGAAATGAAAATAGAACAGCTAATACACTTTTCTTCATGACGAGTAATAGGCATACTACATTTCAAAAACAGAAAGAATACTTGCTCTGAAAACGGCTCTGCATTTAGACCAGCACAAGGAAAATTCTGATGCCCGCATGAACTTGCCAGTTAAACGGTTAGAGATGACAGCAATACTTAATCAAAATAGAAGGTTTCAGAGTTGAAATGAATGAAGGGTTGTTCGTGCCTTGCATATTTCTTCCAAATTAGCTGTCCTAATTGCCAGCTGACCATGATGCACTTTTAATATTTTTCTGCTCCCTGACCTTTTGGAACCGATTGATAGACGCTGAAGACAGGGCAGAAAAGCTTCAAGAGGATGTGAAGGCAGGCATTGAAACGATCTTGCACAAGGGCTCAGGCATTCTTGAGAAAGTGAAAGAGGAGACTGGGAGTCATTCAGAGGCCAGCCCTTCAAGGGAACAAGGTAAAATTGCACTCAATTCAGAGTGGCTTCAAAGGAAAAGTTCTGCAACCTGCAAGATTTCACGAACTTTTTGCAAGTAATTGATGTGGTCCTAAGTTGATGCTCTACTTCAAAGAGAAAAATATGATTTATTAGTGGAGTTAAACTATCATCTTTCAATTAGATAATAAAAGTTATAAACTGAAACTGACTTTTAGGTCCACAAAGAAATATGCAGCACGTAATACATACTGAAGAATGGTTTTGCTTCAGTATGAGCAGTCATAACAAAGCTACAGTGTACAGCACAATGGGAAGATGAGCTCCGGTTTTGACAACTTCGGATATGATAAAAACCAGCAGAACATGGGATGTAGCTAATCTGTGAATCGATAGAAAATTTTCCTTATTAGGTGAGATATCCTTTTCAGATATGGCCCCTTTAAAGGAAATCGACAAGTCATGTAATTAATAAAAAATGATGAAACAGATGGTGACTACAGAAGTTAATTCCAGCCACAATCCTATGTTAGGTTGATTCAGATCATGAGAATGAACCATTAGCACATTTGCAATCAAAATATCACACACAACGTAAAAGAACACAAAGTGTTCTCTAATGATATGTAGATACATTCGACCCAGCGCAACAAACCATCAAATTCAAACTGAAATTTGACAAGGGCAAAGCGAAGTTGGAAATTTATCAAAAAATAAAATTATGTAAACAATATTTTCAGAATACTTTATTCTAATAATCACCTGAATGATTACTATTTTGACGGTCCAGCCACCAAATTGTGGTTTGTATTTGAGCATTTCATAGCTTGCAAGAGCTGCATTTTTTGCATTAGCTTTACTTCGAAGTAAAAGCACCTTTATGCACAATGATTCTATAGGATGTTGGGCATGTGTGATTGAGAATGTACCTGATATCATTTTCCAGCTTGTTTTTCTCCACAAAGGGCCATTCATAATCTGAAACCGTGAAAATTTCCAGACTAATATACAGCTGACCTCACTACCTCTCATATTCAGAAGATCATTGTGAGCTGAATACAGCGATTATCTGAATTTTTTTTTCTGAAAAGACAGTTACAGCTCAAGAACCATGTTCTTCTGTCCTTCTAGTTGGCCATGTGCCAGATGGTTGGTTGACCTTAATACACACGCGTATTGTGCAACCAAATCCTTAATTTAACCCAATTAATCCAACCAAGAAACCACAAACCAAATTCTAAATAACGCAGAATCCAACTGTTATGTCCTATATTCTTCTCTTCGGTACCATGGATCAAGCAAAACCAATAGAAAGAATAGAAAATAAAAACAAAGAAAAGCGGTGACACTCTGTATAACACAAAACCGCATCGTGCAAGCCATAATACAAAATCATCTTCGACCAACCACAATGAATGCCTGCAATTTACCGTTGTCTATTTAGCTGTCAATCTCGTGCACTGTCTGTCCAACCATGTATCATGTATGATGCTCCTGTAGTGTGTGTGCAGTATAAAAAGCATTAGCCTGATTTAATCCAGATCAAGGGGCTCCATTAGAGCCCTAACACAGACATCCAAACCCAATAACCCAGAATTATTCAGCTTCTTGTACACGTTTAAAGCTATGCGCCTTTTAGTTTTCTTCTGTTAAGCTTCCCCATTTATTGCAAGCTTCACTGTCCTCCAAATCTGCAGTTTTCAACTGGTAAAGGTCTCTTCTTTCTCTGTAGTTTGATTCAGCCAGTAAGTAAGGTGGGCAATTTTTGCTCTTGCAAGCTTGCGTCTCTTCCTTTCTTTGCTTTGTATGCATGATTTTGATGCATGTTTTTGTAAGGGGATTTGACAGTCTTCCTTATTCTTTAGAAGAACTTGGTCCTTTCCTTTCAAATTGATCAGTAATTGGATAATTCTTTCCCCTACTGTGTGTTCCTTACTGATGGTTCTCTAATTGGGATGCGCTGAGTACAGTGACTAGGGTTTTATTAGAAAAATTGGAGGAACTGTGACTAGTTAATGATTCTTGATCACACTAATTTGTTGTTGATTACAGTTTCTTGTTTTGGTTTTGCTGTGATATGCACTGTAAGGATTTCTGGTTTCTTAGTTTGTTTCCTACAATCGTATTCTTTACGGTGTTAGCACCAATGCCTGAGTTCCGCTCCAGGCACCCCCAAATTCAGCTCTTGTTTACCTCTTTCTTATGTTCCAGGAATATTCATACATCAAAAGTTGAGAGTTCGGATTTACCAAAACTGCTGTTCTTTAAGGATTTAACTCCTCTAGGTTCATATGCAAACTTTGTTATTTGCAATTTCTTTATTGTATGACAGACATCAAATCAATACATCATAGTTTATGTTCCCTTGGCATTTGTAATTAGAAACGAACAGTATCTTTTTATATCAGTTACCTGTTGGTTGTTATCTTAGAAGATGCAATTGACAAACTTGTTCCTGTGATGCCCCTGAATTAAAATGCTAAGTATAGGCTTTCTTTCCTTTCTCTCCGTTTTTTAACTACATTATTTTCCCTGAGAAGTGTTTTTGTCAATTTCGTAGAACAAGGAAAGAATGATATGGAAGCTTTCAGTTCAGTCCTCGACAAGGTGAAGAGCCACCCAGAAGTCATGGAAAAGGTCAAGGAAGAGGTTAAGAGCATCGCTGAGGTTTTACATCTGGGAAAACATGGTAAAAACTTTGGATCTAGCCTATCTCTAGGACTAGGAGAAACATAATTTATGACAATTACCTGGTTGCTGTATGACAAGCGGGCAATTCACCATCAAACAAGGAAGCATTGATTTTTCCAATCTCTGATTATAATCACAACCTGATTATAATGATTTTACAATTTGCATCATCCTTACTTTATACAGAATCCAAAGAGAAAGAACCTGAGGCTGAGGAGAAGGCAAAGGAAGGCGAGACAACACAGAACATCGATGAAAGTGCCTCTGCAAACAAGATCGAAGTTCCAAGCGTCACGAAGCAAGCTGTGGAAGAAATTCAGGCTGTCGTCGCAGCGGTGCAGCAGCAGCAGACAGCCAGAGCTGAAACTGAAATTCCAATTGAGGCTGCTCCTGAAACTTCAGCTGAAGGAGAAAAGCCTGAGGAAGCAAAACCAGAGGTTGAGAAAGATGACCCGACGAAGCGAATCGATTTCTTCGGGTTCTTCGCTATGCTGTTTGAGAGGTTCTGCTCCCCAGCTAACAAGAAGAAAGACTGAATGGTGTGGCAAGTCACCTGTGGATTTATTTTAGTTTGTGTTTGTTGAAATAGGTCGAGAATATCGTGATGATGAATAATTGATATTTATGTTACATTAAAATTTACGTTTGTTAAAATTTCGATCGATGTACTATGATAAATTGGAATCGCTAGAATACTCAGATTACACGGTCTGACCACTTTGTATTGGGCGGTATGACCGACAGGCTTCGACCACGGATGGTAGTCGGCGGTCTGATCGGTCTTGTGTTGGATGAGTCCGATCGGCAGACCGATCTGGACAGAACGACCGCGGCAAGTCGACCACGATAGGTTGACTACAACAGATTGACTACGGCTAAACAACCGCAGCAGAACAACCACGGCTTTTGACTATGCCTGGTCAATGATCGTAAGTTACAGTGAGCCGGTCGTAAGCTACAGTGAACAGGTCAAAGGACGTAAGATACATCAACCGGTCGGAGGTCGTAAGCTACAGTAACCGGTCGAAGGTCATAGGTATAGTGCTTGGTCGTAGCTACAATGCCTGGTCGGTGGTCGTAGCTACAGTGCTTGGTTGATGGTCGGTGCTACAGTGACTGATCGATGGTCGGTTGTTATAGGCTTCGAGTGCTATAATTCTTATGACTATCGAGTACCCCAAGTACTTGTAATCTTCAAGTACTCGTGTTGGGCCAGCGGTATGACCGGCGTGTGCATGGCGGTCAGACCGGTCTAACTGAGTGAAGAGAATTGTGCTAGAGAAAAAGTTCTTTGGTCTTTGCATGTGCATGTTGGGTGTAGAGACGGTCATGATCTGTGACAAGGAGGACCAGGACTAGGAGGGGGAAATCTAAGGTCCAGGTGGTCGAGGATGTCACGAGGTGGTTGGGCTCACTCTGGAGCACGTGGAGATTAAAGGTGGATGATGCGTGGAGAAGCTATGGGATGTACGGTCCTGGGGACTTCAACACGTAATGAGTTGGAAGGTGTATATAGCTAGAAGGTCTAGAGATTTTGGAAAACCTGTATTTGGAAGGGTTTTGGATCCCTTGATTTTCAGAATCGGATAGGATTTCATGTCTGTGTTGATGGACACGATTTGGGGCTCCATCGTATAAAAGCAGGAAGAGGTTAAATGTTAACCTAGGGGATTTTGGTGACTTTACGGCTTTTGAGAGAGACAACTTTTGGATTTTTGTGCTAGGGTTTGAGAGGTGCCGTGAGGGCACTTTGTAGCCACAGATCATGATTTAGAAATAAAGATCAGATCTATGCTAGAAAAGTTAGTCAGTGCCGGTGGCGTGTTTCCTAGGGGCCGTCTTCGACTCGTTTCGTTATGAGTACGTAGTGCATGGTGAATAGTGTTTCTCCGTCGACTTCACTTTCCTTGATTGTGCGCCATGTCATCCACTCAATTGCTGCCAATAGCATCGGCAGGGAGAGCAGATAAGAGCACGTCAACTCGAAGGCACTGATTTCTTGAAGGCATAGGTGATCGATAGGTTTTGCTCCCGTTGTCGAAGATTTCAAGTACGTGTAAACCGATTGAAGATCAAAGTATAAAGCGGTTGTAGTTTACGACTGATAAGGAGTTTTTGACAGCTGAGCGATCGAACACTAAGCGGTCGAAACCATTGTCAAAGTTTATGACTGGTAAAAGATTATGACAGCTGAGTAGTTGAGTGCTGAGCGGTCAAAACCTTCATCGAGCACTAAAAGATTCCAAAAAACGGAGACAATCAGTTACCCCACTTGATTGCTATATTCGGTCCTACATTGTTCTTGAAAACTGAATGGTGTGCATGGTGCTATGGATGGTGTACAGTTTGATGTTGTGTTCTCTCTTCAGAGTTGGCCTGCTTTTGGTTTTACCCTTAATGTCGATGGATGTATGGCAGAGAGTTTTACTTTGTGTAATTCCTGTTACCCTTGTCTACTTAGTTCTTGTCACATGCTGAGATCACTGTTTATGTACACTGTTAACGCTGATACTGTAGCAGACGTGTTTGGCATGATTAGATGAATTAGGATAGAGATATTAGATAGCTTACTATATTATAGATATATTTCATTTATTAGAGATGAGTTTTTTTAAAGATAGAAATTATTTCTTAGAGGTCAAAGTTGAGTTATCCCTATAAAAGAGCTTGCATATATATATATATATATCTATTATCAATCAAACAATGAAGATAAATTAATCTAGTCTCTTCATAAAGTTCTATCATTCTAGTTTAGAGTCAAATCTCTCATCCCATCAAACCGACACTGTCCGGCCTTTCACTACTACAAAAAACCATATTACAGATGGTTCAAAAACGTCATCACAGACGGTTTTCTGAACCGTCTGAATTTATGGGTCAATGATAATCGAAGGTTATCACAGACGGTTTTTGAACCGTCTGTGGTGTAAATATCATAGACGGTTTGTAACTAAAACCGCTCGTGATAGTGATAATCACGAGCGGTTTGTAAGTAAAATCGTCTGTGATAGGTGATAATCACATGCAGTTTTTAACTAAAAATCGTCTGTGATTATCAGCTATCACAGATGGTTTTTAGTTAAAAACTGTCTGTGTCACATACGGTTTTTACTTACAAACCCTCTGTGATTATCACCTATCATAGACGGTTTTTACTTACAAACCGTCTGTGATATTCTTTTCTACCCCTAAATCTATTTCTGTTTATTCGCTAGCCGTAGGAAATGCCCTCTGAAACAAGCAGATCAACATGTACATGTATACATACAATTCATATCTCAATTCATTTCACAAACATAAAACATCCAATTCACATCGCACTTCATTTCACAAACATAAAACATCCATTTCATAAATCAATTAATTGAAATAAAATAAAATATCCATTAACAAATACACAATTACAAAAAATCTACATTGCATTTGCACTTAGATGGTAACATTACATTTTTTATTGCTCTATCACTCGGAATCGGGTCTCATGAAAGAATGATCCATAATCAATGAACTTGTCAAGCTGCACAAGCAATACTTGGATGGTGCATGATTGCCATCCAAGTATTGCTTGTGCAGCCTGACAAGTTCGTTGATTATGGACTGTTCCTTTCGTGAGACCTCGATTCCAGAGTGATAAGAGCAATAAAAAATCATTGTACATTGTGGAACTCTCCATCTGAGTTTATGACTTTAGCCAGCAAAAAGTACGCGCACTCTCCTCGAATTTGTGAAAGGTCGGGCTGTTGCAATGCAGCTGACGGGATGGACGCAGCTTGTTGATAGGAATATCAATGTGCGTATATATATAACCTGATACGTACGAGGTTATTATGGAAAGATTAACAAACCTTAGAATTGGTGATCCTTAAGGAATCGAGGAGTGGTTTCATATGGTGGAAAACGTAGAATCCACACGTGTTGCCCGGCGACTGCTGGTGGCACTGCAAAAAATAGAATGTGTTAATTCAAGAGGCATTACTACCAATTGTTGCATAGGATTAATTAATGTGTAATAGCGAATACCTTAAATTTTCGAACATATGTCAGACCTTTGGCCCCTTGCGTCGAGACACCTGCCATTTCAACGTACATCGCGAACGCCCTACGTGATTCGAAAAAGTTGATCTTAGTCATTCGGAAGGAAAAAAAGAGTACAATATAGGTATGTATGGAGAAAATGTACTTATGTATCGATTACTTGGCTGACAACTGTGTAGTCCGTTTTTTTCTTACTTAGGGAATCAATGTATATTATCTTGTTCTATTTTGGTACAATTACTATTAAAATCCAACGAAAGTCCTAATTGTAGGGCATAAGTACATATTCTTTATCGCGGTAAGCCACCAGTACTGCTGCAA
Source organism: Bonia amplexicaulis (assembly GCA_036346245.1). NCBI lineage: Eukaryota > Viridiplantae > Streptophyta > Magnoliopsida > Poales > Poaceae > Bonia > Bonia amplexicaulis. The sequence goes on along the minus strand of CM070735.1, from coordinate 21,040,048 downwards.
TGTACCTCTGGACGAAGGTGTATTCTCGTTGATGGTATGCATGGAGACCAAGTGTGGGTCCAAGAAACCAACCGATGATTTGGATGATCTAGCTTCAGTCACCATGTGTCTATATATACACACACGAAAGCAACAAATTATATATGATATTTATCGGTATGACATGAACGGAGACTCTGATTGTACACACTTACAGAGTCCAGCATCGAATGACTGAGGCGTCGAGAGCGTTAAGCGTGAAAAGATCAAATAAATCCTCAACGGTCACCACGAAGACACAATCTTGAATATTGTGGTGTAAATGATCCGGCCCGAATTTGACAGTGATACCTGAGCGTCGTTCTCCCTTTGGCTTGTTGGACTGTTCCATATACCACAGGTGTAATTGAAGGCAACTAATTGGTAGGGTTTGGAGGCGCGTTACCGGGTCGACCAGCGGCTCGCCAAGCATGAATTTGCGGGCCAATGGCAGGTACGAGATATTATGATCAGTCTTGTTTGCTTGCCCTTGCTGCCCTTGCTGCCTCGGCTGTAGGTCGACTGTAAAGGTAGCACCGGTGGAAGTTGCTGCACCGGTAATAATGCCCGTGAACATGACACCGGTGCAGGTAGCGGTGGTAGAGATAGGCTTTGTGGAGATGGCACTAGTGCATGTAGCTGATCTGGTTCAGATTGCCCTTGTGGACCTATCATTGGTGAAGAAGCCTCCAGGCAGATGTCGCTTTTGGGCCACTGGATGAAGGGTCCAATGGCTTGCCCTAGAGTCACGAGCTTGTCGTTGGGGGGCTTCGGTAGTGGGACGACCTCGAAATTGGTGTGTACACCATCCACTGCCACTTTTCCAAAGCCTGGTGCTAAAGGTTCATGGTGCACCATGGCCCCTTGAGCAGACGGATATGCCAGGCACCAAGCAACACACAAGGAAACGGAGGCATATCTCACTTGGAGCTTGCACTTCGTAGGCTTCAGGATGTCGTCCACAGGAAATCTGGCCTCGCTTTCCCTTGTAGGATTGGACGCACAGCTAATCGGACGGTTGGGGGGCTGGCTAGCATAGGAGCGGCGGCGGCGGCGACCTGCTGATTTTCTTTTTTACATCTTTGCACCTCACCTCTGACGTAATCAACAAACTCCTCTCTAAGAGATGCTTTGATCTCCTGTCGTAGCCGTGCATCACGCTCGGCTTTGTTTCTCTTCCTAATCCGATACAATTCGGAGTTATCTGAGAAAACTTGCTTCCAAGGAACATAAAGCCCAAGGCCTCTCGTACGACCTAGGTGCTCCTTGTTTCCCAGTGCTGCAGAGAGTATATCTTTCTCCCTAGTTGACTGGAATGATCCCTGAGAAGATTCGACACTCAGTGTATCCTGCAAGAGTCCGACATATCATTTCACTTCATTCGAAGTTGTAGAGTAATTACAATATATGTAGTTCGATATCTTACCAGGCGGTGGGACATTTCCTGGTCTGCAGGGTTCCGGAAGGAGATGTCCCCCGACGTCGTGGTAGATGACCTCGCTCTAATCCAATTTCGAGCGCGCTCATCCGGGATCATGGCAAATGGCGGGCGGTGTCTGCAGATTGCCTATTCGCTTCTCCCGCCTCATCAAGGATTATACCCGCATACCCAGCTGTGCCGAGTCTGTGGGGGTGTGTGTTTTTTGCCTGGAGGGCCTTGTGCTCCACACTTACACTTCTGAAAGCTTCGGTCGTCTTCGTCGCCTTAAACTCTTCCTATTGTGGTTCCAGGAATGGGTAATTATCAAACGACGTTAGATACTTCTCCACATACTGCTTGACAAGCACACTCTTGAAGTTCTTCCATGCTTTACACGCCGCTAGCAAGGCATGTCGTTGCACAGAGTCGTGGTGTTCTTTTGGGATCTCGAATGATGCAGACAACAACGTTAAATCGGCCCTCAGGCTTTTTCGATAGTCCTCTTCCTTTGCGTGTTGATTTTGGAGCGAACGCATCCGGCGATGATGTTGAAGAATGAGCGGATGACATGTTGGCTTTCTCATATATGAAAAGTAAGCACAATGTGTATATATATATATATATATATATATATATATATATATATATATATTCAAGTATACATATACATATACATAACAAGAAGGTTTAACAACAATAAGATTTATGACACAACAACAATATATGTATACATATATTCAAGTATACATATACAAATCTATGTTCATTAGCAACATATATATACATATACATAACAGTAAGATTTAACAAAAATAAGATTTATGAAACAACAACAATATATGTATACATATATTCAAGTATACATGTACATATTGATGGCCATTACTTACAAATGGACACCTCAACTGCATCTAAATAACCGAAATTGAAGATGGACTCACCGAGGGGATTCTGGAGATGTTAGAGGAGCTCGAGCGTGGACGGAGGCGGCCAACAGACTCGAGCGTCGACGGAGGCGGACGGCGACAGGCTCGGGGGGACGGAGGCGGCCGACGACGGGCCCGAGGGAGGAGGAGGGCGATGGGCTCGGGGGACGGCGACGGTCTCGGGGGCTCGACGGGCTCGGGGGACGGCGATGGCGACGGGCTTGGGGATGGAGGCGGCCGGTGACGGGCTCGACGGAGGCGGCCAACGACGAGCTCGGGGGCCGGAGGCGGCCAGTGATGGGCTCTGGGGACGGCGGCGACGACGGGCTCGGTTGGTATTGCTAATAACTGCAGTGTACGCTTAAAACCCTAGCGGGGGGTTATATATAAAGGCTTATTACAGACGGTTCTACTTAAGCACCGTCTGTGATAATAAATATCACAGACGGTTCTAAACTAAGAACCGTTTGTGATAAGCCTTTGCCCCCGGCTGTAGTTATTAATATAACTACACCAACCAGCATTCAATAAGACCTCACATAGTATTTCTTTACAACAGCCCAATGAACATAGAGATACATTTGTATGACTCATTCTCAAAATTTACCTATATATTATACATTTTCACATATACATAAATGCAAATTCACAAATACATCATACACATGCATTGTTGTATACATAAATGCCAATTCACATATACATCACATACATGCATTTCCTTTAAAAATTAGCCCTTCATGATGATCAATGCGTACGTAACTAGTTTCGTCACGTTGTTCGTCGTCGACCCTTATGCCATTTCCAAAAGGAGGTAACTCATCAAATTGATTGTATTCTTCCCCGTCCACTACATTCTCTACTCCGACAATTCTTCTTTTTCCATGAAGAACTACATGGCATTTCTTATTTACCCGGTCGGTTACATAGAAAACTTGAACAACTTGGTTGGCGAGTACGAATGGTTCGTCTTTGTACTCGACATATTGGAGGTCCACGGTAGTGACACCGTACTTATCAACCTTCACTTGTGGGAAATGTACCCAATGGTAGCGAAATAAGGGGATCTTGAAAACCACATAGTTGAGCTCTCAAATCTCTTCTATGAACCCATAGTACGAGTTTCTCAACCCATCGGTACTGAACGCATCTATGCGGACACCACTGTTCTGGTTAGTGCTCTTTACATCCTAAGCCTGTGTATAGAATGTGTACCCATTTATTTCATATCCTTGCCATGTCACAACTGTAAATATTGGCCCTTTTACCAACCATGTCAGCATCTCACTTGACGAGCTCCTAGCGATTTGCTCCTTCAACCATTGGTTGAACCGATTGTTGTGTTGTCTCATGATCCAAACATACTTGTGCTGGTCGATGGGGCCACTTCAATCATGTGTTGCAAGACCGTGAAATAGGCTTGAGCATAAGCGTCCACATCTGGAGTGATTGCTTTCTTTTTGATAGTTCCGATACCCTTGAGCCTCCCCTCATGACGAGATTGAGGCACACCTATCGGTTGAATCTGAGCCATATAATCGACACAAAACTCAATGACCTCTTCGCTTGCATAACCGCGTATCGGGATGCGTTGCACACCAGACAGACATGCATGCTTGCATACTCTTTACGGTAGAGGTTACAGTCGTTTGGACATGCATGTATTCTTTCTATTTCCATTCCCAATGGACAAAGAACCTTCTTGGCTTTATACGTGGTTTTAGGCAACCCATTTCCCTCTGGAAGCATGTCCGCTAAAAGACCTAGCAGCGCCGTGAAACTCTTGTCGGACCAACTATTGCTTGCCTTCAATTTCAACTGTTCAAGCACAGCTAACAACTTCGTGTACTTTGACCTGCAACACGTGAACAAAGGTTTCTCTGAGTCCTCCATCAAGCCTTGGAATTTAATATACTCTCTCTTATCATAGTTCTTTTCTACATCACGAAGCATCTGATTCAGATTGTCATCGTGCAGCCTATCCGAATCCGAACCACAATTATCATCTGGCGGCATATCATTGACTTCACCGGCGATGTCATCCGGCGGCATACCATTGACTTCACTGGTGATGTCATCCGGCGGCATATCATTGACTTCGCCATTATTGGTCCAACACGTATACCCCTTTTTGAAACCCCTCCGAATCAAGTGCGCTTCAATCTGCTCTCGATTCTTAAACATCTTTAAATTCTCGCAGTCAGTGTATGGACAATACATATATTCCACTCTCTTATTCAACATATCCTCCTCGGCAGCTCTTGTAAAAGAAAACACGCCATTAATGTACTCTTCACTCACACGGTTTGCAGTATACATCCATCTTCGGTCCTATATTTTATGCACATATATAGCAACTTAGTATTAAAAATTAAATTAATTAATTATTACTACATATATATCACATGCATTGAGGCTAGCTAAATCTAAATTAGCTAGATCTTCAAAGTATATATATAACATTCACCAAAAATTAGCTAGATCTAAATTTAATTTGATGCAACGAAAAACAAATTTCATTACTAACCATATCTAGGGCAACCAAGAACCTGATGAATCTTCAAAGCAAGCTGTCCTGCCAAATAAGCCTCCTCCCACCAAATAAATGGCCTGAAAGCTGCTTGCCGCCTCCAGCTGTAGCACCAGCCGGGTAGATCTGAATCGAAATGAAGATAGTGCGGTTCTGACCGGCGCAATAAATACCTAGTCGTATTATCACAGACGGTTTTTATTATAAAATCATCTGTGATAATCTGGAATATCACAGACGGTTTTATAATAAAAACCTTCTGTGATATTCCAGTATCACAGACGGTTCAGCGGTAAGAACCGTCTGTGATACTTCTTTTTCCCACCACAAACACCGCAGACGGCCTTCAAATTAAAACCGTCTGTGATAGTGTACATCACAGATGGTTTCACAAAACCGTCTGTGATTTGACGTCTAGTATTAGACTTTCTGCAGTAGTGTTTCTCTCGACGATATTTACCCCGATGAATTAAGATTCATCACCTTTCTATTTATGTGAATGAAAAACAATTGATTTATTTTGAAAGGCTTCCTGTGTTTCAAGACCTGTAATTCCTTTGTTTCTTTTGTGGAATAAAGCTGAATAGCATGTTCTGTAAGCGCAAAGATCCTGCTGTAGAGTACTTGATTTCCACAAACATACAAGGGAATTCAAATAGTTCCAAACAGAAACAAAACTGGGAAAATCTTAACAAAATGAAATAGAAAAAGGCCTACAGATGATCCTGGCAGTGCCCAAGAAAATAATAAAATCAAATGAGGCTCTAGAGAACAGATTAATAAATTTGTTAGGAACCACATAGTTCATCCTTTCATCTTTGCTGACCTCTGCTTCCACAATATCATTCAGGGGGTAGTTGATGTACAGGTAGAAATGGTTCAGAAAGGAATCTCTAATAACAGTTTTTACTTACATACATACATACATACATACATACATACATACATACATACATATGTATATATACGTATATATGTATATATGTATATGTATATGTATATATATGTATATATGTATATGTATGTATGCATGCATGCATGCATGTATGTATATGTATATGTATATGTATATGTATATGTATGTATGTATGTATGTATGTATGTATGTATGTATGTATGTATGTATGTATGTATGTATGTATGTATGTATGTATGTATGTATGTATGTATGTATGTATTGTCGACGTAGGGCAATCTCGGATCCAATGCTTGACCAAATTTTAGTACACAAGTAGCACGATCGATATACAATCATATCCAGGTCTACAGCAACTCAACTGAGCAACATAGTGATAGGATTTATAATGAGAATCACAACACAAGTAGGCCGACACTGCTTCATGTGTTACCAGCCGATGGACGAGATCTCTCGGGGAGGTACTCTCAGCAAAGTCTTCATCATGTCATGTGTTGTGAAACCGATAGCAACAGAAGGGACGACCTGAGAAATTCTTTTCTTTAGACAACTCCACATTTAAGATACAGTTAAAACTTTTTAAAAAATGAACATCTCAGCCACCCCTATTCATTAAAATATGAACATAACAGAAACGAAATAAAGGGCAAACCAGGATAAGTGTTTAGATATACAAGAATCTGTTACTATTTGCACCTTGCAATTGTTGTAAATATTGCGGTATAAACATGTATTTACATTTAATTTCAGCATAATTAATAAAGACGCAAGCAGGATATAAAAAACATATAAATGACTTAATCAACATATAATCATGTGAACTCTTTACGTCATTGAAACATACGCCCAACAAATATAACATGTAAGAGTCTATAATCAGCATATACACATGTAAACAATTTAAGTCATTGCACCGGAATACTGATCTTAACAAAATCATAATATGTATGACCAAATTCAGCATGTTAATAAGATTTTGAATGACATGTATTGCTCTCAGAAGGCTAGTTGCACAAGATTTAGTCTTGGCCATCTTCTCCATGACAAAATGAAATCTTAATTATATATGACAGCTATAGATTAGATCTTGAGCTCAAATTAAACCTTGCTATCAAAAGAGACTAACAGATCATGAAAACAACTTGCTGACCAAAATGAATGACCCCAAATCAACCTAACCTTCAGCTATCATGAATTTTATTGATTAAATAGGGTTCGGCAATTAGCTAAAGTGACCGAAAACAATCACAGATCACAGAATTAATGTAACACAGTGAGCAACAAGTAGTGTAATACAAACTTCAATGATCAGAGCATATAAAACAGCAAGCTAGCAGTAAGCTCAAGATCCATCTACCATCATATTCATATATAATTTCAGCAATATGTTATTTCATCATAGAGCAATCTAACCCACAGAACTTCTTTGCAATTTCTAACCAGAGATTAAACACAGATATCTGATATAGATCACGCAAAGAAAGTAAGTACTTGAAAAAACTCACAACGCTAGTGATACTCGAAATCACCGAGAAGAAGTCGAACAAGGTAAGGCACGCAGGCTGTGCTGTCCCAGAAAACCAAGTGCCTCGCTATGCCACGCAAGGAGATGATGGCAATCAGAGATACAATGCTACACTCCAACCTTGGGTAACCGAAGTAGAAGTCGAAGGTCGGGGTGGACGCCGCACAAGACCAACGAGTGCTCCGACCACAAAGCAACCGTGAACACCAAAGATCAAGCCTCAGTTCTTCCCAGCAAGCCACAAATCCAACTGAACCAGCCATCAACGAGAAATCCCCAAACCTCCTCATTGCCAGATCTCAGATGAGAAGGCGCAAGAAAATCGCACGGGAAAATCACAAAGAAGGCGATTCGGGCTCAAAGGTCACCGTCGCTGGTGACAAGCACGGCATATCGGTGCCCCAAAACCAGATCAAGGACCAGCCGAGAGAAGAGAATCAAGGGAACAAGGAACTCACTGCTTTGGGGGTCTCAAGAAGAGAGGAGAGGTCGCCATTTATAGGGGAGAAGAGTGGAGGCCGGCGGCCTGCAGCTGTGGCTAGCGCTGAAACGCCCGTACCCATGGTGCCTTTGTCGCCGCTGCCGCCCCTTGACTCGGCCAGTCAAAACCTCCCCCACTACGCACGCTCGAGACGGCTTCGGCCTTATCCCTCTTCTGTCCTAATGACAGGTGGGACCCTCTCTCCTTTTTTTCCCTTTTATCAAATTGAGAAATTTCCAATTTGCCCTCAGAAGTCCAACAACAATTGCTAATCACACTTTTTTTATTTCACCTTTTCCCTTTAGAACCTCAGTCAGACATATTACCTTATGAACCTATTCATATTGGCTTTTGCTAATGATTTTTAGCTGCGGTTGATGAATAGTAGTGGCTAATAGAAGCGATTGATAAATAGTAGTAGCTGATGAATAGTAGTACATTATGTAAGAAATATAGTGCAACGAAAGGCACTACAACATTCGAACCACTATGTGACTTACAGAATTATGATATAATAAAATATAAAGTATGTTACAATATGTGAAAGTGAAAAGTAGTGTCTGATGAATAGTAGTGGCTGATAGAAACAACTTATAAAAGTTAGAACGTTTGTATTGACTTCTGCTTCTAAAAATAAAAGTCAGAAATAAAATTCAATATGAACATACCCATAGTTAAGACTCAACCCAACGAAGAGTTGTCCCCACCCCTGGCACCGACTGATGAGCAAGAGGTCCTGAAATGTTCCTCTTATACGGAAGGCGTCATTTGCATTTTGGGACTGCTTCCTCTGAACCTGAACGTAGGACAGTTCACGAGCTAATCAGAGAGGACAGTTCACGAGCTAATCAGACACTGCAATCCAAACTACAATGTGCAGATTATCCAGACATGTAGATCGTTTAATTTGTAGATCCTATCTTAAGAAAATACTCCGTTTAAAAGTTAGATACTATAATAAAAACCAAAAGTCGTCAGCTTTAGAGGAAAAGAACATGCCCAAGACTGGAATGTGAGTTGTACCTGCATTTGTCTTCGTACAACATCCAGTGGATAAGTGGGGGTTTGTCCAAAGAGACCAGCTAAAGCACCACAAGAGAGCTTCAATACGACAGATCTCTTGTAATCTTCTGGAACTCGAGATTTTATGTCTTCATATATGTAAAATTTTAGGCCAGCGTATGGAAGAATACCAATCAGAGCTGGGCCTGACAACATTGATTAGAAGAGCTTTGAACCCGGCCACTAGGAAGCACCGATACGTGGCCGACCAGCCATACCCGAACGTGATATGTATGCGATACGGTATCGAGAAGTATCGGTGGAATTTCAGCCAAAAAGAAAATATAAAATACCCTGATACGTTGCGATACTTCGTCGATACGTTGTGGCCATGCCAGCCCAACAGATGCAAGCCGACCCATCTCCTGTCGCTAATAGCCTCCGAATCCTAATCGCATTCAGCCATTCACATCTCGAGCCACACGCTCACATCACCCCTCCCCATGCTAGCGCTCCTCGGTCGCCGTCGCACACCAGCGCTGCTCGCTAGCTCACCGTCGCCACTTGGAGGTCACCAGACCGCCACTGCTCCCACCACTGTCCCCAGCCGGCTCCTACCACTCCACCACCGTCGCTTGGGGGTCTATACATGCTGGAACTCCTCACCACCTCTGCCGACGAGCTTGCCGCCCGCCCAGGTGTCCTTGCCTCCCTCGGCCTTACCATCGGCCAATATCTCCTCGCCGTGAACTTTAGGTAACGTCACCACCCCCAACTTTTCTACATCCATTATTCGGTCTCACCACTAGATAGCTCTCTCTCCATTCGATGTACTCATTTTTATCATTGTTTTTCTCTAATCTCCAAGGTTTTGAAGGAGTTCCGTCAATTTAGCAGCTATCGTTACATTATTAGCAGCAGCATATCCCTGGGCATAACACACTGCATTGTCTACATGTGATGCTATCTACATATAGGATTTCTTCTCTCCAGAATTCTTTAATAACACATTGCATTGTCTACACATCATGCTATCTAAAAATACGATAACTGCTCTCCAGAATTCTTTCATAACACGCTGCATTCCAACATTTCATCTTATCTAAATATGGGATGTCTGCTCTCCAACATTCGAACAAACCGTGTTCTATTTTATAAGTCTTGGCACAGGCTGGAGATCAGTATCTCATCTGCCCTCCAGAAGTTGTTTATGGTAGGGCATGTATGTACATGACTTCTGTGTATCATAGAGATCCTTTCTCGCCATGATCAGTTGTTGATTTAATTATAAAGCTCCATATTGAAATATAATACTGAATTACGGATGCAACATCATGTTCATCTCAGAAGGTTTTTAAGTTGAGCTGAATAAACATTTTCAAGATCTGTACCTAACAATACTCTCTCTTAGATTATCTTATATTATATCTTTCATTGAATTAACTAGAAACTCATTACAAATGTAGAGCTGAAGAAGAGGAATGACCCACTTTGACTCGCAGGACAACCATAGGTAATGGTAAGAAGACTTTGACTCGCCTTTTTAATATTTATATATATATATATATATATATATATATATATATATATACACACACACTTGCCGTATCGTCGTATCCTTATTTCTGCAAAATATCGTATCACCTTACCCGTATCACTTATCGGGGTATCTTAGCCTAGCTGTCATGCAGTGTAATACTATGGCTAACTAAATTTTAGAGACATCTAAAAATAAATTTTACATACATACAGCTCAATACATTGTTGTGGATGCGTTTATCAGAAAGACGTACTATCGGAAAAATCATTATGGATGTGCAGTAGTGGGCGGCAGGATATTGTCAGATCGGCAACAGGGACCGACTTGGAAACGGATAGTGCAGAGTTAGCAAATTCGGCAGCAGGCTGTGTATTGGAAATAGACTCAACGGAAGATGTCGTGGTGTAGAAGAAGATACCATCCTTTTCTAGATAATATCTGTTAAGATAGCATTGTTAGTTATTTCCTAATTATGATACGTTTTCCTTTTATAACTCGGTTGCCTGATATATAAAGGCCAGCTTTGTTTTGTGAAAAAGTAATCAATAAAGCATATAAGTTCCTAACCAGCTGGTTCTTAAGATCAGAGCCTCCTTCCTGGAGGGCGATTTAGGATCTACCTGGCGTGTTATCTTATTCGATAACAACACTATACGTGCCTTCGATGGTAATTGCAGTTGATAGGAAACAACACCAATGCGCACGAGCACCTGAAACGGTCCACAGAAACAGGGCGCCAACTTAGAATGAGCACGATCTGTGATAGCAAATGTGGTGCGGTGGTGAAGATGGAGCCAGACCCAAAAGCCAACTTCAAATTCCAATGCACGATGTCTACGATCATACTGTAACTTCATGTAATCTTGGGCCTGAATCAAACGTTCTCGAATATCTGAAAGGAAAAGATTCCGATCCAACAATTGCTTGTCAACGGCTGTGACACAAGCGAGACCTAGGTGATAAGATAGTAATGTCGATGGATCCTGGCCATACACCACCTTGAAGGGAGTTGTGCATAATGCCGTCTGATACAAAGTATTATAACAATATTAAGCCCATGGAAGCCATTGAAGCCATTGTTTGGGTCTATCATCCGCAAGACAACGCAAATAAACAATAATAATATGATTAGTCACTTCCGACTGACCATCTATTTGAGGATGAAATGCCGAACTCAACTGAAGTTGCACACCGGCCAATTGAAGCAACTCCGTCCAAAAATGACTAGTAAATACCAGATCACGATAACTAACAATGGAACTGGGCAAGCCATGAAGACGGACAATATTATCAAAGAAAACACGTGTGATGGAAGCGACGGTATAGGGGTGACCCAAGGCCAAGAAATGAGCATACTTAGAGAATCGATCAACAACTGTTAAGATGACAGACTTGCCACCGACCTTTGGAAAAACCCTCCACAAAATCCATGGAAATATCTGCCCACACCTTGCGGAACTAGAAGAGGCTCAAGTAGGCCAGCAGGGTGGAGATGCTCAGTTTTATTGCGCTGACACACTGCATAACCATTTATGAACTCCCAACCAAAGTGATGGCATGGCTATTGTAAAAGGAGGCTCGTACACGATGCATTGTCTTCTGAACCCCCTCATGGACAATGCCATGTGCATCCACCAAAATCTAAGGCCATGCTGTCGATGCATCCGAAACAAAAATATGGCATCGATATAACACAAATCCATCCACCAAAAACCATTCAATTTCAGCCGTGCCTGCCACCAACTGATCACGCTTGGCAATCCAATTCAGCAAGGAAGTCAATTATGTCTGCAACTTTGAAAGGAGCATCAAAATTTGGGCAAGAAATAGCATAGAGAGCTAAGGTATCTTCCTCACGGCAAGAAAGAGCATCCGCGTATGCTGAGGAATAGTCGAAAGCCGCTAATCCAGAAGATACTTGAGGCTGTAATGATCAGTTCGGATAACAAACAACTGACCCCATAGATACGGTCACCAGTCACAGACAGCCTTGACCAAACCGATCAACTCACGCTCATAAGCAGCCACTTTGGCATGATGCGGCGCCATAGCTCGGCTGAAAAATGCAATGGGGCCAGCACCCTAATGAAGAACTATGCTAAAGCCAGCACCGAAGCATCGCAATCAACCAAGAACTGTTTAGTGAAATCCGGCAATTACAAGACTGGACCTGAAACTAAGATAGACTTGAGAGCACTAAAAGCGATGTCAGTGTCCGCTGTCCAAACAAATGCTGCCTTCTTAAGGAGTTTGGTGTGGGGAGCCACCACTTTGCATTGATTCTTGATAAATTTGCGATAGTACCCCGTCAAGCCCAATAAACCCCTCAAGGCACGCACAGAGCGTGAGGTTGGCCAAGCTTCAACGATGTCCACCTTACTAGGATCTATGGTAATGCCATGACTGGAGACGATGTGACCAAGATACGCCACGGATTCTTCGCCAAAAAGACATTTGGAGCGGTGCAACGCTAACCGGTGTTGCTGTAAGACTTGGAGGACCAGTTGGACATGCCGCAAATGCTCAACCCATGATGAACTGTAGATCAAAATATCATCAAAGAAGACAAGAACAAAGTGACGAATAAAAGGTCTTAGAATGTCATTCATAAGTAGGGCTGGAAACGAGCCGAGCTGAGCCGGCTCGAGCCAGGCTTGGCCGAGCTCGCCTAAAGTTGCGGCTCGGCTCATTCAGGAAACGAGCTAGAAGCCCGACTCGGCTTGGCTCGTTTCCTGGCTCGAGTCGGCTTGAACGGCTCACGAGCCATAACATGGCTTTCAGCCCTGAGCCTTGAGCTTAACATATCCATATCACATTTTGCAGCACGATACTATCACCTTAGACCCTAACACCCACCACCATCACCAGCACACAAGTTTACCATGCTGCCTTTTGATGCTTCAATTGAAGCCAGGTTACCATCATAAGTTGACAACAAAATTTGTTTGCATACACCAAGATCTCCATAGAGATAATATCAGATGGCGGTTAACTCACAACAAAAAGAATATTTCTGAATGAACAATGATATAAAACATTTATAGCACACACATACAATTCATAAGCAGATAATCAACTGCATCTTCTTCTAATGCTACATGGATGCTCATACATAACAGTGCATTACAAGCTTCAGCTCAGTTATTGATTTGGATTCCTATCAAAAGTGTAAAAATTTGAAAACTGGAGCTTAGGACATCAGTGAAAACATTATCACTTTATTTTCAGTAAGGAGAATCTAAGCCTTGTTCTGAATAACTAATCTAGCTATTCCTCTGTCATAGCATATATTTCATCACAAGGATATCCCCTTAGTAGCACAAATCCGTCCACACTGATCACAAATGTTCAAGCACAAATACATCACATGGCATCTACACGGTCAGATCTAGAAGAAAATGGAATAGAGAGTCACCTTGTAGCCGGGGAGAAGTCCTTGTAGCCAGGGAGAAGTCGTTACTGCTACGCCGGGAGAGCAAGCCGCCACCACTTGGGAGAGGCGAGCAGCGCGGCGGGCGGTAGGAGGCACGGTGGGAGGTGGGATGCGCAACAGGCAGTGGGAGGCCAGCGGCATCTTCTCCATGCTAGTTGAGCACCATCGTCTTCCTCCTAGCCGATGTCCTTCTCACCGTACCTAACGTCCGGCTATTGGATGTCGCTGACGAATCCCGTCGCCTCGGGGCCGCCTCCTCCAAATCCACCACGCAGATGGTACCGTCCCAGCCCACCACCACCAGATCCCGCCACCCCAGCCCTTGGTTACCAGATCTCGCTGCCCCGGGGTCTACCGGATCTTGTTGTGGCGGAGTAGATTGGGGGTCGTTGTGTGTGGCTAGAGGTGGAGGGGGAGGATGTGAGGAGGAAGGGGAGGAGGGGAGGGCCACTGGAGTAGAGACGGAGGGGAGGATGCAAGGAGGAAGGGGAGGGCCACCGATGTAGAGACGGCGGGGGAGGATGTGCGGAGGAAGCAAGGGGAGGAGGGGAGGGCTGTTGAGTGGAAGGGGTGGAGGAGGTGCGAAGCAGTGAATTAAAGTAGGGGCCTTGAGATTGGGCCGATTGCAGACTGCAGACGCGAGCCAAAATAAGCTCGCGAGCCGGCTAGCGAGCGGCTCAAGCTCGGCTCGAGTTTTTTGTGAGCTGCGAAGGAGGTCCGGCTCAGCTCAAAAATTTACGAGCTCGAGCCGGCTCGTGAGCCTCGAGCTTTTTTCCACCCCTATTCATAAGTGCTTGAAACATCGCCAGGTCGTTGGTTAAGCCAAAAGGCATAACAAAAAACTCATAGTGATCCCGATGCGTGCGAATGGCTATCTTTTCCACATCCACGAGATGTATTCGCACTTGATGGTACCCACTGCGAAAATCCAGTTTGGCTATTGAGAGCGCGGTATCCACTTGATGGTCCTTCACGATCTACGCATTGAGAGCACGGTATTCCACACAAAATTGCCACGAATTATCATGTTTCCTGACAAGAAGCACTGGCAAAGAGAAAGTCGATGTATTGGGCCTAATGATGCCGTGTTGCAGCATGTCGTCATATTATCGCTCGATCTCATCTTTGAGAAGTTGGGGGTATCGATATGGCCACACTGCTATGGGAGCGGTCCTAGGCAACAGGTGGATGTGATGATCAAAGCGGCGGGCCGGCAGAAGGCCCTGGGGATCCTCGAAGACGTCGATGAAGTCATCTAGTAGCTTAGATAGGAGGTTACAACCAGTTGCCACACAAGCCTGAGGTGTATGCAGATCACACAAACCCTGCAAAGTAACGCGGTAATCATCATGCCAAAAAGACATGACAAGTTTGTCAAAATCCCAGAGGAACCAGACCCAACCGACCCACTATCGACTAAGCCAAAAAGGTATGCGTAGAGCTGAAGTCAACTAGAGCACGCAGGGCCACGCCCTCGATATGGACAAGGAGTTGCATGTCACGGCCCATGTGGATGTCTATTAGTGCATGCAACGATATCCCCACTTCCTCACCATCGGTAACCACCATGTCCTCAGCCTCATCTAATTCCAGCAGATATATGCCTTCCATGGAGCATTTTCCAGCGTGGTCGCGGGTGAACTTTTTAGGGCAGTTGAAGTAGAGACCTTTGAGGAGCCGATCAGCCATCTTTTCGGATGTCAAATAGTGAAAGCGCGAGACCGGGGGCTTGCCCAACGAAGCGTTCATTGATGATTGTGGTGCTGATGGTGGCCCACCTTTGGGCAATGCACCGTGGCGGGACGATCTTTGCGTCGCGCCGCCGGCCGCCACACGCTACCTGCCTTGAAAACTGGTTTGGGCTCCTCCATCTCCTCAACCTGCAAGTGCTGTGCATATGCGCGTGCCAAGCTCATGGCCACCTCCAAGGTTGCAGGGTGATGTAATTCCACATCCGTTTGCAAAGGGCTGTGTAAACCCACTGTAAAAATATGCGCCTGTTGTGTCTCGATCATCTTATCGTACCGGCAAAGTAAAGCAAGAAACTTGTCCTAAAAATCTTCCACCAAGCCCATGCATCGCAGCTCTATGAATTCCCTGAGCGGATTATTCCGAATAGGAGGCCAAAAACGCATGTTAACATGCTCGATGAAATGAGTCCACGTCGGAACACCAGTACTCTGCTCCAAGCGATAGTACCACTGCTGAGCTATCCTAGTCATGTGATAGGATGCCAACCAAACTTTCTCTTCTTCCATCGTATGTTGTCCCCAGAAAAGCTGGTCACAACGATTGAGCCATGACAGGGGATCCTCCTTCCCGTCAAACATTGGAAAGGACAATTTGTGGAACTACGGCACACCACGGTTGCCCTCACCAGGTCCCTCTCCATCGCTGCCCTTGGACATGTCGTCTTTTTCATGCTATTTTGGCAGCCCTCGATTGAAACTCTAGCCAATTCGCCTCTTCAAGTCTTCAAATTGTTCATGAAAACTGCTAACCACCTTGAGAAGTTGCGCTAACTACTTGCTCAGATCAGCAATGGAAGTCGCTTCCTCCATGATACCTGCAGGATCTTCTTCTCTAATAACAAGATGTTATGGAATAAGACAACATGTCAGGTAGGTCCTAAATCGTGCTCCAAGAAGGAGGCTTTGATCTTAAGAACCAGCCGGTTAGGAACTTATATGCTTTATTGATTACCTCCTCACGAAACAAAGTTGGCCTTTATATATCAGGCAACCGAGTTATAAAAGAAAAATGTATCATAATTAGGAAATAACTAACAATGTTATCTTAACATATAATATCTAGGAAAGGATGCTATCTTCTTCTAAACTACGACAACTTCCTCTGAGTTCGTTTCTAATATGTAGCCTGTTGCCGAATTTGCTAACTCTGCACTATCCGTTTCCAAGCCGGTCCCTGTTGCCGATCCGGCAATATCGCTGCCGCCCACTACTGCGCACGAGAACGGTTTTGCCGATGGTACGTCTTTCCGATAAACGTGTCCACAACATACATATTTTCACATTTAATACAGTAATGAACACAGGGATAAGAGGAACTTCAAATAGAAATATTAGAATATTCATGAGTTAGCCCATCCTAAACTACTCTCATATATTGCATCCTGGCAATGTCAGTGTTTGATACTTAGAAAGTAACAAACCAGTATGCCTGATTTTAGATAACATTGAGATATAAAATTGAATATGCCTATTAGGCATTAACATGAACTTGCTAAACAGAACCCTTGTTGCGACATAAAAAAGCAGTGCAAGCGCGCAACATTAGCTGAAGTGGAACCAACAGAGCAGACTAAGAGAGATATGCCATGATAATTTGCTAGCCTCACACTAACGAACCATAAAATGATGCTTACCCCAACCCATAGCAAAGGAAATGGGGAGATAAGACGTGCCTACCCCACGGTACAAAGATCGTACACCTCCTTCCTCGTAAACAGTTTTAAAAACATCCTTTATACCACTCTATGCTGGCTGTCCACCAGAATCTCCCAAAGCATTGCCAGGTTGGGCCACATTTGAAACCTAGGAGCAATTGTGAAGAAAATTAATACAAACAACCATGAGCCAATGATTGCTAACAATAATTGATCAATAGCTGGCATAATGTAATCCATTAATGGTGATGAGGGAAACCAGTTTAACTCAAACAGGCGCCACTGGAGAGGGTCAAGATCTTATTGCAGGTTCGGCCTGTTCAATCCTCCATTTCGTTGTTTGTGGTAATTGTATGAGTATGTAGCTGACTTATTAAATTTATATGTAGCTGACTTATTAAATTTAGAGCTTTACGTGTGCTGTTTCTCTGTAGACAAGAACTGAAGGGTTCCAATCCCTTGGGATCCTCTAATCCTTGAGGAAGATGTGGCAATACGAGGGAATTCGAGGCTTCTACAAGTGAGTACTGTGGAGAAACTGCCTTGAGTGTTGACTGTTGAATTTAGTATCTTGATTTTGACTGTGCTATTGTTCATGAAGAGGGAATGGTGCGAGTGTGCTTCGGATTGTTCCATATGCGGCATTGCATTACATGGCTTACGAGCAGCATAGGTGCTGGATACTGAATAATTTTGCTCCATCAGTGGGTACAGGGCCTGTGGTAGATCTCTTGGCAGGCTCAGCTGCTGGTGGGACTGCAGTTCTGTGTAGACTTGGCTAGGACCAAGCTGGCATACCAGGTATTGCATGTCCATGCTGATGCATTGTTTTTTTTTTTTGTATATATGTAAAAGTGAAGAGGCTCCATCAATAGAAGCATTATCTTGGGTAATTGCTCAGTGGAGCGATGCGCGGGAAGGCCGACGCCCGGGCCACGCGGGAGGATCGGTCCAATCGCGTCGCCGCCAGGGGTGTATTTTGCCCTCTCATCAAAAACTGTATTTTCTCCAAAAACCTTAGCCTGAACTTAATCTCTTCCAAAAGTCACGGGGTTAGCCTCTAACCCCACCTCTATTTATAGTCTAGGGCCAAAACTTAGGCTGATCTTAAGCCCATAAGTTCTAATCCAATTCCAATAGCAAAGGGATCCGAAACCCTTTCTAACATGGGTTTTTTTTCCAAAATTCTAACTTTTCTAACTCGTCACGTGTCGAAGCTTCCAGGACTACCCCTCCTGTAGCTTCTCCACGCTTCATCCACCACGTATCGTAGCCTCCAGACCGCACCTCCGTAGCTCCAAAACGTATCATCCATCTCTGATCTCCATGCGTCCCAAGCATGAGCTCGACCATCTCGTGACATCCTTGACCGTCTGAACCTCGGATCTCCCATCCTAGTTCCGGTCTACCTCGTCACTGACCATGATCACCTCCATGCTCAACTTGCACATGCAAAGACCAAAGAATATATTTCTGGCACAAGTTCATCCCAACTTGACCAGCATCAGTCCACACACACGCCACACGCCTCAAGTAACAGTAAGCAACATCATCACTTATTCATCACAAATTAACTATTGTCAATTATTCATCACCAAAATATCTTAGACTAAGCCGCAAGGTCTAACAGAAAGAAAAGGAGAGGGAGGAGGAGACGAGAGGAGAGAGAGGACGAAGGAGAGGTTTCGTAACTTCTGTGAGGTAGATATTTTAGTATGTTGTAGTTCATATTTTGTATATGAAGTAGATAGTTTATTTAGTGTTAGTATCTATAGAAAATTATAGATGTAGAAAAGAATAGTACAACTTTGCTATAGAAAATTTACTCAATGTAGTTATAAAAAATTAGAAGCCGTAGTAACCTGTAGTTGTAGAAAATTTAGTGAACATAGTTGTAAAAAATTAGCATCCTTAGCAAATTAGCATCCATACGAAATTATAGTTGTAGAAAATTTAGTCAATGTTATGTAGAAATTAAGTCTCCGTAGAAATTTGTAGTTATTCAAAATTCAGTCAATATTTTTGTAAGAATTTAATAGTTTGCTTTGTAGAAAATAATAATATGTAACATTTATGATTAATTAGAATGAATGTAATGTCGTTAGTACATTGAAAAATCATGTATACCATTATAACTAGTATATTGGCATTTAAATCGATATATCATGTAAATTATCGATACCCATTAGGAATTATTTGCAGTAGGAGAGAGATCGAGCAGCAAAACAAGAGTGGCATCACTGCGCGGTCTGCCGATAGGGATTTAATGCTGCCATGGTAGTGTAGTTGGTTACGATAGGTGAATGGTCGTTGAAATGTAAATTACAGTACATCAGTACTTCCGTAATGTGCGATGTGATTTGACTAGTTGCAACAATGGAAATATGTGCAGGCACACATTAGTAATGCTGATACCCACTACATTGAAAGTGAATTATGGTGTTGGCATCGTTCGTGAAAGTTTGAATGATATTGATTTGAGCGGTTTTGCGCAAGCCACTCTGATACACCCAGACGACAGGAATGCTCGAATCATTGATGTGATACACTGGCTCACCCGCAGTTCTCCTTGGACCCTAAGGTGTGCAGCGTCGTCATACAAAGACTTTGGAGCCGGTCTCCTATGGACATTAGATGTGAGTTGAGAACATTGATGCACACTGTTTCATGGAAGGGGTTTGTGTAAGGGTGCCGACGCCGTGGATACGAGTGCATGATGCTTGTGTAACGATGCCCAGCAGAAGTTGTGCAAGGTCATGCGGATGGCCGTCATTTTGGAGGTGCGAGCAGCTCGAGCGCCCCACATGTTGGTGAAGAGAAAGAAGTTCGGTTGCATTCAATGTTTGCTGATAAGGCATCGTTGTAGGATTTCATCAAGCTATGGGCCCCGTCCATACAACGGACTTTTTGGGTCATGAAATGTAGCCAGGAGTAATACACCGTGAAGTGCGAGCAGGCCGGTTGTCTTTGGAGGGTGCACGCACGTAGACCAAAGTATAAGACTCACTGGATTGTGTCGAAGGTGGAGTCGCACTCCTGCATTCTTAGTAGTGTTTTGTCGATGCATCATAACCTAACATTCGTCTTTATAGCCAATCTGATGTATGGAGAGATAGTGGAGAAGAAGGAAATGGAGGCCATGCACATCATGGTGGCTATCGAGAAAAAAAATTAAGTACAAGATTAGCTACGCGAAGGCATGGCGTGCGAAGTAGATGGCGTTGGAAAAATGGCTCAGGTCTTTCGAGGCGACGTACGACAACTTCCTCGTATGCTTCAGGTGTTGCAGGACAGAAACCCGGGCATATACATTGCTGTGAAGGACAATCCATCTACAAGGCCGTCAGGTTTTGTGGTGTTGCGAGGGCTTCTTAGTTTTCGGTGCGTGCATCGAGGCATTCAGGCATATGCTTCTTGTGATCGAAGTTGACGGGGCCTTTCTGGTCGACAAATACTAGGGCCAGATCCTTACAGCCATTGGTGTTGATGGCAACAACCAAATTATGCCCCTGACATCGCATTCGTGAAAAGTGAGAATTACGACAGCTGGTTGTGGTTCCTTAGACATGTCGGCGCTCGTCCTGGTATGTGCGTAATCCATGACACCATTCCAGGATAGTGAAGGCCATAAGAAAACTTTAGGAATACCCCGAGGAGCCTTTCCCTTGGCCAGATATGAGGAACAGATGATGATTCATCACCTAGGAGCGAACTTCTTCAAGCAGTTCCCGAAGCAACCGTTGAAGAAGCTATTCAAGAGGCTAGCTATGAAGAACCAGCAGAGAAAATTTGACGCTTTGTGAGCGTTATTGGACGAGCATAGCAGAAAGCACGTCGACGAGAGGAACAATGGGCCAGCCATGCCTGGGGCGGCACAACCTGAATGCCTCACAGCACTGGCTGAGCCTAATGTAGCTGGTCCGAGGAGGAGGAGCTCATAGAACATCAAGTGCTTCTCGTAGTGGATCGAGAGAGAGCCATTGGAGAAATGGTCTCTGCTGCATGACGTGGACAATGCGAGGTATGACATAATGATGACTAACCTTGCTAAGGTACACAACTGGGTTCTCACAGGTCTTCATTCTCAGCCCCTCATCGCCATCGTGGAAGGTGTTCTGTATAGCATAATCAGCTATTTTAAGGAGAGGCATGTAAATGCCACACTTCATGCAGTCAACCCACGAACATCATACTCGTCGAAAATTACGGTATACACGGAGGTGAACGTACAGAAGACAGCCAAGTGGGGCCGTACGGGAGGACATGAACGTGGAGACGAAGGGGGCCAGGGTGGTGACGGAGGGGGGCTGGGGATGCTGTTGGAGGGGGGTAGTGCTGGTTGTACAGTTGTTGTTCATGTACTACTTACATGTATTATTTACTAAGTGATGTTTGCAATATTGTTACGATCTTAGTTGTGCTTCTCTTTACGATGTTCGTTTGTTCGATCGTTGTCGACGCTTGTACCACTCAATTAATGGCAACCGCACCGACGCTCGCACCACTTGAACAGTGCACTCAATTAATGGCAACCGCACTGAAGCCCGCACCACTCGAACAGTGCACTCAATTAATGGTAGCCGCAACGACGTGCAAACCATTCGATTACATGCTTTACGACATTGAACAATACCGCGAACAACAGGGGAGAGTGCTATGATACAACCTTATACGTTCATGCCTACAGGTAGAATGAGCCTCGTGCTTTCCACATGGAGTGTTGCAGATGGAGCCGCCTCGGACGTGGCTAGTCATCGTTGTAGTGGCAAGCATATATGCAACTAGGGTTCGCACAGCAGCATATTGGATCATATGAATTTCCTATGTTGATGACCTCCTCGTTGCCCCTCTTGCACTGCATCTGCTGACGGAGGTCATCGTTGTCCTCTTCGAGACTTTCAATCCATGCCTCCAAGTCAAGGATTCACTCCCACAACGTATCCACGTATCTCATAACGTACCGTTCATAGGGAGGATCAATCCATCGCACGAAGTCGCATTTGGCCATCTGCTGGAAAGGAAGGTTAACATCAAAACTCTATTAGCAGTACTATAAAACAGACGATTACCTAATTATACCCCGGAGTATGGGCATCGAAAGAAACGTCGCCCACCGTCCAAATGGAATTCTACCACCTGCACGACCGCATCCTCCATGTGTCTGCATTTTGGCCACACTGGCTGAGTATGCCTGTTTGGTAACAAGCGGTAGTTAACGTTGAAGTCCTCCCTCCTTTCGAGCGGAAGGTCCCCCCTTGGTGACCCATATTCGAGTGGTCCTTCGGCGTCTGTCATGGTATCTTACTCTAGGATGGAGAAGATAGTTGTTCCTACTATCAATGGCTAGGGCATGCATTTTACAGCCTGTGGGGTGTCGCGGCGTGCTTTATGAAAAATTGTGTCGTGTGCAACCTTTGTGCAGTGGCTACACCAGACAGGGTAGCTTTGTGAAGCGACAAGACCACACGGGGCAACTTTGCGTAGCGACATAACCATGCGGGGCAGTTTTGCACAGCGGCATAACCACGCGGGGCAGATTTGCACAGTGACAAGACCACATGGGCCAACTTTACGCAGTGAGAAAATCAGACAGTCCAGCTTTGCACAGCGACTACACTAGATGAGACAACTTTGCGTAGCAACAACACCACACGGGTAGCTTTGCGCCGCGACAAGACAACACGAGCCAGCTCTGCACAATGAGAAGACCAGACAATCCAGCTTTGCACAGCAATTATACCAGACAGGATAACTTTGCACATCAACAAGACCACACGGGCCAGCTTTGCGCAGCGACAAGACCAAAGGGTGCAGCTTTGCACAGTGAGAAGACCTGACTGGTCAGCTTTGCATACCGATAAGACCACATTAAGTAGATTTGTGTAGCGATAAGGCCATACGGGCAGCTTTGCGCAGTGACTACACCAGATGGCATAGCTTTATGCAACGAGAAGACCACACGGAGCAGCTTTATGTAGTGAGAAGACCACATAGGGCCCTATAAAAGGAGCTGAAAGAGATTTAGGAGAGAGCACTACACAAGTAAACCCAACACTACACCAGAGTTTGCTTCACCACACCGGGATGGACAAGAGGCAGAAGAAGCAATGGGACAAGATGATGAAGCAATGTGAGGAGACCCACGAACTAGCAAGGTCTATTGCAGCCCGTGATGAAAAGGCAAGGGCTACTGTGGCCTGGGCCGAACAAGCCGAGTGTGCTATGAGGTTAGCTCCCCGCAATGACGTCACCCGTAGTAACAACCCCATCCTGAATGTTTCTACCGAACGTTTGCCGCAACACCCGCCCGAGGGGAGACACCGCCCCTATGTTTGTGCCAGGACTCGTGCAAGTTCGTCAAATCTAAGCACCGCCTTAGCCAGGGTATGTGTTACTGGGGTTGCGCAAACTACTGTAGTAACTATCCCGACCACTGTCGGGACACAACTAGATATCGACAGCCGGTAAGGACCAGTTACATTGTGTTCCCTCTACTTTTTCTCCTTTAAAGTATGCACTAACAATCTCTCCTGTCTACCAACAGTCCCCGAAACCCCTATGTGGCTACTACAAGTAGATCGATCTTGAGATCCACCAACATGACCAGTGGGCTCTTGACTTCGAGCAGTGAAACGTCAAAAGGTCATGTAAGATCCGGGAAGAGAAGCGCCGTAATGATGAACAAACCGAGTGTATATATCGGGAGACGAAGGCTCATCTCGAGGCGTGCACGCGCAGCGAGCACGAGGCTCGCGAGAGGGAGAGCGAGAAAAAGAGGAAAATGGTGGCCAAGGCAAAAGAGTCTGCTGAGGAGTTCAACGCCGAGTAGTAGATCGGGTTGTCCCACACTAACTACTCCCCCGAAGGTCGAATTTAGTTCCATTCCAAAAAGGCGCATATGTATCATAGCAGCAGTTCGGTTTGTTGCATCATACATGATACCCTTTGTTATGCATGTAATCAAGCTCTACGCGTGTGTTACTCCCAACTGTACTATGGAGTCTATTTTAATTCGAATAAGTATGTTTCCTCGTCTTTTCACATTCAATTATTCGTGTAGCAAGTCATCCAATAATATTAACAAACAAGTTCTCCTCCATATACGAATTCCCAGTTACATCACAATATCACTTACCTTCGTACTTACCGATCATTGTTATTTCAATCATTTTTTAAAAAAATTCATGAAATTTCTTGCACTATAACAACATACAACCACCGCAAACTCTTATTGCGAATCCAACAGACTGTCTACAATTCATAATCTACGAAAATCACAAATGAATTAACCCACACTGCTTCTAAGAATGGCTTGTTTGCAGTCGCTACAAAGCAGAGCGACTGCAATTGTAGTCGCTCAGCCGCTGGGAGACAGGCTGTAGTCGCCGAACCGTTGGGCGACTGGAACCTTTGACCAACGGCCCACGGACAGCTTATGTGTGCGTTTATTGGGCGATAGGTTCCAGTCGCCTAATGGTTCGGAGACTAGAGCCCATTTTTGTAAAAAAATATTTGCGCGGGTATATTTCTGTTATTTCGAATAAAATATTTATTGCTTATAAAAATATTCTAGATGGTGATGCAGCTGAATTACATTGTGGCTAGCTGAAATTACGCTGTAGCTGAAATTACGTTGCAGCTGATGGTGACTTATTTGACGTAACTAAAATTTAAAAAAATTAAAAATAGAAAAAATAGGTTAGTCCATCACGGACAAAGTAAACGAAGACGAAAAAAAGAATCGGCAAAAAAGAGGGAGACGGAAAAAGAACCGACAAAATCAAAAGCTCAACCTCAAATGAAGTAGGCCTTAGAATGGCGGCTGGCATGGGTGATTCGGTGGATGAAATGAATCGATGGGGAAGAAGTGGGCAGGGAGCCACATAGCGGTGCAAAAAATGATGCCCTACTAGAGGATTGAACGAGTGCATCTTCATGGGTGGTGGATCCAATGGTTGGATTAGCGATTAGAACGAATAATATAAGTAAGAGTCTCAACTTTCTTATGGGGTAATACAAGTGGAGTCTAATTTAAGTAAGAGTCTAATTTGCCCCCTAAACTTCTACGAGTAGAGTCTTTTTTTTCCCCTGAATATACACAAATAGAATTGAGAATTTAGTTTTCTCCTTAGTCTAGGGTGGTGTTCAGTTCGGCTTATTTTTTAGTGGCTTATGGTGAAAATCATGGTGGTGAAAAAACACCAGAATGACAGAGGCTTATTCAACATAATTAAATTTAAAAAAAATTTAAAATATAAAAAATTTGTTAGCCCATCACAGACAACGCAAACGAATACGGGAAAAAAAAGAACCGGCAAAAAAGCTAAAAAAAGCCAAAAATTCAGAAAAAAAAAACGAAATTATAAATAGTAAAAAAATAAACCAGAAGCTCAAGCTCAAGCCAGAAAGGCTGTTTGAGACCTCAACCGTACTATCTTAAAAAAGAGAGAGCAGAACTACCGTACGAAGAATCAAGGGGAAAAAAATTGCTTTGCTTCCTCAAAAGGTTTTTTTTTTTTTTTTGCTTTCAGATTAATTGAGCCCATCACAGCCCGTTGCTCAGCTGCGTACCTAGATGCGGATGGAGATACAATTTAGCACACTAATTAAGCTAGCGGCCGGAGTGTAAGCCTGTGACAGTTTAATCTGGGTCGAGTTGGGCCTACAAGCAAGAGTTGCCTAGGAGATATCACTTTCTTTCTTGTACGGGATGTTAATTAATCGCGTGGTTGATCTTTCCTTACCTTACTAGAAAGATAATGGTATATATCATCAAACATGACCTAAATTATATAATAAATATTAAAAAGAGGGAGATGGTATGAAACATGTGAAGGAAGCTCCATAAAGGAAGTTCTCGATAGGCAGCTGGATTAGTTCTCATCCATAAGAATCTTTTTAAAATGCGAGTCTAAATGCATTCTTCTGTAAAACTACGAACAAGATCTCATCCCTACCAATTCAACGGTGGTGCATAGTGGTGGGTTGCAGCACAACGAATGGTGGCATGGTGCCCAGCAACAGGTGGTGTCCCCACAACCGGCAGCAGGTAGTGGCACAATAGGCGAGCACGGTTGGGAGAGATCAGATCTGTGGTGGCGCATCAGGAGACGGCTGAATCCGATGTCTTCATCGCCTCCGGCTGTTGGGTCAGCCATCTTCCTCGGCTTAGGGCATTGGATCCGGGGGTGACCTAGCCCATAGCTACTAGATCCAGCGTCCCTAATGTCGGCACACCGGATCTAAGGTCGCCACCACCAGATCGACCTCCATGAGGTCGGCACGACCGGATCTGATGTTGCTGAGATCATCGCTCTGGATCTGCCCTACTTAACTCCACAGGCTTCACGATTCTTCCTCACCTCCAATAGTGTACACCTTGTTTGAGCCGATGTACTCCGCCTCCTTGTTCATCGTTCGTTCCAGTGTACTCCATGTCCTGGTCGTCGACCACAGCGGTATACACTTCCATTCCATCGTCATCCTTGGTGGTGTAACCAACACCTCATCGTCTGCACCAGTGTGCTCCACTTCTTTGCCGTCGAGTATCGCTTTGGCTCTCTCTTCTTCTTCACCGTCCTAGTTAGCAGCAGCATGGTGGCGCACGGGTGGAAGGAATAGTGGTGGCTCTAAGGGGTGAGAACAAATCAAAGACAATTGCTACCCCACTATGTGTGAATAGTGCAAAAATGGGGAACATGGCGAAGCTGTTAAGCGAGAACGAGTGATAGAGCAGTTTAGGGGCTGATGATATGGGCAGTGTTGGTGCATGCAACAGAAGACCTAAGGTGGGAGGGATGAATGGACAAAGTCCCCTTTTATATTAGTAGAGATAATAATTTACTTATCTCATTCTTTGGATCAAGATCCAATCATTCTCCTCGACCTCCTCACCCTATATACATAAATTTCTCTCTCACGCATCTAATCTATAATCCATCTCTGGTGAATCTAAACCTAAATCCTAGCTAGTGAACTGAACCTCGCCGCCGCTGGAGACTAAGGAATGAGCACGAATGGTGAGGCTCCAATATATAACGAGTAAAATGCACCATAGATACGACAAGTTGTAAAGTGGGTGTAAGTATGTCACATAACTGTAAATTTGCTCGTTTCCATTACTGATTTTGTTTTAAGTGATGCAACGAGGTACAAAATGAGATATGGTGGCACATTTGGCGCTGACATGGTGCTAGTTGTGCTTTTAGCATGGCTTGAGGTTATGTGTATTAGGCTTGACGTGAAAAATTGCAAAGAGCCTTTGGTTTTTATCCTCTCCATTAGTTAGGCCCAAATCATCCTCTATTCTCACGAAGAAAGCAACGAGCACTTCGAGCGCGCCGTCTAGAGGAGGGTCCGACTATCTAGACACTGTACACAGATGGTGGCACCGATACTTCGACTACTAGGAGCAACACCGCTACATGAGGTGAGTTGTGGGGCTTAAGGGATGACATGCGAGCTGAAGAGGCATAGGAGGCGGCGGTGGTAGGGGAGAGGACGCTGGGGGTGATGGTGGGGACGAGGGAGGGCGCGAGGAGTGGCGGTTGTGGGTAGAGAGGGCGTGGGGCAGTGGTGGTGCGGGCACACGACATATGGGCGATGGTGGTGATAGCTCCACTGGAAGTTCTTTTCACTACAACTTTTTGAGAAAAAGCTAGCTATTTCAATAATTAAGCAAACTCACATTATAATTATTCAAAAAGCACTGGTACAATGAATTCAGGAGCTACACTTTGTCAAGATACACAGTTTTTTACAATACAACTAGCCTTTGCTAAAAACATTGACTAGGAGTGATCTATTCTATGAGCAATTATCTGAAAAAATAATCTTATTTTATTAGTACTTATTACAAAAACAACCAAGGGCTCTGCTGGAGAAGGGGGGCATCCGCATGCATGGACCACACCATCATAAGCACATCAGGTCTCTTTTGTACCTCATTGTATCACTTAAACAAAATCAACGACATAAATAGGCAAATTTTATCGTACATATAGTGCATTTTACCCTATAACAACTAACTAGTCATGCTTAATTAAAGGGCTTGGTTTTTTAAGTAGGTAAGCACAATGAGTAACACGTTACCGATCGATCGATTGGTACCTAGCTAGTATTAATTAGGAACGCAAAGAAAATATCAACACTTGAGCGCGCGTTAGAGTTAAGCTAACTAGTCGAAGTCAAACGTCATACGTGGTACTTAGCTAGCTAGTATTAATTAGGCACGTTTCCATAGTGGGGATTTTGACTCATATACAAGGGAGTTAGTTTAAATTTAAACTAAATCTCAACGACATCGATCTCCTCGTCGTCCCAAATACTCCTTAATTAGTTTTTTTCTAGGGTACAAAACAACTAGAAAGCTTGCGATACTTTTTTCTTTAAGAGGAAAACTTGCTCCAGTTACTAATTAGGTCTTATGAACTCAATTTCGTTCTTCAAAAAATAAGCTGCGATGGTACGAACGCGTGACAGCGGATTGATATCTTGCTGCACGTGGGGCGAATGGTCTTCCTTGTTGGTGTACCATCCACGAAAACCGGTGGAATTCGGTCAAACGATGCCACGTGGTACGTCTACGCGCGCGCTGGCACACGTAGCCCCATCTATGTCCAGCTTACTGTTCATGGCTTTTTACTAATACTATAGTTACTGGATTTCAAATGATGTGTTTTTTAAGATAGGATCTATAAATCGATTGTAGTGTATATTATACTGACTTTAGCTATACCATCCAAATTCGTATGCGTCTGTCTCTCTTTTCATTGTCTCTCTCGCGAACAGCTAGAAATTAAAAGGCATAAACCACGGTATAAAAGAACCCACTGTTACTCTCTTCACATTAGAGTTGGGCACAAGAAATAACGGTGGGTTATTATCTTTCAGTTATTTTCACGGTGTTACTCCTTCAATAAGGTTTATGTGAGAATTGTGTGGAAAATAGAGTAGAGGCATGAAAAAAGAGACCATTTATTGGTAAAACTAATCAATGGCATAAAATAAACAAAAGAGAAGAAAGTACCAGTTTTTGCCTATATAAATGAAGTCGGTACAATATGTACTATAATTAATTTAGTAGATTTTATCTTAAAAATACACTCCATTTAAAAGATAGTTACTGTAGAAAAACTAAAAGCTGAAGCTAAAAGCTGAAAAAGAATAGAAACACAATATAATTTTAACTAATTATAATATAATTTTAGTTGTAAGCTATATTTTTTTAGTCCACATGAGCGTGCTCTTGATTGACGAACGTACAGCTGGAAGAAGCACGTGAAGTTGAACGTTGAAGGGCTAGCCAGCTTCTCCGGGCGGCCGCGGTTGACTGTCATGATCAGGAGAGAGCTGGTTCCTAGCTAGCTTATGGATTAATTCTCGTCTATTATTTATAGCTGTAATCCAGCGCACACGTATCATAGCTGTACTTACACGTATGTGTGTGTAGCATTATGTACGCAATCAACATCTAGCTAGCTAGCAGTCTGTGTCGATCTTGGGAACGTCCAAAAACTACTTGACTCGATCTGTTTACTGCACGTACTTACGGACAAAACCAGTAAACGCCGTGCTCCATGGTGTTTTCAGTTAAAGCACGGCGTCAACGCTCTCCGATACCATCTTTTAAGATGACACTCCAAACGATCGACTTCAGTTTCTAACGTTTTAATTTCATCTTTTTTACTGAATAGGTTTTTTATCTTTTATTTTTTTCTATTATTAGTTTGTATTATCTATGATAATATAATATTTTTTATTTTTAAATTTAATTACTTAGAAAAGGTAAGAGCAACTACATTATATTTTCAATGTTACAGTGAAAAAACTAAAAACCACAGTTTATAACCAAGTTAGAGTACGGCCTAAAGCAAATCGAGACCAAGATTTGCAATACTCTCTCCACTTCAAACAAAAAATAAATTATTTTGAAATGCGTCAAGCTTTAAAAATTTTAATTAGTGATATCTTTTTAAATATTTAGATTAGATACATAATATTCGATCGAGGCAGCTAGTACTCCGGTACGTATTCAGACGTTAATTTTTTATTTTCTTTAGCAGATTTTTCTCGAGCTGGATTGCTGCGAGTTTGACGCAGGTAGAAAGAGGAAGAAATTAAAGAACAGAAAAGGATACATCATTGGACTAAACGATAATTTGCGGAAGCAGCTTGGCTTGGTCAGCTGTCATACGTACGCGGGCATGAACATGCATGTAGCTAGGTAGGAGCATGCACGCTACGTCAGCCATGACATCAGCTTGATTATTTACATTATCCTAGTTATAGCATTAATTAATTAAGGTGGTGTTTAGAGAAAATTTGACTTTTTTCTTGTCAAATAGCACTTAAATTTTGAGTCTTTAGATTTAGATCTAATGGGTGAAATCACTTTGCCTTCTCCTCTCCCATTCGAGTACTGTTTTGTTGAAGAGTTCTTAACTTTTTAGATATCGGATGCATATCTAGCTCTATCCACTAGTTTGCTTATTAGTTATTAGCATGTGATGCTATACATTGAGAAATACTCTAATACATATTATTATTTTATTTATGGCTTTTTTATATCAATTATATACTAGTTTTTACATAATTAAATTATGGTTTTTACATAATTAAATTATGTAAAAATGATAATTTGTAAAAAAGATAAACAAAACAAACTATAAGGAACACAATAAAAAACTATACAAAAACGCTACTTGGTCGTTTATGTCGTGGTTCCTGATGACACTAAACAAATTGATTACTCTTTATCATATTGTTGACACAGAAAAATCATAAAATCAAAACTATAAATCACAAACAAATTAACATCTAATAGATAAAAAAATAAGAGCTCACAAACAAAAACACTCAAGTGCTATCTAACAAATTCTATTAATCAATTACGCTCAAGTGACATCTAACAAATTCTATTAATTAATTACGCTAAAAATGGTCTTTATTTCCCTGTTTACAAACCGGCAGGGCCAGGGCAGGCCACAGCCCGACGCCGGAGCACCTAGTAGCTTCAAGGAGAGATGATGACGTGCCTTATAAATGAAGTTGCTGTCTCAAACGGTCAAACCCTCCGCTTCAGTGCATAGTAGATTTATAGTGGGTCCACAAAATCAGTTTACCCGCACCAAACTTCACTTCTGACTTTATTGATTTTTGGTTTATTTAAGTCAGAAGTCATTTAAAACGTGTCGGTTTTTAATTTCAATTTATTTTAACTTTTTGGTTTTTTGGTTTTTTTCTCTTATTTCTTTACATCATCCGTAACTGATCAACAGTTTTTCCTCTTTAAAATTTTCTTTTAATTCAATGACTAAAAAAACTAATATTTATCTTAGTATAATTTCAGTCAACAGCTAAAACCATAAGCTCTTTGTAGTCAGCTCTACCCAACTCCAAAGCATAGCTCAAAAAAATATGAAGCGAAGAGACGACATATATGTTCCTCTAATTAATACACTCGGAAAGTGGTTGCTCCAGATTTGATATGTATGAATCAGTCGAAGCTACCGTAGCGCCCATCTGAAACTACTGTCCGTGACATCTCTCTCCTACATCGAGAGCTAGCTGGTCTGTTATGCACGGTAGAGTATCGAAGATGCTCTAGGTAGCCTAATTTGTTGGTATTTTATATAACACAGGCAACTAATTAAAAAGCAGGTAGCAGACATTGGAGGTAGGTTGGTCTGTGTTACGTATTTCGTTTCTAAGAATTTATGCGTTGTCGTTGCAATTTTGGTTTCGGTTCCATAGACCCTAGCTAGGCCGTTAAAAAAATGAAGTGGCCCTATACTGTAAGCCCTATAGGCAGGATCAATAGAGCAAGCTGGTTGACGTACCGAACAGGTTGTACCACTCAAAGGCAGTTTTAATATTGTTTTGTATTGTATTTATAGAAATAACAGTATATAAGATATATTGATAAAAATATTATTCTTATAGTCCGCTGGCCGGGCGGCAGCGTCCGCGAGGCGACGCGTGGTGCTACCGCCAGTGGCAAGCGTCTACCGCCCCCTCACTGGACGGCAGGCAGCCTGCCGTCCAGGGAGGATGCGACAGGTAATTATTGTCTTAATTTTTTATTTATTATTTGTTTGAATTTTTAAATATATAAAATGAGCTCTAAAGATTACGAAATTTATGTACAGCCTCCGGGCACAACGAACCTTGCAGTGTAATGTTTGGGTAATTTTATATAAATGTCCCCTCATCGATTGGCAGTGACTGCCGTCCAGGGAGGATGCGACAGGTAATTATTGTCTTAATTTTTTATTTATTGTTTGTTTGAATTTTTAAATATATAAAATGAGCTCTAAAGATTACGAAATTTATGTACAGCCTCCGGGCACAACGAACCTTGCAGTGTAATGTTTGGGTAATTTTATCAATTGCGAATGTTGCTCAAAAATTCATACAATTTTGATAATTTTACGAGTTTTTAGATATAGCTAACGAGCTCCAAAAATTACGAAATTTTATGTGAAGCCTTCCGATACAGTAATAGTTATTGAGTAATTTTTTTGGGAATTTTATGTGCCCCGAATTTACCATGTTTATTCATAATAATTTTATCGTAATTATCGGCTCGTTCCTACTATCATTTCATGTTAATTCAGTCCTCCTTTGAAGTGGGTGACCTCTGTCCTTCGCACATATGTCACCTCGTTGCTGCTATCTTTTCTTTTCCACTACGTGCTTCGCACAAATGTCACTCTGCCCGTGTCGTACCGCCTCACACATCGCCTCGTCCACACTGATGTCGTTATGTCCGTGCCATCCGCTCCCTCGTCTCCCCATTTGTCAGTGTTGCCATGCCGTCTGCCCTCGCCGAAAGTGCTACGCATGTACAAGGAGTCCTTAATTTGCGGGTTGAGTGTATCGGGTTCGCTTTGCGCTCAGCTATAAATACGAACTGTCGTAGTTGGTCATCAGTCATCTCAGTCGCTCATCGCTCGCGGAAAGACTGGTAATTTTTTCGAATTGGTAGTCAAATTGTCAGTAACTAATGAACTATTCGTATGTTGTTACATACATGTAATTATGTTTGTTGTAACACTTACTACGGATCTGGTTGTTATGGCTTCAGGTAGTCGCAGACATAGAACACTTACTACGGATCTGGTTGTTGTTACATGCATGTAATTATGTTTGTTGGACCCAATGGTTTGGACCTATCAACATGCCAATACAAAGTGCTCCAGACTGAGAGACTCGGCATCATGAATATTCATGAGTTACGATGCTGCATCCAAAGAGAGTTCGCGACGGAGGCAATGGCGATGAAACTTGCCATCGAGGGGATCACCTGCACCAATGGCGTGTGGGAGCTCGTGAAGGTGAATGACACTACAACATGGAGGCAGTACATGCAAATTGCCTCCCAGCCTGAGGTGGCCATTTACGGGAGGCCGATGTTGTATGTAAGTTTCATGCACCGGGAGTCTGGAAACATTGATGAGCCCGGCCCCTCGACACCCGGAGAACCACAAGCAAAGCCTCAAGATGATACCACTCAATGTGTAATCGATGGCCTCCGGATGAAGTACGAGATAAGGCTTCGGCAAAAAATATGTGAACAGTCATGCTAGGGGTGAAATGAAACAGGCATGCATCCTGGGTAATTTGGCAATATGCACCTACAACAAAGCCGACGCTCCTGCACAAGCCATACTTACTTGTGTACAAGGCATGTGCGCAAATGAGACAGATGTCTAAGCCGTATACCTCAGAGTACTATGACATGCAATACATTTTCAGTACATAGAGTGCAGAGTTTCACTCGTACGACTTGGACATGAACTATAGGGATCTTTGGCCGGACATGCTGCAATGGGCCCCTAACAAGAAGTTGAAGATAACTAAAAAGGGACGTCGACAGACACGACGCTTCCAGAACGACATGGATATGAACCAACGTACCAGCATTTCCCGCACAGTGAAATACCGAATATGTAAGACCTTCGGGCACTAATTGAAGCAATCTCAGCGCAAGGTTGTATGCCTTTTCGTACGTCTCATACATGGACTCGATGACGTTGTGCTTGGCTCGTCGGACCTTATTGTAGCTGACTGGATAGTCAACCACATTGGCGACTCCTGACATGAGCATCTTTGGGGAGACGGAAACGTTCGCCGCAACTAGGTTGCTAATGATGCTTGCCACATATGCTGAAGTCACGTTCCGATGATGGTGCAAGGGCTCGCTGAGCACGCAAGTGTGGTCGATCATCATCTTGATCGAGAAGGCCGAGCCAAAAATCTTGGCTCATTGAGCGTTGACCTTTGCGGAGCAGCCTTCCGCTACGCACTTCACAACGTAATTGGTTGGGTTGGACCGGTGAACTCGGTACACACAGTTGATAGACAAGGCGTACCATGCAATAGCTTGCTGCACAGCTGCCTTGCTAGGGAAGTGCTGCCCAACTAGAAGGGTGTCAGTTTGAAACCCCCATTGGGACCCTTCTTCATGCAGCAGCACGAGGGAACGTACTACAACATGATCATGCCTGGAGGACACATAGGACACGTACAAATAGTTCATTAATTACCTACAATTTGGCTACCATTCGAAAAAATTACCAGTCTTTCCGCAAGCGATGAGCGACTGAGATGACTGATGACCAACTACGATAGGTTCATATTTATAGCTGAGCGTAAAGCAAACCCGGTGCACTCAACCCGCAAATTAAGGACTCCTTGTCAATGCACAGCACTTTCAACGAGGGGGACGGCATGGTAACACTGACAAATGTGGAGACAATGGAGCGGATGAGTGTGGATGGCACGGACATAACGACATCAGTGCGGACGAGGCAGCGCGTGAGGCGAGACGATACGTGCAGAGTGACATTTGTGCGAAGCACGTAATGAAAAAGAAAAGATAGCAGCAATATGCCGACATATGTGAGAAGGACAGAGGTCACACACTTCAAAGGAGAACTAAATTAACATGAAACGATAGCAGCAATTGGCCGATAATTACGACAAAATTATCGTGAATAAATGTGATAAATTCAATGCACATAAAATTCTAAAAAAAATTATGCAATAACTATTACTGTATCGGGAGGTTTCACATAAAATTTCGTAATTTTTGGAGTTCGTTTGCTATATCTAAAAACTCGTAAATTATCGAAATTGTATGAATTTTTTAGCGACATTCGCAATGGATAAAATTATCGAAATATTACACTGCGAGGTACGTTGTGTCGGGAGGCTGTACATAAAGTTTTGTAATTTTGGAAGCTCATTTGATATACTTAAAAATTCAAACGAATACTAAACAAAAAAATTAGGACAGTAATTAGGCCAGCTAATTAGCCGGCCTAATTACCTGCTGCCTCCTCCCTGGACTCGGGCAAACCTGCGTCTAGCCCTCAGGTGGCAGGCTACCTGCTGTCCAGTAAGGGGGCGGCAGGTGCCTGTCGCCACCGGCAATGTCATGCGTCGTCTCGCGGGCACTGCCGCCCGGTCTAGGGACGGTAAAAATAATATTTTTATCAACACATATTGTATACTGCTATTTTTATAAATACAATATAAAATAATGCCAAAACTAGCTTTAATTCGTCAGGTCAGATAATCA
This sequence comes from Bonia amplexicaulis, assembly GCA_036346245.1. Lineage (NCBI taxonomy): Eukaryota > Viridiplantae > Streptophyta > Magnoliopsida > Poales > Poaceae > Bonia > Bonia amplexicaulis. Next base: position 21,004,265 of record CM070735.1, on the reverse strand, counting down.
AAAGTAGAGTAGTGTACAAGTTGGTACGGGACGGACAACTAAAATATAGTACAGTACGTATGCAAGCTATCATGGTATGGAGAGTGGCGTGCACGGCTGTTGAATAACCACAGAGTAGAGATGGAGAGAGCATGCAGACCACAGATCGAATCGCGCGTAACCGCTTCGTACTTTTTCTATGCGGCACGTCAACATCTCCGCGTGGATCCGCGGGGCACGCGCCCTTGAACCTCCTTCCTGCCTGCACACTGATACGTACGGCGTGTTACGGCACACCCGTTTCGGCTAGCTAACAAACACGTACGTGTTGGCATGCTGCCTCCTGGCGTCTTTTAACTGGAACGTACGCGCGCTGTCGATTAGAAAACCATGCGTTGCGAGATTGTTAGATCACGTGAAGATCATCACATAGTCTATGATCAGTAATTGATTTTGGATTGCTTGTGTTGTTAGAGTTTAAGTTTAGTTTTAGGCTATGATCGTTTTAGCGAACACGGTTTCTGCTTATTTTTTTTTCACTATTCATAAATTCGTCTTTTTCTGAACTTTTGGCTTTTTTTGAGCTTTTTTGCCTGTTCTTTTTTTCCCATATTCGTTTACGTTGTCTGTGATGGGCTAACATATTTTTTATATTTTTAATTTTTTTATATTTAATTATGTTAAATAAGTCTCGTCACCACAAGATGTTTTTTCACCACCACTGATTGCTTTTCAGCCATAAGCCACAAAAAATAAGCCCAAATGATCACCGCCTTAAAAGTTTATAAGGTTTGGAGTTATTGTCAGTACATAACCGGCCCGACTGTTTTGTAGGGTCAGCTAGACCGTTGTGCATGGGCAATATGATCGATCGGTGCATGGCAGTCAAACCATGTGTTGGGTTCTTTAGGAGTGGTGGTCTGATCGGCGTTAGGGTTGCGGTCAATCTGGAGGTGTACGGTGTGACCGCCTCTGTGATGGTAGTAACTATTTTTCAGGGAGAGGTGTTTCTAGTGCAAGTTGAGTGTAAGTGGCAGTCTCGCCGACAATCTGACAGGCTTGAGGCCGATAGTCATACCACTCTCCGAAGCCTAGGATGGTCATGGCGGTCTGACCAATTTGTATTTTTCATATAACAGTGCATGTGAGTTTTGGGTGTTGTGAGTTTGTGTCATGGCTTGGAAGCCATGGGTTGGTTGTGTTGCATGATGCATACTTTTAGTGACATGGGTCAAGTGCATGGAACTTATATTTGGAGATAATTGCTTGGTCTTTAGATGTGTGAGGTGCTTGGAGAGCAGTGGCGGTCAACGATAAAACCAGGACTAGGTGGGAGAGCTGAGATGCGTGTGGTCGTGTAAGTCTAGGTGAAGCAACGTGTTTCAAGCGGGAGGCACAAAAAAGACAAGAATCATGAGGAGATGAGTTGGTGTGTGTGGTATGCCAAGTGACTTGGGGCCAATGCAAATAGAGGAAGTTCGGTGGGATCCGGATGTGTGAAGACTTGATGGCAGGTCATTGGTCACCACATGCTACGTGAAGACATACGGTGATGCTTTGATGTGAAGGATGACTTCGAGGTGAAGAAATGGAAAGTGATCGGTAGAGGAGCATTTTGATAAACTGCCCAATATCGAGAAGGTGACGGTTTGCAAAATTTCGTCGGTTGCCTAAGTGGTTTAGGTGCTGAAGGAGAGGACAACGCAAGGTGAATCGGGCTATTGGAGTCAAGTGAAAGCCATGCTTTTAGAAGCGTATAAGTGTGAGTGAAAAACCCATTATGTGTTAGGTTGTCGGGTTTTCTCAAGTGTAAAGTGGATAATATCCACTAAGAGTGCATGTTTAGTGTTTCATGTGAGACTCTACTATATAAAGAGAAGTTAGAGTTTGAGAGGAGGGTTGATGAAGTGGATGAGAGGAGAGGAAGAGAAGAGAGCACTTGTGTGTGTGATTCCCTGGCGACTTTGTCATCATAAGGGAGTAGCTGTAAATACTCGTAGCAAGTGAAAATCAAATCTTCAAATTCATTCAAGTCTTCATCTCTCATGTTCATGTGTTGATTTCTTGATTTAACTTAGTTTTTGGCGTTTCTTTCTCTTCTTTTGTTCTTGCTAGTTCCCCATGAGGTGTAAGTGATGGGATAAACTCTATGAGGTCATATCCATCCATCTAGTGAGCTCTCATAGCAAGTTCCTTTGTTTTGTCTCTTTGGTTCATGATAAGGTGATTTTGGTGTTTATTGGTTCAAATGGGTTTGAGCTCAAATCTTGTTGTAGTTTAACTTGCTATGACATGTAGGAATCCATCCAAGATCATCTTGATCATTTAGAACACATGAGCAAAGCTAGATCATGGGTTTCCTCTTTAACCTGGTTTTGGTTCAACTTTCTCGAAAATAGAGAAAGGTAGGACTTTTATCAAGGATTCTTGAAATCTTTGATTGGAATATGTTCTTGATATCTTAGAAAATGTGTGTTTTAATTTTTATGTGATTAGGAGCTTTGGTTTGAAAGTTGGAGCATTTCTTGGTTTTGATGTCGTGCTGATTTTGGTTCTGTTAGTTGGAGTGGTCAGATCGACCAGGGTGATCAGGCCGTACCCTGTGTGAGCAGTCAGGCCGACCTAGAGGGTTTTTGTTGGTTTTTGGTTTTTTTCTGCTATTGTGAGTCTAAATCTTGATCTTCTTAGCTGTTAATAGCTTCTGAAGTGAAAACATTTTAGAATACCTAGGGAAAATTGGTCATAGTCATTCACCCCTCTCTAACTACCATATCCGATCCTACAACATTTCTAGCTGGACTATTTTTTCTTCATGAGACATGGTGTGCACTCTAATTAAATAGGGTGCATCCTGTCAACTATATATATCGAACCTACTTGAATGGGAACCAACACTCTTGCTTCCATCACCATGCCACTGCCCTACTGGCGAGTCAGTTTAGGTTAACCTACATGTTATAATTACCTTGAAGAAATAATTAGAGTTGGAGAAAAATCTGTATTAACCTTCAAAAATCAATGGTCGGGTCTAATTAATCTATGGTTCATATATATGAAGACAATGGTGGTTTTCCCCTATGAGCGATGGGTTCGTCGCCACTAAAAATATTGGGAATTCAATATGAAATTTGGAACTTCAAAAAATCAAGTTATAACTTGGATTTTATTCCTTCACCTGGGAGTTGGGAAAGCTTCACCCCTAGTTGTTGGAACTTTTCTCAGCGAGGGGCAAGATATCAAGAAGGGCACAATTGATGACACGGGCAATGTCACTAGTGGCCCTGCTTATTTTGGCTTCAGCTTCTGGCTTATTTTTCACTATTCATAAATTTCACCTTTTTTGAACTTTTGATTTTTTTGAGCTTTTTTGCCCGTTTTTTCTCGTATTCATTTGCGTTGTTCGTGATGAGCTAACATATTTTTTTCTTCTATTTTTACATTTTTTAAATTTTAATTACGCCAAATAAGCCACCTTCAGCTACAGTATAATTTCAACCAGCTACAGTGCAATTTCAGCCATAAGCCACTATTTTTCAGCCGAACCGAGCGGGGCCTAGATCCTGTGGGGGCTATGCTCGGGAGGTCGTGGTGGAACCGTGGAAGACCCAATTAGTCTCACGAGCGATGGGGTCATTGTTGTTAGGAAACCTGGGCCTGCACTTGAAGTCTTGGCCCATGGTAGACACCTCACCATTAGACTATAAATAGGGAGCACTATTGGCAATTTTGTATACGAAATTAGAAAGAAAGTAATAAAGAAAGACCAAGAGTTCTCTCTACATCTCTGTGTTTCAATCTACTATTTCCTGTCTTCTGTGATTGATCTTGTTTTGCATAAGCAGAGGAATCGATCGGACTGGTCACCAGCGATGGTTCCTCAACACGTTATCAGCATGAATCGCTCTGGTGAATCGAAGGTAATCATCGAAGCACTAATAGATTGAATTATCTAGATCGCTCTAAATTCGCAGTTTTCGCTTTCTAGATTATTTTCTACAGTGCAAACCCGTTCTAATCTATCGCGAGCAGATTTGAAGTCACCGGCACAATGTTGATTGGTAGATTACATCACAGAGTAGATGTTGATTGCACTGTAGATTGAAAAAAAAGAAAAAAAGAAAAAAAAGAAAAATATGCGCACGGGCGGCCCTGTACGGCCGCCGTACGCGAGATCCACTAGCCTACCGCCGGCCACCGGCCCTCCTCCCTTAGCACGTCGTCGATGGTGGCCCGAAGCCACGGTCGGCTCCGCCCGTGCCGTGCGACGGCCCCGCATGGCCACCGTTGCGCCTATAGGCCACCGCATGGCCGGCACCCGCCTCCACGAACAACCGTGCTGCCGCCGGCTCGCAGCCGCCCAAGGGTGAGCACAAACCACCATGCTCCGCGAGCCAATACACAGGATGCAAATATATAACATGCATGGCTTATCAAGGGAAGGCTCGGGTATTTTATTTGGCATAAATTACTTTTAAAATATGATACATAGAAGTCTCCTGAAACCTAGCAGTTTTAACTAAATCAAATTTTATCAATGTATGAAAGAATGCAATAATAATAGCGATCCAGGTTGCATTCACCGTTATATGGTTTCTGCACCATATGCTAACCTTTCAGCATTATAACCGCTTACCTTATCACTGGGCGCTACCCAGGGTAATACAAATCAGGGCATTTCACTACCCATCACTTTTGCAATTCCACCCACAAAGTTTTTGAAATAGAACTATATCTGGTTAAATTCCCATGTCCGCCCTTGATCGTGGGCACGGCTATTCGAATAGTTTTTGACTATGCAGAGTTTGTACACTTTACCCACAAGAGATGATCCGCTCATTGCTCCACACGATTCCTTAGTCATGCGGTTGAGTAGATCATCACAGTAACTTTTCAACATATCTCGCCCCTTTTGTCATCTCACCCTATGGGCTGCTCCCACTTGCGGTGGGTCCCATACATTGCGCGGGATGTTAACCACTGATACTAGCGCATTCGGGGTCCACTCATCACAACTCCAGCACAACAGGAAAACTTCACCCTCCACTCGGTGTCCCTTTAGACCTCCCCTTGCCCTTTCAATATTCCACTATTTTCCACTATCGGTGAGATGAATCCGGGGGTTTGATAGATTTACTTAGCCAAGTTGCAATTTGCAGACTTCTGGTTGTGCTGTTTTACATAGGAGGTCGTGACAAGATTAAGTCCTTAGGGTTATTGGGCGGTTCTACCACAATCCACACTCTTGTGCTTTCACCGCACCACACCCCCGTACCATCCGCCTAGATATTTAAGCAAGGTGGGGGGTTTTTGGGAGTATAAAATATGCATGTCAAAATACACCAGCCATTTTCACCCATGACTTCCCAAATCAGTTTTCTCATGATTTAAAGTGATGCTTGGGGTATTTTGGTGCCCCCGAGTATGTAAGTAGTAATAAGTATGGTGTATAATTATAGACTTATTTTTGAAAGTTTTACCATTATAATTTTGCTAGGGTGACAAAACTCATATACTCAAATGTTCCAAAAGAGGAGTAATACTAACAAGTTAAATAATGGGAATATAACTAGAATCTTAAAACAAACCTATATTTGCATATGAAATAACATAATGCAATTTGATAATTTAAAATGGAAATAATTTACGGAAAATATAGGTTCAATATGATCAAAGTATTGACTCGCCTGGCGGTTTACTGTGGTCTTTAGCTCACTCAAAGCTTTCTCATTCGATGGTCATGAGTTCTTGGTCTTCATCTTCATCTGGATCTCGATCTCACTTTATCCATTGATTCTACATGACTTTGATTTCTAATTATGTACTAAATAACTGAATCCAATAAACTTCATATATTAAAAGAAGGGCAGAAATGGATAGATTGGAATTTTTAATGAATTTAGAAATTTGAACATGCTCAATCGGAGTTAGGACGAAGAAGGGCGGGCTTCGAGAGGTTTGAATCTAAGGGAACGGAAAAAAGTTTCACCATGGTCGAAAACTATTCGTGGTTGGTGTTAGAACAGCCGTGATCGGGTGGCTGAACGTGGTGGAATTCTATACGTGTTCGAAGGTGAAGCCGGAGAGGGAGGCAAGTCACATATTTTTGATCATCTTGAACCTACATTCTGTTAATTATTTACTTATAAGTTCTTTCATTACCTTTTATTTACGCTATGATGTTTTACATACAATAAATGTTTAGAATGACATGATACCTAGTTACATCCTACCAATGAAAAAGCCCTGTTTACTTTGATGGCCGTATTCACTTTGACAAGACTTAGTAATGTTAAATCTACTATTTAAATACCCATGGTAGCGTAGGGAACTCAACTATTTTATACTACTAATTGGCAAACCATTTTTGCCGGTAACTTTGTAAAAGTGTTTCTAGAAAAGAGAACATCTTGGGGAAACCATGTGTTGGTTGGATAATGCTGTCGCTGAACATTGTGATATAGTTTAGAGACAGAGAATGTCATGGAGTATAATGAGAACAAAGTTCGGAGAAAGTAAGGGTGACCTTATACTGAGCAAAGAATATAGTGATCGCCCAATCACAAGTTTTGACTCGTCAAACCTGGTTTAGTAGCTGTTCAAATCGATTGAATATGTATAGGAGTACAGGAGAGTTGGTATGGGAAAGAGTAAAACCATACTGAATAACGGTAGATTCCTCTCAGGACGGGCAAAAGATATCTGACCGAGTCGGTGGATACCTCGGTCTGAGCTGGAGATCTACCGGGTATAGCCTATATAAAGAGATGAGCAGTGAAACAATCTTATTTTCTTAACTCAGTCATTAGGGTTAAGGAATCTTGTTAGTAAAGCTGAGAAACTCTACGGAGTAATCACAATGGTATCTCGAATACGCCATGTTTTCGGTAAAAGAAGCTATGATCAGTGGGTGATTCCAACAGCGAAACGTAAGTGGATTCGAAAATGATTTGAAAATGTTGAAGTCTGGTAGACAAGTTTTGAAACCCCAAATTCCTTAAGTAGTTATTATTCTTTTGTGTTTAAAAATATTTACAAATAAAACTGCATCCACGTATCATAATGAAACAACTATATTTCCATCATTTGAGAATCTTGACAAGTAGCTATATAACATTTCCCCATGTGATTTGTTGAGTATGGTTGATTGTACTCAGTTTTGCTATAATTTCCACCACAACAGATACCAGAAGAAAAGAGGATGTTGCAAGTTTTCGTGTTAGGGTTACGACCACACTCAAGCGTTTCTGTGGAATCTTCTTCAGTTCTTCTGAATGTAAGTTAAATTTTGGGCTTGGATGCCCGTATTGTTGCTAAAGTTGACCGTTAGGTTTTATTTTAATCAAGTTAACTTATTTTAATTGTTCGTGAGAAAACATGATACTCATTCTATCCGCAACTAAACTTCTAGACAGTTGTAGGTTGTACGACTTCCCTATTCATAAAAATAGGAGCATACACTTACCATCCAATCATGATTCTAGATTCAAACCTACGGCTAGGGGTGCAAACGGATCGGATTCGGATGGATATTGTTGTTACCATATCCTAACCCATATTTTTCTCCAGATTCGGTACCAATCGGATTCGGTGCCGGATCGATCGGGATTAACCCGAGCCGTTTGCACCACTACTTGTTTGTAAGGAATGCATGCAATACAACAAATGAAGTAGGAGGACGTACTGTCAAGAACTTGATGTTACTACTTAATAGCTGTTGTGGAAGATTTTATTTTACCATTGCAAAAGAAAATGAAACATCAAATAGTAGCACTAACCTGAAATCAAACTTGAAGACATATCGGATTCGGACGGATATTGCTGTTACCATATCCTAACCCATATTTTTTTCTCCGAATTCGGTACCAATCAAATTCAGTATCAATCGGATTCGGCGCCGGATCGGTCGGAATTAACCTGACCCGTTTGCACCCCTACCTACGGCCTCATCCCTTGTCAAGCAAAAACAATCCTACGCATGATCCCAATCCCAGCAACCACGGTTGAAATTATGTTGCAAATGCAAGCCTTTTTTTCCAGCTTCTAAAAGATACTTTTTGATTTTTCTACGTTAACTATCTTTTTAAAAGAAGTATTTTTTAAGATAGAATCTATAAGTTAATTGTAGTACATACTGTAACGACTTCATTTATATCGGACAAAACCACACACGAATTTTTATTATTCTATATTTTTTCTCACAAACAAACTAAAGGTCGTAAGGGATAACCAAAAGCCTAGAACGAAGAAAAAAAGAAAAGGTCCGTAATGTTTTCCGTGTGTAAATAAATTCGATCAAAATGATCATAGAATAGACTTATTAGATTATTATCGTCCTAAGGACTTCCTTGTTGCTTTCCATCATCAAGCAGAAGGTGTTCCTTACCTCATCAAAGTTGTCATTCGAGGTATACACGGAGCTCGCCATTGGTGCATCAATACACAAAGTCAAGCGCGCAGGATTCTAGAGGCAGCTCCCGTTCCCATCGTCACCATAAATGAGACATCCTAATCGAATGTGGCTGCTGGTTCATGGTTATCTTCTCCGTTGTCTGTTTCTCCGTTGTGGTGTGAAATTTTGATTTGAGCGAATAGAACTTCCTACGAAGCGCAAATAAAACAAGAAATAAACGTAATAAAATATCTTGGGAACAAGTAGTATAAAACCATTAAAAAAAGAAAATTAGAATCTCAGTACTTAATTTATCTCCCTTGCTACTTTTGACCGTAGAGAAGCTTAAGCCCGTTCCAAATAACTATGTTTCTAATTTTTAATTTTTAGAAGTCAAAAGTTATTTAAAAGTTATTTAGAACGCGTTAAGTACCGTGGCTTTTTTGTTTTTCCTGTTGTATCAGGACTTCAGGAGTAAGTCTATATAATATTCTAAACTTTGTTTGAAAGTCTGTCCAACACCCTAATTATGAAATTAGATATTTGACTCTTCGAACTTTGCAATCTAGTTAAATAACAACTTGATCCGGTTTCGCATGATGATATTACTCGCGTGACATAATGAGTGGACGATTTTACCACGCAAGATGACATGCTAGCTAAGTTAGATCAATGACATATGGGGCCCATAAAAACTTCTCCCCACCAAACTCCTAGCAATGCTTCTATGACCATTATCCCCTGTAGTTCCCTCTCTCTATATTTGGATCTGGGAGAAGGTCTTGTGGGTCTCACCTATCATTCATCTAAACTTGATCAGCATGTTATTTTACGTGGTAAACCCATTCGCTCATGGTGCCACGCGGGTAATATCACCATCCGAAATTAGGTCAGTGTGTTATTTGAACTGTATTGCAAAGTTCGAGGGTTAAATGTCTGATTTCATAGTTTAGGTTGCTGGATGGACTTTTGAGCAAAATTCGGGATGTTATATAAATTTTTTCCTTTGTATTATCTGTGGAGATATAACGGTGTTTTTTCTATTTTTTATTATTTTAATTGAATATCTCAGAAAAGTTAACATTCGCTATAATACTGTTTTAGCCAAAAATTACGGCACTTTTGAATAGAGTCTAAATCTAATATATCTAACATGTCTAGTAGTAGGTGAGAATGTGGTGCTCATAGAAAACGTCTGTGATTATTAACTGTTTACTTTTAGAAAGCGCAGTGAATCGCCTCATTTGAACTGAAAGGATTCTTCGCCGATCTCAGTGAGACAAATCTACGTTGCTCAAAAAAACACGAGATTATCGGTTAATTAATATATAAAAATAGCAAGACCAGAACCATGCCGGAGAGCTACCGGGTTAAAGAGAACCAGTAGAGACCGAGCGAGTTTCCATCGGTTGAATTTTTCAACTGTTCTCGTTCTTTCAGTACGGATATTTGTTCAAGGTTAGGTGGTGATCGGTTCGGCTGAAAGCTGAAGGCTTATGGCTGAAAACACCGTTGTGGTGGTGAAAAAAACATCAGAATGACGAGGCTTATTTAACATAATTAAATCTAAAAAAATTAAAAAATATAAAAAATATGTTAGCCCATCACAAACAACATAAACGAATACGAGAAAAAAAGAACCGACAAAAAGCGCAAAAAAGTCAAAAATTCAGAAAAAGACGAAATTATGAATAGTGCCAAAATAAGCTTAAGCCAATAAGCTTAAGCCAAAATAAGCCATAGTGAGCACGCCCTACGTCCTGCGTGACTCTCTCTCTCATCCTTAACTAGCCAACTATAAATCTATTTTTTTAGCTACGATTTATAATTTTTAATTAAAATTTTTAAATTTTAACTGTTTACGGCTACGGACCTGATCCCCAGCTACGGACCTGTTTTTGACTACGGTTTTCCTATTGCCAAGGCGACTGAAATTTTTTTGTCTCCAATCACTTGAAAGTTGCACTCTCAATCAACTAAAATTGCAGCCTCCTCCAAAAAACAGCCCCTCAAAAGTTGCACTCTCGAACAACCGCAATTTTAGTTGATTAAGAGTGCAACTTCAAGAATCGAGGTGCCTTTGGTTGAGCTTTTAGGGTCTTTTGCTTCAAAAAGCCAAAAGCCAACCAAAGGGTGCAAACCGTGTTCTTTTCGAGCATTACTTTTAGAATAATCTGATTTGAAAGCACCTTGGACCCCGCTTTTAGCTTTTGGCTTTCGCTTTTGAAATGGTGAAAATAGAGAGTGTTTCACAGTTGTTTCAAGGAAAATAGAGATAGGAGGTAAGTTTTATACTTGTTTGAACCAAACAATTTACAACTTTTCACACCACAACCCACTGAGCTTTTTCACACCCACGTTCACAGCTTTTTCAGAAGTCACAGCTCAACCAAACACACCCTGAGAGACAAAAAAATTTCAGTCACCTTGGCAGGAAGAGGTAGGTAGCAATTATCTACTGTGTGCGCCTGTGCAGAGCTCAAGAAACCCGCGTGAAAAAACAATTGCAGGAAGGCGAGAGCGTACAAACCGGGAAGAAAGACCAGGCGGCACGCGGTGCCGCGCGGATCCTTCCTTCGTCGGCTGATTGATTTCCCACTCCATTTTCCAGCCGCGCGCGTGGACGACCGGTCAGTCGGTCTTCGACCTCGCGCGCCCCCCCTCCTCGGCAACTTGGACTCGTGCAGCTACGCTGCTACGCTGCTATATAAGTATGTGTGCTCCCCATCTGCCCCCTTCAAGTTGCTTCATTCGTCGCGCATAATTGCTAAGCTACCTCAGCGCGCGCCTCCTCTTCTCCCTGCTGCTAGCTGCGCGCAATCGGTATGTGAGTCGATCGCGGAGCTCTGCAATTGTTGCTCTGCTTCTTGCTTGTCATGTTCTTGTTGTTCTTGGCACTTCATGGAGCTTTGATGTGATGGCGAAAAGTGTTCTCTCTGAGATTCGTGATGGTTAAAAGAGTTAATATTTGTGGTTTTGGGTTGTGGTCGACGCATTTTCTAGGATAAAAGTGGATTCAGTTTCAGCCCTTGTGTGGTACAGCGTGCCTACTTGTGATAAGGCCAAGCTTCTGCTGCATTTTTATTGTTGCGAGGATAAGCTCACGGTTTTCTAAGCAAGCCCAAGAATTTTTTTGTTTTAAATCCGGGCTAAACTAATGGTTCCTGGTCGCCAAGAATTTCAGCAAAGCTTCAATTTTTTTTTGTGTGTAAAATAATCATGCCATGATAAACTCTGATTCTGTCCTCTATAATTTGCAGAAGCTAGCCTGTCTAAGAGCCAGTCGTCACCACAAACGGGAGGCAGCCGTAATATGACTCTGAGGTCACTCAACACAGAGCGAAACCTCCTCCACTCCCCGAAGCCGCAGAACCCCCGAGATGCCTCCGCCGCGCCGGTGAGGTCGCCGAGGTTCGCCTTCAGGGGCAGCCCGTCCAAGAAGATGGCGCGCGGCAACGCTCTCGAGAGGTCGCTCAGCTTCAAGAACTGGGAGGCGGCGGCGGCGGACGAGCCGGAGACCGCGGGCCGGTGTATCAACGGCGCGAGGCCCGGGAGCCTTGTGCTCCAGAGCAGCCCCAGGAGCAAGCAGCGTGAGCCCCCGCGGTCGGCGCAGGCTGTTCTCGAGTTCATCTCCCCGAGGCCACGCTGCGAGCTCGACGAGGCGGCGACCAAGGTGCAGAAGCTCTTCAAGGGCCACCGGACGCGGCGGAGCCTTGCGGACTGCGCCATTGTCATCGAGGAGCTCTGGTAAATAACAACGCGCATAGGCCATAGATGCTGATGCATGTTTCAGGATGCTCGTTTAGAAGGGGTTCTTGACTTGCTGTGCTGTGTTTTTTTTCAGGTGGAAGGCCTATGATTCAGCTTCCCTGAACATCAAATCCATCTCCTTCTTCGACGAGGCGAAGCAGGAGACGGCGGCTTCCCGGTGGTCGAGGGCGGGGAAGAGGATCGCCAAGGTCGGCAAGGGGCTCTCCAAGGATGAGAAGGCCCAGAAACTGGCACTGCAGCACTGGCTCGAAGCTGTAATCTTCTAGTTTCTGAAAGCTCATGTTTTATTTTTTTTGTCTCTATATCGTCAAATGATACTGATAGTGCTCAATCTTTGTGCTTTTTTAGATTGACCCAAGGCATCGCTACGGCCACAATTTGCATCTGTATTACGATATCTGGTCTGCGAGTTCCAGCACCGAGCCATTCTTCTACTGGTAAGCACTAATGTCTTAAGCAACTCCTCAGTTCAACTGACAAAGCTGCCATTTTTAGTGCGATCATAGGTTGCTCTTGTTGATCCTGACAAGTTGTTCTTTCTTTTGTGTTTTCAGGTTGGATGTTGGAGCCGGGAGAGACCTTTATCACAAGAAGTGTCCAAGAAGCAAGCTATATTCACAATTAATCATGTACCTCGGACCAGTATGTGCCCTCGACACCCATTTCCTATCAATTGCCGAGTTCTTAGCAGCCTATAAATTTATGGGGGCTTATTAATCTAAATGTTATTTCGATTGCAGAACGAGAGGGCGGCTTATGAAGTTATTGTGGAGGAAGGAAAGCTGCTGTATAGGCAAAGTGGACTTCTTGTGAACACCACTGAAGATTCCAAATGGATATTTGTATTGAGCACAGCTAGATCATTATACGTCGGACAGGTAATTAGAATGTATTATCCATTTATTTTCTTTCAGCAGTTCTGCGTAACACGTTCTATGTTATGATGAATCAATCCTGAGTGTTTTTAATCTTGTGAGCAGAAGAAGAAGGGTAAATTTCAGCACTCAAGTTTCCTAGCTGGGGCAGCTACAACAGCTGCTGGAAGATTGGTTGCCAAAGATGGTGTTCTTAAGGTAATTTTCTATAGACCTGCAGCCAATTATCTGAATTACTTCTGCATTCATCTTGTCATGTTTCAAGGTCTGAGTAGACTAAAGTTAATTTCCTTTCAGGCAATATGGCCATACAGCGGTCACTACCTCCCAACAGAGGAGAACTTCAGAGAGTTCATCAGTTTCTTGGAGGAAAACAGTGTTGATCTAGCCAATGTCAAGGTAAATTTACCATCAAACCATATTGCTTGTCTCAGTAACCAACAAGTTTCCAGGGATGTTATGTGATGAACATTTCCAATGCATTTCCAGAGATGTTCAGTTGATGACGATGAGTATCCGTCGTTCAAGAAGACCTCAGATCAGCCACCAGAGGAAGCTGAGAAGCCTACTGAAGTGGCACATGATGAGACCCTGAACAACTCACAAATTGAACTACTTGAGGTAGACATTGTTAAGGAAGTGGTTGTCGAAAACAGCGAGGATACCGAGGCAGCACCGACGATGGTTAGCCGCCCATCATTCAAATGGGCAACTGCTGCCGGCGCGCGCATTGGCTGTGTCCGGGACTACCCAGTTGATCTCCAAAGCATGGCTCTTGAGCAGGTCAATCTTTCACCTAGACTTGTGCCCTCTCCGAATGCGAATAGGCTACCGATTCCGTCTCCTCGCCCGAGCCCAAGGATCAGGCTGTCACCTACGCTGCAGTACATGGGTCTTCCGACTCCAACCGGTTGCAAGCTCCCGATCCCGAGCCCGGAGATCAGAAGGTCTCCTGGGCAGCAATTCATGGGCTTTCAGACACCCGCAGTGGCTCTCACACTCCCCAATTACAAGGGCAAGTGATGTGATGGCATTGTTCATGCTGCGGTCTCGCAATAGCGCACTGCTGTTATTCAAGCTATAACAGCAGTTTTAGTTGGTTATAGCTAGATCAGAGGTAACAGTTTTGTCATATGTTTTGTTCTTTTGTTGTGTACCACCATTCTTTGCTATGTTCGTCCTGTTCTTTGACCTGAGGTGCATCAATTGCACAGTGTAAACTACAAGTGTTAGACCGCGTGGATGGTTGTAAATAAAGAGATGATGAATAATTGACATTTGATTTGCTCTGGATTTTGCGTTGTTTGCTTTGGATTTTGCGTTTGTGAAATACTTGGTCGTTTGCAGTTGAAGTCGTTGTCCTTGAGTAGTCGTGCACAATTTCGGGTGAGTTCAGATCACAGACGCTACTCTACGCCACGACAACAGACGCTATATGACCACGGCATGGCTCTACGACCACAGACTTCAGACATCATGCTTCGACCACGGCATGAACACGACTACGACAGGAGTCTTTACAACTTGGTGGTCGGCAGGAGTTTTTACGACCACGATATCAGCACTTCAGACACTCTTACGACCACGGCAAACACATACTATGACCACATTATACAATAGCTTACGACCACGGAATGCTACGACCACGTTTAGCTTACGACCACGGAATGCTACGACCACGTTCAGCTTACGACCACAGCATGCTACGACCACGTTCAGCTTACGACCACGGCATGCTACGGCCACATTCAGCTTATGATCACTTCATGCTACGACCACGTTCAGTTTATGACCACAGTAGTATGACTTTGACCTTTCGACTATGGCAGTACGACTTTGGTTTTACGACCAGACAGGTAATCGTAGCTACAATACTCTTTCATGGTCGTAGCTACAGTACTCGATAGTCGTAGACTTTACTGGTCGGTAGTCAGGGAACCACAAAATCATGATTTTTAATTTTCTTTTTATACTTTTTGAGTTTTTCTATCAGTCTAAGCACTACAAAAGATAGATCAGCATAAGAAGATTTTATCTCATCAGGATCACTGTAAAGATCATCATCACTGAGTTCCTCACTGTTGGCCATAAAACATATCCCTGTGAAGTCCTCTTCCTTTGCCTTCTTGCTTTTGACCTCATCATCTCTCGATAAATCAACATCACTCAAATTAATTTCCTCAAGTGCTGCAAATACTTTGTTGACCGCCTTGCGATAGTTGTGCTTCTTGTTTGGGTCAATCTTGAATTGAGTACGACAAGTTGGAGCATTGTCATCCTTATCCTCCTTGCTCCTCGGTTTAGGGCAATCCATCTTAATATCGTCTGGTTCCCCACACTCATAGCATCTAATTGGTCCTGACATGCCACCTCGTTTCCTAATCCCACATTGTTGAGTGCCTTGTATGCTCGTAAGGAGATCAATGCCAAGTCCGCTTCAGGGAGCTGCTCGAACTGTTCCTCTGAAAAAGAAGACAAGGCAGACAAAAGCAACACAAGACAAGATTGACCCAAACAAGAAGCACAACTATCGCAAGGCGGTCAACAAAGTACTTGCAGCACTTGAGGAGATTAATTTGAGTGATGTTGATTCTGCGAGAGATGATAAGGTCAAAAGCAAGAAGGCAAAGGAAGAGGACTTCACAGGGATATGTTTTATGGCCAACAGTGAGGAGCTTAGTGATGATGATCTTTATAGTGACCTGATGAGATAAAACCTTTTTATGCTGATCTATCTTTTGCAGTGCTTAGACTGACAGAAGAACTCAAAAAGTATAAAAAGAAAATTAAAAATCATGATTTTGTGGTTGAGACCTTAAATTCTAAGATTAATAGACTTAGAGCCTCTATTCCTGATGATGAATCTTGTGAGGCTTGTCAAGTTTTACATACTGAGTTAGAAACAACTAAAACAATTAATACATCAAACTTGGCTCAACTTAGTGATGTAACAGCTAAACTTGATGAGTTGAGATTGGTACATGACTCTTGTGGTGAAAAGTTAAAACTTGCAAATGATGAAATTGAAAAGTTTAAGTCTAGTTCTTCTACTCAATCTAAGGCTTGCTCTAAGTGTGATTTGCTTCAGGCTAGGCTTAATTCATCTCAGGAGTCAATCCAACAAATGCTCTATCATGAGGCTCTTTCTTGCTCAAATTGTCATAAGCTTAATACTGAAATAGAAGTGTTGCTAGATAGCTCAACGATTTTGCTGAAAAGGAAAGATTAGCTCAATCTACTACTTCTAAAAGCCTTGCAAATGATTCTGTTAAGTGCATAATCTGTCCTACATTGGCTAAAGAGAATGAGTATTTAAAAGGCACTTTAGAGAGGATCACGATTGGCAAAAAGAATTTGAACATGATTCTACATCAATCAAAAACAAGTGTAAAGAAACACGGTCTAGGATTTAATTTCATTGAGCATGCCAAAAATAATCCTCCTAAGGTTGTTAAGTTTCTTGAACCTGGGAAGTTTGAAGTAGAATATAAACTTAAATAGATTATATTTAAATCTGCTGGTATTGCAAAGGAATTTTCTACCAAAATGGGTGTTGTGAAGTCAACAGATAAGTATCATGCACTCATTGTGGTAGAGATGATCATGTTGTTCAGTTCTGTTTCCGGAAAGCTAAGGAGAAAGAAAGCAGGTTGAAAAAACATTCCCAAGCTAAGGCTATGCAAGCTACCAATTGACGTCCTGCATCCTCCAATGTGCTCTTTGCAGTCCTGGGAACTTCAGCTACTGAACCTGGTCATAGTGGTCGATCGGTGGTCAGTCATGTCCGCCGCGTGGTCGGGCGCTCAGTGGTCGAACGTCCTATGATCAGACCAGTTTGCCGCGGGCGCTCAGTGGTTGGATGTTCCACAGCCAGACCAGGTCATCGACTAGTTGCTCTTCGTGGTCGGACTAGCATGGTCGAGCAAAGTTGTCGGTCAGTTGGTTTCTGTAGTCGGTCAAGGTACTCAAGAGATTTACGACTAGGTGTCTCTACTCGTTTAAACCAGTCGAAAGTTAGACCGGCATTCCTCCATGGTCGGAATAGAGCATACAGACCAGAGTTTCGATCAGCTTCTTCCCGTGGTTGTTACAGCGTGGTCGAACTAGAATTACGACCAGCTGCACATGGTTGTTGCAACGTGGTCGTACCAGAGTTTCGACCGTCTGTACATGGTCGTTACATCTTGGTTGGACCAGCAATTCGACCAGTTGTCCAGAGGCGCTCGGTAGGGTTTCGACCAGCTACATAGAGGCTTTACGACTAAAATTTAATAAAGGCTAAATCTTCACTTAAATTTTTTATCATTGCCTGCTGCTGACTCTTTTAATCGAGTATCATAGTATTAGATTCCTAAAGCTTATTTGACTAACCCCAGTACTGTGAGACCAACATCAACTGTGATTTGACACCAATAAACTAGGGGTGGAGAACATGCACATTGGATCTAGTCTTTTGCACCATTGCGTGATTGGAACATTAGATGGTTCTTCAGCTTCTCTGGGAGTTTCCATGAGACATCACCTTCAGGTTAGAGCATGTGGAAAGATAATGTCATTTTTCAAGTGGTCTTTTACAAGTGGTGTTTTACAAATGGTCTCTGAACTCCTTTCTAGTTTTCTCGGTTTCCTTCTCAGTTTCTTGCTTCTTATAAAATTACTCGTTTTCAAGTGAGATGGGATTATTCTGAGGGGGAGTATGTCGGTTGAAGTGGTGTCAGGAGTTTTGTTTATTATACCTGTCATTTAATTCACTAAGATTGAGCCGTTGAAGTCAAATGAGTAGTAGAGCTTGCTTTATTATATTTCCTCATATGTTGTGTAGCTTAGACCACAACTAGTTTTAATTAATCTGCTATACTTGTATTAAAACATGACTTAGCATAAGTCTTTGACTAGAATGATTATTGATAGTACTTTGTGATGTTCAGCTAAAAGGATTAGCTTGATTATGAATCTTGTTTTAAATCTTGGCTTTGAGGCTTGTATGTTTCATATCACAATCTTTTTATGCTCACTCAAGTTGGCATGTTTTAGATATAAAACAGAGAAATCCTACAAGTGGTATCACTCAAGTGGTATCAAGTGAGAATTGAATTTTTTTTGAAAAGATGTATGCTTCAAGCATGCCATGGTTAAACAAAAGAAAAGGTACACAAAGTGCACAAATGAAAAGAAATATGCTTCAAGCATGCAACCATTCAAGTGATAGTATTATGAAAAGAAGTATGCTGCAAGCATGCCACATGCCTAAAAAAAATCTAGTGTGTAGCAATAGATTGTTTATGAGACTGCTAGCACGTCTAGATTTAATGTTTGCTTCAATTTTAGGCTTTGATTTTTCGTTGTTATATGTCATTGTGCTCTTTATAATTGGTCTAGTCATTGAAGAGATGCATGTCATTGATCTAAATTGTCTAAATATGCTAAAAGACTACTTTCCGATCTAGCTATGTGATATATGACCTTATATGATCTAGGAAGCTCTACTCACACTGATGGCTTGGTCAATATACTAAAACAAATTGACTTGTATAATCTTCAAAGTTTCTTGATCTTTACTCTCATTGCTCCCACTTAGAATTGTTCTCGCTCTCTGAAAGTCTTGATGATTACATTGCCAAAAGGGGAGAAATTGAAGTCACGGGGAGAGATATTTGGAGATTTTGAATTGGGACATTTTTGCTTCTCTTTCAAAACGCAAATCATTTGAGAATTTTTTCAAAATGTTGTCAATGTATTCATCAAGGGGGAGATTGTTAGACCATGTGGATGGTTGTAAATAAAGAGATGATGAATAATTGATATTTGGTTTGCTTTGAATTTTGTGTTGTTTGCTTTGGATTTTGCGTTTGTAAAAGACTTGGTCGTTTGCAGTTGAAGCCGTTGTCCTTGAGTGGTCGTGCACAATTTCGGGTGAGTTTAGATCACAGGCGCTACTCTACGATCACGGCAACAGACGTTATACGACCACGACATGGCTTTCAGTCAACAGACTTCAGACATCAGACATTATGCTTCAACCACGGCATGAACACGACTACGACTACGGTAAGAGGCTTTACGACTTGGTGATCGGTAGGAGTTTTTACGACCACAGCATCAGCACTTCAGACACTCTTACGACCATGGCAAACACAGACTACAACCACGACATACATCAGCTTACGACCATGGAATGCTACGACCACGTTCAGCTTACGACCACGGAATGCTACGACCACGGTATGCTACGACCACGTTCAGCTTACGACCACGGCATGCTACGACCACGTTCAGCTTACGACCACGGCATGCTACGACCACGTTCAGCTTACGACCACGGCATGCTACGACCACATTCAGCTTACGACCACGGCATGCTACAACCACATTCAGTTTACGACCACATTAGTATGACTTTGTCCTTTCGACCATGGCAGTACAACTTTGGTTTTACAACCATGACAGGTAATCGTAGCTACAATATTCTTTTATGGTCGTAGATACAGTACTCGATAGTCGTAGACTTTACTGGTCAGTAGTCAAGGGCTTAGCGGTCGATGGTCATAAGTTTTGCAGACTACGTTCATGGTCGTAAGTTTTGTAGACTATGTTCATGGTCATAGGTTGTGCAAACTACGTTCATGGTCGTAGATTTTGTAGAGTGCTTTCATGGTCGTAAGTTTTGCAGACTGCTTTCATGGTCATAGATTTTACAGATTGCCTTCATTGTCGTAGGTTTGACAGTCTTATCGATACTCGTAGACTTTACAATTTGCTATTCTATCTTCGGTAGTCGGAGGCTTAGCGATCGATTGTTGTTGGCTTCATGGTCGGTGCTCGTAAGACTTCATTGTCGATACGAGTGCTTCACTCTTGTGATCTTCGAGTACGTCAAGAACTCGTGTTGGGCCAGTGGTTGACTGGTCGGCGTGTGGTGGTCATTAACGAATGGTCGTTGCTTGAGGTACTCGTAGACGGTACTCAATAGTCATGTGGTTTTCGAGTACTTGAGGGTTACGAGTACTTTGAGGTAGCGATAGTCGTAAACATTTTGAGGCATGGTCGTATAGGGTGGTCGAAAGATCTGTTACGGTTAGCGATAGGTTTGTGTGGTCGTAAACAATCAGGTGCATGGTCGTAGGTGGTTTGTCTCAGTTAGCGATAGAACAGTGCGGTCGTAAACGACCTGGGAGATGGTCGTACGAGGTTTGGATCAGTGCGGTCGTAAACGACCTGGGAGATGGTCGTACGAGGTTTGGATCTTGTCTGGGGGTAGCCAAAGGTGCGTTTTGCTAATGTGTGTTGCCAGGAGTTGGTTTCTTTGGTCTTGGATGTGCAGGTGGGCATGGAGGCGTCCATGGTCGGTGACGAGGAGGACCGAGACTAGGAGGGGGTAATATGAGGTCCAACGGTCGGGATGTCACCCGAGATGGTCGAGCTCATGCTGGAGCACGTGAAAGTCAAAGGTGGATGTTGCGTGGGGGTGTAGAGACGGTTACGGTCGGTGACGAGGATGATCGGGACTAGGAGGAGGGTAATATGAGGTCCAGGAGGTCATGCAAGGTGATCGTGCTCACGCAAGAGCACGCAGTGATGGTTCACAATAGAGATACAGGAGGGGCTATCTTGGAGGCTTTGTCGTGGGTGTCGTGTGGAGTTGTGTATGAAGTCCATGATCTGTATGAGGTGGTTAAAACCCGTGTTAGGAAGGGTTTTGGGTCCGTTGATTTGAGGAAGAGATAGGATCTCGTGTCCAGGTGGTTAACAACTCGGTTTTGAGGTGTTCGAGTTGAACATGTTCTGTGCGCTGGCTATAAAAACAGGAGAGGTTGTAAGCTAGCGTGAACGGAGTTTTAGGGCTTTCATGGAGAAAGTTTTAGGGCTTTCATGGAGAAGGTTTTGAGGGGTGCTGCGAGTCGCTTTGTAGCCAAGAAACTAAAGAAGAAATAATATATCAGATCTGTTCTAGAAGAAGCTCTCCGGTGACTTGTTTTCATCTCTGCTTTACTTGCTCTGTTTTGCTTTCGACTTGTACTCATTCGGGTGGTGGTCGAATGGCGAGAGACATCGGCGGAAGGAGTCATGACTACGCGCGTCACTGTTGTGCAGAGCAACCAGAACAAGCAGATGATCGATCCAAGATCGTGCCAAGCGATCGGAACGAGTGGGCGATCGATCCGAGCACTCGTAAGCAAGCGGTCGTAAGTGAACTGTCGTACGCGAGCATCGGAGCGATCGTTCAGGACAGAGCGACCGTAATGAGTGGTTGTAACGAGCGCTTGGGCGACAGAGGCAAACACATGGTCGTAACGACCGCTTGGGCGACAGAGACTAACTAGTGGTCGTAACAAGCAGTCGGGCGACCGAGGTTTTCGACCACGTATAAACTGGCAGCTGCGGTCGTTACTATCATCTGGTAATTTAGATTACTTTGTGTTTTGTTTCTCTACATTGTGTTTTGATTTCAGGTGTCAAAAAGCGGAGATAATCATTCACCCCTCTATGATTGTGCCATACGATCCTACAACAAGCTTTACGGTCTAAAGTAACAAATTTTCAAATATGGTATGTAACTGCAGATTCTTTTAAATAAAAGTTTGTTTTGTTCACCATTGTCTATGAGGGAAATTCTTATGTTCAAAGATATGCCGATCTTGATGTTGTATATATGAATCAAGAACTCATGTTTGCCAATGGCAGCAAGCAGACACTTGTACTTGCAGTACAACTTTTCAGTTTGCCTGAACCCATTTTCCATTACAAATATGTGAGACTATGTGGAGATCATCCTATGGTTGTGATGAGTAATTGACTTTTGGATTAGATTATTTGCAAAGTTGGAGCCTGGTTTTTGATAGTTTGCAAGTTCTTCAGTTGATTTTGTTGCTAGCGGTATGACCGGTATTGGGACCGCGATCATGCTGGCCAGGTGCGGTAGTACCGGTCTTGAACAACGGTCAGACCGGGACGTGGTACTATTGGCGTTGTACGGGCGATACTACCAGAGTGAGGCGGTATGACCGGCTTTTAGTTGGCGGTCATACGACTGAGGAGCTTTTGGGTCGTGCATTTGTTTGAATTGAGTTGTTGGAGTGTGGTCATGGTATGAGTGTTGTTGCTTGTGTGCATATGAGTTTATTGTTTTGTCCTAGGTGTAGGATTAGTTATTTGGTTGCATAAATTTTGCATTGTGCATTGTTTGGATTAATTGTGCCAATTGATGACTTCGTGTATTACACGGTGCTACGTGACATTTTGCTTGTTATTGTTGATTGTAGGACTTCGGAGCTAGATCATGGTGAGACGTACGAGGACCAGGACTAGGCACATGGTGGTGCTGAGGTTCAGAATGGTCAATGAGACGCCGAAGTTATCTGAGGCTGTGGAGTGGTTGCAAGTCGGGACGACGAGGAATCAAAGTGGGAGCTATTGGTGGTGGATATGATGGAAAACGACAAGGTGGACCGGGACTAGTCTCAAGGAGAACCAGAGGTCCTGTGCAGTCAAGGAAGCCAAGTGTAGTCATGCGCTAGGAGAAGCATGTGGTGCACCAAGTAATTTGGGTTGTTTGCAAGCGAGGACAGTTTGGTGGGGTCTAACGTGTGAGAGGCTTGGCGGCAAGTTACTAGGGTCACGTGGAAGATGGCAAAGTATGGGTGATGCTTCGTAGCAAAGGAAATGAGAAACTTTGTGGAAGACGGTAGATGAGTATTTTGGTAAATTGCCCAATACCAGAAAAATATCGGTATGTGAAACCACTGCGTTGGGCTAAGTTGTTTAGGTCTTGTATGTGCTAAAAATATAAAGTGGATAAAGTGTTGATTCACTAATGGGTTAATGGGTATGTACGCTTATGTAAGTGTAAAACCCGAAATTGTGTTGGGTTAACGGGTTAGCCTATGTAAGTGGTTGAAACCCAACTAGAGGGATTGGTTAGGGTTTCTGATATTCCTCCACTATAAAAGGGCGGAGAGGGTGGTTTAGGGTTAAGTTGTCCATAGCAAGTAGAGAGAGGAGTTAGAGTTCTTAAAAAGAACTTTGTGAGATATGTGAGAGGCTCTTGTGGCTGAGCTTTTTTGTCATCCTTAGGCTTTGTGTGTGGTTAGAGAGTGGCTATAAATATTCATCTCCATGTATCAATAGAGATCAAAATTCATCCAAGAATTTTCCTCTTGTGTTCAAGTAAAAAAAATTTGATTTGGCTTGGTTTTTGGTGTTTCCTCTTCTTCCCTTGTTCTTACTTTGTGCTAAGGATGTATAAGTAGTAAAGATGTGTCTTGGAGACCATATCTCATTCATCTAGGCACTTGTATTTGTAAGTTCTTGTGTTTGCCTGGTTTTGGCTAGGGGTGATTTTGGAGTTTAGGTGTTGTGAGCATTTTGGCTTGAGTTTGTGCTGTGATCTAGCTAGTTATGATGTGAGAACCCATCTAAGGTCATCTAGATCATTAAGAACTCACAAGCAAAAATAGATCATGATTTTCTTCTTTTGATCGGTTTTGGTGCACCCTTCCTTTGAATGGAAAAAGGTCAGAACTTTGGTAACGATTCTCTTGATCATTGATTGGAATAGGTTCCTGACATTATAGAGAAGGTGTGTGCAAAGTTTCAAGTCATTTGGATCAACCACTTTTATTTTTGGATTTGAAATAACGTTGAAATTACTGTTCATTCCTGAAATCGCTGTAGCAGCGGTCTAACCGGGTTATTGTAGCCTCCCCTGATTTTACTGTTCACGGCGGTCTGACCGCTATTGAAACAGAGGTCTGACCGACCTGGAGGTCAAACTGCCTCCTTCATGGAGGTCAGACAGCTATATATATAGAGGTCAGACCACCGGGGGTTTTCAAATCACGTTTTGCTTCGTTTTGATAAGATCTTCCCTTATGATTATTTCTATAATCTTTATAGCATCTATAGCTACTGGAGTGAGAAGTTTTACTTTTGCTTAAAGGAAAAGATTTTAAAATACCTTGGAATTAGTTTGGACTCCTATTCACCTCCTCTAGTCGCTATATTCGATTCTATAGATAGAAATTGCAGTTTCCAAACATCACCAACAAGTTACACTTAACTGCAAGATCATAAATAAAGCACTCATAAAGGTAAAGGAAAATAAAAAAAATATTTTCACAAAGTTAAAGCAAATTCAAAATATTTTCATAAAGGAAAAGCAAATACAATCTCCTCAAAAGGGAAAGGCAAAAATCCCTGCAGTCAATTCAGAAATCTTGGCTCGATGCAGCAGCAGCCAGAAAAAAAGGCAGGAGAAGAAATGGGCGCTTAGTTCCAAGTTTCTGACCTTTCCAAGTTTGGCGCTTTCCTTCATAATGGAACACAGGAACAGTGCAGTGGCAAGATGACGAGTTGATTTGACTTCAGCGTCAACTTGGTGCAGTTGCAATTGAACTTTGAAGCATGAAATTTCTGACAGTAAAATTCTGCATCCCTATACGAGTCCTTGTTAAAATTGATCCGAATCTATACTATGTTTATGTAGAATATTTTGTTTCATATCAGATGTGGCATGACAGGTGTATACATAGGTTGTATCAAATATGGTGTCAATCTATAGCAACCCACTCTGATTCAGTTTCCTCTCCATATAGAACTCTTTTCTCTCACATTATATATACCAGTTAGAGACCCGTACGTTGTAACGGAGTCATAAAAATAATAAGATGAAACTTATTGCCTGACTAACTTCACACATCAAACATTGGAGAGCAAGCGACAAAGAGAGAAGGGTGGCCAGAATGCGCGAGGAGATGGAAAAAGTGGAGGGGATGTGCGGTTGTATCCTGAGAGAGAAAGAGAGACGAATGGTCCAGATCAAATCGGATGGCTGAGAAGAGATGAATAAGAACGGACCAACCACCAACTCCTTTTATAATAGTAAAGATACGTACTCCAGTAGTCCATAGGAAGAGCAAGCGCTCTATTGTAAACTCTTCTTATTATAATAATTTGCATTCGAGTGGCCGTAGTTTTTTTTCCGTAAGGATTTTTTATGTAAAAATTCGTGTTTTTTATCTCTATTTTTTTATGTATTATTTACAATAAGTGATATCAGAGCATAGGAATTTAGAGTTTGAGAGATTCGAAAAAAATCATCCACATCCGAAGCCGTCATCAGATCCGAACCGAAGGAAAAAAAAGGTCTTCGTTGAATCCGAGTCGCAGACGTCTTCGAAGCCAACTCGATGAGCCGCTGCAGCCCATCCATTTGATAAAAAGCGTCCCACGCGTCTTCTCCTCGATTTCGTGTGACAGCAACGATCTGGTGCGTTTGCCACGTTAGACGCGTTACAGGAGAGCAGCCAGCATCGCACAGAGGAGCAGCATTTTGTTCCTTTGCGCGGCGCTTAACTCGACACAAGGAGTGCCCGATCGGCGCGTCACCCATAGCAGCGATCCAAGCGCATAGCCTCCGTCGCCTCAACTTGATCCACGTGTAACCGAGCAGAAGCAACCAGCATCTGGAAATAGTAGCCATGGAAAGAGGCGTCCACGGGCTTGGTCTTGATTTTCCTAAACGAAATTGCTACGTGCACCCGAGTGTGCACCAGGAGTCTCCAATTGAGAGATTTTTGCTAGCTATACACAAATTTGTACAGTCAAATTTGATTTTTCTTCCGCATGGCAACTCTGAAATATGATCTTCTACTGTTGGATCGCGACACCAGGTTTTCTCTGTGGTAAGTCAAGATACGAGCTGTTTTATCACCGCTTGATTTGGATGTGCACTTTTAGGGATCGATAAGATGCTAGCCACATTGTCCGCTGATGAGAAGCAACATAAAAATTGTAAGGCTTTATCTCAAATTCATCTTCATCTATCAAATAATATTTTACAGGAGGTTATGAAGGAGACATCCGCCGCCGCATTATGGCTCAAGCTGGAGCAGATTTGCATGACCAAGAATCTGACCAGCAAGATGCATCTAAAGCAGAAGCTTTATTCCCATAAGATGGCGGAGAGTGCCTCATTGTTGAACCACCCGACAGCTTTCAAGGAAGTTGTTGCAGACCTTAAAGCTATGGAGGTTCGTACTTTACTTTTAGAGATACTATTCTATATAGCCAAGATACTCTTACTCTCAGTGAGGTTTATGAAGCTCTTTGTGCTAAAAAAAGATGAAACTTATGGTTCCAGGTGAAATGCAAAAGGTTTGTCTGTCCACGGCAGGCAATACGAGAAGGGTTCAAACAATAATTCAAAAGACAGAAGCAAAGGTAGATATAGAGGTAGATCTAAATCCAGGAACAGGAAGTCATGCAGGTATTGCAAGAAGGATGGTCATGACATATTCGTGTGCTGGAAGTTGCAAAACAAGGAGAAGAGGAATAACAATTTTAAGAAGGATCAACAAGATGATGAACCTAGGGCCACCGTTGTCACCAAAGAAGATTCTGATAGAGATGTTCTCGTTACCTTTGCCGGTGATTCCAAAACCAGTGATGAATGGATTCTTAATTCAGCCTGTACTTTCCACATGAGCCTGAACCGCGAGTGGTTCGTTACCTGTGAAGCTACTCCAAGTGGATCCGTGTTAGTGGGGTGATAATACACTATGTAAAGTTACATGCATTGGTTCTATCCAAATTAAGATGTTTGATGGCACCATCAGGACTTTGTCGAATGTTCGTCATATTCCGAATTCGAAGAGAAATCTTATCTTATTGAATACACTTGATGCTAAAGGGTACAAGTATTCAGGTGGAGGTGGAGTTCTAAAAGTCACCAAAGGTTCTCTTGTTGTGATGAAGGGTGATATGAAAGCTACCAAATTATATCATCTGAGAGGCACTACAATTTTAGGTAATGCTACTGTTGCCTCAAATAAATCATCTGATTCTGATGCTACTAATCTTTGGCATATGCGTCTGGGCATATGAGTGAAATTGGAATGATGGAATTATGCAAAAGAGGATTTCTTGATGGCCAAAGCATCGATAAGTTGAAGTTTTGTGAACATTGTGTCTTTCGTAAGCAAAAGAGAGTGAAATTCAGTACCGCGACTCACTTTACAAAAGGCATATTGAATTATGTTCACTCTAATTTGTTGGGAGAATCCCACATCCCGTCACTTGGAGGTGCAAGCTACATGTTGACCATCATTGTTGATTACTCAAGAAAAGTTTGGACATATTTCGTCAAACACAAATCAGATGTATTCAAAACATTCAAGGAGTGAAAGATTATGATTGAAAAAACAAACTGGTAAGCATGTCAAGAAGCCGCATACCGATAATGGCTTGGAGTTCTGTTCTAGAGAATTCAAAGCTTTATGCAAGTTAAAGGGTATTGTGTAACATCCCAAAATTTTGAGTTTTGAAAAATTTAAATTCAAATTAATTATTTTAAAGCAATTGGCTTTTATTTGGATTTTTCTGTGCATTTTTGGAATTTATTTCAAAATTTAAAACAAGAAAATGTATTTTTAAATATTTTATAAAAGTCAAAAAGAGTTCATTTTTACTTTCCTATCCTTCCCAGAATTTTTAATTAATTTTTGAGAATTTTCTGGAATTAAAAATCAATTTTAAAAGATAAAAGGAATTTTATAAAATTATTAAAAGGAAATCCGAAATTAAAAATATTTTTATTAAGTCTAAAATATCTCCAGGAATATTCTATGAATTTTCTGGAATTTTTAGATATTATTTATTATTTTTCTAAGCAATTATATTGTTTCTAGCATTTTCTGAAAATTTAATCCGAAAATAAAATCTGAATTAACCTCAGGCCGCCACATGTCGTGCCCGGATTGAATCCATCTCTCTCCACGTTTTAATCTCAACCCTCCGTCACAACTTACCCCTTCATTTAAATCCAACGACCGAGATCATTTCACTTGCCACGTGTCAACCATTCAACGGCCCGTACCCCTTCACACACCTCTCTCTCTTTCTCTGACCGACAAGTGGGCCCCACTTGTCATATGTGTCTTCAACCTCACCTTCTTCCTCCTCCAAGCCTCTCTCTCTCCTCCATTGTTGCCGAAAATAAAAGCTTCGATTACGACCGAATTAATCGCTTTAACATCCAATTAATTGCGGGATGAAAACCCCCAATCACTCCTCTCTAATTGCCGACCGTTTCCTCCTCAATTAACCCCCCTAATTGCGGCCGCAAATCTCTCCTCTCCTCTCTCCGGCCGCCGGCCTTCCCCCTCCCCTTTCCCGTATAAAAAGCCCCAACCGGGGAGCTCTTCGGCATCCCCTCTCCCTCCTCTTTCTTTTCCCCAACTTGGCCGCCGCTCTCGTGCCCTCCCTCGTCGCCAGTGTGCCACCGCCATGGGTTCCCTCTCCCCGCCGCCTTCCTCAAGCCACCTCCCGAGCCTCATGCCGTGGGACCGACTCCCGTCGCCCTCTCCCTCCGCCGCCCTCGCCGGCCACGGGCGAGCACCGGAGACCGGGCGAGCTCGCCCCCGCGCCGTCGCCGTCGTCACCTTCTTCCTCCCACGGCCGCCTCGGTTGACCTCGAGCCCCGCCACGGTGAGCCCCCACACCGCCACCGCCTTCCCTTGCCTCGCCGCCCCTAGCCGGCCACGTCGGCGCCCCCGCCACGTCAGCATTATCTTTCCAAAATAATTCCCGCCCAAAAAATTTAAATATTGCTGACGTCATAAATGATCTATTTCAGTATAAAAATAAATCAGAAAAATATCCCTTTTTCTTTTTCTTTCAATTAAAAATTCCCGAAGCCATAACTTTCTCGTTTTAACTCCGATTTGACCCGTTCAAATTTCTAAATTTTTCTAAAATCACGAGCTACTAAAATATACACTCTTTTTCAATTTTTGAACTTTATTTGAATTTATGTGTATTTATTTGCTTTGTTGCTTTGTCTTTTTCGCGCGTAGAATCCGACGTCGCCGAAGATTTTGTCGACCCGCAGCAAGAAAATCAAGACATCGCTCACGAAGGTAAAGGCTTCTGACTGGGTGGTTTAACCCTTCAGCGGTGAAACCTCAGCGGGTGGTGACTAGCTAGACTAGAGTAAGGTATAGGCTTTGTGATGAATTATCTGGGTCTCATGCATACGGAAGCATGTTGGCTATTAAGATAACTTGTTTCTTGTGGGTAAAGTTGTACAACCTCTGCAGAGTGTAAAACTATTCGAATAGCCATGCCCACGGTCAAGGGCGGGCAAGGAATGCATTCACATGGTAGATCATTGGTTTTTTTGGTTTTTAAAATAAAAATTTTGGGAACCGAGAGTGGATGGAACTCTCGAATTTGTGTCCTGGCAGATGTAGCCAGTGTGGGTGGATATAACCCGTTGATTTGAACCTTGGCGGTTAGAGCTAGTGATCTAGTGTTGGTGGTTGTAACCTTCACTATTTAACTTGATAAATTCTGTTTAAACAATTACCTTATTAAAATTGAGGCCTTCCAAAAATATCTAATGGTATTTGAAATAAAATGTTGCTTTATGCAAAAGAACCATATAACCCTCCTTTGTTAAACCTTGCATCTATTGTATTTTTCCAAGACTTGCGGAGTACTTTATGTACTCACATGCTGCACTCAAAAATAATACCCAGAGGATTATGAAGCTCAAGAAGGAAACTTGGACTACGGTGCGTATGGATTCGACGAAGGATTCCCGGAGTATTAGGTTGTGCTTCCCCAGTCAATTGCCTGTGGCAAGTTGATGGGTCTTCGCCAGAGTTTATTTTTCTTCCGCTGTGTTTCGTGTGTTGCAAGGTCTTGAAACCTCAGTTGTAATAAAAGACCATTTTTGATCTGTACTCTTTATTATTGTAATAAAGCGTTGTTGGTTATGTATTCATCACTGTTTGACTGTGTCCACTAGCTTTGATCTGGGACTAGTGCTGTAATACACAGAGGGTCCGGATTCGAAAATCCGGGGTCCCGACATATTGTAAGACATTATACCGTCCCAGGCTCTCCTCAACAAACTGGTGTGGCCAAACACATGAACAGAACCATCATGGAGAAGGTATGTTGCATATTGTCAAACTCTGGATTATCTAAGAATTATTGGCTGAAGCTGCTTCCACTGCCTGTTATTTAATTAATCGGTCGCCATATTTGGCTATTGATAAGAAGACTCCAATTGAGGTATGGTCTGGCTCTCCAGCAGATTATTCAAACTTAAGAATATTTGGTTGTTCTTCTGATGCTCATGTTAACAACATAAATTAGAGCCTAGAGTAGTCAAGTGCATTTTTCTTGGTTATAAAACTGTTGTGAAAGAATATAAATTATGAAATCCTGAAACTAGAAAGGTAGTTATTAGCAGAAGTGTTACTTTTGATGAGTCTGCTATGTTGCACGATAAGTCATCTATTGATATTCCCGTTGAGAAGTAATTGAGCGTGCAGGTGGAGCATGTTATTGATTCAGGATCTACACCAGAAGTCGACAAGGAAAATATTTTAGAAGCCCCTATAATTGAGCCGCCAACACATCGTTCCATTGCAGTTGATAGAGGGAGAAGAAACATTTAGCCTCATAAGAGATTGATTGAAGAAGCTAATATTGTGGCTTATTGTTTAAATATGGCAGAAGAAATTGAAGGTACTGCAGAATCTTCATCTTATTTAGAGACTATCTCTTCTAATAATTCAGAAAGATGAATGATGAGAGACCATGTGGAGGTCATCCCGTTGTGTATGATGAGTAATTGACATCGTTTACGAAAAGTCGAGTTTGAGTCGGTTGGTTCGGACCTAGACGTTGCGTGGCGTAACGGGCTCGGTCGGACTTGGTCGAACCTAGTCGTTTGGGTTTAGGTTGCATATTCTGATGACTCGGCGGTTTGATCTCTATTTACGCTTTCATGTATCGGCGGTGCTATTTGGCGTGTTTCTTGTACGTGTGACTACGGGCGTCGAGGCGGAGTCGTGGCGAGACACGGTGGACCGGACTAGGCGCAGGTGGCGCCGAGGTCGAACGGTCGGGATGTGTCGAAGGCGGCGTGGACTCGAGGTGGTTGCGGGCGTGCGAGGCAAGGAGCGCGAAGCTTCCGGAAGGTGCGGGAGGGCGGCGGAATTTCGCAAACCAAAAAACGGGAGCGGGCGCCGTTGGACTTAGCGGGCGTAACGGGGCGGAGACCCGTTAGCCAAGGCTATAAATACGATTGGAGGGGCTGCATACCCCTTAAGCCACTTAAGAGAAAATTAGGGTTTATCTAGTCAAAAGAGGCTTTGAGGGTTGTTTTGCTTTAGTGGGTATGAGTTGTTAGGAGTGGCAGGAGGTTGTTTGTGCCCTGGCTTTGGGTGTTCCTGCGTGAGGGAGTATGACTCAGGGTGTCCTCTTCTCCTCCCCTGTTCTTGTGTTCTCTATGAGTATTCTTGAGATGGAGAGGGGTAGAAGTGGATTGAGACTCATGTAATCATTCCTCTATATTCAATACAGGCTTATGGGAACTCCTTTGCAATCCTCTTTAGTTTTGAAATGAAAATCTGAATTCCAATTTCTTGAGTTCCTCTATTCATCTTTTGCAGTTCTAGGGATTATTATCTTTTTCTTGTTTCTCTTCATGAAATGGGATGAAACTTGATATCTAGAGTCCTGTGACTATTGCTTACATATCCTCAAAGTTTCATATCCAAAAGATCAATGGTTGAGGAGAAACTTGATTTTTAGTCTCTCTGTTCTTCGTATTCTGAAATTCTAGGGTTTGAGATAATTTCTGATTTCCTTTTGAGAGTTGGCTTGAAATTTGATTTCTAGAGCCCTGTGGCTATTACTAATATATCCTCAAAATTTCATAGCCAAAGAATCAAAGAATGAGAATAAATTTGGTTTTGGACTTTGTTACATTAAGGTTCTGATTTTGTCAACATGTCAATTTCTTCCTCTTCTGATGAATTCTTTTGATCCCTTGTCTCCTCGTGGTTTTCAGTTAATGTTCATGCTGTTTTGTTTCAAAAGAGAACTTCATTTTCTAGTGCATTTCAAAGTTTTGTTGACTTGTGCAGTACTCGGCTGTGTTCAGTCTTCACTGTGCAATCCCCTCTTTTTCGGCAGCAGCTTCCTGATTCTTCTTTGGCTCTTTTTCTTCAGGTTTTGGCATTCTGTCTCACAACTTCTTTTCTCCTTGTGTGCCGACAGCCATTAGTATTTGTGAGCTTCTTCAGTCGGTTTTGGAGTTTTGGTCATTCGGATGTGTTCTTCTTGTCGAGAAAATGAAAACAACAGTCACATTGTGTGAAAACTGAATCCAGCGGCAGCGTCAGAACCGAACTGTAGTACTGTTGGTCTTTTTCTATCTCAGTTTTCAGCAGCTTGTTAATTCTTTTTTAGCCGAATAGTCACTGTTTTGCACTCCCAAAATCAGTGCAGATTTCAGTTTGTGGCAGCAATTCTTCTCTCCTATTCGGCTGCTCCTGCTGTTAGTTTTCTGCTGAAAATTGAACCTCCTACAGTGCAGTAATCCTTTGTCTCTTGGTTCAGTTTCTCCTGTGTTGATTCGGCGAGTACTTTCGTGCAGCAGACAAAATGCGATCTCAACCCAAATGTGTTCACCGAATATCTTGTTTTCATTTTACGCTAGCAGATGGTTGATCACAGGTTTTTGCTAGTTTGGTTGCTATTTTCAGAAGGTGCAGTTTCTTGGAAAGAAATCTGTTTTCAGTTCTGCAACAGTAGTTCTCTTTTTCAGTTTCCAGACTTCTTTCAAGTTCCTGTTTTGAGTGTGTAG
The DNA here is from genome assembly GCA_036346245.1 of Bonia amplexicaulis. Taxonomy (NCBI): domain Eukaryota; kingdom Viridiplantae; phylum Streptophyta; class Magnoliopsida; order Poales; family Poaceae; genus Bonia; species Bonia amplexicaulis. The sequence continues at coordinate 20,971,588 of CM070735.1, read as the reverse complement.
CAACAGTTCGGTCAGCAGTAACTACTGCATTTTCTACATCTTCTGGACAGCAATTTGAGTCTCTTTTCAGCAGTAAATTCAGAGTTCAGTTTTGTCCTGCTGCTCTCTCTTTTTCTGCCGAAAATCAACAGCAGACCAACTTGAATTCAATTGGCAAAGTAGTTGGTTCTTTCTTGCTAAAAACTGTATGCTTTGGCTGTTCCTATTTGCATCACTTGTCCAGGGTTCATCTGGCTTTACTAGTTTCTTTTAGAGATTCAGGAAAAACTGCTTTTTCTTTCTTCATAGTTGTTTAGCTATCGGAGGACAAGTTGTGTGGATACTTTTGGGGGAAATTTTATTTAGGCACCATTCACCCCCCCTCGGTTGCCATATCCGATCCTACAAATGACTACCATGTATGATGAGATAGAATCTCTTGACAAGAATGGTACTTTTGAGCGGGTCAAGTAGCCAATTAAGAAGAAGCCTATTCGTTGCAAATGAATCTTCAAGAAGATTGGAGTTCCACTAACTAAAGAGGTTAGGTACAAAGCAAGGCTATTTGCAAAAGGATAAACCAAATTCTAGGTATAGTTCTATTCACACTTTACTTAGCATTGTGGCTATGCATGATTATGAGCTTGAACAATTGGATATGAAAACCGCATTCTTACCTAGGGAATTAGAAGAAAATATTTATATAGAGCAATAGAAGGTTTTGTCATTCCGAGAAAGGAAATTCTGTTTGCAAATTGAAGAAATCTCCCTATGGTTTAAAGCAATCACCTATACAATGGTACAAGATATTTTACTCCTTTATGATATCTCAGAATTTTAAAAGATCTAATTATGATAGTTGCATTTACTTGAAGACTGTTAATGGTTTAGTTATTTATTTGCTCTTATATATTGATGATATGTTGATTGCTGCAAAAGACAAGGCTGAAATTTCAAAATTGAAGGCGCAATTAAATAGTGAATTTGAGATGAAAGATCTTGGTGCAGCAAAAAAGATTCTTGGTATAGAAATCATTAGAGACAGATAGTTTGGAAAATTATAGCTAAGTCAAAAATGATATATTTATAAAGTTTTTCGTCATTTCAACACGCATATAGCCAAACCTGTGAGTACTCCCTCAGCTGCACATTTTAGACTTTCTCCAGTGTCATGTCCACGATCAAATGATGAAGTTGAGTACATGTCTAGAGTTCCATATGCGAGTGCAGCTGGTTCTCTTATGTATACCATGGTATGTTCTTGCCCTGATTTATCTCAATCATTAAATGTGGTTAGTAGATATATGGCTAATCCTGGAAAAGCGCATTAGAAAGCAATTTAGTAGATTTTTAGATATTTGCGGGGCACATCTAATGCTTGTTTATAGTTTGGGAAGATTAGAGATGAACTCGTTGGTTATGTAGATTCTAATTTTGGTGGAGATTTGGATAAAAGAAGATCTCTCACTGGTTATGTATTCACTGTTGGAGGGTGTGCCGTTAGCTGTAAAGCAAATTTGCAAGCTACTGTTGCCTTGTCTACTACAGAAGCTAAGTATATGGCTATTTCTGAAGCTTGCAAATAAGCCATTTGGTTAAGAGGTTTATTTACTGAGCTTTATGGAAGTACATCTTGCACTACAATATTTTGTGATAGTCAGAGTACTATTTGCCTTACAAAAGATCAAATGTTCCATGAGAGAATAAAGCATATTGATATCAGGTATTACTACATTCGAGGTGTCATTACTCAAGATAATATTAAAGTCTGTAAGATAAGTACTCATGATAATCTAGTTGATATGTTGGCAAAGCCAGTTTCTGGTACTAAGTTTGAGCTATGCTCAGACTTAGTTGGTATTACTCACTAGTCCTTAGACTTTTGGCGCTCAAGGTATACATGATAATTTTATTGGATAAGTCCATTATATTTTTCGACTATTGGAGGGAATTCGACTCAAGTTGTAGATTGTTAAACTTGATTCGAATTCATACCGTGTCCGTATAGGATACTTCACTTCATGCCAGACGTGGCATGGTAGGTGCATGCACAGGTTGTATCAGACGTGGTGTCAATCTATAGCAACTGACTCTGATTCAGATTTCCCTCCGTGTGGGACTCTTTTCCCTCACATTATATATATGTGCCCTAGTAGCCCATAGGAAGAGCAAGCGCTCCATTGTAAACTCTCATCATTATAGTGATTTGCATTCGAGCGTCCGTTGTTTTTCCCGCAAGGATTTTTCACATAAAAATTCATGTTTCTTATCTCTATTTTTTTGTGTATTATTTGCAACAGTCTTTTTGTGTGATGTTGCTGTGGCGTTGAAACACGTTATGTTAATACTTCTGCAGTTTCCCACTTATTAGAGTGACCAAAGAACTCCCAAATATCTCAAATTTATCTATCCTGATGAGTTTCGAGGTACGAAAGTAGAGGTTTGGGTAATTTTCAGGTCTGAAGTTCCTTACTTTAAGTTTGGACATTTGTAGGAGTAGAACCTGTTGTTTCATCGCAATCTTCAGTGTTTTAGCTCTTTGAATCGACTTGCTTGGAAGTAGGGGTGAAAACGGATCGGATACGGACGGATAATATTTTTACCATATTTGTTTTCATATTTTTTTTGGATATGGATACGAATACGGATAACTCGAATTCGAATACAAATATGAATAATATCGAATACAGATACGGATCGAATACGAATCAAAACGAATACGGTTACGATAATTATCGGAACATGAAAACCCCTTAAAATATACATCTAAAATTAACGAAAATACGTAAATAGTTCATCTTGTTAAAACATTCATGAAACCAATAATTCCCATAGTAAATGGCAGTGAACAATTTTTGCCATGCAAGTAATCCTTTGGATTTCAATAAAATCCATTGGGAGATACATATGTCCTAATAAATCAAAAGGTTGTGAAACCTTCAGGAGAGGCTAAATATGACAAGCAAAAAAAGATGATCTAATAACAAGTGCTTCCAATAAGCGTGAACAGGATAGCTCTTAGTCAGTAGATCCTTCATCTGTATTAAAGTTTCCCATGCGATCCAACCATCAAGATGTGCATAGGAAAAAATGGGGCAATTACTCCAAGCTTCACCCACAGCATGACATCCTAAAACCAAGGCTTGATGCAGCATTCCTCAATAGTGTAAGCATTCGAATCTTAATTCAACTTTAGCTGTTAAAATTTAGAATACTACAAGCTATCAATTATATTAGGTCAAACAATCATGGTTGCTAAAGAGTAAAGACTGGTGACAGGAAAAGCATAGAAATGCTAAGAGCACTGGAAGGCACTAAAAAACTCAAACTTTGTGAGGAATCCAACCGGAACAAATAGAAATCACTAGACGGTAACACATGCATCGTTAGCTGAAGTCGGCAACACATGCATTTTACTACAGGAGCAATCATCGCAGAAGCCCGTCTTCTCTACGGGGATTCGATCGAAAAGCGACGAAGCGGCGATAAAAATCTCACCTTGAGAACAACTCTGGAAGCGGCTTCTGCGCGGGGGAGAGAGCGCGAGCGAGGATGAAGGACCGGCGGAGGCGAAGGTAGGCGGCCGTGGGCGACGATGGCGGATTCACTGCGGATGCGGATTGGCCGGCGGGGTGCAGGGGACTGCGGCAGTGCGGCCGACTCGGATTAACCCTAAAGGCCTAAATGCATTGCCGACTGCCGACGGCTGGATCGCAAGGTGAAGACGAGAATGGACGGTTGGATGTGCGTGGAGTTGGAATGGGCCGTCTGGGCTTCTAGCTTTATGGGCTGGCTGATTATGGGCTAAAATCCCGGATATCCGGTTTCGTATTATCCAGATAATCCGTATCCGTATCCGTATTCGACGGATACTAGGCTTACTGTATTCGTATCTGTATCCGATAAAAAAAATCCGTATCCGTATCCGATCCGAGAAATATCCGAAAAAAATCCGATCCGACATAATCCGTATCCGTATCCGTCCGAATCGATCGGAAACTATCTGATCCGTTTTCATCCCTACTTGAAGTTGAACACTACCTACCAAACAGTCACAGTTTTCTCACAACGTTAATGCTGTAGCTCTTATTGTTCTTTGGTCCATGGTAGTTGTTTGAGACACTTATGTTGTTCGTTTCTCTTTGACGGATAGAAATTTGTGTTTGACCGTTGAACCATTTCGAACTGTTGATGTGAATGCGTACCTATTTGACCGACACCTTGGAAGTACATGTCATATTGTTTGGACGATTATCCTGGATTTATTTGTCTTGTCACCTGATCTCATGATCTCGACGTGTCTACGTAGGAAAGATTGCCTAATGCATACGCGTCCTTGCGAACAAGGAACGATCCAAAATTCAGGAGCACGGGACAAAGCATTTGGTTTGCATTTCTATCAAAACCAAAGTGTAGTACATCAACTGAATCATTTTTACTGGCTCCAGAAACTTGAATAGCAATAAATTTAAAATGGTGTAGTTCTCCTAGGAACTTCAAAGAGTAAGATCGGTGCATCAAATAAATAGTATTTCAGATGGATTTATGTAGAAGCGCAAATGAACTGCAAGATGAACTCCCATGACATGATTGTGGCCAAAACATGACAAATCTCACTTGCATTAGTCTTATAGAAATTTTGGATAACAGAGAATATGCCAGATAAATCATTATCATAGAAATTGGAGACGCATACAATATAGATAAGCCGCACAAATTTGTGCCACACGGATACAAGTACAAGCTCCAGTCCAGAGTGGAAATGAAGGACCATGCTGAAACATCCCTGTAAGTCCCTGTAAAAGTTTGTGAATTTTTGAAATTTATTTTGAATTTTTGTGAATTTATGGAAAATTTACCCAATTCGGAAAGTTTCGGTGAAAATACGCCTTCCCGATTCGGAAAAACCGTTTTCTTCCTTTCTCTCGCGTCTTCGCTCGCGCGACGCCTTCTCCGTCGCCTTCGCGAAGCCGCCACGGCCAGCCAGCACGACGGGAGTAGGCAGCTCCCACTGCCGCCCGAGCATGCGCGCCAACCCACCTAACCGGTCCCACTGGTCAGCCGCCCACCAACCAGCAGCCGCAACCGCCACGCGCCGGCCGCAAGCCGCAACGGCGTGGGCACAGCCCCTCCTCATGCGTCCGCGCACGCCTTCCTCTCACAGCAGTCAAGCTCAGTCCTTGGCGCGGAGACCGCGCCTCCCTCTCACACTTGCGATCGCGGCACCTTCCGTTGCCATGTGTGCGTGGGAGAAACACCGCACCCCCCTCCTCGTGGCTGGCCGTTACACTCAACCCGAGCTTCCTGTTGCGTAGTGTCTGCTCCAAACGCTCTCACACTCCTTCCGTGCAGCCGATTGGCTTTCCCTCGCTCTGTCGCCGCGATCGCTTCCCCAGTCCCGGTGAGCCCTAGCTCGATTCTGTCAATTTCGTCCATTGCTTTCCGATTCCTTGCTCTAGCATGATCCTTAGTGTATGCTGAACACCGTAGAAGCTTAGGTTAGGCGATAGAATTAGCCAGTTGGGCTGGCGGCTGAGCTCGCCGTCGGCCGAAAAGGCCTCACCGTGGCTAGCCTGACTGAGCTATCCCCGAGCTAAGCTGTCACTGCCATTAGATTCCTGTAGTGCTGTAGATGGTGAAAGCACGGCCAATTCGGCCAGAGAATCACCGGAGTCGCCTAGCGCCGCCGTGGAGGCCACCTTCTTCCGGTGGCGCCACCACCGTGGGTCATCCCCAGATTCTAATGTGCGAAATGGGATCCTAGTGTCAAATCGCTTCACTCTGTGAAATCCATTCCTACCCTAGTGCCTATGAGTCGCCGAATCGCCGGAGAGGCCGAGCTCTGCTCGCGGCCGGTGAGAGGGGGCGTCGGGAGGAAGAAGACGACCTAGAGGCGATGTGGCCGCATCTAGAGCGTCGGCTCCGTTCTAATCGAACCGTTCGTGCCGGTTTAAACGTGAGCCGTTGATCCCTCATAACTGTACCATCCGAGCGTCCGCAGCTGCGGGATTGCGCTCGTCGCGCGAACACGTGTCGCCCATCGGGCGGCGTGGTAGCGACCGCCGGGCTTCGCCCGCACGCGCGTGGGCCGTGGGCCGCCTGACATTGCCGCCGCCGCCATGTGCATCGGTTTGGGCTGCCTGCACTGTTCACCGGTGCCGAGTTACTATTCACTGAGTTTTAAAATTCAGAAAATGTGTTAAAAATTGTAGAAAATTCTAGAAAATCCCAAAAATTACAAAAATACATCAGTTTGTCCAGAATAAATTCTAGAATTTAAAAATGCTATTTATCTTCTTAAAATGTAATTTTAAGATATTATAAATGTAAAAACATGGCTTTAGGATTAGTAAAATATATTTACTTTTAGATAAAAATTGAAATGTTATTAGTTTTTGAGAAATTGAACTTTGGAGTTATTAAAACTTATTTTAAGTAATGTGTACCTTAATAATTATTTGTTTGTATTAATTCCCTTGAAATAGCTAAAATCAAGGTTTGATATGTGTTGTTATTTTATGTGTTTGCGTTAGCTCCCGAGCTTCTCGAGGCTGCAGATCCCGAGCCAGTTGCCCAGCTGTACGAGATCGTCGAGATACCAGATCAGACAGGCAAGTCATGAGTTTTTGATCATGTTGAATCCCATGAAATTACAGTATATAGTAATTAAATGCATTATGATTAGTTATCAAATACTTGTGTTAAAACTAAAATATTTAGAATGGCATGATATTTAGTTACTCCTACCACTTACAAATGCCCTGTTTACTTGATGGCCATATTCACCTTGACAACCTTAGTAATTATGAATTCTTGCATTGTGAATAGTAGATTATATCACATGACATTTTGTACTACTAAGAGACTTTGGTCACGGCCATTAGAGTTAGAAAAACTTGCACCAAGGGAAAGTCAAGAGTGGGGCGTTACATAAGTGATGGTGGTCACGGCTTTACCTTGGGAGAACCAAGGGGGAAGTCGAGAGTGGGGATTATCACATAAGTGATATCAGCCACGGCTTCACCTTGGGAAAACTAGGGGGAGGGTCTGAATGTGGGGTCTTCACAAAGATGATTTCATCCCACGACCAAACCCTAGGATTGGACCTGGGGTAGGGAGGTTGGTGGTGATCCGGTTAACCGGATTAGGCCTACCACTTTACCCTAGGATGGAGGCTGTTCGATTGGTGGTGGCTGAAGCTTAGGAGTTCGGCAGGTTGTGGTTGGTGCCTCAGTGGAAAATATAAGGACAAGAACCTTGTGCCAAGTAAAGAACATAGTGATCGCTTAAACCACAGGGGTTGACTTGTCAACACTGGTTTAGTAGCTGCTCAATTCGATTGAACCTCTACAGGCTGAGGTGTGATGATCTTTGTGGGAGTTGGGTATCTTTGGTACCTAACAATGGTAGTGTTGGCTTAAAGCGGCGGGGAGGTTCGGGAGGAACATGTGGCGTGACTAGCGATGCTACCAGGTAGAGTCTATATAAAGAAGCGAGCAGTGAAACAACCTGGCTTCCTTAACTCAGTCATGAGGGTTAAGGAATCGTGTGGGTAAAGTTAAGCAAACTCTGCGAGTAAATTAATGGTATTCGAATCTGTAGTGCTTCCTTAATGAAGCTGTGTTAATTGGGTGATTCCAACAATGAGGCATAAGTAGATCTTTGGAATTGAATTGAGATATGAATGAACATTTTGCTGGTTAAAAACCCCCTGATCTTAAGGAGCAAACGTTTTAAAATTTGATTGTTTGCAAATAAAACGCATCCACAAATGTAATAAAACCCTATATGCCAAGCCTTGAATATCCTTGCATATAATAAAGAAAGGATTACCCTTGTGACTTCTTTGGTGCGGTGGTACTCATGACTTCATGAACAAATTACGGAGGGACAATGGTGGAAGGAGGCCCGAAGAGGAAGAAGCCTGGAGGAGCCAATCGTTTGGATGATGATTGGTGTTAGGTCTTAGCCGCACTCGGGCCGCTTGGGGTGTGTTGTGTAATATGTTGTGGTTTGTGGGCTTCTGCTACCGTTGTTATACTCGTGTTAACCATATATTGTAATAAAGGAAGTCTATATTGTATGTGTGTACTGTTGTGATAATCGCTTTACATAATGGAACACTTTGTTGCATACATTTACATACGGAATGGCGTTAAATCGCGTCTCGAAATGGGGCGTTACACATCGATGGTTACCTCATGTCAATGATGAGTATTTAACATTGATGGTGTATTGATTTTATTGCTTGAGTTTGGACTTTTGAAATTGTGAAATAAGTTGATGCTGTGTTGGAAAACCGGTCAGACTGGCTAGCCTAGGTGGTTTGACCATCGGGGCGAGCGATCGATCGATCTTGTTTGAGCTGATCGATCGGCTTGCATGCCGCAGTCGACCGACCCAGTAAGTCTATGCTATCTGAGTCTGGGTGTTAATGACGACAGGTGTTGTGCAAGTGTTAGTCATGAGGGAGTCATAGCATGTGTCCATACATATGATTTACTAATGAAGAGTCAAGTGCATATTATTTGTGCTCAGATCGATTGCTTTGTTCTTGGTGTGCAGGTACTTTGATGATGGATGCGGTCGAGCAAGGCGAGACTACGAAAAAAGTCCTGAGGCCATGGCGTGTCGCGTAAATCCTAGTGGAGCATCATCTCAAGCTGAGAAGCACGGGAAAAAGACAAGTGTCGTGAAGAGACAATGCATGCATGTGATATGCCAAATGGACCTGTGTGTTTCAAGTGGTGCCGTTCCTCGGAGCAAGCGTATGATCTTGACGGCAAGGCATTGGGCATCACGAACTGTAGAGTGATGTTGGTGTGCTATGGGACTTGGGTGTTTCACGCTGTGACCCATCAGCTGCCTGATGGAGGTCAAGAGTGGAGGGCCCGAGTCAGTTTGACTCCTTTGCCTGTCCGACCCGACAGGGAGAGGAGGTTTGTGGGCCAGAGGTTACAGGAGTGGGACTCAGTGCAGGATGCGGCGAGGAACGCCGTGCTTCGCATCTGAGGCGTTACTCGACGAGTTCACGACACGACCTATGACCTGGTGCCACAGAGGATCCACCAGGGTGGTGGGTATGTGACACATGAGCTGCGTCAGGGGGATGATGTGCGCTGAGGGTAGCCTCGGGGTACATTGTCCAACAGAGGTGGTGTATCACCGAGCCACCCAGAGTCCTGGAGTTGCGTCGGCTCGGCCGAGCTAGGGACGAGGTCCGAGCCTTGCAGGAGGAGCTCCACCAGAGGGACATGGTGGAGGCAGGAGAGTTGTCGGTGTGTGGAGAGACACCGGATGCTCCGGATGACGGCGATCAGGTCGTGCCGGAGATCCCCGAGGTTGTGGAGCCAGAGGCACTGGTTCCAGAGGTACTGGTCCCAGAGGTCCCTATGATTTCACGACGTCGACTACGTCCTGACACTGGAGAGTCCGCTGGTCCGTCGACGCCTCAGCTTCGACGACGTCTTACTACGGTAGAGTACCGTCAGTTCTTCCGTCCTGCCCCTCTTCCAGCTCCACCAAGAACTGTAGAGGGGGGGAAGGCACCTGTTGAGGATACTGAGACCGAGGAGGACCCTGAGGAGGTCATTCGTTACACTGACAGTAGGCCGCCATCCAGTGGATGGTGAGTATAGGATACAGAGTGTGGTTTAGAACTTGACAGTTGAGGTGTAGTCTCACTTTTGGATAGGGTGGTGTAGATAGGGTAGCCCAGTTAGTAGTAGGACTTTTGGTTAACAGTAGGTGTTGGAGTGAACGCTAGTAGTGTATTTTCTGTTTGTAAATTATGTAATGTATGGCTACGTTTGTATGTAACTGCTTGTTAATACTAGCTTTGCTTATTACTACTAAAGTGTGTTTGTTTGTTTAAACTCGTTTTGCTTTAAATCACAATAGGTACTTTTGGAAGTTCAAATCTTTCTTACCTGTTTAATAATAGTAAAAAGGAAACCGCTGTAAAGAGTTAACTTCAAGTTTTCCTAAATGCAGACATATAATGGCCGGGACGGAACCAAACCCTGGTGATCAGCCATCAGGATCCAATGATGCTCCAACTAATCAGAACACAATTGCAAATATTCTAGCTATGATAGAGCAAAACAGGCATCAAGCAGAAATGAACCAGACTAAAATGCTTGAGCAGCAGTCCAAAATGCTTGAGCCGATAATATTGAGGGCAGCTACTCCAGGTGGTTCTCCTGGAGTAACAACCACTACAGGAGCACCTGTGACATCCAGGTGGAATGATTTTCAGAAAACCAGACCCCCAGTGTTTTCCACTTCTCCAGATCCCATAGCTGCAGAAGATTGGCTAAGGGATGTTGAGAGGAAATTAAATACTGTACAATGTGATGACAAAGAGAAGGTTACATGCGCAACACATCGCCCAAGGGCAAGCGCCACTTGGTGGATCAACTATCAAACCATGCATGCGAAACAAGTAACGTGGAAAGAGTTTGAAGAACTCTTTAGACAAGTACATGTTCCTTCTGGGGTGATGCAGGCTAAGCGCAGAGAATTTCTAGCACTTAAGCAAGGAGGAAAAACAATCATGGAGTACTTGCATCAGTTTAATCAACTGGCAAGGTATGCTCCAGAAGACGTGAAAACAGAAGACAAGAAAATGGAAAAATTCAGAGAGGGTTTACAAAAATCCCTGAAATTCCATATATCAGCTACAAGATTCAAGGACCTATCTGATATGATTGACTGCTTGGTTACATCTCAAGAGGCTAGAGGTGAAATGGAGGAGTCCAGAAAGAGAAAGGCCATGCAGCGGCCATCTGCTCCGTCACCTAATCCACAAAGACAGAAAACATTTATACCCAGTCAGAATAGGCAATCATCCAGTCGCCAGGTGATGCTTGTACCCAAGAAACAGTTCAATACTTCCCAACAGGGTAATAGGGGACAGTCACAGTCAGTGAAATGCTTTACTTGTGGAGGGAACCACTATCAAGTCAATTGCCCACAAAAGAAAAGCTGTTACCATTGTGGACAAGTAGGACACTTTAGGGATTCATGTCCAAAGAAGCATCTACCTGCCGAGGTGGCCAAGATTCAAGCTGGAAATCAGTCACAAGAGGGCAAGGCTACAATGATACAAACTAGGTCTTCTTTGCCAGCTGGAACCACAGTGATGTTGCCTGCTGGTTCTTCTTCAAATAACCATGCAGGAAAGGGTAAGGGAACAGCTAATCAGATCTTCCAAGGGAGGATCAATTATGTGTCGTGAGAGGACGCAATGGATCAAACGATGTTATTGTAGGTATGTTTCCAGTCAATTCAAAGCCTGCATTAATTTTGTTTGATTCCGGTGCAATGCATTCCTTTATTTCAATGGATTTTGCTTCAAGAAATCAACTACCCATGGTTGCTTTGCAAAGATACTATGCCATCCAAACACCTGGGAATAAATTGGAATCACATTTTGGGTGTAGTGATGTCACTATTGATATCCATGGGTTGGGATTTAAAGCCAACTTGTTACAGTTGGATATGAAAGGGTTGGAAGTTATTTTGGGAATGAATTGGCTCACTAAAAATAAAGCCATAGTAGACTGTGAAGCAAAAACAGTGACCTTGACTAATCCTGAAAACCAGAAAAGAATAGTACACACAGATCATGACTTAATTCACAAGGTGAAGAGGGGTATACACAGTGCAATGACTAGTGAAGCTATACAAGTGCCAGTAGTACAAGAATATCCAGATGTATTCCCGGAAGAACTACCTGGCAGACCACCTGATAGACAAGTGGAATTGGCAATAGAATTGGTACCGGGTACACGACCCATTACCAAACATCAGTACAGAATGTCGGCAAGTGAGTTGAAAGAATTGAAGAAACAGTTGGATGAATTGCAAGAGAAGGAATTTATTTGTCCCAGTGTATCACCGTGGTCAGCACCAGTCTTGTTTGTTAAGAAGAAAGATGGAAGTTTGAGAATGTGTGTTGACTACAGAGGACTGAATGCAGTTACTATCAAGAATAAGTATCCACTCCCAAGAATTGATGATTTGTTTGACCAATTAAAGGGAGCAAAGGTGTTCTCAAAAATTGATCTGCGATCGGGTTATCACCAATTGAAAATGCGAAAGCAGGATCGAGAGAAGACTGCATTTACCACAAGGTATGGACTGTATGAGTTTACAGTAGTACCTTTTGGTTTGACAAATGCACCAGCATATTTCATGAACCTCATGAATCTGGTGTATATGGAACAGTTGGATCGGTTTGTGATAGTATTTATTGATGACATACTGATCTATTCCAAGAATGATGAAGAGCATAAAGAACATTTGCATATTGCCTTGACCAAGCTAAGAGAACATCAGCTATATGCAAAGTTCAGTAAATGTGACTTCTGGATGAAGGAAGTTGCATTTTTGGGACACAGGATTAATGAAGAAGGAATCAAAGTGGATCCTGAAAAGATCAAGTCGGTGATGGAATGGAAGCAACCAAGAACTGTCACAGAAGTGAGAAGTTTTCTTGGATTGGCAGGTTATTATCGCCGATTCATAGAAGGGTTCTCTAAAATTTCCCGTCCACTCACTCAGTTACTCAAGAAAGATAGACCCTTTGAATGGACAGAAAAGTGTGAAGAAGGTTTTCAGACATTGAAGACGAAGTTAACAACAACACCAGTTTTGATATTACGGATCGAGAAAGACTTTCAGATTCTTGTGATGCATCAAAACATGGGATGGGAGGTGTCCTAATGCAAGATGGAAAAGTCGTAGCTTATGCTTCAAGGCGCCTACGACCACATGAAAAATTACCCACACATGACACGGAGTTAGCGGCATGGTTCATGCTTTGAAGATATGGAGGCACTACTTATTGGGAATCATCGTGAAATATTTTCGATCATCAAAGTCGAAATATATTTTCACTCAACCCGATTTGAATTTGAGACAACGAAGATGGATAGAACTAATCAAAGATTTTGACATTGACCTTCAGTATCATCCAGGCAAAGCAAATGTAGTGGCAGATGCATTAAGCAGAAGACCATATTCTGGCATGATTAGTGATGTTGACCAACCGATCGATTGGTGGCGACAATGCGGTGAACCTAACAAGATTTGACCGTGGTATGTTGGCGACGACTTGAGATTCAACTAACCTTGATAGACCAAATCAAGTCTGCACAAGATGAAGACGAAGCAACACAACAGCTTAAAAAGAATAGCCAAGAAAAAGGTTCGACAGAATTCATTGAAGATAAACAAGGGATTTTAACCTTTAAAGGTCGTTATTGTATACCTGACAACAAGGAATTGAAGGAATTGATTTTGAAAGAGGGTCATGCTTCACATTTCTCCATACATCCTGGAAGCACCAAGATGTATAATGAAATGAAAAAGAAATTCTGGTGGAATAATATGAAGAAAGAGATAGCTGAATATGTAATCAAATGTGATGTGTGCCGACAAGTGAAGATAGACCATCAAAAACCTTCTGGTCTATTACATCCACCGCCGATGCGAATGGAAATGGGATAATATTGGGATGGATTTCATTACTGGTTTACCCAAGACAAAGGAAGGATATGATGCTATTTGGGTTATTGTTGATCAATTAACAAAAGTAGCTCATTTTATTCCTATCAAGCAAACTTATGGAAAGGATAAATTGGCAGAGATTTATCTAACAAGAATAGTAATATATCATGGAATTCCCAAGAGAATCATTTCAGATAGAGGTGCTCAATTTACCTCTGTATTCTGGGAAAAATTGCATGAAGCAATGGGTACCGATTTAGCTTTCAGTACAGCTTACCACCCACAGACTGGAGGACAGACGAAAAGAGTGAATCAAATACTTGAAGATATGTTGAGAGCCTGTGCTATAACTTATGGCGCAGCCTGGAATACATGCTTGCCATTTGCGCAATTTTCATATAACAACAGCTATCAAGCTAGTATACAAATGGCACCATTTGAAGCACTATATGGCAAAGCATGCCGAACTCCTTTAAACTGGACTGAGGCTGGAGAACGCCAATATCTCGGGCCTCAAATTGTTCAAGATGCTGAAGCTCATGTCAGGATCATCAGAGAAAACCTAAAGATTGCAAAAGACCGTCAGAAGAGCTATGCGGATACTCGAAGAAAAGATTTGAACTTTGAGGTAGGAGACTATGTCTATCTCAAGGTAACACCGTTCAAAATTGTCAAAAGATTTCAGGTTAAAGGAAAGTTGGCACCTAGATATGTAGGTCCATTTCAGATTACAAAAAGAGTTGGTGAAGTAGCATATGAAGTACAGTTGCCACCCAATTTGGCCAGAGTACACAATGTATTTCATGTGTCACAGCTCAGAAAGTGTTTGAGGCAACCTACAGAAGCAGTACCAGTGGAAGACATTGAACTTCAAGAAGATCTGACTTACTCAGAAGCACCTTTGCAAATACTCGAGACAACAGAGCGTCAACTTAGAAACAAGAATGTGAGACTGTGTCGAGTTCAGTGAAAGAATCATACTGCTACAGAAGCAACTTGGGAAAAGGAGTCAGAGCTACGGCAGGATTTTCCAAGTCTGTTTGTTGAGTCTAGTTAAATCTCGGGGGCGAGATTTCTTTAAGGGGGGTAGGTTGAAACATCCCTGTAAGTCCCTGTAAAAGTTTGTGAATTTTTGAAATTTATTTTGAATTTTTGTGAATTTATGGAAAATTTACCCAATTCGGAAAGTTTCGGTGAAAATACGCCTTCCCGATTCGGAAAAACCGTTTTCTTCCTTTCTCTCGCGTCTTCGCTCGCGCGACACCTTCTCCGTCGCCTTCGCGAAGCCGCCACGGCCAGCCAGCACGACGGGAGTAGGCAGCTCCCACTGCCGCCCGAGCATGCGCGCCAACCCACCTAACCGGTCCCACCGGTCAGCCCACCAACCAAGAACAAGAACCGCCACGCCGGTCTCAAGCCGCAGCGGCGTGGGCACACCCTCCTCATGCGTCGCGCCGCCTTCCTCTCACAGCGGTCAAGCTCAGTCCTTGGCGCGGAGACCGCCTCCCTCCTCTCACAGCTGCGATCGCCCGGCACCTTCCCGTTGCCATGTCTGCGTGGGAGAAACACCGCCGCACCCCCTCCTCGTGGCTAGCCCGTTACACTCAACCCCGAGCTTCCCTGTTGCGTAGTGTCTGCTCCAAACGCTCTCACACTCCTTCTGGTGCAGCCGATTGGCTTTCCCTCGCTCCTGTCGCCGGCGATCGCTTCCCCTGGTCCCGGTGAGCCCTAGCTCGATTCTGTCAATTTCGTCCATTGCTTTCCGATTCCTTGCTCTAGCATGATCCTTAGTGTATGCTGAACACCGTAGAAGCTTAGGTTAGGCGATAGAATTAGCCAGTTGGGCTGGCGGCTGAGCTCGCCGTCGGCCGAAAAGGCCTCACCGTGGCTAGCCTGACTGAGCTATCCCCGAGCTAAGCTGTCACTGCCATTAGATTCCTGTAGTGCTGTAGATGGTGAAAGCACGGCCAATTCGGCCAGAGAATCACCGGAGTCGCCTAGCGCCGCCGTGGAGGCCACCTTCTTCCCGGCTGGCGCCAGCCACCGTGGGTCATCCCCGTAGATTCTAATGTGCCGAAATGGGATCCTAGTGTCAAATCGCTTCACTCTGTGAAATCCATTCCTACCCTAGTGCCCTGCCGTCGCCGAATCGCCGGAGAGGCCGAGCTCTGCTCGCGGCCGGTGAGAGGGGGCGTCGGGAGGAAGAAGACGACCTAGAGGCGATGTGGCCGCATCTAGAGCGTCGGCTCCGTTCTAATCGAACCGTTCGTGCCGGTTTAAACGTGAGCCGTTGATCCTCATAACTGCATTATCCGGCGTCCCGGTGCGCGGATTGCGCTTCGTCCGCGCGGGCACGTGTCGCCCATCGGCGAAGTGGGCGCGACATGCTGGGCTTCGCCCGCACGGCCGCTGTTGCCGCCGCACTGTGCATGCGGGCTGGGCTGCACTGTTCACCAGGCCGAGCCCGTTACTGTTCACTGAGTTTTAAAATTCAGAAAATGTGTTAAAAATTGTAGAAAATTCTAGAAAATCCCAAAAATTACAAAATACATCATTTTGTCCAGAATAAATTCTAGAATTTAAAAATGCTATTTATCTTCTTAAAATGTAATTTTAAGATATTATAAATGTAAAAACATGGCTTTAGGATTAGTAAAATATATTTACTTTTAGATAAAAATTGAAATGTTATTAGTTTTTGAGAAATTGAACTTTGGAGTTATTAAAACTTATTTTAAGTAATGTGTACCTTAATAATTATTTGTTTGTATTAATTCCCTTGAAATAGCTAAAATCAAGGTTTGATATGTGTTGTTATTTTATGTGTTTGCGTTAGCTCCCGAGCTTCTCGAGGCTGCAGATCCCGAGCCGTTGCCTGGTATGCGAGATCGTCGAGATACCAGATCAGACAGGCAAGTCATGAGTTTTTGATCATGTTGAATCCCATGAAATTACAGTATATAGTAATTAAATGCATTATGATTAGTTATCAAATACTTGTGTTAAAACTAAAATATTTAGAATGGCATGATATTTAGTTACTCCTACCACTTACAAATGCCCTGTTTACTTGATGGCCATATTCACCTTGACAACCTTAGTAATTATGAATTACTGCATTGTGAATAGTAGATTATATCACATGACATTTTGTACTACTAAGAGACTTTGGCTGCTGGCCATTAGAGTTAGAAAAACTTGCACCAAGGGGAAAGTCAAGAGTGGGGGCGTTACATAAGTGATGGTCGTCCACGGCTTTACCTTGGGAGAACCAAGGGAAGTCGAGTGGGGATTATCACATAAGTGATATCAGCCACGGCTTCACCTTGGGAAAACTAGGGGGAGGGTCTGAATGTGGGGTCTTCACAAAGATGATTTCATCCCACGACCAAACCCTAGGATTGGACCTGGGGTAGGGAGGTTGGTGGTGATCCGGTTAACCGGATTAGGCCTACCACTTTACCCTAGGATGGAGGCTGTTCGATTGGTGGTGGCTGAAGCTTAGGAGTTCAGCAGAAGTTGTGGTTGGTGCCTCAGTGGAAAATATAAGGACAAGAACCTTGTGCCAAGTAAAGAACATAGTGATCGCTTAAACCACAGGGGTTGACTTGTCAACACTGGTTTAGTAGCTGCTCAATTCGATTGAACCTCTACAGGCTGAGGTGTGATGATGCTGTGGGAGTTGGGTATGCTGCGGGTACCTAACAATGGTAGTGTTGGCTTAAAACGGCAGGGGAGGTTCGGGAGGAACATGTGGCCGTGACTAAGCGATGCTACCAGGTAGAGTCTATATAAAGAAGCGAGCAGTGAAACAACCTGGCTTCCTTAACTCAGTCATGAGGGTTAAGGAATCGTGTGGGTAAAGTTAAGCAAACTCTGCAGAGTAAATTAATGGTATTCGAATACGCCGTGCTTCCGGTTAATGAAGCTGTGTTAATTGGGTGATTCCAACAATGAGGCATAAGTAGATCTTTGGAATTGAATTGAGATATGAATGAACATTTTGCTGGTTAAAAACCCCCTGATCTTAAGGAGCAAACGTTTTAAAATTTGATTGTTTGCAAATAAAACTGCATCCACAAATGTAATAAAACCCTATATGCCAAGCCTTGAATATCCTTGCATATAATAAAGAAAGGATTACCCTTGTGACTTGCTGGGTACGGTGGTACTCATGACTTCATGAACAAATTACCAGAGGGACAATGGCTGGAAGGAGGCCCAGAAGAGGAAGAAGCCCTGGAGGAGCCAATCGTTTCGGATGATGATTGGTGTTAGGTCTTAGCCGCACTCAGGCCGCTTGGGGTGTGTTGTGTAATATGTTGTGGTTTGTGGGCTTACGCGCCCGTTGTTATACTCGTGTTAACCATATATTGTAATAAAGGAAGTCTATATTGTATGTGTGTACTGTTGTGATAATCGCTTTACATAATGGAACACTGTTGCTGTACATTTCTGTACGGAAATGGCGTTCCGTACCGTCTCCAGAAATGGGGACGTTACACATGCGATGGTTACCTCATGTCAATGATGAGTATTTAACATTGATGGTGTATTGATTTTATTGCTTGAGTTTGGACTTTTGAAATTGTGAAATAAGTTGATGCTGTGTTGGAAAACCGGTCAGACTGGCTAGCCTAGGTGGTTTGACCACTGGGGCCGAGCAGTCTGATCGACTGCTGTTTGAGCGGTCTGATCGGCTTGCATGCCACGGTCTGACCAGCCCCAGCGAAGTCTATGCTATCTGAGTCTGGGTGTTAATGACGACGGTGTTGTGCAAGTGTTAGTCATGAGGGAGTCATAGCATGTGTCCATACATATGATTTACTAATGAAGAGTCAAGTGCATATTATTTGTGCTCAGATCGATTGCTTTGTTCTTGGTGTGCAGGTACTTTGATGATGGATGCGGTCAGTAGCAAGACTGAGACTACGAAAAAAGTCCTGAGGCCATGGCGTGTCGCGTAAATCCTAGTGGAGCATCATCTCAAGCTGAGAAGCACGGGAAAAAGACAAGTGTCGTGAAGAGACAATGCATGCATGTGATATGCCAAATGGACCTGTGTGTTTCAAGTGGTGCCGTTCCTCGGAGCAAGCGTACGATCTTGACGGCAAGGCATTGGGCATCATGAACTGTAGAGTGATGTTGGTGTGCTATGGGACTTGGGTGTTTCAAGTGGTGATGGCCTCGGCACAGGCATACAATCTTGCTGACAAGTCACGGGCATCGCATCGTCATGAAAATCGGTGGGAGGCAATTTGGGAAATTATCCAAAACTAGGAGTGGCGGTTTGTTAAACCGTGGCACCGATCTAATTAGTTTAGTTCACATCTTTGTGAATGGAATGTTTTATCGGGTTTATGAAGCCTTTGGAAGTCGCACTTTAAAAAGCGTGCAAGTGTGTGAGAGTATAAAATCTGTTTGTGTATGGTTACCGAGTTTCCCTATATGTAAGTGGTGTCATCCACTAAGGAGTGACTGGATGGTGTGAGGTGGTAGCCTCCACTATATAAGACTTGTGTTGAGTTGAGTCTTGTGAGAGACTTGAGAGATTAGGGTTAGGGTTTTCTTATGTTGAAGCCCTTTTGTGTGTGTGCTCTAGGTTTAGAGCTCTGCTATCCCGAGAGATTGACTATAAAACATTCCTCTCTAAGTGAAATGAACATCTAAACATTGCCCAAGTGAGTTGTGCGATGAATCTCCTCATGTGCTTTTCATCTTCTTGACTTTCTTGTTTGGATTTCTCTTCTCTTGAGCTTTTCTGGTGCCATTGATGTATAAGAGGTAGAGATGTCTCCTAGAGATAAGATCCCATCCATCTAGGCATAATTTAGAGGAAGTTCTTGAGTTTGCTCGGTTTTTCTCAAGAGAAAGGTGATTTTTGGGTTTTGCTCTTGTAGGTGATTTGGGTTGAATTGGTACTATGTTCTATCTTGCTATGATATGTGAAAATCTATCCCAGGTAACCTAGATCATCTAGGACTCATGAGCAAGAGCAAATAAAAATTTCTCTCTTTTGATCAGTTTTGGTGCACCCTTCCTTCGAACGGAATAAGGTCAGAACTTTGGCAATGATTTTCTTGATCGTTGATTGAAATGAATTATTGGTCTACTCAACCGCATGACTAAGGAATCGTGTGGAGCAACGAGCAGATCGTCTCTTGTGGGTAAAGTGTACAAACTCCGCAGACTAAAAACTATTCAAATAGTCGTGCCCACGGTCAAGGGCGGATATGGGAACTAAACCAAATATAGTTCTATTTCAAAAACTTTCTGGGTGGGATTGGAAAAGTGGCGGGGAATGAAATACCCTGATTTGTGTTGCCCTGGGTGTCACCCTAGTGATAAGGTATGCGGTTATAACGCTGAAAGGTTGCATATGGTGCAGGAGCCATGTAACGGTGGATGGAATCTGAGCTACTGTTATTACTGCATTATTTTTACCCAATACATGTTTTAGTTCGAACTGCTAGGTCTCAGGAAATTTCTATATATCGTATTTTAAAAGCAATTTATGGCAAATTAAACAAATCCGAGCCTTCCCTTGATATGCCATGCATGTTATCTATTTGCATCCTGTGTATTGGCTCGTGGAGCACGGTGGTTGTGCTTACCCTCGCTCACTCAATTAGTCCATAATCAGGAGCCAGGTCGCTATACTTCAGCAATACACCTAGTCATGATGGTGAAGAAGATGAAAAGGTCAAGAACAAAGTCGCAAACCCTAGTTGGCTGCCTGTGGGCACGTCCTGAGAGTCCCACCTGTGTTTTTCATTTTCACTGCTGCATTTTATTGGTTTTGGCTTGATCAGCCTATGTGTAAGTCTGCTATTATATTTATACTTCTGCATGATATGTATTTTTATGTTTAATTCTGTGTCTGTGAGCACTATCTATTGATCCAGGAAATAGTGCGGTGTAATCACACAAGATTCTGGATTGTAAAATACAGGTCTGACAGCTGGTATTAGAGCATGTTGACTGTAGGTCGTGACCTAGTTAGCCTGGTCGTTAGTTTCATGACTAGAATTATTTCTTCAAAATCTATTTCCAAGAATATAAGTAGTATTGCTCATTCTTTTCTCTCTTAGATGATTGCCCTCATTTATATGCTGCCATAGCCATTGTTTTGTTCTAAAGCCCTCTTATCCCAAATTCAAATAATAAAAATCCAGAATTCCTCTTATAAACTCTCGTTGAAAACCTACCTTGGACCTAAATCCCAAGGCTTGAATTTGAAACTCATTATCAAAAATTGCTTTATCTTTATAGGATCAATTATCGAATTATTTACAAAATTCATTTTTAAACTCATTTCAACAAACATGATCCTCTGATGAAATTTTCATAAGTTTTACTACTTACCAAAATTCACTTTAGTTTCTCAAATAGTCAAAACAATGTTATTTTTCAAAAACTTTTCCCCAGAAAGGACCTTGTTTTTCAAAAATAAAGCCTAAAGGTTAACTTTTGAAAAAAATAGGGATGTTACTTTTGAAAAGGTTATGTTGGTAAAAACATATTTCCCATGCTTGGTCTTGTTATCCATGGTTAGAAAAATATTTCTTTTCTTACTCTATAAAAACATAAATAAAGTCATAAGTAAAGAAGATAGACAAACCCTAATGAATAAACAAGAATGTGGGATGACAATTGGTGTTCTACACCTTTACTAAATAGTATAAATCCTATCAGATGTTTACAATGTTGGAATAATAGAATATGGTTGATTACAAGATGGATTAATTGAACTTTTGAGAATTCGGAGAGGTGATAATAACTATTGAATTATAAACTTGATTAATAACATTATTCCTGGTGGATGTTTATAATAATGAATTAGTTTGGAAGAAGATTGTAGATAGTAAGGTTGATTACTAGAGGATCAAATTATGATTTTGAATCAATGAGGAAAATATTAGATTATTAGGAAACCTTGATTCAAATGATATTGGTGGATTTGAGAGTAAAGATATTGGATTTTCATTAGATTGTAGAGTTGACAAGTTGACAAATAGTGAATCTGAGATTGGGATTATACATTCATAGTGGAAGTTAAGATTTATGTGAGAATTAGATAATCATGGCTGGATTAATGAAATTGTGGATGATACAATAAAAAGTATAAGATCGGTGGATCAAATAAATAATCACACTCGCTGTTGGAGTTTTAGACAGCAATAATACTATGACTAAGTAATGAATGAAGATAGCCTAGGTATAAATAGCAAGAAGAGGAGGTTAAAATAGCATGGCCATCGGATTTTAAGACTACGTATAGAAAGAATATGGGAGTAAATTAGTCCATGATTGATATTTGAAGATTGATAGATGTTAGAATACCTTTCCAAAAAAACTTCCTTTTTCCAAAAATGGATATTTCCAAAATTTGGTATCTTAAAACCACCATTGGAAAACCATTTTTAACATAAAGTCTCATTTGCAAAAAAGAATGGTAATACAAGAGTGAGTATTGATATCAATCAAATTACCTCCGAATACTCTCCTCTTCCTTCTGTAATTTCAAAAGAAAAATTAATTCTCTCTTTCTTACCCTTACTTCAAAATTTAAGGATAGGAACATTGAAGATGTCCATGAAAATAAGATGGTCTCATTTTAAGCGGACTATGTATATTGAGCTCTACACCCTCTTATGTGTGCTCCCCCAAATAGATGTTGTACTGTCGTAAGATTTTACTTGGGCCCTGTGCACTACCTTCTTGCCCTCGGGAGTTATATTTCACAATCACAGGAAAACCTTGTTTTTGAAACTTGTGTGATTTTTTGTGCCACCCTATCTTCCTGAGTGTTCTCTTTTAAAATTAGAATGGGTTTAGATTACCTTATCCCCACGACTCAATCCTTATCTCATACTATTCCCTCTCACCCTTTTTTTGAAAACCCCACCAGGTCCAAGGATTGAAGCAACAGATAGCCAAACAAAGGTAATCAAGAACAAGCAAAGACCTCTCGACCTTTCAATAGCTAGAGAAAGCGACATCACCAAGAAGACGATGATTGGAAGCCTCAACCTACACAAGGACCAAGACTCGAGTCCCCGTCCTGCTAATATTCCCTCCTTACCTACAGGAAGGACATGTAGATGAAATCCTCGCCAATCAGATGCAACGACTGGAAACAACGCGACTACCGGTGGCAGAAGAAAGAAAAGGAGACTAATAGTTGATGCTCGCCATAACTCTAACCATCTGTACAAGCTATCACATAACCCCACTCTGCAAGAAATGTTAAAGAGAAGTCATCACCATGGAAACAACAGTAACACCACACCAAGTATACCTAAAAAAGATGACACTTGTCTCCATTGTCAAAATATCAAACACGACTTCTATGAATACCCTCAAAAGAAACAAGGTAAGGAAGCGAAATGTGGCGAGTGCGGCAACATAGGACACTATGAAAAAAGATGCCCTCAATGGAAACTGCAAAAACAACCAAAAGGTGTCGTAGCCACCAGCCTCAACTCCGACAAAGAAGAATCCAACAGCTCCAAGAAGGAACAAGTTGCGCCTACTGAAGAGCTACTAATAGACTCGGGAGCTTTGCTAAGTGCTACATGTTTCGAGTGTGGTAAAATAGGATATGTTGCGCAATCATGTCCTCCAATACGGCATGTTACACGAGGAGCATGCTTCACATGCGGGCAAACTGGACATTACTGCTATCATTGCCCAGTTCTCTACTGTTCATACTGCGAGAAACACTATTACCCAGAAGACTGCCTCACGAACCTAATAGCTTGTAGGCGTTGTGAAGAAAAGGGACATGAGAAAAGTCAATGTTCTGCAAACTGTCTCAACTGTGAAGAAGACCACCCACCAGAAGAGTGTCCAACGAGCAAGGTCGCATGTTTTCTCTGCGAAGGACAAGACCATTTCCCCAAGGATTTCTCCATAAGCCTGTTGCTTACCAAGGCACTTGAGATACAACAGATAAGCCTTCGATCGCCATAGGACTTGTCATGCCTTGAGCTAGAAAAGACAACTAATGTCAGTTTTCATTTCTTTTAAGGGGGGAGGGGTAGCAAGAATAGACAAGAATGTTGGAGAACTACTATGATGTATGATTACTTTGGGAGATGCAATAATTTGTATCAAGACTAATTAGACCAGTACAACAAAATTCACAAAGCCAAGAATCTTATGGGGGTGATGATTTCAAGTGTCCAAGAGTTTAAATTACCATGTTTAGCAAAAAGAAGAATAAAATTGAGATTCTAACAAGGACAAAAGACCACCATGTAGATATACTAATTGTCATACCAATATCCCCAAGGCCATCTACCCCTTCAGATATGGACCATTACTACCAATCCATCGATAGGGAACTTGTAACCATCCTAAGTTCAATGGACAATGTAACCATTCCATTCTACGAAGACATGAAGACAATGATGTAAAGGAGCAAGCATCTAGAAACCTACAGCCTATCCAGACGATCAAGATCTTTATCTCTTCTCTTGTGTCTTCTCCAGGTGGTAACCCTTGTTATGCAGATCCCCCTCCTTCCTATCTCTACAGGATGATATGACGAGCAAGACCCCATAACCAACTGCTAGCCAGATTAACCCCACCTCTACTCTTTCTATTCTACCGAAATCTCGGGGTCGAGATTCATTTAAGGGGGGGGTAGGTTTGTAACATCCCAAATTCGGATGTCCAAAATTGTGAAAGATTTAAAACTTTTTCTTGTATTTTACTGGCATTCGAATTTCTTTTGAATATTTATTTGAAATATTTTGAGTTTTGTGACATGTAAATTAATATATTGAGAAATAATATCCAAGTAAAAATAATAATGGTGTTAATAAAAGAAATGGAAAATCCGTGGGAGACCGGCTACAAAGCCCTTGTATGACGACGTTGTATACCACGGGGTCCAAGAAAAAACTACGGGTGAGCCGGTGCATCACATCTGCGATTCAAACATTTTCATCATCCGGGTGTACCAGAGTGGCTTGCGCAAAACCGCTCAAGTCAACACTGTTCGGACCTTCACGAACGGTGCCAACACCGTAATGCACTTTCAATATAGTGGGTATCGATATTACTGATGTCTGCCTGTATATATTTTCAATTTTGCAACTAGTCAAATCGCATCACACATTATGAAAGTACTGATGTACTGTAATTTACATTTCAACAACTGTTCGTCTATCATAACCAACTACACTACCCTCGTAGCATTAACTCCCTATCGGCATACCACGCACCGACGCCGCTCTTGTCTCACTACTCGAGCTCTCTCCTACTGCAAATAATTCCTAATGTGTTTCGATAATTCACATGACATATCGATTTAAATATCAATATATCAGGTATAACGGTACACATGATTTTTCAATGTACTAACAATAGTACATTCATTTGTAATTAATCATAAATGTTACGTATTATTGTTTTTCTATAATAAAATTATTAATTTTTTACAAAAATATTGACTAAATTTGAATGACTATAAATTTCTACGGAGGCTTAATTTCTACATAACATTGACTAAATTTTCTATAATTACAATTTTGTACACATGCTAATTTGCTAAGGATGCTAATTTTCTACAACTATGTTCACTAAATTTTCTACAACTAAAGTTACTAAGGCTGCTAATTTTCTATAACTATATTGACTAAATTTTCTATAACTACGCTGACTAAATTTTCTATACCAAAGTTGTACTATTCTTTTCTACATCTACAATTTTCTACGGATACTAACACTAAAAAATGATCTACTTTATATACAAAAAATGAACTACAACATACAAAAATATTTACCTCACAAAAGTTGTGAAACCTCTCCTTCTTCCTCTCTCCTCTCCTCTCTCCTCTCCTCTCCTCTCCTCTTCTCTTCTCTTCTCTTCTTTCTTTCCCCTCTGTTCGTTCACCGCGCGGCCGAGCGCCCGCTCGACCGCGCGATCCTTTTATATGCGCCTCCAGTCGCCCAACCTTTCGGCGACTGGAACTGCAATCACCTAATCGATGGCGACTGGAAGCAGTTGCCCGACGGTTCGGTGACTGCAATTATTTCGCCCAACGGCTAGCGGATTACTTGCGTGTCGCGCGACCGTTGGTCGATAGGTTCCAGTAGCTTGACGGTTCAGCGACTGGAGCCTATTTCTGTAAAAAATATTCGCGCGGGTATAATTCTTTTATTTCGAATAAAATATAGATTATTTCTAAAAAATTCCTAAATAAGTAGTGGGGTGAGTGTCATCTAGGCACTACAAGAGTTGTTATAGCCCTTCTACTCAATAAATAGAGGATGAATATGAACATTCAGCTTTCTAAAGCGGTTTCTCTTCTACTCAATCCTCTCTCATTCCGAGGATAAGATAGAGGGTCATGTGCCTATTACACACCCCACTCTTCTTGTTTCCGTCTAGGGGTGCAATCGGAGCGGATACGGACGGATATCGCTTATCCTGTATCATATTGCATATTTTTTTGGAGTCGGAGTTGGATATGGATAATGCCGAATATCTATTTCTTAATTCCGTATCCATTCCATAATCTTTCGGACGGTCGGTTGGACGAAAATTATCCGTTTCTTTGCACGGAATATTGGACAATATGGTATAATCAGAGCGAACATGGAGAGACTAATTACTGAGATATTGAAGGAAGAACACTCAATATTCCTGCCTATTTAGATGTGATAATCTGCTTATATGTTATCTTGTTCCTAAGTGAAGTCACAACAGACTTCCTCATATTACTTGACATATGGATATATACAGACGGATATCACTTATCCCGTATCCTATTCCATATTTTTCTTTAGAGTCAGAGTCGGACACGGATAGTACTGGATACCCATCTACCCCTTCTGTATTCGTTTCGCAAGCCTTCGGTCGGTCGGATGGAAATTATCCGCTCCATTTGTACCCCTACTTCCGTCTCGCGAACGTATTTCTCCCTCACTTTCCCCACTGCTCATACTCTTCTTTCAAAATTCATTTCTTTTAATCACTACTATTTATTTTTAGATAAAAACCATTAGACGCAGCCAAAAACTATCCACCGCACGTAATATGAACACCTCATAGTCAAGGGTACATAATTAAGGCTAATGGATGCGGTGCAAACGAGTGTACAATAAAAGCGGTGAGAAGAGACAAAGCTATATGTTCTCCTAGCAGCATCGTAGATGATGAGATTGAGAATAGCACAATGCAGTCAATGCTCGTTTACGGAGTATATCGTTTCTATGTCTAATACGTAATGAATTACATTCACATGCCAGTCGTGCACGGTGTAACCTTTATACTACTCGCTTATTAGTGTGCTGATTAGGTCCATTAATTTGGGTTATTTTTCACTCGTATCACTGTACCATGTTTTTTGAAACTTAGTTAAGACATACTACCTAAGAGACAAAATTAAGCGGATTCAGAACAGTCACATGAACGTCAAATTTTACATAACACATCCAAAAATAATAATGTTTGAGACACGAGGTCATGAGTCACGATTTACTCTAAGATAGGTGTGTTGATTTTAAAGATGAGGTTTTGAGACAGAAGACGTCGCGGAGTCACGGTTTGTGGACGATTTTCGTTTATTCAACACGCGATTGGCACATCCCCACACTGGACCCGGTCAGCGCGGACACAATAAAGAATTGAAGATTGATTGATGCCAAGATAGTGAGATACGAATGTCTTCTGGCCCCTCTAATGGATAAGTTAGGGTCTTTTTCTTTGTTACTGTTTATATTTTTTTAATTACGATTTATTAATCTAATAAATAAAAGCCAAAAATCAAAAGTTTTTGAAAAGCTAAAAAGAACATGACAACATATCATCCAAGCTCTTTACTTGTAGGTAGACAGGGAACTTGACGACAACGTGACACTCAAAACTAACCGATTCACGTTTATTCAAGTTAAGGTTGAGAGGGATGTACGTGATATTTGTTGGAAAACTTATGCTGCGGTAATGTTAATGCAATTTTTGCACTTTGAATCCAGAGCAAGGAGGTGATCGAAAACACCCTTGTTTTTCTAAAGAAAGACAATTCTTTTCAAAGCCGAAATTGTATCAAGTAAAATATCCCAGCAAAGTACCTTTAAGTTTTGGTGATACATTTAAGTTTTGGTGCACTAAATCAACATAGAAAATTCCAAAAAAAATTATGATGTACTCCTCAATTTCAAGTAAATTTCAGCATTAAACTTATCTATTTTAGTTTCTTCTAGCACACTTTGGGTCTTCAGTTGAACTTTATACGGTGCTGCAACACTCCATAGACTACATCATTTTTTTGAAATATTTTTATGTTGATTTGGTGTGCTAACCGACTTGGTTGCACCAGATATATTGGCACCATTGTCCCCTCTCTCACAAACCTCGTCTACCGCTCACCTTACACTCAATATCCTAGTGCTAGCCCCTACTATATTCTAGCGACGCTTCCACAGTTGAGTAATATATCGAACTTAATTTAAAATCAAGGTGAAATTTCTTGAGATCCCGCAATGTATGTTTATCCTGTTGAAGTATAAGCGAATTGCTCATCTTTCCTCATCAGCTTAAACTTTTGGGTGAATTGGTTGTGCATGAAACTCAATATGGTATCGGAGCCAAGAGGTCCCGAGTTCAAAACCCTAGCTGACACAATTAAAAATTAATTGTAGTTCACTTCTATTTCACGCATTAGGTCTAAGGGAACCTACACGTGAGGGGAGTGTTGAAGTATAAGTGAATTGCCCATATTTTCTCATCAGCTTAAGCTTTTGAGTGAACTGATTGGTGCATAAAACTCTTGACCGATCTGTCCCATCCAAAGTTTCTTTTCCTTGAGAAATACTTAAAACAAGAGTACACTTGAGGAATTGCATATTGATGATCCGCAAGTGCACGGGATTAGTGTAGCACTTTCGTTCCCTCAAAGTATTCCAAGGTTATCGAACCCACGAGAGCTAATTGGGATGTGCTTCGAATCTATGTGTAGGTGATTACTTGCAATAATATAATAGAAATGCTAAAAATAAACAAAATAATTAAATGCAACCTATATAATGAACGGGAGTGAATGACGGTTCTTAGGCTTTTGGTTTCACTGGCACTAGTAATGGGATTTTTAATGGTGCCTTATTCTACTAATCTACAGGTGGTTGTCCTAATGGCATACCTTCCGTCGCTCGTGGAGTTTCAGCACTATTATCCACCTTCCGACCTGACTATGTCTTCACCGTTTTAGTATTAAGGTCGTGAGATCAGCCCAACGGATTAAGCTCCCATCTACTCCATGTGCAGTCTTTACCAATGGATTAGACGTCTCCAACCACTAAGTTATATAAGTAACACAAAGATAGATCAAGAACTGTAAAATTAATAATGCTACCAAACCCTAGTACATGCATGCTAGATCGCTATCAGTCTAAGACATAATCAATCACTCATGCATAGACGATACGAGACAACATAGTAAAGGGAAATAATCATTGAAGTAAACATGACGATGATCATGGAGTACAGGAATAGTAGCATATGAGATGAAAATGGAGATGGCGATGGATGATGGAGGCGTGGTCATCGCCGATGAAGGAGGAGGCCGGCTTGCAGCCTAGGGCTAGCGCTGGTGTGGGACAGCGCCCCCTTCTTCCTCTTGCTTGGATCACGTGTGGAGGTGATGGAGATGTCACTACTACTGAAATACTATAAGTAGATGCCAAATCACGGACGGTTTGATAAAACCATCTGTGACGTATACTATCACAGACGGTTTTAATTTGAAAACCGTCTGTGTTGTTGGTGTCGGAAAAAACGAGTATCACAGACAGTTCTTACCGATGAATCATCTGTGATACTGAAATATCACAGACGGTTTTTATTAAAAACCGTCTGTGATAATCTGTGAATTATCACAGACGGTTCTCAACTAGAACCGTATGTAATAAGCCTTCCTATATATACCCTCAAGCTAGGGTTTTGCGCGTACACTGCAGTTATAGCTATACCAACCAGAACATAGAGACATAACGTCGCCGCTCTCCCGATCGAGCCCGTAGCCGCCTCCGTTCCCTGAGCCCGTCGCCGGCCGCCTTCCCTGAGCCCATCGCCGGCCACCTACTTCCCCGATCACGTCGCCGCCGCCTTCCCCGAGCCCGTCGTGCAGCTCTTCTACACCCGCCTTCTCCAAGCAGCTATTCTACACCCACCTCACAAGATGATGCCTCTGACTGGATTGCTCATGTGACATGGTTCCAAGTGCCGAGTGTTTCATGTCGTCAGTAGATTTACAATGCCGAGTGCTAGGGCTTTTGTTGATATCATGTCCTATTTTGGAGTTCAATGGGCAGTGGCCGCTGCAACTTGTATTTGGGTGACTCAACTAATACAATGTTATTGATATGTAACTTGATATGTAACTAATACAATATTGTATTTGGCCGCTGCAACTATTGATATGTAACTTGTAACTTACAGCATATAGGAATGTTATTGATATGTGATTTATGAATTGTGACTTGTAATTTGAATGTTATTGAGA
Organism: Bonia amplexicaulis; assembly: GCA_036346245.1. Taxonomy (NCBI): domain Eukaryota; kingdom Viridiplantae; phylum Streptophyta; class Magnoliopsida; order Poales; family Poaceae; genus Bonia; species Bonia amplexicaulis. Next base: position 20,941,580 of record CM070735.1, on the reverse strand, counting down.
TGTTATTGAATTGTAATATTATTGATATGTAACTTGTAACTTATAGCATATAGAAATGTTTATGCATAATTGTGATTTTATATAGGAATGTTATTGATATGTAACTTGTAACTTACAACATATAGGGATTGTGATTCATATGTTGTACTCTTTATGAATTGTGATTGATATGTAAGTTGTATTTGGGTGACATATAGGAATGTAGCTATCGGTAATGTTATATGTAACATTTTAAATCTTACTTTTATAAATATATAGTTGTTTCATGAATATATATACGTATGAATATATGTTAAATCTTACTTGTTGTTGTTTGTGTATATGTTGTTGTTAAATCTTACTGTTATGAATATGTAATTGTTTCATGAATACATATACTTATGAATATATGTACTTTCATGTAATTCCATGTCATTTTCATATTGATATATTTCTATATATATATATATATATATATATATATATATATATATATATATATATATATATATATATATATATATATATATATGCTACATTGCGCTTTTCATATATGAGAAGGCCAACATATCATCCGCGCATTCTTCAATAGCACTGGCGCCATGGTGTCCCCGACGCCGAACGACACAGCCAAGGGCGCCGATAGCATTGATGGCAACGGTGGAGCCTTTCGGTTAAGCACATCCGGTTCGCGGAGCGGTTGGGGAGGATACGGTCAAGGATGAGGGGAGGAGGGTACAAGGAGGCGACGGCCCCGGTGGCGGCGGCGAGCCGGATGACGGTACGGTGTGGACGAAGACGATCATCCTTGGGGAGAGGTGTTGGGCGATGGTGGCGACATGATGGTCTGGTGGAAGAGCTACTGGCCGAGGCAGCCGCGGTTAGGGGTGGATATCGAACCGGCTCGGCTCGGCTAGTGAAGGCTCGTTAGGGAGGAGGCTCGGCTCGTTAAACTAACGAGCTAAAAGAGAAGCTCGGCTCGGCTCGTTGAAAAGCTCAAGCTTAGCTCGTTAGGCTCGTTAGGTGGAATATGCAAATTGACTTTTCTGAAAAGCTCGAGCTCGGCTCGTTTTGACTTTTGAGTGCTATCCTTTCTTTTTATGTTTCAGAATTGTTTTTCTGAATAATAAGTTCTATGGCTTTCTTTCCATAGGTGAAATTAACAGAGAAAAGAGTAACATATACTTTAATAATACCTCTCAGTGACAAAAGAGGTGCGAAAATTGACATGCATATATATATATATATATATATATATATATACTACTACTACCGCCGTACTGAGCCATTCACGTTATGATAGGCCAGAGACGCTGCCGAGCTGGACCGACCGAGCCTAGCGAGCGGCTTGCGAGCCAGCTCGGCTCGGCTCGTTAACAAACCGAGTTAAAACCACGGCTCGGCTCGGTTTGTTTGTGCCACGAGTCAAGCCGAGCCGAGCCTTCAACGAGCCGAGCTAGCTCACAAGTCTCGAGCCTTTTTTTTGCCACCCCTAGCCGTGGTCCGTGCCAATGACGCGAGCAGCTCCTTCGCCGGCGTGGAAAGCCGTGGCAGCACATGCAGACCTGCTGATGCGCGCTTGTAGTTACATCTCTTCCATGGATACAATTTGCGTAGGGTTTACTCTTGATTTCTTTTATGTGACATGTTCTTAAGTCTTAATTGACGAACACTTTGCCAGGAATTATGTCAAGGAATGTGCACGTGTAGTTTCATTGATTTCACGAACACGTTGCCAAGACTATATATATGTCAGGGTGCACTGCCATCACGTACGTTGATTCTACTTGTCACAAACAGAAGAACTAGCTTCTTAAAACTGATCCTCGGTCAGCTCTCATGTTAAAAAAAGTTGCAGTTCTTTTTTTTTTTTTGACTGAGTTAACTTTGACTCGGCACTTGTTTCCCCATGGTTCACTGGCTGACCGGAAAATTGACATCAATGAGATCCATACATATGTACAGTTCCCAACACGATTTCAGAATAGAGACATGGAACACGCAAAGTAGATCTTGGGAGTTAAACAAGTCTTACACTTTGCACCACAAGAAATAACACGACTGTCCCAAATACTTCCGACAATCACTTTAGGTTAGTTACAATTTCCAAACCTTTCCAAACAGAACTTGCATTACAAAGTAAGCACATAAGACGTGAACCAGGAGACAAATATCTCAAAGCACAATATTATGTGGGAAATACTAAAGCAGAATCTCAAAGCACAATTAAGGACAAATAAGAACCTGTACAGAGGGCCTAAAACATAGCTATGGCACGCCGTTTTAAGGTCATAGTCGCTGGAGAACCCGGCCAGCCCTTTTATTTCGCCAGCCGACCTCCAGTACTTTGGGTCAGCAGGCCGTCTCACAGCTCCAGCACGTAGCTTGTGGATAATGGGATAGGAGAGTAGCTCTGCAAGAATGTCCTCACTCCCCATTTTAACTTCAAGAGATCACAGATTATAAATGCTACATCGGATCCAGATGATACTAGTAGTGGATCCTATTGTTGGCATCAAAATTTAGGCCTTGGATGCCCCTTATAGTGGACTCATAGTTTTTGGTGTTCGAACCGTGCCTGCCAGATGACGAATACCTGGGGTCAGAGTAGTCAGGTATCTGTGAGCTCCTCCGGGGAGGTGCATTTCTATGGTGTGTCCCTGGACTTGCATCTGGTGTACGACTACTTGATGGTTCAGCTTCACTGCTTTGCAGTTCTCGGCTACTAGAGACAGCAGGACGCCTTGAAGATCCGCTTGACCGAGCCAAAAAAGTTGAACTGGAGAACTACAGGTCATTTGAGGGTCAGAAATTACATAGCAAAAGATTAAACAGAATCAATTCAGGCATCCACAGAGACGGTCATCACAGTAGCAAGTTAAAAAACTGAAACAAAACCAAAAACTCACCACAGCATCTCTCGATGTGGACAGATCTGGTCCAACTGGGGATTTCTGTTTTGATAAGCTGCCTGCATTTATTCCTGGGGGTGGAACCTGGCGTCGTGTAGGATCATCTGACCACCCACTTCTCCTTCCCTCTTCAGTGCCTAAATCAATTCAGGAGACAGTTAGCCAACCTAAAAAGACTTAGTCAACCCATGAATTAGCCAGATAAAAAACACAATAGAGACAACAAATGCAGATTTTGCAAACATATGTGATAAGTAATAGTAACACAACAGAACAATGCTTTTGAAAATTCACCTATATTGGGATGTATACCATGATTTTAAATTATTTGCAAGAGTAGATTATGCAATTGACTGATAAGGAAACTGAAAAAGACCTTGCATCCTACTTAAATATTTTGTGGTCGTTATTGTCATTTTGTAATCATCAATTGGTGTTGCAGCTCATTTTGCATCAAGCATCCAATCCTAATACTATCTCATCAAATATCCGTGTGTATAATTATTGATGATATTTGTAGAGAAATAAGCAGCTATTATCATTTGTCGCATCAATCACACGATAGACATACCAGACGGTCTATTATTATTCGCCACAGGAGCCATCCCAGAGCTTTGTCCCACTGCTGTGGCCTAAAACAACAGAGCATGAACATACTTCAGATACTTATCCATATAGTGAAGTGCAGAAAGAGAGTGCTTTGAGTTGCACTGACAATAGCACGTGGTGGAACACTGGTCATTTGTGATTGCTGGTACTTAAGAATGGTCCAGTCAAAAACATAATCAAACTGGAAACCTACATATAGAAGAAATTTCCCATCAGAAGTGTCTAAAAAATAGCATTTTTTGAAACATTGCTATGCAACACGTTAGCTAGCAACATATAAATAGAAAACCAACCCTCTCGAATAAAGAGGTCTCTGAACAATCTCTTCAGGTATTGATAGTCTGGCACATCCTCAAAACGTAGTGAGCGACAGTAATGGAAGTAGGATGCAAATTCAGAAGGGTATCCGCGACAGAGAGCCTGCAATTGAGCAAGAGATGATAAGCAACAGTTGGTTAATAGTCTGATTGAATTTTCAGGGAAGAAGAATCACCTCAATTGAAGTGGCTATCTTCCGTTCGCTAATTTTCTCATACTTCTGTTTCTTGGTCCCAGCTTTTAGACCCTGCCACGGAAGACTAGTAACAAGGGCAAATGTTAGTCCACAACAGACCACAGAGGCACAAATAAAACAAAATGAAGCTCTGATAACTAACCTTCCTCTTAAGAAGTACATGAGTACGTATCCAAGAGATTCCATGTCATCCCTCCTGCTTTGTTCTGTTGGAAAAGCAGAAAGTTAAAGTTTATTATTTCAACAAGATGGTGCATCTAAAGGCAAGAGAAAATTAATAAAGAAAGAGTAAAATTGTGCATTTGAATATAGGCATAACAGATAAATGGATCTAATATTCAACTTGCAAAGTGGACTTACCAATTCCAAGATGGGTGTTTACACTTGCATATCGAGCTGTCCCAGTCAAATTTTTGTTCTCTCTGCACTTCAATAGATTGATGTATAAACACTATGGTTATGGTGCACTGTGAGGTAACATCAGACAGTACCAGTAAAATAATGTAAAAGTAAAAAAGTATAAGATGATGCAAATAAAGAAAGAAAAAGGTTAAATATAAGCCTCACAGATAGATGGATTACGACGTATTACCTGTATGGAATGTGCTGGTGTGTTGAAGTGTCCCTGTATTTCTTTGCCAGTCCAAAATCAATCATGTATACCTACAAACATATTAAGGAGAAAGTGTAAGTGCACCTCCCTAATGTTACAATTAAGCCCCAGAACTATAAGCAGATAAACAGCACCTAAATGAATTACCTGATTTGCTCTCTTTCCAAGGCCCATGAGAAAATTGTCTGGCTTAATATCTCGATGCAAGAAGGACTTTGAATGTACAAATTCAACTCGATTGATCTAAGAAAAATTGAAGTTAAAAACAATGAAATTGATTTAACCAGATAGGATTGTTTCATAATAACAGAAGGGCAAGGACAGCTTGCACTTATTATATAGCATACCATTTGATCAGCAAGCATCAAAACAGTTTTTAAAGACAGTTTTCTGTTGCAAAAGCTGAAAAGGTCTTCAAGGTTTGGCCCCAACAGATCCATTACCAGAACATTGTAGTCACCCTCAACACCAAACCACTTGACGTTTGGAATCCCAGCTGCAAGACCAAACAGAATGTAGGTTGGTATCTCTATGAAAAAGAATATATCGAATGCAGGAGACAAAAGAAAAGAAACATGTATTACTTCCGCCCTGCAGTATCCTGTACAACTTTGACTCGTATAGCAACTGAGGATGCTTTGTTTTCACATTTTCCTGGACAAAACACAAGGAAAGAGAAAGACGTTATCAGTCTGAACAGACCAAAGACTGCAGTTGGTTAAACAGATAATCAGGAGAAATGGACTGAACGAGACATCATAACAACAATTATTCCCACATCAATAATGCAGCTTAACATTTTGCAAAGCACACCATAAAAAAGGGGTTACAATTAGAAGCGAAGCAAACAAGTACATTCTTGCTGATGGACGTGAACACATGAAAATGGTTCAGCTGCACCATCCATCCCTTGAAAATCCACCTATTAATTTTAATTCTTGAGAACTAAAATGAACTATCATGTAAGTGCAGGAGAGCTTACACAGCTCAGTCCATGTCAAAGCTCCCCGTAATACTTAAAGCAGGAAGTATTTTCCAACGCCGCTTAAATTTTCTACCCACTATTTACCAATCCAGGTGCGATGTGAGAGTGAATTGACAGACGAGTTAAACTGAGAGCTACCAATTAGCCAAACATGAACATGTAGAATAACCAAGGGCAAACTTTTGTTATTGACCACCTATTATTAGACTACCAAAAGATTAAATGTCCCACTCAAATCTCCGGATCTTTTTTTAGAGGCAACACTCAATCCTCCAGTAAACTACCCAAAATCGAAATTACTCGCACTAAAAGCAATACTGCCACCGAAAATAAAAACATAAACACAACTAGGGGTAATCCGAAAGGGTTACCGCATCAACTCACCAGTTTAATCGCGACCTCCTCGTTGGTCTGCACGTTAGTACCTGCACCGGCAACCCCAACAGACAAAAACTATATCAGAATAAAGGCGAGAGCTTTCACATAAAAATGGAACCCTCGGGCGGAGCTGCGCACGAACCGAGGTAGATCTCCCCGAACGAGCCGCTGCCGAGCTTGCGGCCAAGGCGGTACTTGTTGCCCACGCGCGGCTCCATCGGCGCCCGCGCACGCACGCACGCACACCGCCGAGCCGCCGACTAGACCGCGGCGATTGGGGGCATCCGGCGACGGAGGAACCGAAGCGAGGGGGGGCCAATCCGGGGAATTGCGGGGATGGGGAGCTAGGGTATGAGGAGCGTGGGATTGGGGATATTTTTTCTCTTTTCTTTTGTGGTGCTTTGTTTTCGCGAGCAGCCACCACCCACCCGCTCGGCTTAGAGCGGAGATTATTGAAAGTGGAGGGGCCGGGGTGGTAATTAATTAACGTCGTGGTTTTTGCTCCGTGGTTTATATATTTGGCTACCTTTTCTTTTCTTCCTCCTTTTGATTAGCTGCAAATGTTGCAGTTATTCGTAGACGCGAGATTGTGAAATAAGTTTACATAAATGCTACTTTCATACAACATGTCATATACTCCTCTAGCCCAAAACATGTTATTTTAGGATATATGCAGTTAAACATTTTGAACTTTGGCTGTCAATATCTTTTTATATATTTAGATTGGATACATCCATGAAAATCAAATGTTTATACTGTCCTAAAAAATAATTTTATAATATTATAATTTTGTTGGATTTTATAAGTATATTACAACAAAAATTAGTGATCAAAATTATTTTTTGAAGGCCATGTAGATGTGCAGAAGACATGTTTTTGTAACTAGAGGGAGTAGTAGTCTAAGATTATTAAAGATGATAATCTCACGCCGCTCTATTGTTTATTCTCTTTTTGATAGCAGGGGCAAGATCAAGGGTAATAATGGTAGTCAAAGTAATGTCCAATACAAGAGCATAATGGTGGTGGCATTGATTACGATGATAGCGATAGGGTAAGCTAGGGGGATGAAAAGATGGAATGACATTAGAAATGATCCAAAATATTAACAAAGTTTTCCAAATATAAGACTTGGTAGAAAGTTCTCCAAATATAAAACTTGGTAGGTAAGTTCCCCCAACCTGAGGTGCTAAGTAATCTCACCGACATTGCACGCTAAGGTATGTTGGGAGGATCTGCCAGATATATATGTCGAAATTCCTTTTTTATGCAATGTGTACATCTAGTTATATTTCTTGTATGACATGTTTGTATTTTGTTTACAATCCCTCACTCCTTGCAATATCCTATCGATCACCAAAGAGCTCTCATTGTGACTTGGAAGTTGAAACAATCAAAATGTAATAATGAGAAAACTGTCTATTCTTGGAGCAAGCGACCACTAGGGCGGTTTATGGCAAATTGTACAATCTCCTAAATGATATGGATATGGACTTGGACAATTTTGATGCAACACGTTGATATCTAATTGTGTCAGATATCAAGACTTATGGGGATAGGGAGCTAGGGTTTGAGCGAGGGGTGATCGTAGGGTCTGTTCTTTTCCTCCGAAGCCGACGGTTTTTGGCTTTTGCTACAGTACCTAACTTTCAAATGGAGTATTTTCTCAAAACGTGGTCTACAGGTTAAACGATCTACACGTTAAAAGCTCAACATCTGTACCTACCAAAATCGCAAGTGAATATCTCTCTCCGTAATGCACTGCAAAACCAAAATTCAAAAATTTCAGTCAAAAGCCATAAGCCGCAGCCGTAAAGAACAGGCCCGTAGTGTGGGATGGGGGATTATTTTTTCTTTTGTCAGGTGTTGGTGCTTTGTTTTCACGAGCACCATCCACCTGCCTGGCTTAGAGGGGAAATTACTGAAAGCAGAGGGGCCGGAGTAGTAACTAACGTCGTAGCTCGCCAGAGAGAAAGGAATGGGAGCTTGGCTACCTTTTCTCTTTTTTTTCCCTTCTTTTGGTTTGCTGCAAATGTTGTAGTGATATGTAGACGTGAGATTGTGAAATAAGTTTATAGAAATGCTACTTTTGATACAACATATTATATATTAGTCATAAGACAATATTAAAGATGATGGTCCAATATCGCTCTATCGTTTCCTCTCTTTCTGATAACAATGGCAAGATCAAGGTGGCAACAATTAATGATAGTCAAAGTAATGTCCATTACAACAGCAATGATGTGGTGGCAGGAACTCAATGGTCGCATTCATTGCGAAGATAGCAGCAAGGTAAACTAGAGGGGATGGAAAGAAGTAATGACATTATAAATAGTCCAATTAAAACAGTTGAAATATAATATATCATGTTTTGTGGCATCGTCAACTAAGACCCTGTTCTTTTCAGCTTTAAAAGCTGTTTTTCGGCTTTTCTACAGTAACTAGCTTTTAAACAGAGTATTTTTTTCAAGATAGGATCTACTAGTTAATTGTAGTACATACTTTGCTGACTCTATTTATATCGGCAAAAACCGCACATGAGTTTCTGTTACTCTGTAATCTCTCGTACAAACAGCCCAAAAGACACAAGCCGCAGCCAAAAGCCACAAGCCACAGCCAAAAAGAACAGGCCCAAAGTTTTCCAGACCTAAGGCTTGGTAAGTAAGTCCTCCAAATCTCGGGACTGCTAAGTGCTTAGTTAGCTTAGTAATCTCACCGACTATTGCATACTAGGTTTTGTTGGGAGGACTTGTCAAACATACATGCCTAGATTTGTTTTTTTATTCAATATGTACTTCTAGTAAGATTTCTTACAACATGTTTGCATTTCGTTTACAATCTCTCCTTGTAATATCTTATCGATCACCAAAAAGTTCTCATTGTGGCTGGAAAGTTGAAGTGATCAAGACTCCAAGAGGTAAAAGTGGGAAAACCGCTTATTCTTGGAGTGCACCTTAGAAGTAAGAGAGGCCACTGGAGTGGTTTATGGCAAAACGTACGATACCCTAACTGATACGGAGTTAAAAAATTTGGTGCAACATATTAATATATAATTCTTTCAAAAAAGCTACAATTGAGTAAAGGAAAATGATCTATACTAAAAGCAAAACAATATGTTACACTTTTTTGGATGGTGGGAACGATTGCCTAGTGTAATCATCTTAAGGTTCATAACCCACAGGTCATAGGTTCAAATCTCAAAAAACATTCTATTGAAAATCCACATAAATGACCCACTGAAAGATCAAGCTCCGTTTAAGTTGGTTTTGGTGTTAATGACAAATGCCATTATGAGATTTTGATGTTAATGACAAATACTTTTATAATGTTTTGGTGATAATGACAAATGTATATATGAGACTAATATTGTTGTTCAAGTATATTTATGTTTAGTCTCATTTGGATGAAAAGGTGAAATCAAAGAGGTATGCATTCGAAATCACTTTCTCATTTACTAATGCATTCCTTAGATCCAAAATATAGATTAAACTCCTCAAATAATCTAAAATGAATATGTGCATATGTCTTTCTTTATATACACTTGCATGCACATATTTAGGAGGAGTTCACTCTATGTTTTGTAGTTTCATTAGTATTGATCCATGTTTTCTTTTTCCATATATACTGGGATCAAACTAGAATCATGCATTCATTAAAAATCTGCTTTAAAAGCCAAATTAGTGCTCTGTCTGGAAGAGCGGTAGTACCGCAGTTCTTAACGTCGGAACTACCGCAGAGCGGAAGTTCCGTGGGCAGGAACGGTACTATCGGCGCCCGGAAGCTCCGGAGGTAGAGCGGAACCTTTTTTCCAGAGAGCGCCAAAATTGGGACTTTTGGAGTTCGGCCCGAGCGGTAGTACCGCGCCGACTTTCTTGAATCACTTGGCGAGAGGTAGTACCGGTTTTACAACGTCGGTAGTACCGCACGGAAATCAACGGTCATTGCGAGGCTCGACATAGCCGCTTACGTCGTGTCGATAGGGAAGCGGTAGTACCGCCCGACTCGCTGAACTCTTGGAGAGCGGAACTACCGGACCTTAGATGGCGGTAGTACCGCACTTTGAATTCAAATGGTTTTATATTCAATTTATTATCTCATTATTTGCTGAGATTGTCATAATTACCAAAAGGGAAAGTTTGAGAATCTAGTCCCTCCATTATGAGTTAATGGTGAGTTTTGGTAATTAATGACAATCACATTGTGGGACTAACATTTTCTATGAGTTGGATAAATAGGTTATGGTCCATGATGATGACGACTTTAGATGACTTCATGAGTTGAAGGTTATCAAGAAGAGGATACGTCGTGTGTTGATGCACATCAAGATTCCGAAATGAATATGTTCATGTGTTGATCATCAAGTCAAGGAAGACCATCATGTGTTGATGGAGTTGATGAGAAGGATGCATCATGAGTTGATGCATATCGAGATGATGACCCAAGGCAAAGGTATGACTAGCTAGGGCTAAGGATGTGTTCCTAGTCTTGGTGTTTGGTTGAAAGACCGGATTGCTAGTATAGGTTGCCGTACTATTAAGAGGGGTCATGTCTAGTAGTTTGAGTCTCATCATGTGTTGATGGCTCAACCTCACTTGCTCTAGCTCATCTTGGTATGAGGCTTGCATTTGCGAATGTGTTTTGCAAATGATTGAAGCTCATGTGGCCAATCCTTGTAACATGTGACTATACTTTGCAAATATGTTTTGCAAAAGGTTGAAGTCCATGTACCTACTCCTTGTGACATGATCTAAGTTTGCAAATGTGTTTTGCAAAAGTTGGAGATCATGTATTATCCCTTGGTATGGTCTAAGATTGTTTGTTGCTATTTTCTTTGACATTAGACCATGATAGTGACTCTTTGGATGTCTTATATTTTTTGCATTGATCTATGTGTTTGAGATCATGCAAATAGATGGGTTGTGTAGCCCTCTGAATAAGCTTTCCATAGAGTCCAAGATCACTCAATTCGACATCGAGTCAAAAGTTATGACCGTTTTCCGAATCTCGTCGTGCTGAAAACCGGAAACGGAAGTACCGCCCGGAACTGCGGTAGTTCAAAAACTAGTACCGCCCGTAACTACGGTAGTTCCGAAATGACTGAATAACGGCTATTTTCTAGCCGTTATGATGGGAGCGGTAGTACCGCTCCTATGAGTCTTGATAGTTCAAAAATCCTGTTTTGACTCCAACGGCTAGTTTTGAGGTGTGGGCTATAAATACTCCCTTGTGGCCGGTTGGGATAAGGCTTTTGGCACTCCATTTCACTCTCTTGAGCTAGTGTGAGCTTCTCCTCTCCTTTGTGCATGTGTTGCACCTTGTGAGCAAGGAGAGAGGTCTCTAGTTGCATGTGTTGCATCTAGAGGTGGATTTTGTATCCACTTGAGCTTGTGCATTTGTTGCACGTGGTGAGAGTCAAGCAAGGGTTTGACTTATTACTCTTGGAGTTTGCCGACTCCTAGACGGCGTTGGAGGCGTCGTGCTCGGTGATCTTCTCAAAGAAGCTTGTGAGAAGGCCCGGCGTGTGTGAAGGTTGGAGCTCACCTACCCGGAGCGGGAAAGAGCTACCACTAGTGGATTGAGGTGTTTCGGCTTAATTCGTGGAGCCGGTCCAATTCGTTTGGGCTAACCTCAACGTGGATTAGGGGAGAGCGGCAACTCTCCGAACACCACGGTAAAACATCGTTGTGTCAATTGTGGTTTGTTTTCTTGTACTTATTTACATTCAAGCAATTTATATTCATAGAATTAAATTAATTGCTTGTATACCTAGGATTGCAAACCTTGACCTAGGTTAGAATTTGGTGCACTTAGGCGATATTATTGTTGTAGGCGCTATTTGAGCTAAACCAAATTGATTTACCCTTCCGCTTTATATACTTGGTTTAGGCAAATAGAAAAGCTCTTAAATTGTTAGTATTAATTTGTAGAGAATTTTTTAAGACCGCTTATTCACCCCCCTCTAGTCGGCCACCTCGATCTTACACCCACCCAACTTGTGGTTAGTGGGAATTGAATTATGGTCATCAATCAAAGAGATAAGGTGTCACATCGCTATGCTATCTATAGTTGGTAAAAATATATCGCACTTAAGCATATAGAGTGAGACAATATGCATTTCACAGTCGAGCACAAAAAGGGTGAAAGTTGAAACCATCTGCACCCAATGAAGATTATTTTGCATTCAAGTTTTCTTTTGCAAGATTTCCAATATATTATGGATGTATATGTTGTATGTGCGATATGTTCAATTACTATTTGGATTGTGATATACAACAAGATCTACTTGTCACCCTAGAATATTACAAGCACATTACTTTTTTCCATTCCAAGATACAAGGGCTAGCACATAGTAATTCTATGATCAAGCTTTGTTAATATTGACCATAAATCTTTATACTTCTTAAAAAGAACTTACTAGTGAGTGACTATGATTCATCTGCCCCCTCCTCTCATGAGATAAAGGGTGCTGATGTGTGGGCCTTGCCATGCCTCCCACACTAATTACCGCATCACTCGCATGGCTCATGGGACTCCACCGTGAGCAACTCCCCAATGAAACAGAAAAGCCTAGTTCTTCTCTTTTCTACTATTTATTGTTTGTACTGCCGATACCACCTCCCTCCCCCTTCTCTCTCAATTCATGGCTACTCCATGTGCACCGTACTTTCCAATTTTTTATGGATGATGATGTTATTTTTATTACTATTTCAAGTAGCTAGCATTCATTGCTTGCGAGCAACAGTGACACCATTGGCTGCACAAATCATGATCTTAACGAGGGTGCTTAGATTGGCATTTCAGTTCGTTGGAACCTGACATAGGGGTTGCAACAGCCAGGGGCGGACCCACCAGGGGGTTAGCAGGGGCTGGAAACCCTGCTATCCCTGGTTGGGCTGTGGGTACCCTCTAGTGCCTCCATCCATCCATGGGTGCCATGGCAGCAAGCTTTGGTAAATCTAGAGGAAGAAGATGAATAGGGAAGATATTTAGGCTAAAATTCCATTTTGTGGGCCATGCTAGTTGGTTATTTTCTTGATACCATGATGGGACAACCGCTCAAGCACAACAAAGTCCAATACCCATATATCTCACTCAGCTCTCTCATCATTGCAATCAATTCCCTAATCAACCAAATCAACAGCAAACCCTGGCTAGTGCGGCCACAACATGCAAGCATGCGGCAGGCACTAGGGCTGCAAGGGGGTAGCGCCATCGTGGGTCTAGCCCTACCAGTACTCATCCACACTCGTTGTCCTTCCTCAACCTAGGCGGTCCCTTCAACACCGTGATGCATGTTGATCTACTTCTGTTGAATTTAGAAAATATTCTTCTCTCTTCTTTTTCACGGAACATAACCAATCAATATGTGAAAACATGAAAATTGGAAAGCAAAAAATAAAACCATCTTATCTTATATCTATTGTATCCTCATGCAGATTATTATAGTTTGAATTTTCATGTTTGTGTATGTTGTGCAGATAGTCCCCATGCATGACTGGAGCCATTACATGCATATTGACAATAGTAGCTATATGTAAATAATGACAATGGGAACTGATGGATTAGCAGAAGACCTCAATACCTATTATGAGTTGCTATCTACTGCACCGATGGTATCGGATGTGAGAAGGCATCAATTTTCTCCTCAGCAAAAGCTTTAAAGAGGTAAATCTTCAAGGATGTTCTCTGGTTTCTATTGTAGAACAAAACTAGCAAATGATTTCACTTAGGTGGTTTGGGCATCAGTAAATTGGCCTATTGAACTCAAATGTATTGTTGTTGCAAGGTTCAAATCTAATCAGAATCGACAACTCAAATGTATTGTTGTTGCAAGGTTCAAATCTAATCAGAATCGACTCTATTGCTACTGTACTTCTTTTAGATTTTGGATATTTTGGTTTAATTATTGGGATGTAGTAGTATTTTATGATCTGGAGATACAAGGTAGGAGGGCACTCTGTGCTTTTAGCCTTGGCTCACTGGTCCTACTCTTAGGGAAAACCTATATCTCGATCTCTTCGACTAACGGCAACGTATCCTATGAGCAAGGTCACCTTTGTGCGCCCGTGCACACAGCGGCTTAGGGCCATTTGATCACCATTCAAGGCCGCAGATCCATGCGGGAAAATTTTGCAACGAACCGCTCGCTTGCTTATGGCACATTTGTGAAAAAACCTCTGGTCTCCTTCTCAGAACCAATCCCTTATTGTTCATGTGATATCTCTCTCTCTCTCAGCGACCACCCCTCGATGCGATGGCAACCTCTCTACAGCGCATCATCGAGCCCCCACTTGAGGCGGAGTTGCCCCCATCTGGCACCGCATCGAGCCTCTACCTACACTATAACCACGAGCAACGATGACCATGAGTTACCTCTCCGTGCTACGGCGATAGTGACTAGATCCTCGAGAAGGCTGACAAGGGCAGTGGTGCTAGTGATTTGTTCCATGACGACCCCTTCTCAAGTCTCTCTAGTTGTTCAGGCTAGTTTGGTGGACAAGCTCAAGGACGCATCTAGGGATCTCACCCAAACCATATACCACATTGGGGCAGATGACTTCACACTCTCTGTAGCTTCAGGACCAGCCTAACTATGCCGCTGCACTCCATCGACCACATCCACGGTGGACAAGTAGTGTTCTTAATTTTTAGGGATCTTTCACTTGATAGTGCAAGTTCGAGTGATTTATGTGTTCCCAGAATTGCCAGGATGCATGTCACATGCAAGAATATGCCATGAAGCAAGAACTTGGTTGGAAGGCTGCCAAGGATTGTGCTGAATATTTGCCATTGTCAAATCAATGGATGGATATAGCTAGTAGTTTTCTTTCAGTTCTTCAAATTTGTACTACAATATTATGTAATTTTGAAAGTGAGGTGCCATTGCATCACTCCAATGTACTAGCTTGTGTAGATTTGTCATTTGTTAACTTGAAGCCTGTATAGTTTCAAATTGTTTGAAATGGAAAATGTTGTGCGAGGTGCAATTTGTTGAATGCAAAATTGTTGTTTTGAAAGGAGCATTGTCAGACTTTTGAGTGATTGCTCTATATAATTGAAGAAAAAATAACAAATCTTTATTATCCAAAAATGTACTAGTTTAGTTATCCATGATCTAGTATTGTAGCATGTATTGAATGTTCATGTGTTGTTCCAACAATCTTTGTAATCTATTGTTAAATATTTATTTAGATGATGCCATCGTGTTGAATAAACTAGTAACTACTTCTTCGGCCAACTATCTTACAAGAGACTAATAAAAATGCAACTGTTAAATGTTCAATGCTTATTTCTCTTATATCAACTACCAACTCACAAGGGACTAATCAATTTGCAAGAACCATTGACCTAATACTATTTACTTACTTTCTACAATTTGCTTTCATTAATCTGACACACTTCATTTGCATATGACAATTTCCATTTGGCAATCTGACACTACTCAGCGACTTGCATCCAACAATCAACACAACCTGAATTTGCATTGAACATGTAAAATCAACCATCTACATTCACAACTTGAATTTGCATTGAACATGTGATCTCAACCATCTACATTCTAGAACTTTGCATTAATAAAAATTGCAAAGAGTGCTACATTCCTGTATGACAAAATTCAAGGAAACAAAAAGAAATACACCTCACACCCAAAATTACAGACTTCAGCAACATCCATACATTACAATTTCATACTCTAGCTCAACACAGAACAACAAGCTATGACCATCTAATAAGTTAACAGAGTAGGGCTAGGCTTCATGGCAGCAGAAAAGGGATTGTATGGCAGAAGGGGGCCAAGGATCGGTGGCCTAGGTGCCACTCCAAGGGCACTTGTAGTACTCTTTTTCAAAGTTCTTTGAACAAACATAAATCAATGACTTGTCCATCTATTGATCCCTCACGATGAGATCAACAAGCGGAAACATGGAGCCCGCAAGCACAAATCATAGAAGGATTTGGGGGTTCGCAGCAGATTGTGTCGATGGCGCGGGAGGATGGCAGATCGAGTCACGCATGTGGTTGTTGTGGCCATCTCGGCTGCCATTGCGGGAGAGGAAGAGGGGTTAGGGATTTAGGGTTTGGATTGTGTCTATTTGGGAGAGGCAGACTTGGTTTGGGGAGGAGACGAGGGAGTTTTGCAAATATGACGGGGGGAAGCGGGTGATTTTTCACAAAATTATCCCGCATGGATATAGGGGCTTGGATGACGATCGGATGGCCCTGAGTCACTGAGTGCATGGGTGCACGAAGGTGCCTATGTGCATAGGATATGTTGTGATATGGGGTGCCCGATCTTCACGACGTAGGATCAATGTTGATAACTTGGTTTTGTGCAACCTGACGAACCGATAGCACCAACCACTGTTAGAACAGCAACCTGTGACAAAAGAATTCGCCAAACCACACGCTCATGATCCGTCTACCCAACCACACAAGTACATGTGTCGCTGCTTCTGCAAATCCCAAGGAATTCACAAGAACAATGGTGTAAAGAACACCCAATCCCCCTCTTGGTTGCAATCATATGTCAAACCCTAGAAAAAACAAGTGTATAGCACTCTCTTGAAAAATAATAGATTCAATCATGGTCCATCAAAAAATTACGTATTACAAGGTTTATATAGCCCTTGGGAAAATCCGCATGACCCTCCAAACGTGTCCAACTCAACCCTATATAGTTTTAGACTCGAACTCATATAAAAAGGAAACTAAAAATAAAATAGAAACATGTGATGCTTTTGAAGATAAATCCTCTTCTATTACGTAGTTCTTGAAATAAGTTTTCCAACAAGTCTAATATCACCTCAATTGGACTCCGTATGTAAAAGTTATTGCCTTTTATACGCAAGGTATACCTTTGGAGCTGTGCTGAAACAATCAAAGACATGCTGGTTTCGACCACGTTCACCAAACGTATGTCATTACAACCACATTGATGAATGTTATGACCATATCTTCCTTATGACCACGCCTCCTTTGTTGATGTTGACTTTAACCACTTGTACGACTACGAGTAGCAGTCATAACCTTCGTAGTCATCGGAGCATTCAAAGTGGATTGGATGGTACAGACAGCCGAAGCCGTTCGGACTGGTCCGAATATTGCTAAAGCCATCGAAGCATACAAAGCGAATCAGACATCCGACAACCGAGGCCGTTTAGAGTGGTCTGAACGTTTCCGAAGCCATCCAAGCGTCGAAGCTAATCAGACGGCTCGGACATCACCGAAGCATTGGTCTCTTCTTTTGACAGCCTTCTTTTTTATGACAGCCCCACAATCAGGCCGTAGCTCTTCTTCTTCCTCTTGCGCACCGTATTGATCCAAATACCTAAGCACAAGTAAATTACAAGATTTAGGTAGTATAAAATTCTCATTAAAATTAATGACATGTGCATTAAGAAGCAAATTCACCTAATTTCATTGTTTCTTTGCATGTGCATTTGTAATTGGTCCTATCGGCAATTCGATGTGTATATCTAGATTATTAAGAATGTCCTCATCATGTTGCCTCAACTAACTCCTAACAAGTAACAAACTCTCCTCTTAATTATCTTTTCAAGCAATCCCCACCAACGAACTCACATCTTTTCTTTTCAAACTTCCAACAATAAAATCTCTTATAATGTCTACCACTGATCTCTCCGACGCACATTGTTGCCTCCATGCCACGGATTCTACATCATGATGATCATAAGATCTAGCTGCAACATGTAAGTGTGAGCCTAGAGCCAAGTGATGACGGGGCATGATTTTGCCACAAGCAGTGCGGCGTGAGTATGTAGTAGTGGAGGCAGGGTGTGTAGTTCAAGCTAGCCGTGGTAGAGGAGTTAGGGGCACAATGCAAATCGAGCACTATGGTAGAGGTGTGATGAAAACCAAGGTGTAACTAGGCTAGATGCAGCGATGAAGCTAGGGGGCCGTGTAGGCCAATCACAATGATAAAGCATAATGCAGGGCAACCATAGTTGTGGTGGCTTGACATGCTGGGTATGTGGAGACGAGCTTCTGCAGCGGGCGTGTGATAGAATTTGGTGTCGCTAGGGTATGATTGTAATTATTTTTTATGTTTCTAGGATGTGGCAGCTGAGGGCACAACGCTAGCAAAGCACATCAGCAAAGGTATGAAGGAAGCCGTAGCAGTGCTTGGCCAGGCATGCCAATGAAGTCGAGAGCATAGTGTAGACCGAGCACAAAGGTAGATGTGTGGCCGGGCTAGGGTAGAGCTCACAATCCGTAGGGCACCCTAGCAGAGTCAATGATATGGCGTAGGCCGGTCCCAATGATGGTGGCTCGACGTACTTGGATAACATGTTTTTTCTATCCACAATACATACATGTATTCAACTAATATTCTAGTAATTTTGTTCACCTCATAAAAACATTGCATTTCAGAAAGTACTTACCCAAGGTTATAAATATTTTATAATAGAGGAACACGCAAATTGGGTCGACACAATCACATCCAATGAGTCAAACATGACGCAGAAAGCACAGCTGAAAGCTAGTACTAACCCACACTAGCCCTAAATCTCGTGCCATGTGTCTAATTTCACCGACCACCTACATCGGTACCACTATTGCTTTGTTTTGTCTCGTGAGAGGATCACTAACCTTTTAATAGCAGGCAACCTAAAGCAAAAAAGCAAGATTGAGAAATGATAAGCACACATCACATACGTACAATCGAACTCGTAAAATCAGCTAATTACAGTCTTGATTTTGACTATATTTATAACTTTCCATAAACAGTAAACTCGTAGTTCAATCCACCGGCCGGCAACAGCAAGCTAGGCACTGTTTTTTTTCAGTTTATGACTTATGACTTCTCTCCAACAAATATACTGGATGGCTTCTCTGCCATCGTTTCGAGGTAGCTTATCGAGATAGCTTTTTAGAAATGGTTTATCATTTTTCGATTCGTTCACATAAATATTTACATTGAAATTAAAAACTATAATCTGCAGTAGAAAAGAAGGCGAACTTTTAATTCAGAACTAGCGTTTACGTTGAACCAATCTACCCCATGCGTGCAAAACTACATACACGTACATATTAATTACACATTGGAGCACACAAATCTATACGTTTGATTCGCACATGTCAACAATATGCTATATTCGTACTCCATACCCCAAAACAGCATCTTGGGCCATGAAAGCCCAGCTGGCCAGGCTTGGTTTAATTAGGTCGGCCTAGATCGAGGCTTTGATATTGGGCTGTTGTAACATTCTGAAAATTTAGAGGAACTGTATAGTAAAATGCTGTAAAATATTTTGTAGCGTATTATGCTGAGTTGGGTTTTTGAAAGTATTTTTCTGAAGAACTTCGAGAAAGAACCCACCTGTTTAACTAATAGAGAGTTCTAAATTTGAATTCGAATATGAAAAGATGATCCATAATAAAAAGTTTACAAAAGTAACATAAATAAGTTGTCAAAGTGCCAAAGGGATAATTGTGCACAAAATGGTAATATCTCCAATTATAAAAGAAAAGAGGAGAAAAATAAAAAGGAAAAAGAAAAGGAACCGGTTGTGGGCCCAAGAATATTAAATGTAATAACCACATTGTTGGGAAAAGATTTTCTTAAACCCAAGAATACCTCTAGGGATTTCTGTGAATTTTCTAGAATTTTTGGTGGTAATTTAATATTTTTCCGAGTTATATTATGCCCTCTAGTATTTCTGGAAATTCAAAATCAAAAATAAAAATCCCATCCCCCACCCGGCCGACGCGTGGACGGACCGGATCCGCCCACGTCGCCCCCGGATCCGCCCTCCCACCCCGCTGGCCAAGACGTGTTCGGTCCCGATGGCGCCACGTTGTCGCCGCCGCCATCTCGGCGGCCGCGCGATCGCCTTCGCCGCGCCTCTCGCGCCGACAGCGGCCCCGCTGTCGTGACCGCTTCCCTTCTTCCTCCTCCTCCGCAGACGCTCGGACACCCCTCGCGGCCGTGCGGCGCCCATGCTGCGGAGGCCCCACTGAGGGGCAAGCGTTATGAGGAAAAGACCCCACGACGCCCAACCCCGCCGCCTCCGCGCCGTGTTCGCCGCGCCGCCCGCCGCTGGCACCCCGCCGCCCGCCGCTCCTCCGGGCAGGCCTTTTGGCCGGCTATAAAGCCCGGATCCCTCAAAAGCATCGCCTCACCTCCTCATCATTGTAGCGAAGGGATCGGTGGGAGAACCACCCACTCACCGGCGATCCTCTTTCTTCCCCAACTTTACCGACGGCCCTCGCCGCCATTCCACCGATCCTCGCCATGGGAGCCCAATTCCTGCTTCCACACCATCCCCGCCATCGCTAAGCTTCTCCCAGATCTCCCGAGCTCGCCGATGACCGTAGCTCGCCTGCGTCGTAAGCCTCCCCCGAGCCGCCGCCGCTGCTTGTCGCCGACCCACCTCCGGTGACCCCCGGCCCTCGTCGTCGTCGCCATTAGCTTCGCCATGAGCCCAAGACCACATTTTGCCGCTTCCCCAAATCTCGGTGAGCCTCCTCCGGCGACGGCCACCGCCTTCCCGGCCTCGGGTCGCCTGCTCCACCCTCGCACCCCTTAAGAGGAAAAATCACCCTTAAGGGGTGAGATGCTTTGCTAGCCCTACCGGCTAGCGCGCCAACCCTTCCCCGGCTCCTTGGCGCGCTCGAGCCCCGCTCACGCAGCGCCGAGGTTGAGCCATTTTTTTAAAATCATCATCGACAGTGGGCCCCACCGCCGACGACTACGCACAATGGCCGCCGCCTCCCGGCCCCGCTTTGTCGGCCGCACGGGCGGGCGAGCCGCCTCCGGGCCCGCTGCCGTCGAGGCAGCGGGCGGGCGTGAGCCCTCGCCGGGGTCCCACATGCCGCCATGAAGCGGTCGATCACGACAGTGGGCCCCAAATCGAATTTATTGATTTTAGAATTTATTTAAACCAAGGTATTAAAATGTGTATAACTTATTCATTTTAGCTCCAAATTTAGTGAAACCAATTTCTAAATTCATCTAAAATCAAGGGCTACCTAATAAAACCGAACCAACACTTTTGAAGCTTGTTCAAATTTTTATTGTGTTATTTGATTGTTGTGATGATTTTTATCTAAATTTTCGCGCATATAAAACGTAGCTTTCGAGACCCAAGAAGAGGAAGTTGCCGCTGCTATAGACTCCAACACCCCGAACCCCGACCTTTGCATCCAAGGCGAGTCAATGCTTTGATCATTTTGAGCCTATGTTTCAATAAAGTATTTTGGTTTAAGTATTATAACTTGCATGCTTATATTTATGTTGCAACACATGTTAATTTCGAATTTTAGATATATGCCCATGTTCTCTTGGTTTAGTATATATATCCGTTGCGACACTTTTGGCTATGTGATCCTTGTCACCCTAGTAAAAGTAATAATGCTACAACTTCTTTGAAACTAAGTCTATAATTAGCATTGCATGCTTAGAGTTGTTTAGATAAACAAGGGTGTGGAAGCACCCTAGCATATCTTGCAAACTAAAGAAAGCAGTATTGGGCAGTCATTGTGATGATGACTAGTTTATGTTGGTATAAGTGTATTTTCGTCCGAAAGAACCTGACATGCTTAATTATCTGGGCGGATGGTTGAGGGCATGGGTGTTGAATGGTGCCGTGATAGCACAGATTTGTGATAAAGTGGTGCCGTGATAGCACAAGGGGATCGTGGTAGAACTGCCCAGATACTCCGCAAACTACTCCACTACTTGGGCTACGAGGACGCGCCCATCTACCGCGGTCGGAGGACCAGGACAGGAGGAGACGAGTCCTAGTTGGTGCAAATCTTCATCTACCCCCGGCGCGAGGGAGACCAGTCTCACGTGTTCCAGACTACCCACCGGAGGAGCCTGGTGGCAGCAGCACGACAGGACGCCGCTCGTCTGGCCACGGCCCGACTTTGCGACATCCACGCGACGCTGGTGCTAGAGTCCCCTTTCACCTACCACCCTCTGCGGACGGAGCACGCCAGGTTCGACGGGACCAGGGTGACAGAGTTGGAGGACGACCCGAGGCTTACACACCAGGTGGACCTCACTCGGGTCATGGGTACAGCCCATGTGGTGGCTCAGGAGGAGATCGCCGCACTTCGGGAGCGCCTCCTCGCACGCCACATCGAGGTGGACTCCTTGCGAGAGCAGCTCGCCCAGTGTGAGCGGGCCTTAGCAGAGGCCAAGGCGGAGCGCCACGCCCGCACCTGCACTCAGCAGACACCTACACCGACGCCAGCCCAAAGACTCCACCTGTGTTCCGGGACTCGCACTGAGCTCACAAAGACGAAGAGCGTGCGGCCCCTAGGGCCTCAGTCCGCTCTACGCCGAGGAGAGACCCGACGCAGCCGTTCACGCTCACACTCCGACACCGACCCATCTGAGTTTAGTGGTAGCAGGTCCCGTTCCCAGTGTACGGACTACACCCCATCCAGTCCCAGTGTTGGTGACATGGAGGAATAGGCGGTGCGAGGTTCAGTACGTACAGTGCTTGCCAGGGTTTGGCTAGTGTTAGCAAGCACGGATCCCCGTCTTATTAGTAGCAGTTCGAGCCAGTGTCTTAGTTCGTGTATGTGTATGTTTGTAAAGCCCAGCTTGGCTTGTGAAGCCATAAAAAGCTGGCTATGTGGTGTGTTGTCTATGTTTAATGAAAACGGCCTTGTGTTCTAAAATATTTCTATTGTTGATGGTTGCTTTGGTTCTTTTGTATGATGACCTTGGGATGTAGTCTTATGGGGTTAGAACAAAAATTTGACAGAATACTAAAATACGTGCAGATGGCCAGCCATAGAGTTACCCGCGCACAAGCTGGTGCGAACCCGGATATACAGGCGGAAGTAGACGCCAGCCAAGAAGCACAACACGTGGGAAGAGGTAGAGGCCCAAGTCAGGGGGTAAACCTCCCACCCCCACCGGCTAACCCATCCATGGCGCAAGTAATGGCCCAGCAAACGCAAATACTTCAGGCTATCTTCGCAGGCCAGCAGACCCACACCAATGTTCACGCCTCCGATCTGGGTGATTTCATCAGGACCCGGCCCCTCACCTTCGCCGGGGCAGATGAGCCCCTTGAGGCGGAAGATTGGTCATGGACACGTAAAGGAAGCTTCGCTTGGCCAAATCATGAGGATGACCAAGTGCTCTTTGCGACCCATCAACTCCAAGGAGCCGCGGCTGCCTGGTGGGAGAATTATTTGGCCACCAAAGGGTATGAGGATACCCCTACCGGAGCTAGCACAGCAACAATAACCTGGGCAGAATTCAAGGCGGCCTTTAATGCCAATTTCATCCCGACGGGAGTAATGCGAATAAAGAAGAACGAGTTTAGAACCTTGAAGCAGGGTGGCCTGTCAGTCAATGAGTATCTCACCAAGTTTAATCAGCTGGCCCGTTACGACCCCAAGGATGTGGCCGATGAAGAGGAGAAAATTGATCGGTTCTTCGAAGGGATGAATGAAGAACTCCGTGTGCAGCTCATCACACAGGACTTCCCCAGTTTTCATCAGCTGGTGAACAAGGCGTTGGTCCTGGAAAATGAGAAGAAGAACCTAGAGACTAGCCGCAAACGGAAGCAGGTTGTTCAGCGACCGCAGGGAAGGTTCATCCAGAGGTTCTTCAACAGTTCCCCTTTCTCTGGGACAACCCCATCTCAGAGCCCAAGCCCCGCACCTCGTCCAGGTGGTAGCACGTTCCAGACTCCTCGCCCCTCGGGCCAGGCTGCAGGAACAAATTCTACGACCTCCTTCAATTGTTTCAACTGTGGGGAGAAGGGGCATTACGCCTATCGCGCCCCAGCGCACCACTCCGGTGAAGTTCAATTTGGGCACTACCCCGCCCGAGGCCAAGCTTGAAGACCACCGAGGGAATCAGGCTCCTCAATCCAACAGGGCTACATCAACTCCAAATCGCGGAAGGATTAACCATGTCACCGCGGAAGACGCGAAGAGGTCATTGAGTCCCACTGGCACGTTCTCTCAAGACCCTACCAAAGACGTGTCCTCTTTGATTCTGGGGCATCGCATTCATTTGTAGCCAAAAGGTATGTGGATAAACTTAGACTGCCTGTCCACCTGTTGAAGAAAGCCATGGTGCTTAGTTCACCTGTAGGGATGATTAAGGCCACCTTAGTGTGTCCAGGGGTAGAAATTGTCATGGAAAGGTTTATATTCCTAGCAGATCTAGTCGTGCTAACCTCCCAGACCTTGGATATTATACTAGGGATGGATTGGTTAGCTAGACACCAAGGAATACTAGATTGTGCCTTGAGGCAAGTTAAGTTAACCA
Organism: Bonia amplexicaulis; assembly: GCA_036346245.1. Classification (NCBI taxonomy): domain Eukaryota; kingdom Viridiplantae; phylum Streptophyta; class Magnoliopsida; order Poales; family Poaceae; genus Bonia; species Bonia amplexicaulis. The sequence continues at coordinate 20,917,325 of CM070735.1, read as the reverse complement.
AGTGCCCAGGGCTGACCATTGTGGTAAAGGTGGACCGACCATATAGATGGGGCCGAGCAATATATTATTGTGAAGATGTACCGCTGGAAGGAATGATGGTGGTACAAGACTATGCTGAAGTCTTTCCTGAGGAATTGCTCGGTATGCCACCCAGTAGAGATCTTGAGTTTGTTATCAACTTGAAGCCTGGTGCTGCCCCTATCTCCAAGAGACCATACAGGATGACCGTAGATGAACTAGAAGAATTGAAGAAGCAACTCCATGAGCTACAAGACAAAGGTTTTATTAAGCCGAGTTCCTCACCTTGGGGATCCCCGGTAATCTTTGTAAAGAAGAAGGATGACACCGCTAGAATGTGTGTGGACTATCGGGCTTTAAATGAAGTAACCATCAAGAATAAGTACCCACTGCCTAGGATCGATGACCTATTTGATCGCTTGGGGAGCCACAGATTCTCCAAGATTGATTTGAGGTCGGGTTACCACCAATCGAAGATTAGGCCTAAGACATCCCAAGACCGCATTCACCACTAGATATGGGTCACGAGTTTACGCTATGTCTTTTGGGTTGACCAATGCCCCGCTTATTTCATGAATCTCATGAACAAGGTTTTCATGGATTACCTGGATAAGTTTGTGGTGGTATTCATCGATGATATCCTCATCTACTCTAAAACCGCAGACGAGCATGCTGAGCATCTGCGCTTGGTACTAGAAAGACTGAAGGAACATCAACTCTATGCCAAATTCAGCAAGTGTGAGTTCGGTTGCGGGACATCGCTTCGGGGCATATTGTGTCCGAAAAGGAGTGTCTGTGACCCGCCAAAATTGCTGCGAGAACGGAATGGCAGCACCTACCCGCCATCGAGGTGAGGAGCTTTCTGGATTAGCGGGATACTACAGCGGTTTATTGAAGGGTTCTCCGAATGCCCGACCAATGACTCGCTTGCTCAAGAAAGAGCAGCATTCTACCGGACCAAAGCATGTGAAGGGAGTTTTCAAGAATTAAAGAAGAGATTGACTACCACCCCAGTGCTGGTTCTGCCCGATGTGCGGCGGGACTTTGAAGTTTACTGCGATGCGTCACATCAAGGGTTGGGGGTGTGCTGATGCAAGGAGGCAAGGTTGTGGCGTATGCATCCGTGCGCAGCCGCCCTCACGAAGCCAACTACCCAACCCATGACTTGGAGTTAGCTTCGTAGTACACGCCTTGAAGATCCGTGGCACTATCTCATTGGCAATCATTGTGATGTCTACACGCACCATAAGAGCCTCAAGTATTTCTTCACCCAACAGCACCTTAATTTGAGGCAAAGGAGGTGGCTAGAGCTGATTAAAGATTATGACATGAGTGTCCACTACCACCCTGGGAAAGCTAACGTAGTGGCAGACGCTTTGAGTCGGAAGGCCTACTGCAATAACCTTATGGCTCAGGAACACCAACCTGAATTATATAAAGAGCTGACAACCCTGAACCTAGGGATTGTCGAAGAAGGATCCCTAACCGCCCTGGAAGATCAAACAAGTATTGAAGAAATGATAGAAGCTGCACAGAAAGGAGACCCAACTGTTTTGAAGTTGAAGAAATCGATGGAAGAAGGGAAGGCCCCTAAAATGACCCTGGACCATCAAGGAGTTCTAAAGTACGAAAACCGTGTTTTCGTACCCCACCAGGAGGACCTTAAGAATCTGATGCTCCGGGAAGCCCATAGCTCCGCATATTCCCTTCACCCTGGGAGTACCAAAATGTACCAAGATATGAAGCAATACTACTGGTGGCCAAGAATGAAAAGGGACATTGCTGAGCACGTCGTCTGTTGTGATGTCTGTCAAAGAGTGAAGGCTGAGCACCAAAGGCCGGTAGGATTGCTGCAGCCCTTGAAAATACCCCAATGGAAATGGGAGGAAGTTGGCATGGACTTCATCACCGGATTCCCGCGAACGAAGTCAGGCTATGACTCAGTCTGGGTCATCGTTAATAGATTAACCAAGGTTGCTCACTTCATTCCCGTCAAAACAACGTACAAGGGAGATAAGTTAGCCGAGCAGACATGTCCCAGACAGTGCCTCGCATGGCATACCAAAGCGAATTGTTTCGCATCGAGGTTCCCAATTTACCTCACATTTTTGGGCAAGTCTGCATGAAGCTCTAGGTACCCATTTAGATTTCAAGACCGCCACCATCCACGTAATCGACGGACAAATAGAAAGAGTGAATCAAATACTAGAAGATATGCTCCGGGCATGTGCACTAGACTTCTCGAAGGAATGGGATAAATGTCTGCCCTATGCCGAGTTTGCTTACAACAACAGCTACCAATCCAGCTTGAAGATGTCCCCCTTTGAAGCTTTATACGGCAGAAAATGCCGGACCCCACTCCATTGGTCCGAGGTGGGAGAAAACTACGTGTTTGGTCCCGAAACTCTAAGACAAGCAGAAGAAAAAGTTCGTTCGATTAGGGATCGGTTCTTGGCACCCAATCCAGCGTAAGAGATACTGACGATAAAAGGAGAAGGCCCCGAGTTTTGAAGTTGGAGATCATGTGTACTTGAAGGTGTCGCCCTTGCGTGGAGCCAAGAGATTTAAGGTCAAAGGCAAGCTCACCCCGCGCTATGTTGGACCATTTCCTATTATGGCCAAGAAAGGGGAGGTTGCATATCAGCTAGCCTTACCCCCAAACATGTCTGAAGTTCACGATGTCTTCCATGTGTCCCAGCTGAAGAAGTGCTTGCGAGTGCCAGAAGACCAAGCCCCATTAGAAGCAATCGAGCTCGAGGAGGACTTAACTTACAAAGAACGTCCCATCAAAATTTTGGACACCGTAGAAAAGAAAACCAGGACTCAATCCATTCGCTTGTGCAGAGTGCAGTGGAGTCGCCATTCAAAGAAGGAAGCCACTTGGGAGCGTGAAGATCAGCTGCGCAAAGATTACCCTGCCTTGTTTTCTAGCTAAGCCAAATCTCGGGGTCGATATTCTTTTTAGGGGGGGTAGGTTTGTAACATCCTGAAAACTTAGAGGAACTGTATAGTAAAATGTCAGAAAATATTTTGTAGCGACATGCCGAGTTGGGTTTTGAAAGTATTTTTCAAGAACTTCGAGAAAGAACCCACCTGTTTAACTAATAGAGAGTTCTAAATTTGAATTCGAATATGAAAAGATGATCCATAATAAAAAGTTTGCAAAAGTAACATAAATAAGTTGTCAAAGTGCCAAAGGGATAATTGTGCACAAAATGGTAATATCTCCAATTATAAAAGAAAAGAGGAGAAAAATAAAAAGGAAAAAGAAAAGGAACCGGTTGTGGGCCCAAGAATATTAAATGTACTAACCACATTGTTGGGAAAAAATTTCTTAAACCCAAGAATACCTCTAGGGATTTCGTGAATTTTCTAGAATTTTGGTGGTAATTTAATATTTTCCGAGTTATATTACGCCTCTAGTATTTCGAAATTCAAAATCAAAATAAAATCCCATCCCCACCCCGGCCGACGCGTGGGCGGACCGGATCCGCCCACGCCGCCCGGATCCGCCCTCCACCCCGCTGGCCGCAAGACGTGTTCGGTCCCGATGGCGCCACGTTGTCGCCGCGCCATCTCGGCCGCCCGCCGTCGCCGCCGCGCCTCTCTCGCCGACAGCGGGCCCGCTTGTCGGCGACCGCTTCCCTTTCTTCCTCCTCCTCCGCGCAGCGCGCGTTCGGACACCCCTCGCGCCATGCAAGACCCATGCTACGGAGGCCCCACGGAGGGGCGTTATGAGGAAAAGACCCCACGACGCCCAACCCCGCCGCCTCCCGCCGCCTGTGTTTGCCGCCGCCCACCGCGTGGCGGCCCCGCCGCCCGCCTCTCCGGCAGGCCTTTTGGCCGGCTATAAAGCCCTAATCCCTCAAAAGCATCGCCACCTCCTCATCGTTGTAGCGAAGGGATCGGTCGGAGAACCACCCACTCGCCGGCGATCCTCTTTCTTCCCAACTCCGCCGACGGCCCTCGCCGCCATTCCACCGATCCTCGCCGTGGGAGCCCAATTCCTTGCTTCCACACCATCCCCTGCCATCGCTAAGCTTCTCCCATCTCCCGAGCTCGCCGACGACCGTAGCTCACGGCCAGAAACCTCCCCGAGCCGCCGTGTCGCTGTCGCCGACCCACCTCCGGTGACCCCGGCCCTCGTCGTCGCCGCCATTAGCTTTGCCGCGAGCCCAAGACCACATTTTGCCGCTTCCCGAACCTCGGTGAGCCTCCCTCGTCGGCGACGGCCACCGCCTTCCCGGCCTCGGTCGCCTGCTCCACACCCGCACCCCTTAAGAGGAAAATCACCCTTAAGGGAGATGAGATCTGCTAGTCTAGCCGGTAGCTAGCGCCAACCCTCTTCCCCGGCCCTTGGCGCGTTCGAGCCCCGCCACGCAGCGCCGAGGTTGAGCCATTTCTTTTAAAATCTGTCACGACAGTGGGCCCCACCGCCACCGACCACGCACAATGGCCGCCGCCTCCCGGCCCCGCTTGTCGTGGCCAAGACAGTACGGGCGAGCCGCCTCCGGGCCCCGCTTGTCGGTATCGCCATGCGGGGCGGGCATGTGCCCTGCCGCTGGGTCCCACGTGTCGGCCACATGAAGGCGGTCACCGACAAGGGGCCCACCGTCGAATTTATTGATTTTAGAATTTATTTAAACCAAGGTATTAAATGTGTATAACTTATTCATTTTAGCTCCAAATTTAGTGAAACCAATTTCTAAATTCATCTAAAATCAAGGGCTACCTAATAAAACCAGAACCAACACTTTTGAAGCTTGTTCAAATTTTTATTGTGTTATTTGATTGTTGTGATGATTTTTATCTAAATTTTCGCATATATAAACGTAGCTTCGAGGCCCAAGAAGAGGAAGTCATCACGCTATAGACTCCAACACCCGAACCCCGACCTTTGCATCCAAGGCGAGTCAATGCTTTGATCATTTTGAGCCTATGTTTCAATAAAGTATTTTGGTTTAAGTATTATAACTTGCATGCTTATATTTATGTTGCAACACATGTTAATTTCGGATTTTAGATATATGCCCATGTTCTCTTGGTTTAGTATATATATCCGTTGCGACACTTTTGGCTATGTGATCCTTGTCACCCTAGTAAAAGTAATAATGCTACAACTTCTTTGAAACTAAGTCTATAATTAGCATTGCATGCTTAGAGTTGTTTAGATAAACAAGGGTGTGGAAGCACCCTAGCATATCTTGCAAACTAAAGAAAGCAGTATTGGGCAGTCATTGTGATGATGACTAGTTTATGTTGGTATAAGTGTATTTTCGTCCGAAAGAACCTGACATGCTTAATTATCTGGGCGGATGGTTGAGGGCATGTGTGTTGAATGGTGCCGTGATAGCACAGATTTGTGATAAAGTGGTGCCGTGATAGCACAAGGGGATCGTGGTAGAACTGCCCAGATAACCTTTAAGGACTGAATCTTGTGATGACCTCCCACGGTACAACATGTGCAACCACATGCTGGGAAAGTGTAGGCAGGGCCAACTAATTTGCAAGGACTTAGTAAGAGTTGCGCTTGTGAACACGGGGGTAGAGGATGGCCACATCCTCCGACGTGATGGCGCAAGAGGGGGCTTCTGGAAGGGTGGTCGTACCCGGAGGAAGTGGAAACCTTAGCGGTCGTAACTCTGCTAGGAACATGCATCGTAAAGGCTCTGTGATAGTCTACTCGGCCACATGGCTAAGGAATCATGTGGGGCAATGAGCAGATCTATCTCATGTGGGTAAAGTGTACACACTCTGCAGAGTCATGAACTATTCGAATAGCCGTGCCCACGGTCATGGGCGGACATGGGAACTTAACTAGATATAGTTCTGTTTCAAAAATTTTGGGGATGAAAATGAAAAAGTGGAGGGCAGAGAAATGCCCTTATTTGAGTTGTCCTGGGTGTCATCCCAGTGGTAATGTAAGCTATATATCAAGGCATGGTATGAGGAGCAGAGATCATGTAATGGTGGATGGTCTCTGATTCGATAAAATATATATATATGGCATCGAATATCATGTTTAAAATTCAACTGGCTAGGTCCTAGGGAATTTTAAGTATCATAGTTCAAAAAGCATATTTCCGTAAACAAAACAACTTGAGCCTTTCCTTGTTAAAAGCCTTGCATACTACCCATCGTGATTACGTGTGTTGACTCACGAGCACGGTGGTTAGTGTGCTCACTCTCGCAATACCAAAAATCCAGATTTAGGAGCTCATGATCCGTACGCCTTCGAGGAAGCACCTGCTACAGATGGAGAAGACCGCGCCGAAAATTAGGGCGAATAATCCGCGCTTAGAACCTTAGGCATCCAGACTAAGGTGTGGCTGCATCCAGATATTACTAGAGCCCTAGTAATATTTGTATGACCACTTTTGCCCTCAGTCTCTGCTTGTGGTTTAAAGGCCTACTTTCTATCCCTTCCGCTGCTAGACTTTTGTAATGTAAATATTTGGCCTGCTTGGCCCTACTGTATCAACTGCGCCTTTGTGAAGGCCTAACTTCACTTTTGCAATGTAATAATATTATGGCTTGTTGTGAATTCCGCAATATATGAAATGATTCAGCAATGTATCTGTGTGCATTATCTACTGATCCAGGGAATAATGCAGTAAGGCACAGCAGATTCTGGATTGCAAAATCCGGGTCTGACAGCTGTGTTAGGCTTGGTTACCACATGATTGGGCCTTTTTTTTTGCTATGACTGATTATTTTTGTCTTCACTTTTGGAGACAGCAGCAGATGTCACATATGGTTCTACACTCGGGAAGCTGTTTAGAGAATTATCTTTAAAAAGCCATCCCGCTTGTTTTGATTTTAGAGAAGCCAAAAACCCAAAAGAATAGGGCTAAAGGTTTCGATAATTTTGGTTTTCTGTATTCTCTTTGCATTTTTATTGGTATTGATTGTGCCGCATTAGGCCTTAACCAAGTAGCATCCCCTCTCTCCAAAAAAGTAGCACCCTATCTCTAAAAAAAAGCATCTTCATCCTCTCTTTTTCAAAAACAAAAATCTAAGACCCATTTGGAACACGAGAATTTCCTCGTGTTACTATAGAAATTTAACTATTTTTCCGTGAAATTCTACGAATTCCTACGCTCCAAATATAAGTAATTAATGACCATGTGGTGGTCACCTGTCATCGATGCTATGGTTCGGTCCTGGTCGTCCTCTATACCTCCTCTTGGACCTAGGGATGGAAACAATCGAATAGTCTCAAATACAAATATGAATCTATTTTTAAAACAAATATGAATACGAATTCAAATATTCTCAAATATGAATACGAATCAAATGCCGTAACGGATACGAATTCGAATCGAATATGTACTTAATTCGGTCGAATACGAATATCCTCCTATAACTTCTGTAACAAATCTCGGTAGAATAAATTTCTAGCAGTTTTGCTAGTTTTTTTACCGGTTACCGGTTTCAAACCGCCCAAATTCAAATTTTGAATCATAAAATTCGTCTGAGTTTTTCCCGGGTTCCGGAAACGGATCGAATACGAATTAAATAGTCTCGAATACGAATATTCTCAAATACGGATATGAATATTCTCGAATACGAATATGAACATTTTTTAATACGAATTTTGCTTACCACATTCGCGTTTTCTCATATACAAATATCGGATAAAACGGATTACCCGTTACCGTTTTCCACCCCTACTTGGACCTAGATGACATGCAATTTGCAAATACAGTTTGCAGTCAATGTACCAATCCATTTGGGAAGATGCATATGGAGTACTTCCCACATGGCGCGCAGTTGATACTTCATACAATACTTAGTTTTAGACCATTTGCCTAAATAGTCGATATGTAGTACATTATATTAGTATGTAGTAGTGGATAAATAGTCGATACATATAAACAGGACATGCAGTGGTGCTCAGTTTAGCAATGGCTTATAACTTTTTTTACTGTAGTTGGCTTATTTTTTACTAATTGTAGCTTATTTGGCGTAATTAAATTTAAAATAGAAAAAACAGATTAGCCCGTTACGGACAATGCGAAAGAATAAGGAAAAAAAGAAAAAGCTCAAAAAACCAGAAAAAGATGAAATAAAGTAATAGTAAATTAAAAGTCAAAAGCTGAAGTTGAAACGAGCAGTGCAGTTGGATGCTTCTTCCAAGTTTAGGAGTAATAACGGGCATATTTAAACACAAGATATTACTTGACTCTGTCCATCAATTCGAACGATAGTTCCATTTGTTTACTTATCGTTGACATTGATCTGCAAGGGGAGTATATTAAGAAAACCTTAATAAACTATTGTACTAACATTCCCTGAAAGATATTACAAAGTTATCTTAAATATTATACTGAACATCAATCTACTTGTTGTCTTATGGGTGAGTTCTTTTCGGCTACGGCTTATAACTTATAGCTACGACTTATGATTTTTTGCTCTAGCGTGGTGTTTATGTGACTGAACCAAATACCGATAAACCAATAAGCCACTTCAAAAAGTCTCTCAGTAAGCCACATTGAAATGGTGATGGAGAAATCATCCCATTTGTTTGTTCAAGGAAATACATAAGCATAAGTCATAAACTAAAAATAACTGGACTATGAGTCATTGCTTTGCAAAAGGGAGGTGCTTCTATGTATCATTGTTTCAAAGTTGCAAAAATATTAAAGTATCAATGAATGGCGGATGTTGATTAGTTACCTGTTCCCTTGCTTTAAAATTTTGTGTAACTTGTATTGAGGTACTCTTGAGCTATCACACAGGTCTGCTATCCAATGTTTGGTGAGGAGTCAAGGACTAAGGGCCTTTTTGGTAGAACTGTAAATTTTAATTTTTTGGTTTCAACTCCTAATTCTCCAAGAATCCACTCATATAAGAATCTACTCATATGAGAATCTACTCATATGAGAATCTGAAGCTAGCTGAGGGAGACATTTGGCAGGAAGTTGACTTCCAAAACCCAAAAAGATCGGAGTGGAGGCAAAAGACCATGCTAACCCTGGTTTTAATACTTTAATTCTATTTGTTTCTTACTCCTTTCTGCTCGTACACGAATTTCTAAAATTTCTCTACAAATAGTCACATGCCACAAATGTTCACAGCATTTGATACATGATGTTACGGCTGTGATTGGACCAAATATTAACCTTTCTCATACCTTATCGAAATGATTCATATGAAAAATTCGACAAGTGCAACAAGATTAGTTGCACTCACAGCACTCAACATTTTGCTTTCAGATTCAAGCATTTGCAAGGTGATAAACATTTGTATGAACCTGCTCATGACCTTGCAATGTTTGGTTCAGTTCACATTCATCAGGCTACTGCAAGCATCAAATGCCTGCAATATGTTGCTGCTAGCTGTTGCTTGTATTAGGAGACTTCAGACTATAAAGCAAAGGATTTTACATTGAGCATTGCTATGCCATACCATATCACTAGACAGTTTATCACAGGGGGATTAACTTATAGTGTTAAAAATATGCTTCACATTTACAGCTTCAGAAAGATTCTTACACCAACAAGAATCTTCAGGCTAATACAAGCTAAGCACAACATAATTCATACAACTATGAACCCTCAGGTTAAATACAAGCTAGGCTTATACATCCTTCATGAAACCACCAAGCTAACTCTTGCAACCATCAAGCTCGGGGCAATAGAATATACCCTGATTAGTGATAGCAAACAACACAACCTTGTAAGTTGGAGTAACAACATTACTGAAAACCTTTGCCAACCATGATACATATATCATGTAAACCATGCATGGTGTTCTAAAATCATAATATGTTCATCCTTGAGGCATCAGCAAACAATTGCAAGAATGAAGAGCCAAATACCAAAAACTTTGTGTTTGCTACCATCTACCAATTAATTCGGGTAGAACACGGACAATGTCATATATACTATTGTCAGGTAATGATGCATCCATGAACATGTTATATCAATTAACAGTATGTAAACGAAATGAGCAATGCATATGAACAGATGGTATAAAGAGAATGAACTGATTTGTACAGAACTCATGTACAAGTAATAGAAAGCACAAGTAATCACAATGCAAGATGAATAGAATGTGATTGTACTAAGAGCAAGCAATAGGCATAATTAATCATGAATTCATGGAAAATATTTAACACCAACTACAAGAAATCATTCATTACCTCCTAAAAATCCCAGATCTAGGCACCAACCATCCCCTCTTTCCCTCATATAACCACATAGTCTCCGTCATAGCCGAACCAAAACAAACATAAAAACCAGATTTGGGCGCAAATATCAGGCTACAGCCGCTGGAATAGCATCATCGGTGGTAGTCGAGATGATTTTATAGATGAGGCTGATCTAAAGAGGATGGTGACATAATTAGGGTTTAGGGGAGGCAGGTAGCAGGCCATACCTGGATGGGAGGAGGTGCACGGGTGAGGGCTGAAGTCATTAACCGCTGGTGGTCGTCACCGTGGTCGCCCAAGGGGTCGCTGTGGTTGCAGAGGGCATCGCCACAGCCACGCTTGGGAGTCGCCTCGTGCTCGCCTCGACCAGACGCGCCGCTCGGGAGCGAATGGGTACGCGTTTGGGGTCAGGGTAGGGAAGGGGTGAAGGGGTAAGTCAGTGGTATTTTGCGGGTAATTACTACCGACTTCGATGGGCAATGGATAGCTCCCCCACGAGAATCGACCCACAAGTCGCTCCTCCTGCTGATCCGAGAATTTGGTTTTTGGGAGCTAGGGGTGTTTGGCTTAGCTCCACGAAATCCTATTGAGAATCTAGTATTTGAAGTTGTACCAAACACGCCCTAAGTTACATTGAAATATAAACTAAGTTCACTACATGAAATGTTTCTCGCCCCACATTCCAAAACATTAATTCAATAACACACCTACTTTGTCTCCTACACTACTTTATCCGAAGTCGTTCCCGTTCAATCCAACTGACTCTGTTCTTTTCAGCTTCTAAAAACTACTTTTCAACTTTTCTACACTAACTAGTTTTTAAACGGAGTATTTTTTTTCAAGATAGAGTCTACTAGTTAATTGTAGTACATACTTTATTGACTTCAATTATATTGATAAAAACCGCATGTAAGTTTCTGTTACTCTGTAATCTCTCGTAAATGTACCAAAAACACAAGCCACGTACCAAAAGCCACAAGTCAGGGCAAAAAGAACAGGCCCTTAGGCTTCTGGCTTCTAGCTTCCGAAAGCTGGAATGAATGCGTCGACTTCTTAATTTCGGCCTTTTGGTTTTTGTTTTTTCTTTGTATTGTCCATGGAGATATAACGGTGTTTTTCATTTTTTCTCCTCATTTTTCTTTTACTGAATAACTCAGAAAAAACTAACAGTAGCTACAGTACAATTTCAACAAAAAACCAACAGCCGGAAGCTACCAGCCAAAGCTGTGATGGGCTCGGCTTGTCACAAGAAGAAAACTTTCCAAGTGGACAAATCAATGTTTTACATCTAAAGACACAGTGGGCGTGGGTTTGGGTTGAAAACCTCGATAAAATACGGAAAATCAATTACATCTAAGTTCGTCACTTAATAAATAGAAATTAAATGTGTATTGCAATAGTTCAATAAAAAATTGAAATATTGTAAGATTGTTATATAATATTGCGTGCCAAAATATAATGTTTCATTGAACCAAAAGAAATAGGAGGTTTAGGTATTACTTTTAGCCAAGTGGTAAAATGAGCAATGGTTTTGGGTTGCGGTTCTAGGATGATGTAGTTGACCTATTGTCAAGTACAAGTCTGTTCATCAGAACCTTTGGGCCACATCTGTGAGCCACACTGCCACCAATTTCCACCACATCAGCCCAGGGTGTTGCCTGCAGGTGGGTATACAACATGCAAATAATTAGAGCGTCTTCAATGCACAATATCTCTAACTAGTAGGCTAGTAGCTTCAAGAGAGAGAATGTATTATATCAGTTGAAGCTACCACCCAAAATCGTTCACTGCAATTCATATATAGTAGCTTCAGGATAGATCAACAAAATATAAAGCGAAGATACACTCTCACTCCAATGCATAGTAGCTTCAAGATGAGTCCAAGAAAAAAAAATCTAAAACAACAAAATATAAAGCGAAGATACACTCTCACTCCAATGCATAGTAGCTTCAAGATGAGTCCAAAAAAAAAATCTAAAACAAAACTACAATACATCTATCCAATGAATGTACTCAAAGGAGTTGCTGCAGGCTAGGCCCAAACAAAGTAGCTGAAGCTACTGTAGTTTTCATGGAGCTGCTGTAACTAGGACTGTGCATTCGGTTAGCTCGGTAAATACGGTTCGGTAAATACGGTATATACGGTAAATACGGTATTATTAGTTCGGTAGTATACGGTATTTTTAAAAATACGGTTCGGTATCGGTAAATCCCAATTTATTTCGGTACGATATCGGTAAATACCATATTTACCAAAATTAACGCAAATTAACTCGATGTCGAGCTAGATATTTATGCTACATTACACTGTGATCATGGTGGATCGAGGTGGATCCTCTTGCATCAATCACACAAGGCACAACTTGGCGTCCTCGTACATATCAACTAGAAAACTAGGGAGTGAGTGATGGGCGAGAGATGGTATCAGGTGAATAAAAAAACTGACATGTGGCCTTATTTTAAAAAAATATATAGAGATGTTGTTATTGTAATGTATGCGGATATTTGTTCCCAGGTACAGGCGGACCGTGCAAAACAGGGTCGAGCTCTGGCCACGCGCGCGCTCCGGCAAGTGATATCATGCATGCGTGCCAACGGCCGGAAGATGAGAGATTGACCAGTGGGGAGTCCGTGGAGAATGATGGCGAGATGCCCAGGCTGCAAAAACGACCAGCGGAGGGTCAAACGCCAAGCCATTCGGCAACCGCCTGCGCCGGCGTCTGCGCGGTTGCGTGCCATTCGGTTTTTTCGGTTTTTAATCGGTTTTTTCCCGAAAAACCGAACACCAAACAAACTTAAAATATAAAAACCGAACCAAATACCGAAAACCGGTCAAACCGAGTTGACCGGTTCGGTCGGTTTTTTCGGTCCGATTTTTTCGGTTCGGTTGAGATGTGCACAACCCTAGCTGTAACCCTGTTTAAAGCTACCATCTATGCAGACATGACATCTCTCTCCTAGATGGATAGCTACAACGATTGTCCACAGTGGAGTACTGGAGATGCTCTTAATTATGGCCAGTTTGATAAAATATTTCTGTGATAGCTCAAAAAGCATGCACCCATCTACTCACCCATTGTTGTATCGCGTCGCTAACCTTATGCTCTCCAATAAGGACATGGGGGTATGCATCTGATGCACTAAATTTCCCCCAAAGTGTCGTTGCTCCTTTATCATCAACCAAGCGCTACTGCACCAGGCAGCCACCCCCATTGGTAGACAGCTTCCTACGGTTGAAAGTTTGGGGTTTCTAGGTGAAAACTAAAAATCTCCAGACAATGGGAGTTGATGTTTTTAGTAGAAAATTCAAAATTTCTAGTTAGCAGTTTCAAATGTGTCCAGTTTAAAGTTCTCTAGTCAGAAGATTTTGAACTCAATTGAAAGTCCCCCTAAATAAATTTTTTGATTTTCAATTGAAAGTTACCCTAATTTTTAGTGGGAAGCTTGAATTTAAAAAAATGGATCTATCTGCTGCAAATTCGAGTAGGGGACATGAACTGAGCATTAGCTAGGTCGTGGGATCGGGTGTTTTGAATCAATCCACCAGTCCTGAGTTCGATCTTTAGATCAAAAGTATTTCCTACTTATCCCCTTGGCCTAGGTCCCGAGAAGGGAGAGTACAAGAGCATGCGGGTGAGTTTAGTGGTCAAATATGGTACCCACGCTCTATGAGGTGTAGGCCTTTACTCTAGTTAGGCGTGTACTAGTGGATGCACCCACGTGTGTGAGTTGGAGCGCACGTGTGGGGGGTGTGTATGAATGCGTGTGTGCATCCACCATTCTACTCTAAAAAATTTCAAGCAAGGGACATCAATGAATTAGACGTTCACTGAATATTTCAAGTATGAGTTATATAAAAATGATATATATGAGGCTGGACATGATTTGGATCTTTGCATTTTCTAAGACAAGGTGTGGCGCCACTGGATGTATCTCTACTACTTACAAGAAAGAGTTGGGTGTTCTACACCTCCTCCTACCTCTCCTCTCACATCCCTCTTTCCCCCTAAAAAACTCCAAGAAAAAAATCACCTCATAACAAACAAGTCAACTACTAAATTTTTTTTGCCTCCCACAAATTTCTTTTATATGGGTCTCCATCATCTTCTTATATCTCTCTACTTTTCAATTACCACCAACAAATAAGGTTGCATTTTCATAAAAAACCGTCTGTGATAGTCGAGTATCACAGACGGGTTTTTATACAAACCATCTGTGATACTCGACTATCACAGACGGTTCAGTGTTTGAAATCGTCTGAGATATATATCACAGACGGTTTAGAACACCGAACCGTCTATGATAGCTATTTGAAAAGTGATTTTATTTGCTCTTTTTCGGCTAGCGTCAGGATATGCTAGCAAGAATTGGGAGATGTTTCCACAAGTTTCAACGAGAATGTCAAGATCATATGTACTTTCATCGAAGTCCACCCGCTGTCGCTAGGAGCAATGTTAAGTCATTAATTAGCATGTGTGTATATATATACATATATATAATCAGATAATAATAATTATTGGAAGGTTGACAAACATCTGGATCATTCATCTTAGTGTCCGTGATTTCCCAAAGCCTGTCCACACTGTTTAGATTATATCGAGAGTGTGTGGTTGAACAATTTGCGCAAAACTGTGTACATGTGTCACCATAAGTTCCTTCCAAATTATCACTCATACCGCAAGTTGAAGAAATAATTTGACAGAAAAAAGAGGATGACTCAGCTCTAAGGCCTTTTAGCGGGGAAGCGGTCTACGATATAGTCAAGGATATCGATGTTGTGCTTGAAAATGGATGTAAGTTGAGGACCTGTCAGAAGAACATGTGGAAGTAGAAGTCAATATTTTGGGATCTGACTTATTGGGAGCACTTAGAAGTTTGCAATTGCATCAACCTCATGCACGTAGAGAAAAATGTATGTGATAGCTTGATTGGTCTATTACTAAATATTTGTCACAAAACAAAGGATGATATCAATGCACGTCATGACTTGGTTGCTCTGAACATCAGAACCGAGTTAGCACCAAGAGAGATGGATAAAGGCCGAATGTACCTTCCCCTACCTTGCTATACTCTATCTAAGCCTAAGAGAATTGAACTGTGCTAGTGCTTACATGATGTGAAAGTTCCATCTCGTTACTCCGCCAGCATGAAGAAACTTGTTTCCATGGAAGATTTGAAATAAATTTTAATTGGAATAAAGTCTCATGACTATTATGTGCTAATGGCACAATTGCTTCCTATTGCAATTGGAAGTATTTTACTGAACAATGTTTGAGTGACAACCATGAGGCTGTGTTATTTCTTTAATGCAATTTCTCAGAAGGTCATCGATCCCGATGGAATAGATGCTCTGCAGGTCGAGGTGGTGAGGACACTATGCCATTTTGAGATGTATTTCCCTCCATTATTTTTCGATATTATGGTCCATCTCATTGTCCACCTTGTGAAAAAGATAAAGATATGCGGCCCCATATTTCTATATCATATGTACTCATTCGAGAGGTACATAGGAATTCTCAAGTCATATGTAACGAATCGATCTTGGCCAGAGGGCAGCATCATCAAAGGTTATGCAATCGAAGAGGTCATTAAGTTCTACATCGTTTACATAGCTCAGGTCAAACTGATAGTTGTGTCTCTATCTCGTCACGAGGGGAGGCTACTTGTGTCTCTATCTCGTCACGAGGACCATCGGAAGAAAAGCAATAACTTTCGATCTGGATATGTACACTCAAGCCCATTTTCATGGTCTTGCAACACATGACTGAAGTGTCCCTGTATATTGAAAAGCATAAGAACATGCTACGCCAAGAGAATGCAAACCGGTCGGAGGTTTGGATTACAAGACAACACAACCGTCGGTTCAACGAATGGTTGAAGATGCGATTCGCTGGGAGCCATCAAATGAAATACTGCAATGGTTGGCAAAAGGGCCAAAATTTACAATTATGACATGGCAATGATACGACATTAATGGGTGCACATTTTATACAATAGATCACAATAAAAAAGTATAGTCCAGAACTCAGATGTCCGCATAGATGCATTTCGTGAGCAGTTCAGTACCACTGGCCCAAGCTCCTACTACGAGCTTGTAGAGGAGATTTGGGAGCTTAACTACGTAATTTTCAAGATCCCTCTCTTTCGATGCCATTGGGTCCAACTCCCACAAGGTGTAAAGGTCGATAAGTACGGCATCACTACTGTGGACCTCAAACGTGTAGGATACAAAGATGAACTATTTGTACTCATGAGTCAAGTTGTTCAAGTTTTTTATGAAACCGACCCGGCAAATAAGAAGCTCCACTAGTTCTTCATGGAAAAAGAAGGATTGTCAGAGCTGAGAATATCGTGGATGAGAAAGAGTATAACTAATTTGACGAGTTGCCTCTATTCGGAGACCACATCAGACTTGAGGAAGAACCAAGTGATGAAGAAAGCTATATGTGTATCGATCATTGTGAAGAGTTTTATTTAAAAGGAAAATAGCTAAGTGGAATAATCCCACACGGCAAACACCTATTTAGAAATTATTCCAACATAATTAAGAAACTTGGCGTTTAATTAAGGAATTATTCCATTGTAATTGATTCATTAATTTATAGATAATTATTTTTGCGATTGTATCTACTTGCTTCTTTTTAGAGGGTATGGCTAGCATTTCCTAAGGCTAGCCGAAAAACCTGATATGTTGTATATATAAGGAACTATCACAGGCGGTACAGTAGCATAAACCGTCTGTGATATACTACAACATCACAGACAATTCCATAATAGAACTATCTGTGATAAGCTACAACATCACAAACGGTTCCATAATAGAACCATCTGTGATATGATACCACATCACAGACGGTTCCATTATGGAACCATCTATGATATTAATATCATAGACGGTTATTTAATAGAACCATATATGGTAGTTCTTCTATAAGTAAGGCCCTTATAGGGTTTGCACTCTTAATCCTCACTCACGCATCCCTCTGTATCCTTGTCCTCCTACCGCCACCGTCATCGTCAGAGAACTCAACATCTCTATCCTCTCCTTCCTCACTTGGCGTTGTGGCCCCGTCGCCTCTCCTCCCCGTGCCGCCTCTCCTTGTCGCCTCTCATCCCGATGCCGCCTCTCCTCCCTATCACCTCTCCTCCCGAAGGTATGGATCCCAAATCCCACTTCTTTACCTCGTGTGATACATCCATCCATATCTATTAATGTGTGTTCATGAGTTCTCTCCTCCCCTTCGCCTCTCCTCCCGAAGGTATGGATCTCAAATCCCACTTTTTACCTCATGTGTATTACATCTGTCCATATCTGTTAGTGTCTTCTTATGTGGAACCCAAAAAGGAATAGGGAAAATGTATGTGAGAGGGAAGGTGGGCCTACTTGTGTCGAACTGGAAGTGGTAAGCTTGTTGGGGGTGGTCTCGGTGTGGTCCTCACGCGGATGAAGATGTGGATGGTGGTCCTTGTCATTGCCGAAAATGTCACCTTCATGTGGTTCTCACGGTCGGCTTTCTAGGTCCCAAGTGGTCCACTATGTTCTCGTCTCCCCTCCTCCGACTCTTCTCTTCTTACTTCTATGGGTGGGCTACTGGTTCAAGTAAAAAAGGGCATGAAACACTATGAGTCAGAGCAGTAGTTGTACAAAAGAAACATTACAACACTACACAGTTGAGCTTGAAAAGGCATGAAGCAAATTAATTTGCTGCATAACTTTTCAAGCCCAAGTATATGGTGCTTTAGTGTTTGTCTTGTAATTGTTAAGAAATACATGTCCCCTCCTCCGACTCTCCTCTCCTTACTTCTATGGGTGGGCAACTGGTTTTGGGATGAGACTCTCTAGCCTTCAGCCGAGAGATGAAATAGCTAAGGAAAGAATTTAGAGATACATTATTGGATGTTCTTATTTCTTGTAGCAATAATATACATCGTTAGATGTTCTTATTTCTTGTAAGATGAACCATGTGCCAATGTTTACACTCATAGCTCACTGTAATTAGTTTTTTCTTGTAAGAAAGATGACATCATCATCATCACCATCGGCGTCGCCAAATGGGTCTGACAGTCCAAAGACTGGGGTAACTAAGCATGGTAAAAGAGTATCGAAAATGCCAGAGGGGCGAATGACCATTACGAAGGTCTCTCCAGATGGGCTCCCTCTACAACAGAAGAAAGCAGTAGCAGCATTCTGGACTACCTATGGGATCACTGGAAGGAAACGGGTCCTCATCATCGTAGCAAACTAGAAATCTTTAACAAAATGATAAAAATAAGCTGTGGGTGGAAATTTCAAAATCATTCAAGATCCTAGAAGATGTCCAAGGATTTGTGCAACAGCAGATGCTCCTCATGATGGAAAACGCATGGAATACCATCAAGAGCATGCTTGTCATGTAGTACATGACCAAGGATCGCACACCCTTTATGAGGTATTCTTTCTTGTCACCAAAAATATGGGAGACCTTTGTGCGGATGAAGATGATGACCAAATTCCAACAGCAATGTGCAGCACACAAGGCTCTCTAGGCACAAAACACTCACCCCCACAGACTTAGCACTGCTGGGTACGCGGGTAAAATCCCGCAATGAAGGATGCAGGACGAGGTCGCAATCCGATTGGAGGCCTCCCCATCATTTGCTGGGATCACAAACGAGCGCACCCAAAACTGGTTAAGAGCGATATCATCAAACACGTCTTTAGGCGTCTCCTCTTTCAAAAATCCTATAGACGAGGAAGTCTTCCAACGCCTGGTAAGATATGTTAAATTACCTAGTTGTTAATAGATTCATAACTACATGGTGTCTAAAATTACAAGATTGCCTCTTGCAGCAAGCATTGACTACCGAATCTTTCGAAGGCTCCTTCAAAGTAGTCAGGAAGAAGGATCTACTATCCACGGCTCTATGAAATAAGGAGCACCCAGGTCGCACGTGATTCCTAGGGGTTTATGTACCTTGGAGTCATGGATTCCCAAATGACTCCAAGGTGTATAGAAGTAGGGAGAGATCCAAGGCCGAGCACGATGAACAAATGAAACAAGAGCTTCATGCACAACTTGAGAAAAGCTATCCGCCTCACTTCGAGAAAACATAACTGCCTTACTTTGAGAAGAGATACATTCAATGAGGGAAGAACTGAGAGAAGTCTATAACCACCAGCAAGTCACCCCCGTTATTGTAGAACCCAGTCCCCCTCAACGTTGGAGTAGCTGTGCGTCCACATCACTTTCTGAACATAGCAACGTCCACTTACCTATCGATGGCATCTGGGTAACATAACTCTCTAGAATGTTACATAGATAGACTTGGTGGACAACTTAGCTTATCGTGCATAATTATGTAGGAGCTCATGCTATGCATCCTCAGAGTCAGGGTTGGCTCCATTTCCATTGAGGCTAGGCGAGGGATGGCGAAAGGAACAGATCCATAATCAACGAACTTGTCAGGCTGCACAAGCAATACTTGGATGGTGCATGATTGCCATCCAAGTATTGCTTGTGCAGCCTGACAAGTTCGTTGATTATGGACTGTTCCTTTCGTGAGACCTCGATTCCGGAGTGATAAGAGCAATAAAAAATCATTAATGTACTCTTTACTCACACAGTTTGCAGTATACATCCAGCTTCGATCCTATATTATGCACATATATAACAACTTAGTATTAAAAATTAAATTAATTAATTATTACTACATATATACCACATGCATTGAGGCTAGCTAAATCTAAATTAGCTAGATCTTCAAAGTATATATATAACAGTCACCAAAAATTAGCTAGATCTAAATTTAATTTGATGCAACGAAAAACAAATTTCATTACTAACCATATCTAGGGCAACCAAGAACTTGATGAATCTTCAAAGCTAGCTGTCCTGCCAAATAAGGCTCCTCCCACCAAATAAATGGCCTGAAAGCTGCTTGCTGCCTCCAGTTGTAGCACCAGTCGGTTAGATCTGAATCGAAATAAAGACAGTGCGGTTCTGACCGGCGAAATATACCCTCCCCCGCGCGACCGCTGAAGTCCTATGTCTATGTTCTGATTTTGCAATTTGCTCTCTCGCTGACAAACAGGTTTATCAGTGCAATCCAGTAGAAATATAAGTCTACCATAGGTTGAATAGTGTGCAAGCCTAATTACTTCGGAGCTAGTTAGCTTCCCTATATACGTACGTGCATTCCTTATAAATATGGAACCCAGTAAACCAAATCAATCTTGCCAACGGTTGCATGGCCCAATGTTATTGCACCTCGTCTGTCTGCAGAATGGCTTGAGTTCGATATATTCTCACTGAAGGGTGGGTTATTTGTGTGGATTTTCTGCTATTATCTTCGGGATTTGAACCTGTGACTTATGCATTGTGGTTTGTGAATATTAAGATACTTACACTAGCCAATTGTCCCCACCCTCAAAAAAACCAAAATCTTTTAATTTGGCTGATCCGGTTCCAAAATTACAAAATAAAAAATTAACACTTGGTTTAGGAACATATGTAAGCTAAGGGATATAATAATTACCTCAACGCTACTGAAGAACCATAGTTTGTGAAAAATACATGTGGCTGTAACATACAAGGCTTTCTCCCACATGTGTGATTGACACAATTACTGATATTTTGGCAAACGGCTGTAACGTTGATCTCCTAGTGATATAAAAGTAGTTCTCTCAAATTTTAAAACCAACCGAGTGCTCAAACACAACCTGTACCACCATGAGGTCAAATTTGGCTGGAGCCTTGGAGGTGCTCGCAAAAGCAGCCGTTTTTTCTAATTCGTCGTGTGATGCTCCTCGCACACCGTAGTCGCATTTCTAAATAAGAAATTGTATTTCATAGAAAAAATAATACAAACGGCAAATATAAAACTAAATTTAAATTCCCAACACCAGTGATACCTACCACGTACCAAATAGAGGAACAAGAATACAAACTAGATTCCCAATTCCAATCCCATATCCCTTCATTTCTCATCTCAATTTTCAATTCCATTCCACTTTTGCAAACGATTGCGTACCCTAATTAAAGAACTTTGTGACGTACACAATCAAGAGCCATGAGAGTTTTTACTTGCCAAGTAAACATCAATAGCAAGCCTCGAACTCAAAGGCCAAAGGACAAAAATAAAAGAGGGGCTGTAGATGATCAACAAAAGGCAACACCTCGTCCCGGAGATTTGTGACTAAAACGATTAAAGACAATGGGTATTGATAAACATCATTCGGATGTTTTTTTTCTAACTATCATTCATATTTATGACCATCAGATTAGAGATCCAACGGCTTTGAATTCTTCGCCCACTCCCTCCAAAAAAATCTCCCCCTTCTTTAAAAAAGGGGACGTTGGATTTCTAATCCAACGGTCTCAAATTTAGATGATTGTTATGAAGAAAACATCGAAGTAATGCCTAAACACACTCAAAGACAATTCCACCTGTGCCAGCTTCAGATATCGTGTCCATTTACTATATGCTCTGTACAACAGAATTGGTCATGTTTCATGGGAAAGCATGCGACGGGAGTAGACTTTCCAGTATATCACTGGGCCAGGTTACCATAGATGTAACGAAATGTACTACCTATTTGCAAATAAATGTAAAATTTGCATGGCATATATTAATTAGACCAGAGTTCGTACTCCCTGTTCATTTGACACTGATGATCTTACTCGATCTATTGCTGAAAACCGCACGATATTTCATTCAGAACTTTAATTACAAGGAAAAAAATCTCTGGTCCTTATTATGACAAGCACGGTGCAATGCATGCAGCCAGATCCGTGCCAAACAAATTCATGCGCGTTCCGGCATGCGCATCGTCGTCATACCGCCGTGGAGGTCATCTCGACCTTGCGGTTGCCGTCGTCGACGAACCGTTTCCAGTACCAGTGCTTGCCCCAGATCCTGTCCATCTCCTCGATGGGGATCCCTTTCGTCTCCGGCAGGAAGAAGTAGACGAAGGCGGTCATGACGAGCTCGCAGGCGCCGAAGAAGTAGAAGAGGCCGAACTTGAGGCGGCAGAGCATCATGAGGAAGATCTGCGCGACGACGAAGGTGAAGGCCATGTTGAAGACGACCACCATGCTCTGCGCCGCCGACCGGATCTCCAGCGGGAAGATCTCGCTGGGCACCAGCCACCCCAGTGGCCCCCACGACCACGCGAACGCCGAGACGAACACGCAGATGCACAACACCACGCCGATAGCGTACGACCGTGAGATGGTCGCCACGCCCGTCGTGCCGAACTTGATGAGGATGAGCGTCCCAAGCACGAACTGCAACGTTAATTGTCCAAACAGCATGTTATGTTGCTGACCCAGCTGCCAAATTGGAGTTACTGGAAGACTACTAGTGTGTGTGATATGAATGTAATGTACGTACCTGCGCAATGATCATTTGGCAGCCACCTTGGAGGAGGAGCTTGCGGCGGCCGAGGCGGTCGACGGTGGCGATGGACACGAAGGTGGCGACCATGTTGACGCCGCCGCTGATAACGGAGGACATGAGCGAGGCGGTGCCGCCGAAGCCGATGGTCTTGAAGAGGACGGGGGCGTAGAACATGACCACGTTGATGCCGGTGAGCTGCTGCAGCGTCGGGATCAGGATGGACATCACCAACTGCGGCCGGTATTTGCGCTCGAGGAGGGTGCTCCATGGGTTCTCGATGGCCTTGGTAGCCTCGCTGGCGGCGACGAGGTCCTGGTACTCGGGGCCGATGTCATGTGTGCCTCGGATGCGGCGGAGCATGGCGCGCGCCTCTTCCTCCTTGCCACGGGCGACGAGGGAGTTGGGCGTGTCGGGGAGGAAGATGGAGCCGCCGGCCATGATGCAGGCCGGGACGGCGGCGAGCCCGAGGCTGATGCGCCAGCCCCAGCCGCCGGAGATCTTGGCGGTGAAGTAGTTGATGAGGTTGGCGGCCAGGATGCCGATGGTGATCATGAGCTGGAAGCTGATGTTGAGCATGCCGCGCATCCTCGCCGGCGCCATCTCCGACAGGTACAGCGGCACAGCCTGCACATACACGCGCATGTAAGTACATATGCATGCATGCATACTTTGGACGAAGAGGGTATATAAGTACATCAGTCTCTACTCTACGTGCAAATTAAACGAGCTTGCTTTGCCAGCATGCATATATACATGTATTGTCCATACACGTGCACGTACATATGCATGCATGCATACTTTGGACGAAGAGGGTATATATTATAGGGTGTTAATAAATATCATCTGAGATGTTTTTTTCTTAACTATTATTTAAATTTGTAATCATTGGATTAGAGATCCAACGGTCATGAATTCTCTTTCACCTCTCTAAAAAAATCTCTCTATCCTAAAAAAAAGTAGTAAGAGACAGTGTTAAATCTGAATGATTATTATATTATATGTACATGGTAAAGTATGCACCACCTGTCCGATCCGATCTTATAGACCCGTTTTACGGTATATCCGAAATTAAGTTAGAAACGCAGTTTTTTGAACAAGTCGTCTACATGCCTTATCAAATCTATCACTAGCAACTTCTCAGGAAAACAAGAAAAATCTAGTACAAAATATCTAACTGCAATACTGCATGCATATCTGTCACCATGTAATTTAAGGTATATCTGTTCGGTGATCACCTGATTGCTGAACCCGACGCCGATACCGAGGAAGATCCGGCCAATGATGAGCATGAGGACGTTGATGGCGAATCCGTTGAGGACGGCCCCGGCGAGGAAGATGACCCCGCCGCCGAGCATGGTCATCCTGCGGCCACACTTACTGGTGATGCCGGAGGCGAAGAGGGAGGCGATGAGCGCGGCGAGGTAGAGAGAGGAGGTGAAGAGCGTGAGCAGCTCGCTGTCGAACTTGCAGTACTGGTTCGTCTCCGCCACCTCCTGCTCCTTGGCGTACACCGACGGGAAGAAACGGATCAGGAACGGGTCCATCGACGTCACGCCACCTTCAAGAACACCATGCATGCACGCAACCAACACAACGTCGTTAAGTCCATCCGATCCACGCATTATTATCACGGCGAAACAGTTCATGACGTAGATGCAAGGACTTACCGGAGATGCCGATGTCGTATCCGAAGATGAGCCCGCCGGAGGAAGCGACTAGGCAGGCGAGGAAGACGAAGAACGTCATCTTCCCCGGGTAGTTCTTGTGCACCCCATCGGTGTCGGTGAAGCCGCCGCCGGCCATGGCTAAAACTCTATGGACTAGCTAGTGTACGCTGATAGATGGATGAAAGACAAGGATAATTAAGGGTTGATCGACTGGGATTAATTAGCTCAGTAGTTCATTTATTTATAGAGGAAGGGGTGACTTGTTTTCAATGTAGGGAAGAGATAAATTATCTATCCTTATCCTATTATTAGTAATTGATGATGATAAGATTAAGTCAAAGGGCACACGAACTGTAAAACTTACGCATGTATTTACGGGGAAAAGGGCACACGAAGATGGATGAAAGAGAAGGATAAGGGTTGATCGACTGGGATTAATTAGCTCAGTAGTTTATTTATTTATAGAGGAAGGGGTGACTTGTTTTCAATGTAGGGAAGAGATAAATTATCTATCCTTATCCTATTATTAGTAATTGATGATGATAAGATTAAGTCAAAGGGACACGAACTGTAAAGCTTACGCATGTATTTACGGGGTACAGTTGGAGGAAACAAAAAACTGTTCCAAATGGATATGCTAATATGCACCTGCACTCAGGGGGCGGACCTGCCCTTCTGGCTAGCTGAGCGCCGCCGAGCCCCTCGCCGGCCGGACCCCTCCCCGCACAAACCACCCCAGCGCCGCCGCCCGGTGGAAGCACAAACCACCCCAGCCGGGTGTACGACCCAAGTCCAAGCAACATCCAATAAACACACGGCCCAACAAAGCAACAAGTGAATGAAATATACTAGCGAAGTCTGCGAAGGACGACGGACCAACAGTCCACCAAGAGATAACCTAGATCTCGGGCGGCAGAGGGGAGGACTAGCAAGCGCGCGGCGTCAGCGGAGGAATCGGAGGACGGCAGGCGGCGCGCCAAAGCGGCTAGGGAGGCCGGGAGGCGGAGGCGGTGGCGGGGACTTGGGAGCGCGGCGGCGACGGCTAGGGCCCAGCGCGCAGGGAGGCCGAGAGGCGGTGGCCGAGGAATGGGGTGACGCGGTGGCCGAGGGACGGGGGAGGGCCGAGGTGCGGAGCCGCGTGATTTGAGGAGCGGGTCGGGCCGTCGGCGGATAGATTTGAGGAGGCGTCGGTCGAGGCGAGGAGCAGTCGGGAGTGGGGACTCGGGAGGACCGGAGGAGATACCGAGACAGCGACGAGATTTGAGTGAGGAGGAGGCGATTTGAGTGAGGAGGAGGCGATTTGAGAGAGCCGAGGAGGACAGGAGGAGGTGATTTTTTAATAATTTTATATATTGTACTTCTATATGTAAACTAGCTAGTTAAAATGAGGGTACTTATATTTTTACCTCTCCAGAAACAGTGACCTGAGGCTTGTTCAAATTCAAAATGAATAGAAAGGATTTGAAAAGTTATTTTAGCTAATTTTCAAGTAGAAGTACCAAGGAAAGCGGAACGGTGGCCGCACATGCACAATCTCAACTTGAAGTCCAATTGAACCAAGTCCAAGCACAACAACGACCACAAGAACAAGAGGCTGCAGCTCAACAACTGCAACAAATATGGATGAAGCGATTCCAAGATGGGGCCGATCAAGGAGGGGTGGGATCACAGTCACTCAAGACCATCATTATCGTGTTGATACTTTCTTTGCTGCCATTGATGCTATTACCACTGAGATGGATCATCGCTTCAATGAGGTATCTTCGGAGTTACTTGTATGTTTTTATTGTCTTGATCCAAGAGACTCCTTTTCAATGTTCAATGTGGATAATATTGCTCGACTTGCGGATATCTATGATGAAGATTTCTCTATTTCTGATCGTGCGGCTATCAAGGATCAACTTGAAACCTTCATTCTTCATGTGCGAAGAATTGATGATTTTGTTACTTGTCATGATCTTGGAAGTCTGGCTGTGAAGTTGGTGGAAACTGAAAGCCATATTGCATTTCCATTGGTCTACCGCCTCATCAAGTTAGCATTGCTACTACTTGTGGCGACAGCATTGGTTGAAAGAGCATTCTCGGCTATGAATATTATCAAGACCGATTTGCGTAATTAGATGTCTGATGATTGGCTTAATGATTTGATGGTGTGCTATATCGAGCGAGAGATATTAAAACGACTTGATCGTGAAAAAAATCAAGAAACGATTTCAAGACATGAAAACTCGAAGAATGAAAATGTCTCGTTCTCCTAGACGTACTTAGTTATTTACTGGTATATTTTGTCTTCTTTTATATTGCATCTTTTATAATCTATTATCGAATTGTGACACTACTGATTTATCTATCTTTCACAATTAACAGGTTGTTTGTTTTACAGCTCATCTACAATTGTGTATTAAGCTTCATTAGTGAGGTATTTTTCATTGTCCTTCAGTTATCTACATATGTTAACATGCGAATTGTAGTTGTTGTTTCTATTTCGTATCACATACTTTTATTAGTGTGATTGCAACATAGTTTGATCATGGATTATTTTACTTTTGGGTACTACTGTTTATTTCACGGTTCCGACTTCAACCTACCTAGTTTTTTTTCCTGGGTCCGTCACTAGATTTCGCCCTACCTAGATTTTTTTCCTGGGTCCGCCAATGCCTGCACTAGTTTGATAATCCGTACGCACCTACACTCCAATCATATAATCTCAACCTTGTCAATAAATACATCCAGTGGCGCCACACCATGTCTTAGAAAATGCACAGATCCAAATCTTGATCGGCCACGTATATATCATCTATATAAATAAAAATAACCGATGAAATTTAAGATATCTTCTTCGCTATGAGGGCAAAAAATCCCATAATAATCCTAAAAAAATCTTAAAATCTCTCACATTAATCGAGAAAAAGATAAACATCTCCACCACTTATTTTGGTGGGGCCAGATTATAACAGTACAAATTAATATTATATGTATATTAAAGTTATATAGCAAATACAATTGTATTTCAATCATAAATGGCAAAGTTGTATATCAAAAACAACCGCTTCATAGCATCTAGCCGTATAATTATGTGGACAAATCTGCTAGTTTTTATATAACTCATACTTGAAATATTCAGTGAACATCTAATTCATCATGTCCCCTGCTCGAATTTGTAGCGGATAGATTCATTTTTTTTTTCAAATTCATGCTTCCCACTAAAAATTAGGGCAACTTTCAATTGAAAATCAAAAACTTCATTTCAAGGGACTTTCAATCGGAGTTCAAAATCTTTCAATTAGATAAATTTAAACTGGACAAATTTGAAACAACGAACTTGAAATTTTGAATTTTCAACTAAAAACATCAACTATCGTTGTCCGGAGATGTTTACCTTTCACCTAGAAACCCCCCACTTTCAACCGAAGTAAGCTGTTCCACATTAACGGCACTGGAGCCAACGGGGGTGGCTGCCTGGCGCAGTTGTGCTTGGTTGACGATGGAGGAGTAACGACCCTTGGGGGGAATTGAGTGCATTACCCCAGTGTCCTTGTTGGAGGTGGAGCCTATGCCAGTGGGCATTAGGCTAGCGACGTGATACAACGATGGGTGAGTAGATGAGGGCATGCTTTCGAGCTATTACAGAAATATTTTTATCAAACTGGCACTAATTAAGTGCATCTGTAGTGCTTCATCGTGGACCAACTGTCTGTACTGTAATTATCACAGATAACTTTATAAGCGTGATGGTATATCGTCTGTGATACACAACTATCATAGACGGTTTTTACTAATAACCATCTGTAATAGTTCACTGTAACATCCTGAAAATTTAAATTTTGTAAAATGAAATATTATGAGTTATTTTGCGATATATTATACTTGACTGAAATTTTTATTGCATTTTCTGGAGTTTGGTTAAGGAGTCAAGAAAAAGAGCACACCTGTTTAACTAATAGAAAACAAGATTCTAAAATGCGAATCTGAAAAGATGATCCAGTAAAAGAGGAATAGAGTTTGGTCCTAAAAATTTGAGAATTCTAATGTAGAATTTCAATAAAATAATGGGTGAGAATAAAATAACAGAATATGTATATACATAAATATACCTATTTGTATATGTAGAATGTAAAGGAATAATTAAATCAAGAAGTTATGCAAACAAAGTCTTCATAAGAGTGGGATGGAAGAATATATAATTATTATCCATACACACAAGGGAATATAAATATATATATATATATGAGTAATAATAAAATAAAGAAAACAAAAAGGAAAATGGAAAAGAAAAAAATAAAATACATGGGGTCAGCCGACCGCCCACCACCTGCCCAACCCGTGCCCGCGCCCGCCTCCTGTTCTTCTTCCTCCTCCCAAGACTCTCCTCCTCGCCCTCCTCCACGGCGCGCCCTCGCCGCCTCGCGCCCCCAACCCGGCCAGCGGGCGTTGGACCAGGTCCCCCTTCGACCGGCGAGCGCCGCCTGTCCGAACGCCGCCCTTCCCCCTGCGCTCTGCCGCCGCCGCCTTTTTTCGCGCGCCCGGTCCCTGTCCCACACGTGCTTGCTCCACCTCTGCTGCTCCCCGAGCCACGCGGCCATCATGCCACTCCGCAAGCTCCCCTCCTGCACCGCCGCCCCGCCGCCGCCGACATGACCGCCGGCAGCGCCTGCCGCCTCAACCGCGTGGCTATAAAGCCACCGAGCCCCCCTTCGTCCTCCCCGCACTCCCCGGATACTCCCTCTCCAAGAAATTGCGCCGAAAACCCCCTAGCTCGTCGGCGCCCCTTTTCTTCCCCAACTCCGGCCGCCGGGCGACCCACCGAACCGAGCCACCACAACCCGATTCCGCCCTCCCACACCACCTCCGAAGCGCCGTGAAGCCGAGCCCACACTCGTCCGAGCTCACCGACGACCGTAGCTCACTATCACCGGAGCCCTCCCGAGCCGCTGCCGCACGACGCCGACCACCCTCCGGCGTCCCTCGGCCTCCACCGCCACCGTCATCATCTTCCTCGTGCCCCGCTATTCGGTTTGCCCTCCCGCACCTCCCGCACGCCCACCACCGACCACACCACCGCCCCTCGCCGGCCTCGGCCCCTCCTTGACCTCCCCGCCGCATACCTTAAGAGGTAATAGCGTGCATAAGGGGTAGGCAACACCTCAATACTCACTTGGTTACTACCGCCGATTCTCTCCCCTTGGCTCCCCGCTGGCGTTCGAGCCCCGGCTCCGCGTCGGGTTGAGCCATTCTTTTAACATTCATGCGACGACAAGTGGGCCCCACCGTCGGTAATGCCGGACCGAGAGCTCGCTGACAGACGGGTCCCACTGTCGGTGGGCCGACATGGGTCCGTGCCGTGAGGACCCACTGTCGATGATCGCCAGAGGGCGAGCTATCGCAAGCGGGCCCCACCCGTCAGTGGGCGCAAGAACACCCGAGCCACTACCAAGTGGGCCCCACTAGCCAGAGACTCAGAACAAAAAATAATAAAATAAAACGAATGAATTAAAAATAGCAGTGGGCCCCATCTGTCAGAAATTTAATAATTTAGGGATTTATCTGAACTGAGAATTTTAAAATGGCATAACTTCTTCATTTTAACTCCAAATTGAGTGAGACAAATTTCTAAATTCGTATAAATTCAAGATCTATCCAATGGAACTAAAATCATAATTTTTAGAGTTCATTTGAATTTTTGGTGTTATTTGGAGTGATTTGTTGCTTTTCTTTTATGCAAATCTTCGCGTACGATTAAAATAGCATACGAGGCCCAGGAGGAAGAAGTCGAGGCAGCCAACCTAGCAGCTCCAGATCATCAAGAACCAAACCCCTGTGACCAAGACGAGTTATCACTTTGATCATGTTGAACCCATGTTTATGCAAATTAATTTCCTTTAAATTATCCATGTGCATGCTATTATTTTATGTGATAAATTATGTTCAGTTTTATAGAGTTTAGATATACACCCATTATTATGCTTGTTAGTATTACCTGTTGAAACTCTTGGGATATGTGAACCTTGTCGCCATAGCAAAGCTATCATAATGTAGTTCTTCACAAATAGAGTTATGATATATCGTACTGCTTAGTATTGCTATATACACGGGGACGCTTAGCTGTCCCAAAATATCTCACTTGCAAATATGAAAATGAATTGGGCAGTCATGGTGGGAATAACTGGAGAAAAATTTGGAACTGTTATTTTATGCTCTTAAAAGCCTCAAACTTGCTTATTATCTGGGTGAATGATTTGGGGGTTGGTATGTGGTGCAGGGGAAGCACAAAGAGTATGGGATATGGTAGAACCACTCAGATAACCCTAAGGACCGAATCTTGTCATGTTAGCCCGTAAAACAAGACAACCACAAGTCTCAGAAATACTACCTGGCTAAGTAAATTTATCGAAACCCCCGGACTCATCTCACCGGTAGTGGATAGGAGTGGATCTGTAAAGGCAAGGGAAGGCCTAAAGGGACACCAAGGGGAGTGAAGTTTTTCAGCTGTACTAGCGCTGCGGGGAGTGGAGCCCGGCTACGTTAGTGACTGTGGGAAACATCCCGTGCAACGTATGGGACCCATCGCAAGTGGGATAAGCCCATAGGGTGAGATGACGAAAGAGGCTAGATATTTCGAAAAGTCACTGTGACGGTCTGCTCAACCATAGGACTAAGGAATTATGTGGGGCAACGAGTTGGCAGTCTCTTGTGGGGAATGTGTACAAACTCTGCAGAGTCAAAACTATTCGAATAGCCGTGCCCGCGGTCATGGGTAGACATGGGGACTTAACTAGATATAGTTCTGTTTCAAAAATGGTTTGTGGGTGAAATGGGAAAATATTGGGCAGTGAAAGGCCCTAGTTTGGAATTGTCCTGGGTGTCGTCCCAGTGGTAAGATAGGCAACTATAATGCTGAAAGATGATATGAGGCGCAGAGGCCATGTAATGGTGGATGGGCTCTGTACCACTATTAAGACGATTACATTCCACTAAACTTGTGTCTTTCAAAAACTGCTAGGTCATAGGGATTTCTAAGTATTGTATTGTAAAAGGTAATTTCTGGCAAAATAAAATAAACGTAAGCCTTCCCTTGATCAGCCCAGCATACTATTACTGCATTATGTGTGATGACCTGCTGAGCACGGTGGTTAGTGTGCTCACACTCGTATTACCAAAAACAGAAACAGGGACGCAGGATCATTATGAATATGAAGATGCCTCGGCCACAGAAGGAAGGATGGACGATGGGAATTAGGTCGTCGTTCGTATTTTCCGAACCTAGATAAGCTAGACCTAAGGCATTATGTGCACATATATTATCTAAAACTAGGTAATATATACTGCACACATTACCCCCAGTCGCTTGCCTGAGGTTATGGTCCTACTTTTGCTTTCTCTTCCACTGCTTGTATGTAATGATGACATTCGGCCTAAGTGCCCCTTTTGTAAACTATCGCTCGACGTTGTGTAATTTGAACAATGGCATGTAATATTACTGTTTAAGCGATGTATGAAATGATACAGCAATGTACCTGTGCGCATTATCTACTGATCCAGGGAATAATGCAGTAATCATAGGAGATTCTGGATTGAAAAATCCGGGTCTGACAGAGCTGGTATCAGAGCATACGACTGAAGGGTAAAAGCCTTAGTATGGACATTAGACAAGATATAGGATTATAATCTTGCAAAACCTTATAAAAAGAATTTCTAAAAATATAGCGTCTTTGATAATTACAGACGTCACAGACGGTTTTTAATTAGAACAGTATATGATTGTTCACAGGCGGTTATTAATATGAACTGTCTATGACAGTTGTGTATCACAAACGGCTTGTGGTTGGAACCGTTTGTGATATGTATTTGTACGCATGAATAGCGCTTCGTGTCCCCAATGCGCGCCTCTTCGATCGTTTCGGCTCCCCGATGCGTCTCTTCTCTCACGCGTCAAATGTATTCCTTGTTGTATAAAAGTGATCGTCTACCACTGGAGATTAATCCCCACATCGCTGATCTTGTACGAGCACCTCGCCAGTCAGCTATCTTCCCTCTCTTTCTTGTCTCTCAAGCACAAATAAATGGCTCTCTACTCTTACTTGTTGCTGGCATTGATGGCCATCCTGGACGAGCACCTCATCAGCCGTACACTGGCAGATGCAGTAGAAGGACACTGTACCAACAGTATCATCCCTCCTATATCTGAGGATTTGCCAAAACAGTTAAAGGCCACCTTCCACCGTCTTGACATCCTCCTCCGCCGCATCTTCCGGTTGGTCTCCCGCTTCCGGTAAGCTAACCTCACCATCGCCGCATCCAGGAGGCTTGTCGTTGCTTGGAGTGCTTAGTCAAGGTGGCGAGCGACCGAATCAACCTTGTCGAGACCCCTCAAGAAAGGGAAGAGAACCTATGGGTTCAATTCGACTTGATTGTTTAGTCGAAGGGTGTTCGGAAGACACTCGAACGAGCACGTTAGCGGGTGGACGTATTTCGGGCTTCGTTCACTGATGATTCTGAACTGTCCGATGCCGACCTTGTCACCTACGAAGTTTTAGTTAAAAACCGTCTGTGATATTTACACCACAGACGGTTCAAAAATCGTCTGTGATAACCTTCGATTATCACTGACCCATAAATTCAGACGGTTCAGAAAACCGTCTGTGATGACGTTTTTGAACCGTCTGTAATAGGGTTTTCTGTAGTAGTGGTAGCAACTCCTTTTTAGTACATCATTGGCGAGATATATCGTAGCTTTGCATTAGATTATTTTGGACTCATCTTGAAGCTACTATGCATTTGAGTGAGTGTATCTTCGCTTCAGATTTTGTGGATCTATCCTGAAGCTACTATATGTGAATTGCAATGAACGATTTTGGGTGGTAGCTTCAGCTGATATAGTATACACTCTCTTGAAGCTACTAGCCTAGTAGTTAGAGATATTGTGCATTGAAGAAACTAATTATTTGCATGCCCTATGTAGATAAAACCTTGTTTTGCCATGGTTGAAAGAATCAACCAGCTCAGAGGTTTGCTCGCAAAAAAGAAAAAGAAAAAAGATTCAGTCAAGGCCTGACCATGAAAGGGGTATTATTAAACTTCCAGAAGCACCCCATAAGTTCGTACACCAGTGGACTGTCGATATACGCGTTCAAAAACACGTACAACACTGCTGCTCTTAAACAAAAAAAACACGTAGTATATGGCTACGGTGACGAATGATGAGTCCGTTTTTTTCCTAAGGAAAAATTACACAAAAAATTGGTTTCAGAAAAAGCGAACTCCATCCTTTGTTTCTACGCAAACAAATGCATCTTGACTTTTAGTCTCATATATTCTGTTGGCATCTTGCCACCCGCGTATGTCATATGATCTTATTAGTTTTACATTAAAAAAAATATGTGTAAACCACGTAAATTGACATGAGTTGCATAAAACACGATGTCACTAATTATTTCGTATAAAACCATCTGCAGTGCAGTTTAGTTTCATACTTTCATTTTGCGCCACCATTAAGAACCGGTCCACACCAAACCAGCTTAACAACAGCACAGACCCACCTGCAGGCAACACCCTGAGCTGATGGGTGGAAACCAGAATTTTTTTTACGAATAATCTATTTTTTATTTGAAATAACAGAAACATGCCCTGTCGAATTTTTTTACAACAATAGGCCAGGCGACTGGAGCATATCGCTCAACGGACAAGCGACACGCAAACAATCCGCTGGCTGTTGGGCGAATTATTGCAGTCGCCGAACTGTCAGGCGATTGCAATTGCTGTCGCCCAACGGTTAGGCGACTGCGCTTCCAGTCGCCGAAGGGATGAGTGACTGGAAGCGCAGATATGAGAGATCATGTGAGAGATGCTCCTATGCTTGTGATGAGTAATTGACACGTATGCTGAAAGTTTGTGAAATGAATCGCTGCTACTGTGCTGCTGCTGTCTCCAGAATCCACTGTGCGGAACTATCGCCGTTTACATGGCGGTACTACCTGTAGGCGGTTCTACCGCCGTGGGGAGTGGTACTACCGCGTGTGCGCATACCAGAGCAGTGATCGCATAAAACTTGAGTTTAATTTGGTTGGTTTTGCGACTATTGCATATGGTAATTCCATTATCTCGAGAGGTGCTATGTGATGTGTTTCTTGTCTGTGGTGACTGCAGGACATTGAGGCGGAGTCGTGGCGAGGCACAAGATGACCGGACTAGGCACAGGCGGTGCTGAGGTCAGAACGGTCGGGATGTGCTAAAGACGACGTGGACTCGAAGTGGTTGCGAGGCGTGCACAACAAGGAATGAGGAAGCTTCCCGGAAGGTACAGAAGGACCGTTTTGGGAAAACGCAAGACTATAAAAGCGGAAGCGGATTCGGTGAGTTAGTGGATAAAGCAATAGGGTTGTTGGCACTAATGGGTAAAGTGTTGTTGTGAACCCATTAGTGGACACTATAAAAGGAGAGGGAGAGGCATATGGAGAAAGTGAGAGTTAGGGTTTCTTTTCTCTCCATGTGTTGTGTGAGTCTTTTCCTTTTCCTTTTGGGTTGTTGAGGAGTTGGTGGGAGAAGAGCAGCTGTTGTTCTGTCCTTTCCCCCTCTCTTTGTGTACTTGTGTGTGTGTTCTTGATTCTTGATTTTCTTCCGAATGTACATACATATGGGGATGTATCTTAGAATGAATTGGTTGTAGCAACTCTTGTGATCATTCATATCTGTTTATCTACATGAAAAATCTTGATTTGAGATGATTTTGAGTTGATCAGTTGCTCTTTGTTCTTGCCAAGTTCTTGGTTTTTCCTCTTCTTTTGGCTTGATTTCTTGAGCTTCTAGGTTTCAAATGTATATGCCGTGAACTAGAAAGTTTCTCTAGATCATCTGAGCATTCCATTTTCGAAAGCGGAAGGAAAAATCAAGAAGCCATCTTTCTCCCAAGATCTGGCGCAGCCTTCCCTGTTCGTGGTCTGTTTTCTAGGTTTCAAAATAGGAGATTCTTGTTCTTTTGATTTTCTTGTGAAATCCTGAAATTGGTTCTTGGCTTATCTTTCTGAGGTTGTTCCTTTGCTATCCTCAAAGTTTCCTAAGCCAAGAATCCAAGAATCTTGCGAATTTTTCAGATTTCAGATCTGCTGTCGCCTGATTTCTTCGTGCGGTACTACCTCTCCTCGAAAGGTACTACCGCTCGGCTCTGCGGTACTACCGCTTAGAGGTACTACCGTTCGGATCAGCAGTACTACCGCTCAGAGGTACTACCACTTCTCTCAGCGGTACTACCGCTTCTCGGTAGAAACGACCCATTTGGTGTTTCTCGCTGGATTTGTTTCTTTCGACTATCTGTGATTTCCCGTGAGTTATCTTCTGCTGTGTGGATATTTGAGGGGAGGATTTTAAGGCACCATTCACCCCCTCTGTTGCCATTTCGGTCCCACAAGATAAAAGGGCCACGCGGCCGAGCGGCCGTGCGGTGAACGTAAGCGACAACTACAGAAGAGAGGGCAGAAGAGAAAAGGAGACGGCGGAGGAGAGAAGGAGAGGAAAGAAAAGAGAGGAGAGAAAAGGAGAGGGAGGAGAAGAGGAGAGGGAGGAGGGGAGGGGAGGAGGGGAAGGAGGAGAGGGAGGAGAGGAGAAGAAGAAGCGATCTTTGTGAGGTAATTTTTTTGTATTTGAAATTTTGTATATGCAGTAGATATTTTATTTAGCGTTAGTCTGAGTAGAAAATTTTAGATGTAGACATAAATAATTGAACTTTGATATAGAAAATTTAGTCAATATAGTTTTAGAAAATTAGCAGCCGCAGTAGCATGTAATTGTGTATAATTTAGTGAACATAGTTGTATAAAATTAGCATCGTTAGCAAACTGACATACGTACAAAATTGTAGTTGTAGAAATTCAGTGAACGTTACGTACAAATTAATCTTCCGTAGAAATTTGTAGGTATTACAAAATTCAGTCAATATTTTGTAAGAATTTCATAACTTGCTTTGTAAAAAATAATAATAAGTGATATTTGTAATTAAATATGAATGAATGTAATGTCGTTAGTACGTTGGAAAAATATATGTACCATTGTAACTGGTACATAGCCATTTAAATCGATATGTCATGTAAATTGTCGAAACCAGTAGGAATTATTTGCAGTAGGGTACAGCTCAAGTAGCGAGAAAAGTGCAGCGTTGGTGCGCGAGCTACCGATAGGAAGTTAATACTACGAGGTTAGTGTAGTTAGTTACGACAGACGAACAATCGATGAAATGTAAATTACAGTACATTAGTATTTTCGTAGTGTGCGATGCGATTTGACATGTTGCAAAATTAAAACATATATGCAGACAAACATCAGCAATGCCGATACCCACTACATTGAGAGTGCATTACGGTGCTGGAACCGTTCGTGAAGGTCCGAATGATGTGGATTTGAGCGGTTTTGCACAAGCCACTCTGGTATACCCGGACGGTGAGAATGCTCGAATATCAGATGTGATGCATTGACTTACCCATAATTTTTCATTGGACCCTGAGGTGTTCAGCGTCGTCACACAAGGGCTTTGGAGCCGATCTCTCACGGACATCAGATGAGAGTTGAGAACATTGGTGCACACTATTGCGTGGAAGGGGTTTGTGTAAGGGTGTCGGCACCGTGGATACAAGTGTGTGATGCTTATGCAATCATGTCTATTAGAAGTTGTGCAAGGTCATGCGTACGGCCATCATCTGGGAGGT
The DNA here is from genome assembly GCA_036346245.1 of Bonia amplexicaulis. Classification (NCBI taxonomy): domain Eukaryota; kingdom Viridiplantae; phylum Streptophyta; class Magnoliopsida; order Poales; family Poaceae; genus Bonia; species Bonia amplexicaulis. The sequence goes on along the minus strand of CM070735.1, from coordinate 20,880,414 downwards.
GCGAGCAGCTCGGGCGGCCCGCATGTTGGCGAAGAGAAGGAAGATACTCGTGACGAGGCTGATGCGGTACATGGAAAAGAGGGAGAATGGTCACGCCATGGTGAGGGAATAGGACAAGCCGATGAAGGGGAGCATATGGAGTACATAGTGCACCAGATGAAGTGCGATGACCAGACGGCATGGGCTGAAGAGGAAGTTGTACAGGAGGACGACGAGGACAGTTCGAATGAGGATAAAGCTCCCGTTCCGTACGAATAAAACTGGTTTGATGTTAAAGGTGTTTTCGCACATGACGAGCATAAAACAATTTGGGAGTATCATGGGACAGAGGTTCGGTTGTATTCAATGTTTGCTGACAAGGTATTGCTGTAGGATGCCATCAACCTGTGGGTCCTTTCTATGTTCATTCGTTTCGTTCAATATTAACATACCAGTTTTCCTTTGTATACGAATTCCCAGTAACATCACAATATCACTTACCATCGTACTTAGCGATCATTCTAAGTTCAATCGTTTTTAAAAAAAGTTTCACAAATTTTTTTTACGCTACAACAACATACAACGATCATATACTTTTATTACGAATCCATCAGATTATCTTCCAGTCATAATCTACAAAATTCACAAAATCTGAAAAATTCACAAAATGCATCTCATTTGCAGTTGCCCTAAGGCTGGGCGACTGTAGTTGTTGTCGTCCAGCCACAGGGCGATAGGTTCCAATCGCCCAACTGTCGGGCGGCTGGAATCTGTCACCCAACGGCTTACAAACACCTTTATTGTCGCTTGTCCGTTGGGCGATAGGCTCCAGTCGCCCGACGGTTAGATGATTGGAGCCTATTTCTGTAAAAAATATTGTCACGGATATATTTCTATTATTTTAAATAAAAAATAGATTATTCGTAACAAATATTGTAGAAACCATTCTTCGACTAACATGAACACAACATATCAAACCAACCCGAACCATGGTGCAAAGTGTTATGTGAAAAGATTGGTTGCAGCTGGTGCTTCGTGCAATCCATTCTAGTTTAGCTAGGTAATGCAGCGTGTAATTTACTCTAAAAATATGTGTGAACTAAATTTGTTTACGCGGAATCAGGTCTAAGAGATTGTTTACAACACATGTGTAAACATACTAGACGATACTAGTAGCACATTTGATCTGGATTAAATTAAACCAAACACAGGCCGGCGGTTCCTCTGGTTGAAAAGAAACCCTGCTGCTGCTCTCTCTCTCTCGGCATGATTTTCCCTCCAACTTGAGCAAAGTTCTCTTGTCATGCGATTGGCATTATTCGATTCCACTGCGAAAGTTGACAAAACTGCGCAATTCCTAGTAGTATAATCTCCCATTTCCCATTCGCTCTCGCACATATTCCCAACCATCAAAACACATTGGCTTCTTAATACAATTATTATTTTTCTTTTTCTCGTTTTTTTATTATTCATGAAGATATAATGATTAATTTTACTATTTTAGTTAAAAGACAGGAGCCAAAAATAAAAACACGACATTTTGAAATGTAGCTTTATAATCAAAAGACACAAAAAAAAAATCAAAAGTCAAAGGGCACATATTCCCAACCACCAAAAGCCCTTGTTTTCTTTTCCCAACCATCACAAAACTCCCTACTAATCCTACAACTTGGCTCCCCTGCCTCCACACCAAGAAGAAACCATCACAAGGGAGGAGGAGAATCCCAGCTGCTGCTGCTGCCGCCGCCATGGACGCCGGCTACCGCTCCAAGTCGTACGCCGGCGGGCGCATGCAGATCGAGCCCTACATCGGCGGCGGCGGCGGCGCGCGGCCGGACTTCCGGTCCTACTCCTACAGCGGCAGCCGCGGCGGCGCGTCGTACCAGCACCAGTACGCGTACGGCGGGTACGGCATCGGGGCAGGGCCGGTGACGGTGGCGGAGGAGGTGAAGAAGAGCAAGTCGAAGCGGCGGTGGCTGGCGCTGGGGGACCCGGACATGGAGCGGAAGCGGCGGGTGGCGGCGTACAAGGCCTACGCGGTGGAGGGCAAGGTGAAGCGCTCCTTCCGCAGGAGCTTCAAGTGGCTCAAGGACCGGTACCTGCACCTCGTCGACGGCTGGTCCTAGGTACGTACGAGGAGCCAACAAACGGAGCACAGCCGCTGCAAGAAGCAGCGCTTCTGGTTTCTTTTCGTCTGATGCTCGATCATGCATGATCAGTAAAGATCAATATACATATATGCTTCTTTCTTTGGCCTTTTTTTCCTTCTTGTTCTTGATGATGCTGTGCCGTAAGTTGTAACTGAAGGAGTAGCTGCGATGATGTTCTTGAACGAATCAATCAACCAATGGCTGTTCTGAAGGAGTCCTTGCTTACTTCTAGATGAGCTGGCCGTAGTAGTAGTTAGTAATTGTTGTGTTCAAGCTCCTAATTTTTTGGTCAATTATCGGGTGCCGATGCGATGCTCTATTAGCTTGCGTGCGTGGATTGGGTTAGTTGTTGGCGTGCGAGCGGAAATTTGTCTCTTTGATGGATCAATCGGTTGGCTATGACATCCTGTAGCGGCAACTAGCAACTCTGACTAATTTTGACGAGTTCTTGGCACAAGGCTTCGACATTCGCAATATAATACAATTCCCTCGACATATCTGCAGTCGTGTGAATATAGCGTGCAGGTTTTTTTTCTTTTTTCTTTTTTTTTTGCCTGCGTCAACACGCGAAACACGTAATCGAGCTTACGCGATAGATTGCTTTGGAGAACACATTTACAAAAAAAAAAATCATGGGTGATTTATTTATAGTAGTGTCTTCTTCGTCACTGAACTTTTCCTCTATTCCTCTGCAAGGCCTGGTCAGCTAATGGCAGTTATGACTTGTGACCATCAGCTAAAGAAGATTTGTCAGCTAGCTTATGACTTCACATCAATGATCGATCCGTTTTCACGCTGTCTGACATATTGCTTTCGTCTGAATTGTCATGAATTATTTAAAGGAATTTATGTAACGATTGATTTTTTTTCCCAATGAAAATCCTGGCCTATCCACAGAGGGACTAAGAATTTTAGACTTCTAAATAAGACCTAAAATGCTTAGAAAGGGTGGGAATTCCGTCGAGGTGTTCCTCCCACGTTGGTAAAAAGCTACTCGAGCTCGACGAACTTCAATTCGCGGTAATATCGTACTACATTATTACGTTGTCAAAAGAAGAGAATGCATCTGTGCACCTTTTAAATTACGTCCAGCCCGTAAAATAATACTGTTAGGTCAAGTCATTATTTGCAACATGGGACTTTCCTAGCAATCCTGCCAGAATTGCATCGATTGTTGTAGAGTTCTTGCATTCGGAAAGGGCTAGACCATTGAAGAACCGTACAAGATTATGCCTCTCATAAAGAGCCGGGAGTTGCTAGCGCCCGGACGTTCCATCCAGGCGCGAGCTCCATACGGTCGGTCACAATAATTTATATTTCTCAGCTATGTATGCAACAAAAAATTGATAATAATATCAATGTTGCACACATGAAATCAAAATATTGTATTCATGAAATCAAAAAGAGATAATTGATTATTTGCCCCGTCTTTTATTAGCATCAGTTCATGTAGAGGTACCCAGAGTGGCAAGCATGAGGATGGTGTCGTGTGCAAGGCCCTAGCCATCGCCGGCGATGGTGGGCACGCGGAGCGTGAGGTCGACGACGAGGCCACAAAAGTGTTAGGAACTTCAACCACAACCACTACGACTTCGACCACGGCCGTTACAACCACGGTCACTTTGACCATGGCCATCATCATAGTAGCAGTGGTCGTAGTGACCGTGGTCGTAGTGGCCGTAGTTGAAGTGATGGTGGTCGTAGCAGCCGTGGTCGTACGGTCGGTCACAATATTTTTTATTCATCTATGCAACATTTCTCGGTCATGTATGCAACAAAAAAATGATAAGAATATCAATGTTGCACGTATAAAATCAAAATGTTATACATATGAGGTTAAAAATGTTACAACGAAAAATAACAGCTACCTCCCATGGTATGTGGCGGCGACATCAGGCGGCATGGATCCAGCGCTGGTAGGAGAAGGCGGCGGAGCTTGTGTAGCATTCACAAGGCCGCTATCGCTGGTCGAGGTCGGGATGCCATGGAGCTCGTGGAGACTGCAACTGACTTTGACGGACTCTCAAGTGGCAGTCGTGGCCACGAAGCCGGTGGCCCCTGCGCGGGCTTCGGGGCCAGCGGCTGGGGCGGGAGCGAGAGCTCGAATCGGGGCCTCGGCACCGCGGGGGAGTAGACGGAGCCGGGGAGGTGGGAGGAGCACTTGCAGATTCGCATGCGCGGAACGATTGGGCGGCGCACGACCATGGGTAGATGGACCTGGAGGATTTGGGATTGGGGTGGGAGGTAGGAGGTGAGAGAGGAGGCGAGTAGGAATGGAGAGAGAGATGGCCGTGGGGTTCAGGGAGGGGTTGCGCTCGAGTGGAGTGACCGAGTGAGACGTCCGATCAATTTATTCGATCGGACGTAAGAGCTATATCAATTCTATAAAAAGCCTCAAACCAAAACCGCTTTTCTGTAGAAATCGAAACTTGGAAGGGAGAGTTGCATATTTACCACTAGGGTTTTTTTGGTTTTTGTATATTTGCCACCGCAAAGGAGCCAATTATTGTGGTGCTATTTCAAAGGTGGGAAATAGGGTTTATTTGACAAGGGTCAACAGGTTTAATCATGACCAAATGACCATTTTGCCCCTCCCAAAAGAATAAAGAAGGAATTTTCTCTCCCGATGACGCTGCTGCCGATCATAAATCAACCATCACTACTGATGCAGATCCATAGAAGAGGAAAAAGGGAGAAAGGAGGAGGGGAGAGGAATAGGGAAGAGAAGGTTGAGGGCATTTCCTAAAAGTTGGCTCCAGCAATGGTCTAAAAACCCTATTTCCCACCTTTGCAACGGTACCACAATAATTAGCTTCTTTGCAATGCAAATCCAAAATTGTGCACCTTTTGTAATGGTAAATATGCAATTGTTCCAACTTGGAAAGGGGCTTTCGTTTCAGCTGAGAGCTTTCGTTTGCAATTTTCCAAAGATGAATATGCCAAAGTGTTATAAATAATCTTGACTTAGAGTTCTAAACGTTTGAGTCCGTCTCCGTGTGTAATTCGAGTTAAAGTTGTGTCCAACTTAGAGTCCTACTACGTGTGTTAGTAGGAGTTATTAGCATATATATTGTGGAGGTTTGTACCCAGTTTTGTAATGCAAGAAAGAAAGTAAAGAAAATCAAGGCTAAATTTGTAACAAGTGGTATCAGAGCCTACCTTGATTATCTTATGTTGCTGCCCCCGGGAGGATCTCCGCTCCCGGAGGCGGCCACCGTTGCGCGCCGCCGCCGGCCTCGGGTTGTCCGATCCCTGTCGTCATCGGATCGGCGCCGAGCTCGCCACCACCAGGCTCGTACCAAGCTCCCGCCGCCGCCGCTGTAAAGAAGGAGGAGACGCCGCCGCTCCTCTGTCGCCACCGAGAAGTCCGCCCAAGAAGTTGACCGCGGCTGCAGAAGTCGTCGACACGCATATCCACCAGGATTCGGCCGGATCTGGCCGCCTTCACTGTCGCCGAGCTCGGATCCGCCGAGGCCACCGCAGCCACGGGCCACCCTCGGAGAAGCGCGTTGCCATCGTCCGCGCGGAGGGGGAGCGACGACTGTGGGGGCACGGAGGCGGTGCCTTCTCCCGACTGGCGATGCCGGTCGGAGGCGGCGCGACTTCGGGCGCGTCGATGTGGGGAGAGTCGAGTGGAGGCGGCAGCGGACGGCCTTGGGCGGCCGACGAGCAGCAACGGCTTCAGGTGGCGCAGGCAGTTAGGCACGGAGGCCGCTCCGGCTGACGAGGCGCGCCAGATGCGGGCGAAGAGGAGACGGGGGTGTCGCAAGAGGAAGAAGACCGAGCGGCGGGGGAGTTGCGAGACGCCGAAGCGAGCAGAGCAAGTAGAAGCCGAGCGGCGCTATGTCAGAAAGAAGAGCAGAGTGGCGCTGAAGCAGAAAGAAAACCGAGGCGGAAAGAAACCGAGCGAGTTCGTCTCCGAGAAGTCCAAGGCGTAGCACAGCAAAATAAAAGAAGAGCTCATACGTCCTGGTTCAGAGCAAGTGAAAATCATGTCATCCAGAGTGCAGAAGCAATAGAAAGCACAGAAACAGTAGAGACAGTCCAAGCAAGGAAAAAGAAAAATAAGTGAAGTTTTTTTCTTCCGTTTCCTCAGTGCAAGAGCCATTTCAAAGTAGCCCGATTTCTTGATCCTTGCTCAAGATCATGTCGCGTTCTTCGGAAAGTGGTGTCACCCGTGACGAGACATCATCCAGTTCGATGGCAAAGGAGAGTTCCGCTGTCTCGCTGCAGTATCCGATGCTCACGATGAGCAATTATGCAGCATGGGCAATCAAGATGGAGGTGTACATGAATGTTCAAGGAGTGTGCGATGCAATCGAGAACGGTAACGTCGATATGCGTAAGGATCAGATGGCACTGGTGGCCATCTATCAGGGCATCCTAGAGGAGACGCTTTTCCTATAGCCGAAAAGGAGACGGCCAAAGCCGCGTGGGAGGCATTGAATACGATGTACTTTGGCGCAGATCGTGTAAAGGAAGCAAAGGTACAAACTCTCAAGACCGAGTTCAAGGTGCTGCGTATGAAGGAAACGGAGTCAATCAATGACTTCGCCGTCCGATTGACGGTCATCGTCAACAAGATTGGGGCCCTTGGCGAGAAGGTGGAAGAGTTGTATGTGGTAAAAAATTTCCTTCGTGCTGTTCCCTCACAGTTTCTCCTAATTACTTCAGTCATAAAGTAATTTGGAGACCTAAAGATAATGACCATGGAGAAGGTCATCGGTCGTCTTAAGGCGTATGAGGAACGCATCCACGACAATAGTAACAAAGGCGATGGACATCTCTTGTTGACCCGTGCCGAGTGGGAGATCCGATCATTAAAGCGCGAAGGCAAGAACATTTCTAGGAGTGGTGGCCAAGGCCGTCAGAATCGGAGGTTTGATAAGGCAAAAGTGAGGTGTTATAATTGTAACGATTATTGACACTTTGCTTCAGAATGCCCCAATCCGAAGATGAAAAAAGCGTTTGTTGCCGAAGCGCTCAGCGATGATGAAGTACTCTGATGATCAGTTGAGTCAGGGGCGTTGAGAAGATGTGTCGCCGTTCAAACTCAAGCAAGGTGTTAAGCATAAAATTTAGTAAGTCGTAGTTGAGTCCGACTACCTCAATATTTTAGAGTCAAGTCAAGATTAAGGGGGAGATTGTTACAAATAATCTTGACTTAGAGTTTTAGACGTAGTTGAGGCCGTTTCCGTGTGTAATTCGAGTTGAAGTTGTGTTTAACTTAGAGTCCTAATACGTATGTTAGTAGGAGTTATTAGCATATATATTGGAGAGGTTTGTACCCATTTTTGTAATACAAGAAATAAAGTAAAGAAAATCAAGGCTAAATTTGTAACACAAAGTTTTCCGAGCATCCAGTTAGCAACCTGAGTTGATATTTCTTTATTTCACAAGTGAGAAATTTTGCATGCCAACTTGTAATTGTCGTAGTAAACAATCAAATGACCATAGAGATTACAAAAGCAAGCAGGATCATTTGTCTCGCAACCTGATTCTATTGGGTTACATAAAGGAGAATGGAGCACGTGCACGGTCTGGCTTCCGAGTACTTTTCCGGGTTTTTTCCCACGGGTAGAATGGATTTCATTGGTTTACAGGAAAGAGAAAAGCACCATATTCAGCAAAAGTTCGTGGTATTTGAAAACTAAAAGAAAAGCTATATAACAATGACTTCTCAGTTACTGTATTCGTCGGATACCTACACCATTGAAACATATTGAAGTATGAATTTGACCATTTTCGTAAAAAAATAAAAGAGTAAATTGTAGCTCGCACCACCTAAATTGACTCAAGTTGCGCAAACCACCAGTTATACGATCTTTGCATATAACACCAAGTAAAATTGACATTGCGTTGCACTTTGCTTGGGCCCTTGAGTTGTGACAAGAACAAAGACCCACTAACCAGCGTCATGCTGGACACAACAGCTGGCAAGTGGGATACAGCTGTTTATTTAGATGGGTTCTTTTCGGCTACAGTTGATGGCTATTGGTCTCAGCGCGAGTGATTACACGAACGAATTGAATGACGATTGTAGAAAAGGGTTTCTACCTCATGTCCGATTCATTGTATTGACAACAATTATAGAGTACGTGCATTGGCTTGCAAGCCAATCTTATATAGGAGATATGCACAGAAAGAGATATACAAATACGAGAAGGATATCTCTTGGAAGTCAACTAAGAATCTGGCTGATTTGGGCTGTGTTGTAGTGAGTCCGGCACGACAAGGACTCTGCTTGTAGCGTAGACTGCAAGACTGTTGGCTTACATCCCCTTAGTGACAATGTGCAGAACATTGAGACTATCTCAAAAATATAGAAACAATGGAGTCGGGAGTCCTTTGGTAAATATATCCGCAAACTGCAGTGACGAGGGAATGTGAAGGACCCGAACTATACCAAGACGTACCTTGTCATGAACAAAGTGAATATCAAGTTCGATGTGTTTTGTGCGTCTATGTTGCACCAGATTGAATGAAAGGTACACGATGCTAACATTATCGCAGTACACAATCACAGCAGTCTGGATAGGTCAATGGAGTTCAGAGAGAAGTTGAGAAATCCAACATGACTCCACGACAACATTAGCAACTACTCTATATTTAACTTCAGCATTGGAACGAGAAACGGTGGCCTGACGCTTTGAAGACCATGACACAAGACTGTCACTGAGAAAAACACAGTATTTAGACATGGAGCGTCGTGTGTTGGGGTAGCTGGCCCAATCAACATCTGAGTATACAATGAGCTCCAAGGATGAAGAAGGTCGTAGTAGTAATCCATGAGAAAGAGTGCCCTTAAGGTATTGTAGGATCCATTTCACAAGAACGAAGTGTGACTCTTTGGGATCATGCATATGCAAACAAACTTGTTGAACAACATAACTAATGTCAAGATGAGTGATCGTGAGGTACTGAAGTGCGCCAACAATACTTCGGTGGTGAGAGGGATTCAGAACTGGTACACCCAAGCTACCAAACTTAGAATGTGTATCAATCGGTGTTGTGGGGACCGACCCCGAGCAGGGATTGCCACATGTGTGTTCTTCTGTACAAGTCCCATGATCAGTAGCTAGTACACACTCACAACATTGAAATCACATCCATATGATCCAAACTATTACGTGGAATGCCCTTACCATTTCCGCACCTACCACAATGCAAGGCTAGACCTAGAAAACTTAGTCAGCTAAACACCAGAGCCCATACAACATATGTGGTTGTACGGTGTGACTCAGATGTGTGGCAATAATGTTCGGTCCTTAATTGACCCGGGCAAGAATCTCCCTCTATATACATGTGAGGTTCCATCTCACATACAACAGCTTACCATATAACTTGCCCGCGTCCAAAAACTATGTTTTTTATTTTGTTTTATACAAAGCTAGCAGATATTCCTCCTCTGGACCAACATTTTGAAACTATAATGCCCACGTGTAAAATTGTTTGAGAGTTCAAACTTAGCAGAAACTAGTGCTTGGCTAAGCATCTAGACCATCTATCAATGTAGTATTCCTAGTTTGACAGTATAAATTGTCTAAGCCATGTCCTAGAGGTTACAATAGTGAGGGCATCAAATTTGTAAGGAAGGTTCAATGCATTCGAGGGGTCATAACTACCCTTTCCCACAGTATAGCATTTTTTACTGAAACATACACGCATGCATAATATGTTTTGCAAACAATGTACAATAATTATAATATTAGGATCAACATGGTCAAAAGGGTGCTTGCCTTGCTTAAATTACCGTGGTCTTGATCTTACTCAAGACCTTCTTAGTAAATGATCTTGAAGCTATTGATCTTCGTCTCTGTCTTGATCCTGCTCGAGTTGGTGCTCCTTCAGGTCTTCGACTTCTAATTATGTGATAAGTGATCGAAAGACCAAATAAATCCAAAGTACTACAAAAGATCCAAATAAATCCAAAGAGAGCTTCATTAAGTTTTTTTAGGATTGAGCTCGATGATGGAAGTTTAGAGGGTGAGGAATGTTTGACATAGTCGAATGGAGTTTGAGTGAATGAGGGGAAGGTGGGGAAGCTTTGCTGGGAAGGAAATAAATGATAGATCAAGGTGAAGGAATATTCATAGGAATAATCTGCTTCTTAATGTAAAGAGGGCTAGGAAATAGCCGATCATAGAGTACTTCGGCATGGTTCAAAATATCTCTTCTTGGATGGTACAACATCCTTTACGACTACTAGCATTCCTTGGTTGCCACGATATTCTACCGACTTCTAACACCTTGGCCTCTACTCAATTCTACCTACGACAACTGAAGCCTATGATCGTTGTAGCTTATGACCACTATAGCTTACAATCTTATCTTACGACCATTATAGCTACTGACCACTGTGGCTTACGACCACTATAGCTACTGACCACTGTGGCTTATGACCACTATGGCTACTAACCACTGTGGCTTACGACCACTATCACTACCGACCACTACGGCTACCGATATTATGAGTACTACTTCGATACTTTAGATGTTCGGACCACTGCGGTACTCTGACGCTCTGACTACCGACTACCGATCATGACACTTCGACCACATAGGTCTTCGACTATGTCGATCCTACGCAACTACGGTCGTACCATTTAGAGAGAGCTGATACCACTGATCTTTATCCACGCCAATCTTCCGAGGGTCTTTTGAGCATCGACCGAGTTCTGTATCTTTCGACTACCGACTTCGTTCTGTAGGTTTCGACTAATGACTTGCCTATTAGGATCTACAGCTTATGACCGATGTACTACACTTACGACTGATCTATTCTACTTATGACCAATCTAATGTATCTTACGACTGATCTTTTGCACTTACGACCGATCTAATGTATCTTACGATTGATCTAATGTAGGTTTCCACTACCAATTACTGACTAGGTTCTGTAGCTTACGACTACTGACTACTGACTAGGATCTGTAGGTTTTCAACTACCAACTCCTGACTAGTGATGAGGCACTGTAACTTACGATCGATTTGCTGCAATTACGACTATCGACTTATTACCGTAGCTTTTGACTACTAACTTGGTTATGTAGTCTTCAACTATACGATTACTATAGCTACTGACAACTAGAGCTTATGACCTCACAACTTCTGACTTCTAACTACTTTCGAATTCTGACTACTTTAGCTCTCCTTCCAACTTTGACTATCGTTAGCAGTCGAAAGTTACGACTACAATTAGAGGTCGAAGATTATGACTAGATTACGACTACTGCAATCGAAGGTTTCGACTAAGCAAGCGGTCAAAGATCTCGACTTTGATAGCGGTCGAAGGTCTCGAGTTCGGTAGCGGTCGAAGGTTTCAACAATGGCTGCGGTTGAAGATCTTGACAATGGCTACGGTCAAAGAGCTCGACATGGCTGCAGTCGAAGATCTTGACTCCAGTAGTGGTCAAAGATTTTGACAGCGGCTGTAGTTGAAGAGGTCGACACGACAGCGGTCGAAGATCTCGACTTTGGCAGCGGACGAAGATGTCGACTACGTCTACGATCGAAGATGTTGGCACGTCCGGTTGTGGTCGAAGATCACTTCCACGCAAGCAGTTGAAGATCACGACCACGCAAGCGGTTGAAGAGCACAACTAGGCCAACGGCCGAAGACCACGCTGACGCAAGCGGTCGAAGACCATGACAACGCAAAGCGATCAAAGATCACGACTATGCCAGCGGTGAAAGATCTCAACTACTCTAGTGGTCAAAGATCATGACTACGCAAGCGGTCGAAGATCACAACGACGCAAGCGATTGAAGATCATGATTGTGCCAGCGCTCGAAGATGTCGACTACAGCTGCGGTCGAAGATTTCAACATGGCAGTGGTCGAAGATTTTGACAATTGTCTGTGGTAGAAAATCTCGACGTAGCACGGTCAAAAATCTTGACGCAGCACAGCCGAAGATCTCGACACAGCAGTAGTCAAAGATTTCAACACGACAGCAGTCGAAGATTTTGACAACCGGTTGTAGTCAAAAATCTCGATGTAGCATGATCGAAGATCTCGACATAGTAGCGGTCAAAGATCTCGACACAGCAGCAGACAAAAACATCGACACTACAGTGGTGAAAAATCTCAACACGACAGTGGTCGAAGATTTCAACATAAGAGTTGTCGAAGATCTTAACACAGTAGTTGTCGAAGATCTTGACCTAGCAGTGGTCAGAGATTTCGACACTAGTTGTGGTCGAATATTTCAACATAGTAGCGGTCGAAGATTCTAACATGGCAATGGTTGAAGATTTCATTAGCGCTGCCAGTTTTCGACTTTGAGTGCTATAGTTCTGTTCTCGTGTTTAGCTACCGCGGTTTTCTTGATCGAGTGATCCACTGCATAGAAGGTCAAACAAATGAGTAGGGTGCACAGGGAAGAGATAAGGCATGTTGCAATGGAGTTGGGGAGGAGAGAAGATCACCAGAGTAGCTAGCACATGGTGGCATGCTCGCTGGTGTCACGTACGACTTTGGTTTCACAACATTTCAGAGAGCGGAGTGCTTAAGAAACATGCAAGAGACCGAGAGGGCAAGCTGAGAAGCAAAGGCGTAGATGGGGGGATTTATAGGTACGGACGGCTAAGGCAGAGTGTGAGTTCTCATGAGCGCGGTCGAAAACTCGCCATGGAATGCAAGGCATGGACGGGGACAAGGGGAAATGTATGCATCAAGTTTGAGGCGACAGGTAGGCGGAGTCGGCAGTAGCAGAGGGCGAAACCATGGGCGCGCATCTAAAACCAGGGGCAGCTCGAGCCACTACAACGACGGAGCTGGCACATGCGTGCGAGGTGGAAGACGAACTCTGTGAGCGGGCCTGGCACGTCAGCAAGAGCAGAGAGGTGGTCTGACTGGATTAGCCTTGACATGCAAGGGTTTAGGAGCCGTGTATTCGAGTACTCGTGTGTTTGAGCACTCATGATAGAGTTTGCTAGCTGGTCTAAGCCCCTCAAGTGATTCAAACCGGTTGAAGCTCTCGAGTGAGTGCAGATCGGACGAAGCTTCTCGAGCAAGCGTGGAGAGGTCGTGGGCTAACATAACAGTTGTGATGCAAAGCTGGGCACCAAGCCGATATGCAAAGAGGAAAGGTGCCACGCAGAGCATGGCCACATTGGTGCGGTGTAGGTAGATACATGATGAGGTGGGAGCATAAGGCATGGGCTGTTAGTAGAGAGGAGAAACGATGGGCCTGGTATTTAAAACAATGAGCATGGCGTCAAAACTAGTGGCCTATGCTCATGCAAGCTGGAGGTGGAAGAAGGGTTCTGCAAGTGGGCCACGCTCAGTAGTGAGAGAGAGGAAGGGTGAGGAGAGCTGAGAGGTATGAGCAAAAGTTAAGACACATCAGATGAGCTCGAAAGATTATGAGAATATTTGTGAACGCTTCTGACATAGAGTTGGTGATTGTGTAAGTTTTTCATAATTTTATCTTCTCTTGATTTTTCTAGAAAAATTTGAGAAGACTTTTCGTTAATTTACTTATTTGCTTTAGATAATTTTAGAACTTGCTTCAGTATTTATTTTTAGTACCAAGATTTTACTTGTGGGTTTTTAGAATGGCTTCCACCATAAGTTTTCTCAAGCCAACTTTTAATCATCTTTTTAGTTTTATAACTTGGTCTTAATTCTTGATTTGCATTACATGCAGTTGTGATTTTTGAAATTCAAACTTTCGAAGAAACTCCAAATAAGAGCCAAGGAATCAAAATGCATTCAAAAAGTTTAAAATTTTTCTCATTTTTGCATGTCCTCGAATTTGGGATGTTACAGGTCTACCCCCTTAAACAGAATCTTGTCCCCGAGATTCGGATGGAGAGAATAGAAAGAAGGAGGTAGGGTTAACTAGCTAGCAGTAGGTTTTCCGTACAAAAGTGGGTCAAACCTTGGAGAAGGAAGAAGGCAGGGAGCAACCTTATTCTTTTGGTAGGTCCTAGTTGTCTTTCCTAGTTTAGGGCATGACAAGTCCTATGGCGGCTTAGAGATTTATCCATTATATCTCGGCTACCTTGGTCAGCAACAGGTTCAGAGAGCAATCTTTGGGGTAGGGATCTTGTCGCAGAGAAAATATGTGACCTTGCTCATTGGGCACTCCCCGGGTTGATGGTCTTCATCACAGTTGGGGTAGTTTACGAAGCATTGGTCTACCCAATGTCCTTTTTCTCCACAATATCTACATGCCACTAGGGTCATAGGGCAGTCTTCAGGTTGATGGCATTCCTTACAGTGGGAGCAGTAGGGGACTGGGCACTTGTAGCAGTAGTGTCCTATTTTTCCACAGGTGAAGCACGATCCTCTTGTAACTTGTCATAGGACACGATTGGGTGTCATGTCCTATCTTGCTGCATTCAGAGCAGGTAATACTGGGCGGGGCCTCCAGGTCTGGTAGTAGGACTTCAACAGGCGCAGCTTGTTCCTCCTTGGGGTAATTATATTTTTCTTTGCTAGAGCTGAGGTTAGTGATGATGGCATCCTTTTTTGCTTTTCCAATTTCTGTTGGGGGCATCCTCTCGCATAGTGTCCCTCATTACCGCAACAGAAATAGATAAGCTCCTTATTTTGCTTCTTCTGAGGGCACTTATTGTTGTAGTGTCCGGTATTTCGGCAATAGAAATAGGTGATGTCCTTTAGGGACCTGCTTGATGCGATGCTATTATTCTTTCCATCGTGATAGCTTTTCTTCAACAATCCTTCGTTAGGTGGCAGCTTGTATGGATGGTAAGGGCTATGACGAGCACAAACTATGGGTCATGTTCTCTTACTTACACTAGGGATAATTGTCATGTTTCCAACCATAGACCTTGTTTGGATGGTTGACACGATGGCTGGAAACAAAAGCAAAGTGAGGACTCGAGTCTTGGCCCTTGCATGGGTTGAGGCTTCCAAGTTGTTGTTTCCTCCGAATGTCAGGATGTTGAGTGGTCTTCACTTGTTCTTGATTGCTTGATCTTGGTTATGCATCACTTCATGTTTTAGACCTGACAGAGTTTACAACAAAAAGGGCGAGGGGAAAAATAGCATGAGGTACGAGAAGAATCACAGAGATAAGGTAATCTAAACCCATTTTAGACTTTTAAATGGCACACCCAAGAAGATGGGGTGAAACTCAAACCACACAGATTTTTTAAAATAAGCTTTTCTTGTGGCTGCAAAATACAATGTCTGAGGGTAAGAAGGTAGTGTATAGGGTCCAACTAAAGATTTGCAGCAATGCAATGTCTATTGGTGGGGACACATATGAGGCTATCCTATGCAATACATCAACGTCTTAATGTCTCTAAACACCCAAAAGCTAGCTCACATAAACTTCCTAAATCAAGCTCTCTACCGATCTAGTATAATAGTTTGGATCTAAGCGCCGTTGTTGGGTTGGTAGTGTCAGATGCAGCAGAGCGTTGTCTTTAAGTCTTCAAAACACTTGTTAGTTCCCATGGTTCATATTCAAATCGTACTACTCCTTCGTGCGTACTTAACTAAAATTTTGAAGTGAGGTATGTGGCTAGAAATAGCGAGAAAATTTTTAATTTCCATGATAGCATGAGATGAGGACAGATGGTTTGAAGTAGTGCAAAATACATATTTTTATCTCATGATATAGTTTTGAGAATCATTGCAAAAAGCATTTAGAAGTAGCGTTTGTAATAGTTCAAAAAATATTTTTTTGAAAAGCCTTTTGGTGTAGTATTTTTGGAATATTTTCAAATAATTTTGGTTTTGCCTTAATGAATAAAATATTGTCAAAAATTTTTATTTTCAGAAGATATGCTTTTCTTTAAAAGACGGGTTATTTCAAGACAAGGTAAGAAGGAAAACAAAACAATGATTTAGATAAGATGAGAAAGTTAAGAGTACAAGAAGCCTTGCTATTCTTACTTCCCATTTTTTACAATTATTTTTAAATTTAAAATAAGTTATATTTGAAAAATAAATCCTTAATCTAATGGCCATTCTATCTATGGCTTAACCTACAGTCAGTATGGCCGGTAATGGTGCTGTAGCTACAGAAGGTGGTGCCGCAGCAGACAAGTCAGTTGTCACAGTAGGAGGCATTGAGGAGGCAGCGGTAGGAGCTAGAACAATAGCAGACATTAGATCAACAACAAGCATATTGTTCTACATAGCAGAGGAGATTGGTGTAGTAGGAGGGGTATCAATGTTAGCTAATGGAATGGCGACACTAGAGGAAGCAATAGAGGACTTGGAAGGTGAAATTGTAGGAGAAGGAGTTTCCGTGGCAGCTAGGTCAATAAGAAAATCTAAGGCTCATGGTTTGGATGGTATTTTTGTTATGGCAAAAGGAAAAACTTGCTCTTCAAATACGACAAGCCTGGAGATAATGATGCGATATGTGGCAATGTCATAACACCGATAGCCTTTATGGTTAGATAGGTAACCAAGTAAGACACACGGTGTGGAACATAGCGCAAGTTTATGAGGAGCTGTGGATGAGATGTTGGCGTAGCATAGGCAGCCAAACACACAAAGATGTTGGTAGTGAGGTGGGGAGCCAAAAAGCAGTTCATGTGGAGTTTGAGGGGCAGTAGATGTGGAAGGACATCTGTTTAGGAGATAAGTAGCAACATGTAAGCTTTCAACCCAAAAGATAAAGGCATGGATGCTTGGAACAAAAGGGAACAAATGATGTCATCGATAGTCCAAATGGCTCGTTTAGCCTTACCATTTTTTTGAGACGTGTAAGGACATGACAAGCGGAGTTGAATTTCATGAGTGAGGAAGAACTACCGGCAAGTTTAGTTGTCAAATTCATGTCCATTGTCACACTGGAGTGCTTTGGTAGGAAGAGATAATTAGGTTTGTGAGATGGCATGTAGAGAGACTTAAGTGGAAGGAGCATCTAATTTGCGATGAAGAGGAAAAGTCCATAGGTAATGAGAGAAATCATCAAGCACGACCAAATAATATTGAAAACCTGATGTACTCATCATAGGAGATGTCCAGAGATCACAGTAGATGAGTTCAAACGGACAAGAAGTAACATATGTAGAGGACTGAAACGGGAGCCTAATTAACATGATGACCTAACTGACAAGCATGGCATATATGAGTGGTGTTGTGGCTACTAGCCAAACAGTATACTAGGGGACTAGTATAACGAGTATAGGAAATGGACTCACTGTCCCCTCATGGGCAGGCTATCCGTGTACATATATATGACCATGATACCTTATTACGATAATGCCCCCTACAGCTAAGCACTATACCGGGGGTATACATGTATTTTTACATGCTCTTAGTGGGCCTTTTGGCTTGACAGGTCGAATGGATTTAGGTGGGCACCATCCCTACAACAAGTGGGTAACCTATTACACATAATTATTTTAGCCATAATGAAGTGTTGCATGGTAGGGGAGCCAGGATGGCCAAGACGTTGAACCAGACATCGACGGATGGAGTGGAGACTACCAAGGCACGATGTGGAGATGATGTAGTAGATGATGATCGAAGTGGGCAGAGATCATTATAGTTACTACAACGAAAAATCTCGGTCCTGGTTGGAAGATCCTTCACAGAGAAACTGTAATGGTCAAATTCAATAGACACATTATTATCAGTTGTGAATCAGCGGACAGAAACATGATTTTTGATTATGAAAGGAACAACAAGAACATTTTGCAAGTGAAGAGGTGTGGTGTTGGAAGAGAAGGAAATTGAATCGTGCAAGTAACCAGAAGAGATGAACCATTGCCAACCAAAACTGAATTCACAAAACTATACATAGGAGAGGTGTGAGAGAGTATCAGCGTTCGACGCCTTATGCACAGTTGCTCCAGAGTCCATGTGCCAATTGGCCTATCCATTAGAGAAGGACATGTTGAGAGATGAGATCAATAACGATCGATCCCATTGTGGTGGTTGATATGGTGCTTATTGGTGGTGCATAGGGCCACCAAAAGCTATGAGCTGCTGTTGATGTGGAGGCCGGACAACAAGGATGTCGGAGGGTATTGGAGAATCGCTCTAGTGACTGGGCCACTGCCCTGGCTATGCTTAGAATGTGGCAGATCAAGGGTTGATGGAGGGAGACCACGACACGGTAGAAATGCTATCTATAGCCACTGGTACGACCACGACCACCTCGGCCATGTCTGCGACCACCAGCATTGTGCCGAGTGTATTAGTTGGTGTAGTTATTGTTGGCGCGGTCACCATGATCAGATCGGTCTGATTGCTCATAGTCCGAGCAGTTGTTGCCACAATCGTCGTGCACAGGGGAAGCATGGTTTTGGGCACCTAATGCAGTAGAGATGAGGGCAGTCTTGGAGGCGACGACGTCGGATGAGCGTGAAGCCTCATTGATCAATAGTAGGGAGCGAGCCTGCAAAAAGAGGGGAATATGGACTGCATATGGATTAGCTTTGCCAAGATAGTGAACTTGTTGCTGAGCCCATAGACGAGCATGGGGATAAGAGATTCATAGGAGATCGATGTCTAATGTCACTCATGGTGCTGGCGAGGGTCTTGAGTTTATGGTAGTAGTCGGTGATGCTCAAGGTGCCTTGGACAATGCTACAGAATTGGGCCTCGAGTTGGATAATCCAAGTGTTCTTGTTGTCGTGAAACAAGCTCTTAATCGCATGCCATGAGAGGACCGTGAAGTCATCGCATGCCCAGTCGAGGTCATTGGAGGAAAAAGGTTCGACACCATTAACATGATGCAGGAAATTGTACTTCCCGAGCGTGATGAGGAAGAGTTCACACCAACAGGAGTAATTGGATGCCTGGAAATCAAGAGCAAAGGGAATATGTGTCTTAATGCTTGCAACTTGGATGGCTTAGGAGGGCGTGGCGATGGGAGCAGCAGCGTTGGCGAGGACTTTGCCTTTGGCCACGCCAGGTGTTTCTTTATTGGTGGCAGCTGCCACGGCAGTGGCAGAGGGTTCCATGTCTACGTCGTGGACATGGTAGATGTGGTAGAAGGGTTGTGGTGGGTGAGCAGCATCCAATGAGGAGAAAAAAAGGAGAAAGATTGGTTTAGCTTGCACATAGGTGCTCTGATACCATGTAGAAAAGGATTTCTACCTCACGTCTTATTCATTGTATTGATAACAATCTATAGAGTACATACCTTGGCTTGCAAGCCAATCTTATAAAGGAGATGTACATGGAAAGAGATATACAAATATGAGAAGGATATCTCTTGGAGATCAACTAAGAATCTAGTTGATTTGGGCAATACTATAGCAAATCTAACACGACAAGGACTCTGCTTGTAGCATAGACTGCAACTTTATTAGCTTACACCGATAAGGCAATAAGTCGCTTCGAAAAAGCTATCCCGATAAGCCGCTTTGAAACGACAACTTAGGAGCTGTCCCATTTGTTTATTTGAGAGAAGCTGTAAGCCATAAGCTGAAAAGAACATAACACTATTCCATGTCATTTAGCCATTATTAACATGATCGAACAAATGAACGCCATCTCATATTCCTGCTGCTCCAAGTTAGTTTGTTTGAGCGATGTCAATGAGGGCACCTTTCCTTCAAAGAAACAAAGGCACCTAAATTAATGCCTTGCCTCTCCCTTGCCAACACGAATGAACATCTAACACGTGCTTGCGTGGTCGGTGCAAGCAAGTCTTGTTCTTGTCGCAAGTTTAAGGGTTGGTGCA
Organism: Bonia amplexicaulis; assembly: GCA_036346245.1. Classification (NCBI taxonomy): domain Eukaryota; kingdom Viridiplantae; phylum Streptophyta; class Magnoliopsida; order Poales; family Poaceae; genus Bonia; species Bonia amplexicaulis. The sequence continues at coordinate 20,860,653 of CM070735.1, read as the reverse complement.
CAATGCGTAGATGTCAATTTACTTGGTGTTTTGTGCAAAGATTGTCTAACTCTAGTGTGTTTTGTGCAACACCAGTTAGTCAATTTAGGTTGTGCAAACCGAAATTTTGCTCAAAAATTAGGAAGCCACATGGCAATGGTATACTATTACAACGGTATAGCAACGTGTTTCATGTAGTTTCGAAAAGTTTTATTAAAAACATTTAAAATGTGTTTTGCTTAAAAATTAGGAAGCTACTAGACAATGGTATACCCTTACAACGGTATAGCAATAGGTCTCATGCAGTTTCATCAAGTTTCATGAAAAACATTTAAAAAGTTTCATATTTTAGTGAGTTTCGTGTGTTTCATGTGTTTTTAGAAGTTTTTAGAAGATTCCGAGAAGGCTTGAAGCAAGTTTCAAAGACTTTCAGATTTTAGAACTTAATTTTCAACAAGTTTTAGCCAAAGAGTTTCAAAAAATTTAAACAAAAGTTTCAATAGGTTTCAATAAGTTTTAACCAAAGTATCATGTTTTATGCAAGTTTCTCGATCGAATGACTAAGAATTTGAAACAAATCAAGATTTTAAGTTTTGTGCAAGTTTCAAACCAAAAGTTGCATGCGGGTTTTCAGGTTTCAAGACCTCAAGTTTCAATGAATTTCAAATCTCAAAGAAGTTCCATGTTCTAATTGAGTTTCAAATTTCGGAAAGCAAAATTCAAGCAAGTTTCAAAAAGAAGTTCCAAACAAGTTTCACTAAGTTTCAAAAGCAAAATTGAAGTAAGTTTTAGCAAGTTTCATGTTTCCAAAGCAAAATTCAACCATGTTTCATGAAGTTCGGCAAGTTTCACGTTTCAAATTCAAAACTAAAGCAAGTTCCATGTTTCAACAAACAAAGTTCAAGCAAGTTTCAACTTGCAAAAAGCAAAACCCAAGCAAGTTCCAACAACTTCTATGTTTCGAAAGAAAAAACAAGCATGTTTCAGGGAACAATGAAGATGAGGAGCTCACAAGCGGCAACACAACCTCCACGAGTGATCACCCCTGCTTATGCATGCCCGTTGTCGTGCGCATCCATGCCTTGCTCTACATCTGGCACCGTGTTTCTTGTGCTTGACTACTGCGGGGAGTTGGATAACCTCTGCGCCGCTGAGGTTGACCATGAATCGGCTAGTAGTGCTCACTGCACAGTGTGGAGAGAGAGGGGATTTAGGGGAGGAGTGATCTAGATGGAGAATAGGGAGAGATGCTCAGTGTGGAGAGAGAGGGGATTTAGGGGAGGAGCGTTCAAGATGGGGAATCACAATAGAGGATGGGAAGCATCGGGAATGGAGAGTAGAAAGACAAACAAAGAGGGATATAATCATCTATGCTTGGAGTGGATGTCATGATGGATAAAGACGGTGATGCTTCGAGTGGACAGTTGTAGTTTCTCAGATCCGTTCGATCACACTTAATCCACCGACTAAGCTGTCCCATCAAAGGAGGCTGGAACAATACAGTGTTCCCTAGTTTTTCTCTAAAAAATTACGGAAGCAAAAGAAAAAAGAAATGGAAGGAGAGAGAATTACTCCGACAGCCCATAGCTGTAGGCCAGGCCTCAGAAAAACGTTGGACCCAATAGCCGGCGCTGGTATAAGTGGATCACTCGAATTTGGCAAGGCCAACCTGCCCCAGAACCAGGCCCAATCACAGTACAGTAACAGTCGGACGGAGCATCGGTGGGCGAGTTCTACTAGAGCGTGAGCCCGGGCGCAGGGCGAGACGGTTCCCCGTTCCCTCGGTTCCCCTCCCGGTGCCGGTGCGTCCGCGTCCTCTCTCCCGGCGACCCATCGGAACGGGATCGGAATGGCCTCCCACCATTCCCAGCCCCCCAACCCCGCCGCCGACGGCGACGCCTCCTCAGGTGCGCCTTCTCTCCCTCTCTCTCGCTGCTCCGATTCCCCGAATGCTCTGCTCGTGCACGCGTAGATCGTGGGGGTTTGGTTGCTTCGTCGCGATCCAGTTGCTCCGCGCGGTCGGGCGCCCTGTGGTTCGGCCGGTTGGAGCGGGGGAGCCTCGGGTTCGTGTTTGCTCCACTCTCGTCACGGAGTAGAGCGCTGCTGCTTCCGTGTGGCGTGCGTGTGCGCCGAGGGGTGGGTGTCGCCTTAGGTTTCCGGAGTTCGTCTCACACCCCCGTGTGCTGGTTCGAGCTTTTGCTGCGACGTGTTCTAATCCTAGGGTTTTAGGGCGGTTGATGTTGGGATGTAGCAGCTCCTCCGTTTGATCGCACGGCTTGCCGTTCCATGCCGGTTGGCGTAGGAACCATGATTTTGGTTCGATTGCACAAGGATATTAAGCAAGTGGACGTCAGTAGTTCCATGCGAAATGTTTCCATAGTGGTTTTTCTTTTCTGTTGAATGCTGTTGCGGTTGCTGCGCAAGTCCTTCTGTAGAGATCGTAGTGGTCTTGATCAATTCGGTTACAACTTACTCTGCTCTTGTTGCAACACGGCTGTGCCTGAAATATATACCGAATTAAGGCAATTCTGTTGATCCCAGTGGCTTGTACATGATCCTTTTTAATTACTATTTGGTGCTGAGATTTGGCTGCATCTAGCTAGCTATGTGTTGTTGGGAGACTTTGATTCATGCCAAATGTTTACCTTGCTCAGAATAGCTTTTGATTGTTTGATACTTTACGTCCCCGTTGTTTTGTGCTGCCTTTTATTATTACACATGTTCCGATGAAGCAAAGCTAGTTTGATTACCTTGTTGTAACTCACGGAGATCTCTTGCAGGCAATAACTCACAATTGCTGTCCGTGCCCTTTCGTGTTGTTACCAAACCTGGTCAACTCCCAGTCGAGTTTCTCGAGCCCTCTGCTGCTCAGAAGCTGGTGATTGGATTTGATTGTGAAGGTGTTGACCTTTGCCGCCATGGCGCTCTCTGTATCATGCAGGTGAGCCCTTATGAGGCATGAAATATTTGTATAATTGTGTTACAATCTTCTGTTTAATAATGGTGGCCCTCGCAAACTGTATGTCTCAACCATCTCCTACCGAATGCACTCCTTATATTTTTCCCTTTTTCTTTTTAAAGCTCTTACTAACTGGGTTAACTTGTTTCAAGGGTCTTGCTTGAAATGCTGCCTCATTACCTTGAGTGCCATGTATCCACATACATCTTTTAGATGGACCTAGACTTAGTGTACCTATCTCCTGTTGTTGTAATGTAACTGGTTGCATATGCATGTATTTCTTTTGGTGTTAAATTGATTATTTGGTCTCTATTGTCATGATTCTCAGGCAAGACCTTTTTGTTGGTTCTTTTTATTTTTCAGCTTGCATTTCCTGATGCTGTTTACTTAGTTGATGCTATTGAGGGTGGAAAAGAACTCATTCTAGCTTGCAAAGCAGCACTTGAGTCGGATTATATCACCAAAGTTATTCATGACTGTAAAAGGGACAGTGAGGTGACTAACCGCGAGTCTGATATTCTTTTGGTATGGTAAATTTTTTTGTTCAATAAAGGTGTGCCTCTGACTAACTGGTTGAGAGTTGTTATTTTGCAGGCTTTGTATTTTCAGTTTGGCATCAAATTGCATAATGTGGTGGATACACAGGTAATCACCAATTCACCATATGTATATACTCTAATATAGTGGCATACTTGGTAACTAACACCAGTTCATCATATGTATGTACTCTAACATATTGGCATACTTGGTAACTAACTTTATAAGAAAATCAGTAACTTCCCTCTAGTATACAAGTAAAATAGTATCAGCTGTTTTCTTAGTGAAGTTCTTTAAAATTGAACCATTATCATGAGCTTGGGACCATTAACACTGTACAAGGCTCAAATACTTACGTGATCCTCCACCTTGCTAGGGATAGATATGGTAGTTATTATAATAGTTATTGATGTGGTATAAGGGCAGCCTTCAATTATCACTTCCATGTGCAGATTGCCTATTCTCTGATAGAAGAGCAGGAAGGGAAAAAGAGAGCATATGATGATTACATATCTTTCGTGAGCCTTCTTGCTGATCCTCGTTATTGTGGTACTTACTATACTTAAATTTGAGTTTTTCATGAGTGGCAGAAAATCGTTGTACATATTTTTTTTCTGCTTTGCAATGTTTGTTCTTTTTTTTTGTTAATTTGGCATAACTTATACAGGCTCCCCTTGTTTGTAGTTTACTTTTGCTGTCTTCCAAGTACTTTAGTTTCTCTATACTTATTATGATATTAATGTGAAACATTTATTCTATATTCTGAAGTGTTCCCTCGCTAATTTTTTTTATTTGTGAAATCCAATTTATATTTTGAAGTCCAATCCTTAAGAAAGGCGGTGTCTTTTTCAACTAGAAATTAATTTGATAGAACACACCTTACTTTGTGTTGCAGCCAGTGCTTTAACTTTGAATTATATGTCTAATGCAATCCAAGCTCTTGTTAGTGTTGTTTGAGCATAATTTGACATGATTGTTAGGTAGTCAAGTCTAGAATCTTTGTTTCAGAGTGGAAATTATGTATTATTGTATATACATTGTGTAATGCTATTATGATGATTAAGATACCATCTTTTTGGTTTGCTTGCGAATAAAATAAACTGAGATGATGCTTTCATTCGATTTGTTTGATGTGTCTTCTAGTTCAATTTACAACTTCTGTGATCCTTAAATAGTTTGCTAACATGTTGAAAACTTAGCAGAACTTTGATAGGATGTGCTTCCTATCCCATGATTAGCTGCCTTGAATATTGTGTTTTGAGGATGTGGGCCATTCTTGGGGCTAATGCTTGAGGTTCCACCAACTGGGAGTAAAATATGGTTTCTGCGCTTGTTTTGACCAAGTGATAGTGTTGACATCTTGGTTGAGCTGTCCATAATCCATATGTGATGCGTACATGATACCTGATTGCATATGCATGTATTGCTTAGATAGAACTAGCGTACTGTGGTTCCATCACTCTTGCTAACACCTAACAATGTGCTGCTTCTGTCAAACATCATATTAATTGATCCTTCTGCTCTCAAAACCATGTAGACGTTTGCTTCTGTGTTTCATGTTTGATTGATCGTGTGGTGTGATACTGTGGTACTGCTTTATGTAGGAATTGCATATCCTGAAAAGGAAGAAGTCCGTACCCTTCTAAGGCAGGTTAGCAATGTGTGATGAAAGTTATAAAAATCCTGTTTAGAACATCATTATTGCTGAACATCTGAAATCTTGTGTTACATTCTATGATAACTCTTCGCTGTTCGATATTCAGTTGTGCTGATATTATATTTCTTGAAAGCTGACAAATGGTTGTAATTTAATGGATTTTCAGGACCCTAACTTTTGGAAAAATAGGCCTTTGTCTGACATGATGATTCGAGCAGCCACAGATGATGTGCGCTTCCTTCTCAACATACATGAGAAAATGATGGAGAAGTTAAGCAAAGTATCTTTATGGCATCTGGCAGTTCGCAGTGAGCTATACTGTAGGTGCCTCTGCATAAATGACAACCAGTATGCAGATTGGCCACCTCTGCCTACTGTCCCTGGTCAGTGCATTTAAATGTGTTTTCTCCCCTTTTTTGTTCAAAATTAGGAAGCTTACTATATGCTCAAATCCATTTTACTTGAAGCTTTTCATATAAATGTGGAACCAAATTATTGGGATTTCTTTATGGTTTGGCATTGTAGGTGCAGAATATTATAGAGTAACTTGGAATTTTGACAATCTAGCTTGGTCTCGATATAAGCATTGCTAATATGACATGGATGTTTTTGCATGGCATTCTTTAATTCATTTAACAAAGTTTTGATATTCAAATTTGCCAACCAAATTGATGGAACATTGTTGGCATTGCAGAACATTTGTGCTGATTAGTATTTGTGTCATACAGATGACATTGAAGCTGAAGTTTATGTTCCTGAAGCGGATATCCTGTCAGTCTTAGATGTACCTCCTGGAAAAATGGGACGTGTTATTGGCAGAAAGGGATCTTCAATAATGGCTGTGAAAGAATCTTGCAAGTAAACATCTTAAGTCTGATTCTGTAGATATCCTATAATCTTTATGCTGTGAAACTTTATTTGATCTTCTGTGGTTTGTTTCCACTCCTATCTGCAGTGTTGAAATCCATATTGGTGGTGCTAAAGGACCTCCAGACAGGGTAGGTTTATCAGAGCTTTCTTTGTTCGTAACTCACAAATTCTTTCCTATGTTGTCACGGTGACAAGGCGAGGTGAGGCGCTCCGGAGGCGCCAGGACGCCTAGGGGCCTAGGCAATGATTAGACGAGGGCAGGAAAAATAGGAAAATGTGATAGTTCATAGTTGACAGTTGATGAGTTGACACTTGCAGTATTGTAATGTATAGACTATAGAGCTATAGACCTAAGCAGTGAGCACTAGAGCAGGGCAGCAGGGACAGAGGAGAGCTCTAGCCACTGCCCACTAGGTCCAGGCGGAGGCGGCGGGGCGAAGCCGGGCGGAGGAGGCCCTGTACTGGTGGTGGGGCGGAGCGGGTTGGAGTGGCATCGGGGCGAAGCCGGGGCGGAGGCGCGGAACCGGAGGCAGTGCGGAGACACAGGCGCAAAGCCGGTGCCAGAGGCGGAGGCGGTGCAAAGACGCAGGACGCGGAGGCGGAGGGCGGCGCGCCAACGCACGAAGCAAGCAGCACGAGGCGGAGGATATGTTTTCTCTCACTCCTTTCCACCCCCACCCCTTTTTACAGCCACATCTTCTCCAGGCGAGCGCCGCATCTTCCGCCTAGGCGCCGCATCTTCCGCCCGGACGCTTGGAATGGCTAGTCGAGCACCTAACTGTGAACGACCTAGGTGATGGACCCTGGCATCCACCCTGAAGCACCAGGACGCCTAGGCATCGCCTAGGCGACGCCTTGATAACATAGATTCTTTCATCACTGGACTGTCATACTCCACTAAATTGCTGAATAAATTAACAGCAATAGCTACAGTTTTGTAGTCGTATGAATTGTAGTTGAGTACCAACACAGCAACAAGCATTATTTAGTAATACATCAAAAGGTATTATTGTCAAGCACTAAGCTCTGAACATCGTGGTGCTAACCATTTCTTAAATTAAAAATGGCTCTTTGTAATATCACAAATTTTTGACAGGACTAGACTCCTAGCACATGCATGGTTCTTAACAGAAAAAAAGTGTTTTAAATGATTTATAGTTTTGCACATCTTGCTGATTTTGTTTTTTTTGAAGTTTTGCCATATGGGATTCCATCCTTTGTCTTTTTCACTGCCTACAATAATCTGAGGGGACTTATCTCAAGGTGATCACTATTGGACAGATATATCTAACTTCTGGCTAAGGTGATCAGTACCACGGTACCACCGTAGGCTGGCTTTGTCTAGGGCTTAGATGCACATGAAACTTTTCTGTCCCATTCCCACATTATGCAAGCCTATATATGTCGCAATCATTACCCTTCAATTATTTCCAGCTGTATGGATCCGCAAGGCACCTAGTGTGAAAGAAATTGCTGTTAGTACGAATAGCGTATGAACAATATTGCAAAAGGGGGGATACCTACAGAAACATAGAATATGCTTCCATTCCCTTCTGTCAATAACTCAAATGTTTTTCAGCCACTGAACCAAATGAACATATGCTTAATTTTCTTAACTTAATGATCCTCATTTTATCTGCTTTCTTAATGTAGGTATTCATCATTGGACCAGTGAAGGAAGTCAGAAAGGCCGAGGCTATCCTTCGGGGCCGAATGCTTTAGAGCAACTACCTTTTGTGATACAGGCTTCAACTGCTCTTATCTTCTGAACACAAAGGGGATATACAGAAATGCATGTGGTACTGTTTGCCTTCTGGATCTCTGATCCTTGACATGAAGCAATAAAAATAAAATTAAGGCAACTTACCCTATCTTAACCTCACCCCCTGCTAAGGTTGCTAAACATGCAGTATGATCTCATGACGCAAATGCTTTAACTCTTTTTTGTGTCTTGTGCTAGTTGGTACATCAAAATCTGGAGACCTATTAGATTTCACTCTCTCAGGACTCCACTCTAGATGTGCGTTAAACAGTGCGATTGCTCTAATTCTGGCGCGTTCATCTTCACCTGGTCCAGCGAGCGCCCAGCAGAAGGAGCTGGGGGTGTCCCTACCTCCGCTGCTAGGTCTGTTGCGCGAGATTTCAGTTGGGAGATTTTGCCTTGAATGCTGATGGCAACCCTGGACCTGGGAACAAACTGGCTAGGCTTTGCCTGGAAATCCGGCTAAAGCTCGTTGAATGGGTATGATGCATCAGCTGGATGCAAAGCCGACATTCAGACTTGGCAACCAACCAGATGGACCCGGCACGGCGATGGATACGTCCATCCCAGGACCACCTCTTGTCGTCACTGCCATCTATCACTTCTTATCACTGTTCCTCTCGTGTGTGTCATCTCTTCTCATCCTCTTGCGGTCATCATCTTCTTTTCTTATGCCTCGGTTCTCTCTTGTTTCTTTCCCTCCTATATTGCCTTTTACCCCGGTATTTCACTCTTCGTTACAATAATGTTTCTCCTTTACGAAGTAAACCTATTAAATTAACGACAACTTTTCAATTTTCTTCACAAATTAAATCCTATCTTGGTCCATATGTTCTCTCTTTTATCGAACAGCAACGCAACGTTTACACTAGGATCTACACCATCACTGTTTACTCTTCGCAGCTAGTAGCGTGGACTGTCCGGTAAAGACCGATGAATGCTGTCGGGATATATGTTGCCCAGAATCCATGGACAGTATACCTTGTGGCTGTGCATCTCCCGGCCTTGAAATGGGAAATTCTGCCCGAGAGAATTGCCAGTTCTGCCTCTTGATCCTAGGATGAATGTCGCCGTACTTTCACATCGGGGCGCGAGCTGCGGTGGAGGTGGGTTAGACGACCGAGATCCGTCGCCGGCCCCACCGGCCACGCGCGACGGCGACGGCGGCCTTGGACGCATGAGGAGACCAAAAGCGATGGCCGGAGCCGGTGCGGATCGGGATATATCGGCGGCCCATGTGTGCCTCCATGTGAGGCCATGAGCGACCGACGGCGACGGCTACGGCCACGTGATGGCTACGACGCCGGCCGGTGGTCCAGCCAGACGGAAGTTGCCTTGATGTACTGCCCGGCGCGGCGGTCCTCTGGCCGGAAAAGGACGCCGCCCCGTTTTGCCAATTCGAAATGGTTCCATGCCGCTTGCCGGAGGCCTAGCTTAATTATGACATGTCGTTGTGTATTGCTTAATTAAATGATGCAGAGCTCGGAGTCGATCTGATTATGATGGTGTGCTGCAACTTCTTTGTGCACATTCAAGACCCGAACAGCAGATTTTTGTAGTTTGGGACAGCATACTGGGAACGGTGGCGGAGCCGCATGCTAGCCTGTGCATGGAGGTCAAATGACCTTACAGATTTTTTTCCCCAAATGATTCACTTAAAAAAAATCTGCACAAATGAATGCCCTGCAGGTTAGATCTATCAAATGTATGATCTTGTGTCTTAAGCTACGGTCCGAGTCTCACGAACTGCACGTTAGATAGATTTATTTAATTACCAAATTTCTTGAATGTTATTCCATAATCTCTCGGTTATTAATGAGCATTGAGCCTTAAGTATAGTTGTGTTAACTAACTGCACATCTTCATTAGAAAAAAAAAATGCACACCCCTAGTTGTTCACTAAAAACTTTAAAGAATGATCATAGATATAGTGCATGCTGAATAATTGCTGTCACAAGTAAAATTTTAAAATTTAGGTCCCGTTTGGAACCCGTGATTTTTTTTCAAGTTCTACGAGAATTAAATTATTTATTGTGAAATTTCACGGTGCATGCCTGTCATAGATGCAACTGTAATAGATTAGGATCGATGCTTCAATTTACTCTTTGTTTTCTAGAGTGCTGACATTTGGCTAGTACCTAGTCACCTTAAGAGTTAATACTCTACCAATAGGCCAAAAATTCACATCTCAAATAATCATAGTAGAAAATTCACAAATATTTACGACGCAACCTTTGGTCGATAAAAACCGAACTCAAACCAAGGGGACACACTAACTGGCTATGCAACGATGGGCAATTTACTCTTAATTTTTTAATCTTTTTTAATAGTAGATAGGAGTTGCAAGAACGTGTATAAGGATAGAGATAAGGATGAAAACAAACGAGGCAACAGTGGAATTAACTGGGCTCAACTCTTCCCTCCTAGTCCTCAACAGTATGTGACACTTCGCCTGATGATCTCATAGATAATCTCTATATTTAACGAAGGAAAGTGACAGGGATCCTTATAGATCTTGTTCTTTAAGACTTTTAGCTTTTAATGTCTTTAAAAATTGAAATAAATAGAATGATTTCTTGAAGTGGATTCTTCAAATGATTTCCTGAATCCAACACCGTGTGCGTTGTTCGTATCAGCGTCCCCACCGTTCGCTGCCATCTCGAAAATATAGACAAAAACCATCAGCCGTAACTCAAAAGAATGGTCGTATTCCTATGCAACAACAAATTAGACAATTGTAAAAAGATGAGGTGTTCTCTTGTCTCCACCTCCCTACCAGAAACTGCTTAGTTCCCTTTGTGCCAATTTATTTTCCGTGTGTTTATCAAGAAACACTCGGACACATCCCGACCAAACGATCCCGTGCACACTTTCCCGAGAGTTAACCTTCGGGGAAAATTGCTCCAAAGTGTTTTTTTACCTTTCCTGTGTGTTCTTGACAAATGGGGACTAAGCAGTTTTTCTCGATCGGTCCTGCCTACATTTTAAAGCAATTCAGCTCGTTCATTCCATTTCTAAGATCACAATTTGTGATGTCAGGTCATGCTTGGTACAGACTATAGAGAGCTAAGTTAGAGCCGTCTGGGGCATGCTTAGAGGTCAATTCAGTTGAGGTCAATTCCAAATTAACAGCAGATGGACTAACAAAAAATGCATCGATCGAGAAATGATATTAAAAAACTCCCCAATTGCCTCGTATTTATTCCTAGCTAACAAGGACTCAAATCAAGTTTTGGATGCTGGGATTAACTGAGATTATGCATTCAATTTGCTGAACTTTCTACTCCATTCATATATATTGTGGGGGCAATTTGTACTTGGGTTTCATGAACGGGACCGCTTTCTTCCGTGGATCATATCAGCCTGTTTGCATGTTGCAACTAGGACATTGGTCCATGATCGATCGAGGGGGACGTTGCCAATTGGTAAGAAAATGAAGTAGGAAATTTGACGGGTGCCCTTCTGTTGGAATCGTCCCACATCAGTTGTGGAAGAACAAGAGACTTAACTTAAAAGTGGATGAGTCTCTCACCTCATTGATTAGCTTTTAAGATAAGAAGATACTTACGATCCAACAAGTGGTATCAGAGTCCGGTTCTAACTTCTCTGATACAGTAAACACTAGTGTGTGAACGTCTGATGGACTATGACCCTGAAAGACCGTCGGTGTACGGTGAAGGGACCGTCGGTGTACAGTGAAGGGGCGGTGAAAGGCTAAGGGACACCAATGTGTGAAGGAGGAGATTGTTGGAATAGTCTCACATTGGTTGTGAAATGACAAGAGATCTAATTTAAAAGTGGGGAAATCCCTCACCTCATTAGCTAGATTTTGGGATGAGAAAACCCTTACATCCAACACCTTGCTAGTGGCTACACTCAAGACTTGATCGAACACTACCTCGAGTGCTATATATGCTGCAGAGGCTTTGTCTGCCATATGCCAAGCTCCGAGCCATGCCAATTGAATAAGGGTTCGTTTGTAGCGCAAGTTTTATTTATTACTAAAAGTAGATGATAAATCTTTTAGAATTGTTAAGAAAAAAGAGAATTCGTAAAAAAGCAAAACATCTAGCCCTTAATTTGGTGAACCCAACTTATAACGGATTAGATTAAAAGAAAGAGTTCATGTCAAATACAATCCAAATTAAAATAAATTCGGAATTAAAAATAAATAAAAATAAGCAATTTGATTTCCATATGACCTCCAAAGTAAAGTAACGTCTAATAACTAAAATTTACAATAATAACTAAACAAAAATTAGCAAATTAAATGAAAGATTTTATGTCAAGTACAATCCAAATTAACTTAAATTCAGAATAAAAAATAAAATTAGCAATTTGCACAACTACAAAAAGCCTAATATTGGATGTCACATCACATACGGTTCCCCAAAACCGTCTGTATTAAATACAATCACAAACGGTTTTAGTTTGTAGATCGTATGTGTTGTTGCCAGCCCTAACAACCGTTTGTGAAGATAAAATATTACAGACGGTTCGTGGTGAAAACCGTCTTTGATATAGACGGTTCTTAACAAGAATCATCTGTGATATTACTAAATATCATAGACGGTTTTTTATTTTAACCGTCTATGATAATTCACAGACGGTTTGTATTAAAAATCGTCTGTGATAATTAAATCATCACAAACAGTTTGTATAAAAAATCGTCTGTGATAATTTCATTATATTAATTGCGGGCAAACCCGTTGACTATCTATCTTAAATTTTAGATCTACGCAACTGCTTTGAGCTGGAGGCAGGGTTTTGATGCTATTTGATGAAAGGAGACTATTTGGCAAGAGTAATTGTAGATCCACTAAGTTTTTGACTACCTACGTTAGTAATTCGTTTCTAATTGTTTTATAATTTAGATTTATAACTTTTGGTGAAAGAAGAATTGAAGATGGTTGATCTAGCTAGCTTGATGTATAGAGAAGATCATTTTACATCTAGCATGTTTTAGGGTTTAGTCAATTCATAGTCTATTTGTACTTAATTCAATTTTATTAATTATTATTGCACATATAGCTACTTAATTCAGATCGTACATATACAGTATAGTAATTAATTAATTAATTATGTTATACTAAATTATTATATGCGTAACGTAGAACCGAAGCTGGATGTACGCTAGGAACCATGTGAGTGAAGAGTACATTAATAGCGTTTTTGCTTTTACAAGAGCTGCTGAGGAGGATATGTTGAATAAGGAGGTGGAATATATGTACTATCCATACATTGACTGCAAGAATCTAAATATGACATTGGACCAGTCATGGTGAAGAGTAGATTACATAGGAAGACAGTAATAACGACATTATCGATGAAATGAATGATATGCCGTCGGATGATCATATCGATTGTGCTTCTGATTCGGATAGGCTGAATGATGACAATCTAGATCAGATACTTCGCGATGCAAAAGGGAACTGTGTGAGAGAGAGTATGTTAAATTCCGAGGCTTATTGGAGGACTCGGAGAAACCTTTGTTCACTTACTGCAAGTCAAATTTCACGAGGTTATCACCCATGTTTGAACTACTGAAATTGATATTGATGTGTATCTAGTACCGTTGGTACAATATCTAAAAATACTGTGGATCGAATGGGTACAAGTATGAGATGTATACAAACGAGAGAACTTCACTTTACGCTCCTTTCTGTTTTGCACTATAAATGATTATTATGCCCTTGCTAACCTGTCAGGCCAAAGTACAAAAGGGGGTCAAAATATGTACTCACTGCTTAGATGACACCGAGAGTATGTAGTTAAAGCACTCGGGTAAAAGCGTATACATATGTCACCATAGGTTCCTTCAAAGGGCTCACCCATACCGCACGATGAAGAAACAATTCGACAGAGAGAACGAGAACAGTTCAACTCCAAGGCATTTAAGTGGAAAAGAGATCTATGATATGGTTAAGGATTCAGATGTTGTGCTCAGAAAGAGACGTAAATCGATGACCCGTGAGAAGAAAGTCTGGAAGAAGAGAACAATATTTTGGGACTTACCTTATTAGGAGCACTTAGAAGTTTGCCACTGCATCGACGTCATGCACGTAAAGAAGAATGTATGTGACAACTTGATTGATCTCTTACTGAACATTCGTAACAAAATAAATGATGGTGTCAATACACGGCTTGACTTGGTTTATATGGACATCAGGCATGAGTTAGCACTGACAAAGACCGATAAAGGACAAATTTACCTTTCCCTGCTTGTTACACTCTATCCAAGGTCGAGAGAATTGAACTGTGCCAATGCTTACATGGTGTGAAAGTTCCATCTGGTTACTACGCCAACATGAAGAAACTCATTTCGATGGAAGATTTGAAGTTAATTGGCATGAATTCCCATGATTGTCATGTGTTGATGACACAGATGCTCTATATTGCAATTAAAAATATTTTGCCAATCGAGGTCCGAGAGACAATCAAGAGGCTATGATATTTCTTTAACACAATTGCTCAGAAGGTCATCGATCTCGAAGAACTAGATGCTCTATAGGACGAGGTGTTGAACACTCTATGTCATCTTGAGATGTATTTCCCTCTATAGTTTTTTGATATCATGGTCTATCTCATTATTCACATTGTGTGGGAGATAAAAATATGCGGACTCGTGTTCCTACGTAGCATTTACCCGTTCGAGAGGTTCATGAGAATTCTCAAGTCCTATGTACAGAATCAATCTCGGCCGGAGGGTAGCATCACCGAAGGTTATGCAACCAAAGAGGTCATTGAGTTCTGTGTCAATTACATGGCTCAGGTCGAACCGATAGGTGTGCCTCGATCTCGCCATGAGGGGAGGCCCAAGGGTACCAGGACCATCGGAAGGAAAGCAATCACTCCAAATATGGATGTATATACTGAAACCCATTTCACGGTATTGCAACACATGACTAAAGTGTCCCCGTATATCGATCAGCACAAGGGCGTACTTTGGCAATAGAATCTGAAGCGGCTGAATGTTTGGATCACGAGATAACACAACAGTCAATTCAATCAACGGTTGAAGGAGCGACTCGCTAGGAGCTCGTCAAGTGATATGCTAACATAGTTGGCAAAAGAGCCAACATTTACAGTTCTGACATGGCAAGGATATGACATAAATGGGTACACATTCTATACACAGGCTCAGGATGTAAAGAGCACTAACCAGAACAGCGGTGTTCGCATAGATGCGTTCAATAATGATGTGTTGAGGAACTCTTACTATGGGTTCATAGAGGAGATTTAGGAGCTTAACTACGTGCTTTTCAAGATCCCCTTATTTTGGTGTTGTTAGGTCCATCTCCCACAGGTGAAGGTCGACAAGTATAGTGTCACTACTGTGGATCTCAAACGTGTCACATACAAAGACGAACCATTCATACTCGCTAACCAAGTTGTTCAAGTTTTCTAAGTAACCGACTAGGCAAATAAGAAGCGTCACGTAGTTCTTCATGAAAAGAAGGATTGTCGGAGTTTAAAATGTAGTGGACGAGGAATAATACAATCAATTTGATGAGTTGCCTCCTTTTGGAAACGGCATAAGGGTAGCGGAAGAACGTGACAAAAGTAGCTACATATGCATCGATCATTATGAAGGACTAATTTTTAAAGAAAATAAGTAAGTGGAATGATGAATGAAATATTTATGTGTCATATGTTCTGTATTTGCATTTATATATGTATATGAGAATGTGTGATATATATATATATATATATATATATATATATATATGAATTTGCATTCATGTATATAAGAATGTGTGATATATATGTGAAAATGCATTTATGTATTTGAGAATATGTGATATATATATATATATATATATATATATATATATAATTTACATTTATATATATGAGAATAAGTCATATATATGTGAATTTACATTTATGTATATAAGAATGTGTGACATATATGTGAATTTGCATTTATTTATATTAGAATGTAAGTAGAGAACATCACAGATGATTTTAACGTAAAACCGTCTGTGACATATATATTCATAGATGGTTCTACATTAAAACTGTCTGTGATGTTTTGTTATTACAGACGATTTTAAATAAGGACCATCTATGATGATAAATATCACATACGATTCTTAAATAGAACTGTTTGTGATTACTCTTCTATATATATTGCGCACTAGGGTTTGTCCCCACTGTACTACCCACTAACGCTGCCGCCTCACCCCGAGCCCGTCGCCCTCCTCCTCCTCCCCCGACTCCGGCGGCACTTCTCGCCGAAGGATGTCGCCCTCCTCCTTCCCTAACTCTGGTGGCCTTCCTCCTCCGACGCCATCGCCCTCCTCCTCCTCCCCCAACTCCGACGGCCTTTCGCCCCCGAGGCAATCGCCCTCCTCCTCCCAAGCCCATCGTCGCCTCCCCGACACCATAGCCGCCTCCTTGACGCCGGTGGCCCTCCTCATAAGTGCTAGCACTAGAGAGACTTTGCATAATAGAATGTGGGCTTTGTGAACGCTCAATGAGGATAACTTGTCAAATTGAGATCACTGTGACTAATGAGAGAGTATTCTGCTAGCATTGATTTATCATTACTTGTTTCTTAGTTTGGTTAAGTATAAATCACTACTGTTCTGGACTGAATATTGTTAGATTCAGTTATTACTGCTATTACTGTCGTGGCACATCTCTAGTGTTTGTTTTTGTTGTTGCTGCAGCACTATTGTTGATATTGCAATAGTTGTTCTTCATTCTGTCGTGTGCTTAAAATCTGGTAGTTGATTCTATTACTTTACTGAGGTAATTTTAGAGTATCAAACTAGCAAAATAATGAGGAGTGAGTCCCTTTGATATATGATCTGTTGATAAGGGTGAGAAGGCCAGGTTTTAACTTGAGCAACTCCTCAAACTGAGAGCAAAACTCACTTCTTAATCTGTGCATTATGCTAATTACAAATGCTCATGTTTGTGCTCAGTTTAGCATATTGTCCTTTGGCTTGATTACATTGTTCATGTTGAGAGATAATAGTTTGATCTCTATGTTGCTGTATGTGCGCATGGTTTTCTGGATTGTTGTAATTAATATAATTTTAGCATGAATTCAGATTTAATTCTAGTAAAATATAATTATTTTAAAGAATAATTCCACCAGCATTTAAATGAAAAAATCAACATATAGATATATAAATCCTCCCAAATCATTTAAATAGTATATTATGCTTAGAACATAGAACATCTGGGATATCAAACTGAACCCACAAAATCTCTTTGCAATATCTTCCAATACTAGAACTAAGCAGATTAATTGAAATTTAACATAAATACATGATCATATTTTAAATTCACCAAGAATTGGATCAAGAATTGCTCACGTTCTATTATCTTTTGAAGATGTCGTCCGCTCATTCTTCGACATCGTCGCTAGATACGTGTGATGTACTGTCCTCTGAAAATCCTAAAAAGGAAGAGGACAATTGAAAGGCCCGAGAGCCAATTTACCATCACTGATGTTGATGCATCTGAGACCCCTCTCAATCCTCGCCGAGTAGTATCCGCATTCCGGATAATAGTTGGAATAGTTGCACAGGAACGGATTGAGATCACGTTCGTTTTATGGAAGAAGGTGACCGAAGATCGAAAAAGTCAATTGCTGAAGGAAGTTTTTTTATCATTAGAGATCCCAAAAGAACACCAAGCCTCCGTGCGACGACATGCGTTGCTAGCGATGTGCAAAGCGTGGAAGAACTTCAAGAGCCTGCTTGCCAAGCAATACGTGGAGAAAGATCTAACGCCCTTCGACAAGTATCTATTACTGGAACTGCAATGGCAAGAGTTTGTGACAATGAAGATGACAGATAATTTTAGGAGTGAAAGTGCGGTGCACAGGGGCTCTCCAGGCAAAAAACATGCACCCCTACAGACTCGGTACCGCTGGGTATGCGGGTAAAATCCTACAATGGAGGCAGGAGGACGAGCAGGTAATCTTGCGGGAGACCTCCCCGCCATTTGCCAAGATCCTTGATGAGCGTGCCCAAACTAGATAAGAGCGAGGTCATCTACCGTATTGTCGGGGGCCATCCCCTTTCGAAACCCTGCAGACGAGAAAGTGTCGCACCACCTGGAAGCGCTGAGTGTAGAATCTTCCCAAGGCTCATTTGAGCCAGTTAGGGAGAGAGATTTACTCTCCACGGCCCTAGGAAATAAGGAGCACCCGGGTCGTGCGAGAGACTCTGGTCTTTATGTTTCTTGGAAATATGGCTTCCCAGAGGACTCCAAAACGTACCAGAGTAGGAAGAGAGACAAAGCTGATCACGAGGCACAGCTACAAGAGGACATTACGTCAAAAATTAGAGTTGAGATACAAAGGTTGGTCAGAGATGAGATGCAAGGGTGTAGGGAAAATCAGCAGAAAGCCCCGCCGCTCCTGTGCTAGGCAGCCCCCTACCGTTGGAGTAGCTGCGCGTCCAATCCTACCTTGGAAAGCGACCACCAATTTCCTGTCGATGACATCCTGATAATAATTATTATCTCTGGAATGCTAGGTCTATTGTTAGGCTTGTTGGAGTAGCTAATTTTATATCATTATGTAGGTGGCTACGAAGTGCAAGCTCCAATGAGATATACCTCTGTTACCCTGTGCACTGCTTGGTGCCAGATGTATCCATCTGGGCCCGGGGCCTTGGTGCACGGTGTATCTCTAGCGCCAGATTTCATAAAAGTGAATGTAGACGGTGTTCATGTAAATTTCGAGGTCATCCCGCTGCAGATGCCCCCCAACGGTGAGGTCATGACTCTAGGGCAAGCCATTGGAACATTCATCCAGTGGTCCAAGAGGGACATCTGCCTGAAGGCTCCTACACCTGTGCCGAGGCCACGAGAACTATCTACACCAGTGTGAAGTCCCTCGAGCTATTTGCACCGGTGCCAAATCCATGAGAGCCATCTGCACTATGCCAAGTCCACTCGAGCTACCTGTATCGGTGCCAAGTCCACATGAGCTATCTGCACCAGTGCCAATTCCACAGGCGCGATCTACACCAACGCTACCTACACAGATGCTGCAAGGGTGCAGTGCATCTACATCTCGTGCCCCAATCGACTACCGTGAAGTCGACTTACAGCTGAGGCGCCAAGGGCAAACCGAAGAAGATGTATAATGAGATCTCCTACTTGCCGTTGGCCCAAAAATTTGTGCTAGGTGAGCCATTGGTCATCCCGAAAGAGCGCCTCTTAACTCTAGGACTATCTTGCCAGAGATTGCATATGTATTACATGGAACAGGCCAACAAGCCGGAGGAACAACGACGCTTGGGTGTCAACGTCAAGCTCATGCCGCACCATCTGCAGCACAATATTCATTACTATATCTTCACGGTGACCTTCGAGTACTTATTCTTTCTCTTCACACTCGACGCCTTCGATGCCTCACTTATTCGATGCTGGACACTGTAAGTATGTGCAATCATGGTCTACGTTTATGTAATGTTGATAAATATCATATATAACCCATTGCTTTTCTATATGTCTATATATATATATACACACACACATACATAAATGGTGAGTGAAGCCAGATTAACGAAATCACCGGTTGGTTTCCTCGACCCACGCTTGGTTGCCATGGATATCATCAAGGAGGATGCATCATTCGTCAAAAATTACATTACGAAGGCATTGGAGAGTCACCGCGACAAGGAATTCACACTTATTCCCTACAACCAGGGGTAAGTGCTACACTAGTGGCTATACTTGTTGATTTGCGCTTTATAAGCAATACGAACTTAGGTTTAATGACTATGATATACCTGTGTAGGTTTCACTGGATTCTAATTATAATTATACCAAAATGAAATAGAGTAATATACCTTGATTCCCTAAAGAAGAACAAAACTGACTACACAGTTGTCCAACAAGTAATCGATAGGTAAACATATTTTCTCTATAGATAACTCTATTGTAGTTTTTCCTTTCTTTCCAATGACTAAGGCTAACCTTTTGGAATCACGTAGGTTGTTCACCACATATGTTGCAAAGGTACGGAAATCCAAGGAAGGGATCGACGTCCTGCAACACGTTCTAGATTTTTCAGTATTCGCTAGTACACATTAATTCTATACAACACTTTGTAGTAATGCATCTCAAACTAACAAATTCTATTTTTTACAATGCCATCAGCAGCTGTAGGGCAACAATACCTGTGGATTCTATGTTTGCCATAACATGCAACTACTCGTCGGTTCCATGAAGAACAATCTTGAGGTTTGTTAATCTTGTGATAATTATTTCATACTTATCAATTTATATATATGTGCACGACATTGATGTTTATACCGACAGGTTCCATCCATCACAACAACTCCATTAGAACAGGCCGACCTCAAACATATTCAAGGATGGTGTGCGTAATTCTTGATATCTAAACTTATAAAAGAAAATGGTGAGTTCCACAATGTAGAATAAATTTCACTAGGATAAGATTGAGCTTAATTATTCATGTGTGTATTTGTATTTTATTTCTATTAATTGATTTGTGAAATAGATGTTCTTGTTTCTAAAATCAACGAATGTGAATTGGATGTATATATACTGTGTTGATATGCTTGATTCAGAGGACATGGCTAGCATTTCCTAAGACTAGCCAATAAACAGAAATAGATTTAGGAATAGAAAAGAATATCACAGATGATTATTAACTCATAACCATCTTTGTTAGTTGACTATACCAGATGGTTTGTAGTAGAAATCGTCTGTGATATATGGTTTATCACAGATGGTTTGTAGTAAAACCATCTATGATATTAATATATCACAAACGGTTTGTAGTTGAAACCATCTGTGATAAACCATGTATCATTGACGGTTTGTACTACAAACCATCTATGATAGTCGATTATCACAGACTATTTTTTTACTAAAAATCATCTATGATAGTCTACATCATAGATGGTTCAAAAGCTCGTATTATTGTTGACACATAAACTCAGACGACTCACAAAACCGTCCGTGATGATATATTTGAACCGTCTGTGATGACCTATTGTGCACTAGTGTTGATTTCCATATGAATTTCAAACTAAAGCCCTTATACGAATTCCACCCAAACACTAAAAATAAATCCATAACAAGTACGATCCAAAAGCATGCACATTCTAAATAAAAATTAAAGGATGATTAGATATTTGATTTGTAAACAAATTTGAAACCTAAATTTCAAAAATATTAAAATTTGCGAACCTATCAAGCAAACCCAAGTTAAAATAGCTTAGATTAAAAATAGAATCGTATGTCAAGTGCAATCCAAGTTAACCAAATTCAAAATAAAAAATAAAGAAAATTAACATTTTGATTTGCATATGACATCTCAAGTAACATCATAAGTAACTAAAATTTGGAATAAAAATTAGCAAATTTTAAAAAAGATTCCATGTCAAGTATAATGCAAAATAACTAATATTTAGGAAAGAAAACAAAAACTAGCTATTTAATTTCTATACAACTCCAAAGTAAATTCCCAAAAAAACAAAAAATATATATATTGTATACTAAAAGTCAATCGCATGAGTTTTACATTTGCTAAAAAGGAGAAATAAACTAGAAATAAAAAAATATAAATATCTGTTTCTTGATTTAGTGGACCCTTATTATGGTTAGTAAATTATCATCAGTAGATATCTTAGACAAAACAAGAAATCTTATAAAACAAGACTATCTATTATAGATTATAGATGAACACAATAAATAAAATGAATCCTAGCTGACCTGCACTAAAATTCATGTACGAGAGAAAAAGAAGGATATTGACGTGCAAAATAAATTAGTAAAAGCCACGCATAAGAAAAATAAGAAAAAAGTTTCATTTGCTAAGAAAAAAGGAGAAATTAGAGAAAAAAAGACAAAATCTATTCTATATGCACACTTACCAACAATGTGTGTTTCATAACTTTGATTTTTTTCTAGAATCACCATCGATGTGGTGGATTCTAATTAAGTTGAACTATATCAACTGTTGGGTGTTCTCTATCATACAACAACAGCGTAGGATGGTTGATTATATCAGCTGATAGAAAAGAGATAAATTTTAAAAATTCTCCCAAAAATAAAAAACATTTTGCCTTTAATTTGGTGTACCCTAATTATGTGTAGCAATCTATAACTGATGTATGTTATTTGATAAATGACAATAATCGCTAGAAATTCTAAAAAAGCATCTAAGTCTTAATTAGGTGGACCCTTTTTATGATTAACAAATCATAACAAATAATTTTTCTTGACCTATGAAAGTGCATATGAAATTGATTTGCATCGTGATATACATGCATGTATAGTTAGAGAACTCTTGTATGAAATTAAGACATGAGATGCTAGACATAGATCCTCAAGCGATCCATGCACATGAACAAACATGCCTGTAATATCTATTATAATTTGCATTCTTTTAATTGTATTAATATGGATAAAACTATTGTCTCTATTATTGGAGATGCCGATTAAAAATTATAAAGAACAAGTGTTTCGTCCTAAAGATATAATCTATATTCTTTGTTTTAACATATACTACTATACATTAATATCACAAATGAAACCAACTTTACAAATATGGAAATTAAATTGAATTGATAACGCTCTAAAATTATAATATTGTAATTCTTTCATGTGGTTTGCAACCCTTTATTTTTAGGATGTAATTCCTTTATTATCATCACATATGTACCGCCAAACTAATTAAATATCCTCTAAAAATGATGCTCCAGTAGGTATGCGGGGCACCATGCTAGTTATACAAGAAATTGCTCAAAAATCAGGTCTCACAAGATACTACCAGTTTTGAATTTCACGTCACAAGGCTAGCTAAGCACACACACACATATATATATATATATATATATATATATATATATATATATATATATATATATATATATATATATATATATATATATATATATATATATATAACGAGTGCTCCTTGGTGCCCGGGCACCATAAGGCTAAAATAGGTATATGTGTGTGCACGCACGCGCATGTGAGAGAGAGAGCCTTTTTGTACTCCTAGGAGTACAAACTACCACTTATACTTTATATATATATATATATATATATATATATATATATATATATATATATATATATATATATATATATATATATATATATATATATATATATATATATATAACATGGGCATCATAGTGCCTAGACTCCATAATTGAGAATTTCCATCCATGATTGCATGCTAAATCAATGAATTCCTTTCCAAATCGATGCATTTTTAATTAATGAATGTTAACGGGTTTACGTGGTATATTATATATCATTGCACTTACGCATCTAAAAGTAATCCAAAAGCGAGAGGTTTGGTGCCCGACATCATGGTATCCCATTTATATATATATATATATATATATATATATATATATATATATATATATATATATATATATATATATATATATATATACATATATATACATACATATATAGGTATACATATACATACATATATAGGTATACATATACATACATATATAGGTATACATATACATACATATATAGGTATACATATATATATATATATATATACATATATACATATATATATATATACATACATATGTATACATATATATATATACATATATATGTATACATATATATATATACATATATATATGTATACATATATATATATATATATATATATATATATATATATATATATATATATATATATATATATATATATATATATATATATATATATATATATATATATATATATATATATATATATATATATATATATATATATATATATATATATATATATATATATATATATATATAGGAAAAATACATTCTACACCGGTGTAGTTACACCCACCTCTAATATACCACCTAAACAAACTTGAAATACTCCTTTATCACTTTAGGTACATTTGTATACTAATTATAAGATACTCCAATGTGAACCACACGAAAAATTTGTAAATGAATTCATAGTTTTTAGCGTATTTTGTAAATACCTTATATATACGCATAAAAAGGAGTATGTCAAAAAAATGTACATACCACTTCTGAAAAATTGTTCATACCACCTAGATGGTTTTAAATACTTGTATACTACACGTACATATCCTCCGTTACGCGAGATACTCGCTACATTGCGAGATACGATATATGGTGTAACTACACCGGTGTAGAAAAGAGGCTTCCTATATATATATATATATATATATATATATATATATATATATATATATATATATATATATATATATATATAGGAAAAATACATTCTACACCCGGGTGTAGTTACACCCACCTCTAATATACCACCTAAACAAACTTTTTATGCAGTCAAATTAGAGCTCAATAAACATATATATGTGAGAGAGAGAGAGGAGAGATCATGGCCAAATTAGAGCTCAATAAACATATTTCCTCAGTAAACTTTTTATGTAAATACCCTTATATATATGTGAGAGAGAGAGAGGAGAGATCATGGCCAAATTAGAGCTCAATAAACATATGCAGTCACGGACTGTATGGAGTGCCAAAGCCGAAAGGTGGGATGATATCACACACTTTCTTTTTAACGGCAGCTGCACTTGCACTGCACCTAGTTCTTGACTCTGCCTCCACACACAAACCTCCACGGGCTTACATTCCCCCAAACTTCTCATCTACCACACGCGCTGCAGAGATTGTTTCTCAGTATATGTGCCTACAAGTCTCACTCGTATGTTTCTCCTTGGTTTACCGCTGCTGCAGCTGCTGCTCCTATCCTGAGAAAATGACACTAGGTAGATGGCTATGGCCTATATATGGTTTGGTGTCTTGTTACTTACCATTGTCCCCAGACATCCCAAAGCAGCAGCCTCTTTCTCCGTTGTTGCTTTCCTGTTATCTCATTCAATCAATGGAAAGCAATAATGATACATCAAGCTTGTCCTCTCCTTGTGTGACACTACTCCATTATTCATTTCTTTCATTTCCTACGGTAATCACACACGTGATATAAATTAATAAAAAAGATAATGAAAACATTGGTCATCGACCTTTGGAATCTAGATATTTAGTGCTCTGCACTCCTTATAAATAAATGGGAGTTCTTGAATGTCGACGAGGCGATGATCTGGTCCAAACGAGCGATAGTAATGAGATTATCAATTCTTGGAGTTTCTCTTCAACGGAGTTCGTGGATTGTACTCGTGTCATCTATCCATTTTCATTTTTATGCTCAGGATCGAACTCAATTGCAAAAATCATTTAGTTTTATTTTGATAGTTTTTTCTTGAAGAATCTAGTACCCAACTCCAAACTGGCATTTTCTTCTCATGAGTAGAACTCGTTAATTTCTTCATAGTGCCTGTCTTTTGCTCTGGCTCGACCACTACAAGTGGAAGATGAACTTGCTGGAGAGGATATCGAAGCCAAAACGGGAGCATGAATCGTGAGACGAATCGAATGGTAAGAAATTTGGATGATTTTTGGGTTGTTTGCATCCGGTTGATGATTATCAAAATCCAAAATTTTATTAAGACGTTGTCGAGCTCCGAAGCATGTGCCTTAGGTGGTGTTCAGTTTGGCTTATTTTTGGTGGCTTATGGCTGAAAACACTGTAATGGTGAAAAAACAACAGAATGACAGAGGCTTATTTAACATAATTAAATTTAAAAAAAATTGAAAAATATAAAAAATTTGTTAGCCCATCACAGACAACGTAAACGAATACGAGAAAAAAAGAACCGGCAAAAAAGCTAAAAAAAAGCCAAAAATTCAGAAAAAAAACAAAATTATGAATAGTACAAAAATAAGCCAGAAGCCAGAAGCTCAAGCCATATTGAGCGGTGCCTTAAGGTGGTGTTCAGTTCGGCTTATTTTTGGTGGCTTATTTGAAAACACTCAGAATGGTGAAAAAACACATGGAATGACGAGGCTTATTCAACATAATTAAATTTAAAAAATTGAAAAATATAAAAATTTGTTAGCCCATCACGCACAACGCAAACGAATACAGGAAAAAAGAACCGCAAAAAGCTCAAAAACCAAAATTCGAAAAAGACGAAATTATGAATAGTGCAAAAATAAACCGTGTTCGTGTTTCACGCCATATTGAGCGGTGCCTAAATTGATCTAACATAGAGAACCTCAGTCTAACTACATTATCTAGCTAGGTCGATGTACCTAGAGAATATCGACCAAGTAGGTCATAGTACGATCATCTCTGATTGGATTTGAGCCATGAAAGTCGCAAATTTGATTCAGGCAATGAATTGAGTCAAGGGTTTGCGAAACCGGTTCAACCCAAAAAACCGCTTCGTGGCCAGCTCGGCTCACCAGTTGCCAGTGATAACCGCATGAAACCCGTCTGAAAATGTGAATTCAAATTTTGAATCAAAATCTAGAAACTAGTGGAAAACTGGTCAAACCGTCAACAACCAGGCAAGATTTATTTTCCAACTTTGTATCTATATTTTTCATATTCAGCCAATATGGAAAATCTCGAGGGGCACTGAGATTTCCAAAGCCACCGGTTATCTGAACCTAATTGAGTCCACACACTGTGCTGCTAGCTCCCCTCGCTCTCTCTCCCAAATATGTATATGCCTTGCCAATTGCCATCGTTCAGCTCCTATTGGTAAGACACCTGGAAATGGACTAAATGTTGTCGTTTTCAATTAGAAAAAATTACTTGAAAACAAAAGAAAATCCTACTCGTCTTCCTGGAGAAAAATCCTGAATTTTCCTTCAAACCTGCATTATTCGAGGAATTTATTAAATGAACATCATAAATTCCAAGACAGCTAGAAACTCATGAAACGAAATGGACACCATGAAAATTATATTTTTTTTCTTCTTAGATTCAAGTAGTATGAAAAATCTTACCCATCTTTCTGGAGAAAAATCCTGAAATTTCCTTCAAACATGCATTATTTCGAGCAATTTACTAACTGAACACCATTAATTCTAGGACAGTTGGTTGCTCTACAATAGAAACTCTGTAACGAAAAATGACACAATGAAAAGCTCTAGATGCATGTATCGCTGTCACCCTGACATTTACACAACCTAGGGGCGAGTGCTACACACTATCAAAGCAGTCAACGTGCTAGTGTTACACAATATCTCTGCTCGTTTCGACTTGAGTTTCTATTTTCTGATTTTTAGTTTACTGTTTCTTGATTTCATATTTTTCTAAATTTTTTGGCTTTTTTAGGCTTTTTACTTTTTCTTTTTTACCTATTTGTTTACATTGTTTGTGATAAACTAATCTATTTTTTATTTTTAAATTTAATTACATCAAATAAATTACTATCAGTATAAAATAAATCAGTTATAATATACAATAAATTAGAATCCAATCGATCTCAGCGAGCTGTCCCACGACGTCAGCCCACGTCTATTCTGCACTGCTCATATGTACCTTGGTGAGTACGAATGTTTAGCTGCTCACCAGTGGGCAGTGGCCAGCTACCCTGATAGGATTTGGATAGCTCCAGTTTTAACAGTGCACCGCACCATCACATCTAGAATAGAAAACAGTAACGAATAATCTATTCTATTTTATCTGATATTTATATTCAAAAAATATAAATATTATAAGTAAAATTCGTATTCAAAAATATTCGTATTGATATTCAAAAATATTCATATCTATATTTGAGAAAACCAGCATAATCGGTAGAAATTTATTCTACCGAGATTTATTACATAAGTTACAGGATGATATATCGAATTAAGTACATATTCAATTCAAATTCGTATCCGTTACGATATTCGATTCGTATTCGAGATATTCAAATTCGTATTCATATTTATTTTAAAAATATAGATTTATATTTATATTTGAGACTATTCGATGGTATCCAACTTGTTTCTATTCCTAATCACATCCTCTTGCAAAGCTGCATATGTATGCTAGTATGGTACATACATACCATATGCAGTATACACACATATGACACACCAGCCTGTGGGGTAAATTTGCAGCAACATACTGCATGAAAGTGCACAAAGTGAAAGTGAAAATCTTTTGGCTTTTCCCTGAGCAGTAGTACTGCGACGCCATTACTAGCTAGGAGTAATACATGCATGCGCTACACACATGAGCTCTATGTAGACGACAAGGGGCAGTGGTGCTCATGGGCTCAAGCCAGCCCTGTCGACCTTGATCTCTTCTCTTTCTAATCACACTTAAATCATAATCAAATCATAGCTCCCAGATGCACCTAAATAGATTAACGACAGTCTTTTTTTGTCTCTCCTAGATGGGTTATTGCAGTGACCTCAGTTGAAGGAATTATTATTTTAATTTTGACTTATAGGTTATGGCTATAATTTATATCTTTTGAGCTATTTGTGATATAGAATATAGAGTAACAAAAATTTATGTGTAATTTTGGTAAATATAAATAAAATTATTATAGTATATACTATAATTAACTTGTTGATCTTATCTTAAAAATATTTTGTTTAAAAATTAGTTATTATAAAAAATCAAAAATAATTTTTAGGAGTTGGAAAGAAATAGATCCTAGTGGTCGAAAGAAATCTCTCTCCCTGCTGATAGGAAAGATTGGAGTATATCCCTTGCACAGTCACAGACTAGTACTATCGTTGTAGTACATAGTTGTCTTGCAGGCCCTATCTCTATAGCCCTTGGCAGACTAGATAGTAGTCCCTATGATGCATATCCATCCATCAACACCTATCCATTATCTATTTTTTAACTGTTCATAGTCCGATAGGATAATTTTTTTCTTAAATTTAGCCCCATAAATTTTTTATAAATCTAGCTCCACATTGTTCTCGGACACCGGCCGCTGCTAATTATGCTTAATTAGCGTTAATATGAAATATATCGACTAATTAGTACCAATCATGATTAATTAACGTATTTAATTACCAACTGAGTAGCTGATGCTCGGTAGCTCGCCTGCCGAGTCCCCGTTCCACGACAGGGTTAAATGTTTCGGATTTAAAAAACTTTCGGAGGTCAACGAGATGAACGAAAAAACATTTCGTTCAAAAATTCAGACGAAAAATTTAAATATTTTATGAATTTTAATTAAAATTTGGATAATATTTAAATAGGGATAAATTTGGCCAAAACTTGACCAAATTATTGTTTGTTCATGGGGTAACGAAATGGACGAAATGTCTGAAATTTGGCAAAATTTCGGCGAAATTATGAACCATGTTTCTCGGCAAGTCTTAACCTACTGAGCTCTAGTGGCGGTAGGACCTGCTGAGCTAGTGTGGTACGGTGTCGCTAGCCATGGTTGTTGAGTTTGAGGAGACGGTTAGATTTACAAAATAGACATATGATGACTAATTTTTTTAAAAAAAAATAGACTACATTACTATTTTGTGAACAATTCCTATTCTTTGATTAGCCTCTTTATAAGAGCCTGCTTTTCTCCACTGCAGCCTTTTGCTTGGGAAATAAATTCTATGGGGAGGGCCTTGAAAACCTTCTCTTGAAGCTCCTCCTTGATTTTTGCTAAATGGCAGTCACGGATTTCAAAGCAACCAATCTCTCTTCTCCAACACTCCTCTATGGATTGCACCACACCCAAGCGCCAGCGCCTGGATGAAGACCCCGACGTCAGGGGGTTCAACCTCTCGCCTTGGAGGCTTCCGCAAGATCGATGCCCTCCTCCTCCCACCCGCCGCCGCCTCGCCCGATTCGCCGCCCACAACCCTCCTCTCCCCGAGGTGCTTGCTTGTCTCCGCCTCGAGCCACCGCCTACCGTTTCCCCTCCTCTCCTCCCAGCCGCCGCACGCATCCAGCCCTCCTCTCCACGGACAGTCCGACCACGATGCCACGACCACTACCGCTTCGACTACGGCGCCATGACCACAATTGCTTCGACCACGGGGTGCCACGACCATGCCCGCTTCGACCACGACTACTTCGACCACGGGCGCCACGACCATGGCCGCTTCGACCACGGCTAGGGGAGAGGAGTGCCGAGGCGGGAGGCGACTTGGAGGAGAGGAGGGCGACGGCGATGGCTCGGCGGGCGGCGTGGCACCTCGGGAAGAGGAGGATGGATGAGTGACGGCGGGAGAGGAGGCGGCGGATCGGCGGCGGCGGCCAACCGCTCGGGAGAAGAGGCGAGGCGGACGGCGGTGGGAGGAGAGGAGGCGGGCGGCGGTGGGAGGAGAGAGGTCGGGCGCCAGGAGGAGGCGATCGGTCTCAGGCGTCGCGCGGCACCAAGGCCTTAGGGCCAAATGTTGAACTCCTCTACGTCGGGGTCTTCGTCCAGGTGCTGGCGCTTGGGTACGGTATAGTCTATGAAGGAGTGTTGGAGAAGAGATGTTAGCTGCTTTGAGATCCATGATTGCCACTTGGCAAAAATAAAAAAGGGCCTCAATAGAAGGGTTTAAGGACCCTCGCCATATAATTTATTTCCTTTTGGGAAATAACACTACACACACTGACTGCAGGGTCAGAGAGAGAGAGCGAGCGAGCGAGTGAGCATAAATTCCTCGTAGCAAATCCAAAAGTTGTGCTAAACAGCTAGCTCGCTACAGGCAGGCAGGCGTCTTGTCTTGCTACTTGTTAGAAATAGTCCCACATAGATTGTGCGAAAGGAGAAATCACAACTTATAAGTGTGAGGGAGCCTCCACCTATTGGACTAGTCTTTTGGGGGGAAAGGTCAAATACCACTTATAATGTTGTTGCGTGAGGGGCTTGATTGCGGGCAGCCCATGGGCTTAGGTGCGCAGCCCATTTAAGACCTGGGGGCCAGGGAGTGAACCTGGTTGGATCTGGCGGGGTGCTAGGGTCCAGATTGTAACAAGTGGTATCAGAGTCCAGCGCCTAACATCTCCCAAGAGTGCGGTGTGTACAATTCATATGTGAGAAGGAGATTGTTAGGAATAGTTCTACATGGATTGTGGGAAAGAAAAAAGCACAACTTATAAGTGTGATGAAGTCTGTTGGAATAAACCACGCAACTTCTGTGCGTGCGCGTTGAGTGCGTTGAGTGCGCGTGTGTGGCGTGCGTTGCGGGCGTTAGTTGCGGCGACCGAGTCATGCGCGTGAGGGAGTGGCTCACGTTCGTGCGGACGTGCGCGCGAAGGACGCAACAGTTTTTGCTCAGCGCAAAATAAAATGGCATGTAAGCTGTGTTTTGAAGTGAGGAGAAAAACAGAAAAAAAACTTGGCGTTGTGTCGCCGTTGCCGGCGTTTCGTCGTCTGGCAAAAAATCCTCGTATTCCAGTGTTTGATCTTGGGTAAGTCCTAACATGTGGTATCAGAGCCGGTGAAGTTCGACAGTAAGCTGATGGCCGGTGACGAGCGTACGCCGCCATCGTCTCCGAAGGATCGCATCGGCAACCCGAAGTCCGGCGGGTCGGTGGAGCTCCCGATGTTGACGCGGGCCAATTAACACGAGTGGGCGTTGGTGATGCAGGTGAACTTGGAGGCGCTCGGGCTCTGGCGTGCCGTGGAGACGAGTGACGTCGAGCATCGCGAGGATCGGCTGGCGTTGGCCGCCATCCTGCGCGCGGTGCCGACGGAGATGCGCTCGGGTCTCGCCGTGAAGAAAAGCGCCAAGGCGGCATGGGCGGCTGTGAAGGTGATGCGGATGGGCGACAAGCGCGTGCAGGAGGCGAATGCGCAGAGGCTCCTCAAGCAATTCGAGAATGTGGCATTCAACGTTGGTGAGTCCATCGATGAATTCGCCATGCGTCTTGGCTCCCTCGTTGCGGAACTACGCGAGCTGGGGGAGAACATTGAGGAGGTGCGCGTCGTCAAGAAGCTGCTTCGCGTGGTGCCGGCGAAGTACAATCAAGTCGCCTTGTCCATCGAGATGCTCATGGACTTGAGTACGATCTCGCTCGAGGAGCTAGTTGGACGACTCCGAGTGGCCGAAGATCGATGTGGCGCCGAGGCGATTGCGGACGGCGTCGGGCAGTTGCTGCTCACCGAGGAGCAGTGGGAGGCGCGCCGGCGTCAGTGCAACGACAAACAGCGAGCGTGCATGGACATCGTCAAGAACAGCGGCCGTGCTAAGGCGGCGGCGGGCGGCGACGACGACGACGACGCGAGCAGCATGAGCTCGGGGGCAAGTAGACGTTCGCGCCGCGCCAGACGAGGAAGGTGCTACAACTGTGGCGTACGCGGCCACATCTCCAGGGATTGCCGTGAGCCGAGGAAGGAGAAAGCACTGCTCGTCGAAGCCGACGACGAGCCAACCCTCCTGTAGGTCAGGCGCATGGGGGTGTCGTGGTTTAGGGGGTGATTGTTGGAATAAACCACGCAACTTCTGTGCGTGCGCGTTGAGTGCGTTGAGTGCGCGTGTGTGGCGTGCGTTGCGGGCGTTAGTTGCGGCGACCGAGTCATGCGCGTGAGGGAGTGGCTCACGTTCGTGCGGACGTGCGCGCGAAGGACGCAGCAGTTTTTGCTCAGCGCAAAATAAAATGGCATGTAAGCTGTGTTTTGAAGTGAGGAGAAAAACAGAAAAAAACTTGGCGTTGTGTCGCCGTTGCCGGCGTTTCGTCGTCCGGCAAAAATCCTCGTATTCCAGTGTTTGATCTTGGGTAAGTCCTAACAAAGTCCCCGCCTATTGGACTAATCTTTTGAGAGGAAAATGTCAAATATCACTTATAAGATTGTTGCTTGAGGAGCTTGCTTGCGGGTAGTCTATAGGTTTAGGTGCGCAAAATGTACAACCCATTTAAGACCTAAGAACTAGGAGTGAATCTGGTGGGATCTGGCGGGTGCCAGGTCCGGATTGTAACACTGCTTTTCTGCTCTAGTTGGATCGCCTTTTGCACCATTAGCAGTAGCAGCTAGCAGCAGGGCTCCCTCCCTCTCCTGCCTCGAGCGTTTTCTGCTCTAGCACCATTAGCAGTAGCAGCTAGCAGCAGTAGATCGCCTTTTCTGCTCTAGCTCGATCGCCTTTAATGCGTCAATGCTCCTGCTGTTGCTGCAATTCATAGTCCACACAAACTAGCGTAACAGCAGCAGCAGCTAGTAGTTGGATCAACAGTAGAGCTAGTCCTCTCAGCTTTGTGTCGCATTAATCAATCAAAGAAAGGTACGCTCCATTTGATCGATTCATAGCTCTCTACACATGCATGTTCTTATTTCAATGGCCGGATCAGTATTCAGTAGCTTTCCTTCTTTCCTTGCATACTTGCACGTGCTTCATCAGATCGGCCTCAGCCTCAGAAAGATCAGATCAGAGACTAATAGCTACTTCAATAGCTTACGTGCAAGCGCGATCGATCGTTTCTTGTTAGGTCGCGAGATGGATCATTGCTTCAACGACATCATCTTAAGCGGGAACACGTGGAGCGGCAGCGATGGCGGTGGCGATAGTGGGGAGGTAGTTCTGCCGCCGGAGGTGGGTGGTGGTGTTAATGTCGACGGGGACGGCATGACGATGCTGGAGAGCCTGGTGCTGGATGAGGCGCTGGCGGCGGCGATCCTCGAGCTGCAGGGCATCCAGGCGCCGTGCGGCGGCAAGGTGGTGCCGCCGGCGGCCTGCGGTGGCGTCGAGGCGGCCGTCGCCTTCGCCGCGATGGAGACCGCGACGCCTGCCTATGCAGACGTTGACGGGGATGTCCGGCAGCGACAGCAGCATCACCATTGCCATCAAGGCGCGATGGGGATGGCTGCCGACTACGACCTTACACCAGCAACACCGGCTGTCACGTTGAGTACTGTACCACCTGCGTTCACAAACGCCACCGCCGCTGATGGCGGCATCGTAGATGCGGCGGTCTTCTCCAGCAAAAACGCCGCCCACGCACCGAGCGTGGTGACGGCTGCGGCGGCGATAACAGCGACGACGAGCCAGTTCGAAGAAGGCAACGGCAGTGGCAGAAGACAACGGCGGTCGAGCAGAAAGAGGAAGGCCGCCGAGCCACCAGCCGCGGCCGCGGACGGGCTGGCCCAGGAGAACCCTCTCTGCAGCCTCCTCGCGTCCACCACCACCGGAGACGGAGGCATCCAGATCGCGTTCAGCGCGAGCGGTCCTGCTCCGGCCGCCAAGCGGGCGAAGACGTCGCTGAGCAGCAGCTCGTCGAGCATC
The DNA here is from genome assembly GCA_036346245.1 of Bonia amplexicaulis. NCBI lineage: Eukaryota > Viridiplantae > Streptophyta > Magnoliopsida > Poales > Poaceae > Bonia > Bonia amplexicaulis. The sequence goes on along the minus strand of CM070735.1, from coordinate 20,826,876 downwards.
AGCTTCGATGGCAGGAGCTCCGGCAACGGCAGCGAGGATCCCCTGTACGAGCCGGACACAGAGGCTCTGGCACAGGTGAAGGAAATGATCTACCGCGCGGCGGCGATGCGGCCAGTCACCCTGGGCGCCGAGGATGCCGGCGAGCGGCCGCGCCGGCGCAACGTACGCATCTCGTCCGACCCGCAGACGGTGGCGGCGCGGCAGCGGAGGGAGCGCATCAGCGAGAGGCTGCGTGTGCTGCAGAAGCTCGTCCCCGGCGGCGCCAAGATGGACACGGCCTCCATGCTCGACGAGGCCGCCAACTACCTCCGCTTCCTCAAGTCCCAGGTCAGGGAGCTGCAAACCCTAGACCGCCGGAATTACGCAAATGCCACCGTGAACAGTGGCACCACCGCCATGGCAGCAGTAGCTGGGCCACTGAGCTACAATAATGGCAACGGCATGCCAGCCTTCGCCTTCCTGGCAGCAGCAGAAACCCTAGCAGCAGCAGGAGTAGTTCATGAGCAGCCGATTTAGATAGATTTGAGGCATGCAAGCATATATGCATGCAAGTCTTGTAATGTTTGTCCAATGTGAGACCATCATATGATAGATTCATCATTATTAGCTTGGTGATTAGGGACGATCATATCGATGGAATCATGCATCCTTAGCTTTGATGTATGCATGCATGCATGTCCGGCCGGCCGGCCTGTACGTGCTTTTAGAGATTGGGCACGCTTTTGCCGAGCACAAGGAAAAGGGGCTGGAAAGTTTGCGCCTTTTTTTTTTTTGATCGAATTGATCTTGATCAACTTAGTCGTTGTCTCCATCTTTTCATGTGCATGCACGTATATGCATGCGTAAAAGCGAAGCTTTTCCAGCGCGCGCGTGTGCTTTCTAAGTTCCGATCCAAATGGTGATAATGGGGAGGTCTTCTACTAGCAACTGAGCGTCTGTGGTGTATTGTACCAGTTTTGATTCAAAGTTACGCTACGTAAATATTTTAGAAACGAAGTTTGTTTTTCTCTAATATATTAAATCGATTTTTACTAATAATTAGGATCATGTTATATTAAAAACCACAAAATAATAATATCATCTCTCAACCGCACTCTCTACTGTATAATTGTTTAATACTCATATGAATTGTTTATTATTTTGAATCGATTCCTAAGTAGATTCTGATTTTATGTATTTTTTTGTTGGAATCGACCATCTAATTAGATTCATTCAATATCTTCTCTCTTTTCATTTGAATCGGCTAAAACATAACATTTGAAATAACATTTGAAATAGTCTTATGGCAACTTTAATTTCCAAGGCATAATTAACCTCTTTTCTAGGGCATTTCTTCGTGAATGCAAAGCCCTAGCAAAAGCGATAGAGGAAAAGAAAAGAAAAGAAAAGGAAAAGAAAAGACGACCAATCACGGGTTCATCATTGCTTACTTTCCGGTCGTCGTCGTCGAAGGTAGGGAAGCAAAGCACAAAGCAAATTGAAAGCAGTGCTTAATTAAATGTTTTGATTGCGCGATCGAGGAGAGGCCAGAGTCGTGTCACGGCGGTGGGCGATGGCAATGCCGATGATTCGTGCAGTGTGAGGGAGTTTGAGCCCTCTCGGGGTCAGCTCGCCTCTCAGGGTTGGGCTCGGTGAGCTCTTTAGACCGGCCGGGGCAGGCACTCGCTGCATCAAAAGGCTGGCAAAATGCATCTCAAAGGAATCATTCCCTTTCCCTTTTGATTCAAACACTTGTTTAAGGGAAAAAACACACCTTTTGGTCCTCGAATTGCGTGCGAAAATTCTTGATGAGATGCCCTCATCACCTCTGAATCTTAACGAGATTTGTTTCTGCTGTTTTTTTTCTATCAGTGTTTTTACCTTTGTTGATTTTAAAGTAGAAAAAATATTAGTCTATATATCAAACTATCTGGTACATGTTTTTCCCTACAAATCATGTACATTCAACAGTGGCATTGGAATATATGGAGGTTTTCGTGATAAAAACTACATTCATCAGTGGCGAAACTGTTGTAAATATTACGATATAAGCATGTATTTATATTTAATTACAGCATAAATAATAAAGATGTAAGCATGATGTAAAAAGCATATAAATGACTTAATCAACATATAATCATGTGAACTCTTTAAGTCATTGAAACATACACCCAACAAATATACCATGTAAGAGTCTATAATCAGCATATACACATGTAAACAATTTAAGTCATTGCACTGGAATGCTGATCTTAACAAAAGTATAACATGTATGACTAAATTCAGCATGTTAATAAGATTTTGAAAGACATGTATTGTTCTCAGAAGGCTTGTTGCACAAGATTTAGTCTTGGCCAACTCCATCATGACAAAATAAAATCTTAATTATATATGACAGTTATAGATTAGATCTTGAGCTCAAATTAAACCTTCCTATCAAAAGAGGCTAACAGATCATGAACACAACTTGCTGACCAATATGAATGACCCCAAATCAATCTAACATTGGGCTATCATGAATTTTATTGATTAAACAGGGTTCAACAATTAGCTAAAGTGACCGAAAACAATCACAGAACTAATATAACACAGTGAGCAACAAGTAGTGTATAGCAGATCTCAGGCGAGAAGGCGCAAGAAAATTGCACGGGGAAATATAGAGAAGGCGATTCGTGCTCCAAGGTCACCATCGCCGGTGACGAGCACGGCAGATCGGTGTCTCAAAACTAGATCAAGGACTAACCGAGAGAAGAGGATCAAGGGAACAAGGAACTCTCTGCTTCGGGGGTCTCAAGAAGAGAGGAGAGCCAGTTATAGGGGAGAGGAGTGGAGGTTGGCGGGCTGCAGCCACAGCTGGCACTGAAATGCCCGCGCCGGCGGCACCTCCGTCGCCACCGTCGCCCCTTGACTCGACCATTCAAAACCTCCCCCACTATGCACGCCTGGCTTTAGCATTATCCCTCTTCTGTCCCACTGACAGGTGCGACCCTCTCTCCTTTTTTTCCCTTTTTATCAAATTAGAAAATTACCAATTTGCTCTCAAAAGTCTAACAGAAACTAGAATAAAAATAGAGTGTGGACTCAAAACCTTAAAAAGACTAAATTAAATTGACTAGGTGGCTGCCATTCTGTATCGCAGGGGACTGTTGCTAATTGGAGGTTTTGACAAGGGCCTACGCTTCTGAATTTGACTGAGCCGAAGTCGATATGTTTCAATCAACTTCATAGTCAGTATGTACTGCAAATCCTTCAAGCTTCCAACTGCCAGAGATTCAGAAATAAGATTACTAAGAACAAGATACGACTGTCACAGGATTCAGCAAAAAGATCACTAAGAAAAATACCTGATTTCACCACACAGATGGTAGGAAAACTACTACTTGCGGGACTGCACAAGTAGGGTGTCTCTCAAAAACCCCTAAAAAATAGTTTGCATTTTTCCTGTACATGTGTAATTTTGAAAGTTAGTAGTGTTTTTTTAGATGGAAATGTTCAGTTTCCATTAAACCGTAGGTGTCGTCAAATCGCTAAGCACCACAGAGTTTACAAAAGCAGGAACCGCGTCATGCCCGGGGAAAAATCTTTCGGATTAAAAAAATTTTCGTCACGCAGCGAAACGGATGAAATAAACAAAATTTCAGAATTTAGTTCAAAATTTCGGACGAAATTTTCAAACATCACTTGAATTTTTATAAACTTTAACCAAATTTAACGAAATTTTCAGCACACCTTGAGGCGGATGGGGATAGGGAGGGTCGCCATTGGCGAGGTGACGACGACGACAGCCATGGACAACACGGAGGCTGCGTAAGGAGAGCAGCAATAGCAGGAACTGCCGGCGGTGGCGGAGACACTGCCGAATGGTTAGGCAGAGCTGCTGCTGGAGCGAATGGCGCAGAACAGGTAGTTCACGACGCAGGCGGCAGAGTTGACCAAGGAGAAGAAGAACCGCATCGAGAAGAACAACCAGAAGCATAAGCATAAGAAGAAGCCGACAGTGGAGAAGGGTGATAGTGCGGCCTCGAGCGCTGGAGTCCCCACCACGAGGAAGTGGTCACGGCCGCCCGCCCTGCGCCACTCCAGAAATCAATCTCACCTCAAGAACAGCTGCATGCTAAAACCCACCAGACAAGGCGGCGATCGGGAAACAGGGCTGCATCGATGATAGTAAGTCACAGGCCAGACCGGAGGTGGTGGCGGCGGTGAGATGGTGCCTTAGCCACCGCTCTTCCCCGCCTTGGCCGCCGCTCGCCACTCAGTGGAGGTCTGGAGAATGCCACCCAACGCTTAGTGGATTTCTGGAGGCCGCCGCTCTTCTCCACCTTGGCTGCCACCCATCACTTGGTGGACGTCTGGAGAACACCACCCGTCACTCGGTGGAGTTCTGGAGGCCGCCACACTTCTTCGCCTTGGCCGCTATCATGCCCCTGTCAATCCTCTGACGCCCTGCTGACAAGCCCTGCCACCCTCATTACTACTCGTCCCATCACCCCGGCCATACACCACGGCCACCCCGTCTGTCCTCATCGCTGTCGCAACACGCTGCTCTCCTGGCTGACAACCGTGCCCACATTCTTTGACCGCCACAACTCACCATTCAAGGAACACTAAAGCTGATGTGTCACACCGCTTGCTGACCTCCCCACCACCACTGCAGACCTTCACTGAATTTTCCCACGCCCTCTCTCTCCAGCCACACGCCACCACTCTAGTCAAGCATCCACTGCTGCCACCGCCTTACCTCGTCTATAAAGCCACGCCAAGTGGCCAGAGCGACTCACACCTCTGGCAATCGCTTAACTGAAGCCACCTTGTCCACCAAACCGAACCGCATCACTACTGCCACCCCTTCCCTGCGCTGGTGAAGCTTCAAGTTCGACTTCTCACCATAGGTAACCATTCTTCAATTCCTCGTAATTGAAGCTTCCTCGTACCCTCCTAAACCCAACAATGACCATGCCTAGCCTTCCCCTAGCCTCATCGTCTCCAACGCCATTCACCACCGCCGTGTGAATAGGTCGCACAAGGGTAGCTCATACTGAGTCACCCAAGCCAAGTTAGTTGATACCATGGTGATCCCAAGGCGTTGTAGATGCTAAAAATCCCCTTAACCTTGCCAGAGGATCGCTTGAGTGTTCCTGTGCCATAGGAATGTCCCGAGGAGCTCCACTCGCCGCCAGCCACAACCACTAATCCCCGAGCCTCGCAAATGACAAAAATGAAACCTCATAGCGTAGTGGAAATCAACCATGCACTCGGTTGCCATCGATGACCTTAGTCGGCACTCAATTTGCTCACCGTCGCCGTCACTCGGTGCACTGTAGCGACCGAGAAAGAAGACGATGGACCGTATAGACTTTAGGCCAGGCTAGTTCAGTCCATGAGCCAAAATCCAAATCGGGTCCAGCCTAGTACTATAGCTATACTGTTCCAAACCCAAATCTGGTACTGTTCCTACCCTGACCTATTGCAAATAGTATAAAATCCATTACTATTTAAAACCCAAACCGTCATTATTCCAAAACCTGATCCACTATGAATAGTGTTAGCCTGATACTGTTTACAAAAATCCAATAGGCACATTTATACTCATTTTGACCATTTTGACTCAGTGAAGCTAATTATCAACTCTGTTTAGTCTAAATAAACTCTGATAAAACCCTAGCTAACCCAAATTATATTTTGACCCTATACCTAATACTGTTCAGGCCCATTACTGTTCATATAAACCCATTTAATACAATATACCCATTTCAACCATCTCAAACTCATCTAACCCATTTTTTTTAACTCCGTTCAGTCAAACCAAGTACCATTTGAACCCTACCCACCCAAACCTATTTTTCTATGCCTTTCTAGTTGTTTTATTGATTTTTGTTCCCAACTCATTTGAATTAGCTCTCTTATGCTATTATTCAGATTCAACTAGTTGGTCAATGGAGGAGTTACAGGTGCAATAAAGCAGTTGGTGTCAAACCTGAAGTCTACTGTGAAATAATTAGAGACTCTAGAGGCAAGTCACATGTTTTTTGTTATGTTGAACCTACATCTTTTAATTATTTAATTATCAGTATTTTTATTATTCCTTATTTGTACACTATTATTTATTTAAAATAATTGTTTAGAATGACATAATAATTTAGCTATGTCCTACCATTAGAAAAGCCTATGTTACTTTATGGCCATATTCACTTTGACAAGCCTTAGTAATAATAAATTACTACAAAACATATCATGGTAGAGTAAGAACTCAAATGTTTTACACTACTAAGAGATTCGGTGTTTTGTCAGTAGAATTACAAAATGATACTAGGTTTAAGGATGAATCATGGAAAGCCACGAGATGATTGGTGTTCACGACCTTACCCTAGGGAGGAGGCTATGGTTGGATTGGTGGCAGTGTTGTGGTCCACTGGGTTATTGGTTTTTGGTTGATTGCCTAAATGGTGAAAAGTAAGGATTAGAATCTTATGCGGAGTAAAGAACATGGTGATCGCTCAAACAAAAGTTTTTGACATATCAAATCTGATCTAGTAGCTGCTCAAATTAATTGAATGTCTACAGGGTGTTGGTGTTCTAGATGTGGAATAGCCTACGAGTAAAAAGGGGTGGTATGGAAATAGTAAAACCATACTTAATAACAGTAGGATCACATGAAGTCGGGTTGTACGCTTTACGCGTTGGCTAGTGTAATGCCGACAATGTGTGGGCCTAGTCCCTATACAAAGAGAAGAGAAGGAAAGACCTTGTTTTCTCAACTCAATCTCACGCTAACTTTTGGGTGTCTATTGCATGGTATTAAGTGATTGAGAAATTTCGTGGATAAAGATGGGTAACTCTGCAGAGTCAAAATTACAAATGGTATTCAAACACACCGTGCTCCTTGATAATGGAGCTGTGTTTCATGAGTGATTCCCATAACAAGGCATAAATAGCTCTAGTGAGATTTCAAATTGGTAATTGAGTTAATTGAACCATTTTCCTCAAAGATGTTAACATTTTGTCCTTTAGAAAATTATTTATAAATAAAACTACATCCATAAATATAATAGTAAAATCAACACCTCCTATCACTTGAAATACTCTGCTTCAAACGAAAAAAAGATCAGAACTTAGGCAACGACTTTCTTGGAATGGGTTCTTGATTTTTGTTATTGGAATAGGTTCCTGACATCTTCAAAAAGGTGCATACCAAATTTCAAATGATTTGGACCTGTGGTTTGAAAGTTAGCTCAATATTATGTTTTGGCTCGATTTTGGTGCAACAGAGCTTCACGAACCAAAATATCCCAATTCTCTCAAGTTATTTCAGTTTTTTTGTTGGGATAGGTTTCTAATATTATGATATAGTTTTGGCTCAAGTTTCAAGTCTTTTACATAGACGGATTAAAAGTTACATTGTTTTTCAAATTTAAAATAATGCTGATTTCACTATTTACACGCTAAAAGTTTCTCTAGATCCAAGAATTTTTGGATTTTTAACTTGTTGATCTTCATAGCTTCTCATTGCTATTGGAGTAAAGTTTAAGAGAATACTTGGGGGGAAATTTAAAGGCAACATTCATGTCGAGATCCGAATATGCAAATCCGGACTGTCCTGTGTATTCTGCACCAGTCCAGGATCACGTTAGTGCATACAGCACAAACAAAGATGAAATATCGATCATATCACGGTTCACTAACAAAAGACTCAAATATTATCAATAATTATTAGAGTTGCGACCTTATGGCCAAGTTTACAAATAATAGCCGGAATGGCTTAAGAAACTTACAGCGGAAAAACAGAAATTAAGCGTAGTAGCCATTCGATATGCCCACAGGCAATCGATTGGGGAGCGAAGTTCTAATCCGCGAAGTCATCGAAGTATCCTCCTTCTAATACCTCCTGCTAATCTGGTCCTTCTTCCTCAACTGAGCAAATATGGATATTGCCGTGAGTACATAGAGTACTCAGTAAGTCGTTTGTAACAAAGATGCAATATAGTATTCAAGGCTTACCAATGGATGGCTGAAAGGTTAATTACAATAAATAGATTGAAAAGCGAGATTGGAAAATGATTAATAAATAAATAATCAAAGGGATTGAGAAAACCACAAGTGAACTGACTATTTACTTCAATGAACCACACATGAACTAACCATTCACGTAATTAACCATCAGTGAACTAACCATTCACTTTCCCAAACTTAACCCAACCAAGTTTTTATGAAAACTCTACCCCTCGTATGAAATCACCGAGCATTGTCCATAACCAGGGACACGGCTATTCGAATAGTTTTACGCTCTGTAGAGGTTGTACATCTTTACCCACAAGACATGATCATTTCATATTGCCACTAGATTAATACACTTCCTTTGATATGAGGCAGAGAGATCATGACAAGGCCTTTATAATGCTCAATCTCAACCCAGTTCTGCCTCGTAAGGTTTCGCTAACCAGCCCCCTCTTGCACCAATGTGGATCCATGGTTATGACCACACAACACTCATCTCAACGACAGAACCGAAATTGAAACATCACAAATTAATCAGATAGGTCCATCCCATACTGGACATGTGGTTGTACAATAAGGCTTAGATCAATGGCGCACAAAGTTAAGTCCTTAGATTTACCCAGACGAAACATCCACATCCCAATGTGCAAATTGCACCCTCTTTACTTCACGATCATTCGCCCAGGTGAAAGCCAATTTTGTATAACTAACACCAACGACACCCCAATGTCATGGCACACAAATTTTATCACTGTGGCTATAACCACGATTCAATATCTCATTAAGTCAAAATTAATTATTTGATCATATGTGATGATAAACCCAATGTTACTATAAGCATGGCTAAGCAATTTAAGCGTACAACCCATGTGACAACTAATATTACAACACTAGATAATTACCCATCCTATGGTGACAATGGAATTATGGCATTCAAATTATCAAGGAGGGTTTAATCAACTGGGATATTAACCTCCTATAGAAAGGTTTATAAAAATATCGATGCATGATAATTTAAAATAAAATAATACATAATAAATTTGAAAGCTAGGTTCAACATAATCAAAGGACATGACTCGCCTTGGCCTTGCTCAGTTAATGGCTTTTGATCTTCAAATCTTGCTTCAGCTCCTTCGAAAGCGTGATCTAACGAGAGAGAAAATAAAATAAAACACAAAAACAAATTAAAATAAAATTCAAATGAACTCCAAAAACGTAAAAACTAGAACTAAAAGATAGAGCTCAATTTTAGATAAATTTAGAAAAAAGAATCGGGTCAATCGGAGCTAGGACGGAGGAGAATGAGCTCTTGGAAAATCTAATCTAAAGAAAAAGGCTGAAAATTGAAAAAGCTACTATGTTGTGGATTCATTTCATGGGATAGGCGGTCTATTGTAGACTCGGTTCATGGAACGGTGCATGTGACTGGGCTTGGTGACGCGGCAGACAAGGCTACCGTGGCAGGTGAGGTGGCTACTGACTCAGCTCGGTCTATGGAACAATGCTCTGACAGGTGGGACCGAGGTTTTAGAGACACGGCTCACGGTGAGCTGGGTTCACGAAGAAGCCGAGGGGTCGTGGAGGTGCGGGTGCAGGCTAAGTGGCAGGAGTGCGATGTGAGGCGTTGGACACGCGAAGCGAGGGGCGACACGGCGGGCGAGCGAGCGCGACGGTGAACTGGCTGGAGAGACAGCAGCGGCTGGCCAGACGAGAGAGAGACGGCGGCTGAACGGCGACTCACCGGCGACGGTGGAATAACGAAGGAAAAGTGGAGAACGGAGGCGAGGACGAGCGGCGGCCGGAGCGAAGACGAAGAAACGATGATGCTCGGATGCGGGATGGAAAGACGAGGGGGAGGCCTAGGCTTTTATACCCGGATCTCGAGGAGGCGGGGGTGAGCACACCACGAAGGCGGAGTTCGACTCAGGCACGCACGACGAGGCAACGACAGAGGCCGAGACGAACATGGCGGCAATAAACCGAGAGGAAGACGATGAAAGTAGCTGGGCTCACGGATAGATGACACGTGGCACGTGGGAGATCGAACGACCGGCGGGCAAGCGAAATCGGCGGCTCGGATGCGGGCGGGAGGCAACGGATGGCCGATGCGTGGCAAGGGCGGGCAGGCTGGGCCGAGCGGTGGGTTGGGTTGGACCAGGCTAGGCTGAAATGGGCTTTGGCCCATTTATCCTTTAGGGGTTTTTAAAGAGTTTTTTCCTTTTTTAGAAATCTAGATAAAATCAAATGAGCTCTAGAAAATAGCAAATAAACCCAGAAAAATCCAAGAAAAATTCCAAAAAATTTATTAAGACTTAAGGAATTCAAATAAAATACTTTCACCAAGTGTTAATGTTTGGTTTAAGCATATTAAATCCTTTCAATTAATAAAAAAATTATTTTAAGCTTTAATTAATTCCGTGAAAATCCAATTGGTGAATTTTATTTTAAAAGCTTCAAAAAGGCTCTGAAAATCAGGATGTTACAATTCACCCCTCTCTGTTGCCATACCGGTTCTACAGGTGTTATCATAGCCCGGTTAGCTCTTCTTATGGATTTTAATAGTCTTACAAGCCATGGCAAAAAACAAGTATTCTACCAAGCCATATGTGTTCGATAGAGTTGGTTTTCTTATTCGAAATCTCGCATGCATGCCTACATCGAGGCTCAAGGGCACATAATTTGGCTCAAATTTAAGAATCCTTATGCGTTGCCAGCCAATGACGATGTGATTTCTCCCGATGTGGAGGCAAATAGCAAGACACGCAATTTCTTAATTTAAGGGCTTAGCTGATCTGAACTTGAGCGAGTTGCTTATTTGAGGTATGCTCATGAGATCTAGAAGACTCTCACTGACTATCATGAGGGCTCTACCAAGATTAAAAAAGAGAGATAGAACCAACTCAAGAAAGAATACTCCAAGATCGAGCAAAATCCCAGTGAATCTTTGGATGAGTTATGGGTAAGGTTCAACAAAATCCTTCATGATCTTCGTGTTGTTGGCCTAACCTTCTTTGATTCTGAGAATGCATGCCAAACCTTGGGTGCTCTTGATTCATGTAGATGACATTTCATCTTTTTGTTCAAATTGTGCTTTTGTTGAGATAAAATTAGATAGTGTTTTTGAGAAATTGCATAAGTTTAATCATAATCATACTTGCTCTCATTGTGAGGATAACAAAGTCAAAATAAAAGAAATGACTGAAATGGTTATTCATTCTAGGACTGCATTATGTGAAAATTGTCATAGATTCACAATTGAGATAGATGCTCTTAACAAGACTCTTGAGAAAGCTAAACCTGAAAAATCCATAGCCATGACTGCATCTAAAAAGTTCATTGATTCTATTCCTTGTGTGTTTTGTGCTGAGGGAGTAATTTAAATGAAATGCATGAGGTCTTTAGGGTCAAGTATCAAGAGCAGTTTGCTAGGATTAAGAATTCCTCATGTGTGTCTTGTGGGGCCCTAAAGCTTGAGGTAGTTGTTCATAAATAAAGGTATGCTAGGGCAACCAAGTCAAATGAGTGTGCCACATGTGATAACCTATCCAAAGAAAACAGCTACCTCAAAAAGACTCTTAAGGGATTTTCTAGTGGGAAAAAGAATCTCAACATAATATTTGACTAATCTAAGGTGAGTGTGAAGAAGAGAGTTATGAGGGTTGTTGAGAGTGGCAAGTTTGAGGTAGAACCCCCTGGGCCATCTAAGATAATTTTTAGATCTGCAGGTTTTGCCCAAACCCCTTCTAGCAAGACAGATGCTTCATCCTCATCGGGTTAGACCCCTCAAAAAGTCAAGTACCATTGAACCTTTTGCAAGAAAGGTGGCCATATAGTTGAGTCTGCTTCCATAGAGCCAAGGTTGAGAGGAAGAAGGGAGCACGCGCTTTGTGGTCTATTAGAGGAGTTCTTTCACCCATGAGTGTCTCTAAAGCCAGGCAGCATGTCTTTCCTTCTAGATATAGGGCTATGTTTGTAGATGACTTCTTTCATTTATTTGGTGGCTCTAGGTACCGTTTTGGGTTAGGATATCGTGAGGGTAGATCACGGGTAGAACCTAGTTAGGGGGAGTACCGGCCTTTTGGTAGGCCGATTTAGAGAGGGCTAGGTAGTTCTCATGTGCATTCTCATGATTATCTATTTAACCATTTTATTTTTGCTTCTACTGTTGTTCCTAGACATCATGTGGCTCAGTACTGGATTTCTAAGTCTTTTATCACTAACCCCAGTACTAAGGCACAAATGTTTCCTACTTATGCCCTGTAGGTCCAGTGTGCGAGGAAGGAGGATGTGGGCTTGTTAACTCCGGTTGTTCTCGACATATGACTGGAGATTCTAAATGGTTCTCTTACCTCACATGTGCATCTGGCAATGAGTTGATCACGTTTGGGGATGCTTCTACTGGGACCATGATAGCTAAGGGCACGGTGCGTGTTAACAACAACTTCATGCTCAATGACGTCGCTTTGGTAAGTAAGCTGAAGTATAATGTGCTATCTATCTCTGAGTTACTTTATGAGGGTCTAAAGGTGAGGTTTAAGAGTGGTGAGTGTATCCTCGGGTGAGTATGTCTTTGGGATCTCTAAGTTTGAGAGAATATTTAGTGCTATTTTTGTTGGTGATATGCCCTAGAGGCAACATGGAGATGTTGAATATATCACATACTATGTTTATGATACATTGCTTTGTTCCTTGAAATAGACATTATCATTATTGATCAATGAGTATGTGACTTATTCATGAGACTCTTAATGCCAAAATGTTGCTATTTCTAAATGATCCCTGATTATATTTCATATGAGGAACAAATATGATTCAAAGATCAGCATATGTATTGATTGATGATCATGTCTCATGGATCATGGTATGGAGATACCAAATCAATAATATGGACATGTGTTAGTGAACATATGTTGGATAGACCCGCCATGAGACACCGCAGAGATTCCATGTGTCATCAGTTGGTCTCAAGTAGTGTTTATGTGGAATCCTTAGACTTGAGATCATCATGGTTCCCAACATGCGTAGTAGCTTATTTTGAGACTACTAAACACTACTCCGTGAATCGGGTAGTCATAAAAGTAGTCTTTGGGTTTGCCATGAAACATGTAGTGGGATGTGAATGATCAAGATAGAATTTGCCCTCCTTATGGGAGAGATATCTCGGGCCCCTCGATGTAATGGATTATGAAAGTGCATGGCCATGCCAAGGTGATTGAGGAGTCAATCACGAGTTTATAATCCATCACGGAATCGAGAGAGTGATTGAGCTATTAAGAGGATGACACGGTCTCGCCTTGAGCTTAATCTATATCGTGAGGCAAAGGGATTAGTACATGAGAACATTACGAGTTCAAATTGATATGATCTTTACGTATACTTTGGGGTTAACATGTCTTACTAGAGGCCGCTATTAACGTGGTGACCGGAAGGTGTTTCGGTCGCGACCAAGTATACGTGAACCTGCTGTGTCGCACACTTAACGGGTTGGAACACTAATTCGAATGTGATTCGGATATGGGCTCAATTCGGATAGAGATCCGGATAGACTCCTATTGGGCCTCGGTCCACGAGGCCCAAGTGAGGAGGTCTATATATGGAGGCGAGGGGTGAGGGGATGCATCTGATAATCCCGAGCTAAACCCTGGCCGCCACCTCCTGAGCCAAACCCTAATCGCTCGCGAGTCTTGGTACACTCGCGATCGGCGTTCGGCCGGACGTGTGGATACTGGTGGGCGGCGCTCGTTGCGGCGTTGATCGGCATCAACAACCTCTGATTGGATCCGCTCGTGGTGTGGTTGATCGCGTGGAGGAGACGATCGGTTCGGGACGATCGACTACTTCCACTACTACGTCCGACGCGCGTGGTTGGATCGGCTTCTCCAACTCTTCTTCATTGCTGCTGGCGTCTAGTGGTAACGATCCATGATCCCTCCTTAAGCATGATGTCCTTGTGTGCGCGGTAGAAAAATTTTGTTTTCTGCTCTCGTAGCCTTCGCGCGATCCATTAATTTTCAGTATCTTTTCTACCTCTAGACCTAGGTGTCTTGTGGCTTCTAACTCTTATGACTTAGTGTTGTGGCATCGTAGGCTTGGAAACGTAGGATTGGACACATAGGTTTCGACCACTTGACTAGAGTTAGTAGCAAGAACCTGATTAGAGGACTACCTAGGCTTAAGAGTGCTAGAGGCCTACTGTGCACACCCTATACACATGTAAGATGGTTTCTGCTTCTCATCCACCTTTTACTTTTGTGATGACCGATGGACCTGGATAGCTTCTTCACTTAGACATAGTTGGTTCTTCTAGAGTTCAGTCTGCAGGAAGGAAGTGGTATGTGCCTGTTATTGTAGATAACTTTTCTAGGTATTCTTGGGTATATTTTCTGATTTCTAAGGATGAGACTTTTGGTTTCTTTAGAGAGTTGGTCCTTAGACTAGCAGTTGACCTCCCACAAGCCTTGAGAACCATTAGGAGTGACAATGGCATAGAATTTAAGAACTTATCCTTTGCCACTTTTTGCACTAAGAGAGTATTAGAGCACCAGTTCTCCCTACCTACAGTTTCCCAACAGGATGGGGTTGTAGAAAGAAAGAACAAAACCCTTGTAGATATGGTTAGAGCCATGCTAGATGAGTACATCACCCTTAGGAGGTTTTGGACTGAGGCGATCTCTATTGTTTGCTATGTGTCCAATATGATCTTCTTGAGATCAGTCATAAGCAAGACTTCTTTTGAGTTTATATTTGGCCATTGGCCTAGCATCTTTCATTTCAAGATATTTGGTTGTAAGTGCTTCATTCTCAAACATGGCAATTTGAATAAATTTGAATCTAGATGTTATGATGGCATTTTTCTTAGATATCCTGCTCATTCTCGTGGCTACCGTGTATTTAATTTGGGTACTAACAAGATTGTTGAGACTTGTGAAATCACTTTTGGTGAGGCTAGTTCTGGTACTAGATCTAACGATGCAGGTACACAGGTACACGGTGATAGGGGGAGCATATTCATCGATGCCTCTAATATAGAGGATAAGGACCAAAACCATCATCTAGTCATTCCTGAGTTGGTTGGAGAGCATGCTCCTACTTCTCCAGCTTCAGCATAGCAGCCTCCTCCCACTTTCACCGACGCTTCAAGTGACTCTTCTCCTATCTCCATGGCCATGAGATAGGGGCTACATCTGCACCAAGACCTCCTCTTCATATTTAGTGACAACGCCCTTAGGATCAAATGATTGGGGACTCCATGAGTGAGTTACCCGCTCCAGGTTTATTTCTCCAAATTCTCATGCATATTCTATTTTTGTTGTGTCTTTTAAACCCTGAGAAGTCATTCCATGTGTTATCTAATTCCACTTGGGTCAATGCCATGTATGAAAAATTTAAAATTTTTGAAACAAGCTAAGTCTAGACCTTAGTTGAACCTCCACCTAATCATAATATAATTTGAACAAAATGGATTTTCAAAAATAAACAAAGTGAGGATTGGTTAGTAGTTCACAATAAGGTTAGGCTTGTAACTCAAGGTTATTCCCACTTAGAGGGCTTAGACTTTAAAAAGACCTTTGCACCTATAGCTACATTAGAAGCCATTCGTATATTGCTAGCATTCGTGGTGTCTAAGGGCTTCA
Organism: Bonia amplexicaulis; assembly: GCA_036346245.1. NCBI lineage: Eukaryota > Viridiplantae > Streptophyta > Magnoliopsida > Poales > Poaceae > Bonia > Bonia amplexicaulis. The sequence continues at coordinate 20,811,268 of CM070735.1, read as the reverse complement.
AGTTTTTTCAAATAGATGTCAAGAGTACTTTTCTTAATAGTTTCATAGAAGAATAGGTCTATGTCAAGCAACCTCCTAATTTTGAAAATCCGAAGTTCCCAATCGTATGTGTAAGCTCTCCAAAGCCTTGTATGGATTGAAGCAAACACGTAGAGCTCGGTATGATAGACTTACGAGTTTCTTGATTAAGAATGATTTTAAAATGGGAATGATTTTAAAGTGACTTCTCGCTTGTTCGGATTTATGTGGATAACATCATATTTAGTGGTCCTTCTCATACTTTGGTATCCAGATTTTCAGATTCTCTGAGTAGAGAATTCGAGATGAGTATGATGGGCGACCCGACCTTCTTGGTCTTTAAGTCAAGCAACTGAAAGAAGAGACCTTCATTTATTAAAGCAAGTACACAAAGGATCTTCTTCAGCGCTTCGACATGGGAAGCTGTAAACCTATGTCTACTCCCATTACCAATTCTACCGTGTTGGATCCTGATGAGGATGAAGAGCCCGTGGACCAAAAAGAGTACCTCAGCATGATCAGCTCTCTCCTCTACCTCAAAGCATCGAGGCCGGACATACAGTTTGCTATGTGTCTGTGTGCTTGATTTTAGGCTTTCACGCATGTCTCTTATTGTTAAGCAGTGCGTTGCATCTTCAGGTACCTTCAGAGGACTCTTGATTTTAGACTCTGATATTCTTCTGATTCTGCACTATCGATTCAGGCTTTTCTGATGTTGATTTTGCAGAGTGTAGAGTATATAAGAAGAGTACTTCTAGAACTTGTCACTTCTTAGGCACATCTCTTATCTCTTGGTCATCTAGAAAGTAGTCCTATGTTGCACAGTCCACTGCCAAGACGGAGTATGTAGCTACTGCTAGTAACTGTTCTCAAGTTCTCTGGATCTTATCTACTCTATGGGGACTATGGGTTGGCCTTAGATAGTGTTTCTCTCTTCTGTGCCAACACTAGTGCCATAAATATTGCCAAAAATCTAGTGCAACACTCTAGGATTAAGTATATTGATATTAGATACAATTTTCATATAGACCATATAGAGAAGGATAATGTTGTGCTTCACTTTGTAGAGTCCAAGCAGCAGGTTGAGGATATTTTCACTAAGCCTCTTGATTCTTCTCGTTAGGGGTTATTAGTCCTTTTGACCTATTTTGAGGGGATTTTGACTCTTTTGCGTCAATTGTATCATGTTGCATTTTAAATTCAACAAATTGCAATGTAGTGTAAATACATATAGTTTTTACTATTATCCTTGTGTGACATGATGTCGTACTTTACATCTTGCCATGTCTTATGCTAGTTTATTAGATTTATCATATCATTCTATGTGTAGCTTAACTTTTACCATGCTAGCTATATTAAATATGAGAAACTTAAATTAAATTAGTCTTGTTGGATCTTATGACTAATTTTGCTCTAGAGACCCTCTTATGATTTATGCAATGTCAAATAGGCTAAGTTGAGTTTTAAACCTAAATTGAGCTCTAGACTGAGCTATGCTAGTTCTTTATTGAAACGTGAGTTAGTATTAGCTCTTTTGTTCTTGAACTAAGTCAAGAAAATGCAAAATAATCTTTTTCGTGGGAAAAACTAATTTCACCAATTCGTTCTCACGAGACGGCTTACCATTGCACTAGACATGAACTCGGATTTAGCCAAAGAAAGGTTTAAACCGTCTATCCACCCGCTCTAGTCGGCTGGCAAAAAAGTTCGTTTGGGGTATAATCAAAATTATTGCGATTACAGTAGTTAATGAGTTCAAAATTAAAATGAGTCAATTTCGAGTAAAAAATGTTAATGAAGCTCGACTCGATAATGGCTCAGTAGCTCGACTTTAAAACAACTGCTTAAAAGACAAATAGAATGATTTGAAGTCGAATTATGTTAATTTCGAACGAAACTCGATAATAGCTCGTTAAGCTCGATAGCTAGCCCGATCTTCTTGAACCTTCAATTGGGATGCAGTTTTTGAGATGAATTGAGGAGGGAGGTTTGGGAGTGAGCTAAAAATATTTGAAATATAAATATGAAGTATTTGAACTAATTTATCAGTATATATGACTAGTATACCTACTAAACACAAGATATTCTCTTAAAAAATTTAGATGTTCAATTGAACATCTCTAAATTACATTAGGTCTGTCCTGCTCCCGGAGCCATGGCTTGGTCGCGTCGTCGCTATGAGAGAAGGTGGTCAGGACAGCCTTCTTGTCGTGGGGCCAGTACCAAACACGCTGGTGGAGCCCGATCCTCTCCAGGGTGAGCTTCACGGGGCCCTTCATAGTGGTGGCAGCGGCGACAGGTGGAGATGGGGTTTCGTGATTTGGGAAGGGAGCTGGTGAGTGAAAGCGTGAAGTATTTTGGGTAAACACGCAATGATTTCATTGATCAATTGAGTTTACATTTATAGGCTTAAACCCATCTCTATCTTTAGTAACTAACTCAGATTAGGAAGGGAAGAACCAGATATACAAGAATCTCGTATACGCGTGACAGGATATACAAGAATCCCGGCCGTATACGCGTGACCGGAGTCACGGCTGCATGGGAGTCTCATGCATATATGTTTAACACTCCGCCGCAGTCTGAACGATTGGAGTCCGAACGTTGAGACTAGATCGAAAAAGACAGAGGTAGACAACCCTTTGGTCAAGATGTTGGTATATTAGGATGTCATCGGGACATAAAGTACATGAACCTCTCCAAGAGCGACACATTCACAAATGTAGTGTAAGTCGATCTCCTCGAGCTTGGTACGCTGGTGCTGCACAGGGTTGGTGGAGAGGTAGACAGCGCTAACGTTGTCACAGTAGACGAGGGCAGCACGACAAAGGGGACTATGAAGCTCGAGAAGTAACTGACAAAACCAGCAAGCTTTAATGACACCATTTGCCACAGTGCGGTACTTGGCTTCGGCACTGGAATAGGAGACAGTATGCTGCCGTTTCGATGACCAGGAGACAAGATTATCCCTAAGAAAATATCATATTCGTAGGTAGACTTGCGAGTATCAGGATATCCTGTCCAATCAGCATCAGAGTAAACCACCAGATCGGCAGGAGAAGTGCGGTGCAGAACTAGACCGTGCGCAAGGGTTCCTAGAATATATGAAGAATGCGCTTCACCAAAGCAAGATGTGGCTCGCGGGGATCATTCATATAGAGGCAGACCCGCTAGGCGACGTAGGCAATGTCCAGACGACTGAAGGTTAAGTACTGGAGTGCTCAGGCAAGACTGCGATAGTGTGTTGGGTTGTCCACTGGGGTGCCATTGCCAGAGAGCTTGGAGTGTGTGTCGACAGGTGTGCTGCATGGTTTGCATTCAGACATGCCAGCACGCTCCAAGATGTCCAAGGCATACTGTTGCTAGGAGAGAGAACATCACCCTGGCGCTGTACGGACATACCCAAAAAATGGTGTAGTAGTACGAGGTCCTTCGTGGAGAATTCCTGTTGGAGAGCCGTAATTGTGTGTTGGAGAAGAGCATCTAAGGAGGTAGTCAAAACTATATCGTCCACATAGAGCAAGAGATATACCCATGTGCGAGTCTTGGTGGAACACAAAGAGGGATGCGCCTGACTTCGTCTCCATGAATCCAATGGAGAGGAGGTATGTAGCAAAGCGATTGTACCATGCATGTGGAGCCTGTTTGAGGCCATAGAGAGAATTGTTCAAGTGGTAGATGTGATCAGGGTGAGTCGGATCAATGAAACCTGATGGCTGCACATAATAAACAGTCTCAGAGAGTGTCTATAGATAAAAGCATTCTTTACATCAAGCTGATGAATCGGCCAATCGCGAGACAATGCCAGAGTGAGCATAGTGTGGATGGTCGTCGGTTTGACTACTGGATTGAAAGTTTCATCGAAGTCTATGCTAGGGTGTTGTGTGAAACTACGAAGAACCCAGTGAGCTTTGTACCGATCAAGAGAGCCGTCAATGAGAAACTTGTGCTGAAAAATCCACTTCTCTATCACCACTTTGACCCCTGGCGGACAAGGAATGAGGTACCATGTGTGATTAGTTTGGAGAGCCTCAAATTCCTCGATCATAGCATGACACCAATTCGGATTTGCTAGGGAGCCCCGATACATCTTTGGGACAGGAGAGAGCACTGTCACATGAAGGTTGAGGCGGTCCACTAGAAGACGCAAACCAGACTTGCCACGAGTAGTCATTGGGTGATTATTGGCGGGCAGCGAAATGGGAACAACTGATGATGGCCGAGTAGCTGCACCAGCACTATTGACAACAACCTGAGGCGAGGTGCCAATAGGGGCAGTAGAGCTAGTACAAGGAAACACAGTGAGATTAGCTGGAGATGAGCCACACCGAGGCGACGTGTGTGGAGGCGACATGGGCGGAGCCTACGCGTGGTTAACAGCACGGGGAGAAGTCAAAGCTCTGGGTGACATGGGCACTACCACGTCGGGAGGAGCACCGGGATTCATAGCCCGGCACTAGACGGTGTTGTGTGAGCCACCTGGGCTCACAGCCCAGCACGGAGAAGTGTCGCGAGGGGCACCGGGGTCCACATCTGCGCTGGATGTGGTGGCATCACGACGTGGAGCACCAGGGCGAGGTGGAGCGACACACATGTCTGGGAGTGGCGCACTGGTATCCGGTGCATCTACGGGCGGTGTAGCATTAGTCCTAAGGTCACCGGCAGAAGAGGACACCACAGTAATAGGACCTGCAAAAATCTAGGGACCTATGGGAAGAGGTGAGCTACCAAAAATAGTAAGAAAATCAAGTGCCAAGGAGGTCGGTGGAGACATATCAGTGAAAAGAAATGATGACTCATCAAAGGAAACATAACGGAAGATGAGAATTTTATTGGATGACAGATCCAGGCACCAATATCCTTTGTGGTCGAACGAGTACCCAAGGAAGACGCATCAGGTGGAACAAGGGGAAGTTTATGTTGGACGGTGGCGGAAAGGTTAGGGTAATACTTGCATCCAAACACGCGAAGGTGTGTGTAGGAGGGGGGAAAAAGGAGTGGAGAAATTTAGAGTTTTAGTGGGGTGACGATTAAGAAGATATGTGGCAAAATGGAGTGCTTCCACCCAAAAGGTGGGAGGTAGGCTGACCTGAAATATGAGTGATTGCATAATATTATTGGTGGTGCAGATAATACGTTCGGCTTTACCATTTTGTTGGGAAGTGTAGGGACATGACATGCAGAGGGCAACACCATGGGTGAGGGCAACACAGGAACAAATTTTAGCTTTTGGCAACACAGGAGCAGCATTCAATGATGCTTTTGTATTGTTGGGTAACAAAATATATTCAACAAATTGTTGAGAAACCTGAAAATAAAAATGTATGTATGGATTGTACTATAGATTCTAGGAGTGGATATTGAATGCACACATGGTTTAATATCCATGAAAGGCAAACATCCAGCAAAATATTGGCACAAGAACAATACAAACATATTACCCTTTAAAAAACATAAAACCATTTTCTCATGCAAAGATGGAGTTGCATGCTTGATAAAACGTGACATCCTCCAATATCATGATGGAGATCACTGAGAAAAAACAACCATATGCAAGGTTATTAAGGTGGTAAGGCGAGACGAGGAGACCCACCCCCCATGTAACACCACAGGACCTACATTACCCTAGGATGCCACTAAAACCACTCCATAACTAGCCAAATTACAAGATAAAATAATCTGGAAACAATTCCTATACAAGATAGGATAAGCGGAAGCATAATCAATTAAGCGAAACAGGATAGTGATAATCAATTTAATAATTTAAATCAACCTCCAACAATCTAACCAAATAATAGTTTACAAATTTAACACTAATAAGATAAAGTAATTATTGACGAGACAGCAAAGCAAAAGACTAGAATCACTTTGTCTTTATTACATCATAAATCTATGAACCAAGTGCATTATTGTAGTGCCGCTCTACCCTTCCCATGCATGCTCAATGATCACCTGTAAGGGGGGAAATAAGGGTGAGATAAAAATCTCAGCAAGCAAACTGTTTAACAAGCTAATTCAGCTACAATAGTTTAATCATCAATATTTTAATTTCCACAATGACCATGTTAATATCCTCAACCTCAAATCACCACCAACAACGGTAAAACAATAGCAAATAAATCTTATTTGACTACTTTAAAACCTCAACCACTACCACTACCAAAGATAATAAAACATATGTATGTTTTACTTCAATACTTTATTATTGCTCACATCCACAATTGCTATCAACAATTACTACAAGAGAAAATAATCTCATGCCACAATCACAACCCTTACCATTCACAAGGGACGAACCCCATTCTACGACCACATCTCCATTCCTCATACCACAAGTAGCTCACATGAGCCAATTTCATATTACAACTATGAAGTTGTATATTCCACATTACAACTATGAAGTTGAATATTCCATAAAATAACTTCACCGCAATACATTGCATAGGTATGCAAGTGATCTTTTTACAATGCAATGCATATGAATGTTTTCATGCTATGCTCCACATCACTCTTTTTTAGCAGGATAAGAGGTGCATCGTATTACGGCAATATACGAAGCTGTACCAGTACGGTCGCGGCTAGGTGCGGCGACATCCACATATGCAAATGTCATGATATGATATGAATGATATGATAATCATAAACCACATGAATTCCAACCACAAAGGAGCATCAACATGCTCACAACATATCCACAACCACATATCCACCACATATTTGTTTTCATACTCCGTATTAGCACACTAAATAAATTTCCACATGATTACGAGCAATTTATCCAAACATATCAATTGATCAATAATTGCTACCACCACAACCACAAGTATTCACTAAGAATACTACCACTTAGACCACAATATACCCGTAAAGGTTTCTACCCCACAACTATATAGATTCATCAAGAACAATCCCGCATATCCACAACTAATCCATCAAGATCAGAAGCAATTGAATTCATAAAAATATCACCATCTGGACCACGTTACGGAAACATGTAACAAAGACATAGCATCACCAATTAATATAATTAATTAATGTGAAGGTAGAATAATTAACGAGTTAAACAGTAGCACAACAGCTACGTTTACTTGCCTCAACCGTTGAAGCGAAGAAGATCAAGGGCACTCAGGGGTAAAACCACCTGTCCAAAAGGCATCTCTCACCACAAAGCTACAGCATACAAACACGACTTAAAAATTAAAGACGTCGCTAGAACCCCGAACACGCACATACTCCTCTCCGCTCGACGATTTAACAATTTACCCACTACAGCAGCGCTGCTTAATATTTTTGTATATTTAAAAATATTAATCCATTTACATCAAAAGATATATCTCTAGATTCCTCACTTAAATGCCTTCATTTTTCATGTAGATCACATATTTTTATTGTGATCATAGCTAGGTGTAACTTAATGCACAAAACAGAGGAAGTTCTCTGTTCTGGCAGACTGGACAGCATGATTAAAACATGTCCCAACAATAGTACAGAGGTCCAAAAAATATAATTTTTATACAGAAGCTAAATTATTGAATCCCCTACAACTTTCTCAATTGCGACTATAATCATAGAAATCATTTACTACCCCTAAATCACAGTTGAACAGCAGTCTGTCCCAATTTGCTCTCCTGACAGACAGCGGTGTTCCCGACCTTGCTACGCCCAGATCCCACGGCCAAACATTCTGAAAACAATACAGAAGATGGGTCTCGAAGTCCTCTACAATTTTCCTTTTGGTAAGATCCGCAGAAAAAATTGTTTAATGGGTCTAAACCGTGCAAAAATACGCACTGCGCGAATCAATCTATAGGCAGACAACAGGTAATCTCTAATCGGGCAATCAATATATTAATTCCCTTCAAATTCTGTGCCAAGAACCCTAATTACTCAAATACGCAGAGGGTTTCGGATGGGGAAAAATTATCTAGATGATCCTTTGGGATCACCACTCTTCTTTCCTCCTCTTCTTCTCCTCCTTCTCTTCTTCTTCCTTCTCTTCCCTTTCTTCTCCTTCCTTCACCTTTCTCCTTAGCAGCAATGGTAGCAGCTATTTTGGGGAGAGGGAGGCGCCAAGAGGAGGGGGTGGCGGATGGAAAGGGGGAGAGGCGGGGTGGCTAGGTTAGAAAAGAAAAGGGGGAGGGGTGCGGCCAAGAGGAGGGGGTGCGGCCACCCCCTTGGGCCTTACCGAAAAACATGCGACTCCGCGATTGTTTTAAAAACTTACGTCGTAACGACGATCAGAATATTACACCCCACCACCCCCCTCACACCTTTTAAGCGGTAAGGCGCGAGGTGAGGCGACGCCTTGCACCTAAGGCGCTAAGGGGCAAAAAATAAAATGAACATTTGAGCAGCACATATGTACCTTTTGTTGCTAATTCTTGAGCCCATGTGGCACCCATCCCCCATTCCAATTGTCTCCCATGATTCCAGCCCCCTTGGCCCCTTGCAAGTTTCAACGTATAGATTATTATAAATGTAATAAATACAAATTGTATTCCAATTAATTAAGTAAATACAGATTGAGTAACATACCTTATTGACAATCTCTCCTCTCTTCTCTTCTCATCTCCCAAGCAATAAGACACATGAATAATGAGCAATATAAGTCCACGGTAACAATTAAGTGAATCAGAGATTAAATATGAGCAACATAACAAATTAACAAGCAGGACATAAATGACATAAGCCCACACAAATAACATAGGTGATAAGTCCACAAGTTTAGAATAGTCTAATGGCATAATAGTAGTCTATAACACAAAATAAATATTCATGAGTTTCTACAATTTAATTCTAACTAGCAAAATTAACAGGGTAATTAGTTATGCAAAAAGAATGATTTAACAACAGTATAATAATTTATTTTCTCACGCTTAATCTCTCTTCGCTTAATCTCTCCTCACCTAATCTCTCTCTCCTCCTTTGCTTCCTGTGCAGCCGAACACTCCAGGCCACTCATTTTTCCTTCTCTCCATTCTCCTCTCACTCTCCTTTCTTTCTCTCTCCTCTCATTTTCCCATTTGGATGAGTGTCCAGAGCCACTCACTGGCTCTTCTTCCTTTGCCTTATCTCTTCTTCTTGCTCTCTATTTCTCTCCTCTCTCTTGATGCTTTCTTCATTTTGCTTCCTTTCTTGCTCACTCCAGACAGCCGAATAATGGGAGCTTCCAGCCACCTGTGCTTCCAGTTCGGCATTTGGGCCCAACCCCGACCCCCGCTCGCCGGCCCCTCTATGCCGTAGACCTACTTGGCTTGGCCACCCAGCGTTGCCTCACTCGGTCTCCTCTAAGGCCAGGAGGGAGGGGGAGGCGGGGAGGCCAGGTCGCCATCGGGATGGGGATGCAGGGAGGAGGTGGAGGCTAGCAGGGAGGGAGGTCGAGAGGAGGGGCTAGGAGGAGGGAGGAGGTGGAGGCCGGGAGGAAGGGATGGGGCATGCCTGGAGCGGAGAGGGCAACGGGGATGGAGGTGGTACGGTGGCGCAGCACGGCAGCGATACTGTAGCAGATGGCCGTTGGCGCGCCACTTCGGGGATGGTGGTGCCACGGGGATGGAGGCGGCGCTACTGCACTAGGGTTCGGTGTTCACGCGACAGATTCCCCCGCTAGCCCCCTCTCATCCCATCTCTTTATATTCTCCTTGTTTTTCATGTTTCTGGGGCATCTGCCTCGGCTGTCCCGACGCCTATCTTCGCCTAAGCGACGCCATGGCCATGAGGCGGACACCATAGACCTTCCTGGCAAGGTGACGATGCCACCTTAGAGCTCCCCAGCACCTTAGCGCCTAAGCGTTGCTTAAGCGATGCTTATACGATGCCTTAATAACCCTAACCATATGCGCACATGGAAAAATATGTTTGTATTGTTGATGATGGCAATCAAATTGTTAAGATTCCGTATAGGTTGGGAACACAAATATACAGAGAGAAGGCTGAATTCCCTCAAAATTTTACCCTCATGCTTCACACCTGAAATTATGCACATGGAGCCGATTCAAACATTGACATAGGGCATATAAATCAAATCAAATGTTTAGAATCTAGGAGAATAGGCTCACAATTCTGTTCCTCATCAAATAATTGTTCTGTTGTGGTTTTAGCAACAAGAGTTTGGATTTTCACTATATTCACATAATCTTGATTGTTTGGAGAAATGATTGCAAGAGGTTGCCGAGAATCTTGTTGTGTGCGCTTTTCTTGTTCAAATAACCTCATATTTGGTGCTATGTTCCCCTTGAAATCAGGTTTGTAGGACCTAGTTGCACAAGAAGAAAAGGTAAAAATGTGTATGTTGCTTCGCATAGTTAACCAACAACTTCCGGTGGGGGATTGATTTCGTGCATAGATGGGCAAGGTGAGTAGGGGGATTTGATTTCGTGCGGAGGTGGGCAAGATGTTTTGCAAGAGACAGAGGAGAGTGGAAGGAGACAGCAAGCGCAATGGCTGGTGAGGTTGGCGGTGGGCGCTTGTGTGAGGTGCGGCATGGGCAGTTAAGGTGATATGTTTAAGAAGGCGCTAGGTGGGCGGTGAGGTAGGGCCTAGCGCCTAGGGGTCCTTGGTGGGTGAATTAAAAATGCATATATATTTGATGCTTAGATGAAGAAAATTGTTACATTAAGTAACAATGATAGCACTCCATCCATTGATAAATTTTTTATGTAAATGTTTGATGTAAAATGGTAAAACCTGCACATTAAACAATGTATGAGACTATGAGTCTTTTGGTATAGAATAAATGTTGTGCATTTCATACGCACCTCCTCGATAGCTCCAATACGAAGTGCATGAAAAAGACAATGGAGCACACCTTGAGTAACCTAGTATTCGAAACATCTAGAAATCAGTAGAGCGAAAATTGGGACAAGTAGGATGTAAATATCAAAATGATGGGGCCTTATGTGTCACTACAAGCAGATTGCAGGAAAGTCTACTTGATGTAAACAGAAACAAACACTACACTACTACAGTCAATAGCAAATCTCTTTTAGCAAATAGCCGAATATGATGAAAGGGGGCAAAGGAAATGTATAGTCCTTACCTTCTTCTTGTTGAACTCCAAACATTGTACAAATTCCTCATACAACATCTGGTCTTCCTTCATTGAAATCTCATGAAGAACTTCATCAGGATTTCTTGTCATCCCATCCCAGTCTTGAGGCATAACTTTGAAGTCTGGTTTATATGGAAGCGATGCAACATGAAATTCTCTGTCATGGGAATTGAAAAATCTGCAAGATAAAACAAAAGAAGGTTCAAATGTTGCAGATCAGTAGGCAAAAAAATATCATAATAGGGGAAAAAGAGATTCCAACTAAAGTTATACCTGTGAAGCAAGGACAAATGTACGAATCATTTCAGCATGTGATTTTTACAATTATTAATCCCATATAGTACAAATCTTTATCATATTGAACAGAACTTCCCACAAACCCCTACTTAGTCAAACTAAATCATTCATCGAACAGTATATAATCATTGGACAAATGGACAATATCTAATCATGAAATTAATACATGGAACAGACCATGCTTGTCCAAGTTGTTCTGGTTTCCAACAATGAACAATATGATATTTTGCTCCCAGCCTCCCACCTCGTCTCATGAAATTAACATCCAACAATCTGATCTCACATCATAAGCTCATCTCATGAAACTAACAATCTGATTATCTGAATCATTCATGGCATATTGGCTGTCAAATGACTCAAATATCAAGGGATTGCCTAAGGCTTACCTTAGGACTTAGGAGTTACAAAGTTAGAAGCTCCCCACGGCCCACTCTCCACGATGCTGGACAAGAAGACCATCGACCGGGTTGGAGCTTGGACTACCGGAGAAGGTAGGCGGCCAGCAAATCTAGAGAGGCGACAGAGGCAAACCTAGAGCAAACCTGGACTACAAGGGATTGAAGATTTGAAGCCTTGAAGGAAGCGTCAGAGAGGAGATTGAGGAGACAGAGGTGCAAAATCAGAAGAGATAAGATAGTTTGAGAGAGTGGAGAAGTAGAGAGAGGAAGGGACGAAGGGATGGCAAACCTAGAGAGGGGAAGAGGGGGGATGGAGGAGGGACAGCGGCATGGCCCGAGAAGAGGGTGTGTCATCCTCGTCGGCGACACCTAGGGTTTTGGATTGAAGAAACGCGAAGGAAGGGGGATCAATAATCAAGACCATTTACCAATCCAAATCAAATTAGAGGTGAAGAGAGATATAGATCGAACCTTTGGCGAGAGCATCATCGGAGTCAGCGACGGGGGCTAGAGCAGTGACGACCAATGATGGCGGAGGAGGAAGAAATGGAGTGTTGGAGATCTCTTGAGATTTCTCACTCGCTCTCTCTTGTATTTTCTATTTCTCTCAAGAAACAAATACAAGTTCTTAGGAGACAAATGACTACTGCAAATGGCTCAATTGTTACATTCGATTGAGACGCTTTAAATAGAAACAACCGGTCACTCATGCAGACCACTCACCCACTACCTATGATGATGCGCTTAACTCCTGAAATTCCTCAATGATCTGCACGACTTGGTACTCTTAACTACTTGTTGACTCAAGCTTCAACCGCTACTACGACCGTCACTCGGTCGACTGCTTCCCTGACTACGACTGCTAAACATAGTCTTACAACCACATAGAGTCTTACGACCACACGCTCGACTCTGACTGCTACAGACTCGAACACGACCACTCGACTCTGACTAGCTACAGATGAGTACTAGACACGAGTACTCGGACACATGACTTTCGACCACAGCCACTTACGACCACACACACGACTATGAGTACTAGCACCTACAACCACACACACAACCACGAGTGCTAGATACTCGTTTACGACCACGAGTACTTGATTACGACAAGGAGCACTCGAACACACACTGATGAACTACTTACATGTCAAGATTATAACCAACAATTTTTCCCCTAATGTTGACACATCCTGCTCCACAAGTATTCAGAGAAGAGCTGGTTCATCATCGCTTCGTGCTTCACACAGAAGTGCTTTCTTCTCCTTCTCTTTTGTAGGACACTCATACGAGTAATACCCAAACTCTTCACAATCGAAGCAACACACCTTGCTTTTATCTCTACGCCTATCTTCTCCGTGTACTCGACCGCAGCCATACGCTTGCCCTCGTGATGAGCCACCTTCTATTGCCATGAAAACCTGCTCTCCATGCGTGTTTTACGTCCCTTAAGGTGCTCCTCATACGCCTTTAGGGACCCGATGGCCTCTTCCAAGGTCATGCTATTAATCTCACCAAATAGCTCCATGGACGAAGTAATATTGATGAACTTGTTGGACACCATTCGCAGCAGCTTCTTCACGATGTACTTCTCTTCCATCTTCTCTCCAAACTCTCGAATTGGCCAACAAACAGTGTGATCTTTATAGCGAAGTCAGCCACCAAATCTGCATCACGCATGCTGAGGTTTTCAAACTCCCAGCACAGAGTTTGGATCCTCGCCTTCCTAACACGCTCAGCGCCCATGTGCATGGAATGCAACGTTGTCCAGACCTCAAGGGAGGTGTCCTTCTCTACAACTTGCATCAACGTTTCATCATTAAGTCCCTGGGAGATAATCGCCAAGGCCATCTGATCCTTCTTCTCATCGATCACGTTGGTCGAGCTCTTGGGATCGACCACATCCCATATGCCATGAGCTTTCATGAGGATCTTCATCCTCGTATCACATGCCACATAGTTTGTTCTCGTCAGCTGCGGACACTAGAACGCCGCCGTCGCCGCGTCGCCGAAGCCGCTGCTCACAGCGACGCCACTTGACGAGCCATCACCATGTGGTATCATCTTCGGCATCAACTGGGACCGTACCATGCTCTGATACCAACTGTTGGAGATCTCTCAAGATTTCTCACTCGCTCTCTAGTATTTTCTATTTCTCTCAAGAAACAAATACAAGTTCTCAGGAGACAAATGACTACTGCAAATAGCTCGGTTATTACATTTGATTGAGACGCTTTAAATAGAAACAACCAGTCGCTTATGTAGACCACTCACCCACTACCTACGATCATGCGCTTAACTCCTGAAATTCTTCCACGATCTGCATGAACCGATCCTCTTAACTACTTATTGACTCAAGCTGTAACCACTACTACGACCGTCACTCGGTCGACTACTTCTTCGACTACGACCGCTAAACACAGTCTTACGATCACACAGAGTATTACGACCACACGCTCGACTCCGACCGCTACAGACTTGAATACGACCACTCGACTCCGACTAGCTATAGACGAGTACTAGACACGAATACTCGGACACATGACTTTCGATCACAGCCACTTACGACCACACATACGACTATGAGTACCAGCACCTACGATCACACACACAACTACAAGTGCTGGATACTCGTTTATGACCATGAGTACTTGATTATGACCACGAGCACTCGAACACACACTACTGAACTACTTGCATGTCAAGATTATAACCAATGTGGAGCCACGGTGGCCGACAGGGGCGGAGCAGGAGGCGCATCGGAGGTAGGAGCGACGAGTGGGAGGAGGAGCGATGCTCGGAAGGAAAAGGTGGCACGGGGGGAGGCGGACGGGCGTTGCGTGAGTAGGGAAGGAGGAGGCGGCGCGAGGTGGCGAGGAGAAGGCCGCTCGGGGTGGGAAGGAGGCGATGACTCCGGGTGGCGAGGAGGGAGAGGGGAGATGGGGATAGTGGGGATTGAGGCGAAAGATCAAGTGAGGGAGGCGGCGGGTGCGAGAGTTACAGGGAAGTAGGAAACCAGAGGAGCGTGGGTGGGACTTGTGCAGGGGTGCGGCCCCTTGTGGGTTTTAGACCTCTGAATTAATGATGGATGGCGTGGATTCGATGGTTTTAGAAGACAGATGAACCACGAAGTAGAATAAATTATCATTAATTTCTCTTTTTAAGTAATAGAGATTAAACCATGCAACCTTACGGTTCATACACAAAGGTCCATCAAAGTTTTAAACATAGCTTCTTTTTCGAAACATCAATACAAAAATTGTACTTTTTTATCAATACTTTATAGGATCATTGTAAACTCATGTCTCTTCTTGCCCCCTATGTTCCAATCCTAGCTCCACCCCTGGAAACTAACATAAGCAAGAATAACTGGAATTAGGAAGCAATGACCGAACAAGACTTGCAAGGATTCAGCCAGAAGATCTCAGCATTGTAAGGTATATAAAATTCTATAACAACAAAATCTTTTCATAATCTGATAGCCA
Organism: Bonia amplexicaulis; assembly: GCA_036346245.1. NCBI lineage: Eukaryota > Viridiplantae > Streptophyta > Magnoliopsida > Poales > Poaceae > Bonia > Bonia amplexicaulis. The sequence goes on along the minus strand of CM070735.1, from coordinate 20,796,023 downwards.
CTTGCTATCCATTGAAATCAGTCTACGGGCTCCTCTGTTGATAGACTTTGCATGCACGGATATATGGTAATGCCAACCTAGTTGGAGGTGCGGTACAGCTTGCCGAAAACATGCAGAAGAGCAACGACGGCAATAAACCCTATGCTCATGATCAGAACAGTGTTCGGGGACATCTTGCGCCCAGCAGTCTCATCGGTGTAGAACTGGAGCATTGTACTGGCGCCACTTCCGGCAGCAGCACTGCTGGTGGTTCTACGCCTGCGCAAGCTTGCAGCTGCTGCTGCACTCCCCCTAGCGGGTGCGTCACCATTGGCCACCATCTTGTTTCAGCTCTCTGCATGGCAACATGAGGTTCAAGCGTAAGACTTGCGGCACTAGTATTGTGAAAGACCACAACATACACAGAGTTCAATGATCATTGATCAAGCAGAAGGTATCATCAGTAAGTTCATCAGAACTATAGGGGTATACATAAATAAGGGAGCAAAGATAGGAAAGAATAATTATGTCTTTTATTGTGAAAGAGAAGGATACATGCAATGAAAACATTGGCAGATTAATTCACTAGTAAAAAGAAATTGTTAAACATGCTATTTCATAAGCACGAGTTTCTTCTCTGTGCAGTATGTAACCAAAACGCAAAATCTCACAGAAGTGCACATCTTGGAAATCTACATTGGTATCCCAAGTTTAGTTTTCAGAATTGACTTTGCATTGCAAAACCAAGAAAAAAGCAAAGGTTTTTGTTGTTTATGCCCGTATATATAAATACAGTCCATAAGTTCGTATTTTGATTCTTGAGTGCTATACAACATTAACTAAAATAGATAAAGATAAATTTACCACTGCCAGACCTAAACCGAAATTAGCACCAAACCTGTATTGAAAAAAGCCTCGTTCTTGGGGGATTGGACAAAACACCCATTGACCTGATATGCTGCCTATGCAAAACTATAAAAGATCCTAATCTACTAAAATACTAGTATGCGTGCGCATGCAGAAGCATGGCACTAACATTAGACAAGCTCTGGCATGGCACAACAGCATACATTACAATACACGGTTTCATCACATGACAACAATTGCTTGTGTGAAAGCCTAAACAACAATATAGATTATAGTTGTAATGACGCAATCCCACGCAAGCAAGAAGGGAAGTTCACACCGAACAACAGCAGAGCAGGCCATGGGTGTCAGTAATCTATCAGGCAATTCCTGAAACACAGACCATCCTATCGAGGTCCATCCTCATAATTGATGTATGACAAAGGCTTAGTTCTTTTAGGCTTATGTTTAGGCTTTACATTTTTCAAGATGGATCTACAAGTAAATTATAATACAAACTGTACCGAGTTCAGCTATACTAGTATAAGGTAAAATCACGCGTGACTATATAATGCCTCTCATAAACATAACAGAATTCAAAAACCACGTCCATAAACCACAAGTCTCAACCCAAAAACCCACCCTTTAACTCCTCTCACAGAACGCTAGAACAGTACTATTTTGGGAAAATCCCAGAAGTAAATCGAATCCCCGCAGAACCCAACCAAGATCGCATCAAGATGGCGCCAGATCTGAATTCTGAACAACTGGATCTTGAACAAAGCACCCCTCCCTACTTGTGAATTCTAACCGGCCAAACATTCAGCACAACAACAGGCGACGCGATCTAACGAAAAACACCAAGAAAACCCCTGTTCTATATAATACACAGATGCATTGGTTCGGCAAGAACGCGGATGAAATCAGCAAGGCGCAATCGAATCGAAAGTTACATACGGGTGATTTGAGAGATGGGAAGGAGGATTGGCCGCACCTGATGAACTCGCCCTCACGGTTCTTGGTCTTGTCCAATCTGAATGCAGAATGATTCTCCCCGTCTAAATCCGTGCGGCCGTGCCCTGATATATAGGGTCGCGTGATCTGATTGGTTAGGACGCGTCACGAGCCGCCGATACGGGCCGTTGGATTAGTTACCGGATCCTGGGAGCCCGGCCCGCGCGCGACAAGGCGGAACAGAACGTAGTGTGTTATTTTCTGTTACTAGATTATGATTTTTATTTTAGTATGAGTGCATGTGTAGATGAACTAAAATTTGATAAGTTGTTTCTAAAAAGTTATCTTAATAAATCGTTTCAAAACAACGACGAAGAAATTATCTTATCTATTTATTTAAGAAAAGTCATAAGCTATAACTAAAAAGAACGGAGAGGTGACATGGCTATTTTATATCCTGATCTGTGTCACCTGATGTGGGGCCCACACAGAGCATCCCCTCCCTCCCTCTAAAAATTGTCAAACAGTTCGCATAAATGACACGTATCACCTGCCACGCTACAGGAGCTCGACAGGTGCTACCGAGTTAGAGCCATAGTTGCTCGGCAATAGCACTGTCGAGACCCCCAAATACGGTAGGTGGAGTAGCACTAATTAGGATAAGTGCTAATTGAATGTGATTAGCACTAATTAAAAACATACATAGTAAATGATGTGCGATCGACCGGTGACCTTAGGGGAGCTAGGCAGGTATAAGGAGAGGGTTATATTTGTAAAAAGGGTGTCCAAGGGTCAATTTTGAAAAAAAAAAGGCTACAATGCCCCTTGCTCGGCAGGTATAAGGAGAGGGTTATATTTGTAAAAACAAGTATTCAAAGGCACAATTTGAAAAAATAGCTACAATGCTATTTGTGTGAACAGTTCAAAAATTCCAACGACAACAAGAACAAGGTGGAACACCAGCTCACCTGCGGGGCCTTCATCCCCATTTGGAGCTGGAGCAACCCGCGAGGGGTCCAAATGGATTCGAGCCATTTCTAGTTGAAGCGAAAAGGAGAAGTTCTCCAATTCGTGGAGTTTGGTTTGATCCTTGGAGGGAGAGATCAAGTCCTATTCGTATTGGTTTCTGTTTCTTGTTTCTGCTTGAAGAAGTTAGAAACCAATGTGAATGTCTGGCTTCTCGAAACGGCTTTCCACTCCTCTCGCTCCTGTCTCGCTCCGACGATAAGTTAGGGGATCATGGGTACATCATGTATCTCATTACTCTCACTCTCGTCTCGCGCACGTATCTCTCTCACTTTTTGCATCACTCGCCTTCTTCTAAATGCCATTCTTTTAGCTAGTACTATTCATTTTTTTTGCCAAAGGCCATCAACCACAGCTAAAAGCCATCAGCACAAGCCAATACGAACACCTCCTAGGTTAAGGTTGAGAGGATGGATTAGATTATGGGGAACATGGCGTTTAAGATATGATTGCCTTTTTGGTGGTAGGATCTAATTATTTTATGTAAATAAAAGTTCATAATTAATGTAAAAGAAAATAAAGATATTTAAGTAATATGGGATTAACATGATCAAAAACATGTCTTGCCTTCCTGTTCGTAGTCTTTGACTAGACCTCTACTTCAGTATCTTGATCGGCTCTTTTGGAAGCCTACTCAACGAATCCGAGTGCTATTACAAAGGGAAAAAATTAAATAAGTCCGAGCTCGAAAGAAAGCGAACTGGGAACAAAAAAAAGAGAAAATATGGAACAAAGGTTTTAGTATAGGAAGGTTTGGGTGGTTAGGGTCTAAACGGTGCTTGGTTAGGTCGAACGGAGTTGAAAATGGCTAGACGGCCTCGAGACGATCAAAACGAGTATAAACAAGCTTAACAGGTTTTAGGTGAACAATACCGGATTTAGTACTATTCCTAGAAGGTTATATTTGGTGAACAGTAATAGGTTTGGGCTAAGATTGCCGCCTGTACAGTGTTGGCTGTGTATGAATAGTGTTGGGTTGTATAGTATTGGGCTGGTCCGGTTTGCCTAACTAGGCCAAAAGCTAGTTCGGGATGGCTTTGCTAGCCCGTCTTCGTAGCCCATGGAACATGTGGTGACCTAGAGCTCGCTCTTATGGTGGCCGGGAGGGAAGGTGATGGTGGCACCAAATTCGGCGACGGCAAACAGCGGCGAGCGGTAGTGCAATGAGCATCTAGGAAGGGAGGGGAATCCATTTTAGGTATTGGCACTACTACAAAAACCCTAATACTATATACCACATTACAGACGGTTACCCAAAAATATCAGTATTCAATACAATCATAGACGGTTTTAGTTTAGAGACCGTATGTGTTTCTACTGGTGTTGAAAACCGTATGTGAAGAGGAAATATCACAGCCGGTTTATGGTGAAAACAATCTGTGAAGTATCACAGACGGTTATTAACAAGAACCGTCTATGATATTATGAAATATTACAGACGATTTCTATTAAAAATCGTCTGTGATAATTTTCACTATATTAATTGCGCGCAGACCCATCAACCCTCTGTCTTAAATTCCAAATCTAGGCTGCTGCTATGAGTTGGAGGTGGGGCTTTGAGATGACCATTTGGTGAAAGGAGACTATTTAACAAGAGTGATTGTAGATCCATTAATTTTTAACTACCTATGGTTAGTAATTTATTCCTAATGGCATTGTAATTTAGATCTAGCTTTTAGTGAAAGAAGAATTGAAGATGGTTTAGATCTATCTAGCTTGATGTAGAGAGAAGATTATTTATATCAGCATGGTTTAGGGTTTAGTCAATTCATAGTCTATTTCTACTTAATTTAATTTAATTAATTATCCTCTCTACATATAGCTACTTTAGATCATATATATTTAGGGAATTTATTTCTTTTTGAAGATTAAGAAAGAGCCGAAATAGCTTGAAACAAATAATAATTGCTCCGATGTATGCATGTGTATGCATGTGTGGACCAGTCATGATGAAGAGCAGATTACATATAAAGGTAGTAATTGAAGGACCGAAATGACAACAGAGGGGGGGTGAATGGTGCCTTAAACATATATATATTGCACCCTACAGTAAACAAAAATCCTTCTCCTGTAGCTATGGAAGCTATGAAGAGGACATGTCCATGTTCTCTGGCATCAAAAGAGAAATCGGCAAATAAAACAACTAATAACAGCAAACTGGAGAGAAATGCCGTTCGAACCGTTCGTTCCAGCTAACCCACTACGATCGGACAGGTCCGAACATTCTAGTCAATCGGACGGTCTGAGACCAATGAGCGAAGGAAATCGAACGGTTCCCCTCACTGCCGATCGTACTGGTCCGAACGTTCGCTTGATCGAGCGGGCGAGGCGATGAGTTAAAGAAAATCGAGCGGTTCCCCTCGGCGCCGATTGATCGGTCCGAACGTTCACTTGATCGAGCGGTAGGGGCAACGAGTTAAAGGAAATGAGCGGTTCCCCTCGCTGCCGATCGGACTGGTCCGAACGTTCACTTGATCGAACGGGCCAAGGGCAACGAGTTAAAGGAAATCGAACGGTTCCCTTTCCGCCGATCGGATGGTCCGAACGTTCACTCGATCGAGCGAGCCGAAGGCAAAGGCGAAGAAATCGAGCGGTTCCCCTTCGCCGCCGATCGGATGGTCCGAACGTTCACTCGATCGAGCGAGCCAAGGCAAAGGCGAAGGAAATCAAGCGGTTCCCCTTCATTGCCGATCGGATGGTTCAAAAGGAACAAGAGAAGAACGACAACAAAACTAAAGCAGAGTCGCTAATGAATGAAATATGAGTGCTTAAGGTTCTAGTTACTTTCTGTTATGGAAATTAACATCATAACTAGAACTCTATCACAGAGAGAAAATACCAAGATTTCTTTGCCTTCTCGTCCAGTAAAACTTCAGAGGAACATAAGAACTGAAAATATGGAGAGCATCCTCTAAATCAGGTTCCCGACAATTGTTTGATCCTTTGGCCAAAAGACTTTGAGAAAATGTTAGCAATAGCCAAAAGACTCTGCATACAAAGATTTGAGCTACCTCAAGAAGGAAACAAGATTTGAGGCAAAACCCTAGAGGATGAACAAAAAAGCAGAGAGCTTAAAATGTCAAATCCGAGATTAGACTTGATTTGCTCTTGGGAAAGCTCGATCAAATGATCTTGAGGCACTATCCCATCAAAGAGCAACCCACTTTACACCTCAAGTGCAAGAACCAGTAAGAAATCGAAAATGTGAGAAGTCAAGCACAGAGGCTATCGAAGAGCAAAACAGGATACAAGATAAAAGCTTCATATTAGCATTTCATATGAAAAGAAGAGTACAATGGAGTCCCAATACGCATGTACATTCAAACAAGAAGAAAGATTACAAGACTCTCAACTCTTCTCCACTCTCTCAATCCTCAAAATCACCAAGAACTCTCACTAGTTCTTGGGAGGCATACAGAGAGAGAGGGAGGGCGTGGGAGACAATCCACTACCCACAACAACCCTCAACAACTAAAGCCTAAAGCAAAATAACCTCTCCAAAGGTTCTTTTGACTCTAGCAAACCCTAGCTCTCTCTCAATTCCCTTAGAATGCCTGAGGGGTATGCAGCCCCTCACCTCTATTTATAGCCCTTGGCTAACGGGTCTCCTACCCGTTACGCCGGCTAAACCTAACGGAGCTTGCTCTCGCTTGTGCAGCTTCGCGAAATTCCCGTTTCACCCCTCCTGCACCTTTCAGGAGCCTTCCGTGCTCCTTGCCTCGCACGCCTTGCAACCACGTCGAGTCTACGCCGTCTTCGACACATCCCGACCGTTCTGACCTCAGCGCCACCTTCGCCTAGTGCGGTCCACCGTGTCTCGCCACGACTCCACCTCGATGTCCTGCAGCCACACAGGCAAGAAAACATATCAAATAGCACCGCTCGATACATGAACACGCAAATAGCATAATCAAGATCAAACCTGTCGCATCAACATAATATGCATCCTAACCCATACGACTAAGTTTGACAAAGGTCCGACTGAGCCCGTTACACCATGCAACGTCTGGGTCCGAACCAACTGACTCAAACTCGACTTTTGTGAACCGATGTCAATTGCTCATCACTCACATGGGATGACCCTCACATGGTTTCTCAATCTCCCCCTTGATGAGTATATTGACAAACACCGAAAAAGCATGAAGTTGAGTTTGAAGAGTCCAACATGGTCCATAGAAAAAGAATGAAGCTAATGACCATGTCGACAGAAGGAGCAAAAGAAAGAACAAGTTTTCCTCAAAGCTCCCAAAGTGACTTTTTCTACCACTATTCTCCTCCTTTTGGCAATAAACCCATCAAGAATGCAGGAAGGAGAAAAAGTCATGAAAATGGATGAAATGGCTGATTTGATCATTTTAAGTATGAAGAGCCATGAGAATTATCCAAAATGACCATTATGTATTACATCAAGCCATAACATACAAGTATGCTACAAGGATCATGACTATGTATGTAAAGTGAAGCTAAGCGAGATAAAGCATAATCTGAATTTTAGTGAAAGTGCTTAGCACGTCAAGTCAAACATGATTTTAGTCTAGCTAGAGGTATCCAGAAATGAGACAGGCCATGTCAATAAGCTAAATGGAACCGAGAAGCTAGTGTTGAGTCAACTAGAGTGCTACTAGTTCAAGAATGATACAATTGTTGGAGTACATTGAACTTTTTAGCAATTGAGCACATTTGACAAACTTTGACTTTAGAAATCATATGATTGTTTCCAACCATTTTTTGTTGTTGTTTAGTCATGTGCTAGACCTCAAGCCTTATGCGACCACTTCAAGCAATGAGCTTAAGAAGATGATCTTGGTCATCCAAATCTCCCCTGAGTTCATGCCTTGTGTAATGGCAAGCCGTCTCATGAGAAGGAATTGGTGAGATCAGTTTTTTCGCACAAAAGAGATCTTTTTGCTTTTAATAGATTGCACTAACTTATGTGTCATCAAGAAACTAATATATCTCAATCTATTGCTCAACAATGATTCAAGACTCAACTCAGCCTATTTGACATGGCATGAACCATAAAAAGATAACACAAAGCTGACTAGTCTCAAATATGAACATGACATGAATTAGGTCAAATTTAGAATTTTAATTAACCTATCATGGCAAAGACTTGACTACACATATAAAGACATGATCAAATTAGCAATGGAGCACAAATCATGGCAAGATGTAATATAATGAAAACATGTCATGAGTGGATAATAATCAAGGCTCCATTAAGTTATATTACAAAACAAATGAAGAAAATCCAGCTCCCCCTTAACTTGAGATGCAACTTTTAGTTCAAGTTGAGTTATATCAATATTAAGATCTAGAAGTTCCCAAATGAACTCCCCCTGAACCAAAGCAATAAAAGAAAGAGCTGGCAAATAAATCAAGAAAGGCAGTCCTTAAAGCATAGATAAGATAGAGAATACTAATGACTCAGATTAACTCTTATCTACCCCATATGACTCCAGGACAACAGATGTCGTTTAAAACACACACTAGAGAGCAAACACGTACCCTGTCTACCCGAGGGTGGCCCAACCCTCGCTAGAACCTAGAAGAAGTGGGTGAGCTCAACCTAGTGACATAAGAAACAGCTATCCTGAAAGCACAAGATAAGAGCAAGAAGTCTAAGCACTCAGCAAGAGACACGCTCTAACCTATGCTAGAAGGACTAAGCCCAATGCACCCGAAAATGCGATGCAAAAGTAAGGATACAGAAGCATAAAGAATATGATAAAGCAGTAAAGCCCAAAGCTCCCCCTCACAACAGTCCATAATGACAAACCACCCCAAGTTCTCCCCGTAGAGCTGAAAACCTCGTGCTATCCAAAGGCTTGGTGAAGATATCACCACCGGTGGTCACTCTCCTGGCAAAGCACGATGTCACCCTTCTCTACATGGTCTCGAAGAAAATGATATCGATATCGATGTGCTTGGTCCGAGAGTCTTGCTGGGTTCTTAGCAATGCTAATCGCAGACGTGTTATCGCAAAAGAGCGGAACACGATCGATAGCTAACCCAAAGTCCCGCAGTCGAGACCATCCAAAGCACTGCTACGACAATCGGCTACAACAACGTACTCGGCCTCGGCGGTGGACTATGCAACACCGGACTGCTTCCTCGAAGACCAGGAAATGAGAGAAGTGCCAATGAACTAGCAGGTGCCCGAAGTGCTCTTCCTATCTATCCTCTGACCGACAAAGTCGCATCCGAAAAGGCTCTAAGAGATGAGACGGAGGAGGAAGAGTACCAAATACCATAGTCAATGGTAGCTCGAAGGTACCGAAGATGCGCTTCACTTTGGCGGTGAGATCTGAGGAGAAGCACAAACCGAGCACATAGACACACGAAAAGTGTATGTCCGGTCTCGAGGCAGTGAGGTACAAGAGAGAGCCAATCATACTTCTGAACTCTTTTTGATCAACTGGCTCACCGTCCTCATCTGGGTCAAGTGTGGCCGTAGAAGCCATCGGAGTTGACACCAGCTTTCCATCACTCATGTCAAAACGTCTCAGGAGGTCACGGGTGTACTTGCCTTGATGCAAGAAGGTACCCTCCCGAGTCTTCTTGATCTGGAAGCCAAGGAAGAAAGTCAACTCACCCATCATGCTCATCTCAAACTCGGTGCTCATGACATCCGAGAACTGTGAAACTAGAGCATGAGAAGAGCGCCAAAGATAATGTCATCGACATAAATTTAAATGACGGAAGGTCATTATAGCCGTGAATGAACAAGGTCTTATCAACTTTACCCATCTCGAAATCATGTCTCAAAAGATAGGACTTAAGCCTCTCATACCAAGCTCTAGGGGCCTGCTTAAGTCCATACAACGCTTTGGAAAGCTTGAAGACATGATTAGCGTGTTGGGGTTCTCGAAACACGGAGGTCGTCTCACATAGACTTCTTCCTCAATAAAGCCATTGAGAAAGGCACTCTTGACATCCATCTGGTAGAGCTTGAAACCCTTAGAAGCTGCGAAGGCAAGGAGGATTCTAATGGCCTCAAGTCTAGCTACAGGGGCAAAGGTCTCCTCGAAATCTAGACCCTCAACCTGGGAGTACCCCTGAGCAACCAGTCTAGCCTTGTTTCGAATGACTACCCCATCCTCACTTTGCTTGTTCTTGAACACCCACTTGGTCCCAATGATATTGTGACCTCGAGGGGGCTCAACAAGCGTCCAGACCTTGTTTCTCTCGAAACTCTCTAGCTCCTCATGCATGGCATTGACCCAAGACTCATCAGAGAGAGCATGACAAATGTCTTTGGGCTCGAAGGAGGCAACAAAGGCAGAATGGAGATAAAAGAGTGACATGCCAGATTTTGAGCGTGTGACTCGCTCAAAGAGGTCTCCAATCATCTGCTCAGAAGGATGAGCTTTCTGGATATGTCTAGGAGGTCCAGGATAAGATGAAGAAGTGACCTCTACCTCGTGACCTGACGGGGTAGGAACAAAGCCACTAGCTCCAGAAGAAGCAGAAGGTAAGGGCTGATCACCTCGAGGTGCTGTGGAAGAAGGTACCTCAAGGAGTGGATGAGGGACTGGATCGGGTAGACAACCCTCATCTTCATCATCCTCATCATCCACAAAGATGGTCTCGGTTCGCTCTAGTGAACTCGAGATGTCGGGCCTAGTCCCGGACCGCCTCATCGAAAGTCACCTCACGTGTTTCTACCATTTCTTGGACTCGCAGTTTCAGACCCTATAGGCCCGTGAAGAAGTCGAGTAGCCTAGAAAGATCCCATCACAAGAATGTGATTCGAACTTATCTAGGTTTCTGGACTTCAGAATAAAACACTTGCAACCAAACACACAAAAATGAGAAACACTGGGCTTTCGCCCATATCTCAACTCGTAAGAAGTGCGGTGCAAGTGTGCCCTGAGAAAAACTCTGTTCGAAACATGGCACGTGGTGGCTATAGCCTCAGCCCAAAACTTCCGCGGTGTAGAGTATTCATCGAGTATCATCCTGGCCATCTCTACCAAGGTACGGTTCTTCCTCTCCACGATGTCATTCTGTTGTGGGACGTGCGGAGAAGAGAACTGGTGCTCTACACCTGTCTCATCACAGAATTTCTCAAAGTAGGAGTTCTTGAACTTCATGCCATTGTCACTGCGGATCGCTCGCAAGGCACCTGGAAGCTCAACAGAAATCCTACTGAAAAGACCTCGAAAATGTGTAAACGTCTTATCCTTCGAGGCTAAGAAAAGCACCCAAGAGTACCTCGAATAGTCATCGACCACAACAAGAACGTACCACTTCCTCCCATCGATCGCACTCGAGTGGTCCAACTGTGTCCATGTGGAGCAGCTGTCACAGTGCATCGGTCATCGTGAATCGTGTAATGGAGGATGAGACACGGCATCCATCTTGCCGTGCCAGCATGGAGCGCAAACAAGATCTTTGACCATCTTGAGTTTCGGCAGACCACGAATGAGATCGTGGCCGCTAACTCGGGTCAAATGGTCAAATTCAATATGACCAAGTCTCCTATGCCAGAGAGAGAGGTCGCGGGACTCAGAAGCAAGCAAACAACGGAGAGGATCTCCAGAAGACTCAGAAAAATCAGCACGAAAGATCCTCCCAAAACGAGAAATCCCACAAACTAGACTACCCGAAGAATCAAGAATTTTGCAGTTGTTTTTCTTAAAGCTCACCTCAAAGTCGTCATCGGTGGTCGAGAAACGGAAAGCAGTTGTCTTGCAGACTTACTAACCAAGGCAACATCTTTTAAAATAAATGAATCATTAATGCACATTGTACCTTTGGCGATGGCGCCCGGATGAAGCATCTCGAAGGTGATCATCTCATCACCGGAGCACGGGCAAGGAAGAAAACCAGCGGGAATCTCCGGTCATGTGTCGTGAACACCGGAGTCAACAAGCCAAACCTTTCCTTCCACGCCCGTGAACACGAGTCAAGCAGAGAATAAAGTCTCGAGACTAGGATAAATCAAGAGTGATTTTGGCACCCAATACTGAGTCACACGTCGAGCAGATGAAGTAGTCAAGCACGACTGACCTCTATCTACCCTACGCTCTCTGTCACTCAAACAAGCAGAAGGTGCGTGTGCGGACACTGAAGGCGTGTTGGGTCCGGCCGCTACGGACGGCGAGTCGGCGCAGCCGACAACAGTCGATCACGCCGCGGTAGGCATCTCGATGGGAAAACGAGATCTACCCTCAGGACGGCGAAAGTCACGACCAGAGGGAGCACGAGGATGAAAAACAGAAGACTCAGAAAAACCAAGTCCTCGGTGCTGCCCAAAGCTACCAACAGTAGCAAGCCTAGACCTCGTGTTGGTCTTAGGTGCACTCAAGGTCTGGGGCTGACCCTGAATACGCCTAAGAGACTCAACACGGTCTCTTCGCGCGATCTTGGCGCGCTTGATGCAATGGTCAAACAAATGCCCATCCTTCTGACAGAAGGTGCAATGATGAGAGACCACGTGGAGGTCATCTCGTGTGTATGATGAGTAATTGACATCGGTTTACGAAAGTCGAGTTTGAGTTGGTTGGTTCGGACCATGTTGTTGCGCGGTGCAAACGGCTTCGGTCGGACTTGGTCGATTGCGGTCGGGAGTGCTTAGGACGTTTGTTTTCTTTCTCGATCGGTCGATTTAGGTATTTCATATGTGAGCACCTTTCATTGTGGTTAATGATGATTATGCTGTTTTCGTGCGGTGATATGTGACGGTCTGCTTGTCTTTAGTGAGAAAACTATTCTTGGTCTGCTGCTGCTCCTTCAGAGAAAACTATTCTTGGTCTGCTGCTGCTCCTTCAGAGAAAAACGTTGTTGGTCTACTTTCTGTTTCTTTAGTGAGCTTTCAAACCATCGACAATGGTCTCTCGACCAAGAATGGTTTTCTTTGCTTTAGAATCTTTTGTCGTGAGCCTTTCTTACTTCATAGCTTCGTAGCTATTGGAGAGGAAATTTTTAGTGGATACCTTTGGGGGCAAAAGTTTAAGGCACCATTCACCCCACTCTGTTGCCATTTCCGATCCTACAATTGGTATCAGAGCAAGGTTGGCTCTGAATTTGATCTTGACCGATCTTGAGCCTGGCAACTAGTAGGGAATCTTGTGAGCTTCTCTTTGCATCTTGTTGGGGTGTTTTTGCCAATGATGTCCTTTGTGATAAGAGGTTTGATTTCGATGAGAGGGTGATTTTATTTGCAAGAAACCACAAGTATGAACATTGTGGTACATTCTTTACCTTTGATTGTTCAAGTCTTGGAGAACATACGGTTGATGATAAGAAGGACGAACGACGACTCATCATGAGCAAGGTAAAATCTCAATGTGACCTTGGCCTTGTCCAAGATGAAGATACTTAATCTTAGGGAGAATGTGAGATGCCTAGATGATAAATTGCTAGATTGATTTTGTTAGGTGGAAATCTCATTTATCATGTGTAGATTGTGAGTCTAGTTCTGTAGATGGCATAAATTTAATTTCTCTACTTGCTTGTTAAAATCTGAAAATGAGAAATTAAAATTGATTCGCTGCACATGTGTAGAGGAGCTTGAGTTTGCTAGGACTGAGATTAGAATGCTATGTTTTTCTGTTCTAGCTTCTCTTGTTTTATGTTTGTACTAGCCATGTTGCTCTTGTTAATCCAATTTGTTTGCATTCCCTTCCCTAGTTTATATTGTGATTACGTAAGGGATGGTGTAAATGCTTTGAGGAGAGACACGATGATATGAGTCTTGCATCTTCCGACTTAGCCTCCTCTGTTCTTTTGGATTGGGAGCCGTTTGTAGTGAGCATAAATCCTTCTATTTCATATCGTTTGCTCCTACTTGGCTAGTGCATTTCTTGTTGGCTCTTCTCGTAAGGTCCAAGAGACTTCTCCTTGAGCAAGAATGAAGCTTTATCCTTTTGGATCTTGTCTCGTAGTAGACGCTTGCACCATTGCTCATTTTTGTGAGAAGGATGGACCTCGTTGGCTCATTGGCATCGTGGATTTGTTTCGTGTGTTTTCTTGTTTTTGTCCACGTGCTGTCTCGAGGAGAAATTTCCGCCGTTTCTCAAATGATGGACCTCGTTCGCCAAAACGAGGTGCGCATCTACGGGAAGGAGAAGTTGTGAGTTTCTTTGGTGCTTTTGTTGGTTCTCTTCTTGGTGCTTTCAAGTTAGGTATTCACCGCTTCTTCGGAGTTGGGACTCGTTTCACTTGTCGAGTTGTCCACTTGCGGTGTGCCTCTAGGATCGATTTTCTTGCTGAACCATCCATTGTATCATGATAACTTGCATACTTCTAGTGCGAGTGTGTCAAGTTTTGAATTCCCAAGTACATGTCTACTAATCCTTTGGGATCAAGACTTGGGCACTCTGTTCTTGTCATTTGTAGGTGTCCAGACGCTGATTGGAGAACATGGGATTGATTGGGTTTTAGTCTTCTGCTTCATCACGTGACTAGAACATTCATTGGTTTTCCACTTCATGGCCTCCAAGAGGCATATGCTTTCACCAGTTGCGTCTCCACCTACTTTGTGAGCGATTATATACCTTCATGCCCTTATATTCAAGTGTTAGTCATAATTGGCATGATGTGCTTGTTCTTGTGCTCACTTGTACCATATTGGCATGATTTTTCTTTCGATACATTCTTGTCATGCCTTTATGTGTATGTTGCTTAGGTGTCCTCATATTATGTTATATATGTTGGTTATTGGATGCTTAAGCTTTGACTTGACTTCATGAGCATAAGTAGAAAGTGTATACTAGAAGTCAAGTATCATCATGACCTTGTGCCTTGTAGTATCCATCATGGTTTATTGATTATATCTTGCTCCTTATGTTCATTCACCATTATTTATCCATGTTAGCATACTTTTCTATGATTTTGTTTTGTCATGATGTATGCTTGAGTATGGACATTATGAGCTTGATTAATATCTCGGATAGTTGTCTATGTCATGATGCTATGTTTATTCATGCCTTCTTATCTTTACTTGTGTACATGCTTATATCCATGCTAGCATATGCTTCTGTGACTTTTCCTTGTCACCTGCTATGTGTATGGTTATGATTCTTTGTGATGCATGTATACCTTGATCTTATTCATTTCATTTATGGCATGAAATAAACTGTATGACATCTTGGTAGCGTTAATTTGTGCTTATGCTTAGATATCATGAGATCTGTGGTTAGATCACGAGCTCCTTCTAGTATTGGGTGGCTCTAGGCTTGCTGTTCTAGATGCTTTTGATGAGGGCTAGATTGAGCTTGTGTGGGTGTGTGTTCTCATGTATTCTACGTCATTAGTACTAGTGATGCTACTGTTGTTGTCATCTGTCCCAGTACTGGTTCCATGTTGTATATCATTTACCCCAGTACTAGGACACCGGTCGTCTCTGTGTTTAACCTACAGGCTGTGAATGAGGGGGAGACTGCTGCAGCCTTTATGACCGCTCCTTGGCCTTTACGATTATGTCATAGCAACTATGAGCGCGGTCTGGACTCTCGATCGAACTCGATGTGACTACATCAGGTCTACGATCACAACTCCTCACCAAGCGACCATGAGAGAGGTTTGCTCCCTTGTGATCTTTAGTATTTTGCTTTCCATCACTTGGCTTTGCATTGGTTATTTATTCTAGTGGTAGGAAGGGTCCGATTGGATAGATGAGAGCCATCTCTAGGTGATATTGTCTCAGTCACACCTCTCTTCTAAATGGTTCTCTATGATTATTTACTACCTAGTCTGGGCTTTGGTTCTCTAGGTTTCTCTTCTGTCTAGTTTGAACTTTCTTCTTGGCCACTAGAGTCTTGTGAGTTGACATAGTGTGCCTTTGCTCCGTGGTATGAGGTTATAAGCTAGAGACCATAAGGATGGAGTGTGTTTGAGAATCACCTCTTTGAATTAGAACCTTCCTTCTGGATTTTGTGCCAAATTTTTCGGTTCTTCTCAATTTGCCTTCTCTAGGGGGAGTTGGAGTCTTTCTGTCTGTTCGGGCTATGTTTCAGGGAGAGTTCACCTTTTGTGCATTCATTTGTATCCGGTTGCATATCATGGGATGCATTTGGGTTAATCCTTCTAGCATGGGCTAGAGTGGTTGTTTTGCATAGCTGCTTAGATTGTTTTCTCTCATCTTATGCTTTTAGGTTGCTGCTTCTAGTTGCTTCTCTTCTCACTAGGTTGAGTTCACTCACTTCTTGCGATCTAGCGAGGGTCGGACCACCCTTGGGTGAGCAGGGGCGTGTTTACTCCCTAGTGTGTTAGTAGACCAGCTATTAGTCCTAGATCCATATGGGGTAGATGAGAGCCAGTCTGAGCCATAGTCTTCTCTATATCTTATATGCTCTAAGGACTGCCTTTTATTTTTCTTGCCAGCTTCTCGATTTTATTGCTTTGGTTCAAGGGGAGTTCATTTAAGAGCTTCTGGAGCTTAATATTGACATAACTCAACTTGAACTAAAAGTTGCATCACATGTTGAGGGGGAGCTGGATTTTCTGCATTGTAATATAACTACATTAAGCCTTGATTATTATCCGGTTATGACATGCTTACAATGCTTTACACCTTGCCATGACTTGTGCTTAGTTGCTAGATTTATCATGACTTCATATGTAGACTAGCTTTTGCCATGATAAGTTAATTTAACTTGCTCAAATTGGACTAAAACTTGTCATGTTAGCACTCGAGACTAGTCTTTCTTGAGTTATCCTTTTATGATTCATGCCATGTCAAATAGGCTGACTTGAGCGTTGAATCTCTATTGAGCCTTAGGTTGAGTTGTTTTAGTCTCTTGATGATGCATAAGTTTAAGTACAATTTGTTAAAAATCAAAAAGATCTCTTTTATGCGAAAAAACTGATTTCACCAATTCTTTCTCATGAGACGGCTTGCCATTGCACTAGGCATGAACTCAGGGGGAGTTTTGGATGACCTAGACTATCTTCTTAAGCTTCTTGCTTGGAGTAGTCGCATAAGGCTTGAGATCTAGCACATGATAAAAATATTGGTTGGAAACGACTAAGTTTTAAAAGAAAAATGTCATTTGTGCTCGATTTGCGTAAGCTACTAAAAGAATCGAGTACTTGAACAAATGTTTATTCTTGAGCATAATAGCACTCTATTTTGACTCAATATTAGCTTCTTGGTTCCGCTTAGCTTATTGACATGGCCTGCATCATCCTTGGATATCTCTAGCTAGACTTTGCTTATTGATGACTTGACATGCTCACAAAATGCTTTACACTTCAGTTCGTCATCTATTTGTGCTAGCTAGCTTAGACATATCCTGTCATGATCTAGATAGCATTCTATTGAGTTATGGCTTGATGTAATTCTTAATGGTCATTTTGGATAATTCTCATGGCTCTAAATGCTTAGAATAATCAAACTTCAGCCATTTTATCCTTTTTCATGACGTATTCTCCTTCTTGCATCCTTGATGTGTTTATTGCCAAAAGGGGGAAAATATTGGAGAAAAAGTCTTTTAGGATCTTTCTAGAGCTTTAGAGAACAATTTGCTCTTTCTTGAGTTGCTCTAGTGATCCCTTCTGTCGACATGGTCATTAGCTTCATTTCCTCCTTTGGACCATGTTGGATTCTTCAAACTCAACTTCATGCTTTTTCTGGGTTTGTCAATATACTCATCAAGGGAGAGATTGAGAGACCACGTGGAGGTCATCTCGTGTGCATGATGAGTAATTGACATCGGTTTACGAAAGTCGAGTTTGAGTTGGTTGGTTCGGACCATGTCGTTGCGCGGTGCAAACGGCTTTGGTCGGACTTGGTCGATTGCGGTCGGGAGTGCTTAGGACGTTTGTTTTCTTTCTCGATCGGTCGATTTAGGTATTTCATGTGTGAGCACCTTTCATTGTGGTTAATGATGATTATGCTGTTTCGTGCGGTGCTATGTGATAGTTTGCTTGTCTGTGTGGTTGCAGGACTTCGGAGCTAGATCATGGTGAGGCGTGGGAGGACCGGGACAAGGCACAGGAGGTGTTGAGGTCCAGACGGTCGGAGACGCCAAAGATGATCGAGGCTGCTGAGGTGGTTGCGAGCCGGGAGATGAGGAACCGGAGCTGGAGCTACCAGAGGTGGACACGACGGGCAACGGCGAATGGATCGGGACTAGACTCGGGGAGGAGTCGAGGTTCGCATTTGTCGGATACCGCCATTGCGGTCGTGTGCGACGGAACAGACCGGGACTAGACTCAGGAGGAGTCGGAGGTCCAGTCGGTCGGAGTCAGGTGCGGTCATGCGTGAACGACAAGGAGTGCGGAAGCTTCCCGGAAGGTGCAGGACGGGTGAATCGGTAAATTCGCAAGGCTGCACAAGCGGGAGACGGCTCCGTTAGGGTTTAGCCGGCGTAACGGGTTGGAGACCCATTAGCCAAGGGCTATAAATAGGTGTTGCGGGCTGCATACCCCCTTGAGGGTTTTTGTGCATTTGCTCTCCATTTTGTGTGTGTTCCTCCCAAGAAGCATGTGAGGCTCTTGGTGTTTTTGAGGATTGAGAGGGAGATGATGGGTTGAGAGACTTGGAATTACTCCTCTTGTTTTAATGCCATGCGTATGGGGACTCATTTACTTTCAAGAAATCTTGTATTGAGTCATTCTGAGATGATTTGGTTTTGTGCTCTTCTATTTTCTTAGTTGTTTCTTTGATCCAATAAACTGAGAGGATCAAGCAGTTGCTCAGTCTTTTGGTTTGTTTTCCCTTCTTCGTTGCTAGTTGTCTCAGATTGTAAGAGATGGTTGAGATGTGGTAGGTAGTAGGAAGTGGCATCACGTTGGTTCTTTTGTGTGTGCCTTTCTGTTTTCGGTTTTCCTGCCTTCCCTTGCTTTCTATTCTCAGCTGCAGTTCTAGTTTTCGCAAAGTGGCAGTACAAATTTTTGGTGTCGGTTCTGAGAGAAGAACTGGTTCTGTACTATTTCTTGTGACAACAGTTTTAGTCTTCTTTTATTTTGCTTTTTATTTCTGCTGTGCTTTTCTTTTTGTAGCAGTATGATGCTTTTGGTAGTATCCAGCCGGGTCAGTTTTTACTTCACTTTGCTTTTGGCTGTAGCTTTAGTAATTACTATTCTTCTTTGTTTTCTTCAGCTCTCTGTTGCTTAATGAACCCTTTTTGCTGTTGGGCAAAGGTCTGCTTCTCTGGTTTTCGGTCTATTGAGAGAAAAATACAAAACTGAATTACTTGATCTATGTTTAGTTTGCTCGGCAATCAGTTTGGGCATGTCTAAAGTTTCAGCGCCGACATGTTTTTCAGCATTTCAGTTTTCGGCAGATGCTACAGTGATTCTGTGTTCAGTTCTGCAGTCTGTTCTCGGAAGCAGTTTTCAATTGTCTTGCATCATGTTTTGTCTGCGTTAATCTGCAATCAAAAACCGAAAACTATTTGTGTGCAGTTTCTTGTTCTCTGTTTTCAGTTCCTCTCAAAACAACTGCACAGGGAAAGCAGATTTTTTGGTACTGCAGTATATCTCTGTTCTGCACTTCTTTCATTCAAGTCTTGCCGGCTCCTGAACAGCAGTTTGATCGATTTCCTCACCGCAGTCTGACAGGGGTCAAGCTTTACTGCCAACTGTTCTCTGCTGCTCTTTTTTGTTTTTGTTTGTAACTTCTTAGTTTTGAAGCCTTCAGTTGAGTCTGCAGTTTCGGTCCGGTTTGGGCTCCTTCAGAGAAAACTATTCTTGGTCTGCTGCTGCTCCTTCAGAGAAAAACGTTGTTGGTCTGCTTTCTGTTTCTTCAGTGAGCTTTCAAACCATCAGCTTAATGGTCTCTCAGCCAAGAATGGTTTTCTTTCTGTTTAGAATCTTTTGTCGGCAGGCCTTTCTTACTTCATAGCTTCTGTAGCTATTGGAGAGGAAATTTTTAGTGGATACCTTTGGGGGCAAAAGTTTAAGGCACCATTCACCCCCTCTGTTGCCATTTCCGATCCTACAAATGATACTTCGCCTTCTGAGGGGCTGAAGTAGCATGAGATGGCTTCGCCTTCTGAGAGGCCGAAGCTGCAGGTGAAATCACCTTGCTGTCAGAAATCCCTTGGACAAAGCCCGGTGATTTAAATTGAACTTTCTTGTTCTTGGGCTTGACCTCAATCACACCTGCGGCTACGGGTCTGAGCACGACAGGTGGATGCTTCCTTACATCCTTACGGAAATCATATCCTAGACCCTGATTGAACTTGCAAATCTTTGATTGGTCTAGAATAAGATTGAGCTTCTTCTTGCCTCCTACAAATTTCTCGAGAGTGTTCATAAGGTATTGACACTCCCGAAAGAGAGAGGTGCAAGAGAAGCAAGGAGGAGAAGAAACACCAGAAGGTAAGAGAGCAGAAGAACAACCAACAGCGAGAGGAAGACGGCTTGTGCACGCACGGTAGGCTTAGAAGAGACAGATCCCCACTCGCTAGCGGGTTAGTTCGCATCGCTAGGCGTCTCTACCTTACCCGGGGGCTTCTCCCCCTTCTCCACAACCACACTACAAGCACAAGGTGGCTTCTCTAGTAGGTCCTTAGTTAGCTTCACACATTTCTCATCCAATGCAATCAAGTTAGATTTTAGTTTGTTACAACTAATGCATGGTGAGCTAACAGGGTCCTTATAAGCAAACTGAGACAACTTCTTATCATGATCAATCATTTCTTGAAACTGTTTGGAAATGATTCAAGCTCGTGATCGATTTAGGACAATTCACACATGAAGCAATAGGCTCAAGTAAAAAAGCTTGTAATTCAGCAATTTTATGATCTGCCCGTTTTAGGTTCATCTTCAAATTATTACAACTTTCACAGGTCTCAGGCAGATCGAGAAGCATAGTGTAAAAACCTCTAAAAGCATTGTCCTTATCCTCACATGAGGTGCAAGAAGTAGTCTCAATAGTAGATGAAGGAACAACAATCCGTCATTTCTAGTTCAGCAAGCAGACTAACATTCTCCACCTTAAGAATATCTAGCTCAGAGATCACACTATCATAAGAAGTCCTTAACTTCTCCATATCACCAATCAAAGCAGGGCATGTATCACATTCGTCACGGGAGGGAGCAGATATAAGTGAAGTAAGCTCCCGTGACAGTCTATCTACTTCCTTCTCTAACTCGATATATCTAGCTCTAGATCTAGCATGAAATCCTCCTAACTTAAGAAAAGCTTCATTTAGTTGGTCATACGAGGGACATACCTCGTCGGAGTCGGAGTAGAGGTCACTGTCGCTGATCTCGCCCTCAAGGGCCATGAAACACATGCCGGAGAAGTTATCGCCATCTTTGGGTTCTTGATCACCCGTCCGGTCGTCGTCACTCCATCCCTCCACCTCGCTGAGGTCGAGGTTGTCGAAGGCGGCGAGGACGCGATGGAAGAGCTTCTTGGCCTTCCCAAAGTCGCGGAACTTCTTCTTGCCTTGAACAGGTGCTGAGGGCTTCGTGTTGCGGTTCTTGTTGATGTAGTCATTCTTGCCGAACCGCCAAGTCGGTTTGCCCTTCCCGCCTTGGGGCGGTTGCCCGAATGTGGTTGGGGCCACCACACTCGAAGCAAATCACAGACCTCCTCTTTACCATCCCTCCTCCTCTTGTAGGCATGAGAAAATCTACGCTAGGAGGGCTAGTCTGTTCGTCATAACCGCTCTAACGATCATCGGTTATGTCACGAGAGCGACAAGGAGAATCCACATATCGGCTCGGCGAGAAGAAGATCCGAAGCGGGATCGGTGACTAATGCCATCGATTGTGACTTGACCGACGAGACTATGTCAATCTCGTGAGTCTTGAGGCGAGTAAAGCGCATCAAGAGTCGTGGTCGAGAGGTCCGTGGTATCCTTGATGGTAGTCACCTTCATCTCCCAAACCCAAGATCGAGTGCGAGAAGTATTTGTCGGCGTTATCCGAGTCGGAGTATGTGAGACCGACGGCTCGGAGGTTGCTCAAAATCTTATGAAAGCGAGAAAAGCACTCGTCAAGGGACTCGCCAGCAAGCATCTTGAGAGACCATGTGGAGGTCATCCCGTTGTGTATGATGAGTAATTGACATCATTTACGAAAAGTCGAGTTTGAGTCGGTTAGTTCGGACCTAGATGTTGCGTGGCGTAACGGGCTCGGTCGGACTTGGTCGAACCTAGTCGTATGGGTTTAGGTTGCATATTCTGATGACTCGACAAGTTTGTTCTCTGTTTACACTTTCATGTATCGAGCGGTGCTATTTGACGTGTTTCTTGTCTGTGTGACTGCATGACGTCGAGGCGGAGTCGTGGCGAGACACGAGGTGACCGGACTAGGCGTAGGTGGCGCTGAGGTCAGAACGGTCGGGACGTGTCGAAGACGACGTGGACTCGAGGTGGTTGCGAGGCGTGCAAGGCAAGGAGTGCGGAATCTTCCCGGAAGGTGCAGGAGGGGCGAAACGGGAATTTCGCAAAGCTGCACAAGTGGGAGCGGGCTCCGTTAGGGTTTAGCCGGCGTGACGGGTTGGAGACCCGTTAGCCAAGGGCTATAAATAGGGGTTGGGGGCTGCATACCCCTTTTAGGATCACTAAGGGTTTTTAGTGTTGAGAGCTCATTCTCTTCTTGTGTGTGTTCCTCCCAAGAAGCATGTGAGGCTCTTGGTGTTCTTGAGGATTGAGAGGGAGTGGATGGATTGAAAATCTTGTAATTATTCCTCTGTTGTCAATCGCGTATGTCTCCATATTAATTTCAAGAAATCTGTATCGGTTTGTTCTGAGTTCTAGCATTTTTGTTTGATTCACTGTTTTTCGTTCTGAGTGATGCTCTTGACGCAAGTAGTCTTACTTTCTTTTGCTCTTCTCTGCCTCTCGTTCTTTTTGTTTGAATCCCCATGTTTCTGGAGTCATTCTATTATGTGGTTTATAGTCTAAATCGTTTGGTCAGAGGAGAGGTGCTAGTTCTCGTCAACTTCATTTTCGTTTAGTTCTTGTGCTGTTTACAGCTGAGTTTGCTACGGCAAGGCTGCTTCTGTTTTGATCATTTTCGCTGCTTTGTGTGTATCCAGTTAACACAAGTATTCACTGTGGTATCAAGTCTTCAGGTGCTATGTCGATTATCATCTTTCTTTCCTGATTGATCAATCTCGATTTGGTCCTTAAGATTTCTGTGTCAATTAGTGTGTGCAATCTGTATTTCGGCAGCAGGTTTATTTTCACTTCTGGGCAGCATGCAGTCTCTGCCTTCGGTTGTCCTCCCTGTTTTCCAGTATGTTTTTTGATCTGCTTTAGTCTTTCGACAGCTGCTTTCGACAGTAAAGACAACACTCAGTTGGCAGTAAAACTCAGTCTGTTGCCACTCAGTTGTCTTCGGCTGCAGTTTTTACTGCAATAGCTTTTGTGTTCGTCAGTTTGTGCTACTTCAAATCTTGTCAAGTCAGTTTGTGCCTTTTTGTTCTTCTTTTCTGCTTGCCGTCTTCTGCTCCTATTAGCTTCTGAACTTTGCAGCCTTGGCCAGGTTTTAGCTCTATCAAGTAAAATCTGGTTTCCATCTGATGTAGTTCCTTCAGTGCCGAAATTTGTCAAGTCTGGCTTTCCCTTCTTCGGCAAGATTAATCTGCATCATCTGGTGTGTTCCGTTTTTTAGCAAAAACTGTGTCTATTCTCTTTTGGGCCAGCGGCAGAAGCTCTAGTTGTTTTCCTTTTTTTCTTTTGCTGACTTTTGATGATTTTGCATGCAGATCAAACGGTAATATTTTCAGCTGAAATTTTTACTGATTACTCTCTGATTTATGCTGAATTTTTTAGTATCGCATGCGCTCTAGTTTTCAGCAGAATTAATTTTTTGAATTCTCGGGGCCGATTTTTAAGAGAACGACATTCACCCCCCTCTGTCGCCATTCCGGTCCTTCAATTGGTATCAGGGCCGGTTAGCTCTTCCTCATAGATCTTATCCGGTCTCAAGAGCCATGGCGATGGACAAGTACTCGACCAAGCCCCCGATCTTCGTTATGATGGATTATCCCTTCTGGAAGAGTCGGATGGAGACCTACATCCAGGCTCAGGGCTACGCCATCTGGCGAAAGGTCAAGGTTCGGTTTGTTGTTCCTGCCGATGAGGACGTCAATGTTGGAAACATAGCTGACGTTGAGGCAAACGCTAAGGCAAGGAACATCATAACCCAAGGTGATATGACGATGGCCCGATCTTCCGAAAGGTACTGATAAATCGATTGTGGAGATCTCGACGTTGATGATCCAAAGGCTCCGACCAAAACAGATCGAACCCCTTGCAATCACTACACCACTGCTCCGTTGGTTATCAACCGTGCCGAACACGGTTGACCTCGCCAAGAAGGCTATCTCCTGCAAGCGAATCGAGAACACAAGCAAGAGAGTTTAAGACGCAATATGAAATTGTATTGCGAATAAAGTTTGAGTTCACAAGTGGGGTTTCTCAACCGAACATGCGGTGAAACTGCTATACAGAATAATCTTTAAGAAAAACCCAAGGAAAACTAGAGGGGTGTGACCTCCTTAAATAGGGAAGGGGGAAGCCACACTTATCTAATGAAAAGGGAGGTGGTACTATTCAGTTTTACTGTTCATGCGGCCGTGGTACTGTTTACGTGAACAGTACCGGCCCAAATAGCCCAATTTACAAGGCCCTCGGCCCACTTTGACTCGGACTGAAAAAGTGATGTGACTTGTTTTGTAGTTTCTGATCTGCTCGGATGGAGTTTGGAGGTGAGACCAGATCCATCTGAAAGTAGACTTCAAGATCTTTCCAACGAGTACTCACGGGCCCCAAGAAGCCTTCTGGATTAAAAGTTATGGCTGTTTGAAGTAGACGTTGTTACGAAGGCCGAATCTGAATCGAACTCGCGAATATGACTTGGATTGCGCTTGACGGTTCCACTTCTACAATTGAACTCGCGTGGTTCTTCCCCATGGTTCCTTAGGACAATAAATCATCACGAACATTAAGTAGTATACCATTCTTTGAAATATTTGTATGCAAACTTAGGAACGCATTCACCTGATGGTTAAGTTGACGTGCTCGCGCTCGAGTCATTGGTCCTTGCAATCATAGTTTCAGTTTGTTGAGTTTGCTGTGGAGTTGGCATAATTGTATCTATAGAAAGGATGTCCTTATCATCCTCCCCTTCTTGAATTGGAGTCGTCCTCGACTCAAACTCATCTTCCACGCCCAAGCAAGGTCGCAAATCTGCAATGTTAAAGGTGGGGCTAACCCCAAACTCTGCAGGCAAGTCTAACTTATATGCATTATCATTAATACGTTCAAGCACTCTAAAAGGATCATCTGCACGAGGCATGAGTTTAGACTTTCTCAATTCAGGAAATCGTTCTTTACGCAAGTGTAACCACATAAGATCACCAGGTTCAAAAGTAACATGCTTGCGTCCTCGACTACCAGCAACTTTATATTTAGCATTCATAATCTCAATGTTCTCTTTAGTTGTCTCATGCATCTTACGTATCAAAGCAGCACGTTGTTGCGCATCGAAATTTACCTTCTCAGAAGCTGGAAGAGGCAACAAGTCGATAGGTGCACGAGGTATGAAACCATAAACAATCTCAAAAGGGCATTTCTTTGTGGTAGAATGCAGCGAACGATTATAAGCAAATTCCACATGAGGCAAACATTCCTCCCACATTTTTAAGTTCTTTTTAAGCACAGCCCTAAGCATAGTAGACAATGTTCTATTGACTACCTCAGTTTGTCCATCAGTTTGGGGATAACAAGTAATGGAAAATAATAGCTTAGTTCCCAACTTACCCCATAAGGTTCTCCAAAAATGACTAAGAAACTTAGCATCACGATCTGAAACTATCGTATTCGGAACACCATGCAAGCAAACAATTTCCTTAAAGAACAAATCAGCAACATTTGTAGCATCATCACTTTTATGACATGGTATAAAATGAGCCATCTTAGAGAATCTATCCACGACAACAAAAATACTATCCCTCCCCTTCTTTGTTCTAGGAAGCCCTAAAACAAAGTCCATAGAAATATCTTCCTGGGTATGCTTGGAGCGGAAGAGGCATGTATAAACCATGAGGATTAAGTCGTGACTTAGCTTTTTGGCACGTGGTGCAGCGAGAAATGAAGCGTTCGACGTCACGCCTCATCTTTGGCCAATAAAAATGGTGGAATAGAATGTCCTCAGTCTTCTTCACGCCGAAGTGTCCCATCAATCCTCCTCCATGCGCCTCTTGTAACAACAAAAGACGAACGGAGTCAACAGGAATGCATAGCTTGCCAGCACGGTATATGAAACCATCATGCACAACAAATTTATTCCAACCCTTTCCCTCTTGACAATTTAGCAACACGTCTTTAAAATCAGCATCATGCACATATTGCTCCTTTATTGTCTCTAACCCAAAGATTTTGAAATCAAGTTGTGAAAGCATGGTATATCTCCTAGACAACGCATCGCCTATCACATTTTCTTTGCCCTTTTATATTTAATGACATAGGAAAAGATTCAATAAACTCAATCCACTTAGCATGTCTACGGTTCGAGTTGGTTTGACTTGAATATGTTTCAAGGATTCATGATCGAATGTATTACAAACTCTTTGGGCCATAAATAATCTCGCCATATTTCCAAAGTTCGAACTAGAGCATATAATTCTTTATCATAGGTAGAATAGTTCAAACTAGGACCACTTAACTTTTCACTAAAGTAAGCAACAGGTTTTCCTTCTTGCATTAACACACCCCCAAGACCTATGCCACTAGCATCACATTCTAATTCAAAAGTCTTCTTGAAATCGGAAGTTGAAGCAAAGGGCATGTGTTAACTTATCTTTGAGAGTGTCGAAGCTTGTTGATGATTGGTGGCCCAAGTAAAAGGAACACCCTTCTTTGTAAGCTCATTCAATGGTGCAGCAAGGGTGCTGAAATCCCGAATAAAGCGCCGATAGAAACCAATGAGCCCGAGAAAACTCCGCACTTGTGTGACCGTTTTAGAGGCGGCCAACTCGATAGCGATGATCTTGGCTTGATCAACCTCAATTCCCTGCGGAGTAACAACATACCCAAGAAAACAAACTCGATCGGTGCAAAAGGTACACTTTTCGAGGTTACCAAACAACGTGCATCTCTCAAAGCAATAAAAACAGCACATAAGTGTTCAAGATGTTCATCTAGTGACTTGCTGTAAATCAATATATCATCAAAGTAAACTACCACAAATTTACCAATGAAAGCACGTAAAACCTCGTTCATTAATCTCATGAAAGTGCTAGGGGCATTAGTTAAACCAAAAGGCATCACTAGCCACTCATATAACCCGAACTTAGTTTTAAATGCCGTCTTCCATTCATCTCCAAGTTTCATTCTAATTTGGTTGTATCCACTACGCAAGTCAACTTTAGAAAACATTGTAAAGCCACTTAATTCATCAAACATGTCGTCTAACCTAGGAATAGGATGACGCTATCTAATGGTAATATTATTGATAGCTCTACAATCAACAAACATACACCACGACCCATCTTTCTTTGGAACCAAAAGTACAGGAACAGCACATGGACTAAGGCTCTCACGTACGTACCCTTTGTCAAGCAAGTCTCGCACTTGATGCTCAATCTCCTTAGTCTCCTCCGGGTTGGTTCGGTATGGCGCACGGTTGGGTAGGGAAGCTCCTGGAATCAAATCAATTTGATGTTCAATACCCCTAATCGGTGGCAGCCAGAGGTATCTCGATGAGGAAACACATCCTCAAATTCCTGCAAAAGGTTAGTGACAGCAGACGGCAAAGAGCTAGATACATCATTAAGTGAAAATAAAGCATCCTTGCATATCAAAGCATAGCATGGCATTTCATCATGACAAATTTCAGCAAGATCAGATTTGGTTGCAAGCATGACACAACCTTTTAATTTAATTCCCTCGGTCCTAGAACTAGATGACAACCTCTCTTTCTTAGGTGGGAAAACATCCTTCATTACTTGCTGATTTTCAGATTCTTGTTCAAGTTCTTTCTTCTTATTTTCAGCAAGCTCTTTATCACAATTAGCAATTTCAGTAGGTGTCAAAGGTAGCAAAGTTATTTTCTTTCCTTTGTGCACAAGAGAGTATTTATTACTTCTACCATGATGAGTTGCATCGGTATCAAATTCCCATGGGCGACCTAATAAAAGTGAGCATGCTTGCATAGGTACTACATCGAAATCAGCAACATCATGATAGGAACCAATGGAAAATTGCACTCTCAGATTGTGTTACCTTCACCTTATCATTGTTGTTGAACCACCGAATGTGGTATGGGTGAGGATGCGACGTGTGGTCAAGCCAAGCTTCTTGACCAATCCTCGAATCCACCAAGTTATTGCAGCCCCGCCATCAATTATAACACGAACACGGTAATCCTTGACGATGAGGAACATCTGAAACAAATTATGACGTTGTAGCTTCTCCTCTTGCTCTTTTTGAGTGCTCAGTACTCGCTGCACAATTATGGTTCTATAACTCGCCGTAGCAGCGGCACCTAAAATCTCCTCACCATCACTGTCTGTCTCATGATCATCATCATCACCTGCAAGGTTAGCTGCAAGAGCATATTCATCCTCAACATCACTAGCACTTACATAACCACCATCTTCTGTCGCAATGTACGCCCGTGACTTGGGCAATCTCTCATGACGTGGCCCATCCCTTTACAACGGTGGCACACAATGCCCGTCGTGACGCCCGTGGAAACAACCGATGAAGAGCTCTTTCTTTGGTGCTTGCACACTAGTAGATTTGCTCGCCTCGGGTGCGGCGTGATGGTGGTGGCGGTCTTGCTGAACGCCCCTACTCACAAAGGGAACAACAAAAAAAAAGCAGGAGGTGGAGCTGTCTTGGGTTGCCCCTGCGTCGGTCTCGATGTAAACATACCTCCAAAATTGCTCCTTGTCCTTTGTTGCCTACCCTGCAATTCTTTCTCTGCCAAACAAGCAAGCTGGAATAATCTATTGATGTCATTATACTCTTTGTAATCAATTATGTTCTGAATTTCACGCCTTAATCCCCCATAAAAACGAGCCATCTTATCCTCCTCATCCTCTTCAACATTACAACGCAAAGATGCCTATTTGCGCTTCTTGATAATATTCCTCAACGATCTATTGCCTTGGTCTAAGCGCTGCAATTTCTTACGCATTTCACGTTTAAAAGCAAGAGGAACAAATCTAGCACGCATAGCTACCTTCAATCTATCCCATGTATCAGGAGCTAAGCCAGAATTAACTACTTGAGTCCACCAAATGATAGCAAAATCTTTAAATTCACTAGTCGCTTGTCTGACTCTATGCACTTCAGGAACTAGATGGGCATTAAATTTTTGTTCAACTGTCATCTCCCAATCTAGATAAGTTTCAGCATCATAGGTACCCGCAAAAGATGGTATGGAAAATTTAACTTTAGCAAGCGGGTCATCATGAACATGAGCATTGTGATATCGAAATTATTGTTACCTCCCATACCATGACGGTTACGATGAGGGCGGTGTCGTGGCCGTGCAAAGACCGGCATCACGGTTTTGTCTCTCATTATCATCTCCCTCCTCATGATCTTGGCCTCCATTGTTTGGTGGTCGATTCACCATTCTTTCAAGGCGTGTAGTGAGTGTTGCAATGCTCTCATTAATGGAACGTTGCATTGTATCCATCTTCCTATCGATGTCATCGAGAATGGCGGCGTTGTTCATCAAAAAGCGTCATGAGCTCTCCCTTAAAACACACTCTTGCGCATCGACGTCTCACCGCCATGGTTAGTAGCAAACAAAAGACAACACAAAGGTATTATCCCTATCAACTACTAGGTGGCGAGAAGTAGAATCACACACTCTCAAGCGTCTTATCACACTCTTACAAGTGTTCTTACCAATGCAGCAGGTGGTACAACCGGTGGCTGGTTCGTGACACCGTGTCGAGCATGGGTACGATTGCAAGAGGGAACCTGTTCTGATCAAGAGTAGGTGTAGCTTGGAAGGCACAATATGGTAGCAATGGAGAACAATCGCTAATTTCAGAATTGCATAGAATTGAATTATAGTCCGTATCTAACACTTAGCCTATGTTGCTGACCAACCAAGAATGGAAGAAGGCTAAAATCAAGTGTATGACAATGTGTAGGAGTGGTAAATAAAAGATAATTCAATCCAATGCAATTTGGAATTGAAGAGCACAAGGATTGACTCAAAATTAAAAAAACTGAAGATTTCTGTCCACTGGACAGCATGTCGGTATTTTAGCAGTAACTTTTTGTCAGATGCCTCTTTTTCACTGATTCTTTTTTTATATGTTTTCTAACGGCTTTTTCTACATATTTTCTTTTGGGGCCAACTTCTGAATCCCGACACAGAAATTCGCACAAAAATCACAACTGCTGACTGTTGCAGATTCAAAACAGATAATTGGGTCAACTTTCACCGCATATATCTCTTAAATTCCTTGCTGGAATGACGTGAAATTTTACAGATAGATGGATAAGGAATTTCTGAATCTAATGGCGGTGGTTTCACTGAAAAATAATCTCGGAATCAAAAGATATGGCGTTTTTGGTGGCGGTTGCAGAGAAAGGAAAAATCAGCCGAATTTGAAAATTAGGTTTGGGGTGAGGAATTTTTCTTTTCTTTGGATTTTTAATGGAATAAATATATGACCAGCAACTAGACAATGTTAATATGGACACAAATTCAATTTAGCAAACCAAAACTAACAGATTGAAAGGCACAACGGGGTTTGGACAGCGGAATTAATTCTTTTTGGACTATAGGAAATAAAAACCAATCTACTAACTAGGGATACAAGAATTACCTCACGGGCAATCGTTGCTCTGATACCAACTGATGTGACGATGGCCCGATCTTCCGAAAGGTACTGATAAATCGATTGTGGAGATCTCGACGTTGATGATCCAAAGGCTCGACCAAAGCAGATCGAACCCTTGCAATCACTACACCACTGCTCCGTTGGTTATCAACCGTGCCGAACACGGTTGACCTCGCCAAGAAGGCTATCTCCTGCAAGCGAATCGAGAACACAAGCAAAAGAGTTTAAGACGCAATATGAAATTGTATTGCGAATAAAGTTTGAGTTCACAAGTGGGGTTTCTCAACCGAACATGCGGTGAAACTGCTATGCAGAATAATCTTTAAGAAAAATCCAAGGAAAACTAGAGGGGTGTGACCTCCTTAAATAGGGAAGGGGGAAGCCACACTTATCTAATGAAAAGGGAGGTGGTACTATTCAGTTTTACTGTTCATGCGGCCGTGGTACTGTTCACTTGAACAGTACCGGCCCAAATAGCCCAATTTACAAGGCCCTCGGCCCACTTTGACTCGGACTTAAAAAGTGACGTGACTTGTTTTGTACTTTTTGATCTGCTCGGATGGATTTTGGAGGTGAGACCAGATCCATCTGAAAGTAGACTTCAAGATCTTTCTAACGAGTACTCACGGGCCCCAAGAAGCCTTCTGGATTAAAAGTTATGGCCGTTTGAAGTAGATGTTATTACGAAGGCCGAATCTGAATCGAACTCGCGAATATGACTTGGATTGCGCTTGACGGTTCCACTTCTACACTTGAACTCGCGTAGTTCTTCCCCATGGTTCCTTAGGACAATTAAATCATCACAAACATTAAGTAGT
Organism: Bonia amplexicaulis; assembly: GCA_036346245.1. NCBI lineage: Eukaryota > Viridiplantae > Streptophyta > Magnoliopsida > Poales > Poaceae > Bonia > Bonia amplexicaulis. Next base: position 20,764,664 of record CM070735.1, on the reverse strand, counting down.
ATGCCATTCTTTGAAATATTTGTATGCAAACTTAGGAACGCATTCACCTGATGGTTAAGTTGACGTGCTCGCGCTCGAGTCATTGGTCCTTGCATCATAGTTTCAGTTTGTTGAGTTTGCTGTGGAGTTGGCATAATTGTATCTATAGAAAGGATGTCCTCATCACAAGGCCTGAGTCGTAGTGAGTTTGACCGCATATCTCATCTTCCGTCCGCGTTCGATATTTGGGCGACCCTCAATGCTTACCATGAGGGCACCACCCAAATAAAAACCGTGCGATAGGACCAGTTCAAGCGAGATTACAACAAGTTTGAAATGCTTGCTGGCGAGTCCCTTGATGAGTGTTTTGCGCGTTTCACAAGATCTTGAGCAACCTCCGGCGGTCGGTCTCACGTGCCCGACTCGAGACAACGCTCGTCAGATGCTCACTGCACTCGATCTGCGTGTTTGGGAGATGAAAGTGACCACCATCAAAGACACGACGGACCTCTCGACCACGACTCTTGACGCCTGCACTCGCGCCTCAAGACTCACGAGATTGATGTTGTCTCGTGGTCGAAGTCACGATCGATGGCCTTGGTCACCGATCCGTTTCTTCTTGGGCCCCTCTTCCGATTCACTTGGTGGGTTCTCCTAGCCGCTCTCGTGACGTGGCGATGATCGCCTAGAACGACTAGAGGATGAACAGTGGCCCTCCTAGCTCGGAAGTTCTCCGTGCTTATAAGAGGAGGAGGACGAAGAGAGGCGATCACCATCATCTTCGAGTGTGGTGGCCCCAACCACATTCGAGCGAACCGCCCCAACCGGAGAAGGGAAAGGCGACTTGGTTTCGAGCAAGAACGACTACACCGATAAGAACCGCAACAAAAGACTCGAAGACACCCACAAGGTAAGAAGAAGTTCGCGACTTGGAAGGCCAAGAAGTTGTTTCACCGTGTTCTCACCGCGTTCGACGACCTCGACCTCAGCGAGGTGGAGGGATGGAGCGACGACGACGGACGGGTGATCAAGACCCCAAAAGCGGCGACTTCTCGGCATATGCTTCATGGCCCTCGGCGAATCGAGCGACGGCGACTGTGCCGACTCGGACGAGGTATGCCCCACCTATGACCAGCTCAATCATGCTTTTCTTAAGCTAGGTGGATTTCATGCTAGAGCTAAGGCTAGGTGTACTGAGTTAGAGAAGGAAGTAGCTAGATTGTCACGAGAGCTTACTTAACTTATATCTGCTCCCTCCCGTGACGACTGTGATACATGCCCTGCATTGATTGGTGATATGGAGAAGTTAAGGACTTCTTATGATAGTGTGACCTCTGAGCTAGATATTCTTAAGGTGGAGAATGTTACTCTGCTTGCTGAACTAGAAATGACTAGGATTGCTGTTCCTTCATCTGCTATTGAGACTACCTTCTGCACCTCATGTGAGGATAAGGACAATGCTTTTAGAGGTCTTTACACTATGCTTCTTGATCTGTCCGAAACATGTGAAAATTGCAATAATTTAAAGATGAACATGAAAAGGGCATATCACAAAATTGCTGAATTGTGTGCTTCCCTGTTAGAGCCTATTGTTTCTTGTACCAACTGTCCTAAATTAACCTTTGAGCTTGAATCGGTTTCTAAGCAATTTTAAGAGATGGTTGATCATAACAAGAAAATGGCTCAATTTGCTACTAAGGATTCTATTAGCTCACCATGCAATAGTTGTAATAAACTAAAATCTGAATTGATTGCATTGGATGAAAAATGTGTGAAGCTAACTAAGGACCTTCTAGAAAAATCACATCCTTCTTGTGCTTTCTGTGCTGAAGTGTTGGAAAAGGATAAGGACATGGTAGAGACGTTTAGGAAGAGTTACGAGAACCAAATGGCTAGGATTAGGACGGCCCCCTATGTGTCCTGCGAAGCCCTCAAGGTTGAGGTGGCCGTGCATAAGGAGAAATATGCACGTGATATTCGCTCTTCTGCTATTGGTTCTTCTCCTTCCTCTCCTCCTGTTGTCTCTTTTTCTTCTCCTTGCTCTTCTTGCACCTCTCTCTTTCGGGAGTGTCAGTACCTTATGAACACTCTCGAGAAATTTGTAGGAGGCAAGAAGAAACTCAATCTTATTCTAGACCAATCAAAGATTTGCAAGTTCAAACAGGGTCTAGGATATGATCTCCGTGAGGATGTGAGGAAGTATCCACCTGTCGTGCTCGGACACAGCCGCAGTGTGATTGAGTCAAGCCCAAGAACAAGAATGTTCAATTTAAATCAGTGGGTTTTGTTCAAAGGATTTCGGCGACACAAGGTGACTTCACCGCAGCTTGACCTCTCGGCGAAGCCATCTCATGCTACTCGCTCTCGAAGGCGGTATCATTGCACTTTCTGTCAGAAGGATGGACATTTGATTGACCATTGCTTCAAGCGCGCCAAGATCGCACGAAGAGACCATGTTGAGTCTCTTAGGCGTATTCAGGGTCAGCTCCAGACCTTGAGTGCACCTAAGACCAGCATGAGGTCTAGGGTTGTTTCTTCTGACGGGTTTGAGCAGCATCGAGGACTTAGTTTTCCTGAGTCTTCTGGTTTTCGTCCTCATGCTGCTCCTGGTTGTGACTTCCGCCGTCCTGAGGGTAGATCTCGTTTCCATCGAGATAGCTACCCGCGGCGTGATCAGCGTGTTGCCGGTGCTCCGACTCGCTCGCCGTGCGGCCGGACCCGAATGCCTGACCAGTCTTCTACACGACCTTCCGCTTCCTTGGGTGACGAGAGCGTGGGGTAGATAGAGGTCGATCGTGCTTGACTACTTCATCGCCGACGTATTACTCGATATTGGGTGCCAAAATCATCGTTGATTTACCCCAAGATCGAGACTTTACTCTCTATTTGACTCAGGTTCGCCGGCAGGGAAGGGAAAGGTTTGGCTCGTAGACTCCGGGTGTTCACGACACATGACCGGTGATTCCCGGTAGTTTTCTTCCCTTGCCCGAGCTCCAGGTGATGAGACAATCACCTTCGGAGACGCTTCATCTGGGCGCGTCATCGCCAAAGGTACAGTGCACATTAATGATTCATTTATTTTGAGAGATGTTGCCTTGGTTAGTAAGTCGCGGATAATTTGCTTTCCGTTTCTCGACTTACCGATGGCGACTTTGAGGTGAGTTTTAAGAAAAACAATTGCAAAATTCTTGATTCTTGGTGAGTCGGTTTATGGATTTCTCGTTTTGGGAGGATTTTTCGTGCTGATTTTTCTGAGTCTTCTGGTGATCCTCTCCGGTGTTTGGTTGCTTCTGAGTCCTGTGACCTTTCTTTCTGGCATAGGAGACTTGGTCATATTGGTTTTGATCATTTGACCCGAGTTAGCGGCCACGACCTCATTCGTGGTTTGTCGAAACTCGAGATGGTCAAAGATCTAGTTTGTGCTCTTTGTCGGCACGGCAAGATGGTTGCCGCTTCCCATCCTCCGGTCACAGTTACTATAACCGATGCACCAGGACAGCTGCTCCATATGGACACAGTTGCACCAGCTCGAGAGCAGTCTGCAGGTGGGAAGTGGTATGTCCTTGTCGTGGTCGATGACTTCTCGAGGTACTTTTGGGTGTTTTTCTTAGCCTCGAAGGATGAGACGTTTACACATTTCAAAGGTCGTTTCAGTAGGCTTTCTGTTGAGCTTCCAGGTGCCTTACGAGCGATCTGCAGTGACAATGGCACGGAGTTCAAAAACTCCTACTTTGAGAGGTTCTGTAATGAGGCAGTGTAGAGCACCGCCTCTTCTCCGCACGTCCCACAGAGAATGGCGTCGTGGAGAGGAAGAACCGTACCTTGGTCGAGATGGCCGTGACGATGCTCGATGAATACTCTACACCGCGGAAGTTTTGGGTGAGGCTATAGCCACCGCGTGCCATGTTTGAACGAGTTTTCTCGGGGCACACTTGCACCGCACCTCTTACGAGTTGAGATATGGGCGAAAGCCCAGTGTTTCTCATTTTCGTGTGTTTGGTTGCAAGTGCTTTATTCTGAAGTCCGGGAACTTAGATAAGTTCGAGTCACGTTCTTGTGATGGACTCTTTCTAGGCTACTCGACTTCTTCGCGGGCCTATAGGGTGCAGAACTGCGAGTCTAGCAAAATGGTAGAGACACGTGAGGTGACTTTCGATGAGGCCGGTCAGGGACTAGGCCCGATATCTCGTGTTCTTGAGCGGTCCGAGACCATCTTTGTGGATGATGAGGATGATGGAGATGAGGGTTGACTACCCGATCCAGTCCCTCATCCACCCCTTGAGATGCCGTCTTCCACCGCACCTCAAGGTGATCAGCCCTTGCCTTCTGCTTCTTCTGGAGCTAGTGGCTCTGTTCCTACCCCGTCAGCTCACGAGGTAGAGGCCACTTCTTCATTTCATCCCGTACCTCCCAATCATATCCAAAAAAATCTCATCCTTCAGAGCAGATCATTGGAGACCTTTTTGAGCGAGTTACTCGCTCAAAATCAACATGTCACTCTTTTGTCTCCATTACGCCTTTGTTGCCTCCTTCGAGCCCAAAGACATTTGTCATGCTCTCTCGATGAGTCTTGGGTCAATGCCATGCATGAGGAGCTAGAGAGTTTCGAAAGAAACAAGGTCTGGACGCTTGTTGAGCCCCCTCGAGGTCACAATATCATTGGGACCAAATGGGTATTCAAAAATAAGCAAAGTGAGGATGGGGTAGTCATTCGAAACAAGGCTAGACTGGTTGCTCAGGGGTACTCCCAGGTTGAGGGTCTAGATTTCGAGGAGACCTTTGCCCCTGTAGCTAGACTTGAGGCCATTAGAATTCTGCTTGCCTTTGCAGCTTCTAAGGGTTTCAAGCTCTACCAGATGGATGTCAAGAGTGCCTTTCTCAATGGCTTTATTGAGGAAGAAGTCTATGTGAGACGACCTCCGTGTTTCGAGAACCCCAAATACCTAATCATGTCTACAAGCTTTTCAAAGCGTTGTATGGACTTAAGCAGCCCCTAGAGCTTGGTATGAGAGGCTTAAGTCCTATCTATTGAGACATGATTTCGAGATGGGTAAAGTTGACAAGACCTGCTTCATTCGCGGCTTGGCAATGACCTTCGTCGTCAAATTTATGTTGATGACATTATCTTTGGCGGCTCTTCTCATGCTCTAGTTTCACAGCTTCTCGGATGTCATGAGCAACGAGTTTGAGATGAGCATGATGGGTGAGTTGACTTTCTTCCTCGGCTTCCAAATCAAGCGAGACTGGGAGGGTACCTTCTTGCATCAAGGCAAGTACACTCGTGACCTCCCGAGACGTTTCGACATGAGTGATGGAAAGCGGTGTCAACTCCGATGGCTTCTACTACCACACTTGACCCGTATGAGGACGGCGAGCCGTTGATCAAAAGGAGTTCGAAGTATGATTGGCTCTCTCTTGTACCTCAACGCCTCGAGACCGGACATACACTTCTCTTTGTGTCTTTGTGCTCGGTTTGGGCTTCGTGTATCTCACCGCTAGGCGGTGAACGCATCTTCGGTACCTTGAGCTACCATTGACTACGGTGTCGGTACTCTTCCTCCTCCTGCTATCCCTTAGAGCCTTTTCTGATGCGAGACTTTGCCTACAGTAGGATAGATAGGAAGAGCACTCGAGCACTTACCGCTTCATTGGCACTTCTCTCGTTTCCTGGTCTTCGAGGAAGCAGTCTGGTGTTGCATAGTCCACCGCAGAGGCCGAGTATGTTCTTTGCAGCCGATTCTTAGCTGTGTCCTTTGGATGGTCTCGACTCTGCGGGACTTTGGGTTAGCTATCGATCGTGTTCCGCTCTTTTGCGATAACACGCGTCTGCGATTAGCATTGCTAAGAACCCAGTCAAGATTCTCGGACCAAGCACATTGATATTCGATATCACTTCCTTCGAGACCATGTAGAGAAGGTCGACATTGTGTGGAGAGTGACCACCGTGTGGTCGATATCTTCACCAAGCCTCCGGACGACTTGAGGTTTTCACCATGGGAGAGCTTGAGGTGGTTTGTCCTTACGGACTATTGTGAGGGGGAGCTTTGGGTTTTACTGCTTTATCATATTCTTTTTGCATCTGTATCCTTACTGTTGCATCGCATTTTCGGGTGCATTGGGTTTAGTCCTTCCAGCATAGGTTAGAGTGTGTCTCTGGCTGAGTTGCTTAGACTTCTTACTCTTATCTTGTGCTTTCAGGTTAGCTGTTTCTTATCTCACTAGGTTGAGCTCACTCACTTCTTGTAGGTTCTAGCGAGGGTTGGGCCACCCTGCAGTAGGCAGTGCGTGTTTGCTCTCTAGTGTGTGTTTTCTCGACACTGTTCATCCCGGAGTCATATGGGGTAGATAAGAGTCGATCGAGCCATTAGTATCCTCTACATCTTATCTATGCTTTAAGGACTGCATTTATCTTTCTTTGCCGACTTCTCATTTTATTGCTTTGGTTCAGGGGGAGTTCATTTGGGAACTTCTAGATCTTAATGTTGACCTAACTCAACTTGAACTAAAAGCTACATTTTAAGTTAAGGGGAGCTGGATTTTTATGCATGTCTTTCTGCATTATAATATAAATACATTGAGCCTTGATTATTATCCGGTTATGACATGCTTATGATGATTTATATATTGCCATGATTGATGCTTAATTGCTAGATTTATCATGACTTCATATATGTAAACTAGTTTTTGCCATGATAAGTTAATTAAACTTGCTCAATTTGAACTAAAACTTGTCATGTTAGCATTCGAGATTAGTCTTTCTTGGCTATCCTTTTATGATCCATGCCATGTCAAATAGGCTGAGTTGAGCGTTGAATCTCTATTGAGCCTTAGATTGAGCTGTTTTAGTCTCTTGATGATGCATAAGTTAGTACAATCGTTTAAAAAGCAAAAGATCTCTTTGTGTGAAAAAATTGATTTCACCAATTCTTTCTCATGAGACGGCTTGCCACTGCACTAGGCATGAACTCAGGGGGAGTTTTGGATGACCAAGATCATTTCCTTAAGCTTCTCGCTTGGTATGATCGCATAAGGCTTGAGATCTAGCACATGATAAAAATATTGGTTGGAAACGACAATAAGTTTAAAAGAAAATATGTCATTTGTGCTCAATTTGCTTAAGCTACTAAAAGAACCAAGTACTTGAACCAATGTTTCACTCTTGAGCATATAACACTCTATTTGGATTCAATATTAGCTTCTTGGTTCCGCTTAGCTTTATTGACATGGCCTGCATCATCCTTGGATATCTCTAGCTAGACTTTGCTTATTGATGACTTGACATGCTCACAAAATGCATTACACTTCAGTTCGTCATCTATTTGTGCTAGCTAGCTTATACATATCCTGTCATGATCTAGATAGCATTCTATTGAGTTATGGCTTGATGTAATTCTTAATGGTCATTTTGGATAATTCTCATGGCTCTAATTGCTTAGAATAATCAAACTTCAGCCATTTCATCCATTTTCATGACTTATTCTCCTTCTTGCATTCTTGATGTGTTTATTGCCAAAAGGGGGAGATTAGTGGTAGAAAAAGCCACTTTGGGAGCTTTGAGGAAAACTTGTTCTTTCTTTTGCTCCTTTTGTCGACATGGTCATTAGCTTCATTCTTTTTCTATGGACCATGTTGGACTCTTCAAACTCAACTTCATATTTTTTCTGGGTTTGTCAATATACTCATCAAGGGGGAGATCGAGAGACCATGTGGAGGTCATCCCGTTGTGTATGATGAGTAATTGACATCGCTTCTTAAAAGTCGAGTTTGAGTCGGTTGGTTCGGACCTGACGCTTGCGTGGCGTAACGGGCTCGGTCGGACTTGGTCGAACCTAGTCGTATGGGTTTAGGTTGCATATTCTGATGACTCGACAGGTTTGTTCTCTGTTTACGCTTTCATGTATCGAGCGGTGCTATTTGACGTGTTTCTTGTCTGTGTGACTGCAGGACGTCGAGGCGGAGTCGTGGCGAGACACGAGGTGACCGGACTAGGCGTAGGTGGCGCTGAGGTCAGAACGGTCGGGACGTGTCGAAGACGACGTGGACTCGAGGTGGTTGCGGGCGTGCAAGGCAAGGAGTGCGAATCTTCCGGAAGGTGCGGGAGGGGCGGCGGGAATTTCGCAAAGTCGCACAAGTGGGAGCGGGCTCCGTTAGGGTTTAGCCGTGACGGGTTGGAGACCCGTTAGCCAAGGGCTATAAATAGGGGTTGGGGGCTGCATACCCCTTTGAGGATCACTAAGGGTTTTTAGTGTTGAGAGCTCATTCTCTTCTTGTGTGTGTTCCTCCCAAGAAGCATGTGAGGCTCTTGGTGTTCTTGAGGATTGAGAGGGAGTGGATGGATTGAAAATCTTGTAATCATTCCTCTGTTGTCAATCGCGATGTCTCCATATTAATTTCAAGAAATCAGACGGTTTGTTCCGAGTTCTAGCATTTTGTTTGATTCAACGCTTTTGCTCGAGTGATGCTCTTGACGCAAGTAGTCTTACTTTCTTTGCTCTTCTCTGCCTCTCGTTCTTTTGTTTGAATCCCCATGTTTCGGAGTCATTCTATTATGTGGTTTATAGTCTAAATCGTTTGGTCAGAGGAGAGGTGCTAGTTCTCGTCAACTTCATTTTCATTTAGTTCTTGTGTTGTTTACAGCCGAGTTTGCTACGGCAAGGCTGCTTCCGTTTTGATCATTTTCGCTGCTTTGTGTGTATCCATGAAGGACCGAAATGGCAACAGAGGGGGGTGAATGGTGCCTTTAAAAATTAAAAACCTCCCCTCAAGTACTCACACAGCCGAAAAGAACTCACTGGAAATCACAGATCGAGAAAAGAAATCAAATCCAGAGAGTAAGGAAAAATCTGGGCTGTTCTGCCGACAAGCGGTAGTACCGCATATACGAGCGGTAGTACCTCAGTGTAAATTGCGGTAGTACCTTTGAGCGGTAGTACCTCTGTGTAAACTGCGGTTGTACCTTTGAGCTGTAGTACCCTTCGAGGAGAGGTAGTACCGCACCAAGAACAGCAAGCGCAGAAACTGAGAAATCTGAGAAATTCGCAAGATTCTTGGATTCTTAGCTTGGGAAACTTTGAGGATATCAAGGAAACACTCCTAGAAGGATAAGCCAAGAACTAATTTCAAGATTTCTCTAGAGAATCAAAAGGGGAGACAAAAACCCGAGAAATACAGAGGGTTGACCAAAAATCCAAAATTCCAACAAATCTTTGATCCTTTGGCCAAGAGACTTTGAGGGTATGTTAGCAATAGCCACTGGACTCTACTAGCCAACTTTCATGCCATCACAAAGACGGGAACGAGATTTTTCCAAAAACCCTAAAATGAACAGGGAGCCCTCAAAACACCAAATCTGAAAATAAACTTGATTTGCTCTTGGGAAAACTCAATCAAATGACCTTGAGGCACTATCCCATCATAGAGCAACCCATCTCACACCTCATAGGCGAGAAACAACAAGAAAAACAGAGAATCAAGAACTCGCCCAAAAAGGAGAAACGAAGAACAGAGAGCACGGGAATAAAAAGAAACTTCAGATTCTCATTCCAAATCAAAAGATGAGTACAAAAGGAGTCCCGATACGCATGGACATTCGAACAAGAAGAAGGATTACAAGACTCTCAACTCATCTCCACTCTCTCAATCTCAAAATCACCAAGAACTCTCCCTAGTTCTTGGGAGGCACCTACAGGAGGAGAGGATGAACGGGGAGCGGCACCTCGCCTCAACCACTCTCCAACAACTAAAGCTCAAAGCAAAACAACCTCTCCAAAGGTTCTTTTGACTCTAGCTAACCCTAACTTTCTCCTCAAACCCTAGAATGCCTAAGGGGTCATGCAGCCCCTCACCTCTATTTATAGCCCTTGGCTAACGGGTCTTCACCCCGTTACGCCGGCTAAACCCAACGGCGCCCGCTTCCACTTGTGCAACCTTGCGAAATTCCCGTTTCGCCCCTTATGCACCTTCCGAAGCTTCCGCTCCTTGTCGTGTACACCTGCAACCACCTCGAGTCCACGCCGCCTTGACACATCCCGACCGCTCGACCTCGGCGCCACCGCGCCTAGTCCGTCCACCGTGTCTCGCCACGACTCCTCCTCGATGTCCCGCAATCACACGCATAAGAAACACATCACATAGCACCGCTCGAGATAATGGAATAACCATAAACCATAATCAACACAATGATCAAACCAAACCCAGATTTTATGCCCTGACTGTTCTGTTCTGCGCACAGCCGGTAGTTCCGCTCTCCAGGCCGGAAGTACCGCTGGCCGGTAGTACCGCTGAACACACTGCGGTAGTTCCGAAAAATCTGGGAGCAGCACAACTGAACCCATTTCGCAAATTTCCAGCGCACGTGTCAATTACTCATCACAAACATGGAAGCACCTCTCACATGGTCTCTCAATCCAGTTAACACAAGTATTCACTGTGGTATCAAGTCTTCAGGTGCTATGTCGATTATCATCTTTCTTTCCTGATTGATCAATCTCGATTTGGCCCTTAAGATTTCTGTGTCAATTAGTGTGTGCAATCTGTATTTCGGCAGCAGGTTTATTTTCACTTCTGGGCAGCATGCAGTCTCTGCCTTCGGTTGTCCTCCCTGTTTTCCAGTATGTTTTCTGATCTGCTTTAGTCTTTCGACAGCTGCTTTCGACAGTAAAGACAACACTCAGTTGGCAGTAAAACTCAGTCCGTTGCCACTCAGTTGTCTTCGACTGCAGTTTTTACTGCAGTAGCTTCTGTGTTCGTCAGTTTGTGCTGCTTCAAATCTTGTCAAGTCAGTTTGTGCCTTTTTGTTCTTCTTTTCTGCTTACCGTCTTCTGCTCCTATTAGCTTCTGAACTTTGCAGCCTTGGCCAGGTTTTAGCTCTGTCAAGTAACATCTGGTTTCCATCTGATGTAGTTCCTTCAGTGCCGAAATTTGTCAAGTCTGGATTTCCCTTCTTCGGCAAGATTAATCTGCATCATCTGGTGTGTTCCGTTTTTTAGCAAAAACTGTGTCTATTCTCTTTTGGGCCAGCGGCAGAAGCTCTAGTTGTTTTCCTTTTTTTTCTTTTGCTGACCTTTGACGATTTTGCATGCAGATCAACCGGCAATATTTTCAGCTGAAATTTTTACTGATTACTCTCTGATTTATGCTGAATTTTTTTGTATCGCATGCGCTCCAGTTTTCAGCAGAATTAATTTTTCGAATTCTCGGGGCCGATTTCTAAGAGAACGACATTCACCCCCCCTCTGTCGCCATTCCGGTCCTTCACATCTCGAATTTGCTATATTCGCGCTTGAACTGGTCATGTCGCACCGTCTTTATTTGGGTGGTGCCCTCATGGTAAGCATCGAGGGTCGTCCAAATATCGAAGGCAGACGACAGGTGAGAGATGCGATCAAACTCGCTCGCTCAATCCACGAATGATGATGTTCCTTGCCCTTGCGTTTGCCTCAACATCAGCCATATTCCCGGCATTGATGTTCTCATCGGCAGGAACAACAAACTGAACCTTCACCTTCCTCCAGATGGCATACCCCTGAGCCTGGATGTATGTTTCCATTCGGCTCTTCCAGAAGGGGTAATCCAGGCCACCAAAGACCGGAGGCTTGATGGAATACTTGTCTGTTGCCATGGCTCTTTGAGACCGGTTAAGATCCATGAAGAAGAGCTAACCGGCTCTGATACCAATTGAAGGACCGAAATGGCAACAGAAGGGGGGTGAATGGTGCCTTAAAAATATATATATTGCACCCAACAGTAAACAAAAATCCTTCTCCTGTAGCTATGGAAGCTATGAAGAGGACATGTCCATGTTCCCTGGCATCAAAAGAGAAATCGGCAAATAAAATAACTAATAGCAGCAAACTGGAGAGAAATGACGTTCGAACCGTTCGTTCCAGCTAACCCACTACGATCGGACAGGTCCGAACGTTCCAGTCAATCGGACGGTCTAAGACCAATGAGCGAAGGAAATCGAACGGTTCCCCTCACTGCCGATCGGACTGGTCCGAACGTTCGCTTGATCGAACGGGCCGAGGGCAGTGAGTTAAAGGAAATCGAACGGTTCCCCTCGCTGCCGATCGGACTGGTCCGAACGTTCACTTGATCGAACGGGCCGGGGGCAACGAGTTAAAGGAAATCGAACGGTTCCTCCGCCGATCGGATCGGTCCGAACGTTCACTTGATCGAACGGGCCGAGGGCAACGAGTTAAAGGAAATCGAACGGTTCCCTTTCGCTGCCGATCGGACTGGTCCGAACGTTCACTCGATCGAACGAGCCGAAGGCAAAGGGCGAAGGAAATCGAACGGTTCCCCGCCGCCGATCGGATCGGTGCGAACGTTCACTCGATCGAACGAGCCGAAGGCAAAGGGCGAAGGAAATCAAACGGTTCCCCTTCGCTGCCGATCGGACTGGTTCAAAAGGAACAAGAGAAGAACAGCAACAAAACTAAAACAGAGTCGCTAATGAACCGAATTGAGTGCTTAAGGTTCTAGTTACTTTGTTATGGAAATTAACATCATAACTAGAACTCTATCACAGAGAGAAAATACCAAGATTTCTTAGCCTTCTCGTCCAAAAAACTTGAGGAACATAAGAACTGAAAATACAGAGCATCCTCTAAATCGGTTCCCGACAATTGTTTGATCCTTTGGCCAAAAGACTTTGAGAAAATGTTAGCAATAGCCAAAAGACTCTGCAGACAAAGATTTGAGCTACCTCAAGAAGGGAAACAAGATTTGAGGCAAAACCCTAGGGGATGAACAGAAAAACAGAGAGAGCTTAAAATGTCAAATCCGAGATTAGACTTGATTTGCTCTTGGGAAAGCTCGATCAAATGATCTTGAGGCACTATCCCATCAAAGAGCAACCCACTTTACACCTCAAGGGCAAAAACCAGTAAGAAATCGAAAATGTGAGAAGTCAAGCACAGAGGGTATCGAAGAGCAAAACAGGATACAAGATAAAAGCTTCAGATTAGCATTTCATATGAAAAGAAGAGTACAATGGAGTCCCAATACGCATGTACATTCAAACAAGAAGAAAGATTACAAGACTCTCAACTCTTCTCCACTCTCTCAATCCTCAAAATCACCAAGAACTCTCACTAGTTCTTGGGAGGCATACACAGAGAGAAGGGAGGACGTGGGAGACAACCCCTGCTACCCACAACAACCCTCAACAACTAAAGCCTAAAGCAAAACAACATCTCCAAAGGTTCTTTTGACTCTAGCAAACCCTAGCTCTCTCTCAATTCCCTTAGAATGCCTGAGGGGTATGCAGCCCCTTACCTCTATTTATAGCCCTTGGCTAACGGGTCTCCTACCCGTTACGCCGGCTAAACCCTAACAGAGCTTGCTCGCCAGTGCGACTTTGCGAAATTCCGTTTCGCCCCCCCTGCACCTTTCGGGAGCCTTCCGTGCTCCTTGCCTCGCACGCCTTGCAACCACGTCGAGTCTACGCCGTCTTCGACACATCCCGACCGTTCTGACCTCAGCGCCACCTTCGCCTAGTCCGGTCCACCGTGTCTCGCCACGACTCCACCTCGATGTCCTGCAGCCACACAGGCAAGAAAACACATCAAATAGCACCGCTTGATACATGAACGCGCAAATAGCATAATCAAGATCAAACATGTCGCATCAACAGAATATGCAACCTAACCCATACGACTAAGTTTGACAAAGGTCCGACCGAGCCCGTTACACCATGCAACGTCTGGGTCCGAACCAACTGACTCAAACTCGACTTTTGTGAACCGATGTCAATTGCTCATCACTCACATGGGATGACCCTCACATGGTCTCTCAGTAATAATGATATTGCTGACGAAGTCAATGATATGACATCGAATGATGTCGATTGTGGTTCCGATTCAGATAGGTTGCATGATGACAATCTAAATCAGATGCTTCGCAATGCATAAGGGGACTGTGATGAGAGGAAGTATGTTAAATTTCAGGGCTTGATGGAGGATTTAGAGAAATATTTGTTCACGTGTTGCAAGTCAAAGTATACAAAGTTGTCAGCCATGCTTGAACTACTGAAATTGAAGGCAAGCAACGGTTGGTTCGGCATGAGTTTCATGGCATTGTTAGGACTTTTAGTGGACATGCTTTCAGAGGGAAATGAGTTGCCCAAAACCACCTACAATGGTAAGAAGGTTATTTGTCCATTAGGAATGAAAGTAGAAAGAATACATGCATATCCAAACGACTGTATCCTCTACTGTAAAGAATATACAAACATGCATATATGTCATGTGTGCAACGCATCCCGATACAAGCGTAAGAATCAATCAAATGATGACGATGAAATAGTTTTGAAAAAGGACCTACTGCTAATGCTGATTCCGCCTAGTGTAGAAACATCGATAAAAGGTTTACAGACTTCGGTGTAGAACCGAGAAATATAAATTTTGGATTGAGTACGATGGAATGAATCCTTTCGGTAACATGAGCAGTCGACATAGCACTTGCCTCGTGATTCTCTGCATCTACAACCTTCCTCCTTGGTTCTGCATGAAGTGGAAATATATTTTTTTATCGATACTTATCCAATGGCTGAAGCAACTTGGGAATGATATTGATGTATACCTAGCACCGTTGGTGGAAGATCTAAAAATCCTGTGGATCGAAGGGGTACATGTACAGGATGCGTACAAACGAGAGAACTTCAGTTTATGCTCCTTTTTGTTCTGCGCCATAAATGATTATTTTACCCTTACTAACTTATTGGGCCAGAGTACAAAAGGGTCCAAGCATGTACTTACTACTTAGATGATACCGAGAGTGTGTGGCTGAAGCACTCGCGTAAAACTGTGTACATGCATCACCGTAGGTTCCTTCATAGGGCTCACCCATTCCGTTGGATGAAGAAACAATTCGACAGAGAGAATGAGGACAGTTCAGCTCTAAGGCATTTAAGCAGAAAAAAGGTCTATGATATGGTTAAGGACTTAGATGTTGTGCTCAGAAAGGGATGTAAATCGATGACCCATGAGACGAACGTTTGAAAGAAGAGATCAATATTTTGGGACTTACCTTATTAGGAGCACTAGAAGTTTGCCATTGCATCGATGTCATGCACGTAGAGAAGAATGCACGTAGAGAAAACAAAGGATGGTGTTAACTCACATATTGACTTGGTTGATATGGACATCATGCTTGAGTTAGCACCGACAAAGACCGATAAAGGACAAACTTACCTTCTCCCTGCTTGTTACACTCTGTACAAGGCCGAGAGAACTGAATTGTGCTAGTTCTTACATGGTGTACTGAAAGTCCCATTTGGTTCTCCGCCAACATGAAGAAACTAGTTTCGATGGAAAATTTAAAGTTAATTGTCATGTGCTGATGACACAGATGCTCCCTATTGCAACTAGAAGTATTTTGCCGATCAAGGTCCGAGAGAAATCATGAGATTGTGTTATTTCTTTAACACAATTGCTCAGAAGGTCATCGATCCCAAAGGACTACATGCTCTGTAAGACGAGGTGGTGACGACTCTATATCATCTTGAGATATATTTTCCTCCGTCATTTTTCGATATTATGGTCCATCTCATTGTTCACATTGTGTGGGAGATAAAAATATGCAGGCCCATGTTCCTACGTAGCATGTACCCGTTCAAAAGGTTTATGGGAATTCTCAAATCCTATGTACGAAATCAATCTCGGCTGGAGGGCAGAATCATTGAAGGTTATGCAACCGAAGAGGTTATTAAGTTCTGTGTCAATTACATGACTCAGGTCGAACCGATATGTGTGCCTTGATCTTGCCATGAGGGGAGGCTCAAGGATATCGGGACCATCAGAAGGAAAACAATCACTCTAGATATGGGTTCGTATGGTCAAGCCTATTTCACAGTCTTGCAACACATGACTGAAGTATCCTCGTATATCGACCAGCATAAGGACATGCTTCGGCAGCAGAATCTAGAACGATCGGATGTTTGGATCATGAGACAACACAACAGTCGGTTCAACCAATGATTGAAGGAGCGACTCGCTAGGAGCTCGTCATGTGATATGCTGACATGGTTGGCAAAAGGGCCAACATTTACAGTTGTGACGTTGCAAGGATATGACATAAATAGATACACATTCTATACACAGGCTCAGGATGTAAAGAGCACTAACCAGAACAGCGGTGTCCGCATAGATGTGTTCAGTATCGATGGATTGAGGAACTCCTACTGTGAGTTCATAGAGGAGATTTGGGATCTTGACTACGAGCTTTTTAAGATCCCCTTGTTTCGGTGCTGTTGGGTCATCACCCACATGTGAAAGACGATACGGTGTCACTAACGTAGAACTCAAATGTGTTGGATACAAAGATGAATCATTCGTACTCGCTAGCCAAGTTGTTTAAGTTTTCTATGTAACTGACCAGGAAAATAAGAAGCACTACATAGTTCTTCATGGGAAAAGAAGGATTGCCATAGTTGAGAATGCAGTGGACAAGGAAGAATACAATCAATTCGATGGGTTGCATCCTTTCAGAAATGGTATAAGGGTCGAGGAAAAACAACGTGATGAAACTAGGTACATATGCGTCGACCATCATGAAGGGCTAATTTTTAAAGGAAACAAGCAAGTGGAATGATGATTGAAATGTTTATGTGTCATATGCTCTGTATTTTCATTTATATATGTATATGAGAATTTGTGATATATATGTGTGAATTTGCACTATGTATACAAGAATGTGTGATATATATGTGAATTTGCATTTATGTATATAAGAATGTGCAATATACATGTGAATTTACATTTATGTATATGAGAATGTGTGCTATATATGTGATTGTGAGGAAGAACACAGACGATTTTAAATTAAAACCGTCTGTGATATTTATCATCACAGACGGTTATAAAGTAAGACATCTATGATGTTTTATTATTACAGATAGTTTTATTTTAGAACCGTCTGTGATGATAAATATCACAAACAGTTCTTAACTAGAACTGTTTGTGATTATTCCCCTATATATATGTATTGCGCACTATAGGGTTTGTCGCGACTGTACTAACACTACTCCCTACTAATGCCGTCGCCTCCCCCGAGCCCATCGCCCTCCTCCCCCGACTCCGACGACACTCCTCTCCCGAGTACGCCGCCTCCCTTGAGGCCGATGCCTCCTCCTTGGAGCCCGACGCTGCCTCTCCCGAGCCCATCGCCCTCCTCTTCCTCCCAAGACTCCAGTGGCACTCCTCCCCTGAGCACACTGCCTCTCCCGAGGCCGACGCTGCCTCCCCCGAGCCCTTCTCCACCTCCCCCGAGTTCGTTACCACCTCTCTGAACTCCGGCGACCCTCCTCCCCCGCATCGTCAACTCAGCTGCTTAGATTGCCATTGCGCCTATGAGTTTTCCTCTGTACTTTGATATTTACTATCATGCTCAGTTTGTTGTGCTTGTTAATCTCAGTTCTAAACTCATAAGTACTAGCACTGGGGGACTTTGCATGATAGTTTATCGATGTTGTGATTGCTCAATGAAGAATTTGGTCAACATGAAATTCTTATGTGACAATTTGTGATATTGAATCCGGCTGTGAGCTAAGTTATTATCTTTACATAATAATTCTTACTAGACATGTTTTCGATCAGTAAGTCATATATCTGAACATCTCTGCTAGAGCAGTTTACTTGACATGCTTTCAGACATTAAGTTATATATCTAAACATCTTTGTCTCTAGTTCGTTGTAAAGTTTACTGCTTTTCAGATATTCGGTAAGGGAGTCTAGAGTTCAAGCCTGACAGATTAGAGAAATTATCACATAAATATGTGATCATATTAGACCTTGTGGCAAGGAGGCCCTGCTGCTAGTAGGTGCAACCCGACACCTGAGAGCAAATCAATTAAATCAATCTGTACATTATGCAGATCATTGTAGCTCATCTACTTGCTCTGTTAAGCATGAATTCCTATTTTTATGACCTGAGTAGTCCATCTATGTCAAGACATGTTTATTTAATACTCATGTCTAGAATTATGCTATATTGTTCATAAATACCTTTGGAATTAATATGAAAATTTGGCTAAAACCGCTTACTTTCCTTGTAACCACAACAGAGGAAAACTCATGTTGTATGTTCCAAGTATATTATCCTATTTAAATGACATCCTAACAATTCTAGTTTACTTGGCATATTGATTTATGAAACATATTCCAAATGCACTAAGAATTGGCTCACGAATTGCTCACTTCTATTATTTTTTTAAGATGTTGTTCGTTCATTCTTCGTCATCGTCGCCAGATGCGTGTGATGCACCGTCCTTTGAAAAATTCTGAAAAGAAAGAGGACTATCGAAAAGGCCCGAGGGACGATTTACCATCACGGATGTCGATGCATCTAGGACCCCTCTCAATTCTCTCCAAGCAGTGTCCGCATTCCAGAGACTGGTCAGAATAGTTGCACCGGAACGGATTGCGATCACATTCGATTCGTAGAAGACCGTGACCGAAGATCAGAAAAATGAGCTGGTGACAAAAGTTTTTCATTTGTTCGAGATCCCAGAAGAACACAAGGCCTCTGTGAAACGACATGCGTTGCTAGCAGCGTGCAAAGCATGAAAGAACTTCAAGAGTCTGCTTATCAAGAAATACGTGGAGAAGGATCTGACACTCTTCCACAAATATCCATTCCTGGAATTGCAATGGCAATAGTTTGTGGCGATGAAGACGGCATCTAATTTTAGGAGTGAAAGTGCGGCGCATAGGGCCCTATAGGCAAAAAACACCCCCCCATAGACTCGGTACCACTGGGTATGCGTGTAAAATTCCGCAGTAGAGGAAGAAGGATGAGTAGGCAATTTTGTGGGATACCTCCCTGCCATTTGTCGGGATCCCTAATAAGCGCGTTTGAAACTAGATAAGAGCAAGGTCATCTATTGTATCATCGGGGGCCATCTCCTTTCGAAACCCCACAGATGAGGAAATGTCCCACCACTTAGTAAGATATCAAACTTCTAGTTTGTAATTATTCCATAACTTCATATTAAATGAAACAATATGTTGGGCTCTTGCAATAAGTGCTGAGTGTAGAATCTTTTCAAGGATCATTCCAGGCAGACAGGGAGAGAGACATACTCTCTGCGGCCCTGGGAAACAAGGAGCACCCTGGTCTCACAAGAGGCCTTGGTGTTTATATTCCTTGGAAGCATGGTTTCTGAGAGGACTCCAAAGCGTACTAGAGTAGGAAAAGAACCAAAATCGAGCGCGAGGCATAGCTATTAGAGGAGATTAAGGAACCCCTTAGAGGGGAGATCGCTGATTATGTCAAAGAAGAGATGCAAAGGTGTTGGAAAAATCAACAGGAATCCCCCGCTGCTCCTGTGCTAGCCAGCCCCCCAATTGTCGGAGTAGCTGCATGTCCAACCCTACATCGAAAAGCAACTACAGATTTCCTGTTGATGATTATTATCTCAGAATGCTCGATCCATTGATAGGCCTATTAGAGTAGCTAATTTTATATCGTTATGTAGGTGGCTACAAAGTGCAAACTCCAAGTGAGATATGCCTTCGTTGTCCTGTGCGCTGCTTGGGGCCAGGCATAACCATCCAGTCCTGGTGCCTTGGTGAATGGTATAACTCTGGATCCAGGTTACACAAAAGTAAATGTGGACGATGTTCATGCCAATTTTGAGGTCGTCCCACTGTAGTTGCCCCCAAATGACGAGGATGTGACTCTAGGGTAAGCCATTGGAACATTCATCCAATGGTTCAAGAGAGGCATCTGCCTAAATACTCCTGCACCGGTGCCAAGTCCATGAGAGCTATCTACACCGGTACCATGTTCACTCGAGCTATCTGCACCGGTACCAAGTCAACAAAATATATCTACATCAGTACCAAGTCCACAGGGGCTATCCGCTCCAAAGCTACTTGCACCAGTGCCAAGTCCACGAGTGGTATCCACACTAGAGCTACCTGCACTGACGTGACAAGGGCGTGGTGCATCTACATTTTGTGCCCGGTTGACTACCATGAAGTCGACCTAAAGTCAAGATCCAACGTGGCAATGAGAGTTTGGACGTGTCTTCCCTTGCTTGGCCCCCATGTGTTTCTTCTCCAGTAGCTTCTCCTCCATATTTTCAACTTTAAAAGCTTTACAACGTTCAAATCTGAGAATACACAAAATATTTGTATGAGATAGATCTAGTTCTCATGTAAATTAAAACCAAATGCAACTAGGAGCGAGTTCACTATTGATTAATCTTTTTAGCTCGTGCACGTGTAATCGGTCTAGTTGGTAGCTCAGGGTGTATATCTAGAGCATTAGGCGAATGAGAAGAAAGTATCTTTAGAATGTCCTCCTCATCTTATATACTTAAAGAGATGGATGATATACTAGTGTCGATAAGATCTTCTAAATGCATCTTTACTTTAGGCTTGTACAAATCGAGTATGGGCCTGCATATAATTAAATAAAATAGTAGTAACTCCGTATCTCCAAGCAGGCTAATTAAAGACCCAGTAAAATTAGAGTTTACCTGGTATTATTTAATACGGCTTAATAATTCTTTTCAATCAAATAATATATTTATCTGAAAATCGCTAAGCATATCTGTATCCGCATCACAAAAGATACACGATTCGATAAGCAGTGGACATATCCAAAGAGCCAGAGAGTTTCCCTCAAAAACTAAGCAACGACAGAGCAGAAAACAATACTATTGTAGGGGTGGCCCCCAACTAAGCCCATCCGGCCTGTTAGAAAGCTGTAAAGCCCAATATGGGACATATGTAATGACATAAATACCCTAAAGGGGGTACTCAGGTGTAAGGGCAGGGTTGTAAGAACACTCGCCATGTGGATATATATACACGATACAGGCCATGAGGAAACCCTAAGCATTGCTCACCTAACTCTCCACAACCATATCTCTCTCTCTGTTTGGTCTGTAACCACAACAGTTGGCGCCGTCCATAGGGAGGACAAGAGAAAGCCTCAAGATCTGAAGAAGGATGGCACCGAAGAAAGCTTCATCGTCGGCGGCAAAGAAGAAGAAGGGGAGCACGACGGAGTCCCGCATCAACACCAGGGCCTCGGCGTCGGTAGTCGCGGGAGTGGACGGTGACACGGGCACGGCAGCCACGAACGTCGATGCTCATGGCGCGACGATCGACTCCACTACCGCTGCCGCGATGGCCGACACCACCCCACGCGCGACGATCGACCTCGCCACCACTGGCGCAACAACCGGTACCACCCGCGCGACGATCGACCCCACCGCCGCATGACAATGACACCGCAACATCGACGGTAGTCGGAGCGGCAACGCCAACGCCTGTTGGCTCGACCGCCGCCCCTACACCGTGCGGGAGCGGCGAGCGGTTCCGACGGTATCTTGGCCTCGCTGCTGACTCAGAGTTTACCGCGCCAACAAGACGGGCAACCCAGGAGCGCAGGCTGTGGTCGCTGTTGTCCCAAGAAGACGACCGGGTGCGCCGACCGCCCGGCCACGCCAACAAGGGAACGCCTGCTATGACCATCAAGATGCTCCAACAGAGTTAGCGGATTTCCATGGAGCCGTGCAGGATATGTAAGAGGCTCGGAGTCAGCAGACCCCGCCGGTGGTCGCGCCAGAGCCCACGCCAGAGCAGGCAGATAGCCGCGACGCCCCCACATTCAGCCGCGTCCCGCTTCAACGCGTGGACCCGGAGTCCCCACTCGGCGGGCCTGCAACAGTCGGCATGGCCGGAGGACTTCAAGTTCTCTAGCGCCATCGAGGCATACAAAGGCGACACGGACCCTCGGGAGTTCGTGCGTGTGTACGAGACCGCCATCGAAGCTGCAGGCGAAGATGACACCACGAAGGCGAAGGGGCTCCCCTTGCGTTATAGGGAGTGGCGCTCTCTTGGTTTTTCACCATCGAGCCAAACTCCATCTACGCATGGGAACAGATCCGCGACCGCCTCTGTAACAACTTCTAGGGGAACTACGTTGAGCGAGTCGACGCGGATTAGCTCTTCGCGGTCAAGCAAAATCCCTCGGAGAAGCTCCGGGAATACTTCAAGTGCTTCGCGAAGGTCCGTTGCCTGGTCAAGGATGTCAACGAGACAACCATCATCAACGCAGCGGTGCTGTGGCCTCACTTTGGGTCACCGCCAAATACAACGCGCGAAAGCCAATCAAAACAGTGGCGAAGCTCTTTGACAAGATGAAAGTGTACGCCGAGGCGTAACAAGACAAGGCGGCGGCGCTAAGGTGACGACTCAGACACCAATCAAAGTGAGGGCACCGGCGGAGATTCGCCAAGGAAGGCTCCTCGAAGGGCAGCGTGGCGTGAGCCATCCAAGGACGCCTCTGAGCGCAAGGATGCCCAGCACAAGGACTCGTCGGGCGACAAGTCTAAGCGCGGCCAACGGAAGTCTCGGAGAGCCCGCTATGTATTTGACATTGAGGGGGCGGGGGCGCGGCCGGGGTCGTGATGATTGGACCCGCGTGGAAGACGACGACCAACATCACGGCCAGTGGTGCGAGGTACATGGTTGAGGCAACCTCGACACGCGCGCGTGCACCACCATCGCGCACTCGGCTGCAGCGCCGCTAGGATAGAAACTCGGCGCGGCCACCCATCGTGGCCCACGTCCAGCAACCCCCGGAAGGCCTCATGCGGATCAGGATCAGGGGTTGCAGCCTCAGGAGGGCCCCCTGCGAATTCAAGCCCACGCAAAGAAGCTCAGAAGGTCCCTGCATGATTCAATCCCGAAGGAGCCCAGTAGCAGGTTATAAACGTCATCTCCGAGGGCTCCTCGCTGGAGTTCGCCTCGGCGCGGCAGTAGAAGGCCTATGCACGGAGGCTACACCATGTGGCACCGCCGGACTGGGCGCAGCACGAAATCACCTTCACGCCCGCTGATGCCGAGGGCGTAGAGTTCCCCCATCAAGATCCCCTAGTCATCCAAGTCGCCATCGCAGGATGAGACGTTAAGCGCGTCCTAGTCGATGGAGGAAGCTCCGCGAATATTTTGTTCGCAGCGGCCTTCGTCCAGATGGGGATCCCCCGAAGTCGCTTAGGCCCCTCTAGAATTCCGTTGCAGGGTTTCGGAGGCCAGATATGCCTGCAGGTCTCCTTTGGCCGGGATGACAACGTGAGGAGCAAAGACGTCACCTTCGACGTCGTCGGTATCCTGTACCCCTACAACGCCATATTGGGGCGGGCGACACTCAAATCCTTCAGGGCAGTCCCACATCACAGCTTCCTATGCATGAAGCTCCTGGGCCTGCGGGGCATCATCACCACCCACGGCGACCAGGACATGGCCCGGCACATAGAGATCAGTACCCGAGGCCCACAGCACGAGGTTCAGTGGGACCCTTAGGCCGGGCACGCCAGCACAAGGGCACTCGGGCTCCCACGTGAATCGCTCCAGCAATAGAGGCTCCCATCGTGCCCTGTCTCGTCGCCACGGCAACGACCGCAGGAGGAAGTTGATGCTACCAAAGTTGGAAAACGTCCCGTCTTTCCGCTTCTTCGGTTGACACCGTGCATAGTGAAGAAACGCGAACAAGAACGCTACTGGGCCAAGACGCCCGTGTGCGTGGCCCAATCAGATCTGGCCACCAAGTCCGAAGGTTCGCAAGACGGCGCCGACAATCATGGCGACCGGGATGCGAAGTCCGGCTTCAAAGTAAGCGATGAAGACGATCGCCTCCGACTCCTCGGGGTGCGGTTCTGTCTCGTCGCTGGCCGATATTCGCACCTCCCGATGGTCGGACAGCTTCCCTTCGCGCAGTAGGGTGCGGATCGTCTCCTCTATTGCAAGCGTCGGGCCCAAAACGCGGGAGCACGGACCTTCCATTTTCTCTGTCGCCACCCACCATTTGTCTACCAGCGTTGACTCGCGCCCCTCGAGCGTATACTTCACCTCGAGCGGCAACAACCGTCGGGAGATGGTGTTATCACCGGCTTGCTCAGTGTGTTCTTTGCCGTGTGCCATTGCTCTCTGGGAACTAGACGACGACGGGGGCAACGCGGCGGCAAAGAAGGCAAGAGAGTAGGGCACAGGAAAAGAGATCAGAAGGCGTGAGGAGGAGAGCGCTGACTTGCTACCACAGGGGGATATTTAAAGCCCCTTCACCTCCCGCATCGCTGGTAGATGTAACCGTCTCCCCACGATTGCAGCCGAAGCGGCGCGGCCACCGACGCGCATCGTGCCCCGTCAGAAACGGACGCATGACCGCGATCGTGCGATGGCCTAACAGCGCACGATGCGTCAATCGTGTTCCGCCACGTGTCTGCTCCCTCGGGAATAAATGCAGGTCGCACGACGTGGCGCACCCTCTGTGCGTGTCGGCACGATTCTCGGAGCCATCAATGCAGTAGTGGCAGGCCATGGGCCAGTTAACCTCAGCTGCAACTACGGCGGGGTTCCCGCTTCCGCAGGGAGACTCCGACTCCGACTTCGGCCACGCCCGTGAAGGACCACCTCGCTACGCCGCCACGGGTCTGTGCGGCAAGCCCGAAGACCACCTCGACTTCGATGGCTCGGGATGACCTAGCGCCTACTTCGGCCTATATTTCTGGGGTCCAGCCGGGCCTCCGACTCGGCGTTACACACCGGGGGCAGCTTCGCACCCCGCTCCTAACATTCTAAATATTTTACTTCACGCGCTTAACATCTCACAAATAATATCCATGGAGTGCGATCGCATGCAGATTTGGCTTCCTCTTGATAGGACGCCCCGTGGCGGAGTGCGAGAGGCAAGCAGCGGTCTAACCCATCGCACCATCCAAGCACCGTCCTCGAGCCACGCGATACCATCTAGCCCTCCGATCCACGGTCGTCAAGACTGGAGTCTCCCTCAAAGAAACTGCAAGCGACAACCTCACAACCCCGACCAGTGGGGTTTCGACCCTGAGAGACCATGTGGAGCTATCCCCATATTGGTGATGAGTAATTTATGGTTGTTTGAGTTTGTTTCGAGCTTTCTAGGGTTGAGTACCTTTATTTGTGCAATTATCAATTATGCTGTTTCGTGCGGTGCTATGTGATGGTTTGCTTGTCTGTGGATCATAGATGCTTGAGCTACGTCATGGTGAGGCGAGGAGGACCGTGACTAGGCACAGGGGGTGTTGAGATCCAGACGGTCGGTGATGCCAAGATGATCGAGGTCGGTGAGGTGGTTGCGAGTCGGGGGAGACGAGGAACCGAGGCTGAGCTACCGGTGACTTGACACACGCAGCGGCATGAGTGGATCGGGACTAGGCTTAGGTGGAGTCGGAGGTCCAGACGGTCAATCTTCAGTTCCTGCTAGCAGGCTTAGCTTTTCATCTCTGTGTTCAGTTTTGGCAGCAAGTTCTTTCTCGTCTGTTCAGCAGTCTGTTGTCCTGTTTTCTAGTTTCAATTTTTATTACTGTGATCTTTGTAGACTTTGGTCAAGTCAATTGCTTTGTTTTAGCTTTAGTGTTTCAGTCAGGCTCTCTAGAGAGCATGAGCTATTCTCATCATAACTTTTATAGCTATTTGTGAGAAGAGTCTTGTGTGGACACTTTTTGGGAAGGGCATTTTTAAAGATGCACCATTCACCCCCCCTCTGTTGCCATATCCGATCCTACAGACCCCCGTGCCCCCCACAATCGAAAAGCGCGACTATTGATCTACAGCAAGCTTCGACCTGTTCTCATACATAGGCCTCCGCTTGTTCATCAACGCTCGCTGATACTAGCGTCAGTAGACGCAATCATCAAACACAGATGAACAAAAGCAGGTCTACTTGTGAGAAGATAACCACGTGCAGGAACAAGGCGAGCAAGCGGGGATGAGGGAGAAACACGCCACAGCACCGACGTACTTATAACCATGCTCGCCCGGCGGGGACTTGCTAGGCTGGCGGATGGTCAACCGACGGCATTCCAATCGACGGAACTGCAACCGGTGGGTGCCAGGCGGTTCGGCTCCCCGTGATCGAGGAGCGCAACCGCTGGCAGGCGAGGGAGCGCGGTTGCAAGCCGCCTAACAGCGCACGACACGACAGTAGCATCCTACCGCGCGTCCCACCTCCCTCAGGAAGGGACGCGGGACTGTGGTCGTGCGACCGCACCAATCGCGCCTCACCGCGTATACTCTTCCAACGGGACAACGCGTACGGTTGCGGCTACCACCCCTGACATCCCAGGGGTCGGCGAGATTCACGCCGGCATTAAGACGACGACTCCGGACCACGAGCCGGTTAGGCCACATGTCGGCCCCACGTCTATAGCGGGGCCTTCAACAGCACCCTCGTGATGAGCTTGCCTCGGACCTGTCTCCAAGCAGAGCCCACGCACTCGGCTGCGGTGTCAAGCACGGAAGCTGGCCCCACCCGACGCCTCGACTGCTCGCGACAACAAGACGTCTCGCCGCAACCGACCCGCCATCAAGGGCTCGCACGCAGGACGGCCGGCAACCCGCCCAGCGCTATATCCTCGCTGCGGGGCGGGGACTACACCAGGCAATCAGGCTCCATCAAACAATACAGAAATTCACATGCCGTAGGGACGGCGAGGGCCAAATGGCTCGATAACATGGCTTCTGCCCGTGAAGCCCGTCACCATAAGAGGCTCCTGTTGTAGGGGTGGCCCCCACCTAAGCCCAGCCGGTCTATTAGAAGGCTGTAAAGCCCAATATGGGACATATGTAATGACATAACTACCCTAGAGGGGGTTACTCAGGTGTAAGGGCAGGGTTGTAAAAACACTCCCCATGTGGATATATATATACGATACAGGCTATGGAGAAACCCTAAGCATTGCTCACCTAACTCTCCACTACCATATCTTTCTATCTATTTGGTCTGTAACCACAACAAATACCATTGCTCTACCCGTGCTTGAAGTAAAGAGACATGAAATTACAAACTCATTAGGTGTCAACCTTTACGAATTCAGTGATGACCATTTAATTAACTTAACACGCTAGCAAAAACCAACAATGATCTAATGGGCAGGAGATTATTGGACCATATTGAAACAGGAAATCACGACATTCTGAATACCTTATATTCGGAAGTGAATCATTTGAAAGGGTTCAAAGGACTTGTACAACAACAATGAAAGCATACTAGCATATTTCATTAGACTAGCTGAATCCTCGTGCGTTGCTATGAATTTTTAAAATTTATTATACTACATATTTTAAAACTTACGGGTGGTAAATTTCTTTAGAATATATATACAAACATATTCTAAAAGTTTTTAAATCTGTCAAATAAGTCGGAGGCGGAGGATGCGGGGGAGAGAAGCGGAGGAGCATGGCCCACGCGTAAGCCCGACCTTTTCTACGAAGAGCGGAAGGACTATCTATATGCAGATCTGGACGGCTGATCTTTGATCGGATAGCTGAAAAGAGGGGAGGGAGAACGGACCGACAACCACCAACTCATATTTTTATAATAGTAAAGATATGCCGCAATTGCAGTAGGCATCCTAAATTCTGAAAGTTAGAATAGAAGGGTATCATCAGTATAGCACTATAGCTATGTGCATAGTTGGCGATATGAAACAAAGATGAGACTAAGATAGTGAAATGACGAAAAACAATATATGTGCAAACTTAGGGCCTGTTTGGTTTGTGACCTTCATGAACCAAACCAAAATTTGGTATTACCTAGGGAATTTGGCCACCACTTGGTTTGCTACCAATATTTGGTATTGCCCATAGGATTTGGTAACGCCCAGTAGAGAATTAGCCAAAACAGGTGTGATATCGCTAGCGGGGAAAGAAATATTTGATTATTTGCCCTATCTTTTATGTGTATTTGATAAAATAGCATGTGATGTCTCACTTACATGTAGATTCAGGGTCCACATGTAGGTGACATATCGCAGGGTATTTTATCAAATGCAATGTAAGATGGGGCAAATGATCAAATCCCCCTCGTCCGAATTTTTGCTTGGTCGACGTCCCTGCTTTCTCCTCACCGTATAGGATTTCCACTCATCTTCTTCTCTCTACACTCCACAGCCGCAACCTCTCTAGCTCCTCTCCCCGTTCGGAGGTCCTTAGTGAGCCGGCGACAGACCTACCCAGAGCTCCTCGTCTCCCCGTCTCGTGGAATTGGGCGGAATCGCTTGGGGAATGGCAGAGCATGGCTGGTAATCATTTTGATGGTCACAATTTTTTACTCCAGTTTACCTACAGACCAATTAACATGTCCTGCAAATGCTTTCTTTTGTTGCAGTTGTTCCAGCCATTAGTGTTGTTCGTATTTGCAAAATTGGATGGTACTAGTGAGTGATGTGTTGGGTTGATCTCGGCTAACCGTTCCGAGATTTCAGGAAGGCACACCTCCACCTCGCGCCTTGATCGGAGGTGGTAACCAACTATTTTGGTTTCGGTCCCGGTCACCTAGCGTTATAAGAAACCAGAGGGCTTCGGCAGGGTTTTTGGTTCACGAGTTGTTCAAATCCTAAAAGATCCCTAACAGACCCAATCTACTCAGAGCGTTAAGGTGAACGAAGACCAGCCTCTTTCGTCCCATTCAAGGCTTCTCCGACATCGGCCGACCACCCCTGCATCACGCCGCCGACCACAACCCCCATGGCTTCTTTGAGTTTGGGTATGTCAATCACGCTTCCGCTCAAAAGTTTTAGATAGGTGTTCGTGTTTAGATCTAGGGTTAGGGCTTATTGATTATGCTTAGGTTAAGATGCAGTTAACATTTGGTATCAGAGCCACCTAGGATCATCATGAACCCTAAATTAAACCCCAACTGAACTCGGATCTAAAGTTTAGTGGCTCGGTAAGCAATTAGAAGGAGGGGATTAACAAACTTTCGCAAAACCCTAATGAAAATCCCCAAAATCCCACCACCCGAACCCCAAACCCGAATGAAATTTTAGATCGGCGGCGGGAAAACAACTTACGGTCTTTGGATCGTCATGGGCACCACCTCATGTCGCCGCCGATGCTTGGCATCTCGCTCGCTGGGTCCCATTGTCGTCGCTGCCATTGCCGCTCCGCTCGGGCCGCCGCCGACGCTGCCGCCCGCGCAGCACGCCGCCGCCGCTTCACGCGAGCGCCGCTGCTGCCGCTCCCGCAAACACGCGCGCCGTCGCCCATCCGGGGTTTCCGTGTGGAGAAGGTCGAAATGGGACTAAGGTTAGGGTTTTTGGGATTTTAATTCCCGCCGCGCGCACGTTCAGCCGTGCGATCAGATCGAACGGTCATCCTTTTGCGGGCCGAGGAGCTGATGGGCCGGCTGCGTTTTTCCAGTTGTCGGATGAAGATCCGATGGCTCGCGCGCGTGAGACGCATTTTGACGTGGGCCGCGCGCGTTAACTGAGCCGTGCGCGTGTGCGTGAGTTTCATGGGCCCCACGCGCGCGTGAGGTGGGCCGTGCGGGTTTTCTTCGCCCGCGGAAATTTTTTGGGCCGTCCGCGATTTTGGGCTGCGCACGGGTTTTTTCGGCCGTGCGATTTTTGGGGCCACGTAGTGTTTTTGGGCCGTTTCCTTTGCGGCCGACTGCAATAGTATTTCTTTCTCTTTTCTTTTTCAGTGCATTTTCTTATGCTTTAAGTTTACCTTTTGTGCACTGTTTTTAATTATTTTCAGTGGCCCAAAAAAATTACACTGTATCATTGCCACATTTTTGTGTTTTATCTCTGATTAAAATTGAACCAACGAGATATTTTAATTAGAGATTTAATGTTTTATTTTGGCATTATGTATACACATGACTACATTCTGACCAACGTAGATTGTAATCATGTGTCACCATATAAATTGTTAAGTTCTTTTTTATTTTCTGCCCAACGGTGATATGAATTAGAATTATAGTTTTTGCATGTTATTAATGAGACCAACGTAGGGTTAATTGCATACAATATATCTTTATGTTATTTCTAATTTCTGCCCTGTATTTTGATATTCAGCAATAAATGCTTGAAATATTGCCGCCACAATTGACAATATTGAGCAACTCACGGGGAGCAATTTTCCCGCATGGAAAGAAACAATCCATGTTGTTCTTGGAGTTCTGGACCTTGATTATGCTTTAAGGGTAACCGCTCCTGTTCCCCCACCGAAGGTGAGGAAAATTATGATAAGAAAAAGAAAACTTATGAAGCTAATGCTGAAAAATGGGAGCGGTCCAACTGTTTATCACTAATGATTATGAAGACCTCTATCTCAGTTGGAATCAGGGGAGCAATCCCCGATTCCGAAAATGTTAAGGAGTAATTGGCTTCAATAGAGGAGAAATTCAAAGGCTCAACTAAAGTTTATGCCAGTACTTTGATTCAGAGGCTCTTAACCACTAAGTATGATGGGTCCGGTAGCATAAGAGAACATATCATGATGATGACTGATATGGCAGGAAAGCTCAAGGGCATGGACATGGAGATATCTGATGGCTTCCTAGTCCATTTTATCATGACTTCTCTTCCTTCTAAGTACACGGCATTTAAGATCAATTACAATACTCAAAAAGAAAAATGGAGCATGAGCGATTTAATCGCCATGTGTGTCCAGGAGGAAGAAAGAATAAGGATGGAAAAGAGGGATTTTGCACTTCAAGTTGGTGGCTCTAACAAAAGGAAGTTCCAAGGGGACTTCAAATCTAAGAAAAAGATGTAATTCTCCCCTAATTCAGATAAGTCGGCGCCTGAGATGCACAATGCACCTAATCCTAATGTTGCTTCCACTGGAGCACCTAAATGGTGGAATGTCATTTCTGCAAGCAGTCAGGGCATTTCCAGAAGGATTGTGTTGGTTTTCTAAAGTGGCTCGCTAAAAAGGGTAATGATACAATAACGTTCATTGATGAAACATTTTACGCTGATTTCTCTCTTAATTCTTAGTGGATTGACTCAGGTGCAACTGTGCATGTTACCAACTCTTTACAGGGATTCCTTACCGCGAAAACACTAAGAAAAGGGGAGCGAAGTCTTAGAGTCGCGGATAGAAAGGAAACCGAAGTAGAATCAGTTGGATCTATTTCATTAGTCTTAGATAGCGGCTTCATGCTTCATCTTAATAATGTAGTCTATGTTCCTTCCATTAGGAGAAATTTGATTTCGGTTTCATTATTGGACGGTGATGGTTTTAGATGTATTTTTGGTGACAATAAATGCATTATTATGTTTAATTCAAATGATGTTGATCTTGCCATTAGACAAGATAAGCTATATATGCTTTCCCTTAATGAATCTCATGTATCCTTGAATGTGTGTGATGTTAAGCGTAAAAAGAATAACGAGACTTCTTCGAAATTGTGGCACTGTCGTTTAGGCCACATTTCGAGGGGAGAATGGAGTGTCTCATTAAAGGAGAAATTCTTCACCCATTAGATTTCTCTGACTCATACCACCGCATTGATTGCATTAAAGGAAAATATGTAAAGCAAATAAAGAAGGGAGGGAGCCACTCGCAGCATAGGACTCTTAGAATTAATTCATACTGATATTTGTGGTCCTTTTCCTGTGACATCAGTGGATGGTTTTGATTCATCCATCACATTCACTGATGATTCCTCCCGTTATGGTTATATCTTTCCCATTAAAGACCGATCTGAATCACTTGACAAATTTAAGATATTTAAGGCTGAAGTTGAAAATCAGCACAACCTAAGAATTAAAGTGGTAAGTTCGGATCGTGGGGGAGAATATTATGGAAGACATGCCTCTTATGGGCAAATTCCTGGCCCTTTCGCTAAGTTCCTTCAGGAAAATGGCATTGTTGCCCAGTATTCTATGCCGGGTGAATCTCAGCAGAATGGCATAGCTGAGAGACGCAACCGTACACTTATGGATATGGTACGGTGCATGCTTAGCCATTCTAGTTTACCAATTAGCTTGTGGATGGAAGCACTAAAGACAGTCGCATATATTCTTAATCGGTTCCTAGTAAATCAGTACCTAAAACACCTTATGAATTATGGACTGGGAGGAAACCGAGTATGAAATATTTACGAGTGTGAGGTTGTCATGCTGAAGCTAAAATATTTTATCCACATCCACATATTGGGAAATTAGATCCTAAGACAGTAAGTTGCCATTTTATTGGGTACCCTGAGAGAGCCAAAGGATATCGTTTTTATTGTCCTGATATGATAACTAAGTTTGTAGAAACAAGGCACATTGTGTTCTTAGAAAATAACGAGGACCTGGAGCCTAGGAAAATAGATCTTGAGGAGAAGCGGGTTTATGTTCCTTCACCGCTTATCCCAGAGATTTTTATTCCTGTGCCTCAGGTGGTTGCACCTCCAGTAGAGAATATTGTTGTTGCACCCACTGTTGAGGTCTCTGAAATTCCTAATGTTACACCTAATGATGAGCCTCAGCAGCCTCCTGTAATAGCTGATGAACCTATTAGAAGATCACAGCGGGAGAGAAGATCTGTCATCCCAAATGATTATGTTGTTTATATGAATAAGGATATTAATGATATAGGGAAGGTAGATGATCCCACCTCTTATAAAGAGGCCATGATGAGTGAACATTCTTCTAAATGGCTTGATGCCATGAAGGATGAACTAAAGTCTATGAGCACTAATGATGTATGAGACTTAGTAGAAATTCCTGATGGAGTCAAAACAGTAGACTGTAAATGGGTCTACAAAACCAAGCATGACTCTAAAGGAAATATCGAAAGGTTGAAAGCAAGGCTTGTAGAAAAAGATTTCTCACAAAGAGAGAGGATTGACTATAATGACACCGTTTCTCCTATCTCAACTAAAGATTCATTCAGAATTGTTATGGCCCTTGCAGCTCATTATGATTTAGAGCTGCATCAGATGGATGTTAAGACGGTATTTCTTAATGATGACTTGCAAGAGAACGTTTACATGGCTCAACCGGAAGGTTTTGTCGTGAAAGGCAAGGAGCATATGGGATGTTGACTTAAGAAATCCATTTATGGTTTAAAGTAAGCGTCGAGGCAATGGTATCTCAAATTTGATAAGATCATAAGGAGTTTTGATTTTAAGCAAAATGAAGTTGATAGCTGCATATATGTTAAGTTCATGGGAAGTAAATTTACCATCTTAGTACTTTATGTGGATGATATCTTATT
The DNA here is from genome assembly GCA_036346245.1 of Bonia amplexicaulis. Classification (NCBI taxonomy): domain Eukaryota; kingdom Viridiplantae; phylum Streptophyta; class Magnoliopsida; order Poales; family Poaceae; genus Bonia; species Bonia amplexicaulis. The sequence goes on along the minus strand of CM070735.1, from coordinate 20,731,692 downwards.
GGCTAGCAGCGATAAGGATATGCTGTTTGAGACCAAGAGATTTCTTTCATCTAATTTTGATATGAAGGATCTTGGTGATGCCTCTTATGTTCTTGGCATTGAGATTCACCGAGATAGGTCCAAAGGAATGTTAGGTTTATCTCAGAAGGCATACATTGACAGAGTACTGAAGAGATACAATATGCATAAGTGCTCTGGCTCGCCTGCTCCTATTGTTAAGGGCGATAAGTTTGAGACATTTCAATGTCTAAGGAACCAATACGAAACAGATCAGTCCAGCGACAACTGGTACATGGATTCAAACGCCTCCACTCACACCACAGTCGATCCTGGTAATCTCCTTTTCACCCACCCTCCCAACCCCTCCATCAGCCACACGTCCTTCCCTACCACTTTCCGTCCTTTTCATCTTAACAATGTTCTTATCACTCTAAACATTGTGAAGAACCTTATTTTCATCCGCCCATTCACTTATGATAATCATTGTTCTATTGAATTTGACCCCTATGGTATTTTCTGTGAAGGATCTTCGAACCAAGAACGAGATTATCAGGTGCAATAGTTCTGGGGCACTTGTATCCTTTTTGGTTCCCAACGCCAACCCACGTCGCCTTCACCACCAACACGATGTCAGCCACTCTGGTACCCGTGCCTTGGCCATCTTGGTCATCACAGTCTCTCCCGTCTAGCTAGTTCTCTTTATCCACCATGTAATAAACTACTAGTGCCAAATACTTTAGTTTGTCATGCTTGTCAATTGGGTCGCCACGTTCGGCTACCAATTGCTTCTTCTACTTCTCGTACAAGCAAAATCTTTGATTTGGTACATTGCGACTTGTGGATGTCTCCTATCTGTAGTGTTTCTTGGTTTAAGTATTATCTCTCATCCGTGATGATTTTAATCACTATCTATGGACCTTTCCTCTATGCCTCAAGTCTGACGTGTTTTCTACTCTCACTAACTTTTTTGCCTACGCTCGCACCCAATTTGACACTAGTGTCAAAAGTGTGCAATGCGACAATGGTGGTGAGTTTGACGATGCCAATGCCCGCATGTTCTTCCTTGCTAATGGCAGTAGCCTCGTATCTCTTGTCCCCACACATCTAGCCCCTCATTTGGTCTCTTGTGTTTTCTTTGGATATCCTTCTAATCACAAAGGGTATCGCTATCTTGATCTCTTCACAAACCGCATTATCATCTCTCGTCATGTCATATTTGATAGATCATCTTTTCCCTTTGCCTGAGTTGCCTTCCCCACATCATACTTCTGATTTTGATTTCATGGATGACATCTCCATTGCTTCATCCTACTTGCCTCCTATTTCTGTTTCGACTGTCGTACCCCCTGCTGTGGCGGTGTCACTCCCATCTCGGGAACTCTCACTAGGAGTACTACTAGATCTACAAGCTAAACATAAAAGAGGGAACCGACCCCACCCCCCTCACGATGCCTATCGACAAGACGCTAGAGGTGGGGAGGAGAGGAGTCAGGAGAAGAGGAGAAAGGGGAGGTGCTAGAGGCTGGAGTCTCTTGAGAGCGAGGACTTGAGGGGTGGTGCTAGTGACCTAAGTTTGTGTCCGGTCCTCAGGAGTCAAGACTAGGGATTTGGTTACTAGCTGGTAACCAGATTTCTCGGCTGGGATATGTTATGTATTTTTCAACATCTAGTTCATATCCACCGTTTTTCAACTTTGTCACAAAAATGCAAATTTTGAAATTTGGCCGATCACTAGGCTGAGATTTCCAATTACCCTTGATAGCCGGAATTCCCTGTCCCCGGTTGCCAAACGGCCCAAATAGGCCCAAAGGAATGACACTACATTAACATGGCATGGGGCTTCGGTTCTCAGATTCATCCCCGGACCGGAAGCGCGTCGCATATCCCAGACTTTTCTCCCTCTTTCCTCCTCGCCGGCGGCCACCATGTCCATCCCCGGAAACGGCCACCTCCCCGCCTCCACCGACCTCTCCGACCAATCCTCCGCCTCAGACTCCGACGCCGACTACCGCCCCATCTCCGGCGCCGCCTCCGACTCCGACACCGACCCCGATCCCGACCTCGCATCTCACCACCGCCTCGACGACGCGATCGGCAACGGAATCTCCGCCCTGGGTCTCGCCTCTGACGACGAGGAGGATGACGAGGAGGCGGACATGGAGGACCTGAGGCTGGGGGAGGCGGCTGCGCGGGCGTTCTCGGAGGACGAGCGCCGGCGCCGCGCCCCGCTGCCCGCCGGCGCCGCGGCGCGGATCGTGGACGCGATGCGGGGCGTGGCGTTCCCCGTTGCGCCGCCTCCGTGGGCGGGCAGCGTCCCCGAGGACCAGTGGCTCGACCGCCTCCGCTCCCTCCGCGGCGGCCCCAGCGCCGGCCACCCCAACTAAACAGAGAAAAGGGGGTTCTTACTTGCTGCTGCTTAGAATACAAATGCGAACCTGTGGTCTGCCTTGTACGGAACACTCCTCTCGTTTGCTTAGTTCCTCTGAAGTTGCTGCTGCTACTGCTCCGGAATTCGTGTGCAAATCATTTGCAACAATAAGACCAGCGATTGTCAATTGTGATCTTGGACTTTCACGAGCGTGCTTGTGCCTTGATTGACTCCATCCTAGTGTAGCAGGGGGGCCAAATTAGCCTTCTTCTCCATGCTCTTCTTCTGTTGCGCTCCCTGCTCCTGGCCACCGCACCCTCGACGATGCTGTGTTCTTACCCTCCGTCCTCCCGTCGTGGTACGTCCCTGCCGTCGGACCCGCCGCCGTTCGCCGCGCACCGTCCGCAACCACTTGATCTGCGCCGCTTCCCATGTCCGTCACCCCGATGGGAGGGACCAAGAGAAGAGCTTTTCAGAATAGGGTAGGCTGCTACTGCTACTCGATCGATCTTGCATTCTTTCTCTTGGATTTTGCCAAAACTCAATCTTTAACTCTCGACGCTGCTGCTACTCGATGATCTCTAGAGGCTGTTGCTGCTAGGGTGAAAAATAGTAATGGATAATTCGTTTTATCCGATATTCGTATCTGAAAAAACATAAATGTGGTAAGCAAAATTCGTATTCGAAAATATTCGTATTCGTGAATATTCGTATCCGTATTTGAGAATATTTGTATTCACATTCGTATTCGAGAATATTCGTATCCGTATTCGTATTCGAGAATATTCGTATCCGTATTCGATCCGTTTCTAGAACCCATGAAAAATCCGTATAAATTTTGTGATTCAAAATTTGAATTTAGGCGGTTTAAAATCGGTAACAGGTCAAAAATCGGCAAAACCGCTAGGAATCCGTTTTATCTGATATTCGTATCCGAGAAAATCCGTATTCGAAAATATCCGTATTCGTATTCGAGAATATTCGTATCCGTATTTGAGAATATTCGAAGTCGTATTCGTATTCGTTTTAAAAATATGGATTCGTATTCGTATTTAAGACTATTCGATCGTATTCGATCCGTTTACATCCCTAATTGCTGCTGCTCGATTTGGTTTTTTTTTAACCGATTTGGATGATTTATGGGGAGTAACGAAATGGGGCAAGAGAACCAGATTATCCGGGAGGCAAAATTTGTCTCCGTGATGAATTTGTGATTATCTGCATCTTCTTTTAGTGGGTTTTTTAAAAAATGACAAAGGGCAATTTGGTCCAATAAATATTTAATCCCAATCCAAAACCCAACGTATCCAAACGTGGCAACGGTACTAAAATTTCATATCCCTATCCCAAATCCACCGCTTCATATACCATCTTTCGTTCCTATCACAATCCCACCGTGCACCCAAACACCACCGACGTGATACCCAAGTTCCTCATTTATTTGTACTACAAGGACATAAGGAGTGAAATCTTAAGCAGATGTTAACTAGATTAGAAACTAAGTACTAGAATCGTAGTGGAAAAGATAACTGAACTTGATGGAGTACGGAACGAAGTACACGAGCTGTTAGTAGTTGGAATTTAGAGCCAAAACTTGTGTCACTGTTTATGCTACAACTTGTTTTTATCTCAAATTGTTTATGCCTCCGCTTTTAAGGGCATGTTCATATTGGTTTTTTACTTTATATGAATAATAACAACATATAGAGAAATATGTAGAGAGACACTTGTGTATGATTTGGACCGATGTAAATGAAGTCACTACAGTATGTACTATAATTGATTAGTAGAATCTATCTTACCATACACTAAGTTTAAAAGTTAGATACTATAGAAAAGTTATTTACTATAGAAAAGAAGCATTTAGAAGCCAGTACGAACAGCAGAGTAGTTCAAACGGCAAGGTTCTACGTAAGCAACACTACTTGATGCTCCATGGACGCCATCAAATCTATTATATTATTAAAGCAAAGGCAAAAGCACCATCACGTTCGCTCTCAATAGGTAGAAATTCATACGCTAATTAGAGGAAAAAAGAGAAAGATCTACACCGTTGATCATGATAGGTTCAGATTATAACGGTCTAGATTAAAAATAAGAGTTCATGTCAAGTACAACCCAAATAATAACTGAAATTCGGAATAAACAATAAATAAAATTAGCAATTTAATATCCATGTGAATTCATAAGTAAAATATCTAAATAAAAATTAAACAAAAATTAGAGCGTGACCGGTGTCCTTGGTAGGAATCAACGACGGTTGCACATTTATGCATGTTTAATATTGCAACTGTTAGCATTAAGCAATAATTAGAGAAAAATAGGAGATAACTATGCGGCGGAGTATTGTGTTAGAATAGGTAGCAGGGAATAGATTGTATTGAAATGGGTAACAGCTAAGAGGGACCTGATCAAGAATTGGATGCGCTGTTGGAGGTTGAGGTAGAAAAATTGTAATGGCAAGAAGTGATAGAAGACACATGGTTCGGTAGGTAGTTAGCGTGTGAGGAATTATAAATTTAAGGTAGATCGGTGTATGCATGAGTCATATACTCTAATACCATATAAACTAATAAGATAATTTATCGCACATATAATGAACGTATTGCTTTCAAATTAAATAGAGGTACATATGCATGTATACATTTTTTTGAAAGGAATGTCTAATGAAGAAAGAATATGTACATGCAGCTATATGATCCGTGCATAATAGAGTACTTACATTTTTAAGAATCTCAACAACTTAGCATGCTCAATGATTTTCTTCCATTAAGCTCATGCTTCAATTACATTCTTCAAGTTATATTTTCTTCAAGGTTCTATTATCATTTACAATGTTTATGGCGTCTTAAAATTTTAAATGATCTATGAGATACTTCAACATATTATCAAACATCTATATTATATTATTTGATACTAAAAATATCGTTTGATACTAAAAGTTTTGAAATAAAACTAGCTGCGCAAATACATGGGCCACTGTTAGTAATCATCAACCAGAACTGTGAGTGATCTAAAATCCCAGGGAATCCGATTCCCGAACCCCCGTTAGCCGCTTGACGCAGACATGGCATCGGGTCTTGCGGCAAGACGCAAGACGGCCCGCCACCAAGACGACCCGTTATGACCGCTTAATAACGGGCGTGGCTTTGGCCCGGGCCGAGGTGAGAGCCTGCATGGATCGATGTCGTCTTGCGTCTTGGCCAAATTTGCTTAGCCGGAAAAAACGGAAAAAAATTAAAGAAATTGTAGAAAAATAAGAAAAATTGTAAAAAATTCAGAAAAATTACAGAAAACCGTAGACATTATTAATCATAAAAATAAATATTGTAAATGACATAATAAGCTTTATTAACTTATTAAATTACATAGAATGACTGCCTCATTAAAAACTTTACTAAGTAAAAACTCAACTTGAGAAAACCTTGGTAAAGAAAAAAGAGTACAGCCTATAAAGCTCATTAGTGACTACATGTGAAGAAAAATATTGAAAATCCTATTCATTGCTATCTAGATATAAATTTTCAAAAGATTCTTCTAAATCTCTATTATCTACAGTATGTTGGAGTCTTGATTCAGCTTGTTCCCAGTCTTTGACGGTCAGAAGGGCTTTGATCATCTCGTTGGAGAGACTTGTTCGTCACTCCTCGATTATTCTTTCGAGATAGATCAATGTCGACTCAGGAGATCAGAGACATGAACAGTCAACACATCCCGCGCTAATATAGATAGCACTGGATATGATACCTTCTGGGTTTGCCACCATGAGAGGATGTTCAACTCCTGCTCGAAGCTAACGCTATCACTGTTGAGATAGCTTGATAGGTCTCCAGTGCTTTGCCGCCTTCCTCCTCCTAACTGATGTGTACCTGCACCCGCACGAGAATCTCTAGACGAAGAACCAAAAATCTTGCCCCATTGCATAGTCTCCCTAGAGGTGCTAGGGACTACGGGGGGTCTTTCCAAACACACAGACCTAAACTTATTTTCATAATTATCATAGACCTCATATAATTTATCCTTAACTAATGTATAGTATGTACAGTAGTCTAAACCAGTAGCATCACTTAAAAGTTGTAAAACATTTATAAATCCTTGGAGTTTGGCCTTAGGATCCAAAATAAAGGCGAATACATCAATACAAGCATTTAATCTTTTTAAACCAGATTTAACAATAAGATTAATAATATGACAAGCACAACATTGATGCAGTAAAAAAGATTGTGCATGAGAATTAAACAAAGGAGTAAGAATTTTCATAGCTCTAGTGTTTGCAGCTGCATTATCTAAAGTTATAGAAAAAATCATATCTGTGAGGCCAAAATCTTCTACAACTCTAATAATACTTTCTGCAATATTTTCAGTATTATGTGAAACATTAATTAATTTAAATCCTATAATTCTTTTTTCCATTATGCACTCATCATTAACATAATGAGCAACAACACTAATATAATCTTCTCTGGCCCAACCACTCCATATGTCGGATGTCAAAGCAATAGAGAATGTACATGTATGAAACATTTCTTTCAATTTATCACGACAATTGTTATAATATTTAATTAAATCTCTAGTTGTTGTTTGCTTAGATACATAACTAAATCGAGGGTTGTGAGCATTCCTAATATATTTTTGAAAAGCATCTGACTCACCAAAATTTAAAGGTAAATCTTGAGAAGCAATCAATCTACAAAGAGATTCTCGAGCTACACGTGGGTCAGATCTCACGCACGCATCGAGTCGTCGGGGTTATATTGCACCGTTGTCTCATGATTTGTATTCCTTGCCTTCTTTTGCAGCTTACCACATATCGTTGTAGGTGACCCGTCCCACCTGAAAATTTTGCAGTCAATTCATTACCACAAATTTTACAAACAGCATACCTCACCGAATTTCCATCATCGTCGGTCTTGAACTTCTTGTCGAAATTATTCCAAACTACTGATGTACTAGCTCTTGTTCTTTTTGCACCCGTGCTTTGGGTTGTGGATGCACTTGTTGAGCCAGCAGAAGATGGATCGATTGGACACTGCGCCACCGGGGCCGTCGTTTCTGCGGCCTCTCCAGTTTATTGTATATCCTCCGCGGATGGATACACTTTTTGAAACGGTTGCATATCCTCCGCCGAGAGGCCGAATTCGGAGAGTTCAAAATCGTAGTTCTCCATTAAATTAACTGTAAATTGAAATATGAAAGAACGATTAACTTACTATTAAACCAACAAATAATATCAAAAAATTAAACCAACAAATAATAGCAAAAATTTAAAATAAAACAACACTACTACCTCCTTTGCAGCTCCTACAAAAATCTTCGAAGATTTTTGAATTTTCGGAATTTTGCCCGAATTTTCACCAAATTTGCGCAAACACTTATGTATTTTTTACAGCTAAACCGAGAGATGAGAGTGAGGTTTGAGGTGTGGAAAATGGGGCCTGATGTCTCTATTTATAGAAAAATTTGATTTTTCCAAATGTTTTGCTATTTTTCCGAATTTTCCCCAAGGTAAAAAGTCTATTTTCGAATTTACACGGGCGACGTCTTGTCTTGTCGGGCCGGCACTGACCTGCTTAGAGTTAGGCAGGCCGTGCCTCCCATGCCTCGCCTCCATGCCGCCTCCCCTGCCTGCACTATCCAACAGTCATGCATCAGGTCTTACCAAATTGCTTAGCGGGTGGGCCGTCCGAACGGGCGGATCTACGGTCTTGGGGCCGTGGTGCGGCCCGGGTAGGCCCAGCCCATTTGGCCACCTCTAGCTTGACGTTGCCAACGACTGGGCCAGTTTTCCCATGACTAGAATGCCCACGGAAACCCAGCAAATCCCAAGAGAATACAGCCAAACCCAGGGTCATTCCTGTCCAAAATTTTTAAAACGGCAATGTGCATCTCGCAACAGAGACGTCCTGCTCCATTCCTCCTCTTCGTCTTCGCCGCCGACCGACGCGAACCGAAAACCCTAACCCTAGCGAGGATTCGAGGGGAGATGGTGTTCTACGCGCTATACGTGGGGGCGGAGCTGGACGGCCTCACCAACCTGCAGCCCCGCGGCGGCTGTGACGACCCCGACTACCCCTACTACTTTAATGTTCGTTCGTTTGTCGCCTGCTTCTCTTAGCCCGATCGCTTCCCACATCTCGACCTCTCGATTCGGATGGTGCTGATGGGGGTGCGTGCGTCTCTCTGTGGCGGATCGCAGCTGCGGTGCGAGAACTGCGGGGAGACGAGCGCCAAGGCCACCTGCGTCTCCCTCGGCGAGGTCGTCGACCTGCCCACCGGCCGCGGCACCGCTAACCTCGTCCAGAAGGTACCGTATCATGCCATCACATGTCTCCTCCCCTCTGTGTCTTTGTGGCTTTCTATATGTGGGGGAGGAAAATCATGCCCGGTAGTGTTCCTATTGTCGATGAGACGGGAAGTCGAACTGTCAAAGTGCTTGTTTTTGTGGTTGATGAGATCGATCGGCTTGTTAGTGTGTTGTTTCTGGGTTTGGCAGGAACTAGCTGGGTTTTTTGAGGAAAAAAAATCATGATATGATTAAATTGCGATGCTTCCATTGCGCCCACATCTATTTCCTCCTTGTTTACATTGTTTAATGTGAGGTTTGATGAAGGGTTTTTGGTTTGGTTAAAATGTTGAGGGTGTGTTGTCTTCTAGGATTCGTTTAGATTGTGAAGAATCTTGTTATTTTGTGTGTGGACTTGGTTATGCCCGTGTAAATATATGCTTATGGGGTAGCAAGTAATGTTACTCTCATGTAGTTTGGTAACTGAAGACCAGACAATTCCAATTTTAGTACTAGTTTACCCTTGGGAATGTCATCTTAGTCTGCTGGAGTTTTTTCCCCTGTTTTGTAGGTATGTTCATGTGAAAATAGTTAAAAGTGTCTTACAGGGGCTTCAATGTCTTAACGCTTACAGCAAGTAGTTGTTTTGAATTTTGTTGAGATATTGTTCAAATGCTATTGTCCATATTGAGATAAATCGTGGCACTTAGCAGCACTGTAAATGGGAAATTTTCATCCGTGCACTGGGGACAAGTTGCGTTTTTACAAAATTTTATACTCATATAGGTGAAAATATTTCCCAGATGAATTGACAAATGACAACATGGAACAACCATTTTGGTTTGTTCCAAGGACTGTTTATATCGTTGTATTAAGTTAAAAACTGTGATTTCTGTCTTTTTGTGTGATCTTCACCCCTTTGTGGGTTGCATGAGACTTTGTTATTCCTGGCATTTGTTCTGTTACTTCCCATGTTGGAATGATAGGTCCTGAACCTTCTATTTGCTCTGGACCTTCATTGAACCAGTGATTAGTGGATAGACATAGGTCTCTCCCCTTTGGCTAGAAATTGGTTGAAGTATGAACTTGTGATCATTGAAAGACTGATGAATTTTTCTTAGGCAGGTCCTTTGCTATAATATAGTTTTTCCAATGAGGTCCCTTTCTATATTAAAATGGACATTTTCGGGTCTTTACTTTGTATATCCTACAATCGATATGCAAAAATGTGGAAATTCCAGTATTGTCCTGTGAGCCCATTGAACATAAGGTGGCTCCTCCACTGTCAAGTGCTCATGACGGGACAAGTGCCTTTTCAACTTTTGGACTTCCATATGTTGCCATTCTGGTTTCTTTCTGCATCTGTGTTGTCTAGGCTTCTTTACAGTTTTCCTGTAGTTAATATGTCGATCTTGTGTTTCTGTACTATTACCTTCCTTTCCATTAGAAAAAAATTGTTTTCTGTAGTCTATCTGGATGCAACATAGTAAGCATAACTATATCTTGTGTCTGTGTTTATGCACATGGATATTTCATGATTGGTGCTTTGTTTTCTTATGTCAGTTTTATTATAGTATATTATCTCTTGCATATATGTGTCATCATGTTTGGTAATCGATTTCTATCGTAGTCTCCTGTTAATCCACTTCTCTAAGTGATAATTATTGCCCTACCCTTCTAACCTGTTATCTGGTGAAAATAGTTCAGCTGCATTGCTCAGATTTCCCTTTAAACAGTTATTTTTCTGTGCGGATTCTGTTTTTGCAAATGTGGGTTATTCCCCCATTTCTCCATTATCATTATTGCTACCGCAGCCTCTTTTGTTTGTTGTAACAGAGGGCCATGGTTATTAACGTGGTGCGGCGAGGTGCTGCGACTCACCACCTTCACACAGCAATATCGCTTATAGCGTGCGGCGTGGCGACATCATACATACATCTTAATCTAGTTTGGTAGCAAATTAAATCGCCAATGTAGTGGAAGTGTAGAACATGCATACCTTGATTTTCTCTATTCTTGAGCCTATGTAGCACCATCATCTACCATGTATCCTTCTCTCATATAGCACCCATCCCCTTATAACTTGTAAGTTACAACATGTAGCTTGTTACAATACATTACAATAATGCATATTTGATATTACATTTAATTGAGTAAATTTAATTGAGTAAATATGGATTGAATGACATACCTTGTTCATACTTGATAATATGTTATATCTTCTCGTAACCAACAAACTGCATGAAAATAGGTCAATATGTAGTGAACAACTAAGAATTAAAATATACAATTACATGAAGTGAACAATGAGCAATATGATAAACATGACATAACCAACTCCACAAGCATAGAGTTGTAAAGTCACTCTAGCTCTTCCCTTTTCTTCTTTTCTCCATCAACAGCCACACTGGCTCTCCTCTCTCTTTCTTCCCCTATTTCTCTTCTCCATCCGACAGCCACACTCCAGCTCTCCTCTCTTCCTCATTTCTCCCCTTCTCTCTCCATTTCTTTTTTCTCCACTGTCGAGCCTACTCCTTCCTCTTCTCTTCTCTTCTTCCTTCCTCTTGTCTCTTCTCTTTCTTCCTTCCTCTTTTCTCTTTCCTCTTCTCTTCTTCTTTCTTCCTTCCTCTTTTCTACCAATGGAGGAGACTGGAGCCCTCGGCTGGAGCCCTTTCTCGGTTTCTCCTCTCGGTATGGCAGTTGTCTCTTGCCCTCTGGCCTTTGGAATTTTAGGTTCTTAAACCACACTTGCCCCCTCCCCTCCCCGCGCCCGCATCTAAACCTATGCTGCACGCCACCACAGCGTTGCACAGTGCCGTGGCGTCGCCATGGTGGATGGCATACCTATTTGGCGGACGCCATACACCCAATGCCTATGTCGTCCGCATGCCGAGCGGTGCCCAGCCGCCATACCAATATAGCGACGATATGGCGACACCATAACAACCATGCAGAGGACAACAAGTATACTTGCCCGATAGGTTCCCCCCTCATATTGGTGAATATATGTATTATCACGACTGTTTTGCATGAACCCTCTTTGTGTCTATAAGACTAAGGACATTGAACTTTGCCAAATATAAAGGATCTCATTTTATTATTATTCAATGATCAAATGCAACAGCTAGGGACAACACTCTTTTCTTGGTATTGTTATGCATGCACCTTGCTACATCACTACTTACATCTGCACATCAATATGCGGGAGACCTCATAATTCCGTTGCGTATTTTTTTACTTGGAAGCTTAAGCATTTCTTATTTTCTGCTTTGAGGGGCTTCATAGAATCCATACTATTTCTTTGCAAAATAATATTGAATTTTTTGGCGATCCACTTTGTTATGATTTACAACTTTTTTCACTACCTGATGCAAGATTATATATTGTTGAATGGTTTTTTAAAGATTCTTTGTCTGAGTTTCCCCTTGAGGTTTCTAGGGAAGGTGTAAAGTAGCAAAAAACTTGTTTCAATAAATTCTCCATGATCTGCTTAGTTGTCATATGTTTTGTTGTACCATGTATTTATATGATGTTTTGGTTTTCTCTCAGTGCAAGCTTTGTGGGAGGGATGGATCAATTGTGATGATTCCTGGGCAGGGAGCACCACTGACTATTGAGCAGAGCCAGAAAGGAGAGAAAACTTGTTTGATGGTGTTTGACTGCAGAGGCTATGAACCTGTTGACTTTGCTTTTGGTGATGGCTGGAAGGCTGAATCTGTAAGTATTTCTTGGTATTCCATCACGAGTATTTTAATAGTTGTGTACTGTTGTTTTCAGTTTGTTTTTTATTCTAGTACTGGATTGTGTTTGTTTGCTGTTTACATATGCTAGAAATGAGCCCTGTCTTTTCATTCTGTTCTATGCTTCTCTATCCTATGAAGAAAGGAAAATACTAGTACACTTACGGTTGTTAAATTCAAGGTTGCTTCTGTATTGTTTGTGTTGTTGTGTCATTCGTGTTTTTATGTTTAATATCGTGTGTTACATTAGAAAGATATATCTGCTTGTATTGCATCTAAAGGTGCAAAGCTATTCCTTGAAATTTACACATCCATTGACTCTATTTACGAAGGAAGGAAAAAGAACAAGCCTTGTTTCTTTAGCATTAACAACTTTATGAATTCTTCATGTTCTTTTGGGGCCTGTTGTAGGGGTGGCCCTCACCTAAGCCTAGCCGGCCTGTTAGAAGGTTGTAAAGTCCAAAATAGGACATGTATAATGACATAAATGCTCTTGAGAGGGATACCTGGGTGTAAGGACATAATTGTAAAATACTATATAAAGCTGTCCTGGGCATGGGGAAGACCCCAAGGCATTGGTCACCTAACATCTCCACTACCACTTTATACTGTTTGGCATGTAGCCACAACAGTTGACACCGTCCGTGGGGAAGACCGAGCAAGCCTTAAGATTCGAAGGAGGATGGCACCCAAGAAAGCTTCATCATCGGCGGCAAGGAAGAAGAGGAGCACGACGGCGGCTCCATCGACGCCTGTGGTCGTCAGACGGCCGGCTGGCGCGGATGGTGACGCCGGCCCTGCGGCTGCCGGCGTTGACGCTCGCACCACGGTTGGCACGGTGGTCGGCATGGTAGCGCCGACGGGTCGCCGGAGCCGGCCTGCCGATGCCCGTGTTGGCACGGCCACTGCCCTCGCACCCGGTGTGGAAGCGACAAGCGGCTCCGACGGCAACGACGGCCTCGTCACCGACGCCGGAGTCCATCACACCGGCCCGCCAGGCAACTCCAGAGCACAAGTCGTGGTCGCTGCCAACCCGACGGTGCAACCCGGTGCTTTGGCCGCCGCAACCACGCCGACTGTGGAGGACGCTCTACTGACGGCCCTCGGCATGATGAAACGAGAGCTGGCGGACCTCCGCGGAGCCGTGCGGGAAATGCAAGAGACTCGCAGCCAGCAGATCTCGTCGGTGGTGGCGGCGGATCCTACGCCGAATCCAAGTGACACGGCGACGCCTTACATCCGATCGATCCGCTTCGGCGTGTGGATCCGGAGTCCCCCCTCTCCGCGGGCCTACAACAGTCGGCGTGACTGGAGGACTTCAAGTTCCCCAACACAAATCGAGCCGTACAAAGGCGACACGGACCCCTGGGAGTTCGTGCGCGTGTACGAGACCGCCATCGAAACCGCATGCGGGGATGACTCCACCAAAGCGAAGGGACTTCCCCTCGCGCTGCAAGGGGTGGCGCTCTCTTGGTTTTTCCACCATAGAGCTAAACTCCATCTACGCGTGGGAGCAGATCCGCGACCGCCTCTACAACAACTTCCAGGGGAATTACGTCGAGCGTATCGATGCGGATCAGCTCTTTGCCATCAAGCAAAAACCCTCGGAGAGGCTCCGAGAGTATTTCAAGCGCTTCGCTAAGGTCCGCTGCCAGGTCAAGGACGTCAACGAGAGGACCATCATCAACGCAGCGATACAAGGCCTCCGCCCGGGGTCGCTGACCGAGTATAATATGCGTAAGCCAATCAAGACGGTCGCGAAGCTCTTCGACAAGATGGAAGAGTATGCCAGGGCGGAGGAGGACGCGCGACGGCGCAAAGACGACGACTCTGACACCAATCAAGCGTAGGACTCGTCGAAGAACGAAGACTCATCGAAGAACTTGAAGGGCGTCTCCTCCAAGCGCAAGCAAGAGTCCTTGAAGGACGCCCCCGAGTCGTCCAAGCCCAAGCGCAACCAACACAGATCCCGTAGGGCCGCTATGTTCGAATCGAGGCGGCCCGAGGACGAGTGCCCGCTCGGTCATGGACGAGGTCGCCGAGGCTAGGGGTGAGGACGCGGCTAGGGTCGTGATGATAGACCCGTGCAGAGCAAGAAGAACAACGCTACGGTTTGTGGTGCGAGGTGCATGGCCGAGGTGATCACACGCGGGCATGCACTACCATTATGACGCTCCGTCAGAGCGTCGCCAGGGATAGAGCCCTGGAGGCGGGGCCTCCGATGGTGGCCCACGTGCAGCAACCCCAGGAGGGCCCCTACTAATTCAGGCCCCGGAGGGAGCACAGCGTCGAGTCATAAACATCATCTCCGGGGGCTCTTCACTGGAGTTCTCCTCGGCGTGGCAGCAGAAGGCATACGCGCGGAGGCTACACCATGTGGCGGCGTACCTGGCGCAAGCACCGCCGGAGTGGGCGCATCACGAAGTCACCTAGGGCGTGGAATTCTCTCACCAGGATCCCCTGGTCATCCAGGCCGTCATCGCAGGTTGCGATGTCAAACGTGTCCTGGTCGATGGAGGCAGCTCCGCGGACATTCTGTTTGCGGTGGCCTTGACCGATGGGATCCCAGTCGTCGCTGGGCTTCTGGAATCCCACTGAGGCTGTGGCTTCGTGGGTCACCAACAAGGCGTTGGGTCAGATACGCTTACAAGTCTCCTTTGGCCAAGGCGACAACGCGAGGGACGAAGACGTCACCTTTGACGTCATCCCGTACCCATACAATGCCATATTGGGGCGCCCAACCCTCAACTCCTTCTGGGCAGTCTCGCAGCATGGCTTCTTATGCATGAAGCTTCCGGACCCGCTAGGTATCATCACCACCTTCGGTGACCAGGACCTCGCCCGACGCATAGAGCTTGGTGCTTGGGGTCCGCACCGCAAGGTACATGTCCTCACCGACAATCCAAAGGCAGACACGCCCTCCGCCCCGGGATGGACGCTTAAGCCCCAGCCGGATGGCGAAGTCAAGAGGGTGCCCCTGCACGACGACGGACAGTGCGTTTCCATTGGCGATGGCCTCTCCCCAGAAGTCGAGCAAGACTTACTTCGGGTGTTTTGGGACAACATGGACGTCTTCGCGTGGTCCCCAGACGACATCAAGATCGTGGACCGTGCCCTCATCGAACATACTTTAGCGGTCCACCCCGATGCCAAGCCGATCAAGCAAAGGCTCCGGCGAATGTCAATTGAGCGGCAAAGAAGCGCCAAGGCGGTGGCGGCTCTCCTCCGTAGGAATCATCCACGAAGTCCAGCATCCAGACTGGTTCGCCAACCCGGTGCTGGTGCATGTGCATCGACTTCATCGCCCTCAACAAGGCATGTCCGACCAGTTGGTGGACGCCACGACGGGGTGTGAGCTCATGAGCTTCCTGGATGCATACTCTGGCTATCACCAGATCTACATGGCTCGGGACGACGAGGACAAGACCAGCTTCATAACGTCGATAGGGACATACTACTTTGTCAGGACTAGGGGTGCAAACGGATCGGATTCGAACGGATATTGTTGTTACCATATCCTAACCCATATTTTTCTCCTGATTCTGCATCAATCGAATTGATTGTCGGATCGACGGATTAATCGAGCCGTTTTCACCCCTACTTGTTTGTAAAGAATGCATGAAGTACAACAAATGGAGTAGGAGGTCGTACTGTTAAGAACTTGATGTTACTACTTAATAGCTGATGTGGAAGATTTTATTTTACCATTGCAAAAGAAAATAAAACGTCAAATAGTAGCACTAACCTGAAATCAATCTTGAAGACGATCGGATTCTGGACGGATATTGTCATACCATATCCTAACCCATATTTTTCTCCTGATTCGGTACCAATCGGATTCGGTGCCGGATCGGTCGGGATTAACCCGACCCGTTTGCACCCCTAGTCAGGACACCCTTCGGTCTGAAGAATGTGGGGGCAACCTTCACACATCTCGTCGCGCTAGCGTTGGCCTACCAGCTCAGGAGGAACGTGGAGACTTATGTCGATGATGTGGTCGTCAAAACCAGACAGCTCGCCTCCCATGGTCAGGGTCCTTGTCCGCACCGGCTCGCGTCTGGTAGCGGACCACGTCGACAAATTTTACCATGCCAAGGACCTTGAATTGGCCAAGTACCTGGCGGCGGTGAGAGCGAAGGAGCACCACTTCCTGGGCATCACGGTCAAGGCCATCCCTCGCGTGGACAATGAACAAGCCGACGTCCTCGCAAAGGCCGCCAGCCAGCAGCTCCCCCTCCCTGAGGGAGCATTCTACGAGGTCTTGCCCACGGCAGCCATCGCGCAAGACAACCGCGACGCGGCCCTTGTCCATCAAATTGCCCAACGGGGTGACTGGCGAGAGCCCATCTATGGATTTTGGAAGGCATAGCCGAACCAGACGACCCCCTCGAGCTGCGACGTCTGCAGCACCGTGTCATATCCTTCAAGGTATTCGACGGTATCCTTTACAAGAGGGGAGTTTGTGTCCCGCCGCCACTCGGCGGAAGGGGCGAGCGCCGAGCGTCTACTTTGGCTAGTCGCAGCTCATTGCGCCACTCGAATCGGTGAGAGGCGGGAGCTCAGCGTCTACCCGGCTAGTCGCGCTCACCGCCACTCGGGGTAGGGGCGGGCCGAGGCGTCTACTTGCTGTCGCCGGCCCGCTAGTTGTCAACTCATTGCCGCCACTCAAGGGTAGGGGACGGGCGCCGAGGCGTCTGCCGGCTGGTCGCCGGCTCAGCCGCCACTCAAGGGTAGGGGACGGAGTGCTCGAGTGTCTACTTCGGCTAGTCGCCACTCATGTCGCCACTTTGAAGGGTAGGGGACGGAGTGCTCGAGCGTCTACTTTGGCTAGTCGCCAAGCTATGAGCGTGAGGAAACGGAGCGCTAAGTCCTACAAGTTGATCGGAGACAGACGCGATCGTGGAAAGCGACACGGACACGTACTCCAACCAAAGTCTTTATTACATTCATGAAAGAGTGACTATAGAGATTCGACAATTACGTTTGCGAAGAGCTAATGTTTACAAGTGCCTCCGAGTACTTAGGGTCGCTACTCGTCTGGCTCCACCTTGATATACTCTCGCGCCGATGTCCCACCTACCAAAGCCCAGGCCTCCCAGAAGTTCCGGGCGTCTTCCGCCCACACCCTATGTCGAAGACGCCGTCGAACCAGGAGGTCCGAAACTAGTAATTGGCCCCTATCAAGCATCTCCATGGAAAAAAAAGTACGCGCCATCAGAACACTGTGCCTCCGCCACTGCAAGCTGTGCCTCCACCGCGAGCGATTGGGCATCGGAGATCACCTTCGCGCCCTCCGTTTCTAGGAAACAGATGCGCTCGTCCTTCGTGGTATGGGCCTCTTCGGCAGCGCGGAGCCGGTCCTCTAGTGCCCCTCGCTCGCGGGCACATGCCTCCTGTAGGGCCCGAGCGAGGGCAAGGGTCTGCACAGCGCAATTGTTAGGCAAGCCACAAACAACGATGTAAACTGTCGAGGTGAGATACTTACCCTAATCTCCGAAGCCTCAAGCACGCTCTCTAGGAGCTTCGAGCCGCGACCCCTTGGAGAGCACGAAGCATCTCCGGTCGAGGAACAAAGTCGGATATAGCGGCCCGCGGAGTCTGCGCCGGCGACTTCGAGGGCGGCAGGTACTGACGTCACGTCCGGAGCGGGAATGCCGGAGACTTCGCGGCCATCTCCATTGCTCGATATTTGCCCGCGCTTGGGTGACCGCGTCACGACTGGTGTTGACGACGGAATCAGCGAGCAGATCGGAGAAAGCTTCGTGAAGTCGTGGGAGGAGAAAGAGTTGCGCCTACCTTCGACGTGCCCAGGTGAGGCACGAGGGGTTGTTCGCTCCGTCGAGGTCTGGACCGCGAGGGGGTCATCTGCATCGGGGGCAGCGAGTTCCCCCTCGGGCTTGAATGGCCTCCCCGTCGGACTCCGAATCCGGCCCGACCCCGACCGCCACGGCGAACACCTTCGGCCGGGAAGGCGATCCTATCTAAGGCGCTTTCTTCGGGACTTTGGCGATGGTTCCTCGGCCTCATGGTGACGCGAGCGACGAGGCCTCGCCTGCATGTCGGCGCCACGCGGGTTGTGGTAGCCGCCCGAGGACTCCTCGTCGGTGCAACAGGTTCACCGCCGCCTCCAGATCCGAAAGAGCGTGCCGCCATGTCGGACCGGTGAGGGTCGCGGTCGAAACTATGGCGGAGACCGGCCTTCGCCGGGCGCCTCCTTGTCGTCACTCTCGCGACGGCGGGCCCGGCCCGATATCGGCACCACGTGCTCCGGCAAGACGGGATGCCCGTAGTTCGCATACTCAGTTTATCCGCCCCAGCTTCGCCGAGGCGATCGAGGATTCGTGTAGGTCGTGCTCCTTGGCAGTGTATGGCCCAAGGAACATAACTACCGCGCGCTCCGCATCTTCCAGCAGGAGCCCTATAGGCAAAGCGAGGCATTGTTCATAAAAAACTTTTTTATATATATACACATACACAGCCTATGGCCGAGGAGCTTATGAGGATCGGAGGGCTTCGGAAGCGAAGACATTGTCGGCCGAACATCATCCTGCCGGATGGGACCAGGTTGAAGCTTCCACCGGCATGTTGAACCGGAGGGTGATGCCGACAAGCCTCTGCGCCCGCTACTCATCGTCGAAGTTCGGCAACATGCTAGGCGAAGTATTGAAGCCTATCGGTCGTCCCATGCACCGGAGGCCGCTGTTGCTCGCCACGCGGTGGTAGAACCACCGCCGCATCCAATTGGACTCCCACTTCCCTTGGGTCGAGTTGGGATCTTCAAGACATGACCTCGAGACGGTTGACGCCGAAATTTGAGAACGCCCCCTCCCCCCATCGAGCTTCTTCGGCTGGTAGCTCTCGTCATGGAGGAAGGCAAATAGTGCCGTGCAGGGCCAGGTACCCTTTGACCGCGTTGCCCAGCCATAAACAGCCAGGCGAGCTACCACATTGGGGGTCAGCTGCGCCAGCTCCAGCCCATAAGCCCGCAGGACATCACCGACGAAGTTCGTCGCTGCGATAGGTTTTGACCGAACTCTCAAAAATAGGCATCCTTCAGTTCATCAGTGTTCTCTGATCGCGTTGTTGCCACTAATTCTGCTATAAAACAGTGTTATCAGAGAGCAGATGAACTGAGGCAGGCCTATTTCTGAGAACAAGATCATCCCAGCTGTAAGGACGATGCTGCGGTGGTAACAGCGTATATATACCCGTTTCCCCTAGGTCGGGAAGTGCAATCGGCGGAAGCGCAACCGGCGGGAGGAAGTGCAACCGGCGCGAAGTCAAGCGTTGCGGTGGCGCGCGCACGACGCCTTACACCCCACGACACGCCAATCATGTCTTGCCACGCGTCCGCCCCCTCAGGAACGAACGCACGACCGCAGTCGTGCGACCGCCTGACATGGTCCAACTCTCGTCGCGTACCAGTGGCCGACACGATTCTCAGGGCCATTAATGCATTGTCGGTGGGCCACTAGCCTGTCACTCCGGCTTCAACTTCGACATCGACTCTGTCTCCGCGCAACGACTCCGACTTCAACATACCATTGGGGGTGCGCATCCGTGGAAGCTAAAGTCACGAAGTTGCGTGTGTGCGCACACCACCTGACAGCCCGCGACCCGCCAATCGCGTCCTGCCTTCTCGGGAAGGGACGTGCGACCGCGGTCGTGCGGCCGCCTGACAGCGCACGACGCGCCAACCGCGTGCAACCACGCGTCCTGCCCCATCAGGAAAAAGCGCGCGACTGAAGCCGGGCTGCCGATGACACCGCAAGACGCATCGGTTGCGTACCATCACGACGTGCAGTCCCCGTCGCACGCTGAGCGTCATTAAAGCACCGTCGCCGAGCTACGAGCCACCTGGCTAGGCTTCCACTTCGAGTCTGTACGGCGAATTCGGAGTCCACCCCGACTTCGAGTCCGCACGACACCTCCGGAGCCTACTTTGACTCCGTGTCCGCGGGTTGAGTCGGCCCTCCGATTCAGCCTCATCTACTTGGGACGACTCCGCACCCCGCTTCGCCTGCATGTCCGCGGAGCGAAGTCGGATACCGACTCGGCTTCGTCTTGATGGACCGGCTCCGTCGGAAGCACACAACTCGCGATCGGGAGATGCCTTCGGCAGCAACTTCGACTTCGTGTCCATGCCACTAGGCCGTGCTGCGCCGGCAAATCCATTTATGCCCAAGATCACGGAAGGTTACAAGCCGCAGGGACGGAGGGGGCCAAATGGCTCAGCAACATGGCTTCGGCCCGTGAAGTCCTTCACCATGAGAGGCTCCTGTTGTAGAGGCGGCCCCTACCTAAGCCTAGCCGGCCTGTTAGAAGGTTGTAAAGCCTAAAATAGGACATGTATAATGACATAAATGCCCTTAAGAGGGATACCTGAGTGTAATGATATAATTATAAAATACCCCCATGTGAATATATGTGAATATATATAAAGCTGTCCTGGGCATGGGGAAGACCCCAAGGCATTGGTCATCTAACATCTCCACTACCACTCTATACTGTTTGGTCTGTAGCCACAACAGGGCCATTTGGAAAATGTACGTTTCTTCGTTTGTATGTAGTATTAAAAATGATAAAAGTTCTTCATTGCTCTCCCAAAATTGAAGAACATAATTATAAAGCAAATTGAGAGGTTGATTTGCAGCTACCCAATACTCCATACTAACTGTATTGCTTTAGAATATGTGGATTTAGTTTAGGAGAGAACATAGAAGCATTACCTGAAAGATAATATTTGCCAATGTTTTCTGTACCTCACTGTCAGATTTTGTTCGGTTTCTATGGTATATGATGCTCTAACAGCCCATCATCTTTTTTTAAAGGTGGATGGGACTCCATTTGACATTGACTGCTCTGAAGGGGAGTTTGCTGAGTACGATGAGAAGGGACAGTGCCCTGTAGGTTTAGGCAAGCTGCAGTCAGCATTCAAAGTGGTAAGCAAGCACTCACTTCATCATAGTTGACGTCTTTGTACCCGTCAATTCTTGACGTCTTTGTACATGATTACAGGTGAAGAAGCAAGAGAGGTATGGGAAGACTAGGTATGTCTAGAAGTGTCTTCTGGGGTCTTCAAACATTGGAACCGCAGATGTATAAAGTGCGTTTACAAAACGAAACCTCGCTGTTCATCTCGTACATTTGAACTACGATCGTGACATATCTGACATCCTTTTGTTGATTTGGTGGGGCTGCCATGACTTTGGTTGAGCTATCATTACCCCTATTCTTTTTGTCTTTTCAGCGATGTTTTTCTTTTGATTTCTTTCAGCAATCATCATTTATTAGATTAATAAATTGTGACTAAAATCCATAAGCAACAGCCTATAAGAATAGGCCTGATATGGCGAAATGTTAGGAACCATCGTATATTTTGCCATCATATCAGTGGTATCAACCTGGACCATTTTGCTACTGCAGTATTCGCTTCTCTTGTCCAAACTGGCCTTCGATCCTCTACCATACGATTGCGGAGCGGCGGAGAGAAGGGGTGGCTGACAGGGGCTGGCCCCCCTATGGTTCAAAGCTAACCTTTATCAAGGATTAGTGCTTAACTAGCATTGGCCCCCTAACAACAAACATATGTGCAGCATGGATGGAGCTAAAATGCTTAGGAATTAATTAAAGACCTATAAACTTATTATTGTTAGATTCTATCGTGATTTGATATTATAAGATGAAACCCAGTATAATTTGTAACTATGCACGGTTAGTGCACGATGTTTTCTCTCTTTATGTGTTTAGGGTGGCAAGCACTTGTTGCTCGTATTTGGTTTTCGGCCGCGGTGGCCCAGTGAAAATCATATTCCATTGTTTTACTCTTTAGTATAGTCCAAGCTACAAGTATTCTATGATATGAAGATTTTTATAGACAGAGGACATAAGGGTGTTGTATTAGAAGATGTCACGGCCCACACTATAATACAAGAATACTTTTATTACTAGGGGCTTCTTTATGGAGGGATCGATGGGAAAACATGATTTGTACCATTAAACCACGCAACCTCACGGTTCATGCATGGAGGTCCATCGAAGTTTTAAAAATAGTTTCTTTTTCAAAACATCAATCCAAAAATTATAATTTTTATCAATACTTTATGGGATCATTGTAAACTCATGTCTCTTCTTAGCCCCCTATTGTCCAATCCTGGCTCCTGACCATACCGACCATAAACTTACGTGCCTTCGGTTCGCATCTGTCAGGCCCATGTTTTAGTTTGAGTTTTTTAAAAAATAATCTATTTTTTATTCAAAAATATAGAAATATACCTGAGTTTTAATTTTTTTTACAGAAAGTCTCCAATCACCCAACCGTTGGTAACATAATCAATAGAACATGTGTGTGTGCTACCACACACTAACACATCGCATAAAATCTGCAGGTTTGCACAAAGCAACTCGGACACGTAAGGCCAGGGTCTGTCGTCTGCAGTTCCGACTCCACTGGTACATGTCTTCCAATAGTACTACGCATTATAAATGTTGCAATGTCTGGCTTAACACAGTTGTACCATCTGAGTAGGATGTGAACCCCTCTTTGATCGACTGGGTGACCTCTATTTTCGGCCATCCATCGCAGCTCTCTATGGAGTTGTCCTCAGCCCCGCCTCCGACGCAGCCCTCGTAGTATGACCTCCAAGACGCACCATGCTCCCATGTCAGGTTCACCTTCTCCGAGGATTATATACGCCGTTAGAGGAAGCGCCGGCCAGATGCACAATGAGTTAATGTATACTGTGTTCGGTAGCGTCGCGTTGTTACCTACACTCCTTTGTATCATGTACGTGTATCTAATGCATATAAATAATAATGTTCTCATCGGAATGTGCTTCTCAAATTCTTTTGCCAACAAAAACGACATCACTGAAATATACACCCAACATAAAATGATGTCATTTCTTATACATAACATCTTTACTAAAAGATCCGCTGCAACAGTCCACACAATAAATGCCAACCGCAATGACGCATCCACCATTTAGTTACATGTTTTAGGAGATTGAACATAATCGTGTACAACAGGGGAGAGTATCATAGTACAATACTACTATAAAAGAGGTTAAACTGGACGCTTACATCACAGACGGTTCCTGAAATAACCGTCTGTGATATGTTCACAGACGGTTTGATATATGAACCGTCTGTGCAAACTTTATTATCACATTATGGAGGGACTAGATTCAACAATCTTTCCTTTTTGATAAATCATGACAATCTCAACAAATAATGAGATATGAAAATTTATTTTGCGAGCATACAACATGTACACAACAATTTGTATACTCTAAGATAAGTTTTAAACAAAGCTTACTTATCCGGTTATCATTAATCATTCGACTATTACCACATAATGGATAAGTTAAATGACAACCCGATTGCATATGAGTATATATGAACTACACAAACTATATATACTCAACAATGTGTTTCAAAGTAAAGATCTTAAATATGCATATTGAAAGAAGCATAGATTAATACTCATAAAACTCCAAAACATAGAGAGAGAGCTCCCCCTAAATATGTGCATACAAGTGTATATAGTAAAGACATATGCACATATTCATTTGAACTATTTGATGAGTTCAATCTATATTTTGGATCTAAGGAATGCATTAATATATGAGAGAGTGATTTCGAATGCATACCTCTTTTTATTTCATATTTTCATCCAAATGAGACTAAGAATAAATAATATTCAAATAAATATATTAGTCTCATATATCCATTTATCATTATCACCAAAACAATATAATGATATTTGTTATTATCATTAAAATCTTATTATGGTATTTGTCATTAACACCAAAACCAACTTAAACTGAGCTTGATCTTTCAATCTTGCTCATAACCAATTTAATCGAAGCTTGATCTTTCAGCTTTGCGTAGTGACAAGACCAGACGGGACAGCTTTGCGCAGTGACAACACCAGACGGGGTAGCTTTACGCAGTGACAAGAACAAAGAGAGGTAGCTTTGCACAGTGACAAGACCAAACAGGGGCAGCTTTACGCAGTGACAACACTGCCTCGTCATGTACTTTACAGAAAGACAAGGCAACACTCCGCGTCAGTGGCTAGTCACATGAAATTAACCACACCATGCCAACCATTTGGCTTATAAAATGAGGTCGAATAGATCTAGGAGAGAACACTATACAATCAAACCTAACACTACACTAGAGCTTGCTTTACCACGTTGGGATGGACAAGAGACAGAAGAAGCAATAGGACAAGATGATGAAGTAATGAGAGAAGACCCGCAGTAGTCCGGGCCATTCCAAACTAGTCCCCCGAAGGTGGAATTTATTTCCATTCCAAAAGGCGCATATGTATCGTAGGAGTACTTCGGTTTGTTGTATCGTGCATTATGCTATTTCTTATGCACGTAACGAAACCCTGTGCGCCATGTTATTCCCAGTTTTATTATAAAGTATATTTCAATTCCCACTTCGTACTTTATAGTATGCAGTTTTACTTTTTGCTTTGTACACCAGCACTCCCCGACCACAACAAGTGGGTGGCCCTCACCCGCTTCGCCGGCCACACGCACAAAATGACGACCACATGCATGAAATGACATGACGATACCTCCTCGGGTCAGCTGTCTCGTAGACGCAAAATTACATCAACCAGACGTTGCAGCTTTCTGCAGTGACAAGACCAAACAAAACTGCCTTGTGTAGTGACAACACCAAAGGAGGCAGCAAAACTAGCTAAATAGGTACCAGACAAAATTAGTCAAATGGAACTCCCACATTCCAACTCACATGAAATGATGAAACCCTAATTTTGAAATGTAAGGTCCTAATTTCTGAGACATAAACCCTCAATTTTTTAGACAATTTCATAACATATAAAATTCCAAATAAAATACACAAGCAACTACACTACGTAAGGAGTTTTCAAAATATTTCAACCTTGTTTTCTATATTACAAATTCATGTACATATTACACATAAATAAATTATGGACAAAAATTCTCAATGTTTAAAATTACAAAATAATTATACAACTAACTAAACTATGTTACAAGGTTCCACTAAAAAATTATAACTTTTCAACCTCATTTCATATATCTAAAATTTATAAAAATTTCGAATTTATTTTCCCAAAAAATAATTTTGTACTGGCCGGCTGACGTGCTCACAAAAAAATCTTGCTTCGATAGCGTGGGTCCTGAATTTAATCCACTCTCTGTCACCGTGGGTCCCGACTGCCCTTTTCCATGGCGCGCACTTCAGGGTCCCCCGTGACGACCCTACCCTGCTCCACACGTGTCAGCTGCTTCGTTCTCTTGCTTCCCTGGCCCCTATGTGCACTTCATCTTGTTCAGCTCTATAATGGTCCTGGATGCATGCGACTGCACTTTATCTTCATTCTGCACAACTAGCCCACCACTACCACACATCTACAATGAGCAAATATGATATAGCCTCTGGATAACGATCCATACGGACCAGACGACTTCGGTTCAGACTCAAGCTCGGATACCTACGAAGATGGCGACGACCTCAGCTCACGCGTGAGTGTATATACTGCATCAACATTTCTATGAATATTAATGAGGTTGTTTACAGACTCAGTTGCATCATTGAAGGACTGGGAAGGCGAAGTTGTGGACGACGTTTCCGAACCTTTCTACTCTGAGGTAAGAAGCACATCCAACTTCAATATGTACATAACAATGCACATATTTTGCAAGCATATATATGTGGTGTCATTGTAGCAGGAGGAAGAGTATAAAGTGAAGCGCCGGAGCAAGATGACGAACAAGGACATGGACAAGGAGGACAGGAGGAGGTAGAAGCGGGAGTGGAAAAGTTTGGTGATGAGCAGGCAGATGAGGACGATAACGTGGACGAGGAAGACAAAGAAGTCCAAACATAGTTCCAATAGTTCAAACTGGTCGACGATGATGACGAGTACAACGACAACAATGGCGTTGAACGGTGTGTTACGGGGTGTAGTATAGAAAGTTTCAAACGACGAGCGTAGAGGTTCATATGGCCTATTTCTCTGAGTTTATGTATGCTAAATTTATTTCCATTCTAAAAAGGCATATATGTATCGTAGGAGTACTTCAGTTTGTTGCATCGCGCATGATACTGTTTCTTATGCATGTAACAAAATCCTATGCGTTGTGTTATTCGCAGCTTTACTATAAAGTCTATTTTCGTTTGCAACTTCACGTTTCGGTCATAATTGGAAATAAAGTTCACAAGGGATTAACTTTAAAAAAAATTAAAAAGGATTACATAATTAAAAAATTCCCTAAATACCTACCGGAGGAAAGTACTCAAATGGAACTATCATATTCTAACTCACATGAAATCGACAAATCCTAATTTCCGAAACGTGACTCAATTTTCACCTCAATTTGTTTCAGATGCAAACCCTCAATTTTCAAGGGAATTTTATGTGTTAAAATTCCAAAAAAAACACAATGAAGTACACTGCGTAAGTAGCTTTCAAAATAAATTTTAAAATATTTTGACCTCGTTTTCTACATTACAAAATTTGTACTGATAGTACACATAAATAAATTATGGACATCAATTCTGAACGTTTCAAATTACAAAAAAAAAATACAAAACCAAGTAAATTGTATCCCTAGGTTTTTATAGCAATTTTTTTATTAACCCCATTGCCTATTTACGCAATTTCTTACAAAAAGTACTTTCGATTTTTTTTCTAAAAAAACTACCAGGGGACGTTGTGCTGCATGCGCCGAGCCGGAGTCACCTCGCATTCGCGCTCCGGCGCTGCAGAAATTCCTGGCCGTGCCACGTGCTTGGGGACCGCGGACATTGGATGGGACCCACCCTTCGCGCGCACATCAGGACGGTGCCAAAAGGCCGCGCTTCTGCTCCACAGCTCTGCTCTCCCCGGCCGCGGAAAAGGCAATGTGTTGTTGGCGCGTTGATCCGCGTTTTGGGAGGGGCTAATCATGCAAATACTTTCCACAGGGGCCAAATCTGCCCAAAAAAATCCAAGGGGGCACTGTAGCAAAAAGTTCAATGAGGCGGGGTGGGACCCGCCATCTGTAGTTCCGGCCCATTTTCGTTGGGCCATGAAACAGCCCATGGACAAAAGCCGAAAATTCACAGAGGCCCAACTCTCCTACTACTCGTAACCAAGGGAGGAGGGAACCGCAGCTCGGCAGCCATGGTCAGTGATCCCCATCTCCTCCTCCTCTTCGTCTTTTGCTCCCTTGTGATCCGGCTGTCTCTTGCCATTTCTGCCGCTGCGGTTACTGTTCACGATCTTGGATGCGTCGGTAGTAGTGGAATTTGCTTCTGTTATAGTCTATCACCGCCGGCCAAAAGAAGCAGCAATACCGGCCAGCGGGTAGAATATTAGCCGAGTCCAACTAGGACTCGGTTTCCATATAGATTAAGGGTTTAATATGAGTCCAGATCGGACTCTACAACTGTAAGGATCTCTTATATATACCTAAGAGACCCAAAGGAAAGGGCAAGCAGTAATAAAGAGTTTTCTCTGTTTTAGTTTACCTCTTCTCTTCTCGTCAAGCGGCAGCCAGGGAAGACTTGGCCGCCGCCAGGGCCAAGTGCTTCCAGTCTCCAGTCACGGCTACTCCTTAAGATCGAGAGCCTGTGACAACTTGGTATCAGCAATGCCCAGCTCAGATTCTGGGGACGACGCCTCCTCCGTGAGCGCCATGTTTCAAGCACTACAAGCGCAGATGGCGGGGATCGCGAAACAGACAGCAGAGATGCAGGCCAAGATCACCGATCTGACTCGACAGAGCATCGCCACCAACTCCAAACTCGTTGCTCTGGAATCAGAGAAGGCCTCCTCTTTCGCAGCATCGGGAATTCTCCCAAATCCGTCTGCCGCCACCGCTTTTCCACCACCCATCTCCACTTCCGCAGAATCAGCGCTGCTT
Source organism: Bonia amplexicaulis (assembly GCA_036346245.1). Classification (NCBI taxonomy): domain Eukaryota; kingdom Viridiplantae; phylum Streptophyta; class Magnoliopsida; order Poales; family Poaceae; genus Bonia; species Bonia amplexicaulis. The sequence goes on along the minus strand of CM070735.1, from coordinate 20,703,390 downwards.
CCCACCTCCACCAACTATACACCACCGACAACATCCAATCCGGCTATCAGGGCCCCACAGGCGACGTCCTGTTTCGACAACCGCCGCCCATACCGCAATTCTTTCAGCAACCGCCGATCCCACAGTTTTCCCAGCAACCAACGGCGCCATCACTAGTCGCCATGGGCCAGCGCCAGCATTGGACACCACATTCACAATCGGCGGCACCGAGATACCACAGGCTGGATTTTCCCACTTATGATGGCACCGACGACCCCCTGTCTTGGCTAAACCGATGTGAACAATTTTTTCGCGGTCAGCGTAGAGAAGAAAGTGACAAGGTATGGCTGGCCGCATATCACCTCACCGGGATCGCCCAGACATGGTATTTTCAGCTAGAACGCGATGAGGGACAACCCACATGGAGCCAATTCACGGAGTTCTGTCACATGAGGTTTGGGCCACCAACCCGCAGTAATCCTTTGGGGAATTAACTCGCTTACGTCAGATTGGATCAGTCAGCGAGTATCAAACCAACTTCTTGGCCTTGCTTTGCCGGGCGGATCGTCTACTACCCCTACAGCAAGTGCAAATCTTCACCGCCGGTCTCATCGAGCCCATTCGGACCGATGTTGAGCTACAACAACCAGCCAATCTACAGGTGGCCATGAGCCTCGCCCGCGCATATGAGCGCCGCGCGCAAATCTCGGCCAATACACCCACAGCACATCGTCCTTGGCGGCCACAACAGCGACCTTATTCTACACCAGCTCCAGTTACGGGACAATCACAGGAAACGACGCCACTGGCTGTAGCCTCGGGAGGACGGCCGGCAAAACCTTTTCGCCGGCTTACTCCAACCGAATTAGCCGACCGTCGCTCCAAAGGCTTATGTTACAACTGCGACGAAAAGTTTCTACCAGGGCACCGTTGCAAGCAGCCTTTTCTGACATACATTGATATGAATGAAGATAACACCGCGGGAACCGACCAACCGGGACTGCATGCGATGGAGGCCGACGAATTCTCACCTGAGATTTCCTCCACGCAGTCACAGGAGCGTCCAACGGAGGTACCATGCAGCTAGCAGTAACCATTGGTACGCAGTCCTTCATCGCCCTCGTTGACTCAGGTTCTACTCATAATTTTTTGAGTGCACGAGCTGTCCAATTAGCAGCCCTACAATTGCTTCCCCGCCAGAGCCTCAGTGTACAAATAGCAAATGGCGAGAAGTTAGCTTGTACCGGTTTCTGCAGCAATCTCCAGCTCATGGTACATCAGACTCCATTTACAATACAAGCTTACGGCATACCATTGGATGGTTTTGACATCGTTCTGGGAGTCCAATGGCTGAAGACACTTGGGCCAATCCTTTGGGATTTTGACGACCTTACCATGATGTTTTGGCTGGAAGACCGTAAGGTACAATGGTAGGGACTAACAACAACTCCAACCGTACATGCTCTCGCTCAGATCGGTCAGGATTCACTGCAACCACTCCTGGAGGAATTTGATGATCTCTTTGCTGAACCATCGGGACTCCTCCAATCCGAGCACATGATCATCGTATCACTCTTCGCCCAGAAGCAGCTCCAGTCTCTGTGCGGCCATACAGGTACCCGCACCACCAGAAAGACGAATTAGAACGGCAATGCAAGGATATGCTTCACAAAGGTTTGATCCGACACAGTCATTCCTGTTTTTCCTCTCCAGTCTTATTGGTAAAAAAACATGATGGTACTTGGCGCTTCTGTGTGGACTATCGGGCCCTGAATGAGTTAACAATCAAGGACAAGTTTCCGATTCCGTGGTCGATGAACTATTAGATGAACTGCAAGGAGCTCGGTTTTTTACTAAGCTCGATCTTCGCTCGGGTTACCACCAAGTCCGCATGCATCCAGAGGATATCTTCAAAACTGCATTCCGGACTCATGAAGGTCTTTTTGAGTTTTTGGTTATGCCCTTTGGATTGACCAACGCTCCCGCCACATTCCAAGCTTTAATGCAGGCAATTCTGCGACCTTATCTGCGCCTCTTTGTCCTTGTTTTCTTCGATGATATATTGATTTACAGTTCATCTTGGTCTGACCATTTGCAACACATACGCTTGGTTTTCTTGCTTCTTCGACAACATACTTTATTCCTCAAGAGGTCCAAATGTTCCTTCGGATCATCATCCGTCTCCTACTTGGGCCATATTCTTTCCAACGGCCAAGTAGCCATGGATCCAGCCAAAGTCCAAGCAATTGCAGACTGGCCACAACCCAAGACAATTAAAGCCTTACGCGGGTTTTTAGGTCTTGCGGGCTATTATCGCAAATTTATTCAAAATTTTGGCAAGATTGCAGCTCCATTAACAAATCTGCTTAAAAAAGAGGCATTCGGATGGTCACCAACCGCTCAGCAATCTTTTGAAGCACTTAAAGAAGCTTTATCCTCGGCACCAGTATTGCATATGCCAGAGTTTACTCAACAGTTCATTGTCGAATGTGATGCTTCCGGATCAGGCATTGGGGCTGTCCTTCATCAAGGCCGGGGACCTCTCGCATTTTTTAGTCGCCCAATTGTGCCACGCCATTCCAAGCTACCTGCTTATGAGCGTGAATTGATTGGTTTGGTCCAAGCCGTTCGTCATTGGCGACCATAACTTTGGGGCCGAGCTTTCCTTATACGCACAGACCACTATAGTTTGAAATTCTTACTTGATCAACGGCTCTCCACAATTCCACAACATCACTGGGTGAGCAAACTATTCGGATATGATTTTTCCGTTGAGTTTCGACCGGGTCGCCTCAATACCGTAGCTGATGCTTTATCTCGGTGTGACTACAACCCGACCAGTTTGATGGCCATCTCATCACCTGCACTTTCACTCTTCACTGAATTGCGCAATGAGGTTGTACAAACCCCGGCTCTCCAGCAGCTCCTGGCCGAGATCACTTCGGGCCAGTTGACAGCACCATGGTCAACCCAAGACGGTCTCATTCTCCACTCCGGCCGGGTTTATGTGCCAGATTTTTCACCTTCCCTGCAACAAATCCTCACATCTGCACATGCAGCACATGAAGGCATCCAAAAAACCTTCTGCCGTTTACGACAGGATTTCTATATTCCCAGAGCAAAGAGGATTGTCCAGGATTTCGTGCGAAACTGCCATGTTTGCCAACGCAATAAAGTGGAACATCTCAGCCCAGCAGGCCTCCTTCAACCACTCGATGTGCCACTGCAACCATGGTCTGACATTGCAATGGATTTCATTGAAGGACTTCCTCGCGTCCATGGTAAAACGGTCATCCTCTCGGTCATTGATCGTTTTTCCAAGTATGCCCATTTTATTCCCTTGGCACATCCATATTCCGCTACAACTGTAGCTCGCGTCTTCTTCAATGAGATCGTCCGCCTACATGGAATTCCTACATCCATTGTCAGCGATCGCGATCGGGTCTTCACGAGTAACTTGTGGCAAGACCTGTTCCGTCTAGCAGGAATTCGCCTCCACCTCAGTTCGGCATACCACCCACAGTCCGACGGTCAGATTGAAGCTGTCAACAAAGTAATCACCATGTATTTGCGCTGCCTAACTGGCGAGCGACCACGACAATGGGTGGACTGGCTGCCATGGGCAGAGTATTGCTACAACACATCCTTCCACTCAGCCCTTCGTACGACCCCCTTCAAAGTCGTCTATGGAAGGGATCCACCATCTATGCGCACATATGAAAAGGGTGAGGCCGTCGTTCAAGCCGTGGAAGTCTCACTGCTCGCTCGGGACCAACTCATCCAGGACATCCGTGATCGCCTCCTTCAAGCCCAAGCATATGCAAAAAAAATACTATGATCAACACCATCGTGATGTTTCTTATGAGGTAGACGACTGGGTTTGGTTACGTCTTCTTCACCGACCAGCTGCCTCTCTTGGCATCAGCACCACCAACAAACTTGGACCGAAATATTTTGGTCCCTACAAAATCATTGCCAAGATTGGGTCCGTAGCATACCGCCTGGAACTGCCGACTGGCGCTAAACTCCATGATGTCTTCCATGTGGGAGTACTTAAGAAGTTTCAAGGAGCTCCACCTTCGTCACCGCCACCCTTACCCCAGCTACATTATGGCCGGGTGCTGCCCACCCCATTACGTGTGCTGAAATCTTCCAAGCGCCAAGGCCATTATCAGCTTCTAGTGCAATGGACTGGGGCAGCATTAGCAGATGCTACATGGATGCCTTTGGCCCAGTTTCAAGAATCCTATCCAGATTTTCAGCTCGAGGACGAGCTGCTTCGCGAGGAGGGGAGAGATGTTATAGTCTATCACCGCCGGCCAAAAGAAGCAGCAATACCGGCCAGTGGGTAGAATATTAGCCGAGTCCAACTAGGACTCGGTTTCCATATAGATTAAGGGTTTAATATGAGTCCAGATCGGACTCTACAACTGTAAGGATCTCTTATATATACCTAAGAGACCCAAAGGAAAGGGCAAGCAGTAATAAAGAGTTTTCTCTGTTTTAGTTTACCTCTTCTCTTCCTGCTGGCGGCGCGCAGCCAGGGAAGACTTGGCCGCCGCCAGGGCCAAGTGCTTCCAGTCTCCAGTCACGGCTACTCCTTAAGATCGAGAGCCTGTGACAGCTTCCCTTCTTGATTTGGTTCTGCCTTGCGTTGCGTTAGGCAGTTTGTTGGGTGGTCTGCATTTAGTGTAGGTTTTGCATCTCTTGTGGTCGTAGCTCGTGTGTGTATTTGAACTTGCAAGAGGAATAGTGTGAGGCCTATGTTGTCTAGGATTTTTTTTGTTGGTTATAGACTTGTTGATATATATTGCTTAGCTTCTATTGCCGTGTACAATTTCCAACTGAGTTAAAAAGCTTCTGATGAGCGAAACTGCTAGTGGTTCATGTATTTGTTAGTACCATCAAGTTCATGTATTACGGGATTGAAGATGTTAGGTGGTGGTTGGATGGGCGTATGATCTTAAGCACTAGAGCTAAAGCTTGAATCAATGGACAGTTGGACACTCACCATGTTGTCTTTGGTCTGATCTAGATTTGATGTAACATGTGTTATCAAATGCCTGCTTGTAACCTATAACTGTATTACAATTTAGAATTCTGCCAAAGTGTGTATTCGCTAAGTTGGCAGTCAGTCACCAGTGTAGTGAGGGTTTATGGCATATCGTGTAGTTGAGACTTAATAGGCTACCCTGGAGATGAATGCAAGATACCAGAGAATATTATAGTAAGACTACTGGTATTGATCCCATTCATGTGGCTCTTTCCATAGGAAATGACCATAAGACAGAGAAGTGATTACAAGTACAACCATTAAAAATGTAAGTTGCCTTAGATAAGAAGTGAAAATTCTCTTGTGGGTATATATGTGGAATTGTTGATTTGAGTTCGCAAGTTAACAGAGAATCCTGTAGTAGAATATGACTGTACCAGATAATCTTGTAGTAGAATATGACTATGTACCAATTTATATTGGCCTTTTTATGGGAAACTATAGAAAGACTAAGGAACTGGTTACAATTATATTTTGTCGAAATTGAGTATTTAGATATTCTGAGATTTATAATTTGATCTTGGAACTTGTTCAATATGGTGCAGGAGTACATAAGGAATCCATTTTCTTATCCATACTGCAATGATTGTTTATGTTCATTTTTGTCCACTTCTTCGTAGCCATCAGAGCTAAAATTCATTGAATTTGATTCTTTTTTCCTTGGGCATCTATGTGGTTCTTGTAATAAGTACATCATGTCCAATGTATATTAGATTTAAGCTTCTTACTAGCATGTCCAGAACGCCTTAGCTGCCAATTAAGAGAACTGATAATATAATTGGATGTGTCTATCCCACTTTCTTGCCCTGTTATGATCTAATTTTGCTTTGAATATAATAGCCTAAGAATGAAGACATGATTTTTTTTTGTTATGCAAAGGGCAGGGACTCTAATTTACTAAAAGAAGTTAATCTTTGATACATACCAGGCTACCACATAAATGATGTACTGATATTTTAAAAACTCATTAACTCATTTCAGGGCTGTAATATGAAATCCATCTGTATTTGATAATTGGTCTCAAGATTACCTGTTGTCAATTTGTTTCTCCTTTAGTTGCATTCAGTATTCATTATATAGCTTTTAGCGTCTTTAACTTGTAGCTTCTTTCCAGCAAAAGTTTGCTTTTGTATAACTCAGCTGGAAATTCTTCTCCCTGAATCTTTACACTTGAAATAACTTAATCTCTTATTATAATCTTTGCAATTAACTTTTTTGTTTATTTTTTATTTAGTACGGCATTTCTGTTTATCCGTTTATTTGTTCTTGTTGGACTAAGAATGTTGTATTGATTTTGTAGGTGAACGTTCCGAAAACCGAGAAGACTACTGCAAGAACAAGGAGTGCAGGAAGCACACCCTTCGCAAGGTTACCCAATACAAGAAGGGAAAGGATAGCCTTCTGCTCAGGGGAAGCGTCGGTATGACCGCAAGCAGTCAGGATACGGTGGGCAGACAAAGCCTGTTTTCCACAAGAAGGTTTGATCCTACTTCCCTACTCTTGGCAGATTTCAAGGACAAATACAGGCTGATTGTAGAATCTTCAAATGCTGCTCCTTTGACCTATCTTTGCCTCTGGTTGTTCGATACTTTGTTGCATTTCAGGCCAAGACAACAAAGAAGATTGTGCTGAAGCTGCAGTGCCAGAGCTGCAAGCACTAATCTCAGCACCCTATCAAGGTCTTTTTATCTCTCATTTTGTTGTCTTATCAACCCCCGCCCCCTCTCACACTTTATTTTCAAGTATCTGACGCCCACTTGCAACCTAACTTTCAGAGGTGCAACACATAGAAATCGGTGGAGACAAGAAGGGCAAGGGAACCTCTCCCTTCTAATCTGATGATAACCCTGTTCTCCGGCTTTCAAGTTGTCTGTCAGAAGTTACCATCCAGAATGTTTTATCTTTAACTTGTAGTGAAATGCATCAGCTGGGTTTAACTCGATGCAGCCGTTAGCGTTTGCATGAACTGTTTTGTCAGAAATTTTTGACACATTAGATGTCATGAGACCAGGTGGATCTGTTCTATGTTACATTGAATTTTGTATACTTGCCGCAAGCTAAGTATAAGCGGTGTCTCAGTCTATGGCTATTGATTACTACTCTCGTGTGGTTGTCTCGAGTTGAGCTGCCTCTGGAGCTCGTCAACGAGCAAGCTCACCAATCACCACTGCGTCTTCCTTGCCATACTGCAAGTCTGAAACTAGATGTTTGCACTGATTCTTGTTGGCGTGCGTGATCTGTGATTCGTAAAATTTGTATGCGTTTGGAATATTTGGGCGTAGAAAATGTAAGGTCAACACTGCCGGACATGCTGCAAGTTATCCTGCACGTCGGACTATCTTGCGGTTTATATTTTTTGTGGTCTGTGAAAGGGTCTGTTTTTTTTTTGCTGCGCTTTATATTTTTTGTTGAAATTTTTGAATTTTGGCTGTTTGCGACAGAGACTGTGGAGAGAGATACTGCTTACGATTTTGGTTGATACAGATGTTAGGCTTTTAACGTGTACTACAATTAACTTGTAGATCCTGTCTTGAGAAAATACTATATTTAAAAGTTAGGTACTATAGCAAAAACTAAAAGTCGCTTTTAGAACCGTAAAGAATATGCCTTAGGGCCTGTTCTTTTTGGCTGCGGCTTGTGGCTTTTAGCTGCGGCTTGTGGTTTTTGGGCTGTTTATACGAGAGATTACAGAGTAACAGAAATTCGCATGTGGTTTTTGCCAATATAAATGAAGTCAGTAAAGTACGTACTACAATTAACTAGTAGACTTTATCTTGAAAAAATACTCCGTTTAAAAGCTAGTTACTGTAGAAAAGCCGAAAAGCAGTTTTTAGAAGCTGAAAAGAACATGCTCTTAATTTGAGGTGTCAATTACTCGTCACAACGTTTGAAACTTACGTGGTCTTACACATTTAAGTTGTCACTGATACCAAGTTAGAAACTAGGGTTCATGTACCAAATAAAAGCAACAAACATAACGACATAAAAATGGCTAAGTATCATGTGGAAATAACACTCCCTGTGTAAACTCTGTGGAAACTGCATGTAAAAGTTTTTATAAGTTCTCAAAAATTACCACTGGTAGGTGAGTGGTTATTATGTAGAACTACAAAATTCCAAGAACAAACTTAATCGCATTTGCAAGATGTGAAAATGGCAAATTCAGCATGAATAGTGATTTTTCATTGTTCATCGCTACTCATTTTGCTGCTAATCAATTTCATATCTTCCAAGTGCAACTAAGTTTGCTCTTAAAATTTTACAAGGTTATATAACGGTTATAGAACATCATCTCCCCTGCATATGGTATTTCTTTTAGAATTTTTGGAAACATTTACACGTGGTTTCAGTGGAGTTTACACGAGACGGAAAGGGTGTTTTCCGCGTGATATTGATGCCAGAAAACCACACAAGTACACGGTTTTAGTAGGACTGTGAGAGACCCAAAATCTTCACCAACTTTTCATCTGCTTTTATGGAATAATGCAGACGGCAAAGGACATGAGTCCAGCTCCCAACAGCTTCAGTTTCTAACAACTAGCCCATATGTCTGCAAATGGTTGTAAAAAACAACAACCAAGCCACATGCGTTGAATGAAATGAAACCCATGTACCAAATCAACCAGAACGCCTCAAAACAAAAGACTACCCAAAAAAAGCTAAAGGAAAAAAGAGAAATAAATCCATACTACATCCGCAGACTGACGCAGAAATGCACGAAACAAAAAAAGAAAAAAAAATTGTGGAGATCAATAACCCAAGTTTTCAACTTATGACTTATGACTTCCCTCGAACAAATAAATAAAACGGCTTCTCTGCCATCATTTCAAAACAGCTTATTAGAATAGCCTTAGAGAAGTGGCTTATTGGTTTATCGGTTTTTGGTTCGTTCGTATGAGCGCTCACACTAGGGATGAGTTCTTTTGGGCTGTGGCTTTGGATTTTGGCTTATGACTTTTGAATTCTGGCTGTTCGCGAGATACGGTATGAAGAGGGGAAAAGTCACATGTGATTTTGATCGGTACATGAGAACTCAGTACAGTATCTACTATAATATTCCTGTAGACCCCGTCCATATACATTTTGGCCGAGAAAGTCGATGCGATTTTGAAAAAAATGCACTGTTTAAAAAGTAGTTACTGTAGTATAAACCAAAAGTCACAAGCCTTAAGCTGAGAAGAACCTACTAAAAACCATAGCTATGGCCCTGCTCCAACTGGCTTTAGCTTTCAGCTGTGGCTGTTGGCATTTGGTTGAAATTGTACTGTAGCGATTGATAGTTTTTTCTGAGTCATTCAATTAAAAATAAAAATAAGTAAAAAAATAAAAATATTATTATATCTTCATGGACAATGCAAAAGACTAAAGGAAAAGAAATAAAAGCTTAAAAAAATAAAAGACAAAAAAAGTAAATAAGAAACTAATGTGTTTTAAGTGATTTCTGACTTTCAGATGCCAAAACTCCATTGGGCTTCAAGCTCAAGCCTCCCTCCTCTACTGGACTTAGGGCCTGTTCTTTTCGGCTGCGGCTTATGGCTTTTGGCTGAAATTTTTGAATTTTGGTGCTTACAGTGCAGATTACGGAGAGACAGATACTCACTTACGATTTTGGATGGTACGGATGTTGGGCTTTTAATGTGTAGATCGTTTTACCAGTAGACCCCGTCTTGAGAAAATACTCCGTTTGAAAGTTAGATATCAGTAGTAAAGCCAAAAGTCACGGCCGGAGGAAAAGAACAGGCCCTTAAGCTTCTAGCTTCTTAATTTCATTTTTTTTTACTTTTTAGCTTTTTTGGACTTTTTTATCTTTTTTTTCACTTATGCCTTTGCATTATCTGTGGTAATGTAACATTTTTTCCTTTTCTAAATTTAATTACGTCAAAAAGCTTACAACAACTACAATGCCAAATAAGCTCATAATAGTGCAAAATAGTGCCAAAAAAGCTTGGACCTATTTGATATGGCTGTGGCTTATGGCTTGTAGCTGAAATTTTTAAATTTTAGCTGTTGGCGATAAGATTACAGAGAGAGATACTCGCTTGCGATTTTGATTGATACAGATATTGGGTTTTTTAACGTGTACTATAATTAACTTGTAAACCTCGTCTTGAGAAAATACTCCGTTTGAAAGTTAGGTACTATAGCAAAAGCCAAAAGTCATTTTTAGAAACCGTTAAAGAATAGACCTATAAATTTTAAGCTAGAAGTTCAGATGAGCACTACCTAAAACTTCTAGTTTCTTAATTTCATCTTTTTCTGATTTTTTTAGCTTTTCTTATTTTTCTTAATCCTTTATATTATCCGTGATGATATAATTTTTTTATTCCTTTAAATTTATTTATACCGAAAAACTAACAACAGCTACAACATCAAACAGTATCAAAATAAGTCTTAAACAGTAGAAAAAACTTCTTTAAGCCTAGTAGAGCGCAGACCACTGTGTGGCTCTGTCGTATCTCCCTCGTGAGCGATTCGCTTATTAAAAAACAGGCTCCTCACTTGACTTGAAGAGTCCGTAAGCGAACCAAACAAAACAACCCAAGAAATTATTGTTGGCCATGGCCGCCGTGGCTTCACCTCTCCTCCTCCTCCTCGCGGTCGTCCTCGCCGCGGCCGCGGCGGCGAGCTCCGCGGCGCTAGACGACCCGGCGGGGCTCCTGCGGCGGGCGAAGGAGGCGGGGTTCATGGACTGGATGGTGGGGCTGCGGCGGCGGATCCACGAAAACCCGGAGCTCGGGTACGAGGAGTTCGCCACCAGCGAGCTCGTGCGCCGGGAGCTCGACGCCATGGATATCCCCTACAGGCACCCCTTCGCCGTCACCGGCGTCGTCGCCACCGTCGGCACCGGCGGCCCGCCCTTCGTCGCTCTCCGGGCCGACATGGACGCGCTCTCCATGCAGGTCGCTACCTTCTTCTTCCCCTCTCCTTTCTTGCTGCTACGTTACTGTTTGGATTGGTTCTGATGTTGTGCTGGGCCGTCGCGTCTTGGCTTTGCTGTGAGAAGAGGAAATTTTCTTGGTCGGTCTATCGAATCCATCACAATTTGTTATTTGTGAGCTCAAAACTGCAAGTTCTCTTGAGTAAAATTTTAATCTGTTTTTAATCTAAACGAACTCTGCTAGTTCCAGTACGGCTTGTGAAGACTGAAGACTTGTGTTTGAGATGTCATGTTTCGAATTTGGAGGATTCAGTAAGGGGAGAGGAACAGCGAAAATTTAGAGAACGTGTGTTGGACTCTTGAACGGTATAACAGGAAGCATTCCAAATCTCAGGGGCGTGCAGTATTTGAAGTCAGAAGGATGTATATCGTTGAAATTGGGAGCAGGGCAATGCAAACAACGGGTCATCAGGTTGGATATGAAAATGGTATATTAAAAAATGGAGTCTGGATAGATGGCTTGAGGCAAACACTCATTTTCGTAAGAAAAAGGAGGAACATACACTAACCTAACCCTAGGTAGTTTCCTAGCCTTCTGACTAGGAACATAGTACAAGGATAGGTTTTTGCTTATTGTGGGATGAATCACGTGAGTGGCCTATGTGCATGTGTAATAATAAAGGTAGGCTTGAGTCTTGTCACGATTGGTGATTATACAAATATGTGATATTATTATTTAAGGAAATAGCAATCGGTAACATGATTTATTATCTGCTTAAATGAGAACTTGGTCACTGTATTTTGATTATGATTTACACATAATCATGATTTTTCTTTCTCTTGGGTAGTACAGAAATACATAATACATATAATAACTTTAGAATTTCTGGACAACCTGCTTTTAGTTTGTACTAGATATATTGTTTTTTAGGGAATAACATAATTTATGATCCCAGTTGTTGGACAATTGTAGTGTTCTTTTGAACTATATTAGTTATAACTGATAAGTTACGTGTGGTAAGCCTCCTCTTGTAAAACTGAAGTATGATTAGGATGTATTTGTCTATCACTCTATCTATTTGAAAGGGTCATGTTAAGTTAACCTGTTGTGTCGTCTTCAGGAAAGCGTGGAATGGGAGCACAAGAGCAAAGTGCCTGGGAAGATGCATGGATGTGGCCACGATGCACATGTTGCTATGCTATTGGGCTCTGCCAAGCTTCTTCAGGAGCACCGTGATGAGTTGCAGGTTGGTTAATGTTATGAATATTGTGTATTGATATGAGACCCAAAGGGCCATATATATAGGAGAGTACAAGAGGATATGCCATATAGAGATAAGGCATATATGGAATAGAATCCAAGTCATATAAGGAAAATAGATAAGAGTCCTTATCTATTTCCTATTCTTATCCTTAACAGTTAAGAAGGTTTTTTTTTCTGTATTTATACATGATTGTTTATTTCTCATTTTACAATGAAAAGTTGCGAATGATTTGAATTTTTCTCTTTTAACACTGAAGGATGTTTGGAGAATGGAAATTGAGAGTTAATGATGGGTACACTTGTGATGAACCTTAGTTCATTGGGGTAAACACCGTCGGGAGCAAGGCTGAGGGGCGTCGGCTTGGTAGGATGAGGGGCTGACGATAGATGAGGGAGAAGAACCTTGGGGGAAGAGACTAGACTAATTCTTTCTTCATTGCTTCATTGCTTGATAATAATGATTACAATAGGCCTCTTTATATAGAGAGCCCTCCTAACAATTATGGATAAGATCAATTTAAATAATATCTTTCCTAACTAATAGATATGATGTCAAACAATTAATCTTATTTAAAGGAAACTAATCTTATCTCAATCCTGACCAATCAAATATTGCCATACTTGGATGCTACAGTACGGAGGGTGTTGTTCACGCGCACGAACAATGCGCGTGAATAGTAATTCCAGCACGTGACAACTTCGCTCCCCTTCAGCGACAGCTCGTCCTTGAGCTGTGGTGGCGGCCATGGTTGTAGCCCTAAGAGATCCCAAGTTGACGAGAGACTGCGACGTTTACTGGTGACCTTGAAGATTGTGGCCTCTACGTACAAGTGTAGCAACATTGATGGCATCTGCGATCGCCACAGCAGCATTATGATAGGCTTCCATGATGCGATTGCTGGGGCAGGCTTCGGTAGGACCATGGCAGCTTTCGACAACACCGCGATAGGACATGGCAGGGTTGCAACGGGCGTCGGTAGTACACCAGCAGGTCGCAGCAGCGACATGGTTACTGCAACAAGCTTTGGCAGCAACATGGCTACCACGACAGGACATGATAGGGTTGCGATAGGAGTCAGCAGAACCGTTGTTGGGCATAGCGCTGCTGTCACCTCTTGTTGCGTCTTCTTCTGATTCACGATTTTCTCTAAGGTGGCATGCATGTTGAGGAAGATGGCTGCTATATTCTTGTTGATGTCGTTGGTACTAGTGGCCATCTTGTTGGCGTTAAACTTTATCGTGGCCAACGACTTGGCAATAGGAGTCCTGGTAGCAGAAGTCGTGGGAAGGGGTCGACTGCTCTGACACCAAATGTGATGAACCTTAGTTCATCAGGATAAACACCGTTGGGAGGAAGGCCGGGCGGCGTTGGCTTGGTAGGATGAGGGGCTGACTATAGATGAGGGAGAAGAACTTTGGGAGGAGAGACTAGACTAATTCTTTCTTCATTACTTCATTGCTTGAGAATAATGATTACAATAGGTCTCCTTATGGAAAAGGCTCTCATAACAATTATGGATAAGATTAATCTAAGTAATATCTTTTCTAACTAATAGATATGATGCCACACAACTAATCTTATCTTAATCGTAACAAATCAAATACTGCCATACTCAGATGCTACAGTGCGGAGGGTGTTGTTTACACGCATGAACAGTGCGTGTGACTAGTAATTCTAGCACGTGACAACATCATTTTATTTGGTTTTGAATTACTGAGGTTCAACTGTAGTCATAAGATTGTCCTATCTTAACCCCTGTGCAGGCTTCTTCTTTCATTTTTTACCCCTTTTGGTATAAATTAATTGCATGTTCACTTGATGTTAAACTTTGATGGCAACAGTTAGATGTTCATGTCAAAGAATGTGATGTAGTATTTTTGGTGGTATATATCAACTTTCATGGTTCAGTCTTCAGCTAGTGCCTCATTCTGTATGTCTAGCCTTGGCCTGATACTGTATGTCTTGCCTTGGTAAAGGACAAGAACTATAGGTTCTCATGCATAAAATTGTAGAGTTTTCTAAGTTTTGGTATTTTCTTTACTTCCGTTCCACCAAGCAATATTTCCTGAACTGTTTCGGAGATTTGGGGCTTTGGGCAAATGATAAGTAAATGGTTTTTGTTTTGCCTTTCCTCAACACTTGTCTTCAAGAGATGCATAATTTTGGTGATTATTTGCCAAATTTATTTATTTTTCCTGATTCCTGAAATCAGACTGTCAGAGTGACTGTTGTTTACTGATATTTACTGAAAGAATAACAGAATACATCTTTGTTTAGCTTGTACTGAGAGCAGTCTCCTATATTATGTAGAAGTAGCATCTTTTAGTCTAAGAAAGCCATCCGGTTTGTTCTTGGGACAATTATGACAAAACTGGTTTAAGTTTATTCAGTTGCTGCTAAATGCAATACAGCATCTTCTTCTTGTTGTTGTTTTTACTTTTTTGGGTGTATTCCTCATTTCATGTTTGAAATCAACGTTCCACTTTGGATTTAGCAACAATAGGAATTTCTTGTGACGCTCTTTGTGGGAAAAGCGCATGTGCATTTGGTTGGTCAACAATTGATTATGTAACTCAGTGTAGTGTTTAGACAACATACAGTTAGTCTAAGTGGGGTTTGGTAACCACTTAGGTCTCTGTGCAGTGCTACACAAATTGAACCACATGGTTACCTCAGTATCAGTATTATCAAGATATTGTAACGCTCCCCAAAAAAACATTTTAACCATGGAATTTCAATTACTTGCAAATTTTCTCGTTACAAGTGTCTTGTTGTTTACTGTAGGGTACTGTAGTCCTTGTTTTCCAACCAGCTGAGGAAGGTGGTGGCGGGGCAAAGAAAATGATAGAAGATGGAGCGGTGGAAAACATAGAGGCCATGTTTGGGATTCATGTAGCTGACATTGTGCCTATTGGTGTGCTGGCATCCAGGCCGGGGCCTATTATGGCAGGGAGTGGATTCTTTGAGGCAGTAATAAGTGGAAAGGGAGGGCATGCTGCACTTCCTCATCACACTATAGATCCGATACTGGCTGCATCCAATGTTATTGTAAGCCTTCAGCAACTTGTTTCCAGGGAAGCTGATCCCTTGGACTCACAGGTGCTATTCCATCCTTGAGCTACTTTATTTATTTTTGTGCCTAGATTTCTAAGCAATGAAGCATACATTTTTTATGTGATTTGCATAGCTCTTGATTGACCTTTGCTATATATATTTTTATGTGATTTACATAGTTCATTTTGGTGGAGTTTGCATAGATCATGTTGCTATAATTGTGTTCTATAGGTCCAACCAGGGAAAGAATTGTGCATGTGTGCTTAGAATTTTGCCAGGGAAATTAATCGTGTATCACCAGACCCATTTTTTAATAAAAAAACTGTCAGGATCCCAATATCAACAATACCATGTCTCTGCAGAGAGAGAGAATTTACTGCAGACTGGCTAATCACATCCTAACATGAAAGCTGT
Source organism: Bonia amplexicaulis (assembly GCA_036346245.1). NCBI lineage: Eukaryota > Viridiplantae > Streptophyta > Magnoliopsida > Poales > Poaceae > Bonia > Bonia amplexicaulis. The sequence continues at coordinate 20,687,747 of CM070735.1, read as the reverse complement.
CCACTCTTAATATACCCATAGTTATGATTATAACAAACACAGAATATTTCTTTGTATAATCTAAATTCATAACTCTAGTTTTATGACTTACGCTTTTGAACTGTTCTACCTAGGCATTCATCATTTCATACATGAAATGATTTTATGCGCATCACAGTCTTACAGGTGATAATATGGATTATCTATTCAATATGTTACTCCCTATGCCCATGTTCCTCACAGTCATCAGCTTCTTCAGCTGGCTATAGATTTTTGTTGCTTTGGCAAATGGTGATAATCCTAATCGTTCCTCCAGCATTGCCATGTGGGTTGGGGGGTGTCGTAGTCATTCCCGTGTACTCCAGCATGTCATTTCCCCCTTTGGGTGGCTTTGTTCTGCAGGTAGTAACAGTTGGAAAGTTTCAAGGTGGTGGAGCCTTCAATGTCATCCCTGATTCTGTAACAATAGGTGGCACCTTCCGAGCCTTTTTGAAAGAGAGTTTTAATCAATTGAAGCAGCGAATCGAAGAGGTAACAGCACTACAACTTGGGGAAATTTCTGTTGTTTTTCTGGCCATCAATTTCTGAATTCTCAACTTGGCATTATGTTCTCTTGAAAAGAAAAGGAAACAAAGTTGACTTAAATGAATGATGTTGGTGCTTGACATCTTGGCTTAAATTTATTATAGTTAAGCTTGGCCACTCAGGCAGTCACTACATGTGAATCCAACGATAATGAGTAGTCACTATATCTGAGTCCAACGTGAATGATTGAACAGTGCAATTTGCGCAGCATGGACCGCTCTAGAGCACCTCAGCCTCTGGCCCATCACTTATGTCAAATTCACACTGCGGCCAAGGATAATAAACAAATGAGCCGGTGGATATGAGGATATCAGAAAATTGTTGTATACCTGTATTGTTTGCTATTAATTATTAGTGTAGTGTTGGCGTGTGTAGGAATGAAAGTGGTTCTTGGTGCTTATTTTATCATGAATGGATAAGCTGAGATTCTTAAAAAAAATTATATGCAGCTTATTTGGATACAAACTCAAAACGGATACACCAGTCTGGAATATAGAGCAAAGACCTAAAGTCTCAACATAATGCAATGTCAAAACTCTGAAGTCTTACATCCACAAGTCTAGTCATGTTTTCTATACCTTCAGATGAAAATCATGGCTGTAGTTTGCACCATAACAAATCGTTTTACTTCACTATTGAAACAAGATTCCTCATTGATGGCGTCTATATAAAAAAAAGATTGCTCATTGATGGGGGCTGTGTGCGTGTCTGGCTAGTACTGCTCGCAAGTCAGAATTCTTACAGTTACTTGAATTCATTGATAAATCAGAATGCACGTTGCATTTCTTGTCTCAGGTCATTGTGTCTCAAGCATCTGTGCAGCGGTGCAATGCTGTTGTGGACTTCCTCGACAAAGATCGCCCTGTCTTTCCCCCAACAAGCAACAGCCCTGAGCTCCACGATTTCTTTGTCAAGGTGGCTAGCGAGATGGTTGGCCCCAAGAATGTGAGAGACAGGCAGCCGCTGATGGGTGCCGAGGACTTCGCCTTCTACACTGAGGCAGTTCCTGCTACATACTACTACTTCGTGGGCATGTACAACGAGACCCGTGGACCGCAGCCGCCTCATCACTCCCCCTACTTCACCATCAACGAGGACGCTCTGCCGTACGGTGCAGCCATGCAAGCATCGTTGGCTGCTCGCTATCTGCTTGAGCACAAGCCCCCTGCCACTGATGACGTGCAAGCCCACGACGAGCTGTAGATACCGTTTCTCTTCAATCAATGTATGGTTAAACGCGAATGATAATTGATAAACTAGATCATCCCAAATCAAGGTTGTTTGCTTGTCGATTTCTCTATTGCGAATCAATATTCAGCAGCTGTACATATATTTCCCTTTTTCTGCGCACTGCAAATGAGCATACATCCTTTGATTGTGCGTTCAAGCATTGTTCAGTGGAATGTTACCATACAATCTGGAGGTCATATTTGTACAATCCTGGCCATACTTATTCCCATATTTACATGCCTGATCGTCTGTGATTACATATGCCCTGTGGCAGATGGATTGACTATTATAGTCTTTGCTGAGCAACGTGAGAAGTACCGTCCTGTTTTGGTGGCTGAGACTCTTCAGTTAGGCAGAATAGTCGATTCCAAAGAAGACGAGATGTTTATTCACGATTGCCTAGCATAGTTTCTGTTGTGCTCAACTGGAGCATATCATTCCTTGGTCTCGTTTGTTTGGGCCTTTGGGTCAGTATTTGGCATCAGCTTAACGGGAGTGCATATATGCTTTCCTTTACAGAACAAAACGAACGATAGATGCAGCGACTAGAGAGGGAAGGATAATTAATGCCATCCAGTGCCCTTTACCTGATGACGATAATATATGCTTTTTGAGCTGCGGTTAATGTATATGTGTTGAAATTTTTGTCTTTATTTTTTAAGACAGTAGCGGACATAGAATATGCCGACACAGACGACGTATACTGTATTAGACTGAAAAAGCCGTTTGGAGAATCTAGGCTGTTTTTTGGTCATGGCCAGGGCTTTTGATCATGGCTTATGACTTTCGGTTTGTTTGTACGAGAGATTACAGAGTAATGTAAACTCACGTATGGTTTTTACCGTATAAATGAAGTCGAGAAAGTATGTACCGCAATTAACTAGTAGATCCTATTTTGAAAAATACTGCTTAAAAGTTAGTTCTTGAAGTTCGAAAGCAGCTTTTAGAAACTGAAAAGAACAAGACCAGATATCTCAAGAAGTTGCCCTGTTTTAATTTTTGAAGAAGCCGAAAGCCAAAAATCCAAAACAACAGGGCCACGAGTAACCTTCAGAGCAATGCTGAGACAACACAGAATGCTCAAAACAGCCTGAGTTGCGTGAACTAACGACATGAGTCAGATTGTAGCCGCATCGCAACTCTGACTCTTTGGTCTATTTAGAGACCAAGAATTGCGGTAGAGCAATTCCTCTACATAAAGCAGCTGTTTATGACCTACACATCACAGACGCCACTCCATGCCATTCATCCCATCGCCATTAGCCTTTTGGGAGTTGCTATCACAATTGCAATCCTTTCACTGATAAGCGAGCGTAGGCCAGGTGGTCACAACGAAACCCCAAACTGCTGCCCATGCGAGTCGAACAAGCGGTGCTGTTTTAGACTATGGTTGATGGTTTTATCTAAACTCTGTAATACAGGATGATAAAGACATCGATACAAATATCAACATAGAACATCACTTTTCAGAGGAAACCAAAAACAAAAGACCAAAAAAAAAAGAAAAAAGAAACAGGCCTGAGGACCACTGCACCACAAGCTCGCTCTCCTCTCTCAGCACGAACAGCATGTGCTTGCCCTTTCCTGCCGGGACACAAAAGTACCCAACCACACGCGCAGGCACAAACAGCACTCTAATCAATCGAGCTGCCGTGTCCTGTCCATCCGCGTTTGAACCTGGATTCGACGGGCCTTCTCACCAAACATATCCGTAGACGTGTGAGAGGTGTGCGAGAGGTTTAAAAAAACATTCTAATCAATCTGGATTCTGTGAATTGTGAGACCTGTTGTAATGCAGGGCAGTTTTGTAAATTTCCAATTGAGAAAAGGAAAAAAAGGAAAACAAATAACTGGCGGGGCCCACCTGTCGGTGACCCGCGCGAAGAGATAAGAGAGGAGACTTCGTCTCCTCCCCGGGGGGTTTGTCTCGAGCGCTGCAAAGTGCGGCGTTGGTCGCTTCGCCGCCAGATCCGCGCAACGGCGGCGCATGGGGGCGGAATCGCATGGCGGCGACGGAGGCGCGGGCCGGCTCGGGTTCCTGAGTCGTGCTCTCGCCATCTCGCCGCCACTTCCGCCTCCTCTATATATGTCCGAGCTCTTCCACCGGGTGGGTAATCTCGCTTTCGATCTGGTTTTCCTCTCTTAGGTCTTCTTCTTCCTCTCGGTCTTCGGGTTGTGCGGAGGTTGGAGGCTTCGGCACCATCTCCGATTAAGGTCCTTTGCTTCTGATTTCAACCGCCCTTTGTGGGGTGAGTGGAATCTGGAGGTTGAAGACTAATCCGAGGAGAGGGGCTGAGGGGGTGACGGCTCTCTGCTGTTCTTGAACGCATTCGGTCAGTGCGTTCATCGAGGTCTTGTCGGCGCTACCCTAACCTTCGACTGCCGGGCATCCGAGGTCGAGAGGGCTCAGATCTCCGTCAACCACACTTCTCTTCTTCATCTCCAGCAGAAGTGATAGGTTTTCTGACAAGATTTCAAGACGCCTTGCCCTGTTCTTGTGCTCTTCATCGACTTGCTACCAATCTGGACGGCTTCGAGTGCTGTCTGCACCGTGAGTTACTGGTTTATATTCATCTAGCATCAGTTGTATTTGTTCTTTAATCTCTGTCTTAAGGCTCAAATACTTGGAATGCTATATGTTGTGTGGGATCGGTGCTTGCTCTGTGATGAACTAGTCATATACTGAACTTGATCTAAATAACATAATTAGACTTGAGCTCTAGGTTTTGGCTTCAACTGGTTGTACCGTAGCTAGTTGGATTTCGGTTTAGAAGATCATTTACCGCAATCGGAATTGACAGAGTACAAGAGCTCTGCTATTCGCTCGATTATTTTCCCGTCAAGAATCACCTTTGTTCAATTCTGATTCAGATCTGTTTATTTCTATAATCTGCATAAAATCAGTTTGCTGCTTAGTTCTCTGAACTCTATAAGATTTCTGCCACTTTTGCCATTGCATGTAAATAATTAAAAGTTCAGAAATTAAAAGGGGTTGTTTCCTGTTTTTGCTCGGGTCTGACAATAGAAATATAAGTAGAGCTCAAGTCTTGATTTCTTCTTATTAGATCACTCATGAAGAGATATGACATTGGCATGAGAAGGCCAAGATTTAAGATCTTAAGCAACTATATTTTGAGAGCAATCCTAAAGCAATTATTTTGTTCAGTGATAGATTTAATTGCTTTACTGTTTAAAGGACTACATGGTATGCTGTTTTCAGCAGATTTATGGTCATGTTCATTGAATATTTACTTGTATATGAATGGCAATATGGAATTACATAGTTTTATGCAATTTATGTCATTCATGTTATGCTGGAAATACGTTGAAAATATATTAATGTTGGCTGGAATTAAATCTAAAACTATGCTCATATCGCAAATTTTACAAGCATAATTTTACTACCACTGTGAGTATTCTGGTTCTTTGCAATTCGGTGATATATATCAATGAACTTGTTTAGCACAAGATTGCAAAGATATTTTGTGAGTATTTGCTCTGTGATGAAAAATGACAAATTGATGAGATTATATATGGATGTGAAGGTAGATTGGTCTTGAGCACTCAATAGAATCTGCTAATTTCATTCACTGGTCATTAAATCTGCTTGTTGTATGTGTTGTGTTGAACTTGGTTAGTACTGGGCAGTGCTGATCATTGTTCTATTCTGAGCAAGTGTTAAGTTTATCTTCATTCTGGTGTATGTCGATTGCTGTTATCCTGTTAAATCAGTAGTATTCTCTTTGGAGGATTGAAAGATTGTTTTCAAGATTTCGACCTGCCCAAATAGGTCGATTTCTTGATTTAATTAATTTTAGCAGTAGTAAGATTCATTTTAGCTCAAGATCAGATCTACAACTGTCATATATAATCAAGATTAGTTTTTGTCATGGCGGAGAGGGCCAAGAATAAATCTTGTGCAACTAGCCTTCTGAGAGCTCTAAACAATTTTCAATTTGTTGAACATATGCTAAATAAGGTCATATATGTTAAGTTATTAAGGTTAGCATTTCATTTCACATATTCTCTTGAGGTTATGCTAATCATGAACTGTTATGTGACATATAATTTGTGCATGTGTTTAATTTGCAATGACTTAAATGATTCATATGTTAATATGCTGGTTAAGTCATTTCTATGCCATGTTTATCATGCTTGGACTATTATATTTATTATTGGAATTAAATTAATAATTATGCTTATACCGCAAATATTACAACAATCCAGAAAATCTAGCACCCCCTTCTTCTTCAGCTGTTCCTGCGGCATATTCCATGCCCGCGTTTGATGGCAGGGATCGTGGAGATGTGGTGACAGGTACCTTATCTGTTGATTCTTTTGATGCTTCTATTCTTTTCGATTCAGGGGCTAGTTTCTCTTTTGTTTCGGAGGTTTTTGTCCAGCGGGCAGGTCTGTCCGTGCAGTTAGTTGGGAGGGCAGTGGTTGTTAGTTCTCCCAGTGGGCTTATCTCCAGTGCCCGTATTTACCCTGGTTGTGCGGTGGTTCTAGCGGATGAGGAGTTCGTGGCGAATTTGGTGGCTATACCCCTGGAGCCTTTCGATGTGATCCTTGGCATGGATTGGCTCACGCAGTATCAAGCTATTATCTCTTGTTTTTGGAAGACAGTCACTTTGCGGTCTCCATCTGGACGTGAAGTTGTCTTCCAAGGGAGTGCCCCGTAGTACTCTCTCTCGTTGCTGTGCTAGTTGTTTCCCGATCGGCGAATGCAGAAGTCAGGATTGCTGTGGGGCATGGTTGAGGGTCATGAGGTTGTCTTAAGGATAGAGGATATACTTGTGGCTTGCAGGTACCCGGATGTTTTCCTTGTTGAGCTCTCAGGCCTGCCACCAGAGCGGGAACCAGTCTTCCGCATAGACCTTGCTCCTGTATTGGATGGCACATGTGGATCAGGTGGAGTTGAAGAAGCAGTTGGATGAACTCCTAGCTAAGGGGTTTATTAGACCGAGAACGTCGCCTTGGGCTGCTCCAGTTTTGTTTGTGGGAAAGAATGATGGCACCAAGAGGCTCTGTATGGATTATCGAGCACTTAATCAACTGACGATCAAGTACAAGTACCCATTGCCTCGTATTGAAGATCTCTTCGACCAGCTGAGTGGTGCCAAGGTATTCTCAAAGATTGATTTGCAGTCTGGTTATCATCAACTGCGGATCAGGAAGGAGGATATAGAGAAGACAACTTTTAGCACAAGGTATGTGCATTTTGAGTTTGTCGTTATGTCTTTTGGACTAACAAATGCCCCTGCCATTTTTATGGAAGCCATGAACAGGATGCTCCATGAGTACCTGGATTCTTTTGTGGTGGTTTTCATCGATGACATTCTGGTTTATTCCAAGATGGAGGAGGATCACGAGTTGCATCTCAGTCTGGTCCTGGATGCCCTTCGGAGGAATAAATACTACGCGAAGCTAAAGAAATGTGCTTTCTGGCTGCCCGAGGTGGGATTTCTTGGTCATACCATCAGTTAGCATGGTATTACAGTGGATCCGAAGAATGTGGCAGCGGTGGTGCAGTGGCGAAGGCAAACTAATGTGTTAGAGATCCGGAGTTTTCTTGGTCTTGCCGGTTACTATCAACGCTTTGTGCAGGATTTCTCTACCATCGCCAAGCTGATAACCCGACTCACGCAAAAGGGGGTTCCTTTTGTGTGGACAGACGATTGTGAGGCTGGTTTTCAGTCCTTGAAGAGCAAGCTAGTGAATGCACATATCCTATCCTTGCCCGAGAGTGGCCAGCGCTTCACGGTGTACACAGATGCTTCGCGGATTGGTCTTGGTTGTGTGTTGATGCAAGAAGGGCGAGTTATCGCTTATGCTTCTAGACAGTTGAAGGCTCATGAGCAGAACTATCCTACTCAGGACTTGGAGTTGGCAGTTGTTGTTTTTGCTCTGAAGTCTTGGAGGCATTACCTGTACGGGGAACAGTGTGACATCTTTACCGATCACAAGAGCCTTAAGTACATATTCACTCAGCGAGAGCTGAATTTGAGGCAGCGGAGGTGGTTGGAGTTGATCAAAGATTATGATCCGACCGTCCAAGATCACCGGTAAAGCTAACGTGGTGGTCGACGCCTTGAGCAGACAGAGTACCTCGACAATGATGTCCTTGATCTCAGAGTTTGAGAGGATGGGTATCTCTTTCTGTCTCACTAGAGTTACACAGGCAGAGACACAGATGATCATCCAGTCTGCCATTCCCAAGCGTGTTCGTGAGGCTCAGCAGCACGATAGGTTCCTTTCGGAGGTGCGGAAGAGGATATCTGAGGGTCGTTCCCGAGACTTTAGTGTGGATGACAGTGGTGCGGTTCATTTGCAGAGGCCGGCTGTGTCTACCCCAGAAATCAGAGGTGAAGGATGATATTCTTCGTGAGGCTCATCGAACTCCGTACTATGTACATCCGGTAGAGACCAAGATGTATCAAGATCTGAAGCAGGGCTTTTGGTGGAAACGAATGAGGGTGGATGTTGCTAAGTATGTCACATCGTGTGGCGTTTGTCGGCAGGTGAAGGCCGAGCATAAGCGGCCTGCTGGTTTGTTGCAGCCTTTGGAGATACCTGAGTGGAAGTGGGAGCATATCACAATGGACTTTGTGGTCGGATTGTCGCGCTCGCCTTGAGGGCGAGACATAGTTTGGGTTGTGGTGGACAGACTTACCAAGTCCGCACACTTCATTCCGATGAAGACGACTAATACAACGCAGGATCTGGCCCCGTTGTATATCCGAGAGGTGGTGAGACTACATGGTGTACCTAAGTCAATTGTTTCTGACCGGGATGCCAAGTTCATCTCTAATTTCTGGTAGAGTCTTCAGGTTGCGTTGGGCAAGACAGTTTCCCTCGGTACGGCTTTTCACCCTCAGACAGATGGTCAGTCAGAGCGGACCATTCAGACTTTGGAGGATATGCTCCAGGCTTGTGTACTATCTTGGAAGGGCAGTTGGGAGGACCATCTGGCTTTGGCAGAGTTTTTGTATAACAATAGTTATCAGGTGAGTATCAAGATGGCTCCTTTTGAAGCTTTGTATGGTCGAAGGTGTGTTTCCCCTCTTTGTTGGGATGCAGTGGGTGAGAGATCTTTACTTGGTCCAGACCTTGTTCAGCAGACTATGGAGAAAGTGCGGGAAGTTTGTCAGAACCTGTTGGCCGCTCAGAGCCGACAAAAGAGTTATACGGACGTTCGGTGCCGAGAGTTGGAGTTTGCGGTTGATGACCTTGTGCTCCTTCGAGTGTCGCCAACTAAGGGTATTGTCTGTTTTGGTACCACCGGGAAGCTTAGCCCGCGATACATTGACTATTTTCCAGTGGTTGCTCGTGTGGGCAGTTTGGCTTATCGTTTGAAACTGCCAAGCTCGTTGAGTGGTGCGCACAATGTCTTCCATGTCTCTATGCTGAGGAAATATTTGCGGGATCCCGAGCACAAGATTGACCTGGGGCAGGTCACGGTGGAACAAGATCTCACTATGGAGAGTCGACCAGTGAGTATCTTGGATACTTCAGAGCGGGTCTTGAGGAATAAGAAGGGGTGCAAATGGGTTGGGTTAATCCCGACCATTCCGGTATCGAATTCGACTTGTACCAAAACCGGGGAAAAATGGAAAATCCGGATGGATCGAATATCGGATTCGGATATTACGTGTCGGATTCGGTACCGGAAACAGGACAGAAAAAATCCGACCTAATTGTTTCGGTATCGGAATAGTCGGATAATATCCGGCCGGATATCCGCAACCAGTAAGTGTAACCCTAAATCAATATCCCTCCCGACGAGACCCGACCTAGCGACCTACCGACAGCGGCGGCCTCCAGGATCCAGCCCTCCACGGCTCGATCCTCATCCTCCCTCCTCGCCGGCCGCTCGGTGCTCCCCATCCAGATCCGGCGATCCGATCGCCATACTCCCCTTTCTCAAAGATCCGATCCCCATCCTCCCCTCCCGTGCTCGGCTGCTCCGGTGTTCCCCATCCAGATCCGGTGATCCGAGATCCCCATCCTCCTCCTCGGTTGCTCCCCATCCAGATCCGGAGTCCCCATCCAAATCCCCATCCAGCCATCCTCCCCAAAGAAGGTGCCAAAGAAGGCCGGCGTGGCGGTGCACCGTGGCGGCGGTGACCCGAAGAAGAAGCCCGTCTCCCGCTCCGTCAAGGCCGGCCTCTAGTTCCCCGTCTCCCGCTCCGTCAAGGTTAGCCGCTATCTCAAGTAGGGCCCTACTCCCAGCGCATCGGCACCGGCGCCCCCATCTACCTCACGGCCTTCGACTCCGGCAGATTCTTTCTTCCTTCGTTGACTCCGGCAGATTTTAGGTACGGCTGCAATATGATAATGTAGTGCCTTCGGTTGAATGCTGGCTAAGTTTGACAATAGTTACATTTGGTGATTGCAATGTCTTAATACACATAAGATGTCTTGAGTTGCAATGTCTTAATATACATTTGGTGATTGCAATGTCTTCATGAGAGTTGCTCGCTTTAATTTGTATGGTTTGTTGAGTGTGTGACTAGGATAAGGAAAATCTAGCACATGAATGCATACATTTTAGATGCATGTATGCATTTACATGATCTGGCGATCTGCTTTTGTTATTATGCATAGGCACTGGTGGAGGATTGTTGGGGCCATACAGGGCAGTGGTCTTCCCTTTCCTACAGAACATGATTGATCAATCTAATTGTATTTGGTGCTTGATTATCCCGAGGGATATGTGAAATTTGTTGCAAGTTAGCTTAAGGCTGAGATTTGGTCTAAATAATGATTCAATAAGAATTTGAAAGTTGATATCTAGATGATTATAAAATAGCTGTTACCAAAATTGGTTCCATTGTATGTATGGTGATCCACTTCAGTTTTTTCCTATGCTGTGTGTTGCTGTGTTTTTGACTCCTTACCTGTATGTATCTACCATTTGATATTGTCATATCATGGCTTGGCTAACTATTATCAGTGTCTGATCTAAAAATACTATTACCAGTGCCATTTTATGGTTTGGCACCTGACTAGCTGCTAATCTGTCTGATTGATTCTCTTTCTTCAAGGACAAAGTTTTTTTGTTGTGTGCGAAACTGGTGCTCCAAATATGGAAATTCTGCTAAAAGTGATATACGAGCTGTACATGGACTTTGTTTTGAAGAACCCGTTCTATGAGATGGAGATGCCGATTCGGTGTGAGCTCTTTGATCTCAACCTAGCTCAGGTCAATCAGAAGTACCGTGTCGCACTTCTGGGCCGATGAAACATGAAAAATATAGCATGCACCATCTCTTGTAATTTTTTTAAATTGTTGTACTTCCTTTGAATTCAGCCTGAAACATGTTTTCTCTTGAATGCGTTAATGCTCATAACTAACGACTTTAGTGTGCTGCTCCTCTGTACATCTCTATGATGCTGGGTTATAGCATTTTGCAGATAGACAATGTGTCCAGACTTTTATGTTGTTCAACTTGGATTTCCAATTTGCCATGGTTGGAAATGGATTATGCTCATATGGATAATGACGTGATATTCTTTGTGGTTTCTGGAATGCATTCAACACCATTGAACCAACATTATATCGACCAATAGCTCCTAAGCTAAAGTTTACTACTTAAGTTTCATCAACGTCCGTGTTATCCGCTTATATTATCCGCTTCCGATCCGTAACCGATATATATCCGCCCCGATGATATCGTATTCGAAACTCCGAATATTCCAAATTCATATCCAGTCTTACCGTATCTGACTTTGAATCCGAAGAAAAAATATGGGTTAGGATACGGTTTAAGCAATATCCGTTCGAATCCGATCCGATTGCACCCCTAGGAATAAGACTATCAAGTATGTGAAGGTCCTCTGGACGTTTCAATCTGAGAGGGAGGCTACGTGGGAGCTGGAAGATCAAATGCGAAGGAAGCGTGGGAGCTGGAAGATCAAATGCGAAGGAAGTACCCCCGAGTTCTTCAAGGCTGGTGAGTACTCGTAGTTGTGGTTCCGTGGTTTCCGAGGGTTGCTCTTTTCTTTGTCGTTCTCTTGATTTGTGGTTTGAGGAGTTAGATTTGAGGACGAATCCTTTTTAGGTGGGGACAATGTAATACCCTGAACGTCGTTTCGGCGTCGGCTTTAAATTAATCGCGGAGTCGCCGGTTTTTCGGTAAATCACGGGAAGGGAAAAATAAAAATTGTGGAATAACGTAAAATAAATAAAATAAATAAATAAAAACCTCTAAGTGGGCTGCCTGGAGAGTGGGCCGACCGCCTTGGGCCTTCCGCCCAAGGGTGGCCGCACCCCTCTCCCCTAAAACCCTAGCCGCCTCCCACTTTTCCCCAGCCCCTTCCTCCCACCCCCGGCCGCACCCTTCCTCCGAGGTTGCGCCTCCAACACCCTCCATAGCTTCTGTCCATTGGTGCAGGTTAGACCTACGAAACGATTTGTCCTGCGGGTCTTTCCAAAAGGAAAGTTGTAGAAGACGTTGAGACACATCTACTGTATTTTTTTCAGAATATTTGACCACGGGATCTGGGCGTAGAAGGGTCGGGAACTTCGCTGTCCGTCAGGGGTGCAGATTGGGTTGACTGCTGTTCAAGTGTGATTTAGGGGTAGTAGATAATTTTTATGTTTTTGGTCGCAATTGAGAAAAATGTAGGGAATTCAGTAATCTAACTGCTGTATAAAAATCATAATTTTTAGAGCCTTACACTGTGGTTGCGACGCGTTAGAATCTGGCTGCCCAGATTGCCAGAACAGAGAACGTCCTCTATTTTGCGCATTAAGTTACACCTTGCTAGGATCAAAATAAAAATATGTGATCTACATGAAAAGTGAAGGTATTTAAGTGAGGTATCCAGAAATATATCATTTGCTGTAAATGACTTAATATTTTTAAAAATACAAAAATATTAAGTAGCGCTGCTGCAGTGGGTAGGTTGAAGAATTGTTAAGCGGAGAGAAGTATGTGTGGAATCAGGGCTCTAACGACATCTTTACTTCTTAAGACATGTTTACTATACTGTAGAATTATGCTGAGAGGTACCTTTTGGACATGTGGTTTTGCTCCTGAACGCACGTGATTTGCTTCGCTTTGTCGGTAGAGGCAAGTAAACGTAGCAGATGTGCTACCGTTTAACTTGTTATTCTTACTACTTGCAATTTGCATGATTATTGTAATTTGATATGTTATGCCATGGTTGCATGATTTCTATATGAGGTTATGATAGCAATTATTGATCAATTGATATGTTTGGATAAATTGCTCGTAGTCATGTGGAAATTTGTTTAATGTGCTAAATGCGGAATATGAGAATAAATATGTAGTGGATATGTGGTTGTGGATATGTTGTGGAGCATGTGGATTCTCCGTTGAGGTCGGAGTTTGTGTGGTTTATGATTATCATATCATTCATAACATGTCATGACATTTGCATTGTGGATGTCGCCGCAATTAGCCGCGACCGTATCGGTACAGCATCGTACATTGCCGTAGTACGATGCACACTCTTATCCTATTGGGAAAGGGTGCAGTGGAGCATGGCATGATAACATTCATATGCATTTAATTGGGGATGGAATAATTGCATTCATATGCCAACTGATTATAAGACGCATGAGGTTTGACTCGTGGGAGTTTGTGGTGGTTAAATGCTTGTGGACATGAATTATAGTTGTGGTTATATGGAATCATAAATGATGATGTATAATTGTTTGTAGTTTGAATAGCCTGTTAAATTGTTTGCTTGCTGAGATTTTCTTTTCTAGTTGATTTTCAACTTCAGCTTTATAGATTTTAAAGTGTTCAAGCGCTTCATCTTTCGATTTAAGTAGATAAATATAACAATACTTAGTCGCATCATCTATGAGAGTTAAGAAGTATCGTTTGCCACCTTTAGTTAATATTTCATTCATTTCACAAAGATCAGAATGAATTAGTTCAAGTGGAGAAGTGCCTCGCCCTTCGACGCTATGAAAAGGTTTTCGGGGCTGCTTAGCTTGCACGCACACTTCGCATTTTGAACCCTTCTCATAATTATAGTTTGGAATTAAACTCATTTTGCTCAACCACATGATGGCTTCAAAATTAACATGACACAACCGTGAATGCCAAATATCATGAACTTTATTGCAGTGGGAAACATTAAAAATATTTACATTATTCAAATCAAGAGTTGATAAGCGGAACATGCATCTGCTATCATAGCCTTTGCCCACAAAGCTACCAAATTTGGTCAAGATAACCTTATTGGACTCAAATATAAGCTTTATTCCTTGCCTGCATAGCATTGACCCGCTCAGGAGATTGCGAGTCATCGCAGGTACATACAGTACGTCTTTGAGGATGACTGTTTTGTCCGAGGTAAGCTTCAAGCCAATCTGTCCAATCCCACGTACTGTTGCGGCGGCTCCGTTGCCCATTAGGACGGATCCACCACCTTCACCCTGAAATGAAGAGAAACAAGATCAATCAGTACATATATGTCCAAGATCAATCAGTACATATATGTCTAGTAGAACATGTATCAATCCACCAATCAATAGATGGACTTGCCATAAAGGCCTAAGGTACGTACTCTACCAAGCTGGAGCTTGCAAGCGCGACATTCACTTCAGCCTTGCGGCCTTTGTGCTGACCAGGAGATGGACCTCTGCCCTTCCGATTGCGGCAGTGATTGGCCTTATGGCCAGCCTCTCCGCAAACAAAGCAGACAATGTCCTCATTTTTCTTCTTTATTTTCTTTGGTTGGAGCTTGAATTGGGGTCAATTCTTGAATTTGGGTTTCCTAGGGCCTCCAGTTCTCTTGACTTCCACATGATGAGCTTGGACTTGAGCCTTTCCCATACCATCATCGACTCTGGCACGCTCTTCGACATTGATAGCAGCTGACAGCTCATTTAGCGTCAAGCGCTCCTTTATATGTCTACGAGCGGTCACAAAGTTACACCACGAAGGCGGTAACTTAGCCAGGATGACATTCACTTGGAACTTTTCTGGTAGGGCGCAGTCGTACTGACTCAAGTCACGTACATGGAGTTGAAGCTCGTGGAGCTGCTCCAGCACCGACCGTCCTTCCACCATCTTATAGTTCAAGTAGTTAGCCGTTACAAAGGACTCATTCCCATTATCTCCTTCGGAGTATTTCTCATCAAGCTCGTCTCAAAGTTGCTTGGCATTCGTGAAGTTGACATAGACGTCAAACAAACGGTTAGACGGGATGGCCAGCAAACAGGCTAAGACTGCATTATTCGCCTCTTCCCGTCGCATCATTTCAAGGATCTCTTGCGGAAGCGCCGAAGGGCTTGAAATGACCCAAAAGACTTAAGATCAGTCAGCCATAACTTAGTCATCGCCTGCCAACGCTTGAAGTTGACACCGTCAAACACTTCGGGCTTTACGACGTCAGATGAGGAAGCCATTTCTTTAATTATAGATTTTCTGGATTGTTGTATATAGATGAAGATAGATTTAATTGCTTTACTGTTTAAAGGACTACATGGTATGCTGTTTTCAGCAGATTTGTGGTCATGTTCATTGAATATTCACTTGTATATGAATAGCAATATAGAATTACATAATTTTATGTAATTTATGTCATTCATGTTATGCTGAAAATACGTTAAAAATATATTAATGTTGGCTGGAATTAAATCTGAAACTATGCTCATATCGCAAATTTTACAAGCATAATTCTCACATTGTTCTTCTTCATCTTTCCCACTCTGCACACAGTAATTGGCAATCAACCCAGCCTCGATCGATCTGCTCCGATCTCGCGTGGCATGAATCGGCCAAACACAAGGCAAAATTAATTTGGAACGCACAAGAGCTGCAAGATAATAGTACCGGGGCAAGCATAGAAACGCAATAATATACCATAAATCCATAATCCTCTCAGAATAGAACAGGGAACGACGTACGTGAGAAGACCGCACAGATAATTAGACCCCAAACCAAACCATCAACCCAAGCCCAAATCAAAAACCTCCCCATATCGAGCCGTGAAACCACACAGGTGCATACAACCAAACAATGCCCGTACTACTGGATCTGGAGACGGCGTATGGACGCGCGCGCATCTCAGTGGCGGAGGAAGGCGAGGAGGAGGCCGGCGAGGCAGCACACGGAGAGCGGCGCGGAGACGGCCGCGGCGACCGCGCCGGAGGTCGGGGCGGGGGCCGGCGCCTCGGCGGCGGAGGAGACGGCGGCGAGCGCGGCCACGGCCACGGCGACGAAGGCGGCGATCACGACGGCTGGGACCCTGGCCATTGCTCCGGACCGATTCGGTGAGGGAAATGCGGGGGAGGCGGCGAGGAACGGAGTGGGGGGAGGCGAGGTGCTTTTATAGGGGGAGGGCAAAGGTATGTAATTAACAGCCTGGCTTGATGATCTGCACGGTACTCCAGCGCAAGCTGCGTTTTAATTCCGGTTTTCCTGGGGATTTGGGTGTAATTAATTAGGGTTTGATGGAGCGTGACAGGGGGGCCCACATTGACAGCGTATCGGTCACATCTTACAAGATGAGCTGGAGAGGCGGCAAGGGTTTGGTGCTGGAAAAGGATGGCCGCCTGCCACAGCGAGCCCTGCCTCCTACTGCTCTTCCCCTCGGTAAATCTGAGAGCCTCTGCCGCAAAGGAATACGAAAAAAAACGATAAAAAAACTTAAAAGATCTCATAAGTAGAAAAAAAATAAAATTTAAAAATAATAAAAAATAAAACAGAAATCAGAAGTTCAAGTTAAAATAAATGTAACCTTAATAGCTCCATGTTTGAGCATCAATAGTATATCCTAGTATAAATTTTGTAGTTCTGCCGCTGATGTCATCTCACCCTATGGAGCCCCCAATGATCAGTCTTTTAGGTTTCGCAATTCCCGGCGCTATCGAAGAGCTCCAGTACAAAGTACCGTAGAACATCAAAATTAACGACGATCCAATGCCGTTTGGAACGGGGAGCTCAATTTGGAGTCTAGCTTTTTCTTCCCATAAACTAGGACAGAGGTCTATCCGTCTCTGTATGGCCTTGTCCTGATTTGATTTCTCTTCTCTTTGATAATGCACCAAAGTACATTGGTTTCTAGTTTTACCATGGGTCAGCGATTTTGCGCTACGTGGCACAAAACTGTGGCATATCAACTTGGAACTCTGGCTTTGATCGAATGGGCAATATAGGATTGAAGGCAAAGACATGGTGTCTCTGTTGTTGCCTTGAAGGAAGGGGATCCATTTGTGTGTGTTTATGTACGTGGCTTGGTATCAACGAAACTTGGTGTGACACCCCGTGGTTGTTTACATGCTATTGTTTTTAAGTCATTCAATCCGATACTTCTGCGCCAAAAAAGAAAAAGGGAAAGGAAACATTGTTGCGTTGCATTCCGAGGAATTGAGACTGAAATTATCATTCTAGCCATTTCTTTCAAATTTGATGTTTGAATATTCGTTTTTACAAACCTAACCTCTTATGGGCACCTCCGCACGTGGTAGGCATCTGACCTACCAAGCTAGGAGAGCTCAATAGGTGACCCTGCCAAGCTACAGTATGCTAGATTTGCAAAAACGAGCATTCAAAAATCAAAATTTTTTAAAAAATAGCTAGAGTGACATTTGTTTGCTTGATTCCGTTCCAAGCTAGTGTACATATAAACAGAAACCATTGCATATATGGCTCATGTAGCACACATTTTTACATGCTATTGATTTTATCTGATACTTCTGCGCCAAAAAAGAAAAAGGAAAAGGAAACAATGTTGTGTTGCATTCCGACGAATTGAGACTGAAAGCATCATTCTAACTATTTTTTCAAATTTGATGTCTGAACATCCGTTTTTACAAATCTATCATCTTATAGGCACCTCCGTGCGTGGTACGCACTTGACCTGCCAAGCTAAGGGAGCTCGATAGGTGACACTGCCAAGCTACAATATGCTAGATTTGCAAAAACGAACATTCAGAAATCAAATTTGAAAAAAATAGCTAGAGTGACATTTAATTGCTCAATTCCGTTCCAAGCAAGTGTACATATAAACAGAATTCATTGCATATATGGCTCATGTAGCATATATTTTTCAAATCTAGCCCCGTTGCGTGCGAATTTGCAAATCTCATCCCCTCCGTGAACGCGATAGGAGATGGGCACCGCGACAACTCGATCTAGCGTGGTAGGTGACGAACGAGCACGGTAGGTAGTGGGCTCCACCTGCCTGTCGTGCCACCCGAGCTCGGCACCAACTCCTGCCATGGTGCATAGGTATGGTAGGCTAGTAGGGCCCACTACTTGTCACACTCTTTCATCGCCTACCGTGTGGACCTCTTGCCGTGGCGTAGTAGCACGACAGGTGACACATGTCGCCTGCGATTACTATCACAGTCACTCAGGGGTTAGATTTGCAATTTCGAGCTCGAGGAGGCTAGATATGGAAAAAAAAATGCTACAGTGCTATGTCAGCAGTGTTGTAGTAAGAATGGTGATACAGAGATGTCCGAACTTCTCGACGTAGGATCAAGGATAACTTGTGCAACCTGATGAGTCTGGTGTGGCCAACCGATGCCCGTGCAACGGCCTATGACGTATGAACTTACCTAACCACACACTTAATTGTTCTTTCACCAGACCACGTGAAAGTGGAAGATATGCCTGCAATTGCCACAAGGGAACAATGAGAACTTGAGGAAGAGAACATCCAATTACCCTCGCTAATTGTTGTGCAAGCTTAGGAGAAGAACAAGTGTCGTAGATCTTTTATGGAAATCAATCTATTATTCGTGGTGTGGTGTTTACAATGGGGGTGTGGTATTTTCTTCTCATCTCACGCACGGGTGGCCTAAGGCCGACTCTAACACGATTCGATCAAGAGACCGAATCAATATCCTAAACTCAACCCTATTCTGTTCAGACTTTCTATCTCAAACAAAAGAGTTCGGACTCAACTAGCAAAACAGAATTATATGACCAAATCAAACTAGTTTTGGTCTAGAATTTGGCACACAAGCCTTCGGATTGATCACGTGTGAGGCACTCAGTTTTTGTGAGTTCCCTTGGAAAACTAGTTCGATTCTTGAGATATCTCCCCAAAACCGAGCCTTTTTCTTGCTGTGCACATCAGTGTCTTATTCGGATTGGGCCCAAGTGACGTGGGCTTCCTCCATGCACCTTGGCTTCTCTTCATGCTCCCAGTCGCATGGGCTTCTCCCTTCATGCTCCCAGACGCATGCCATCATCTCCTGTTGTTCTCCCATATGATCTGGTGGATTCCTTATTGAGGTGAAACATTAGTGGAGGTGTGGGTACGTTGTCGGCTTTGCTTTGTAAAGATCTTGTTATGATTACTCAGTCGCACGTCTATGGAAGTGTGTACTGACCGACATCATGAGCTAACTATATCTTGTGGGTAAAGTTATAGCATCTCTATAGAGTGTACAAACTATCCTAGATAGTCGTGCCCGCGGTCATGGGCATGCTGAATAAAGTTTTTTATGGATTAGACTTTATTTTAAAAAAAATAGGTGTACATGAAAATGATGGAATCTTTTCGGAGAAAAATGGTACAGGTGGAATGCTTGTGGTTAGGTTAGTGTCAGGTCGTTGCCTGCACTAACGGTACTAATTTGTTTAACTTACTATTTTTACTTATTGTACTAAAATTAGTAATTTTCTATCCATTTACTGTATTTCTTTAAATTCTGCTTTACGCTCAAATAACTCTATATGCCTTTCCTTATTAGCCTTACATTATTGTTACATTTTCTGTGTAACTTATGGAGTACAACTTTGTGTTCACTCTTGCTATCTCTACTCAGAGGAGGACGACTTCGACTACGGTGAGGACCAGGACGAGTAGATCGTGTTTTATTGTCATCTGCCTGTGGGCAGGTGAAAGATTAAGCTCTATTTTAGTTGGTTTTGGTGTTAATGACTAATACCATTATGGAGTTTTACAAACACGATTATAATGTTTTGATGTTAATGACAAATACTTTTATAATGTGTTGGTGATAATGACAAATGTATATATGAGACTAATATGTTTATCTAAGTTTATCTATGCTTTGTCTCATTTGGATGGAAAGATGAATTCAAAGAGGTATGCATTCAAAATCATATTCTCATATACTAATGCATTCCTTAAATCCAAAATATAGATTGAACTTCTCTATTAGTCCAAAATGAATATGTGCATATGTCTTCATTATATACACTTATATGCACACATTTAGGGAGAGCTATCTATATGTTTTGAAGTTTCATAAGTATTGATCTATGCTTCTTTTAATATGCATATTTAGGATCTTTACATTGAAATACATCCGTTGAGTGTATATATAGCTTGTGTAGTTTATGTATACTCATGTGCAATCGAGTTGTCATCTAACTCCTCCATGATGTGTTAATGGTTAGACGATTAATCACAACCGGATAAGTAAGTTTTGTTTAAAACCTATCTTAGAGTATACAATTATTGTGTACAAGTTGTATACTCGCAAATCAATTTTTATATCTCATTATTTGTTGAGATTGTCATGAATTACCAAAAAGGGAAGATTGTTGAATCTAGTCCCTCCATTATATGCTAATGGTAAAGTTTGGTAATTGATGATAATTGTTTTGTGGACTAACATTTTTCATGAGTTGGATGGATAGGTTAGGTTCCACAAATGAGGATGACTTGGGATGACTTCATGTGTTGAAGATCAAGTCAAGATTTGTGAAGAAAATAGCTTCATGTGTTTAAGGCCATCAAGAAGAAGATGCATCATGAGTTGATGCATGTTCAAGTGGAGATGATCATGTGTTGATCAAGTAAAGACCATCATGTGTTGATTGAGTTGATAAGAAGAATGCATCATGAGTTGATGCATATCAAGACGATGACCCAAGGTAAAGGTATGACTAGTTAGGGCTAAGGATGTGTTCCTAGTCTTTTACCGGTCTTAGTGTTTGGTTGGAAAACCGGATTGCTAGTATAGGTTGTCGTACTATTAAGAGGGGTCATATCTAGCAGTTTGAGTCTCATCATGTGTTGATAGCTCAATCTCACCTGCTCTAGCTCATCTTAGCATGAGGCTTGTATTTGTGAATGCGTTTTGCAAATGGTTAAAGGTCATGTGTTAAATCTTTGCAACATGGGAATATGCATTGCAAATATGTTTTGCAAGTGTTTGAAGTCTATGTTTTCTTTCTTTGTGATATGAGGCTTAGATTTGCAAATATTTTTTGCAAAGGGTTAAAGCTCATATCAAACCTTGTGACATGTAACTTAGGTTTGCGAATGTGTTTTACAAATATGAGAAGTCTATGTACCAAATTCTTTGTGTCATGATTTCAAAAGTGTGCAAATGTGTTTTGCAACTTGTTAAAAATCATGTGTGATCCTTGTGTGCATGATATTGTAGTTTGTAAATGTGTTTTGCAAAATCTATTGAGATATCTGCACTTCTTAGAAAAAATCGAAACTACCGATGTGTGCGTAGCGATACTACCGGAGGTCGGAAGTACCAGCTCTGTGTGAACGGTACTACCAACCCAGCGGTCTGACCGACTTTGTGTATGCAGTTTGACCGGCATTGTGTACGCAGTTTGACCGCCATTGTGTATGCGGTCTAACCGGCCTGATCAATTCTGACCGGGCCAAAAGAGCGGTCTGACCGAGGAGCGGTCAAACCAGCACAAGCCTGGCGGTCAGACCGGAAAGTGACCGGTGGTCGGACCGGCCTGAGAACGGCGGTCTGACCGGCATGGTGAGAGCAGTCTGACCGGCTCACAGAACTTTCGTTCCTCTCACGTAACCTTTTTTCCAGAAAGTGACTCCGCGGATTTTTGTGAGAGGCGGTCTGATCGGCCTGAGAATGGCGGTCTGACCGACATGGTGAGAGAGCGTTCTGACCGACATGATAAGAGCGGTCTGACTGGCTCGCGGAACTTCCGTTCTTCTCGCGAAACCTTTTTTCCAGAGAGTGACTCCGCGGATTTTTCTGAGAAGCGGTCTGACCGGTGCGATTCTGATCGATCGGGCTGGCGGTCGACTGCCCGTGGGCGGCTCGACTGCACCCGTGGTCCGACCGGTCTGTGTGGTGATCGACCGACCGGCGATCCGACCGGTCCCGTGTGGCTCCGACCGAGTTTTCTCCGTAATGGCTATTTTTCTGACCGTTGGCGGTGGCGGAATCGGCCTCTGGCCGTGATTTCGATTTCCTTGATTTTTCAGGGATTTGGCTCCAACGGCTAGTTTTTTTGTGTGGGGTATAAATACCCCCTTGTGGTCAGTTGGAGAGGTTGTTGCTTCACTCATTCCTGTGTTCTTGAGCTAGTGTGAGGTTCTCCACTCAATTGTGCATGTCTTGCACTTTGTGAGAAGGGAGGGATGTTCTAGATTGCATGTGTTGCATCTAGAGATGGACTTTGTGTCTAAACTAAGCTAGTGCATTCGTTGCACGTGGTGAGAGTCAAGTGAGGGACTTGACTTGTTACTCTTGGAGTTTGTCGACTCCTAGATGGCGTTGGAGGCGTCGTGCGCGGTGATCTTGTCAAGAAGGTTGTGAGAAGACCCGGCGAAATTGTGAAGGTTGGAGCTCACCTAACCGGAGTGGAAAAGAGCTATCACTAGTGGAATTGAGGTGAAAGGCTTAATTCGTGGAGCCGGTCCGATTAGTTCGAGCTTACCTCAACGTGGACAAGGGGAGACCGGCAAGTCTCCGAACACCACGGTAAAAAGAAAACGTGTCAATTGTGGTTTGTTTCCTTGTGATCAATTTATATTCAAGCAATTTACATTCATAGAATTAAATTGATTGCTTGTCTTACTAGGATTGCAAACCTTGACCTAGGCTAGAATTGTTGGTGCACTTAGGCGAATTTATTTGTTCTAGGCGCTATTTAAGCTAAACCAACTTGAATTTAGCTTCCGCATTGCTCACTTGATTTAGGCAAACAGAAAAGGTCTTGAATTGATATTAATAATTTGTAAAGAATTTTGAGACCGCCTATTCACCCCTCTAGTCGGCCTCTTCGTTCTTACAGTAGGCCCTTTGGGCTTTGTTGCTTTATTTTCTTGTTTCCACTATTATCCCCTTTTATTTATTTAAGCCAATGAGCAATCGATGTACTACTTGGCCATAAGGTCGTACTCTTTATTTAATAAAAGTTTGTCATTATACTTAATATGTATCCATGTTATCACTGTGTGTACTAGCTGATTCTGGACTAGTGCGATTAACACAGAGGATCCGGAAGTGCCAATTTGGGGTCCAACATGAATTACATGGTTCTACTCTTTCCTTGCTGCGGCTCTTGCTTTCATGCGGCTGCCTTTTCTTTTTTTTATTCGGTCAGCACAATTAGGGTTTCTTTCCCCTTCACCCGCAAGCCAAATTTTAGGAAGTGCAAAACAATCCTAAGACTAGCCCTAGATGCAATTATCAACACTAGTCTAAAAAGATGAATTGATATAAGTGATGCTCAAACTTGAATAAGGTGCTTGGTTTGAGTGCATATGCAAGCCTAGGATACGAAATTTTAGGTTCAACCGCCAGGACTCACACAAACCGCAGCCCTTAGTTTCAGAATTGAGAGTTGGTTTCGAACTTCAACTCCTCCCCAAATGGAATCTGATAGAACTCTAGCAACCTATTCAGAATCAACTCAGAGTTTGTTTCCAACTCCACTAGAGGTCCAGTAGATTGGTTTGACCAAGCCACAAGCATAGCAAACTTTCGGTGGTGGTTGAAGGCACCAATGAGGCCAAATTTTGAACTTATGGTTGGCAACAGAACAACACTAGGGTTTTCTTTGGTACTGAATTGAGGGACTCAATCGACGAATTTTCTTAGGGTTTTTGACTATACACTACAATCAAGCAACATAAAAGAATACTAAGATCAGATCAGCAACTAAATAAAATTCTAATTGACTAAAACCTAAACAAACTCACAAGAACAAATTAAACTAGGGGTTCAAAATTTTTGGTTTATGGACTCTAGGAATTAAAGAATAGCAAAGAAAACAATCTAAACTAGGGATAAGTAATCCTACCAAGTCAACCACGCTCTGATACCAAGATGATACGACGGATGCCCGACCTTCTCGACGTAGGATCAAGGATAACTTGTGCGACTTAATGAGTCTGCCATGGCCAACCGCTGCCCGTGTAATGACCTGCGACGTATGAACTCGCCAAACCATGCACTTGATTATTCTTTCATCTGACCATAAGGAAGTGGAAGACATTCTTACAATTGGCACAAGGGAACAACAAGAACACGGGAAAGAGAACACACAAATCCCCTCTCTAGTTGCTACGCAAGCCTAGGAGAAGAACAAGTGTCGTAGCTCTTTTCTGAAAATCAATCTATTATTCATGGTTTGGTGTTTACAATGGGGGTGTAGTATTTATTCTCATCTCACGCACAAGCGGCCTAAGGCCAACTCTAACATGATTCGATCATGAGACCGAATCAATCTCCTAAACTCAACCCTATTTTGTTCGAACTTTCTATCTCAAGCAAAGGAGTTCGGACTCAACTAGCAAAATGGAATTACATGACCGAAGCAAAGTGGTTTCAGTCTAGAATTCGATACATGGGCCTTCAGATTGCTCACATGTGAGGCACTCATTTTTTGTGAGTTCCCTTGAAAACCAGTTCTTCAGAGATCTCCCCAAAACTGAGCCTCTTTCTTGCTATGCACGTCAGCGTCTGGTTCGGATTGGGCCAAGTGTCGTGGGCTTCCTCCATGCACTTTGGCTTCTCTCCATGCGCCCAGCCGCATGGGCTTATCCCTTCATGTGCCCAGGCACATGGGCAAAGCCCTCCTCCTGGCCGCATGCCATCATCTCCTCTCGTTCTCATATGCGCTTGGCCGCATGTGTTGTTGCTACTTCATTGTGCTCCTTCATTTCTTTAGTCCCGGCCTCCCTCTCCTCCCTCTCGGTTCCAAAAGCTTCAATCTTGTCAAACCTAATACTGCACAAAGTATTCGTAGTATCTAATTCTCATGTAAATCATAAGAAAACTCATTAAGAAACAAATGTACATGTTGGTTTAACAATTTAGCTCTAGTTCTTATCATGGAACCTTTAGGCACATCATAAAAAAGATTCTTATGCACACCTCGGAGAGATGGAGTATGTAGCAGTGTTGGGATGTCCTTATCAAATGGAGCTTTTAATTTGATGGACCCCAATATTTTTTGGGGCGAATGATGGATTGCGTCTTCTTTAAAGAAAATTAGGAGGGAGAGTCAATTCAAGCTTAACCGATACATGAGGTATCGCTCGGTTTCGCTGAAATAAGCTGGCTTTTGGCTAAAATTGTACTGTAGCTTGCTGAAATTACACTATAGCAGATGGTGGCTTATTTAGCATAACTAAATTTTAAAAATTTTAAAAATAGAAAAAATAGATTAACCCATCACGGATAATACAAACAAATATGAGAAAAAGAACTAGAAACAAACTAAAAAATTAGAAAAAAATTAGAAAAAAACGAAATTTATAAATAATAAAAAATAAACGAGAAGCACAAGGCAAAACAAGCGCACCATCAGTCATTCACAAGCTGTCCTACTCAGTTTTCACTATGCTGTCGACTCTGTCCCTCTAGTAGTATAATGGAGAAGAAGAATAGACAGGATTAACTTCCAGTAGGCCCATCATGAGCTGAGAAAGAGAGAGGCTTTGCTTTCTTACTCGCATCAGCAGACCAATGGTGTTGAGAAATGAAATGGTCTTCATCGACTAACTTTTTGCCACCTGTTATCCTGGTGACCTTGTAGTTCTCACCTCACCTGGTCTAACCAGACTTCGTAACAAAAACGTTGCCCATTTGTGTAGTAACCTTCTTTCTTCTTACATGTGCGTTTGCTCATCTCAAACGCGCCAGCAATGAAGCGTGGAGGGAGGGAGGGAGAGAGTTGACACTTGACGTATGGAAGCTGGGTTTTTTTTTCTAGATTTCTGCATGGATTAAACTGTTTCACCTGAAACTCTGCTAAATTTATGTGAATTTTCTATGTTCCTGACAGGCCCTTAAGAAGCAATGTAACAATATGTGCTGATGCGAACTCGGGAAGAAAGAAACCAACACCAAAAAATGGCTTGGTAAAGACAATGGAAATGCAAAGGCACACAGACAGCACATGCTCGCAGGTCCATCGGCTCCCTAGATCAAGCCTCGCAAGCAGAGGCATGATGGTTTCCTGTCCTTTGGTTGCTTTCTCTCTCTCCCTTCCCACTCCTTTGGTGTGCTTGTCCCCATGGGAATGCATGCGTCTATTGGTTGGCCAAACGCGTCCACCAGCCCCCGCTCCAGCTAGCAATGATCCAAAGAGGCGAAGACACATCACTTGAAACAACTTTCTGTTTGGAACGCAAAATTTCGATGGGAATTTCACATGAACTTCACATGAAACGGTACAAATCCCATAGGAATCCCGCAAGAATTCTGGCGTTCCAACCTCCAAGCGGAGCCTAGACCGTTGGTTCCATGTACATTTCAGATCTTACCTGTTGTCCTGACCAAGCATCTCCTTTTGATTTGTGTTGCTTTCTTCTCTCTGTTAAGTTAAAACAAGCTGTTACGTGGGGGCATGGGCCTATTTGCTTAGCCAAAGGCGAAATAGCAAATGATCCACCACACACCTAAACCATCCGTTGGTCACATTTACGTATTAGACCTATCTGGTCTGTTGATCACTATTGTCAGACCATTCATGTTACCTTCTCTTGGCCTCTGAGAAGGGAAAAAGAAAAGGCTGGATTATATAGCATACACGTTGTGTAGTACCTTCGTATCACTGCCAATCACTTCGGTACTAAGTTTGCATTTTTCTCTAATATCTTAGCACCCCAACCCGTACTCACACGCCGCTGGTACAGGCCCATAGACAAGCATCGGTCCTAGTTTGCTACGTTCAACCCCAATGTTCCAAACTAACAGACACTAAGAATGTATTCTTTTTAGCTGTAGCTTCTAACTATGGCTTATAATTTTTAGACTATTCGTACGAGATATTACAGACTAACAGAAATTTACGTGTAATTTTTACCGATATAAATAAAGTTGGTACAATATATATTATAATTAACTAAAACTCTATCTTAAAAAATACTTCGTTTAAAAGTTAGTTACTATAAAAATATAGAAAAATCAAAAAGCAGTTTTGGAAGTCGAAACTAACAGACACTAACACTAGCTCGGTTTGGTACCCGCTAAAAGTGAACATCGAAGATGCTCTTGAAGAGTGATAACAAAAAAAAGTTTGGCGCCCACTGAGAGTGAGATGCTCTTAGGGCGATACCAGAGGGCAATAATGTTAGTTACTGTGCATTGAGCCAAGAAAAGAGCAGGAGGAACATGCAAGAGGCAGGCCCGGTCAGATTCAACTGATCCGTCCAAACGACCAGTCAGTCCGACAGAGAGGGCCACGACCCTCTTGGTCACTCGTGTGCAAGCCTCGACAGCACAATTATTACGGTTCTTCGTTCGCTCCCCAGCGTTTTTCGATTTAATCTAGTGTTCAACAAATTGGACGTTGCTCGATCCATTTGTCCGACGGAGAAAGATCCTGGAAATCATGCATCCAGTGCCTGCAAGGATTACATGCGGAACAGACTGATTGGTCTAATTCTAAAATAAACCATGGATTGGGTACAAAACCATGGATTCACGGGTTCCATTCCGCTGTAGAAAGGTTCCATGTTCACATGATCACCAATTTGCTCTTTCGCACAAAAAAAAAAAATAAAAGAGGCGCATGCCAGTTGATCGATGCTCACTAGCTCTTGGCCGACCATTCCATCAGTGGTACACATTAGATTGTTCTCTTGAATAAGATTATATCCGTAAAAAGGGAACGAGAACGCACTTGTGTGTGATAAAATGAGCAGCCAACAGCAGCATAGATCTGATGACGCGTTACCTGAGATCGCAAAAAGAAAAAGAAAAAAGGGAAACAATTTCGTTACGCATCAGAATTCACAAGGCATCCGAACAGATTAATCGCGGAATAGTGGAGACTCGTGATCAAACTACGGACCAAACAAGAGTAGAGACTAGAAACAAGGCATCATCAGTAGCGACAAAAGCAAACAGCATTAGAGAACGAACGGAAAGGGAGTATCTACAAGCACACGGGTACAAATCTCCACCAACGATATCATCAGCATCCGCATCAACTAGCAGTAGCAGCAGATCTGGGCAAAATGCAACACGAATAACGAACAAATCGCTAGCGACAACAATAATAGTAAATAGGTCTAGGCGGTGGTACTACGCCATGGACGGGAGCCGGAGGCGCCCGCCAGTTCAGTGGCGGGCGGCGGCGAAGAGGAAGGCGGCGGCGGAGGCCACGAGGGCCGCGGCGAGGGCGGCGCCGCGACGCTGGCGGCGGCGACGGGGCTGGGCGCCGGCGCGTCGGCGGCGGAGACGACGGAGAGGGCGGCGACGGCCAGGACAGCCAGGACGGCCAGAGCCTTCGATCCGGCGGCGGCCATTGCTTGGGTTGGTGGTGGCGAGCCGAGAAGTTTCTGGAAGAGGAGAGGATTAGTGGTGGTGGCGACGGCTAGAATAATAGAGCGGAGAGATCCTTGGTGGTGGTGGGGAATGGTGCGGGGGGAGCGTATTTATTTGGAGGAGTCGCGGGTTAACGGGTTCGGTGGTGACAGCTGGCTTGGCCAGGAGAGGTTGCGAATTTTTTTCCTTTTAGGAAACAAAAATTTTCGGAAATTGGGAGGTGGGAAAAGAGTAGACTGGTAACGGCTGCCAGTGGTATGGTGCATGTTGATGCTATTATCGCGTCTGTCATTTTCGGTTTCTAAAAATTGATTTTTTATTTTTTTACAATAACTAATTTTTAAACGAAGTATTTTTTTATAAGATCTACTAAATATAAAAAACATGAACCATAGCTAAAAATTACAAACCGGAGCTAAAAAAACAAGCATTTTATTAACTGGCACCTTCAGGAGGTTTGGAATTTCAGCCCTATGCTTTCTTTCTCTCTCTTTCTTTGTCTTTTGATATATGCCTTACTTGGATACTTTCTCCCCATTTTCTTCTGCAATTCTCGATGCTAATCTGTGCTTGATTCCGATCCTAATATCTGATGAGCACGAGCCAGCTGCTACGCGTACGTTCGGCAATAGCTCGCTCCTGATATCTTTCCGCTTTCGCCTTGCGTTGCTTCGCGGCGAAGGCACGCGATCGCAGTGCCGCTGCCTACGCTGAGCACGGCAAGGCCAACATGACACGCAGAAAAAACGCCGTGCTTTTTTGGTGAGGAGCAGCGGAATCTTATGCCCCAATTTGCATATTCTCTCTCCGTTTCTTGTGCTCGGTGATGCGTCGTCTACACAAATGGCACGCGGCCGTTGGCGGGGGGAGTATGTGCGATGAGACGATGGGCACAAATAAAAAAAGGAGACGGATGGATCCAACAAGCCAGCGGACAATTATTCTATGGCTCGCATTATGGTGACGACAGCTGGTTGGCCCTTTCTTTTTCTTTTTTTTTTTGCCTTTTACTTTTTGAAAAGTCGAATTAAATTGGATGGTTTTTAAAAGTGAATTTTTAAACAGACTTTTAAGTTTAAAATCGTGTGCGTTGCATAGCATCTCTTTTCACTTCTCTTTAACTTTCAAGTTTAAAACAGACTTTCAACTATAGCATCTCTTTTCACTTCTCATAACTTTATCGTAGCATTATCTTCACTATCTTCTAGCTTCTTTAAATTCATATTACATAATCTGTCTATGAAGTATCAGTTACCTTATCACCATATTATCATTCCCTATCATCCTCATATCGGAAATTATGTGTCTTCATTTCCAACCTTAGCAAATTCACTCACTTTACCTAATTATCTCTTATCTTTCTCTTAGTTCCTCAAATTCACATCATATAACATGCTAATAAAATGACGGTTACCTGGCCTGGAGTCATCCACATATAGGGGAGATTACCATCCACCTGGTAACGTATGGGGGCCGTACACTCTCGTTACACAAGATATTACACCCCGTCTGCGGTTATATAGTCGAGGACGATGGCGTGCCTGACTATTCTCGTATAACCGGGTATGTGGGAAGTGACCGCTGGTGCCACTGTCATAACTTGCTAAATAACATTTATCTTTTATGTCACAGTTCTTATGATCTCTATCTCCAATCTGTATCAGTGTTTTCGATAACCCAGCCTCATTGCACTTAATCTGTATTAACTGCTTGCTTGCTTGGCTTGCCCTTTACATATCTTAGTTGCATTACCTGACTTTTACTCACTGTGTTGCGACTGTTGTTGGGTACTTGCTGAAATTTTCAAATCTCACACTTGCTCTTTTCAGTCTCAGGTAAAAGACCAGTGGAGGGATAGCATCATGCATGGGTGGGAGCACTCAGTTTTCAGCACTGTAGTTTGCCACTGTTTTGTTGTTTCATTCATTCTTTATTTGGTTAGAAGTGGACTGGTTCCATATTTAAAACATTTATTCTAGCTTCCGTTGATTCTCTATTAAAGTGTTAATGAAGTTTAAACTCGTTGTGATTTCTTTCGTTGTTCTTATTTATTCTTCATTTTGGCGATGATATTCCATAGTAGTATCCTACATCGATATGTGGGGTGCTACAAAATCTCAGTGTATGTATCAATGTATGCAGTATGGACGACGGTCACGACAATATGTAAGGTCGTCCACTGACCACTCATCGCCTCGTCCTGGTTGATTGGCCCGTTGATTCAAAGTTCAATGATCTTCATAGCTAACGAAGTAACAATCAGTCGACTAAAATATGTATTAAATTTTGTGATTTAGATTTTAGAGTTTTAATTCTATGATCTTTAAAATATCTGTGGGTTAGGGTTTTAATATTAGAATACCCTATTTTAATTTTTTGCAACAATTGAATTAGGAAGGTTTCTTGATTTTGGTATGTTATCTGACACATAGTTATTTACCATTGAACTTTGTCATAAAGTTAGTTGATGTTATAAAATTTAGAATTATCGATTATATTATTGATGGATGTGTTGATATGTACATAGATAAAGCATAAGGCATCCGCGTCATTTTTATTCTACATCCGTCACTGTCTTAGGTTTTGGTTTATCACTTCCTACTACAATAACTAGTTTTAAACGGTACGTCTTTTAAGGTGTGGTTTACAGATAGATTGTAGTAGACACTGCACCAAGTTTAGCTATATCGACTAAATTATATGCTATTATTTTTCTGTACGTATTATCTCTTACGAATTAATAGAATTTAAAAATTATAAACCAAAAACCAAACACACGGCCCAAAACAACCCAGGTCTCCCACGGCGAAGAATTGAGCCTAAACGGTGTAATCTTGGTCTCCCTGGAAAGTCCGTCATTTGCGGGGGTGGTTGGTGTCACAGTAGCTGTCAAACCGAACCTAGCCACAAACACACAGACACAGTGACCCGTCGTCCTCACCAAATCATAATTACTTCTGGCAACCATACACTCAAACTTGCACATTGCCTTGTACCTGTAGCTTTCACCTTCTTGGGACACATTTGATCCTTCTCCTCAAGGTTTCAATGCTTTCATTTCACAGAAGATGATGTGTGAATGAACTCCAAGAAATCAACCTCCGGCAGAAAACACACACACACACACTAGAAGGGGTGCAAATGGTATATGTTAATCTCGACCAATCCGGTATCGAATCCGATCAGTACCGGATAGTTGTTGCCAGATACGGTAGCGAAGATGGGAGAGCTAAAATCCAACTAAATAGCATGATAAATAGTAAATCGGATACTATCCGACCAGATATCCGGCAAGTAAGTTAGTACTCCAATCGATCCAACCCAATAACCATCATTGATACCAACCAGCTTAGATTTTACTTAAGTCCTAACCGAACTTCAGAGTTCAGTCACTCTAGCATGTCGCCACCGATCCTTCCTGTTTATGTTGAACTTACGTATCAATTTATCGGTTTTTGAATTTATGTATGAATTTATTGGTTTTTCGAACTTATGTATGAATTTATTGCTTATATTAAACTTGTGTTGTGTCGGCTATTATACTTAAGTAATTTAGATGAATTTATTGCTAGTTGAAGGCTTGAAGTGATGGTTGTATAGTTCAGTCTATATTCCTTTATGTATATACATATTATCCGCCTATATTATCCGTTTTCGATGCAAAACCGTCATGTATCTGTCCCAATAGTACCGTATCCGAAACTTCGAATACTTCGAACTTGTATTCATATCCGGTTTTACTGTATCTGACTCCGAATTCGAAAAAAATATGGGTTAAAATATGGTATAAACAACACATCTAAATCTGACCCGATTGCATCCCTACACACTAGTATCAGTGAAGGCAAAAGTATTGCTAATTTTCTAGTGTTCCCACTACATATTTCTGGGTTTGACACTTAGTCATCGTCAGGAGAGATTGGCCTGTTCCAAACGACGGTCGCTTCTAGTTTTCAGAAGTCATAAGCTGTTTAAAACGTGTTGGCTTTTTAACACGAATTTTTTCTTTTTTTTCTATTTTCTCCTTTTGCATTATCCGATAAATATAACGGTGATTTTTTTCTTTTTCTTTAATTAAATATCTTATAAAAACTAATAGTTGTTATAGTGTCATTTTAGCTAAAAATGATGGCACTTTGGAACAGGGCCATTGTCGCGGACGTTATGTCGTTTGGTATGGGCCTACATGACACGTTGTTAATAACCATTAGGCAACGATGGTCCATGTAAGAATCGCGGCTAGATTTCCAGCCCACAAATCTAAATTATCGAAACCTTTCAGACTCTGTCGCATTATGCTTCACATGATTGATCTTAATAATAATCACCTGCAACCGCCGAGATCCTTTCGAGTGCAAAATAATAGTATGATATGTGCTCAAGAAAACTAATACTTCAACTACTCTACTAGCTAGTACTCCATCTTTAAAAATTAATGCTTAACATACGCTACTAATGTTCAGAATTCACAGCATCTCAACATTCCGTGGATGTCTCCTTGTTTGGTGCGAGGGTCCCCCACAATCCATGGCATCATCTTGGAAACCTGATACGTATTTTCTTTTGTACAGATGGGGTTTATTATAATTTCTTTTTTTTTCCCACTTGGATCAGTTGGACGGAGCCAGCCGCTTTATTGCATATATTGCATTGCATGTGCGCGCCAAAGAGCATAGTAAAGCAGTGTTGCTACTATGGCCTACATACACTTTAGCTGTATTGGTATGGTACTGCCTTGCCAAAGGAAACAAAAGCAGAGGATGGGTAAACAAACCTGCCTCTCTGTTTGATCGACAGCATGGTCGTTACTACTTGTAAGGTAACCGCGATCACAATCTAATTGCATTTGCAGTACTGCTGGATTAGTGCACTTGTATAGGCCTGTAATAAAGCTGACGGTTGTGTTTCGTGTTTCTTTCCTCCTTCGAAGAAACAGGCAAACATTCAGGTTAGTTGAAGCAGAATTATGTGGGAAACCTTCTCCAGGTGCCATGCTATGCTAAATAGTTCTCCAGGCGCCAGTATTCGGATATGTAATAGCTGGTGTAGAAAGTTTTGTGAACTATATAGTTCGTCTTTGACAGCGACAATAGTTCTGGACTCCAGCATAATTAGGGAAGAAATGGGAGTTGCTGCAATTGAACAGCAAGTACTAGGATTATTTGCTGATATGTTTAGTTTTCATCAGTCCCTAATATGTATTGTTGGTTTATAATTTACAACCAGAAAGTGGTACATGCAATCCCTGGTTGAAATCGCTTTGTTTCGTTTGAAAAGGAGATCACTAGCTACAACTGAACACACGCGGGGTTTAAAATGGAAGACGAACAAGCAGTTCCGATTGAACTTGAGATTACTGACTAGTGAGCTTCACTTTTCAATGTAAAAATAGCAGCGATGCATTCTTCATATAAGCAAGTACAAACTACACATGCTTACAAACTACATGTACAGCGATGACAGGCAACATTGCCAAATCACTTTCTGCTATGGTATGTACATCGTAAATCAATCTAAGGTCATTTGGTATGGTGGAGTAGCTGAGATAGTGGCATAATTCTTCTTCACCTATGGTTCAAGCACTACTACCGCTGTGCGAAAAGGAAGGAGAATTGGTACGGTGCCATAGCTGAAATATTGATCAAGTTTGCTTCACCTATGGTTTAAGCACTAAAACCCTTGTGGATGGAACTCCAGGGGTTGGAGGGAATGCTCGTGCAAGCCTGCGCGGCAACCTTTGCCATTTCTTCAGCACTGATGCCAGCATGGCAGATGTTTGCAAAGGACCGCATGTGCTTCATTCCATACTGCGCCAACGAGCCACATTGCGCTTCAAAAGCGCGAACCTGAATAAAAGGCAGAAGCATATTAGGTGTGCAGGGACAACAGAAATTATTCCATACCCTAACCGCAGCAGATGCCAGATAACACCTGCATATTCAGTAGTTAAGAGCTGGCAATATATGGAACTGAAGGAACTAGCTAGAGCACTCAAACTGAACATAATCATCTCGAAAGGCACTGTTCTTTTTGTCTTTTCAGCAGCTTTTGGCTTTTAGTTTCTTTCAGAAATCACTATTCATTAGGCTAGTAAACTGGAGCCAAAATCATAAGCCACGGCCTAAAAGAATAGGTTAAGTGACCTTGCTCTTACAGTTTGGCTGTTAGGACTTAGGAGAACACAACCTGTACAAATAAACAGAGGCCTTGATAATTATATAAACCAAAAAAAGAGAGGAAATGATCTTTTTTTCTCGCTTTTACTCCTCCCTTTGTAGTGATTAAGTAGAATTATTCTATGGTTTAGGCATTTCATAACACATAAATTATTTTTTCACCTCTGAGTAAAACCCTGACCTAATTACATATGTCAAATCAACCAGATGACAAACTCAATTCTATTTGTTAGACAACAAATGGCACCAATTTTCAAAGAAATCTGCAAGAATTAAACTATTATTATACAACTGAAAGTGAAGCTTCAGAATTTGCTCTTAGGCCTTGACAAGCAACACTTAAAACAATAGCAGAACACAACAGAAACAGAACATAGAGATGCTGATACATGACCAACCAAAGTCCAATGGAGGCTTACCATAGACTTGAGGCAGGTCCAGTCATCAACCAGAGGTTCACCAGCTGTGCGAACAGTCTTCAGAACCCTTGAACCATCCTCAGAGCCAAACAGAAGGTTTCCAATCAGCTCGACACTGTTGTCAACATGAAATCTATGGGCCATCACTTCAACCAATTGCTTCCGAGCATCGTTTTTCTCAGGGGAGCCCTCGGGCAATTTCTGGTACTACATGTGAGATAAAAGAAAGCAATCAGTTGGTTTATCCATTGAAATAATGAATTGTTGTGAATAAGGCATGACAATAATCAAGAGATCATGTGACAACAATCAAGGTCAGTAGACTTCACATGATATAAATTACAAACCTTCTGCCAGAAGTAAACAAGATCAGCATCCCGCTGATTAACAGCGCTTGAGAACGACGACAATGAGCTATCTTCCACAAACGTGGCGTTGTCGTTAGCAGGATTTGATCCGATGTACAAGAACAGATGCTGAACATTCAGGTCCAAAGAACCATATTGCATCACATGGGAACCATCACTGTATGTGTTCTGAACCGATGTCCTCTCCTTGACCTGCCCAACCAATAAGTTAAATTAGGCACATCGAAGCACTGCTGTAAGGTTAAATTAAAAGAAATTGAAGTCTGAAAAACTTACCAGCTTGTACTGCTGCTTGAGAGATTCAGTTCGCAGGTTGTGGACATCGCTGTCAACATTGAAAATTACAAACTATTAGAGTACAATTGAAATGGCTAAGAACTGCAACGAGAAAAGTTTTGCTTTCACTTCAAACAAATGACCCAAGGATTTTGATTCCAGG
Organism: Bonia amplexicaulis; assembly: GCA_036346245.1. Classification (NCBI taxonomy): domain Eukaryota; kingdom Viridiplantae; phylum Streptophyta; class Magnoliopsida; order Poales; family Poaceae; genus Bonia; species Bonia amplexicaulis. The sequence continues at coordinate 20,652,075 of CM070735.1, read as the reverse complement.
TTCAACTCTAACATGGGAAACTGCTAGTCGAACAAGTAGTACCATGACAGCCTACAGGAGAATATGTCAGTGACCATCTGTTTCAGTTTCACATGAATTCGACGCAACATTCAGAGGCATGCTACAACGTGGAGCACTAAAAATGAAAGTAAGTCCCAAAACTCCATGGCCATCGGATCCGCCTTGCAATCCTTGTTTGTTGGCTACAGACTACAGCCAACAGGAGAGCAGCTCCAGGTCGGCCCAGTTAAATGCATGGTATTCAACCGAACCGCAGCCTGCAGCAGCAGTATACGGCCTATGTTTGGGCGTGTAGCCTTAACAGGGTTTCGTCCATCTCAAAAAGTAGACTGTGAGCTGGCCAGGCCCAGCTGAACAGAATAGTGATTTTAATTTTGATTTCATGACGTAGGTAGAAGCAGTTAAAAGAGACTTAAGGGATTGGAATATATCTAAAGAATTAGCTTTAGATAGGAGCGTATGGAAGTTAGCGATCCACGTACCGGAACCATAAGAAAGTTAGAGGCGGTGTTTAGGCTCTTGGCTCAGATAGCAGGTTATACAGCTTAGGATTTTAGCATTGTAGGTTTTATTTCAAGACTCATATCTCTTTAATTTTGAAAATGTTTCATTCTTAGCCTACCTCAACTTGTTTAGGACAAAAGACTTTGTTGTTGTTGTTTCTTTTCTTTTCTTTTGTTAGTAGTTAAGGGGTTGAACAACAATACCATATTCAGCATATGCTTTAAAAAAAGTTCAGCAAAGACCACGCCACATGCTATGCAATGAGTTATCGTCGTGCGGCCAAGCATGTGCACCTAAAAGTAAAGCAACACATGCATATCACTACCATCTTAATTAAATTAACACAGATAGCAGGTAGCGCCGTACTAATTGGTTAATCATTTCTAAATAACACGCCCGTACGGTACCCGAAAGTACTAACTGGCGAGGCTGCAGCCAAAAGTTGACATGGTGCCACATGTGAGTTGGAACTGACAGGGTCAGAACAGGATTTTACCATGCCAAAAATAAATGTAGTGAAAAACAGAGAGGGAGAGAGAGAGAGAGCAATCAAGTACCTGTCTTCCATCCAAGAAACGCTGTACAAGTCCCCCAAGCAGGTGTCGTACTCCGGAGGAGGGCTCGGGTACTCGCCGGGGCAGTACGTCCCCCAGCTGTTCTCCTCTGCGTTCGACGCTGTGGTTGCGTAGACATTGATGTTATTTGGCAGAAGGCCCTCAAAGATGCTCCCAGATTCGCAGGCTTCAAGGTAAAAGACCTGCAAAAGGAGAGAACCATACACCTCAAACCATTCCTTCAAGCAGCAGACCATCACATAGCAAAAAATGATCGAAGAACTGATCTGATACCAGGCTTTTGTAGGTTCCAGCAGCGTGCTTCTTCTTCAGAACATCTACGAGGTCGTCACCGTAGAGGTACTGATAGGTAGGCATCCCTGAAAATTTATACAGAATAAAAAACTGTGGGATACGAACGAAGTTAGTTGTCCATGTCCAATTTCGCATGCATGTGTGTACAATATCTAATCTGATTGGTTCCAGACATAAACAGGCAGAAGTGCAAGAAGCCAAGAATAGTTGGTTCCGAGTACTGACCAAGGACACCAGGACCCCCATGGTCACTGTAGAAAATGAAAATATGATCATTGGGGCCACTGTCCACGACTTTGCCACTCCCACCACTGACAGCGGTTTTGTTGCCGAGCAGAACAGCGAAGAAGTTCTTGACATTAACCTCCTTCCCGGTGTAATCCTACAGTGAAAAATAGAGGAGATTAAGTCCAACAGAAGGAAAATTACGGACAGGGATGTACTTCCTAAGGGAAGTTGGTTCAACTAAGATGTTGACGTCTTATTAAAAATTTGAGATTATATTAATTAAGTCTGTTCGCCTCTTAATCGTGTGGACCAATCCTGCTTTTCTTGTTCACAACAAATTGGCAAAAGTCGTCAAGACCGATGAAAATTTAGGCATTCAGTCATTTTCAATGAGGTACTAGCTGCTTTTGAATTTTTGGGGGTTTAATTCTACATTATCACACTGTCACATTTTTCTACAACCATTGCAACATTTTGCAGGAAGTAGTAAGGTAATCTTTCTTAGAAGTTCCTACACCAAGGGCGGACCAAACGATGGGTAAGCCGGGGTTAGAGCCCACCCCACGGCCGGTCAGAACGTGGATAACACCTCTAACACTGGCATCTATCCATGAAGGGAGTTAATCATTTGGTGTGAGGATAGAAGAAGACAAGTTTTACGAGCACCTCCTCCGTTTTAGTTTTAGTCATTTGGTCTGAAGATAGAAGAAGACAAGTTCTATGAGCACCTCCTCCGTTTTAGTTCTGGATCTGCCACTGTCCTACACCACTGTAAAATTTCCATGAAGAACATGGATGGTTACCTTTGGGACCCCAGCGTAGACATCGCCACCCTGGGGATGGTTGATGATGACTCCAGGCCTCGGATTCTCCGGGCTGTGCGCGATGTCGTCATACATGAAGACGATGATGTTCTCGTCCTTGAGCCCGCCCTTCTTCATGATCTGGTAGGCGTGGCAGATATCCGCCTGCAAGTTGCAGTCCCCAAAACGCAGCAATTCTCAGTCATTAACCATTCCCAATTCCACCAACCACTATGTCAGTAGCAATTTGGAAACACACACAGTGTCAAAGTACAATAAACAATCAGAAAATCATGCTAATACCGCCCGAAAGACAGCCAGCACACAGCAGCAACAAGAAAGATTGTTGACGCCGTGTTAGCTGAATAGTGCAATTAATGAGAAACATGAGGTGTTGTAGTAGAATTAGCAGTGACTGCTGGCCCTTCACGCGTCGTGCAGAGGGCGCAACGCAACATACGAACGCGGAACGTAGGACCCAAAGGTCAGTCAAATACCATCATCTACCCGTCCTTTTATTTTTCCCATTTCGATAAAAACGATGAAGTGGAACAAGAACGGCATCCAGTTCATACGCCAAATGAGCTGCACACAAAATCTTCGATCCACTTTGCGGAAAAGGAAAAGAAGAGAAAATTTCCCTTCGATCAAGTCCTTGCTTCACTGCGATACGGCAATGTGCCAATATTGTATCAAGCAGTTGCGCAAAAATCTTTGTTTAATTATGGAGAGATGCTCGACATATTAATCGTATCAAACGGGAGGTAGATTTCCGGAATGCGCCGGAACAGGGTTCTTCTGTTTCTACGGCGATGCACGCGAGGGACCCAAAAAAAAACAGGAACGAAATCGAGCAAACCGAGGATCACAAACACGTACCCGAATGGCCGAACCATCATGTGAGGCAATTACTAGCACCGAGAATTAGTTTGAGCAGTAGAGCGCGCACCTGATGGCGGTAGTTGTAGTACCCGTTGGAGCCGGCGATGAGGACGGCCCACCTGGTCCCGACGGAGTCGTCCTCCCCGTCCGGCGCGCGCTCCGACGGCAGCCGGATGGTCGGCCACGTCGCCTCCGCCACGGAGAGCGCGGAGAGCAGCAGCGCGAGAGGGAGAAGGCGGATGGACGCCATGGATTTTGGTTTGGTTTCCGTGGGGAGGAGGAAGGAGTCGAATGGAATGGGAAGTGGAGTTTGTTTGTTGGTCCTGGGGTTTAGTTCGGGTTGGGGAAAGGCCCCATCCAACGTCTCCTTTTATTGTGAACCGCACCGGCGCCGCGGGGGATCGTAGGTGGGGCCCGGTAGTCAGTGCTTTTTTTCCCCTTGCGAAGCTTTTCAAAACACCAACAAAATCCAGGGAGTTTTTCGAATGCACCTGATGTCATTCTCGGCCCTGGTATTGACTTCAGTTTAGAGAAATAAAAAGATAATATAAATATATAATTTTGTGAAGTGGATTTTCTATTTCTCTTGTTCTCGTTTTGCTCTAAAAATAAGTCAAAAGTTACGCGAGTATCACGTATCCATTGCTCTCGCTCCTATCTCGCGCACATATCTCTCCATTACTTTTTGCACATATCTCGCGCACATATCTCTCCATTATTTTTAACTAAAAACTATCAGTCACAGCTAAAAACCATCAGCAGAAATCAATATGAAGCTGCCTTCATCGCTAGAGAACCCAAGAGTAAATTTTCTTCGCGTTTTGATTTGACATAGGGTTGTTAATGCGAAACTTGGTTTGGAACTTGCTCGCAGGCTTTTTTATTGCATAGCAACTATCAAACGCGTCTGAGTCGTCAGGCCAAGTAAACAAGTGTTTTAGCACTAATTGCGCGCCAAGCCTACCCTCTTGGTCCCTCTACTTTGCCATCACCACTCTATACACATACATGTGACTAGCAAACGACATGCACATACAGACGCCTTTCTAGTCTCTCTTCTACAAGACTTAATAGTGTAGGTAAATAAAAAAAGGGCCCTTCCAAAGATATTTGTAACATAGGACTAGGACCCTGGTGTGCAGGGCTGAGCTGTGCCCTTTGATTGCTCAACTAATTCGTTTGTTTCTCCTAGATCTTGGAGTCCAGTGCATATCTAGCCCGTAGCATTTTTTTTTTCAAATGTAGTGTCTATTCCTTCCTACTGAAGTTTAGTTGTGGCTTTTGGACTATTTGTGCGAGAGATTACAGAGTAACAGAAACTCACGTGCAGTTTTTACCGATATAAATAAAGGCGGTATAGTATATACTACAATTAACTAGTAGACCTTATCTTGAAAAGATACTCCGCTTAAAAGCTAGTTACTATAGAAAAACCGGAAAACAGTTTTTAGAAACTGAAAAGAACAGACCCGTAGTCCTACTCTCGAATTTGTATTTTGGTTCTCCTGGTGACCATAATAATAGCGTTGAACGATATATGTTACCTATCATACTACCCACAATAACATATTAGTCCAGCATAATATGCAAAAAGTGTGTGGCAGACGATGAGAACATTAGCTCGTCGCACTTTCTGACTGTAGCAGCACCTACCGTGGTGCCCAAACAGCCACACCACAGCACCTCTTGTCACGCTTGGGCACTATGCCAGGATGGTAGGTCCTACCGTCTGTTGCGCTTCCTTGTCATGTAACGCATAGACTGGCGTGTTGCGGTGAGGTAATATCGTAGATGACATGTATCGCTTATTGTTGGTATGGTTGTGGAAGGGATTAGAAAATAGAATTACACGTAGGAGAGTAGATTCGAATAAAAGAGTGCTGCAGTGCGAAAACAGTGATGTATTCGATTCGTTGTCCCTGTTCCTCTCGTCTCCTGCCTGCATGGGATCTTAGGTGGGCCGAGGATGCTGACGGGCGGGCCCACCGAGTCAGGGGTGGTGGTCGTTGCAGCAACCGTACGACGCCCAATCACCAGCTGGATTCTGGCGTTTTGCTGACCACTGCCCTACCTTCGAAGCTTCTTCTCGCCTGGTCGCGGAGAATATCCGTTGCGCTTCGAAACTTGAAGAACGTACTACTATCCTATAGTACTACTGGTACGTTTCCGGTTTGCTATGGACGTGTCAGGCATAATAAATCAGTGAGTATAATGACTAGAATACGCAGATCGATTGACCACCTGTCCTCATGAGTCATCCGTGATGAACCTATCAGCAGTGTTAACTTGGACAGATCGATCAGCTCGTTCGAAGCATTCCATGTACACGTGTTCTCACACTCCACGTATATTACTTGCTATAGGACATGTTTTTTTCCTCCGAGACTAGCGACTTTTGGTTTTTATTGCAGTATCTAACTTTTAAACGAAGTATTTTCTTAAAACAGGGTCTACAAGTTAAACGATGTACACATTAAAAGCCAAATATCTGTACTATCCAAAATCGCAAGTGAGTATCTCTCTCCGTAATCTGTACCGTAAACAGCCAAAATTCAAAAATTTTAGCCAAAAGCCATAAGCCACAGCCGTCGCCAAACATGCCCATAACCATCGTGCCAGACCACGTGATGAACCGGCTTGCTCCAAACAGCTTAAAGCCTTGGTTTTTTTTGCTTTTTATGTGGACTTTTTTTTACTTAAACGACTGGTAGTTTTTAAAACTAAAAAAACAAAAACATTGTTGTATCTTTTAGAACAATATAAAGAAACAAAAAAACTAAAAATAAAAACAAAAATTTAGAAGTTAAAGTCATTTGAAACATGATTTACGTATATTATTTTATTTTCTTTCTTTATTTGATTGATTGATTAGCTCTTATTTAATTTTATGATTTTCACTTTTCCTCCTCCTCGTCGTCGTCTTCTTTAATTTCATGATTATTGTTAACCTTCCTATCAATGAGAGTTAACTTCTTTTTGGGTTTGTTAATCTTTCTCTTTCTCTCTCTATTTTTATTATGTATAAAGTTGTCACCGGGGGAGGTCTCACTAAGCTCCCTCGGTGGCTACGCCCCTACACCAAGGCGATGGGTCAACTTGCACGTGCGAGAGACCGGTAAAGCGGCTAGCTGATGGTGGCGTTCTGGCAATGAGGATAAAGGAGGAAGAGAGAAATGGACTTGCAAGGGTGCGGGAGAAAACATCAATTTGGGAAGATGATCCACAATGAAGATGAATTTTGGAAGATTACGAAAAGAGAATCAGTGATAATTGTTGTTAAGATTTACTAATATAATTACTAGCATCAAACAAGATATCGTTTATTAAATCATCGATTTAAATATTTACCAAATCAGTTCAGTAAAAAACTAAACATTTGAACCAAATTAAATATCTACACCTAACTACTAATATTTTAAAGCTAAAAGATCTAACGTAAAGACAGAAGTGAAGCCGTTTGGAAGTCTCGTAATTCCCTCCACGACTAGCGTGCATATACATGATGCACACATGCACATAGCGACACGCGCGATCGATCGATGCATGCATGGACCCGCCCTGGTGACTGTCGCACAGGTTCACGCAGGTGCACGCGCACAGTACATTCGGTTGACCTAGATTACACGTGGCACGCAGATCACCTCTGGTGATGCGACCGCCACCGTCCGTCAAACGGAAGCTCAGATAACAGAGCGTGTGCAGTCCTCTGACATGTGGGCCCCACCTACGGCGGCAGTTTCCAGCGCACTGTGCAGCCAACAGAAGGGGGATGTGCGGCTGAGATTATTCCACCTTTCCACGCTATGCATGAATGAATAGATGAATCTGTCAGTTTGGGGGTGGGGGAAGAACCTTAGCTCTCAAAACGTCATCCGCGGTGAGTTACTTTATGATTTTTAAATTCTAATTGTTTATAAGAGATAATATATAAAGAAATATTCGTATGTAATTTTAGTCAGTATAGTTGAATCCGATAAAGTGTCCACTACAATTTATATGTAAATACTATCTTAAAAAGATATATTATTTAAAAACTAGTTACCCACGATATCATGCAGGAATCACGGCTTTTGACGACGGTGACATTGGTTACTTTTCTACACAGCACCGGCGTGCACCCCTCCTGGAGCAGTAAGCACCCCTCCTGTAGCACTAATCTTTTGTGTAAGTTGAAAATTTCACGAGGACCATACCACCGTACTTAGGTCCCGCCCGAATTTTCCTAGATTCCTGTATTACCAAAATGTTTCCTGTGAAATTTTCGATGTCTACATTCCAAACAGACCTGGCTTTAGGCCCCATTAGATCACGGGGAATCTATAGAAACTATAGAGGAAATAAAACACACACACTCACTAGATGGCTGGTTTCACTTTGAAAATCATGTGCAGACATGGTCACAACTGTCCAAGTCCGGCTATGTTGACTGGAGTTCTATGGGCTAGGATTTTTTTGGCCCCATATGACATTTTTTAGCAGATATGTCATTCGGAGTGGCATTTTTGTGCTTTTGACCTCCTCCCAACCGCAAAACCACCGGCAGGCGACATGTGGCAATTCCGCTGCCGGGCGGACATAGACAAGCAGTCGGCGGCCGTAGGCTTTTGCCCTCCCCCTGCTTGTGCGAACTTTCGGGCCCATCGAATCCTGCGGTCGGGGCGTGTTCTGACCGTTGCCGCACTACTGACCACTTCATACCGTCCCGACCACTTTATAACTTCCGCTTGCCCCGATCACTATATAGCTTTCGACCGCTCCAACCACTCTTTAGACTTCGACCACCCGACCACGTTATAGACTTCAACCCCGACCACTCTGTAGTTTCGATCATCGACCACATTTAGCTAGCGATCATTCTCTAACCATCGACCAACTACTGTAGCACCAACCAGATACTGTAGCATCGACCACCGACCAGCTAGTGTAGCATTGACCATCGACCAGCTACTGTAGCATTGACCATCGATCAGCTACTGTAGCATCGACCACTGAACACAGGGGCCAATCTCGCAAAAAATGGGCACCGAGTGTCATCGCTGTCAAAAACAGGACACAGGGGGCTAGAACAATAAAGAATTCATGGGCTAGCTTCAGCAGCCATGGACGGACCGCACGTAGTTCATGGTGTTCAGTTGAACACCCAAAGTTTTGACAAAATAACCTGTATTTAGTAGGCATATTTGATGTGTGTGTGTATATATTGATAATTGGTCCAAATATTTCATGTTTATACCCCTAATAGATTTTAGCCTACTCACACATCTCCCTCTCTCCAATTCATCTAAAAACTACAACATAGCTGAAGGTTCAAGAAGACTGACTAGAGGGAGGTGGGTGAATAGACAGTAAATTCTTTTTTTTTGGCCAAAATCGAGTTTTATGCAGAATTAAATTCAAGGTAGCAAGCGTGTGACGACGAGCGCCAAGTGTGGGTTAGCCAGATCGCCTATAGTCAGGTCCCAGGAGGGAGCGTGTGGCGGTGGTTGTGCCACTGGGGCCGGCAAGGCAGGCCGCACATGTCAACTACAGCACAAATGCATCCCTATTTCTAGGTTCCAAATCCCATATTCCCAATTCAACAATTTTTCTTAATTGTTTTGTAATTTTTCTAAATTAGTTGGGATGCTGTCTCTACTACAAACAATTTATACTTTAATTTTTGCTACTATAGATCTCTACTTTTCTATTAAATAATATTTTATATAAACTCCGAACACCTATCCCGAAAATCCTATGCCCGCTAGCTCAAAAGAACTACATCCTTTAATACTCTCAGTGTCGCACGTCAGAGAAAGAAGGCAACGGGGAATCGATCCACTTCCATGCTTTGTCGCCTGCCGCTTAGCATCGGTGGGATCAGAGTCAGATTCAGCTAGCACACCACTGTACGTTGCCTAAGCACGTCCTTGTTCAGTAATAACAATGGCTTGATTTCAGGATTGGGTGTCATTGTTACAGAGTGAAAAATTCCCAGTGAGATTCTCCTCAAGAGCAATATGCACTAGGCCACACAAGGCAGTCAGGCAATAAGATGCTTCCAGTGGCTAACATTTCGTCTCCATGGATGGAAGGGATTGCTTGCTAGATTCCTCCACTTGACGGCAGGCTGGACAGCGAATAGAGATATGAAAGCAATCGACAATGATATACTGGAAGAAAGAAACCAAGATAGAGAGATGGTAACAATGGTGGCGTAAGGGGAAGCCGTCCATTGAAAAAATTAGAAGCGGACGAGCTGTCATGGACCCCTGATTGATTGCGAACGCCTTGGCCTCTTTTGAGTTGTACTAATCTTCCCCTGCATACCTTCCATCCTGTAATCCATTTCTTTTGGTGATTTGTACACTCTGAAAATGATGTTTTGAGTAGTTTATCTTATCATGACCAGAGAGCCGCCACTGCCCACAAAAAAACTTACACGAGTTCTTTTCTTTAGCGGTTGAAAAGTTAGGAGGAGATTCTTTCGGTGGGGGTGTGGGGGAGGGGGATATATGGCAAAATCTGCACAAACAAAAATGTCAACAAGGAACTGCAGTACAATTTGTTGGTGCTGCTTGCAAGGAACCTGAGTACGACAAGGAATTCTTGATAGGCTCATAGCAGAGAGAGGACAAATACATGGCGCAAAATTCTGAAGCCTAGGTATGCAACAAGAATCTATTGAACTGGTTAACAACATATATGAAAGAATCTTATGTACACGAATATATGTAGACTCAAATTGATGGGACACTTTCTATCAAAAAATCTTGTAGCTGGCGGTTAGTGTAAGGTCGATCATAGAGTACCCTCCATTCAGCTAAGCATGAGTAGAACATCTCACAATGAAAGGGACGTATGAATAAGCAAATAGCCAGATACTCTGCCCTAGTCTTGAAGCTAAAAAAATTGGGCTATTATTTTACATCGCTGTTTATCAATTCGTGCCATGGACGCATCTCTAAAAATGACATCTTAAGTATCTATCGGCCGAAATTAAGCTTTGTCAAACAGAAGAACAATTTGCTCTCCAAGTTTACCTCGACACTGACACTGAGTGATGCACGACCCCGTGAAGTGAAAAAGAAGTTTAAATATAAACATTCAATAAATTTCTCAATATGGATATACGATTATAATTTACTGAGGCCACACAAACAACAGCACATTAGGAGGCTATAATTTCACATGACAATCCCCTACAATAACTGCGTTATAACAATTGATCTTCTAAAAAAGGCTATCAAAATTGTTCCAAACTTGGTTTTGTGTGACCTAGCGATACCAATTTCGAGCTAGTACCCTGTTTTTCCAGCTAGGTACAATTTACCATCACCTGCCTTGCTGGTATTCAGATGGAAGTAAACCAGTTCTTTGGAGCAAAGCAAGGCAAAAATAGCAAGTTATACTCCCCTTATTCCTATATAAAAAAAGCAAGTTATGAACCTTCTCTATTGTTATTCATTATTTAGAAGAATACTTTCCATTAGCTAAATCCTGATCACAAATTAAAAATATGAAAACTGGCAGGATCTAGTCAGTGCTAAGCAGTGCAGTCTTGCTGATCGAGTCTACTCCAAACTCCTGTTTTCCCCCTTGTGCATCCATTTCATAGTTTGCCTGTATGTATGGGGTAAAGTCAAACTTTCAGAGCAACATCTCCTAATCACAATAAGTAGTTTAGTGATGCACGGCAGCACATGTTGCTTACTTTATGAATTATATATATTTTGCATGAATATTGTGCCGATACTCACTATTTAATTATGGGCCATAGCATCCCACGACAAGCTATTATGGACGAATTAGTCTTTTACTACACAAAGCCCAGATGACATGGATAGATGCATATTCTTCTGATGTATTATAGTCTTATTTGAGTCCCTCTATTCTTTTTTAAAATTTGGTTTTTAAATTCGAATTGTATTACATGCTTTGTCATGCTTATTATAACAGCTTTTTTAACATTTTTTAAAAAAAAATAGTAATCAGAAGGCTTGGGAGTTCCCCAGGCCAAAAGCAACAAGAGAAGTTGAGAACCGAGAGGCCTTGTTCAGAACCAAGCTTATTTGGCTTCATGAGGACGCCAATCAAAAGAAAACTAAGGGACTATTTTTGTGCAGACGGGAGTTCAACAAATAATACTAGTATATAACTAAAATCCTGGTGATTTCCACTGATATGTTTGCCAACCCCGTCTTACATTCATTGCCCCAGGAAATTGTTATTTCCATGTTTCAAGACGTTTTTACAAATATTATGTACAATCAACAAATATCAACAAAGGTTTAAGGTCCTGTTCGTATTGGCTTCTGCTTAGAAAAGCTAATACGAACACCCGGCTTCTTAAAGTGACTTCTTCACTTTTCTTGCTACCGTCTAGTTCCGGAGATAAGGCAAGTGATAATGGGTATATCACTCACCTCACTTCTCTCACTCCTGTTACACGCATGCATCTCCTCCTCACTTTTTGCACCGCTCACCCCTTCCAAAAGCCACTACTATTTATTTTCAACCAAAAGTCATCAGCAAAAGCCAATACAAACGCCCCCTAAATCTGTGCCCAGCTTTCCAGATCTATGTACTAATTCCCTCAATCAACATTCTCACTGATGTAGCTGTGAGAAATTGGGAACTTACTTGCATGCCTCTTGGACAACCCAGAACCCAATATTCACATCATTGCATGCCTTGGCTACCATCTTCACTCCCAGCTGCAGCTTTAGTGGAAGAAGCATCTCTTACTGAACAGCCTGGCTAAAATGGACATAAGCTCAAGCTCAGACATTACACTAAGAAATATAATAGGATGATTTAAACTATATGCAGACATATAGCACATACCAGAATGTGAAATTCTGATGAATGTTGATTGTGGCCTGGACACATGAGTGTGATAACTTGTCATCTGATCAACCCCTGTGATCATGTTAGTGCTGATCATCGCACAACTACAACTATGTCTAGTGACAAAACATTCTTGGACGGATCTGAACAATTAAGATATATTAGATCATATCTTAATTAATCATCTTTTGTGTCTTTGCCCTGCGGTCCTCGATGCTGCCTGCTGTGTAGAAAGGATTTCTGCTATAAGTTGTTTTTGGCCAAAGAGTTGTGCATTTTTCAAAAGCAGGTTCCTTGATGATGAGTCCACAGAATTGCCCTGACCAGCCATCCAGTCCAAGAGGCATAACAGTAGCTGCTTCTTATCAGGCTTCTGGATGTATCGCTGAATTGTTTTCCCAAAGATATCCTGCATGTGGAATAGTTGTGTTCACAATTGGAAGAAAGCGTAAGTTAGCAGCTAGCCACAAGAAAAGAGGGAGAATTTATAATCATAAAGTGAGATGAAGGTCAATCTTCGTGCTGATGTTCTGTAATACCCAGTTGTTGTTTGAACGTCTTGGTGACAGTGCAGAAATAGTGTTTCTATGCCTTGTAAAAGTAGAGTCTGTAAGAACTTTTGTAATGCTTAGTAGAAACTGGGGTTTCCGTTCCCCTTTTCTCAAGGAAAAAAAAGTACTAAGATGAAAAGAAGACAAATCATAAACAAGTGTTCTGAGTTCGGACTTAAAGAGTGATAAAAGCAGATCAGAATATCGAGCAGCAGAAGATGCAGGATTTAAATTATGTTTGTGTATGTCCTGAGCAATCATGAGTAGAAAATGGCAAGTTCTACCACTAGAATACTAGATCCAAGGGCATTTGAAACTGATATAGTCTGGGAGTTACACAATTGAGATGTGATTGCAGATTTAAGAGTACAAACTGTCATGTGCATTTACAAAGTTGCAAAAACGAACTTTTAGCTAGCTTATCCCATGCAGTTTTTCGAAGCATCCCTCTTTCCTAGCCAGCTCTAAGAATTTCACCAGTATTGAATATCTGGCCATTCGGAGTTCAACTCCAAACTAGAATAAAAACAGGTTCAAGTACAGAACCATCACCTGGCTGATACGCCACCCTGAACGGTTTAGTGCTTTCATAATGTCGTCAATCAAATTTATGTTGCCCAATATCATGAAAGATCTAGCAAATTTCTCCAAAAAAACGTGGAGAGATGAGCTCAGCATTGTCCTGTTCAATAGGCATTTGCTTAGTGAAGACGCACAAAGCTAATAATAGAGATGCCAGTAGCGAATGCCAAAAGTATAGTACCTTAACAACTATATATGCATCCTTGAGGAGTCCTGCTGGAACTAAGATGCCTAAAACCTTCTCATGAAAAGATTTACACACTGTTCTCTTACTGTATCTCAACATATTATATACACAAAATGATTCAGAAGGAAAACCTGTGTCCTAGCTGTTTCATTACCTCAGAACAAAGCTCCTGTAAAAGATGCATAGAAATTTTGGTTACGGCATATAGATTGTCTACAAAAAAGGCTGATTCAACACGTGTTGCAAGGAGATGTGCAATTCTCACCCACTATTCTGCAAGAATGTAATAATAGGTAGTCCTAATTCCAATCAACAGAAATACCAAGAATGTAATAATTGTGGTCTGATCTAGCATAGAACTAAGTAAGATATATTAAAGAGATCAAAGACACAGGAACCAAAATACCTCATTTAATTGATGGTCCTTTGTATGCATATCTTCAATTGTCTTGTATGCTAGGTGTTAGACCTTTCCCTTGCAGAAGTACCTTATTAAGGTATTAAATGTAATATTATCAGGCAATATATTCAATTCATCCATTTTCTTCAGCATGTTCAGTACACTTTCCACATCATTTGTGCTGCAGTAAGCACGAAGTGATGTATTAAGCATAACCAGATCATATGTTGCATTCTTGGCCTCAAATTCTTTTGCAAGTTGTTTTGACTCTTGACGATAACCACCTCGATGTAATGCTGAAATCATGATACTAAATGCATATCCATCTGCAGAAACCAGAAGATAGGGCCAGTTCTTTTTCAGCTTTTGGCTTTTCAATAATAACTAGCTTTTAAACGGAGTGCCTTTTCAAGGTGGGGTCTACTAGTTAATTGTAGTACATATTGTACCGACTTCATTTATATTGGCAAAAATCGTATGTAAGTTTCAGTTACTCTGCAATCTCTCATACAAACAGTCTAAAAACCACAAGCCGCAACAAAAAAGAACAGGCCCATAAGCACCTCAGACAAGATTTGCATGGGAACATGTGGGCGATGCTCTAGAAAATTATTACAGTACCACATACTAAGCTACATAAGACTCCTCAGTTACAACTGTTAAGAGTATTAGAGATAGAATAGGATTGTTATTTCTTATCTGCATATGGCATATTACCTTGTAATATCCCTTTGTACTCTCTATATATATTGTCCATTGGGCTTCTTCAATATTACAATATTCATAACATGGTATCAGAGCCAAGAAATCTTGAGTTCAAGACCTAGCTGGCGTAATTAAAAAATAATTGCAGCCCACTTCTATTCCACGTCTTGGGCTGAGGGTGTCACACATGAGGGGGGTGTTGAAGTATAAGTAAATTGTCCATCTTTCCTCATAAGCTTAAGCTTTTGGGTGAACTGGCTGGTGCATGAAACTCAATATGGTATCAGAGCCAAGAAGTCCCGAGTTCAAGACAGGTCCCGAGTTCAAGACCTAGCTGACGTAATTAAAACAAATTAATTGCAGTCCACTTCTATTCGACGTATTAGACCTAAGGGAGCTTACACGTGAGAGGGAATGTTGAATTATAAGTGAATTGTTCATCTTTCCTCATAAGCTTAAGCTTTTGAGTGAACTGGCTGGTGCATGAAACTCAATATGGTATCAGAGGTTAAGTTTTTTCGTGAACTGGCTGGTGCATACAACTTAGCATGGTATCAGAGCTTAGGTTGAAACCCTAATCTTAATCTACTTCATTGTTCGCCCGGAGGATCGATCACGCCCCGAGGCGGCAACCTCCTCGCCGTCGAGCTCTCGTTGGGCTGCGCCGACCCACCGCCTCCTCGTCTCCGGCTCGCCGCCATCGCCGTGAGATCTTCCACCGAGGATCACTCGCGGCCGTCGTGGTCGCCGTCTCCCGCCCAGATCCGCCCGCTCCTCCTTGGCGCTCGCCGTCGAGCTCTCGTTGGCTGCGCCGACCGACGCTTTCTCGTCTCGGCCGCCGCCGCCGTCGTGAGATCTTCCGCCGAGGATCACTCGCGGCCGCGTGGTCGCCGTCTCCGCCCGGATCCGCCGCCTTGGCGCCGCCGAATATGACCGCCGCCGGATCCGTGCTTCTTGCCGGATCCGTCCACTGCTACGCTGCTCGGCCCGGATCCAGTCGCCTCTGGCTGGAACCCGACCGCTGCGCCTCTTCGGGCGGTCGCCGGTGGCTCCTCGCTCCAGATCTGACTCGTCTTCACTGCCGGCAAGCCTAGATCCGGCCTCTTCGTCGCCGGATTCAGCGCCCACTGGCTCGTCTTCGCCGGATCTGGCTACCCATGATGGCTCTTCCTCGCTCCCCGCCGTCTCCCGTGGTCGCCACCGCTGGATCTCGCCGCCTTGTGCTGCCCATGGCTTTTCTCGCTGGTTCCCACCGCCGAACTCTTCCTCGGCCACCTCGACGCCACCTCCTCAGTCGCCGTCGCCATCTCCTCAGTTGCTGGCACTTGGGCGACAAGCGCCTTAGCACCTGAAGTGGGGGGACCGCGTGAGGCTGGCGTCATAGAGAAAGGGAGAGGTGCAGAGAGGGGGAGAGATGGGAGTGAGGGAGCGAGTCATGCGCTTAATTTTCTAGAGGTGGTATAGCTGAGGATATGCTGTTGCTAGTGTGTTCTTTTGAGTTAGTCTTCAATTATTTTTCGTAAGTCGTCCATTCAAGTCCGTAGTTTCTAATTTTTTAGTTCGTCCAAGCCGTGCGAGTCCATAAATTTATTGTCAGTCATAGAAGTATAGGAATTTTCTTTTGCATGGCGTGATAGCCGCTCTACTCTCGAGCAGCGTGCGGATCGTAGAAGTCGTTATGATGCCGCCGCTTCTCAGCCGCCGCAGAGCTTTTACTACCGTAGTCGCGTCTTCGCACCTTGTGCACTGCGCTGCCGCCGTCTTGGACTTCGATCTGCACCGCCATGCTTCTATCTATTCCTCTTCGATTTGATTTGACAGTTTATTCAAAAGTTGCACGCAACGACGACATCATGAAGACTCGGACTTCGGATTTTTCTTGTTTTAGTGTTAACCCCTTTTCAAATGCAATGCTATTGCATACGTCTTGCATTTGAGGGGGTGTTAAGGGTATTTGAGATAGAATAGGATTGTTATTCCTTATCTGCATATGGCATATTCCCCTGTAATATCCCTTTGTACTCTCTATACATATTGCCCATTGGGCTTCTTCAATATTACAATATTCATAACAACAACTTACAACACAAAGGACCATCAATCAATATGCAGTATGGCATCTGGACGCATTATAAGGACTACAAGAATTACAACAGCACGCACCTCAGTTTAAGTGACCATGCATGCATGCACATGAAGTAGTGTTGTGTGTGAGACCACATGTTTTACCTCATCCTGTGCGAAGCCTGAGGATTCCAATTCTTTTAGCAGATCCTTAGCCTTCTCGAAGAGACCACCTTTAGAATATACCTTTAACTAAGTGGCCAGTATAACCTGCAAGTGCAATTTAATTTAGAAGATGAATGACAATATCAGCAGCATCTTTCCATTGAAGTTGAACAACCAAAGATAATTCCATTCAATTGCATGAGTACAGTGTTCAGACAAAGAATTAGGCAATGGTTACAATAGTTATAGTTGATATGGGGAGAGGCTATTATACAAAACATCCAGGAGCACCGGTTCACTCAATTCCACCTTAATCCAGGCCATCACATTCAAGAGATCATGTGGCAAGCAGCAAGCAAGCATGATAGCACCTAGATGGGGCTTGCAGTAAACAAGAATGTCCTTTCCAAACATGGCATTAGTTGAGTGCTTATTGCTGGCTATCACAGAGCTTATTGCTGGCTATCACAGAGCAGTATTTCTTTTCACACACATCACAAGCGTCACACACATCGACAAGCTACATAATGAAAGTTAAATTACAAGTAAACAAGAGACATTAACTAAGAAACATAAATGATGCAGCTGGAAAAACCAAGTTTCTTACTAAAACACCAACATCACATGCTCTGCAAGCTACAACATGTATGTGTCACTAAGCATTTCTCGATATCCATAGCAGCAAACTGTCCACGTGTGGCATAGGCATGTGCCATATCTATTGAGAAATGAATTCTACAGTGACACACATAAAAAGGAAACTAACAAAATTGGGGACTTAAGCAAATCATAAAGCATGGGTGATGGAACTAATTAATGAAGGACAAGTACAAGAAAATAGACCTTTTTCGGTGTTAATCCTGAAGACCTGAAATCTTTCATCAACAGCTCAGCTTTTGCATAATCAGCATTTTCTGAATATGCATTCAACGGGGAGCTGTAATGGAACAGATTAGGATTACGGCCTTCGTCCTTCATTTTCTGGAAGTATACCTCAGCCTCCTCACAGTGGTTGTGAGATGCACAGATAGCAAGAGGGTGCCATATATTACACTATCCATATGAAGATCACGGGAATTTAGCTCATTGATCAATTCCATTGCCTTGGTGTAGCCCTGCTTTAACTTCATGCACCCTGATAGCAGCTGGAGGTCACAAAGAGAAACAATTCAAAAGCTATACCTCCCAAGCCAAAATAAGTTGCCTATCACAAATGTTAATAAAGGGAAAAAAGGGGTCATGGTCCGATACAGTACTGTAGGTGAATAGATCAGATGATAGACCTTCTCATATCATCTCATCATAAAGCTTGAAGCTGCTGTCAAACCTCCCATTTTTCACCAAGCACCCGAGGATCGAGTTACAAATGGAGACATGGACTCTCGTCGACTGGTCTTGGATGGCACCATACACTTTCAACACTCTTGCAGGGTTACGGCTCAGCCCGAGGTACTTGAAATAACTGCTGTAAGATGCAACGTTGAGCATCTCGTGATCCTGCATCCATCCGAAGACCTGAAACAAAGTTCAGCAACTCATGTCATTTGGCATTGGCAAAGCTCCTCACTAACCCTATCAATTGACCCACCCAAGTGATAGTCCATGACAATCACTGAAGAATACCTTAGAAAGCTCATCCCAGCGCCTGGTGTCCCCGTAGTGGCGCAAGATTATGTTGCAGTCCTGCGTCTGCAACACATCCTCAAACCTGTACATCAAGTTCAGAATTCGCAGAGGTTAACTTCAAATCGAGCAACCACTGAGCTTATCCATACATCCCCATTTCTCTTGTTTATTCCACCGGAATTAACGCTTTGAGCTCCCATTTGTAAGCAAGTGGCATAATCCGCAGCAGCTGAGCTAGACGTTTGGGAATTACTAGTTCACTACAACGTCAGGAAACGAATGATTGGAAAGAATTACGCAAAAGCATATGGGCCAAGGGGTATATATACCTGGTGAGGGGCTGAGGGCGGCGACGGGGTCGGGGGCGGCCTTGACCTCGGCGACGGCGTTGCGCGGGGGAAGGGCCGCGGGGGCTTGGATGCTTCATGTGCTTCCAGAGCCTGCGGGGCGGCGCGAACGCAGGAAAGGCTCCTCCGGGAGCAGCACGCCGCCGGCGGCGGGGAGAGGAAGCGGGAGGCGGCGAGCGGCAAGGACGCGGCCTCCATTGCGCTGCCGCCGTGCAATCTCGTCTCGAATCCGACACCGAGATGGATGGAATTGGAAGCTGCCGAGCATGCTCTGGTCCGCCGCTCTCGTCTCGTCCGTCGGGATAGGTTTACGGTTATTCCCAGCGATATCATCGTCTGAAATTCTGGATGGGCTGCATTTCTGTTAGAGCTGGCCACTGGTGCCGGCCGGCCGGCACGGCCGGTCCGGGCTCGGCACGGCCCGTTTAGACACGGCCCGTTAGAGCCCGTGTAATAAGCGGGCCGTCTGCCGTCTTGTCAGCGATCTTGAGCCGAACACGGCCGAAGTCGTGCCGTCTTGGCTGCCGGCGCGCGAAGGCTTAACGGTGGTCTTGGGCCGTACCGGCCAGTGTCGAAAAAAGATAAAAATTAAAAAATTGTAGAAAATTAAGAAAATTGTAGAAAAATGTAGAAAATTAAGAAAAAATCAGAAAAATTATAGAAAACCGAAGACATTGTTAATCATGAAAATAAATAGTTTCAATAGCATAATGAGCTTTATTAATTTATTAAATTACATGGGATGGCTGCCTCATTAAAAACTTTACCAAGTAAAAACTCAACTTGAGAAAACCTTGGTAAAGAAAAAGAGTACACTGTAAAGCTCATTAATGACTACATGTGAAGAAAAATATTGAAAATCCTATTCATTGCTATCAAGATATAAATTCTCAAAAGATTCTTCCAAATCTTTATTATCCGTAGTATGTTGGAGTCTTGATTCACTTGTTCCCGCCTTTGACGGTCATAAGGACTTGACCATCTCGTTGGAGAGACTTGTTCGTCTCTCCTCGATTATTCTTCCAGATAGACTGAATGCTGACTCGAGGAGACTGTAGAGACGGGAACAGTCAACACATCCCGTGCTAATATGGATAGCACTGGATATGATACCTTCTGGGTTTACCACCATGAGAGGATGTTCAACTCCTGCTCGAAGCTAATGCTATCACTGTTGAGATAGCTTGATAGGTCTCCAGTGCTTTGCCGCCTTCCTCCTCCCGACCGGTGTGTACCGCACTGCACGAGAATCTCTGACGAAGAACCAAAAATCTTGCCCCATTGCATAGTCCCCTAGAGGTGCTAGGGACTACGGGGTCTTTCCAAACGCATGCACCCAAATTTATTTTCATATTTATCATATACCTCATATAATTTATCCTTAACAAGTAGTATAGTATGTACGATAGTCTAAACCCAGTAGCATCACTTAAAAGTTGTAAAACATTTATAAATCCTTGGAGTTTGGCCCTAGGATCCAAAATAAAGGCGAATGCATATAAAATAGAAATTTCCCTCCAATATTTTAAAATTTTAGTTTTCATGGCAACTACAGCATCCCGTAGTATAGGATCATTTTCAAAAGCTTTTAGGTGAGTGGCAATTTCAAGAATGTTATGAACAATTAGAGGAGATGTAGGGTAGTATACTCCAGAAAGACAAACTGTAGCTTTATGAAAAAGTTCTAGAAAGGAAAATATTTTTTGACCAACAACCCAATCGTTCTCAGTAAGTTCAGGGTCTCTAACTTGGGTTCTACTGGAGGAGCTACGAGATTTTGCAGGTGACCCGTCCCACCTGAAGATTTTGCAGTCAGTTCATTACCACAAATTTTACAAACAAGATACCTCATCGAATTTCCATCATCGTCGGTCTTGATCTTCTTGTCGAAATCATTCCAAGCCGCCGATGTCTTGGCTCTTGTTCTTTTGCACCGTGCTTTGCGTTGTGGATGCACTTGTTGAGCCAAAGAAGATGGATGGATATGCTCCACCGGGCCTCCTCTCCGCTTTGTTGTATGTCCTCCGCGGATGGATACACTTGTTGAAACAGTTGCATATCCTCCGTAGAGAGGTCAATTCGGAGAGTTCAAAATCGTAGTTCTCCATTAAATCAACTGCAAATTGAAATATGAAAGAACGATTAACTTACTATTAAACTAACAAATAATACCAAGAATTAAAATAAGACAACACTACTACCTCCTTTGTAGCTCCTACAAAATCTTTCAAGATTTTTGAATTTTAATTTTGCCCGAATTTTCACCAAATTTATGCAAATACTTTCGGATTTTTCACAACTAAACCGAGAGATGAGAGTGAGGTTTGAGGTGTGGAAAATGGAGGCCATTGCCCCTATTTATAGGAAAAATTTCAGATTTTTTCAAATATTTTGTTATTTTTCCCGATTTTTTCCTCCAACTATCAAAAACGGCTATTTTTCGAATTAAGCGGTAGGCGTCTTGGTCTTGCCCAAGACGACTGTTTAGAGCCTCTTGCCGATCTTAGGGTCAGTCTTGCCCAAGACGGCCGATTACTAAATGGGTCGTCTTGTCTTGCTTGCGTGCGCCATCTGCCGGCCTTGGCCCGACCCCGGCCCATTTAAGCCTCCGTCTTGGTCTTGTCATGGTAGAGACCAAGATGGCAGGGCACAGCGGTGCGCCCGTTCTGCCCCGACCCATTGGCCGACTCTAATTTCATCACGAATACTTTGGGCCCACCAGTTTCACAAAATCTACGGGCATCGGTATTAGCATTTAATTTTAGAGACAATCTATGGTCTATCCTTTTTGGCTACGAAAATTTTGAATTTTACTATTTGTGACAAAGATTACGGAGAGAGATACTCGTTTGTGATTTTAGTTGATACATATGTTAGGCTTTTAACGTGTACTACAATTAACTTGTAGATCCCGTCTTGAGAAAGTACTCTATTTAAAAGTTAGATATTGTAGCAAAAGTCAAAAGCCACTTTTAGAAACCGTAAAGAAACCGTTTTCTTCGGATTGAACAATTCTGATTACATTGCCAACAGCCGATGGATTTTATCTGTGGCTGAAAATAAATAGTATTGGCTAAAAGAACGGGAGTGATGGGAAAAGAAAAGAGAGATACATACGTGAGACAGGAGCGAGAAAAGTGGGGTGCTTGATACGTCTGTAACCCTGCCTTATTTTCCAAAGTAAGATGAAAACGAAAAAAGTGAAACAACTATTTCGACAAGTCAAATGTTAACATTAGTTTCTAACTTCTTTGAAACAGAAGCCAACCTATAGCTACCTCCCATTGGATCCCATGGAACAACGACTCCAACACCCTATCGATCCCCACATCCACCAAACAACTCTGCCCCGCTTCAACTGACGGCTCCCATTCCAATTCCCCCCATGGCTCCCTCTCCCTCCCCCTCATCCGGTGAACTCATGTGAAGATGCCTTATGAAAGTTCTTGGAAACTTGAAGCCTGCAACTCTTCATGTTTGTTTTGATGTAAAACTCAGTTGAAACATTAAATTTTTTCTATGAAACTCTCCTGAAACTCTTCTTCTGGAACTTAAAACACGGTTTGGAACCTATGTGAAACTCCTCCGAAACTTAGCTGAAGTTCAACTTGCTAAAACTCTTCTTTTGAAACTTAAAGCTCGGTGTGAAACTCGCTGAATCTCTTTTGAGCTAAAGCTTAGATCTGAAACTTGCTTGAATCTAGTTTGAACTTGTAACGTCCCCATTTCTAGGGACGCCATGAATCACTCGCAATTTGCTCAGGACTGTTCAGCTGCGAGTTACATCAATCGAGTGTACAACATTGCCAACACATGCTTAGAACAAAAGTTAACTTTATTACAAGATAAAGGCTTAAAAGCTGAGTGTTACAGCGGGGCTAGCGGCCCTTGATACATTACAAACAAAAGAACACCACAGGCAGGCTTGAGTGGAGAACAACCCTAATCCCAAGCGCCATCTATTTTGTAGAATTCCACCGTGTTGTCTTCATAGACTTCATCGTTCTCTTTCCAGGCATTTTTTGATATTTTTTAGCAAGTATGAGTACAAACCACTGTACTCAATAAGTCATATGGAAAATACTATTTAACTACATGCAATAGTTTACCAAGGAGTGGGGTAAAGTAGTTCATTATTTTAAGTGAATGCAATTTTAGTTGTAAACAAGTTTTAGACATAAAATCATAACCTTCTTAAGTAGAAATGGGTTTTACAACTTGAATATAAATCTTAGTCAAATACCAAATCTACTTATGCTTTGTTCTTGGATTCACCCATTAAACACAACTTCATTATCAGAAGCACGACGTATTCGAATACTCTTCATTTATGACTTTGCAGAGCTACCCAGCTTTACCTACAAGATCTCTTAACTCACGCGACAGAATTAAGAAAACAAGACTTTTCACTCATCAATTCTTTGTATAGCCTCTACCCAAAAGTTTTTGATCTCAACAAGCTCGAGTGGCCCACACGGCCTGCCCGACTTGTCGCAGCCCTACCGTTGTATGGTTAACCACCTCCCATACAAACTCACCATCGGTCTACCCCACCAGTTGTAGATATTCAATTGAATTGAGCAGTTATTAGGTCAGGTTTGACTAATCAACGCTTGTGGTTGGTCGTTCGCTATGTTCTTTACTTTGCATAAGGGTCTAGTCCTTATATTTTCACTCAGGCAACTTTCACCCACAAACCCATATATTAGTGCCTACTGCATTGCCACCATTCCATTCCAACCTCCACCCTAGGATAAGGTGATGGGACCCAGCCAACTCATGGCTTCCCGTGATATCTCCTTATCCTAGAACCACTTTTAAAATTCTATCAGCAAAATGCCAAATCTCTTAGTAATGAAAATTTTGTTGAGATTCTAGACTACCTTGATTACATTATTAATATATTTAATATTACTAAGTCTTGTCAAGGTGAATATGTCCGTCAAATTAAACAGGGCTTTTTCGGGTGGTAGGACATAGGTAATATCATGTCATTCTAAATATTTATTGTATAAAGACATGTGACTTACCTTGCGTAAATAACATAATGAAAATACTGATAAATAAATAATTAACGAAATGTAGGTTCAATATGATTAAAGACATGTGACTTGCCTTGCGGGTCTAAGTATTCTACAATTTCAAATTCTTCTGTTTTCTTGATCTTGAGCTTGAACTTCTCCTTCCTGGTTCGGCTGAACTTCAACGTTGGAAGCTAACACAAAGTAAAAGAAAACAACTCAGTTCCATGCTCGAAGGGCTGGGCTACGAATAAAGAAATTAAATAAAGAAAAATCCAAGAAATCCAAATAAAAAGGGTTTTGGGTTTATAGGGGTCCAAATAGGTGAAATGGAGCTGGGGAATGGATCGGCGGGCTTGAAACGGTTGAAATGAGTATACATATGTATTTTCGAGTTTGGGTGAACAGTAACGGGTCTGAGCATTGTTCACTGCGGGTCTTGCTGATCGTACTCAGAGAGTTCTATGAGTACTCAGGTGGTCGGCAATATCAGTGATGCTGAAAGGCGTGGTCGTAACCGGGTTATGGCTACAGGGACTGAGCACCATGCGTGGTCGTAAACCACGTCACATTCGTAAACTGCATTGTGGTCGCAATCCACAACGTGGTCGTTAGTCTCAATGTGGTCGTAACCATAGTGTGATCGAAAGCCACACTGTGGTCGTGAACCACAACGTAGTTGTAACGACTACATGGTCGTAACGACTATCAAGTAACTGAGTGCAAAGCCAACGGAGATCAAACGATGCACAAGTTACTTCTGAGATCGAATGGTGCACGAGCAGTGGTGGGGGTTGAATAGTGTCTGGGCGACTTAAGAACATCGAACGGTATACGAGTGGCTTAGAAACATCGGACGACGTCCGAGCGGGGTTGTGTAGGACTTGTAACGGCGCGGTCGAAGTCTCTCCCGACTACAAGGTGGTCGAAGTTGAAACAGGGGAGCGGCTGGAGATGTCGGGTGATGGGGCGATCAGGGCTAGGGTGTTTTGCGATGGCTTCTGGGGCTATGGTCAAGTTCCTAGTGATATGGGGAGTCCGTTTTTGGGGTCAGTGGTCATAGGGGAGTCGGCATTCACCGGCGGTGAGGTTTTCCTCCCGCAAGGCGTTTGGAAGGCACCAGAGCAAATGGAGGGTTAAATGGACGATAGCGGCTGGGTTTGAGCATCTTTGGGGTGAGGGCAAGCTTGGGAAAATAGTGGTTTGGGTAGTGGTGGCTAGAGTTGGGCTGTCCACGGCAAGGTGCTTTGGTCGTGCGGCGGTTCTCGGTGGCAGGGAAGAGGGGAGCTCGGGAAGCTAAGGCAATGGCTCGGGGGTGTTCCTGAGGGCATGAGGAGGCAACAGACAAAAGTAATTGGAAAAATGATTGATCGGAGGGGCAAAATTGAGTTAGGGCTTACCTTGGAGAATTCTGGCGATTGCCGACAATGGGGAAGGTCGTCGGAGCTTTTGGGGTGTCTGGCTGACCCTAGGCGTCGCTGTCTTCGAATGGAGGGGCTCGAGGGTTTATATAGAGTGGCAGAGGTGATTCGGCACAGGAGCTAGGCAATGGCGATGGAGGCGCGTGGCCAAGGTCGGGAAGGGTCATGGAGGTGCGGTGCGACTGGCTAATGGAGATGCACTGGCTGCCTCAGGGGTAGGAATGCAGCGGTCAAAAGTTGTCAGAGGAGGTCAGGTCGACTGTGAGAGTAGAGTTGGACGGCGGTGGTGAATCTGCCGTGGTGGTTCGGCCAGATGGGAGATGCGGCTATCAAAAGGGTGTTCGAGATGTCGAGGCGGTTGTACCGACTTAGCGGCGGTGACAGGTAGCGAGGTTTGGGCGCAAGATACGGTACAAAGGCGGGAGAGCATAGGTGGTGGCGGGCGTGGTCGGTCGTCCCTGACACGCGGTCAGGGCATTTAAGAGGGGGTACGGTCTCTGACAAGTGGCGCAGGTGTGGTAGCGGCGAGACGACGCAAGAGCGGGCGGGAGAAGGCGGGCAGTGGCAAAACAGGGGTGGTGATGGACGGTTTTCAAACGGTGAACAATGCCAGTGCAAATCTCTCCCGTTGAAGCAATGCCGACAAGGATTGGTGACTTGGATGGTTGAGATTCGTGCGGAATTAGGGTAGGGATCAAAGGAAATAAAATCCAAATGAAGTTCAATTTTTTTTTGAAAATCGGTTTTGTTTCAGAACTCTGAACATTGTTTTGAAACTTGGTTGAAACATGATGAAACTTTGCTATGCTATTAGTGCTTTCCCAACGGTATAGCGTCGCTAGAAACATTCTTATTTTTAGCAGCACAACACCACCGAATATTTCCTCAAAAAAAAAAAACGAATCATGCAAACAATTTAATAACATGAAGCAGAATTTCCTACAAAGCATGGCTGCTGGATTAGAAGAATCGCCATGAGGATGAAGCCATCAGCCATGAACTGAGTGACAGCCTACACGAAGCAACCACCATGGAACACGAAGAAATTATGATTGCAGTAGACATGAAATATTTTGTCTACCCCCTCTTACGGTGTTACCTTTGTATTACCTATATATAGAAGTTATTATAATTCCCAAAAAATATTAGGAGATGTAGAGGAAGACAGATTCTAGAGCCATGTAATGTTTTAATATTAAACTCGATCTCATTTAGAATATATGAAATTGACAAGCTGCGAAGATAAAGGGCTTATTCTTTTCGTTTTTGAAACTGACTTTTAGCTTTTGCTACAGTGCCTAACTTTCAAACGAAATATTTTTTTAAGACGGGGTTTACAAGTTTATTGTAGTATACATTAAAAGCTTAACATCTGTACTATCTAAAATCGTAAACGAATATCTCTCTTTCCGTAATCTCTGTCGTAAACAACTAAAAGCAAAAAATTTTAGGTAAAAGCTATAACCACAGTTATAAAGAACAGACCCTAAATAGTGATAAACAATAAAAATTACTATTCGTGTAAATTTGTCCTTTTTCATATCTTTTTTCAAATGCAATCGAGTTTGATACAGGAGATAAATAACTTTACGTGCTTAACGGCTTCGGCTGGCGGCAGAGCCATCTGGCCGCCGGTGATGGGGTTGAGGAGGTGGAGATTGGAGAGCTCGCCAGCGGTGACCAGCCAGCCGTGGGAGGAGCCGACGATGTAGCGGCTTCGAAACAGGGGGTTCGGGAGGGAGCCGTTGTAGATCTTACCAGTGCAGAGACTGTACAGAGTGGCCGTGTTGCCATCTCGCGGTCCGCGGTGGAGTAGACGAGGTAGGGGCTCTGGCTAGGAGTAAGGATGAAAAATAGATACCAATTATCCGTATTATTCGATTATTGTATTCGATATGATATAAATATAGTATATATTTTTTATCTGATTAAATAATTTCTATCATATTCATATTCACATTCAAATTCGCATAAAAATATATGGATGCGAATATGATATGAACTTTTACCATCTAAAATGTTATTTTATCCGGACTATTCGTATCTATATTCGTATTTAACGAAGCAATATACATATTTTATTACAATACGACTAAGTAGTTGGATAATTTTTTTAATTGAACGTGAATTCGTGTTTCTTTAGATGAAGTAAATGAATTAGAATGATTAAGCGTAATTGTATGATGATAAAATATTATTAATGTCTTTATACTATATAGTTTATAAGAATATTTCGATCTGATCGAATTGAGTAGATATTCAATTCAAATTTGTATCTGACATTTGTCCAGTCCGTATTCGTATGCGATGTTTATTCGATTTATATTCAAATCTAAGAAAAAAATATAGATGTAAATATGGTTTACATACTATTTAATCTGTATTCCATGTGTTTTCGCCCCTAGTTGGGAGCTCGCGGACGTGCAGACGACGCCCGAGCAGCGAGTTCCGGGATTTCCAGCAGGCTGAAGATAGGGCTGTAAAAAAAGCTCGAAGCTCGCGAGCTACTCGAGTTCGGCTCGTTCTAGGCTCGATTCGAACTTTAAACGAGCCGAACTCGAGCTTGATCTCGAGCTCACGAGCTTCGCCGAGCCAAGCTCGAATAGTTCGCGAGCTCCGATTCGAGCTTAAATAGTAATAAATATTAATTCTTATCGAGCTTACTCGAGCCGAGCTCGAGCTTTTCTTATTGTTGAAAATTAGTGTATATTTAAATTATTTTGACTGTTATCGAGCTTAATAGAGCTGAGCTCGAACTTAAAATTTTCTCATTATTGAAAAATAGTGCATAATAAATTATTTTAATTGTTATCGAGCTTCACCGAGCCGAGCTCGAGCCTACTCGAGCTTAGACCGAGCCAAGCTCGAGCCCGAATTCAAGCTTGGACCCCAACTCGAGCTCGGCTCGAGCTTCTATTGAGCTCGAGTCTGAAAGGCCAAACTCGCTCAAGCTCGGCCCGTTTACAGCCCTAGCTGAAGATGCGGACGAGCATGTCATGTCATGCTGCACCTGGGACCAGCCGCGCTCGCGCGCGCGCGGCGGGCCTGAGTTCTAGACCAAGTAAACATGCATCTTATGAATTCTCCTTTTTTTTAGGGCATGTACGTAATTCTCCATTTTAGAGGAATCGCCATGAGGCCTACCATGGGCTGAGCCTGACAATGAAGCAAGTCCCATGGAACACAAAAAAAATTGTGAGTGCAGAGAGCATTGAGCTGCCTACACCGAGATCTTTTAAGGCGGCCATGGATGAAAAAGGCATGATAATGTATCCATCTAATTTTGTGGACTGACTTATCCACATGATAGTGATATTCCTGTCCCCTCTCTCTCTATCACTCAAATTAAAAAAAACTCCAAAAAGAAAATTGCAATGCTCTTTCATGTAGAGTGCAATGCGGATAAGGAAATGATGAACAAGTAGCCATTGAAACGTAGAAGATATGTAATATCCCATGCAATGACTAATGAGGTGCCTCCACAGTTCACACATACATGACCTCTGGGCTCTGTTGCAAAATTTTGACTGGACCGGGTGGGGAGTTAGATAGGAGAGAGCGGCAGTTGCAAGAAAGTGGGAAAAAGGAGAGAGTCTTCAACCTATTCCATGTATAGCTAGAAAGAGCAAGAGGAAAACCAGCAATATATTCGACACTACAAGGCCTTGTAGTTATACATATAGCTCCTCAAGGTGTTGATATCTTGCATCGACTCCAGCAGCACATGGTCCACATAGAGGCTCAATGCAGCAGCACTTGCCAAATAACACAGCATAGGAAACAATGTCATTATTAATCAACGATCACTTGGTCTGTGAAAAGCAAATGAAGGGAGCAAGAAAGCATACATCAAAGGGCCAAATGGGAGCCACAACACATCCCATCGGATTCTTGGTAACCTGCAGCGCAGAAGAAATAACAATCAAAATAATAAGCTCTATCTGTTGTTGATTAGTATTGTTTCAGGTGTCACGGTTAGAATAGCGTTAGCATGAATTGACTTGCTTGAAATGCCATGCTTTGACAACAAGGATAAACAAAAGAATACTAGGGTAAGATAATACACCTCAAGATGTAGTATGTCCAGAAGATAGCTACAAGTATGCCGACATAGCATGAATACCACATCCACTTCTTGGAGGAGCTTGAAACCTGTAGTAGTCCCTTAACTGCGAGTAAACATGCTAGGGAAGCTATCCAATCTGCGATATTCAAGGTCATGTATCTATCAGATCAAAAGGAAAGGATCAGTTTTGAGTTAGCTGACACATTTGGTGCATGCCGGTACCATATTGTTCTATTTGTTTTGGGGGGTAAAATAAAATAAGTCAAAAGGATTGACTTAAATGATGACGATACTGACAGGGGCACTAAATGCCATATTGCCAAATATCATCCATTCTAGTGAGCTGCTCCCTAAAACCCTCATGAGAAAACATTTTCAGATAGTTAAAATAGGGCATATCATTCCAACTTTCCCATGGAAGAAAGCCCTCCAACGAACTAAGAAGAACTGGCGCATGAAGTTACCAACTTGAGCAAATAAGAAATAGACAACTGCCTAAGCACCTAAAGTTGAATCCAAGTAACATTAAGAAAATTTATTGGTTATTCTGTTTGTATCTACAAAAAAAAATATTTTTTTTTGCAAAAAAGGGAAGCTCTGACTTTTTTACGGCATCCAATGCAAATATTGTGTAAAGCACACTTACCTGCAATTATGACCATTGGTGCAGGCAAATCTTCCATGAAGTAAGCATGATACCGCTGTTCATTGGAGAAGCTCAAGTCAAGCAACAACACAATGGTGAAGGCAAACAAAATAGCAAGACATAATCATCCCATATAAAATCCACCAATAGGAAGAACATACACCACCCAACACTAACCGGGAAGCTTTTTTACTGTGACTGGGAAGCTTTTATGGTTAAAGCTGTAACGGTGAATGTTTCGCATTCCACAATCCACAAAGGGAAAAGTGTAGTGCATAGCAATTTCACATGTAGTGATGAAAAAACTCTGTTATTTTACTCTGTGCAATCCTCAACAGGTAATTATGACCCTAATCCAGTGCACACCGAATCCAGATGAATACTGCCAATTGCCAATTACAAATCTCATGCGGTTATGCCAATCAAAGGCAAGCAATGATGACTAGTAAGGATAGCTACAGGCAACCTACCAGCTCCCAGGGAGACCAGGCATGGTGGAAGCTGGAGTAGACGAGGAAGGCCGCGTAGCCGAGGAGGAACCCCGCAAAGACGCGCTGCACAGACAACAGGCGATGATCGAGCATGAGAAAGAGACCACCAAATCGAATCGAATCGAATCGAATCGAATCCAATCATCGCCCATGGCAGGACCTCCGAGTCCTAAACCGAATGGATCGGGAATTGGCACGCACCCTCCAGCGGCGGCTCTCGTGAGCCTGCTTCTGTTCCAGCGACCGGACCAGCTCCTCCTGCTCTGCGCACACCCATCACGACAACGACAACGAAAGGGGGTTCATGGATTCGGCGGTGGCTGGACCCCCAAGGGCAGGGAAAGAGAGACGCGTGCGTGATGGTAGGCACACACCTTGGGCGTCCATGGGGACGAGGTCGTCCTCGTCGGCGTCGCCGCCGCCGTCGCGCCGCTTCCACCACCTTCTCGTCGCCATCCCCTCCAATTTGGGACCTCAACCGATCGGTCCTTTCGGGGGTTTGGTTTGGGTGCTGTGACAGACCAACCGCATACACAGGGAGAGCCGGAGAGACGGAAAATACTGAAATGGGACAAAGCGAGGGCCTGTTTGGCATGTAAAAGATTTCACACGAAAAAGTTCAATTTTTGGAGGTATTTGTGAACATTTGTTCAATTTCTGTAGGTATTTGCGAAAAATTTATACGTTCTAAACGTGGCATATACAGTTTCTGAATAGGTCCGAACAACTTCACACCGAAACAGGGTTAACAATACATTTCCCTCCCTCAAAAAAAAAAAAAAACGTTAGTGAAGAATGCACTCTGAAGGAGATTTGGTTTGACTTTTTAGGGCTGTAAACAGCGAGTTTGGTTTTGCAGACTTAAGCTGAGTTTGAGTTAGGGTCTAAGTCTGTATCTAAGCTCGAGGTCGGCTCGAAGCTCGATAATAATTAAAATAATTTATTATACACTATTTTTCAATAATAAGGAAATTTTGAGTTCGAGCTCGGCTTTAATAAACTCGATAACAGTCAAAATAATTCAAACATACGTTAATTTTCAATAATAAGAAAAGTCGAGCTCAAGTTCGACTCTTTTAAAGTTCAAACCGAGCTCGAATCGAGCCTAGAATGAGTCGAACTCGAGTAGCTCGTGAGTTTCGAGCTTTTCTTACGGCCTTACTTAGGTTACGCATGACTAACAGAACAAATGCAATTTATTGTAAAAAAAATACACTAAAAATAATATAATTATATTGGAGCTCTAAAATTGACCATGATTTGTTTAGTCATACATGTTTCAAGCTCGGTTTGACAAAAAAAAGCGTTCAGCAAACCAGGGCATATTGGGTGTAATGTAAATCAGTTCATCACAGGAGTTGGATGCTCTATGGCAGAACGAAGTTACACAAGAACTGAAAATTTCCACACACACACACACACACACACGAAGTTACACAAGAACTGAAAATTTCCACACACACACACACACACAAAAACTGATTTCTGTGACCAGCGATCAGATCCTACTTGCTAAACCCCAAAAGGCCACGACGATGCTCAGGCCTAAGTTACACCATTCTTTCTTCCTTAATATTCTCTCTTAAGGAGGGGCAAACTACAGATGTATCGGCATCTGTATAACCACAATTTCCATTGAGCATTGAATTTAGGCCCAACATTGGTTCTACAGTTCTACTCTGCGCAACAAAAGCTCAACCATTGCATGCATTACTGCTCAAGCACAAGGGGGACATATTTGGAAAAATTGCTTCACTGCAATGTTGATTTATACATCTCCCCTCCCTCCACTCTGTGCTGCTGCTTTCTGAACAGAATTAAAGTTCACAACTCGTAACAAGGCAAAACCATCGAAATACTTCAATTTTGAGGTTCTCCTTCCTGTATCTCTCCCTCTTCAAATAGATCATCATAAACAACAGGCACACGAATTCTGTCTGCTACTGGTTTGCGTTCAGCTTTGTTATCAGACAGGGGTGCCTTCTCCACATGGGCTAACTGCTCAGGGCCATCAAGTACTTCCTTTTCATCCTGTGCTTCAATTTCCGTGTCAACTAACGCACTTCCCTGTGAGCTTGCATCTTCATTTCTGCTCGTTTGAGGTCTGACTTTCGTATACGTAAACTGCTTCTGAAAGGAGGAAGTAGGAAAATCAATTAGACATAATAAAGCAGTGGCAGTAGTGGTAGCAGAGAGCAGTAAACAAGAGATCTAGCAAACTTGTAACTCAGCTCACAATACCGAAACAACACCATCAATTACAATGTCTGTATGAAAAAAAGAAAAGAAAATAGTTTAAAATTCGATTGTCTACATAGTGTGATTGTTGAGTTTGAGACGTGGGTACTATGTTTACTTGATTTATCATAAAGTTCCTAATTCTAATTTCAGCAATTAATCACAAAAGGTTTTAAACTCACGTTAATGCTCTCCAGTCTCTACGATATATTTTCAACTCATTTCCATTAATGAACACACTTGATTTTGACCTGAATTCTATCTCACTCAGCTTGGCTTATCTAGGCATACCCCCCACCCCCACCCCAAAAAAATCAAAGTGTTTGAAGCTCTATTATTACCCCCTATTTTTGTGTTAATGTACATGATTTTTTTTTTGAAAAAGGGGAGTTGTAGAAATAACTGATAATCAACATGGTTGACTTACAAATTTACTGCTTGTCTATTGTGCATATAATGGCTAAAGCACTAAATATCCATATATGAGGAATAGTTCTACAAAAACTAGCAGTCATAACAGTGTCATACCTCAAGTTCCCTTCCCTTTGCCATAATTTCCTTGTATGCCTTTGGCTCTCGTGACTTCAAGATGTTCCAGAGAATTCCACCACCAGTGCGGAAGCGACTTCCATCAGCAATCGTCTGCCCACCACATTTCTGAATGGCCTCAACCTGGAATCTAACGTCATTAGTGACGGACAAAAACTCCAGAAGAGCAACCTTTAGAAAATTACAAACAAAATATTTCATAGACCATATTTGTGATTTAACATCACCTACAACAATTATTCACTTCAAGAATTAATTTTTCATTATATAGAATTCGTGTGCCTATATACACAATAGGAGTTATCATATACATAGCTATGAAAGAAACTTAACTGCAATCGGATTTGTCACCAATCAAGTAGGTAGATGGTACTATTATTCAGAGACTCCTCTGAGACAACTCCAAACTTCTCAAGTACACAAAACAAACTAATCCATGGAACTGCAAAGGATCAAGTCAGTGATGTTTGTAAGAGCAGTGGGCAACAGATCTCCTATGAAGGGCTATGTAAGGCCATTTGGCAACATACCTACCAGTCTACCACTGAGGCATGATGGAAACAGATAGGTCCAAGACAATAGCTTACAGTTCAAAATTTATGAAATTTGTTGTTCTTTGGTAATAAGAATTGATCTATTATGTTACATTAAAATTTTAATAAGCCTCTCAATTGATCAACTGAACTTTTCTTTAGTACTGTTCAACATAAGAAATATATACCTCTCTGACAAGATCACTGACAGCAGAAACACCAAGGCAGCCAACAGCGTTCCAAACAAGGTATGACTTCTTTTCCTTCAGGCGCTTGCAAGTGTCGAGAACAAATCTGCAAAAGCATAAAGGATAAGGCAGTTAGCAACCTAATGTAGACAACAAAAGAAGCAAGAACAATTTGCCTTAGCCAGAAACAATGATAAGACAAGCAATAACTCAGGTATCTATCAAGATCTACTTCAGCTGGTTGGGCAAAAAATGGGTGGTTGTTCTAGACTAAAGTTGGACTAATGAATTACAAGACAACGCGGCGACTAAACTCTATGTAAGCCTCTTCTGATAAAACAGAAGTCTTGGCAGAAAAATCACATCGACATCGGCCTCTTCCATGACAATAACCATTCAAAAATGCCAGTATTATTTTGAATTCATTTGATACCAATTAAACACGAAAATATGAGTAGAAAACAGAATTATTAATTAATTCTATCAACATGTAAAGCTTTTGTTAACCATAAGAGCAGCAGTGTGGTACTTAGGAATTATTGTGATCGAATTGAACATTTTCCACCCTACAACAATTTCACACAATGCTATTAACATTGCCAATCAATGAACAGAACCATCAAACCAAAGGTATCAGGTATTCAAGTCCGTTAAGACCACTGCTCATATTCACTTACTGGGTTGGAGCATAATCTAATTTCGGCACTAGGCGATTCGGGTTTATTGCCCCCGATTGTGGAAAAGCAAAACTCACAATCACATAACAAGCCTGTCAAGTGGTATCTAATCGAAATTTACATCTGTATCTTGCGCATAACATAAACCCTAGGTGAGTAGTGCGAGGGTTTTTACCGATTAATGTCCGCGATCTTGGGCGGCCCATCGGGCCTCCCCTTCTTCTTCTTCCCGGACTTTCTCTTCTTCTTCTTCTTGTTCTTGCCAGCCGGTCCTCCCCTCTCCGCCTGCCCCCCGCCGCCATCGCCTCCTCCTCCGGCAGGGGCGCCGGCGTAAGCGACGGGGGTCTCCTCCGCGTCCGCGTCGGCCATCTCGACGTCATCGCCGTCAAAGTTTAGGGTTTCTTCATCGAGCACGGCGTCCAGGATGCTCTCGCCTCCCTCCATGTCGACCCCCTCCCCGCTGCGGCCACTAGCAGCAGTGGAGTCTCACGCTCTCGCCACTCTCCCCTCCCCTCCTCGCCTCTCCCCTTTTTGGTCTCGGGGAGAGCAAGCGGCGGCGAGGGAGGGGAAGACGTGCTCAATATGGGTAGGCCTTTTGGTCTCGGGCCTCGTGGGCTTGCGCCCACTCTTATTGCTGGGTTTGGGGCCTAACACCGCGAGCCATACTACATACTCTGCCGCTCCCTCAAAAAGCCTACGTGACAGCAGTGAGCTGGGTCTTATAAAAGACTTGTAGGGTCGATCATATTAATTTTTGCTAGTTTTTGACTTTAGTTTATAAATAGTAATAGTTTATAGAGAGTCGTATGTAGAGAAAAAAACTATATGCTATTTTAGCCGATATAAATGAAGTCACTATAGTATATACCACAATTGACTGGTAGACCCGCCTTGAAAAGATATTCTGTTTAAAACTAGATATTTTAGAAAAACCATTTGCTACAGAAAAGCCAGAAATAAAAGCCAATATGAACAGGACCGTAGTGTAATGGTTCTGGTGTAGGAAAAAATTCTCTGGGTTGGACCTCGAACCCTCTTCAAGATCCCTTTGTTGGAAAGAGGCTAGTTTTATAGAAATTGTTGATTAAAGACATATTCTTTTCCTCTGAAATTGGCGGCTATTGGTTGTTATAGTACCTAACTTTTAAACGGGGTATTTTCTCAAGACGGAATCTACAAGTTAAACGATCTACACGTTAAAAGCCCAACATCTGTACCAGCCAAAATCGCAAGTGAGTATCTGTCTCTCCGTAATATGTATCGTAAACAGCTAAAATTCAAAATTTTCAGCCAAAAGTCATAAGCCGTAGCCGCACCCAAATAGGCCCTAAGGTCAGCTCTTTTGGAACTCGTTGGCTTCTTAATGCGGCTTTTTTTCTCTTTTTTCTTTGCATTATCCATAGAGGTATAACGGTTTTTTTATTTTTATTTTTCTTTAATTGAATAACTCATAGAAAACTAATAACCGCTACAGTATTATTACAGCTAAAAGCCAATGCTAAAACCCACAACACTTATGAATATGCCCTATTCTTGATTTCTACTACATGTACCTACTAATCTCAAAGCAACCCTCTACCCAAAACAGCCCCTCCTCCCCTTCGTAGTGACAAGCCGCGCTTCCTTGTGCCCTGCCCTGCTTGTGCCGCTCAAAGGCATCATGAATGGAGATCATGATCTGGACGGCTAGTGTGATAACCCTCAATTCGATTAAATGAAATCATGCAATTGAGAAGTAATAAACACACTAATGAAAGAGGTTAAAAATTTAATCATATACACAAGAATTAAGTGAATGAAGAGTCTAATTACAAGAGTCCAATTACATCAATCTAATTATAAGAATAAACCATACATACAATTTACAAAGCCACAAGTCCAATATTAAAATTTACAATTCTAGATTTATAGAATAAAATCTTATAAGTAAATATTACAAAGTTACAAATTTGGAGTTTTACAAGAATAAGATTTCACCAAAGCGCATTACACATGAGTACCGTTAATTCTTACGGCTGGCACAAATTGAAGACACCTGCAATTCACTCAAAGCACAACTAGAAAAAGCTAAAGTAAAACTTATAAATAAATTGCCGTCAGAACCTAATTTCAAATAATAATGCACAAAAGCAATCGCTCACCGAGATGCCAGGATTGTCTGGGGCCAATCGGTGGTACCTCTCGCGTGTTGGGTTTTTATCATCGAGTGGTAATTCCCAACCTTACCTTTACCTTACCTTTTTACCTTTCTCTGGTGAGTCACCATCTCCTTATACATGCACAAGACACGTATGAAGCCACAAGTCCCAACCGTATGCCCCCAAGGTTATGAATCAACACAAGTAGAGAGGGAGGGAACAAAGCAACAAAGCCACCACCCATAGCTACCAGTAAGGAAGAAGAAGACAGACGCATCCACTGCAATCATGGCAGCTACTGCCTATCACCCCCGTTGAGACATCATAGACAACACAGGCAGCCACTACCCACTGCACCACCATACACATAACACAGAGCATCCACAAAGCCACCACACCAGTGAGCTGACAGCCAGAGAGAGTAAGGCAAGCTCACCATTTAACACCACCACAAACAGAGCCCAAATCACAACCTAGTGTGAGAGCAAAGAAGAAGGAGCCAAGACCGAAGGCCAACAGAGGAGGAGAGTACCACAGGATGGCAGCCACAGCAAGCACTACCCCTTTTAGGAAGGCCCACCCACGTGAGGGTAGCACACACCACAAGCCAGTGCAAATCAAGCCCGATAGCACCAGTAAGGTAATCTCGATGCCCCACCATTCCATTATCGCCAAATCTAGGGGTCCAATAGAGCCACAGCGGGGCACTACCTCTAGCTCATGGCATTGGGGAGGAACACATAGGTGGCCATCTACGAGCTCCCGGGGCCATGGTCATTGCTCCCCGGTGCATGCCAAGACCCCAAGCATCCACGTGGTTGCTCACCCACAAATAGCAAACCCTAAGTTACATGGTTGCTCACCCACCACTGCCCAAAACCTCAAATCACTCCTACGGGTAACCCATCAAGTAATGCACCACATTCCACAGACAAGCCGGAGTTAGAATGAGCATAAACAAATTAGAACTAGAAAGAATGCTGTAAGGAAGGACTAAAGAATAGGAAGTAACTGGGAGAGTCGTGAAGCAAGGGCCGTACGTCGGCGACTGGTGGCTACCAAGGCGCACGGTGCCAATGGGAGGTGACCGAAAGTTGAGCCAGTGGGTACCAAGATGCCATGCGTTGGTGGCTCACCATTGCTGTGACGTACGGCTCGGTGGAGGAAGAGCCGGCAGAGCCAAGGGAAGCTGACGGGGCTGCAACTCTACAGAGGCTCTTGGCAATGGAGCAGGGAGGTACTGGTGACAATGGCTGGGTGCGTAGCGCTGACAGGCTGAAGAACCCTAGAGAGGTACGATGCACCGAAGAATCACGACGAGATGCACAGGAGAAATGGGGAAGGAGGGGAAAATGAGTACAGTCAGGAAAATACCAATATCTACTCACTTGGACCAGATCCATGGAGTTGAACCCTCAAAACAATAGAGGGAACTGGCCAGATCTGGATTGGTGGCAAACAGGGAGGTGGCGAGAACACCAGGCGAGCCGGAACACAGCGGCGCCCGAGGGGGGCATCAAGAGGAGGCGTGGTGAACTAGGCGCGGTGCGAGGGGAGCAACTCGCCGTTGGTAGTGCCTTGGCCGGTGAGGCTGAGCTAAGCGGAGTCACCAAGAGAGAAGAAGGGAGACGAGGGGATTCAGGAGTAGCTGAAGAAACGAAAAAGAGATAAGGATAAGAAGGAGAGATCGGTCGGCATCATATGGCGGATGAGCAGAAATGGGCCAAGACTGTGTGCATAGTGATTGGGCCTTTGGGTCAGCACATGAGACAAAAAAGGAAAGGAAAAACCTGAATAAAAATGTATAAATAGGTCTAAGCCCTCACAAAAAAGATAATATACATGAGAAATCTGATAAAAATGATAGTTATTATTAAGCGACGCAGCAAAACATAACTTCCAGAATAATAAAAAAGGATTATAAATGCTCAACAAGGGTTGTTGCTTCGTCTAAAATATAACTGAAAAATTGAAAATGAATTCTAGCCTAAAATAATATAGGAGAGGTTTTGGTTCCAGGGGAGGAGACCGTCTAGACCACCACTGAGACCGCTACCTATCAGTCAGGCAAGTAAAGTAGGCTTTGTAAGCATGCTATGGTACATGAAATATTTGAATACAGTTATTTTCTATGAACATCGTGCATCAAAAGTATTTTCTAAAAGAAAAAGGAAAGTGACCAGAAGAAACGGAACATGATAAGAAGATAAAGGGAGTAGAACCACGGAAGGAGCAGTGGCCTACAAAGAAAAGATAGTAAAGAAGGGTAGAAAGTGCTATGGTAGAGATTTCAGAGGCAGGTGAAATCGGCTACATACGAATATAATATAAGGACTAGAAAATAATCTTCATTCTAAAATGAGCCGTAAAACAGTATCAACAATATTTCCCATCTCTGGCGGGCGAAACATGTTACTCTATTTTTATGCTAATATCCCCATGATGGGTAAGTAATAAACTAGGAGAGGAACTCAGGCTGGTAGAGAACCCAGGAGCTCCAAGGCTCTTATACTAACGTAGGTGGAGTGTCGAGTATTCAGATCCGCTTGACCAATGGCTATCTAAATAGTCGGATGGAGAAATAGTAATAAGAGTTGAGAAAACATTCTATATTTTGAATTTGGGATTGCATCAAAGGTAATGCGAAAGACCCAGTGTCCATAAGAATTCAAAATAGCTATGGGTAAAGTGATACAAGTCTGCGCAGTACTTAATAAATCATGAATTCATGCCAATCTCTTAGACAAGAGTCTACAAAAACCACTGGGGTTTTACTCTTCCCTAGAATGATTGATAGAGTAATTTCGAAAGTTAAATTATTGCAAACTCTTCAAAATGTTAATGATTTTTTTCTAAATAATAGATCAGGTAAGAACTAGATAAATGTAAGGACAAATGTGCATCATTATTTAAAAGTTTGCTGAGTACTTCGTACTTACACTTGCTACTAAATCTCCCCCTTTCAGAACCATATTCAGTTGGGGAATACCTGGAAATTGACAAGGGTGAGGTTGATAATGAGGACATCCAGGGATTTGAGGTTGGGGTTGACTTGGAGTACAAGGTGGAGGTCGTACATGACAGCTGGGAGGACTAGATGACCGTAGCTCATTGTACAGAGTTGGATGGGTATTATAATATATGTATATATGCTTACTTCTGTTTAGTGTCATTTGCGGTGATGAACAATAAATATTATAATAACCCAGGACATCCGCATGTATAGACCTTGAGCCATGTGTGGCTTGTAATTAATGAATTACTTTTAGTCTCTAATTATTATTCCGCTACAACTACTCTAATATGCTTGTTATTTGTTAAAAACGGTGTTCTACCGAATAAACGAATGCAATCCAGTGAGTAGTGTTATTACCCGTCGATAATGACACAGGTCGCCACAGGTGGTATCAGAAGAATGGTTCGATGACCACCCCTATAATTAGAGACTACTAGAAACTTAAGTGAACTTTACCTTCTTGCTATATTGCACTAAAATACTACCTATAACTCTTTACCTAATGTCACTTATCTAGCTTAGTCCCAAAAATTTATCTTTCTAAAAACTTATTTCTTCTGTAAGTTAGACAACCACAACTAACAAAAACTCTAATTGTAGGATGGTTCGATTTTCAATCCCCATGAGCGAGGTTCACGGAGACCACGTCACACTTTTATGATGTATGGTGCAGACACTGGACCCTTCCTCGAGTACATAGAGGAGCCAACAGCCAGGAGACTACCCCGACGAGTAGTAATAGTAGTTATGGGCATTCCCCTAGCTCTGGATTATAGGATAGAGTACTTTGAGGACCATTTTTTATTTTCTTGTTATAACACCTCGC
The DNA here is from genome assembly GCA_036346245.1 of Bonia amplexicaulis. NCBI lineage: Eukaryota > Viridiplantae > Streptophyta > Magnoliopsida > Poales > Poaceae > Bonia > Bonia amplexicaulis. The sequence goes on along the minus strand of CM070735.1, from coordinate 20,611,505 downwards.
AGACTGTAGCTAGGGGGGCCCTTACTACATTGAGGGCGCATTTTCGGGATTTCCTTTGGACTGCCTAGTTCGGGGAGGTTCCATTCATAGCCCTAGGTAGCTTGGGAGAGGAGTATGGCCCACCCCGGAGTGGAACCGTGTAGGATCAAGGATGCCGACTAGAGGGGGGTGAATAGGAGGTTTTAAATTTTTTGTCTACTTAAATAGTTTTCAACAATTCCAATAGCAAGAATGTAATACAATTAAGTCTACACAATTCTAGTCAAGTAAGCAATAATGAAAGCTCTATATAAAGACAAGGATCTCAACTATGCTAGTAAATAAGGGCTAGTAAAAGACAAGTAAGAAATGAACACAATTACATTTTTACCGTGGTACTCGGAAACTTGCCGGTTTCCCCTAATCCACGTTGAGGTTAGCCCGAATGAACCGAACCGGCTCCACGAATTAAGCCGAAACACCTCAATCACTAGAGGTAGCTCTTCCCCGCTCCGGGTAGGTGAGCTCTAACCTTCACAAGAAAATCAGGTCTTCTCACAATCTCCTTTGAGAAGATCACCGATCAAAGCTCTTCCCAATCGTCCAGGTGTCGGCAAACACCAAGAGTAATAAACCAAGAGCTTCGCTTGATTGCAAACAAGTGCCAAGGATCAAACTAATGAATGCTATGCAATTTTTGCTCAACCACCTCAAATATGTGTTCAAGAGAGAAAAGAGGTGTGGATTGAATGCTCAATGCTCAAGAATGGTCAATAGGGTCTCTAAGATCTGTCCTTGAGCAGTGGTACGGGTATTTATACCTTTCACCTACCAAAACTAGCCGTTTGGAACAAATTCCGAAAAAATCAAGACAGCGCGGTACTCTCGCGTTCTTCAGCCGGTACTACCGCTTCCAAATCTGACCCGACAGAACGGATATGTCAGAGCCTCTGCAGTGACTGTTGGATTGTCGGCGCGGTACTACCGCCATTGTAAATTACAGTACTACCGCTAGCTGGTAGTTCCGCAAAGTCGGCGCGGAACTACCGCTTGAGCCGAACTCTAAAAGTCTACGTTTGGTGCTCTCTGGAAAAAAAGGCTTCGCTCACCCTCCGGAACTACCTGTGACCGGTAGTACCGCTCTGACAGCGGAACTACCACTCCCTCAAAAACTCGAAATGCATCCGGAGGGTGCTCTCTGGAAAAAGGGTCCGCTCGGGATCCGGAGCTTCCGGTCGCCTGATAGGAACGGGGTCCTGATCTTCCAACAGGTTCTGGATATGTTCAATTTGGTGGAGGCGCGACACAAATCGATCCGGCTTCCGAACAACACGTTCCAAACCCCGCAATCGCAGCACCACGTCTCCTCAGGTTATCAACCGTGCGCAGCCCGGTTGATCTCGCCAAGAAGGCTAATCCTCGCCTGCAGATCGAAGAACACAAGCAAGAACAAGGAAGATCACAACTGAATTGCAGATGTATTGATTTAGCACTCGAAAGTTGGGGTCTCACAAACCGATGAACGGCGAAACTGTTAAAAGACAGAATTAATCTAAGCAAAACCCAACCCTAATGGTGGGGGTGGCGGCTGTATATAAAGGAGTAAGGGGCGTGCAAGACCCCTGGACGCGTCCTTAATGGACTCCAACACGATACAAAGCCGAACGGCCCAAAAGACGGTGTCGCAGCACCCTGACTGATTTTGATCGTCCAATTGTTTCGACGATTCGCGTTGACTCAGAAGGAATTTTGACATGGGACAAGATCCATTGGAAAGGTTGTCTTCTCAGCTTTCCATACATATGTGGAACGTCCAAAACGGAGTCCGGATGCGATCTGGGCGTCCGTTTTAGTGCGGCCTGGTCCTGGACTCCGAATTGGATTCGAAGTCGGCTTGAGTTGGACATCCAACATGATTCGACCACCCTTGCTAGACTTGTGCACCTCGTAGCCCTTCTCCATGTACTTCCTGATCCTCTCCATGGTTCCTAATCATAATTAAATCATTAGGTAGTAATCGATTCTCAAATGAACAAAAAGAAGTACTTAGGAACGAGCTCACCTGTAAATTCAATTGTCGGGCGCGAGCTCTAGTGATTGGTCCTTGAATATCAAGTGAAGGAGTATTGTGTATATCCGAAGAAGTGATGTCCTCATCATCGCCGGTAGTTCCAATTTTTCCTGCGGAACTACCGCTGTACGGTAGTACCGACGTTGAAATTTGCGGAACTACCGCTCGTCCAGACAGAGCAGAGTTTTGGCTTTTAAAACAGATTTTTCAAGTATGCATGATCCTAGCTTGATCCATGTGGCACATAAAATTTGCTATCAAGTTACTTGCCATGATTCCTCTTTATGGTACGATTATTTAACCTATAATCCGGTATTCCACCTTTTCTCCTAAGACCGGTAAAAATAAAAAGAGGATCCTACTTTACATATACCTTTGTCTTGAGCCATTTTGATATTCACAAATAATCTTTGGCCTGCATCTTGTCATCCATGAGTGGACTTAACCTTTCGAACTCATTAAAAATGTTAGTCCCATATTCACATAAATTCATTAATTACCAAAAACATTTTTAGGGCCCTAGATGCTTTCAAATCGGCCCAACCATTGAGGTCACACCTTCTATCTCAGAGAGCCTAGAGAGAGACTCTCAACACCCTTACGATGGTTGACACACTGTTGCAGCACTCCCTCACAGGGGGGCTCTCAACAGGGTAGAGGCATCTGCTTCCCACTGGAGGGAGCAATATTTGGAGGCCGATCTAGACCATACTGTTCTTATCTCTGCATACCAGCAAAATGCCTTAGCCAGTCTGGCATCCCAGACCTTTCCTCCTTCGGACGCTAGAGCTCATGCACCCAAGGTCCATCCACCAATCAGTTCCTTGGAGTTTCCCACTACGTTTTTCTCCAACCCCTTCAGCCTACATACCACCTTATGTCTCACCTACACCCTTCGACTTCTTCCCTAGTTTCCTCGATGCCAGCTAGTCAGATTATCCTATCACTCAATATTCCCACCCCCCAATTACAGCCTGATCTGGGGACCTATGGGGCACATATCTCCATACACCTAGGAGCAGTCCAGGATGCCACCACTGCTGGCACCCTATTCCACACTCACTTTAGTCACCTTGGTGGTGATCAGCCATCTTTTCCTGAGGCAAGAGGTAGTATAGGCATAGGAGGGGAGACCCAGTGAGAGACCATGTGGTGGTCATCTCGTGTGTATGATGAGTAATTGACATCGGCTTAGGGAAGTCGAGTTTGAGTTGTTTGGTTCGGACCATGTCGTTGCGGGGTGCAACGGGCTCGGTCGGACTTGGTCAAACCTGGTCAATAGGATTAGGATGATTATTCTGTTGATTTGATAGGTTTGGGCTTAATGTGGTTTCATTTATGTTATTATGCTTTCATGTATCGAGCGGTGCTATGTGACGGTTTGCTTGTCTGTGTGGTTGCAGGACTTCAGAGCTAGGTCATGGTGAGGTGTGGGAGGACCGGACTAGACACGGAGGTGTTGAGGTCCGGGCGGTCGGAGACGCCAAAGATGATCGAGGCTGAGGTGGTTGCGGCCGGAGACGAGGAACCGGAGCTGGAGCTACCGGAGGTGGACACGACGGCAACGGCGAATGGATCGGGACTAGACTCGGGGAGGAGTCGAGGTTCGACGGTCGGATACCGCCAAGGTCGTGTGCGGCGAAATGCACGAGACTAGACTGAGGAGGAGTCGGAGGTCCAATCGGTCGGAGTCATGTGCGGTCATGTGTGAACGACAAGGAGCGCGGAAGCTTCCCGGAAGGTGCAGGAGGGGCGAATCGGTAAATTCGCAAGGTCGCACAAGCGGAGACTACTCGTTAGGGTTTAGCCGTAATGTGGGAGACCCGTTAGCCAAGGGCTATAAATAGGTGTTGGGGGCTGCATACCCCCTTGAGAGTTTTTGTGCATTTACTCTCTATTTTGTGTGTGTGTTCCTCCCAAGAAGCATGTGAGGCTCTTGGTGCTTTTGAGGATTGAGAGGGAGAGAATGGATTGAGTATCTTGTAGTCATTTCCCTTGTTTGAATGTCCATGAGTATGGGGACTTCTTGTAATTTTTGTTGATTGGAAATGAAAATCTGAAGTTTATTTCTCCATTCTTGCTCTCTGTTCTTCGATGCTTCTGTTGGGTGTTTTGTGACTTTTGATTTCTTTGTGATGGTTTTCATGTTTTGCTCACCCTCTCTTTCTTCACTATTTTATCTAAAGTTTGTTTTGCTTTACCGCTCTGCCGACATCGCTATACTGATTGTCGTTGAATGAACAATCAAACTGAAAATCTGCATTAAGTTTTCACCCCTGTGAGCTTTCGGCCAGAAGCATTTTGTTTGTCTGATCGATCATGTTTTCAGCCAGCAATTTGACTCCATTCGGTTTGGTTTTGTTCTGCAACCATTTCACGGTTGTGTTCGGTTTGCGATCTACCCGCTGCGATCAGTATTTTCTTTGTATATGGACGCAGCTCTTGGTCTTCATTTTGGCTAATCAAGTAACCTTTTTGGTTGAAGTCGCTCGATGCGATCCATCTTCCCGTAGCCATCTGCGGTCTTCTTGTTTTGGTTCTAAAGCAATCTCTTTCTGACTCACTACTTGGAAGTTTCGAGCTATGCCGACGAACTTTACTGCGAATCAATCAAGCAAAGATGCATTTTCGAGTGTATTTTCAGTTCTTCATCTCTTTCTAGCTGTCTTTGGTGAGAATGCACCTGCGTTTGATTCTAATCGGCAGCTGCAGCAAGGTTGCTTGATAACTCTATTTGGCTGCAGTTTTTGGCTTGCTTGCATTACCTTTAGCTGGTTTATTGCTTTTATTTTCGGCTAGAGGCGCATAACTGTTCTACCGAAAAGGGCTAAACCAGTCTTGCCTTCTAGAAATTGAAAGACCTCTCTCATTGCCAAACAACCTCACTTTCGGTTTCCTGCAGACTCACTGCTTTCGATAGCAAGGACAAAGTTTAAATCGCCATGGCAGCTCTTTTGTCTTCTTTTCCGCCATGGCGACTCTTTTGTCTTTTTTGGTAGCAATGTTCGCTTCTTGGTGGCGACACTACTTACTTTGTGTTGTTTTGAGAGTTAGGTTGGCAGCAGATTTTCTTCCTTTTATGCCTTTCGGCTAGCAGTTCTATGCCTTCAATCCTTTACCGTGACAGTGAAGCCACATCTTCATTTGGTCTTATTGCAGTTTCTTCTCCATTTTGGCAGAGCCCGAGTCATCTATTTTTATTGTTCTAATTGCAAATTCCAGAGTGGTTTGAGTCTTCTCGTAGCTTTTACAGCTATCGGAGAGTTAAGATTTTCTTTGTGGTTACTTTGGGGGCGATTTTTAAAAAAGGCACCATTCACCCCCCCTCTGTCGCCATTTCCGATCCTGCACCCAGCAGGAGGGAGATGATGCATAGGATAATGAGTAGTAGTAGTAACTTCCCCGGGATTGCATCAGTTTATGTCTTGGTTTATTTATTTCTTAAGTCATTGTAATTCCATTGTAGCACGGCTTTCATTTTATGTATCATGGATTAGGTACCCATTTGTCTAAAATACTATTCTATTATTTCTTTGTGGGGATATCATTTTTAGATGTTGTCCTCTCATATTTTTGTACTTACAATTTGAGCATGATATTCTGATTAAATGCCATGTTCACAGTGTTATTTATTATCATGTACACTCCTGTTGATATCTAGCATGTTATTAACATTTCCTGCTTATATTGATAATTTAGTTTGCTTCTTGAACATGATTGAGTATACAAGTGACAATTCAAGCCAACTATGAGTAAAATAAATATTAAGGTAGATAATTATATCTTACCTTGGATTCAAATAGCTTTAAATTGGATCCTTCCTATAAGATCTTCACTTATCCCTTCTAAACTCCAAGAAAGAAAAGAGATGCGTCTATCTCATAATATAGCGAACCACAAAATAATAACTTAGTAAATAACATTTCTAAACCAATATTAACTGGATGAGTGGTCTATGGCATACTCGAGCACAGTACTCGAGCGTGCTCAGGTGGTGAAAACCTGAGCATTCCCCAAGCATGTAGTTTAGGTGACTTCGAGAGCGGGTTCTTGAGCGTTCCTGATACGAGAATCTAGGGTTGGTTTTTAATTGCAAATATTTCGTTCTTTAGTTTTATTTGCTAAATAGAAGGCATATTAACAATAATAAAAATCAAGGAGGGTAAAATAGTCTTCTAAAAACAAAAAATTTAATCCGACCTTTTCTCAAAAAGTGCTGGATCAATCACAACAGAGCCCAAAATTCGGGCTCACCCTTAAAGGTATCTAAGGAATTAAAAATGTTCATAACCAGGATGAAGCAACCCACAAACACCACAGCTAAAATAAACCGGTTGAATACACATATAAACATTTTATTTAAAGAATCAATGCACACATTTATATAAACTAATACAAAGAATTGTTTCAGACATATGTAGGATGGGTGACCCTAACCAACCAAAAGCAAGCAGGACATCTAATTTGGGGTTAACTGGTCAGGAACCAACTGAGGGAAAAATAGGACGGCAGAGGGCCATGGTATTCCACTTGCTCCACCACCACCTCTATGACTTCCAAACCCTCTAAACCCAACTAAGAAAAACCCCTCGAACCCTAATAAATTCGTCAACCTCTTTCAATTCCTATAGGCTTCTAGAAGAGAATCCCAGAACAAATTTATGGAGGCTTTACTTTCCCGCTTTGCTCCAACAAATCCACATCCCCACAACAATAGGGTAAGTTTAGGAGAATTTCTCCAAACTCACTCACGTACTTTCTCCAGAGTAGTAGATCCTTTGGAGGCTAAAGACTGGTATGGGAGGTAGAGAAGAAATTGGACACTGTAGGGTGTTCTGATGAGGACAAAGTGTGATATGCTTCACACCAACTCACGGGGATAGCCGCGAATGGTGGATGAACTTTTAGCAGAACAGATGCCAGAATCATTCGATTTCCTAGGAGGAGTTCAATAGAATTTCACCGATACCCATGCGCCTCATGGGAAAATGGAGTTGAAAAAGAAGGAATTTTGAGCCTTAACCCAAAAGGATAGCAAGCTGAATGAATATTTAAGCTAGTTTAACGAGCTATCCTGTTATGCCCCCCGGTGATATAAACACAGAACCAGAGAAAATAGAGAAATTCCTAGAAGGTATGAATCCCTACATGAAGCTCCACTTTAAACTTCACCATATCACTGAATTTCAGGACTTAGTAAACCGAGCCTTCATATTTGAGAATGAGCATTCCAACTTACAGGAGGAGAGGAGGAAGAAATCCAGAATAGACTCTTGTCCTACCAGATTTAGTCAGCCTTGACTCCAAATGTCTTTCTCTAGATTCTCAGCTCCACAACCCAGACCCTTTAACACTCCTCCACAAAGGCTAGTGTTCCCACCTCCACCTACTGTAACACCCCTTGTATGTGTAAGGTGTAATGGTTGCCATCACACCAAGGAGTGTCTCAAGTGGTCAAGAGCCATTTCAATTGCAGGAAATCGGGCCACTGCAAGATCAAATGTCTGCATCCCACCAGACCCAGAGGACCAACTGCTCCACAAAACCTCATTCCACGGTTGCTAGCATCGCCACCTCGTGCACTTTTAGGCCGTGGCCAAGGGTCAACCATGGTAGCTGCACCAAGATGGACTAGCAAGGGAGGGAAAGCAAAGCTCAATCGTGTGGCCGCCGAACAAATAGTGGAACAACAAATGTGGTATCGGGTAAATTACTTCTTCAACCTTCATTGGGCACTGTTTTATTTGATCGTGGTGCCACCCATTCTTTCATCTCGCAACACTTTTATTCATACAAATGAATTAGAGTGTATTCCGTTGGAAAGACCCATGGGAGTAAGCACCCCAGTCAGAATTATCACTGTATCCTTACTCCGAAAGGATCAAGAGATAATTACCGACAACACCTAATTTACCGCTGACCTCCATGTCATAGCATTATCCGATCTTGAGGTAATATTGGGCATGTATTGGTTAGCCAAGAATAGTGTAAACATAAATTGTGAGAAAAAATGTGTGTCTGTAAGGAAATCAGATGGCTCTAGGTTGCTATACTTAGGAGCCCAAGCCCACTTGAAGTCAACCAACCCAAAGATATCACATCTTCAAGAAAGAAAAATTCAAGATATAGCAGTAGTTCAAGAATTCGAGAATGTATTCCCTGATGAACTACCTGGTATACCTCCAGATTGGGAGATTGAATTTTCAATCGATCTGATTCCTGGGACACCCCCAATATCCAAAAGGACGTATATGTTGAATCCACAAAAATTGACAGAATTAAAGAAATAGCTTGATGAACTTGAAGAAAAATAATTTATCCGAGAAAGCATGTCACTGTGGGGAGCTCCAGTGCTTTTTGCAAGAAAGAAAGATGGCGGTGTGTCGTCATGACTAAGTATCAAGAGCTTAACAATGTCACTATTAAAAATAAATACCCTCTACCCCATATTGATGATCTGTTTGATCAGCTTAAGAGGGCATGTGTATTCTTAAAAATAGACCTAAGATCCAGATATCATCAAATCCAGATGAAGAATGCAGATACTGAGAAAACCGCATTTGTATCCAGATATGGTGAGCTCTTGTAATTGGAATAACAAGCATAGTAAATATGGTTGTATCCATAGGGGTCATGTCCTCATCATCCTCCCCTTCTTGAAAACAAAGCTGTCATCGACTTTTGTTAAGCTGAAAATATAGTAATAAAGAAGTCAAGGTGTATGCATGGTATATGTATATGTCATCCGTTTTAACCGTTTTTTGTCGTTGCATAATTAATGTTATAGAACAACAGCGATCATAAAAGCTCAATGTATTTTTAACCCAAGAGCAATCATATATGTTAATGAGCAAATCAAAATTTCTCACATATCAATTATTGTAACTAGTTTTGCAAATGTAAGTGAAACATTTATGCAATTCAAATATATGAAGTCGTAAACTTACAGTGGTAGCACATATGGGCAAAGCTATAACTTTTGGAATCAAACAAAGTTTATCCATATAATCAGATTTCAATTGAGCAATAGCAAATTCATCTAGTAAGAGTGAAAAGATTTGCAAGTTCTTCCATACATCAATTTCACTATTCAATTGTCAATTTTAGATGGTTCAATAAGAGAAGAACACATAGGCATTGAATGATCACTAAATTTTATTTTTCTTACATAATGAACAAGATTCAGCATACAAAAGTTGTTGTTCAAAACAACATGCTTAAATTCATCCATGTGATCACAAGTTATGCTTATTCGATATACAAGAAATTGATTGTCTATACCATAATCTCCAATTAATTTAAAACAGAAGGTGTCGGTGCTAGATAGAGAATTTAGAGATGAAAGGTCAGAAACTTTCTTCATAGCACATTCCAACTAACGACTACTAGACATGATGAGACTCAAGCTACTAGACATGACCTATCTTAATAGTACGATAGCTTATACTAGTAATCTGGTCTTCCAACCAAACACCAAGACCGGTAAAAGATTAGAAACACATTCTTAGCCTATACTAGTTATAACTTTGCCTTACGCATGATCTTGAAGCTTGATGAAGAACATCCTTACTTTAAGTCCATGTTCTTGTCCTGATATGCATCAACACATGACGCATCATTCACTTGCTCTCCATCAACACATGGTGGTCTTCTCTTGACTTGATGATCAACTAATGATCATCCCCTTTTCGGTATCTTGAGTTTATGCTCATCAACACATGATGACATCCAAAGTCTTTATCATCATGGGACATTACTTATTCATTCAACTCATAAAATGTTAGTCCTGCAATATGAATATCGTTAATAACCAAAATGTACCATTAACTCATAATGACGGGTCTAGATTCTTTAATCTCCCCCTTTTGGTAATCGATGATAACCACAACAATAGCAAATAACTGAATATAAAGCAATATGAGTATGTATGAGCTATACAAATTTTATATATTCAAAGGATATGTTTCAAAGTAGAGAACCTCGAAATGTGGATAAAAGAGAAGGATCAATACGAATGAAATCACAAAATAGAGTAAACTGCCTCTAAATATGTGCATACATACATATGAGTTAGAATCATATGCACACATCCAAGTTTGACTTGAGATGGTGTTCAATCTATATTTTGGATCCAAGAAATGCAATAATTGAATAAATGACAATTAAGCTTATGAGAATGTAAAACGTGTATTCACAAGATCTATAAATCATTTTGGGCAAATAGGTGAAATAATTTTCCCAATATTAATATTTTACCCCTTTTAAGTAAGCCTAAAATGTTTAATTGGTTTTTCACGGAGAAAAACTCCCCCTTACACAAAGATACTTCTTTCTCTTCCCTTGACACACAAGGTCTTTGTGTCTTTTTGACATTTCATCTCCCCCTTAACATATTGCAAGCTCCCCCTTTATCAAGGACCAAATGCAAATTTTTCTATTTGTAATTTCGACTTTCTCTCCCCATTTGTCACCAAGTACCAAAACTTCGACATCAAATACTTCTTCTTTTCTCTATAATATGTGCTTTTAACCTTTTTGTGGTCCTTTTGTCTTTTCCATGAAGTATCATATACCACTTGAAAGTGACACCACTTATGGTGACAATTGATACCACTTGTAAACACAAATTGATTTTGGCATTTTTGATCTTATCTTGAAAGATTGAAATCCACTTATGAACACCAATTTAAGATACCACTTGGATAATGAAGGTACCACATGTAGCACTTATAAGCCACTTGATACTACTTGAGAGATCTTCAAGAATTATCAGTTGAGAATAGGCAACCACTTGGAAGTGACCAAATCTAGGAAATACCACTTGTGGGAGAGACCTTGGTCAAAGAAAAATTGTTTGGCAAGGAAAGAAAATCGATACCACTTGAAGGAAACAGATGATCAAAGTGCTACCACTTTAGAGATAATACCATTTGTATGATAAAAATATCACAATAAGATCAAAAATGCCATAAGTAATCAATAAAAGTACTTGAGGATAGCTAGCAATGAAAACAAGTATCAACTTGACTTTAGGAAGCAATGAGAATGTCTAAAGAAATTGGAAATCAACAATTTGGACAAATTGAGCCAAAACTCCTAGGCCTAGTCAGAATGGCGATAAGGTGGTGGTCGTACTGCTTGAGCAATGCCAGTTCGACCGCTCAGCTGGTCCGGTAAGACCGTTGAGAGGGGTCCGTTTGATCACAGTGCAACAAAATGCATGCTGAGGATTGAAATTTGGGGAGAAGTTAAATATTGATATAATTTGCTCCAAAATTTTCACAAAGAAACATAAACCACTTTTGGAGCATTTCCAACTATATGCCAATGTTAAATCTCTTTTGAAGATAGGTTTTAACAAATTATGCTTTTGTTTTGCAATACAAGCTCATTTTCAAGAAATTCTTCAACATTTTCAAAATGAGCATATGAGGGTATTTTTAGCATCCACTTGCATGTATGAGTTATAAATATCCTTATGAGCCAATATATGTCAATAATTTTAGCTCAAATGGAAACACTCACTTAAATGTTATACTGTGACCACTTAGGTTACATTAGGATTTTGGGTGAGTTTCAAAACCAAATATCGTTTGATTGGTTGGCCTTTTTGAAACCTTTTGAATGCCAAAATTGTTTGAAATCACCAACTATATGTTTTTGGTATTGAACACTTGTTTATTTCCTTTTAAGATTGATTTAGAGCAATTTTTGAGTTTAAAGTCAAAAGAAGATACCATATTTCTAGTTTTGGGTCAGAAACTCATTTTTACATGAAATTAGTTTTTCTAAAACCAAAACATTTGAAATGCACCGGTATACATTTTTCAACTAGATTTTCAAAGATATACCAGTAATTTCAAATGTTTTACTTTTGGCTAAAGAGGCTCAAAATTTGAAAATCAAATCTAGCAGTTAATTGATTTGGGCACACTTAGAGATGTGATACTGTGAGGCCATGTGGATGTCACCCCATGGTTGTGATGAGTAATTGATCCAAGGATTAGAGTTTGTGTAGAGGTTGAGTTTGGTTTTTGAGGTTTGTGCAGAAGTTGGCTCTGTGTTTGAGAGGCCCTTACGACTTGGTGGTCGGCAGAAGTTCCTACAACTTTGTGATCGGCAGGTGACCTTACGATTTGATGGTCGTAGCTTCTGCCTAGTCGTGATCGATAGTCGTAGCTCTGCCTGGTCGTGATTGATGGTCGTAGCTCTGCCTGGTCGATGGTCATAGGCTGTGGTGTTTGATAGTCATAAGTCGTAGCAACCTGGTTTGGTAAGTTGTAGACGAAGTAAGCGATAGTCGCATCGATCGTTGCAATAGTCGTAGCGTTCTGTAAGCGGTGGTCGTAGCGTCTGCTACATGGTTGTAGCGACCTGCTGTGTGGTCGTAAGCTACTGGAAGGATCTCATGGGCTTCAAGTACCACATGTATTGTGCATCAGAGTAGTCGTAAGCTGTATTGAACCAGTTGGTTTGTTGAAATTGTTCACTGGAATTCATTCTGATTATGTAAATTGATGATCTTTGTTTATAGTGTGGTGCTATGTGATGGTTTGCTTGTTGGTGTTGGTTGCAGGACTTCGGAGCTAGGTCATGGTGAGGCGTGGGCGGGTTGGGAGTAGGCACAGGGAGATGTTGAGGTCCAGAACGGTCAGGGAGACGCCGAAGATGATCGAGGCTGATGAGGTGGTTTCAAGCCAGGACGATGAAGAACCGGAGCGGGAGCTACCGGAGGTGGACATGACAGGCAACGGCGAGGTGGACTAGAACTAGGTTCAGGGAGGAGTTGAGGTCCGGATAGTCAAGGATGCCGGGTCCCGTCATGCACGAGGAGAAACACGTGGTGCGCCAAGTGACTTAGGTTGTTTGCAAGCGAGGACAGTTCGGTAGGATCTGGACGCGTGAGAGGCTTGAAGACAAGTCATTGGGGCCACATGTAAACTGCATTGAGAAGCATGCATGAGTAAAACCCGGTGTTAGGTGGGTTTAACGGGTTATCCCCAGTCTGGGCTAATGGTTGGATCTATTAGGTGTAGGGTTCATTTGTGAGTCTATAAAAAGGAGAGAGGAGGCAAGAGTTAGTTGAGGCTTGAGGTAGACCGTGGGTAGGTCTGGTGGTGTCTAGCTCTTCCTCCCTCCATGTGTGTTACGTTAGAGAGTGGGTGTTGGCTCTAGAGTTAGAGTTTGGTCCTCCCAAGGGTAGTGGCTGTAAAACCAATCATCAGAGCAATACATCAAGTTTCCATCTACTGCTTCTGTAGTCTTTATCTGATTGAGTTGGCTTGGACTTATTCGTCTCTATTCTTGGTTTTCTCTGTTTCTTTGATTTGCTTTTGTTGTAGGGGTGGCCCCCACCTAAGCCCAGCCGGCCTGACAGAAGGTTGTAAAGGCCCAAAGTGGGACATGTGTAATGGCATAAATGCTCCTGAGAAGGACACTTAGATGTAAGGGTACCGTTGTAAAAACAATCTCCATGTGGATATATATACATACGATACAGGCCATGGGGAAACCTTAAGCATTGCTCATCTAACTCTCCACTACCATATCTCTCTCTCTGTTTGGTCTGTAACCACAACAGCTTTCTTTCTTGATCTGAGAGAATGCTATTGCTTGGTTCATCTACTGCTTTTGTAGTCTTTATCTGATTGAGTTGGCTTTCTCTTGTTCGTCTCTATTCTTGGTTTTCTCTGTTTCTTTGATTTGCTCTTCTCTTTCTTGATCTGAGAGAACGCTATTGCTTGGTTTGTTGTAGATCTAACTTGTTGTGTGTTGGGGATCGTACTCAAAGCCATCTCGACTATTCTATTCCCATGAGCAAGGTCTGATTACCTTTTCATCCTCTTAGTTTCGGTTTTGAGCGTTCTTGGAGAAATCTTGTAAAGTTGTCAATCTGGTTTCTAAGTTTTCAATTAAAGATTAGAGCAACCTATTAAGATCTTAATCATGTTGTATACAAAGTTTAATGGCCAATTGATCTCTTAGTCAAATGTTTTGTGGAGTTTGGATCTGGCGGTCGTGTGCTCTTTGCTTTCCTCTGTTCTTCCTTTGCTGTTAAGACTGTCTCTAGATTCGACCACGGTCAAGTCTTCGACCGTATCGCTTTTTGTTTCGACCACAGTCGAGTTCGAGGCTAAAGCATGTTGTTTACGACCATGCAGTAACTTTCGAGCGTTGTGAGATCTTCTATTTTCGGTTTGTATCTGAATTAAGACAGTCATTTTGTTCACTGTCTGAAATCTCGATCGCCTTTATGATCACGTTGGTTTCGACCACGGTCGAGTTTCAGATCGCTTCACACTATCTTCAACCACGTTCAGATCTTTCGATTACTTCGTGTTCTTCTGTTAAATCTCCACTGAAGCAGTCGGTAGTCGGTGTACTCTCTGCAACGTTGATCAGTTTTACAACTATATTGGTTTTGACCACGGTCAAGTTCCAGACGGCATTGCACCGGTATCGAGCACATTCATTTTTCCAACCGCTTTGCTTTTTCCTTGCGCATGGGGTTTCTGATCACTCACAGATCCTTGTTTTCTCTGGTTGGTTTTTGAGCTGAATCGATCACGCTGATTGCAGATCATTCATTGGCCTTCGACCTCGTTGGTTGTTCGGCCACCTGTTGGTTTACGACCATGTTAGTTACGACCACATTGATCTTTTGGTTGCAGACTGGTTCTAACCATGTCGGTTGTTCGACCACCTGTTAGTTTATGACCACGTAGGTTATAACTACATTGATCTTTTGAGTTGCAGTCTGGTTTTGACCACGTTGGTTGTTCGACCATCCCATTAGGTTACGACCACATTGGTTTCGACCATGTTGCCGACTGGTTTTGACCACATTAGTTGTTCGGCCACTCATTGGCTTACGACCACGTTGGTTATGACTACGGTGTCGACTGGTTACGACAATGTTGGTTGTTCGACCACTTGTTGGTATTCGATCACGTCGATCGTGACTACGTCAGGATCGACTGTAATCAATTTTGATCACATTGTTTCTGGTTTCGGTAATTATCGGCTACAGTGACTTCTGTTCGGTAGTCAATTTCTGACCACGTTGTAATTCTGTTGAGTAGTCAACCGCTCTGTCAGCTCACGACCACGTTGTAGAAACTTACGACCACATTGTAAGTTTTTGACCACGTTACTAGTCTCCGACTAGAGTTAGTTTCCTGATGTGCTCTCTCTGTTGCTCTGGTTTGTCAAGTGTGTTTTCAACCCTAGTCTTTATAGCTCAGTAGCTATAGGAGAAAAGTGTTAAGTGAATACTTGGGGAGAATTTGAAGACACCATTCACCTCCCCTCTGTTTCCTGTCCGGTCCTGCAGATACATACAAATATGATTTAGCACCCCCTTACTGTGCCACCACCTATCTTGCTCAAGATTTCAATAATGAAGTTTTTGATCAAGAACAAAGACACTCCATTTAAATACATTTTCATGCAATTCAAACTACACAAGGCAAATGGACTAGATACTTCAATGTAAGTACTTGTTACCGAAATGGCACTGGTTCTTGATATGATAAGGTCATCCTCAAGATTGGCTCCAATTTTGCACATGATGGAATACATCTCTTCATGAGTGAGCCAAACCTCCAATGCCTCTTCAAGTACCTATTAAGCAATTAAATACTTTCTGGTACTCGAGCATGGTTGAATCCTTGGATGTTAGTCATAATAGATTTTGGTATCCAAGGGCCCTAGCAATAGAATAATGTGAACTAACATATCTAGCAAACATATTGCTTTTTCTATCCTCCCTAAGTAAATAATGATCATTATAAATAATGGACTTAGGAGTGTTACCTGTGGGACAATCTTTACTAAAATGTCTATTTTTTCAGCAATTATAGCAAGTTTGATATTTGCTTTCATATTTTGTCTTCTTGTCTTGATTATTATCGGCTTGCCTCTTCTTTGATAATCTTGACTTGTTGTCAGCTTGATTTGGGCACACCGAGGCAAAATGATCGTTCTTGTGACAACCAAAGCAGTTGACATTCTTCGTGTGTCTTGCATTGTAGCTTGTCTTGCTATTCTCCTTCTTAGAGATGACACCAATTCCTCTCTTATCATTTGACTTTCTATGATTACTCAAAAGTTTGTCAAAAGATACCTTCCCTTTGTAGCACTTTTCCAAATCAGTGTTCAATTTTTTGACTTAGGCCTTGAGCTCTTTATTCTCCTTTACAAGGTTAGTCTCACAATTCACAGAGGAAATAGAATATTCTAATTTAGAGCAATAAGACATATCAATTAAATTATCACATGAGCTACATATGCTAAGCTTAGATAAGATGCAAGGGCTATGAGCTATGCATGACATATCATCTAGTAAATTACATGTAATACCTATATCCATTTTGGACTTTGTGAAGTCCTTGAAAAGGAGAGTCTCATGAGCTTCTTTTAGCTCCTTATAAGAATCCTTGAGATAAAGAAATTCTTTCTTCAAGATATTGAATTTTGACTTCTCTTTGCCAAGTTACTTATTCAAGTCCTCTAATATATCCATAAGCTCATCATAAGTAGGCTCAAGGTCATCGTTTACCTTTTCATTACTATTAGTATATCCATAAGCTCATCATAAGTAGGCTCAAGGTCATCGTTTACCTTTTCATTACTATTAGCCATAAATAAATGAGGTGATGTTGATGGGCTTGTGGACTCATCATTATCGGAGCTAGAGATTGAGCATTCTTCTCTTGTCATCCATTCTTCTATGCAATTCTCTTTGATTGAGGTGGACATTTCATAATTATTTTAAAGTCATGTCTACATCTCATGAGTGCTCTTGAGATTGCATACGACATCGAACACCTTTACACTCAAAGCACTAAATAAAGCATTAGTTGCTTGAGCATTGATATGTGAGCATTTCTCTTCCACAGTTGTTAGAGCAAGATGATCCATTGGAGAAAAAAAGCTCACATCTACAATCTGCCATATTTTAGGGTTCATGGCCTTAAAATAATAAGGGATGCAGATTTTCTTATTAACATAATTTGTGCTATCGAATAGAGGTGTCTCACCGAGGTGCACTATATCACTAGTCGCTATCCTTTACTCTCTAAGCGGTGAAACCTAATAAAATAAGAGACCAAGATGCTACTTGTAAGGTCGAGGAGGCCAGCTAGAGGGGGGCTGGGTAGGTGAATAGGTGCTTTTAAATTTCACTTTGGCCAAAACCGAGTTTATATGAGGAAGCATAAATAAAATCAATTTTGCACAATTAAGACCTAAATCAACTAGGTTTACCTAAGTGCACGAACATCCTATGTCTATGTCAAGCTTTGCAAACCTAGAGTGACAAGATATTAATTGAATTTCTATAAATATAAATTGGAAGTAAGTACATTGAGCACAAGAAAACAAATAAATAAATTGAGCACAAAAAACAAACCACAATTGACGCACGATGTTTTACCGTAGTATCCAGAAACTTGCTAGTTCCTCCTAATCCACGTTAGGTAAACCCAAATAAATTGGATTGGCTCCACGAATTAAGTCAATCATGTTAATTTCACTAGTAGTAACGCTTTCCTCCTCTAGGTATGTGAGCTCCAACCTTCACAATACGCCGGGCTTTCTCACAAGTTTCTTTAAGAAGATCACTAAGCACGACAACTCCAAGCCATCTAGGAGTCGACAACCTCCAAGAGTAATAAGTCAAGCCATTTGTTTGATTCTCATCATGTGCAACGAATGCACAAGATCAAGATGTAACACATGCAACTAGAGACATCTCTCCTTACTCATAAGATGCAACACATGCACAATTGAGTGGAGAGTCTCACACTAGCTCAAGAATCCAGAATAGAGAATCAACAACATTTCCCCAACCGCCCACAAGGGGGTATGTGTACCCACACCAAGAAATTAGCCGTTGAGAGCAAAAAACAAAAAAATGTGGTACTACCACAGGCAAAAGGTCAGTACTACCGCTCTCCAAGCAACAACTGGAAAACTAGCCATTACAGGTCTCGGTCAGTCTAACCGCTCTCACAAGGATCGATCAGACCGTACGTAGGTCTCGGCCAGTCTGACCGCTCTCACAAGGATCGATCAGACCGCACGCTGGTTGGATTGCCACATAGGCCGGTTTTACCACACTGATTAAGGTCATAAAAAGGAGCTCGCTGAGAAATAACTACTGGCAACAAATGTCTGGTAGAACTGCAAGGCTGATCATATTGCGCCAATTTGACTGCACACCATGAGCCAGTCTAACCACCAGAGGGGGTGAATAGGAGGTTCTAAAAATTGTTACTCTCTAAATAATAATTTTAGAGATATGGAACTAAGCAAGAATTCTAGCACAATTCAAGATCTAACAATTCTAGTCTCACTAAGGCACCACAAGCAAAAGTCTTTACAAGTATATTTCTAGCTCAACAAGATATGGTAAATTTAATATCTAGAAATATAAATACAGAATAGTAGAGACAGAAATAACCAATATGGAGACACGCGATATTTGGCAGTGGTATTAAAGATTTGCCGGTCCTCACTAGTCCATATTGAGCAAAGTCCGAATGGATTAGACCAGCTCCATGAATTAAGCCTCAATGCCTTAATTTCACTAGTGGTTGTTCTTTCTCCTCTCCGGAGATGGCGAACACCAAGCCATTCACAAATGGTACTAGGCCTCTTCACAATCTTCTTGAAGAGATCACCGCATAAATCTCAGCGAAGTTGTCTAGGTGCCGGCAAACACCAAGATTAACAAACCGTGGCGATCGCTTGAAAGAATCCAAGTGCCAAGGATCAACTAGTGAATGCACTTGAATGAGCCTCAACTACCTCAAATATATGCAATTGAAGTAAATGAGGTGTGGAGACTGTGCTACAAGCTCAAGGGTATTCAGTGAAGTGTTCTCTTACTGTCCTAAAGTTGGTGAAGGGTATTTATACCCCTCACCCTCAAATTCGATCGTTTGAGGGCTCACCCTACAAAAATCAGCAAATAAGGTAGTACTGCCATGTATCGGCCAGTACTACCGCACCTACTCTGCAATAGCTATATTGAGCGTAATAAATGCTTTTGAACTAGCCGTTCTTCGTTGGTGCGGTCCCATCGCCTCATAGGGTTCAGTATTTCGCCCATTTCCGTGAGCGACTACCATTTTTCTGGAGAGCACAAGATGCTTCAAAAAGAGCCTCTACGAAAATAATGTACCACCAACTAAATATCGATCCTACTGGGATGCGGTAGTATCGTTGCCAGAGTGCGGTACTACCATTTTTTAGGAGCAAAAATGCTCCAAAATTACATCTCTAGAAATTACGTACCACCGGTGCGGTGGTACCGCACTTCTCCCGGTCATACTACAATGTGTAGTACCGCCATGTAACCTTCGGTACTACCGATTTTTCTAAGAATGCATAGTTGGCTTTCAAATTTTATTCTAAGTGCAGCATGACCTTTAATTGATCCAATGGCACAAAACAATTTTTTAAGCTACTAGCCATGATCCTTTTTAATAGTACGACATCTAGCTAAAAATCCGGTCTTTTCATCCAAAACTCCAGAGACGGGGAAATCAAAAAAGATTATAGGCTATTAATACCTTTGTCACGAGCCTTGCCATTCCTCTTGTCATCTTTATCATGCATCTCCAAGCCATTAAGCACACTCTGGAACTAAACCTTTTAGACCACTTGATAAACACGTTAGTCCCTCTTTATAAATATTGTCATTAAGTACTAAAACATTTTTAGGGGCCTAAACACTTTCAACCATAACCGGTCAGACTGCCCACACAGGGCCAGTCTGATGGTTCCAGTCAAACCACCCCGCATAGAGCGGTCATACTGCTGACCGGTCCAACCACTCACACAAAGTCGGTCTGATTGTTGCAGTCAAACCGCCACACAAAGTGCAGTCATACCACCTTGCAGTTTATAGTATAGACAGCTTGCATGGACTTCCATACTTTTGCAAATCACATTCGCAAAATGTAGTACCATGCAAACGAAAGTCAAAGCATTATACATAACAAGTTACAAAATACAGTTGCACACTTTAGAATCATGACACAATGATTGGGTACATGGACTCAATACGTTTGTAAAATACATTCATAAACATAAGTCACATGTTACAAGGATTGTATATGAGTTTTAACTATTTACAAAATACATTCGCAAATCTAAGTATCATGCCACAAGGAGTAGGAGACATGGACTTCAACCATTTGTAAATCTAAGTCACGTCACACAGATTATGCATGAGCTATAACTATTTGCAAAACCCGTTCACAAATATAAGTATTATGCCACAGAGAGCTAGAGCAAATGATTGAGCTATCAACATATGATGAGACTCAAGCTACTGGACATGACTTCTCTTAATAGTATGACAACCTATACTAGTAATCCGGTCTTTCAACCAAATACCAAAACCTGTAAAAGACTAGAAACACATCTTTAGCCTATGCTTTTTATACCTTTGCCTTACGCATCCTCTTAAAGCTTGATGACGAGTATCCTTACTTCAAGTCTGGGTCCTTATCTTGATATGCATCAACTCATGATACATTCTTCACTGGCCCTCTATCAACACATGATGATTTTATCTTGACTTGATGATCAACTCATGATCACCCCCTCTTTGGGATCTCGACTTGATGCCATCCAAAGTTTTCATCACCATAGGACATTAGTTATTCATTCAACTCATGAAAAATATTAGTCCCACAATATGATTATCACTAATTACCAAAATATACCATTTACTCATAATGGCGGGTTTAGATTCTTTAGCTTTCCACATGGGTAGGTTAGCATAACAATCCCTAGTCTTCCATAACGCGTATTGGACTTATGTTTCCTCCTCCTCGAAGATGATGGATCTATCTGGTCCGGTTACGACCATTCTTTATGGCTCTGTACCAATAGTACAGATTCGATTTAGGCTCTTTAAAGAATCACCCAACTCTTGCTAGACTCCTCCTCTTGCAAGATTCTCCCAACTCATGGCGAGACTCCTCAAAAAGTATAGCCTTATCCACCATATTTTAGAAACTAGCATAGTCATTACCAATAAATTGAACCTTCAATCCAGGGTTGAGTCCTTTCTTGAAGCGCTTTTGACGTGCATCATCTATGGCAACATCCTCTGGAGCATAGTGAACTAACAGAGTGAATTTATTAAAATATTCACTCACTGACATGTTCCCTTACTAAAGCTCACGGAATTCTTCCTTCTCCATTTCAACCACCCCATCCATGATATGGGCATGGTGAAAAGCTATGCTGAATTCTGCCTAAGTGATATTATGCTAATCCTCATGAGTGGCACAGTAGTTCTCCCACCATTATGTTGTTGTATTCTTAAGCTAGTGAGCGATGTAGAGAACTTCCTCTGGATCTATGTACTGAGCAAAGGCTAGCTTCTTTTTCACAGAACGAAGCCAATCATTTGCCTCCAAAGGCTTTGAAGAACTGGATAGGAGGCAGTCGAGTCCTCATAAATTCTGCAAATCTGGAAGGCAGACAAACTAGCTGAGGTGCAATGGTTGCCTAATTCTGTTGGTCTATCATATTCAGATTCTGCATCATCGAGTTCATGACCCGTGTCTGAGCTACCATGAACTGACTCAAGGTTGGATGCAATCTGACTGGGGCTGATTGTTGATAATAAGCTGAAGGATTTGTGGCACTGCTACTAGGATCTAAAGCCATCTGACTGTGACCAGCTGAATACCGAGTATCAACCATCTGCAAAGTTGACACCAAGGTTACAAAAAAAGGAGAAAATAGCAAAGGTAAGAGGTAAACTCATCTAAGGAGAATAGAACTAAGGGCAAAACCTAAACTAAAATCACTCATTTTGGCGGAAAAAGGCTAGCAAATAAGTATTAAACTCCACAAATAAAGATATTTAATATGACTATAACATAATTCTAGAGACAAAACTATAGCTCACATCACATACAACTGCAAAGCAAAAAGCAAAACGATTTACATGATGCTAAAACTATGATAGGGTCCTAATCTGATGGCTCATACTCTTTGTGGTAAAGTACAATCTTGTCTTGAATCCAATGCATTGGCTTATTGCTATCTCATCCTTCGTGAAATAAACTAGTTGCATTTTTTATCCAAAACATCACAACAAAGCTCGAAGAATTCCAGGCCAACCTCAACTTTAGTTATGGGAACCTCGAGACATCTTGGACATTATGGGGAGAAGAAGTCAATTTAAGAACTGAAACAATGTTCCAGAGAGGTAAGCAATAAGAACCTAAGAATGAGGAAAGAATAAGAACCTAAGAATGAGGACCCTTACCCAAATAATAGTCTTCCAACTTCTTTTGTTAGGCACGGCAACTGCGGACATCATGCCTTGCCGCTTGATGAGTGGACACCACCTTTTATTCTTTTGGATTTGTCAATCGGAGCTTTTTCCTTATTTCGATCGGAACAATCCCTCTTTCCCTTGGTAAACTTTTCTAGAATCGCAAGAACCTCTTTAGCATGGGGTTTGCAATTCTTCTTACCTTTTGGAGAGTTTTGGGCATCTTATCTTTCTTATCCAGGCCGGGTTAAGGAATTTTCTCTATCCGGTTGGTGGCCCTGTTCCATTCAACTACCTCATTAGCTACTACGTACTTTTCGGCAATATCGTCCGTAAACCGCTGGTTCCTCAACCTAGTTTTGAAAGCCTGGATGATAAAAGAATTTGCAATCTGGAATAGAATTACAAAACATGGCTAAACCTCTTAATATACTATCAAAAAGTCTCATTGGGCTCTTACCTAATTCGGTGGAGGTTGTCCTCTTTCCCAGGGTGGACGTACGTCTCTTGGAAGTTTGCGATTAGCAGATCACAAAGCTGTTCCCAGGTGTAGATTGATTTGATCGGTTGGTTAAGCAACTGAGATCGGGTAGATCCTTCAAGGACTGTGGGCAAGTAGTTTGTCATCACATTATCATCACCTCCTGCGGCTCCGATGGTAGTGGTGTAAATTTGGAGAAATTCTAATGGGTTCTGAGTTCCATCGAATTTCTCTAGATTTGCTGGTCGGAACCTATCCACCAAAGATATCTTGCTTGAAGGCTCATTGTAACATCCCAAAATTTTCTATTTGCTTTATTTAATTTTCTGGATTTATTTGTTTTATCTCGGTATTTATTCGGAGCCTAGCGCAAGAAAAAGTATTTATATATATATATATTATTTAACATAAAAAAAGTATTTATTTTAATTTTCCAGGCCTTCCTATATTTTATAGAATTTTTGAGGAATCTTCTGGAGTTTAAATCAATTTTTGAAGCCAAAAGATATTTTTTATAAAGTGTTAAAAAGGTCAAAATAAATTAAAAATATTTTTCCTAAGTATAAAATATCTCCAGGGATTTTCTATAATTTTTTTAGAATTTTTAAACATTATTGGCTATTTTTAAGTATTTATAAATACTCCTCCTATTTTCTGAAAATAAAAATCCGAATCTAGATCTTGGTGGGTCTTATCGTGAGGAATTATGCACGGCATCTAGATCGGCGTCACCGATTATGTTAACTTCATGCCTCTAGCACGAATCTCTCAACAAGCTCCTATCAAAACTAATGGAGAGTCTTCCACTACTTTGGCAAGTAGCCTTCACGACGGGGAACGATTGGAAATCACAACCTCTGGTGGGTTTGTGGTGGACTCAATCTGATTGGCAGATTGCCGATCGGATGCTGAGTGTTATTATCTTCACCCAGCTTTCTGCCGAGGGAAACTTCATCGACACCGCGACTAGGTGTTAGTCGCCTCCTGGAATACGTAGGAGCCGTGGTCCTTGGGAAGGTTTATGGTGGGATACTGAAAGTTAATAACTCATATATTAGCAAATTGATGGTTGCTACATTACGTAAGCAGTACTGGGGTGCTGGCTTATCGTTGTTATCGGGTAAAGAATTTTGGTTGATTTTCATGATTGCCATTTGAAAGAAATGAATTGAGTTTTGGCATGCATGTTCATTCGGAGTTCATGACTTCAGAGGAGGTCATGATCTGTTTCTAGTGATAATGAATGCTTGGGGTTGCGGTAGGAGATCCGTGTGACTCACAGTTGATTTATATGTATGTCTTGAGTGTTGCATAACTTCTCTCACTTCTGCATATGAGATTTTCCGGACAAGTGGTCTATGGCGCTCCCGAACACGTAAGTTTCGAGCGTATCCAGGAATGAAGCCCTAGATGTACTCAGGAATGAACACTGAGCATTTACAAAACACGTAATTTGTGTTGTCTTAAGTTGGAGTCTAGAGTGTGCCCGGGCGCGTCGACTAGGGTACTGTAGGATTTGGATCTTTGTTGCATCTCTCTATTTTCTTGTGTTATTTGTCTAATGTGTTTGCTGTGATGTGAAGTGTGTTTGCTGTGCTGTGAAGCTATGACAAGAGGGAATGGTTCCCCTGTTAAGGCGTTATCTGTTTGTCTAAGAGAATATGCTTTCCTTCTTTGAAAAGAAAGGTTGAATTAGGAATGGAAACTTTCCGCATGATATATACAGTATAGAGTTGTTTGTTAGGACAAAGATTGATTCCCTGTTTAGTCTTCTCTCTTGAGAAGATTTGTTGTCATGAAGTGATGTTTGGTAGGGAAATGAATTCCCAACTGTTTTGGGAGAAGGGTTATTATTTGTGGATGAATGGATTAATCCCATGATCGAATTTAACTTTTATGAAAGACTATGCTTTACAGAAGTGAGTTGATTTTATGAGTGTTATGTGATACCTCTCTTGTAAAAGAAAAGTTCTCACTTTGTTATGAACAAAAGTAGCGTTGTCTCTTTTGTGTAAGCAATGAGAGTGATTTTCTTAGAGGATTAAGGATTTTCTTATGCTAAGGCATGAGATGCTAAGATTTGCTAACGTGCATTAGTCAAATTAGATTGAGCACAAGGCAATTGGGGAGTTGGAATCTTGCTTGCACGAGGAGTACCCAGAGATATTCTCTACAGGTACGAGTTATCATCTATTTAGCATGTGTATGGAATTCTCTGTGTGGATCGTCTAGCGCTAGAATTCGGGGTCGAATTCTGTTAAGATGGGTAGAATGTAATACCTGTGGGAAAGAAAATGAAAAGGGAAGCGAAGAATGAAATAAACTCACAGTTTACAATAGAGAGAAATCATTTATTACACTCTTAGTTACATTCGGATCAAAAGAGAATAGAAGTTAAATTCGGATTAATACATATTCTCATCGGTACATTAAAATTTAGAAAAAGGAGAGCAAAGTTACATGCATATCACTTCATACAGTAGGATGAGAATCCACCTTTGAGCTAGCACCCCAGCGCCACGTTATTTGTGAGCCAATTAATATTAAGATGCCGAAAAAGACTGAACAAAAGCGCAAATGAAATTAAGCAAATTAAAGAAAGAGAAAGAGATTGCCGTCGGAGCCCTAAAGGGTAATTTCGGGCAAAGCAGTCCGTTCAAAGAGATACCTGACCGTCCGAGGGCCAGTCAGCACCTCTCACAACCGTATGGTCATCACTTGGCATTAAACAAACCTAAGATATATATAAAATACCATAGCAACTGCCATCTGTCCCAAATATCCATAAACAGCCCGCTGCCATAGTAAAAGGACAGCGTAGAAATGTGGCAAGCCCAGGCCGAAGCCAGCCAAGCAAAAGAGAGGCAAAGATCCATTTGGTCACCGACATAACATCAAAGCCAAGCCATCGCCACAGCCAAAGATAGCATAGCACCCTCCAGAAAACACAGCACATCGCCTCTGGATAGCACGGCTACAAGAAAGAGGAGCATACCCAGCCAGACGAATAAGAAGAGAAGAGAAGCCAGAGGAAACACTGAGCACGACATCAGTGAAAACCCAGCTCTTCCTTCTTCTCTTCCCCATTCCAAACCCAAGGACCACACAGTCAAGCCACCACAAGAACCGATCCAAGGCTGCTGACCAGGAGCCAGGAAGCAAGCCTCAGGGCATTAGGCCATAGGGGGAGAAGGGCAACACCGCACAGCCGACCAAGGCAACGACCACAAAGGGCACATCCCCAATCCCTTCCAAGGCAACCCGACAAATTACCGACAAAGGTAGCCCATGTCTATTCTCAGAAATAGCATCCAATTCTTAGAAGTAAACTATGCATAGCCCATAGTCAACAAGCAATCAATCGAATGTCATAGCATCACTAGAGCAGCATCTAGGCACCACAGAGTATGTGCGTGGAATGGAAAGGAGTAGAGGGGTAGGAGGTTTACCGTAGGCGAGGATCGACGGCGGCGTGTTACCATTAGCTAGCACCCGTACCCGACAGCCACCACACACTCCCCCGGCGTGTGGGCAGCTTCGAGCACCGCCGTGACTAGCCAAGACAGCTCACCTCCATGCCCATCCCCTTCTTGAGCTAAAAACCAAATCAAATCGAAATAGTAACACAAGCTCAACATAGAAAGGAAATGCCAATGAGAAGGGGGCACGAGAAAACGCATCCAGGTGAGGAGCCAAATCCAGGCAGTAGCCAAAGATCTAGAGACCGATGAGTACGCTAGGGGCGAAGGCGGCGCAGGGAGTCGGGGCGGCGGCGGAATCGTAGGGCGACTTATGGACGGCGGAACGACGGGCCGGAACGGCGCCGAGGGCAGGGGCCATGGCAAGTGCGGCATCGAGGGCTGATAGCACGAGGGGAAAGGCGAGCTGAAGAGCCTGGGTGGAGCAGAGAGAGGAAGCAATATCCAGATCGAGCGAAGGAAGAAAAGGAGCCAGGAGAAAGAGGAGAAGGGGGAAAATGAGGGAGCCCGCCGGGGTAGGAAAAGAAAGGTGGAGAAAAAGAAAAGAAGAAGAGAGAAAGAAAAGAGGAGAAAAATAATAGAAAAATGGTAGGTGTGTAAATAAGATTCATCTACGAGTATAGACGATGTGATCATTAAATTATGATTGTTTGGGTACCGAGGCATCGGAAAGGTATCTGGTGAGAGAAAGGTTGTCAGTATCGGGCTTGCATGTAGGAACGCTGTCGGTTGTCTATATGCATAGAACCGATGTTGTTTGCATGCTTGTGTGAATGGCAATATTGAGTTGAGTGTTCGGGTGATACTTTCAGGTGGTGATTTTGGTTTGACGCTCCTCCACGCATCATCCACGAGAATAACCAGGCAAGTGCCTGGTAGAATAGTGGATTATGATGAATGTCGAGTATTGTTTTATGTCATGATTTATGCCGAGTCATGAAATGATATCCCTGATTGTCTGTTGATTATATTGTGATGAGGGATGCATATGATCGAATATCAACATTGGAAGAATGTTATGTTTGCATGGCACCATGAGAATCATAAAAGTCATATGACGGTAAGCATCCCACACGGTGGGAAGATCAAGACATACTTCAGTAGGCACCTTCAGGGATGGAGACAGAGGGGTTACACCAATGGGTGAGCAACTCCACTATATCGGTATAAGTGGCATACAGAGGCGCATTATGCATTGCACTCATAGACCTACGACGGTAGACCTCCCACGGGGGTGGGGAAATCAAGACCTACTTCGATATGCACTTCTAGGGATGGAGGCAGAGAGGTTTCACCGACGGGTGAAGCAACTCCACTATACCGGTATAAGCTGCATATAGAGGTGTATTGCATCGCATTGTATTTGCAGGAAACGAACAGGAGACAGGGAGGAAATCCAGAGATTCTGGGTTACAGTTCATAAATATGTGATCGAATGATTATTGTACCAACCCCACTATTTTATCGTGTGCTTGCTGAGTCTTTGAACTCACCCTTGCTTTATTGTTGATTTTAGGTATCTGTTGAAGGCGACTTGTACAGGCGGGAGTAGCACAGTTATTTCACGTGCAACAGTAATTCACATATCATCTACAGTTGACATAGTTAGCGTCTAATAGTCTGAGTACCTTTTTGGTAATTAGCAAATTTATACCTCTGCTATGCTTAGTGTCAAGTGTATCGATTTTTATTGTTTGGTTGATATTTAAATAAGGGAATTGCTTCGCAAGACCAACGGCAAAAGTTAGAGTTGGTAGCATCATAAAGTAGGTGGTAGCACTTTAGGCTCAGAGGACAGGGCCAGGGTGTTACAAGCATCGAGCTTGCATAGGCACTTGGGCATTCTGATCTGGTCGGAACAACCGATTCCTCTAGGAGCGTTGTTGATGGGGGTGACGAATCTTCTTCCATCCGGTCAATCTCACAGGTCTCAGCGAGCATAATGATGCTCTTTATTGCTGTGAACTGGTTATAATGTGCTTTTAACAGAGCATTAAACTAGCCCTAATTACATTAAATTGAATGAGATGTGAATCAAATTGTTGAATTGCTTCTTCTCTCATCCCGTTCAGCCTTAAATGCCAATAAAGAGATATTAATTATCCACCGAAGAAGGCCCCTTTTGAAATCAACAAGCCCAATCGGAGAGGCGGTTATTGTTAGAGAGAGAACGCTTGATTGTCGGTTGTTATCAGCGGAAGACGAACATGAAAAACAACTACATTTTAGTTGTCAAAGACTCAAGAATGAAACGTCGTGTTGTATAGTGTTGATAAAGCACATGTTTTATCCACCGTACGGAAGAAATATCTTGAAATCAAATCCAGATACCAATTCATAGACTCTCTAAGTAATCATCTAGTCAGGCAACACACATAGTGTCTCTCCGACCAGGGTACTCGGAGAGCAACCTGTAGAGGTTCACAACCACAAGGTCACTTGACCTCAATTAAATATTAAAATTGTATTTAGAGATTTATTCAATTCTTATCAACCCCTATGGCTTTATATAGTTCCTCTACCCCTGCTCTAAAATAGAATAGGAATTTTACTCTAAAAAGGTAAAAATCCTAATTCTATTAAAATTTATCTAAGACACGTTTTTAAATCATAAAAGATCACGACATAAGTCACCGTACTAAACGTCTACATCATCACTTCAGAACTCCAATGCTAAATGGAAGAAGAGCACCGGCAATTAGAGATCAGTAAAATCATATAAGTTATCAACTTTGATGATAGCATTCGCGACAAAGTTACAGCATCCACAAGTACACGGGTTCTATACTCAAAAATGTCAAAGCTACAAGGCTAAGAGCTGGGTCGTTTTATTAATAGAACTTTACAGAGGTCAGGTCACATTTGCCTCCAGCCGACAGAAGCACCCAACACCGATCTGTTTCTTGAGCTCTGCCGAGGAAGCATGGTGTACGAATGGAAAATAGGTTAATTGGTAACGGCCAAACAGAAACAATAGTAGTTTAATTTGTATGCTTTGGAATGCTGTCAACTGCATCAACACTAGATAAATCATTCTCACCTGACACGTCTACTCAACATGCGAAAAACCACCTCCATTCTCAGATTTTGTTCTGCATGGCAAAGAGTGAGATATCACAGCTGTCCTGAATTGCTAGTAATAGATGGTAAGGCATTAACATGAAAACAATAATAATGGCTGACATATGTCATTTGCATGGAAAAACTGTGTGTTAGCACTCGGTAATTAGATGGGCTAAAGATAAAAACTCCTTGTTCATTTCCTAAGCACCAGTATTACAGTTAGTATAGTCAAACCAATAAAACTCAGCCAAGTTAAATGCAAATTTAGAATTAGAAAGGAACCATCAACTGTCACACAGGAGATGTAAGGGCCATTTGTAATTCAAGCAACATATGATTACCTATCTCCAGGAAGGCTGGAACAATCTTGGGTACATAAAATCTTCCTATCGTTGGCTAAGTTAAATCACAACCATGGGGATTCAGTAAAACCAAAAGGGAAAAAGAGACCAAAGCGATGAGGACCTAAAGCACTCTGATGGAACTATTGAAGACTTGAAGTGCTACAATATGTTAAGGCAAGTGTAACTACATGCAGCCCTGCAATAATTCCAGAAATGGTGTATAACAATAACAAGCAATAGCTCAAACCTTAACAAAACTTACTTGTGATCAGAAGGACTGGGCATTACTTCATACACAATTGTGGCCACAATATCCCTTTTGTTCTGCAATAGGCGGTATGGGGCAGTCAAGCATCAGCATGACATTCAACTATCTTTTCAGACTGGACAAGCAAACCTCTGGTACCTGAGTAGCTTCACCACGTAACCCAATGTAATATATCTTAGTTGTATCACCACCAAAGTTCTCAGGAAAATGCAGAGTTAGGTTAGCCACACCTTGGAACCTTGAATATCTGATAAAAACAGCAAAATCACAAAAAGTGAAGAAAAAAAGGTAAGGAGAGCTGCTAATGAGACAAGCTACTGAATTACAAAGTACAACAGAACTTAAAAACTTAGTAGTTAGAAGCAATTCAGCAAACAGCAAGAAAACAAAAACAACCTAGTGTTAGAAAACAAAAGCAACCTAGTGTTTAAATCTTAACACCTTGCAAAATGATTACTATTGATTTATACAACATCAGTGCATGTATGTAATGAAGTTCAGCCTATCAAGCAGCAGAGCAGTATGAGTAAAAGGCAGTTTATCTAATGAAACATATCTTCCAAAAACAAATTGAAGCATGAAATTTTTTTTTGAGGCCGGAGCTTGAATATTATAATTTAACTGAACAATACATGAATGTTAGCGACACCAACATGCACAAGCAGAACAAACAATTACAAAAAATACCTTGTTTGGTACTCAAGAACTCCCTGCAAATTCTCTGCCAGTTCCCATTCCTAGCAGAAGCAATACATCTCAAATTATAACTGGTGTTTCTTCTTATGGCATGCATAAGAAAAGAATCAAATTAAATACACACCTGCACAGGCTGCATGTTTTGAGCATCAGAAAAGTCAATACCTTCTCTATTGATAAACCTGCAACATGTCAAGGTACTATTCATAAATTTCATGCCATTATGGTTCGATGAGATAGAGAGAACTGGATGAGTAAGGAAAAGAAAAGCTGGAGCTCTAAAACTAACGCTCTCATTCTTGAAGGGCTTGTTCCCTCAGCACCACCAACAACAGAAATGCTTTTGATCTTAACATCTGATGTAAACCTACAACCAAAGGGAACACAGGACACATGTTTAACAAATCTTAAATGAGAGTTACAAACAAAAAAAAATGCCTTAACTGTTAACACAAGTCTAAGAAGCAAGGTATATTCCACTAAAAGGTAACATCAACAAAATGAAATGCATATGTATCATGAATTTGATGCAATAATAAGGACCAAAAAAGCAGTGCAAAATAGAATGCAAATAAGTTGCTGTTTTTTGTTAAGAGAACCTTAATGGAAGGAGAAAAAATATCTTGTACTATGAGTCTATGATGTCCATTTCACCTTTTGCCATACTGCCTTGAGGAGGTTAATGTGGAACCAACATACAGACACTAACAAAGAATTCTCACTTTCTCAGGATATTTCAAATAATTGATGGAAGGGGGTTGGTGGAAAAAGGACCAGATTCAGAGACTAGAAAGTGTAAGCAGACTAATATGTCTTTCGCAGACACCAGTTTAATGAATGATAGCTGGGTATTGAACCACTGAAAGAAGTATGATTTGATATATCGGGAAAAATAAGAATATAAACCAATCAATACAACATCCACAAGCACTAGCCTGGAGCGAGCAAAGGATAAAAACTAAAAATTCCATCTAATGCATATTTTTGTTCTTGAAACATCACACATTTCTGTATCCTAAACACTATCTCATGTCAATCCTGAATTTGAAGACGGTGTAAAAATAGTTCCACGCATGGTTATGGTTTCATTTTGAGGTTGTAAGGCAGCTTAAAGCACCAAAAGAATTAGTATAAAAAACAGGGGAACACACACACACACACACACATATAACTAATTAGCAAGTGACTTGAGCTACTTACGGGATGAAAATAAGTAACTCAGAGTCACCCTCATTACTCTCCAGAAAACCCTGGTGCAGCAAGGATGCTCATAAGAGTGCAGGTAACAGATATGAAAGGAAACTCAAGGAATGGGATCTGTGCTGAAAAATCACTCATCATAAATAAACAATGAAAACACAGCATCAACATTTCCATCTCACTACCATGTAGTTTACAGGATTAAATAATGAAGCCCGATACAACCAGCATATTAATATACAAGATCTCACACATAACAAAGTGATTTTTCTATACCATACAATAAAAAACATACATGTGAGAATGTTTCCATACCCACCCCGCTGGCCTGCTGTTTTGCCGCCTAACATTTTCGGACATGTCGCCTGTGTCTAATGTAGCTAATCTCATTAGAACTTAACAGACTTTTAAACTATTTGTTAAGAAACAATTGTAATCCTTGGTAGAATAATAGTGTCTGCAATAGTATTATGTTCTGATTTCTGTCAGTTTATTACCCTGTCTTTCTATGTGCAAATATGTTCACAACTAACTAGTAGCTAGTAATTTAAGGAAAGCTGACGATGTCATTCGTTGAAATTACGAAATGCAATATCAAAGGAGAAGACGATCATCCACACCTGAACACAACAATCGATACTGAAACAAAGTCTGTGGCAGCGACAGCTAAACTACAAATGCCTTAAACCCATGATATATTTTGCAGACGACAAGAACTGACGCAAAACCTCTTCCTTATGAGATGTTAGATCATGACACGATGCATTCTCGGAAAAAGAAAAGATCATGAGAAGATAATTCCTACTGGTGGCTGTCTAACGGATTATCCAGAAAAACCCGACCGAGTACATTTAGCAATCATAATAAGGGTTATGGTTGTTACTGGTTACAGGTTAGTGGTTACTGAACTAGATAACAAGCAAGCTTCGCCACATTTCGCGTCTTTAACTGAAACCCTACACTACACTTGCTTAAATCAAGGCAACATAGAGAGGCAGCGAGATTGCCACATACCCCAGAAGTCTCGAGGCGCTGCTCCCACGGCTTGAAGACCGACTTGACGCTCCCAGCCACAGATTCGTTCAGAGCCACCACCTGCATGTAGGGCAAAGGGGAACCAACATGAAGAAACGCGAAAAAAAAGAAAAGAAAGGTCACTGCCCTAATCGACCGTTTCTTGAATTTTTGCACAACCCAATAAGCTGCCTCCCCGAAAACATGGTGCTAGCACAAGATTGCGTGTACTAGTGATAAACTAGTGAAGATTTACGGGAGCGCAGAGGAACAGAGAGGAGTTCACAGCTCGCGACCACTCGCAAGGATCGGAGAACCCAATCTGACTGGTAAGACAAGGAAGGGGTAGGGAGGGGACCTTGGGGGTGTCGATGTGGTTGTAGAGCGACCAATCGGCGGCGCAGTTGTGATCCTCGCAGCTGTGATCGTGCAGGCACGCCATCCTCCCCCTTCCTCTACCTTTCGCTCCCTCGCTAGGATGGAATGCAGCAGCTGTGCTCCTTGATTTGCTTGCCCTTTTGCCTGCTGCGAGCACGTAGGGCTTGTTTGCTTGCCTGTTCTTCTCACCTCTCTCTCTCTCTCTCTCTCTCTCTCTCTCTTATTTCTTTGCTGTTCGTTTTAGATCCAAAGGCCAAGAATTGCCCTAAGGCATGGTACCGTGTACCTCTCTCTGCCTTCAGGCCGTACGCCTTTTTCTCCTCCTTGTCCAAGTCGACCTGCTCCTCCTGATCCAAATCGTGTATAGCGCGCAAAGGACCTCATCTGCGGTGGCGTGGAATTTAGTTAGATTCAGGTCCTGCTCATTTCAATTTGAATTTCTATTATTTAATTTATTTTTTATTATTTCTAAATTTTATTTATTTTTTAAGCTTTTTATCGATTTTTTTCCTGTATTTGTTTGTATTGTCTATGATAGGCTAATATATTTTTTATTTTTAAATTTAGTTACATCAAATAAGTCACCATCAGTTACAGTGTAATTTTAACCAGCTACAATATATTTTTAACCATAAACCAACTTATTTCAGCCCAACCGCTTCACTGATACGAATAAAATCTTACAGTTGTGACTTCAAATATAAAATGTTTTAAACTAACTGATATATCCGAATTTCTAGTTTCGAAAAACCACACCACACTGCCAAACCAAGCCTAAGTTTGTCTCCATGCATTATTTAGCCCAACAGCGCACTTTCAATTTCGATTCTACAGCGCATCTGACCTTTTTGTATTAGAACGACTTAAAGAAACTAAATCAGAAATCCAATTTGGATGCAAGCTAGTAATCAGGAAGATCACAAGAAAATAGAAGAGTGCAAGAGGGCCTCACATACATAAGAACGGCTACACCTTTTCTTTTCTTTTCTTTTTATTTTCTTTTCTTTTTTTTTTGTCATTCTGGGTACCCGAAAACACATACAAGTAGTCAAAGTACAAGGCTCTCGACAAAACTGGAACTGGTATACAATCTTACCGTTTTCCTACTTCAGTCTAGCGAATCAAATGGGAGAAGCCCATATACATCAGCGACTGTTATAGGCGCGCATGCGGCAACACAACCAATGTTGTTACAAACTTACACGCACACATGCGGCAACGAATGTGTTAACTACCAAACTATTGTATACCTTCTTCTGTGACGAACTATCACCACACCCACCAGGTTGATGCTCAGGTGGAAACAAAGATCGACTGACAAGCTCATGTACCGGTAGTTACACAGCTGATTGTCGATATATCCATTTTATGGATCTAACTCAAACATGACGGATTGTGCCACGCTCTATGATCTCCATGCGCTCCGCGAGTATCTCCACACACTGACTGTTAAGACCAGTGCACCAGCCATGCCAGCCAAAATCTGCAGGAAGTGGATGGATCTCAAAATGCTGATGTGGTAATCGGGTAAAGATTGAATTGAAACAATGGTATGGCAAATACAACGTCTCACCTTGGCATCTCTGCTAAACCCACAAGAACTCCAACTAAGCAATGATTTCAACGAATTCCAACAAGACGATTTCGGCATAAGAATAACTACGGTGTACTGTTTTCTGCAAGGGAAAGGTATAACTCTTTGTAAGGCCAGTTGCATGGCCTGCGGTGTCAAAGCCTCCCTAACTTTTAGACGTCCCTCATCTTGGACCTTCACAAAGAAAGAAATGGAAGTACTCAACAACACAAAGGTCATTTCAAATATATAATTTATACTGGAAAAAAAAAGGAAGACTGCCAAATATCTACAACTGCATTGGTCAATAATGCATCTAAAAACCTACAAAAGTATGGCTGTGCTGATGTATGTTTTGTCACCTCACAGTGACAAGTCAGCAATTAATTGGAGAAAAATAAGAACTTGATAGTACTGAACCATATGAAAAGCATCACAGTATTACTTTGAAGGTGGATCCAACATCTCCGAAATAAACCCTTGATTGATAGCTCCGCAGAATTCGATCCAACCAGTAGTAATTTTCCTGCAATTTCTCAAAGATGTGAAGGTCTGTAAACATTGAAGTGCCAAACTATATCAGCACTAATTGGATCAAGACATCCTACTAAACCTGTAATCCATTTTCATGCGCTCTTTGTTCAATTTCTAGGATGGTCAATACATCTTCTTCAGAAGGGCCTTCAGTCTGTAGATATGATATCTCTTCCAGAACAAAATCAACCTAACGAAATTCTAAGTGAGTCAAAACCGAAGCTGTTTATAACCAAATTGCATACGTCTTAGCCAGGAAGGCAATAAGGCATACGAGTTTAGATGACGTGTCAGGATCGCATGAGAAATTCACACTTATGTCTCCACGAACATCTCCACTTCTCGAAGGTTTGTTGCCACCTAAGAAGACACCTACATTAACTGAGTAAATCTGCAAAACAAAAGAACATATTTAATGAACACTAAATGCTACACTCCAAGTTAAAGGAATAACCAATCCAGATGGTGTGTATGATCAAGATATTCTACCTGCCCATATTTGAAGCGAAGCACTTGCATGATTTTTGTTTCCAGAAGTTTACATAGAAACCCAGCATAGTGAATATCCTCCATCTTCGCATACAGCAGAATACATGTTAAATGTGGTGGTTAACTTTTGCAACATACTGTTACAAAATTATATTATTTCTTACATACCATTGTTGTGCTCTTGAGAACTACAGGAAATCCTAGTTGGACGAAGCACTGAGCTTCAACCATAGGGCTGCGGACAACTTCTCTGCAATTAAGGAACACACTCCAGGGTAAGATTACCAGTGGCAAATTTAGACAAAGAACAGGAATTGCATAGTTGCTTAGCTCTGCATGCACACAACGTAACTGAATGCATACGGGCAAATCACCAAGACATATTAGTGGAAAAAGAACAGGAGCAAACCTAATAATGGTTTCTGGAAACTTGAACGGCAATCCTTTTAGATCATCACGATTAAGTGGCTGAACTGCATCCCTAACCTTAGGTATCCCACCCTACAAAAAGTAAACTTAATCAGCATTACAAGTTCCTTCTTTAATTTAGAGCAATAAAAAAGGGAACAGAACATACCAAGTACTGCAAAATCAGTGGAACTGAGATAGCTAGGTCTATATTTCCAACTATTACAACAGTAAAAGCTGACGGATCCTTGAAGCAATTGTTGAAATATTCACATGCTCTGATTGGATCTACTTTCTTCAAGTCATTTATTCTAATTGGCTGCATAATGGAACTCGAGTAAACTTTTAAGCAATGATATGAAGAAAGCACTGAAACTTATTGATGTTCACCCTGTAAAGGTACCTTAAAGAAGTATGAGTTCCCGTAATTTATTTCCCGTGCACAATTTGCAAATGCAGTGAAAGGATCTCTTTCTTGAGCATAGATAGCTTCCTCTGCCATTTGCATCACTATTTTTACTTCTTCCTCCCTTGGTTCCACCTTTGTTGTAAATAGTTGGTAGACAAGCTATATTTAAGAAGGCAGTCAAGCATAAGCATAGGTTAATATTTGGCAGTTACAGGTGATATTGTTGCTATGCGTGGTATAATGCCATCAGCACGCTTCTGTGTGTTAAGCATGTACATTTAAGAATGATTGAATGTAAGCAAACCTGCAAAGCAGTCTCAAGATCTGAAGGTGAGCAATCGCCAGAAAATGATCTCATGTATGCCCCAACTTTTGTACCAACTTCAGCTCTCTTACCAGCAAGCATGTCCATCAAGACAGAAGGTCTGTAGCCAAAAATGCCAATTTCTCCTGCTATCATCGAGCCCATTGAGCATGAAGTATACTCATCTTCAGACAATTCAGACAAACCACCATAGGCAAACCCAGTAAAAACAACCTGCACATAGTTCAACATATAAAAAACTTGAAACGTATCACGAGACAGAGCGACAGAAGATAAATGATAACTGCAATATGAATAAGAACTATGACTCAAACTTCCATTTGATATATTTAATAAATTAACTTTCTGAATCCACAATTATCTCATTTCATAATAATAGACCACAAAATGCAGAACGAAAGAATTAAAACGACAATACCAGCTGCAGTTTTCTTTAACTAAGGCAGAACAAATTATGCCATTTAATTGAGACAGAACAAACAAAAGGTGGTTACTGTGATAGTTTGTGTATACTGTAATATTGCCGCACCCTATATGCGGTATGGTAGTAGAGTTCAATGGCAGACAAAGGAGTTCATGGAAGGGGGAGCTCATAAGCCATGGCGGATACGCAATAATCAACTCAACATATATATAGTCAAGAATTATCATGAGAAATTTCTACATCCAAGTATTACATGTTGAGTACGCACAAATATAACATACATGCACGCAGCTATATTGATTACTCCTGCTTCGGTGTGCTCAGAAGCATTGATTAGCAGGTCGCAGAAGTGGATCTTCTCTAGGTAGGCTGTGCCAAGGGAGATCCTAGGCCCAGGCTCGCCTGGGCCTTGCATCCGCCATGGTAGAGTCCATGAGCTCACATAGTAATTCGATAATAGTCTACTTAGCTATTTTCTTTGAGTTTGAATTGAATGCTGACTTATGTTTTTCCCCTTCTACATATCTTTTATTCCCTTTCTTATTTATCAACATCAAACAGGGAATAAAGTATAAAGTGTGTCATTGTCTCTAGAACTCGAAAGAAAAAGGAACAGCTTTCAACTGTAGCCAGATCCCAGCTATGCACAGTTACTTCTCATTGCAGTAATGGTCCAACTTGGAAGGAAATAGATTGATGGGAAGGACAAGCAGTATGTAAGATATGCACAAGTTCATTGTGTGGATGCAATTACCACCCTCTGCACTTCTCAAGTAATGAAACTGAAAGCCAGGTATTTCATAACAGTCATCAAGGACTATGTCAATAAGACAAAGTTTTACTAAACGGCTGACAAACGGATTCATGTGGACAAAATGGCACCACCTCAAAACACCCAAGGACAAAGAAAGCTATCCTTTTATTCCTCATAATTCTAGAATATTTAGAGGTTACAATTATTCTCCATTCGATCTATACCTAGTAAGCTTGTAGTAAAACCTGATATGGAGTGGTAGGCACTTGATCATTTATAGTAAACTAGTCGTATGCTCATGCGTTATAATGAAATTTATTGAATATATAGATAATCATGCTATGGAAGAGAGTTGCTCTGATCAGTTGAAAAGTGGAGAGTGATGAGAAGTTGAGAACGTAGCGGTTAGAGAAGAAGGAACGTACGACCACCAACTCGTTCTTTTATAATAGTAATGATGTTGGAGAGTTTTTCAGAAAGAATAAATGACAAATAATTGAGAAAATGTACAATAGAAAATTCAGATGTGCGTGCACTAAGTATTCACACAAACAAAATTAAGATAGAAAGGCCTGAAAATAGCCAAGTGGTATTTGATCAGTAAATACTACTGACTTGATCATCAAGAAAGTCAGTACACTTGAAGCAAATCCGCATGCCATTCGAAAGTATCATCTCAGTGGCACCTATGCCTGGGTGCTCCACTTTATCAAGAATACTCCTGCAATGAATTTTGCAGAGTACAACAATAAGAATGTGTGGCACACTAAAATGTGCAAATGCTCATAACAGACACATAGTAGTTTAAAAGGACAGTTCATCATGATAGTCAATTTAGATAAAGAGGAAAGGATAGTTGTGATAATACCCTGGCTCTGGACTTTGGCCAACAATTTCTTCAGGGACTTGCTCTTCATCCCATGGAGGAATAGCCTTTCCTTCTTCCAGGGCATTGACTTTCAATGCAACTGCTTTCAGATCCTCCAAAGTAGCATGAGCTCGAGGCTCAACTATCTTGATAACACAGCTACTCGTTGTTGAAAAGTTTGCTGCAAACATCGCCACTTCCGCAGAAGAAATATCTAGTTGAAATTAAACAGAAATAAGTATAGAGATAATTGAATAACTGTGGTGACGCTCAAGCAAGTAATGTAATAATCATACTGACTGTACATTAATAAACAATGAATTCGTTGTAAAGGAAAGGTAAATGGCATCAGAATTTAAAACATGAGCTCTGTTACTAGGTAGCATGCAATTGCACTTACTGGGAAGAAGAGTCTTCTGCATCTGTGCTTCATATTCAATCCCGACAACAGGCTCCTCACGAAGAAAATGCTGCAATGAAAGGGACAAATGGCACTAGTGTGCTTACGAAGTTGTAGATGATGAAGATCATGTAACTTGATTGAGATATTAGAAAGACCTGTTGGCATATCACTAGAGCAATTGATCTCAAAAGAAACATGATGGAAAAAAATACAGGAGCTGCAATATATTATGATTGTAATACCCTGCCCATTCGTATTATGGGCCATGTGGCCCATGTGAAGTTGTGGTGTTGGGATTAGTCTCATATTGGTTGTCTAAAGTGAGTTATAGTAACATATAACGCTTGTTAGATCCAAATGTAGCACCTCCGGCATAATCCTTTTACACGAAGTGAGAGCAAAAGTGTAAGTGGGGTGCTATGTGTGCGCAGGTCAGCCCCCACGGTGGGTTGGGTGTTAAGCGGATTTTGGGCCAAGGTGTTACAATGATCTACACTAATTGTTGAAGAGCAACTTCATAGAATACAGAACACTTGGCTAAACTGGTTAAAAAAAAGGATCCCCGACATGCAAATGAGAGAAAATTCTACAGACATAAACTACGGTAGTCCTGAGAGATAAAATTGCAAGAACCTGTAAAAACTCGTCCTGTAGGTTGGTTGACTGCATTTGATCACGCTCCAAATATGCAGACTCAATCTCTGACATCATTAAAGCACGTACAATGGATATCTCACATTCAGAAAATCCATGAAGCCGTACCCTAGCAACCTTTAAAAAACATCTTGTCAGAAGGTCATAAAATGTAAATCTCTATTTTTACCTATGTTTGTCAATGTGCATATCATTGGCTCCACTAAGAGCATATAATCATATAAATCGAGTAAGCCTAGTATATTTGTCATATGGTAGGGGATAGACCAGGATGGCTCAGGATCGTCCTCCTTGCGGAGGCTCTGATGTGGAGACCAACCGGTTTAGAACTTGACTGCTTTATTGCTTAATGATAATACGCACAATGCTGTCCCTTTTATAGAGATGGCTAAACTTGATCTCTAAAAAATATATCTCTACATTAAAGAAACTAATCCTTAATAATAGTAAACTTATCTCTAATACATAGAAATAATCTAGAAGAAAATAAGCCTAAATAATAAGAAAACTAATTGCTATAATCCGCGATATACTGGCGAACCACCCAAATCCGTACGTGCTACAGTACCGACGGGTACTATTTACGCGTTGCATACTGTTCACATTTGCTACAGTGTCCGCATTACTGTTCGCTCGCCTGCTGCGCGTACGCCGAGATCCTAGACCATAACATTATATCCCTCGCGGCGAGACAGCTTGTCCTCGAACTGTCAGGTGGCGACCATGGTTGAAGCCCTTCGTAACCCCATGTTGACGAGAGGGCACGATGATGACGTCGTGTCGCATGGGAGAAAATCAGCGAAACTCCA
The DNA here is from genome assembly GCA_036346245.1 of Bonia amplexicaulis. Taxonomy (NCBI): domain Eukaryota; kingdom Viridiplantae; phylum Streptophyta; class Magnoliopsida; order Poales; family Poaceae; genus Bonia; species Bonia amplexicaulis. The sequence continues at coordinate 20,570,571 of CM070735.1, read as the reverse complement.
ATGGACAGCATCCCTTGGGCATGGTTTGATGACGCAGGAGACGTTGAGGGCATAGGCACCCAGCGCGGGGCAGCAATATCATCCTTCTTGCCTTGGGATGCAACAGTTGTGGAGGGGATGCGATGACGTCGCTGACCCCCACATGGCAACCATTGTACTCCACACTTACGGAGGCACCAGACACGGCCCGTGGAGATGACCGCCGATGACGACGACAATCTTCGTCCTTAGCAAAAACACCAAAGGTGAAGCCTGAAGAAGAACCGTCGTTGGTGACGTGGCCAGTGCCAACACCGGTGTCGAGGAAGGTGGTGGTAGCGCAACCATTGCAATGGCACATGACGCTTCTTCCTGCTCCTTTAGTTTGTTCACCATCTCCATAGCCATCTCGAGCAAGGTCATCAGCTCCTTGTTGCTAGCCTTCAATGATTCCAGTATAGATAGATAGTACAACACCGAAAGCCGTGGTGAGTGGCTCTGATACCAAAATGATATGGCAGGGGTTAGGCCAGGATGGCTTAGGATCAACCTCCTTGCGGAGGCTTTGATCCGGAGACCAACCAGTTTAGAACTTTACTGCTTTATTTCTTAATGATGATAGTTACAATGCTTTCCTTTTATAGAGATGGCTAAACTTGATCTCTAAGAAATATATCTCTATATTAAAGAAACTAATCCCTAATAATAGGAAACTTATCTATAATACATAGAAATAATCTAGAAGGAAATAAGTCTAAATAATATGGAAACTAATTGTTATATTCCTAATCCGCGATATATTGGCGAACCACCCAAATCCGTACGTGCTACAGTATCCACGGGTACTGTTTACGCATCGCTACAGTACCCACATTACTGCTCGCTCGCCTTCTGCGCGTACACCGAGATCCTAGGCCATAACAATTTGCATATTTTTTTAATGTCACTGGAACTTCCCATGATATTCTACTATATCTAATCAGTTGATGGTCCACTAGATTCTTTGTTATTACTAGCCGAGTGCACATGCATTGCAATGGATCTCAAATAATTAATACCACGAATACTAAACTCTCAACCCCCTAAAAACGAGTTTCCCTGCATCCATGAGTTGCTTGCCCGTGAGACTCGACATTTTCACTAAATCAACATACCAAAGCAACCACATGAAATCCATCGTGCACAAATAATAACCTTAAATTTGGAAACTACATAAAAACTACCATCCTATAAGCAAGTCGAATCATGCCACGAGTCACATGCATACACATATGCGTATATGATCACATGCTTCGCAAAGGATCCTGTAAGGCACATGCACATGTACACAGATCCATCCACAGAAGATCCTCAAGGTGAAGCCATCATCACTACCAACTCAAATATTTATAAGAACGAAGATCTTCACTCCTATAAATATTTGAGTTGGTGGTGGTGATGATCCGCCTGCCATCCCACCACCCGTTCACTTGAATACTAACAAGTGCGACAACTTGGAAAATTTGGCAAAATATTAATCTAATAGCCAGACTTGAGGTTCCAACTCGCCACCCCTTGGTTAGCACACGTAGACAAGACAATACCACCTAAGCAACTGAGCTCCACATTTTATGGTGTTCCTATGGAGACGTTCAAGTGTGTGAAGATATTGCGATGGTCTGTCTGTCTATCTCCACACCGATAGGTGGGGCCATGATGTCCCACACTCGAGTCAGCTATTTTCTTCTCGCACACTCATAATAACATGTAATATGATTCTCTCTTTACACTGTAGCAACACACGAACATTAAGCTAGTACTATGCTATAACAGAGTTATGCTTCTTTTTTTTTTGGAATAAATGTCTCCCTTAAGGACCACAGCCTTTGAATAATGCAGGGTGCTATAGCAAGAAATAAATCTCTTTCACTTAAGAGATCAAAAGTTACAAAGTACCTCAAGCAGCATAGACTCAAGAGCCTCAACTGTTCCCCTTTCACGACAACTGGATGTCATGATATACGCCTTCACTGGACGGACAAGAGCATCTGCACATGAAGAGCAAGAGAAGTATGGAGGGTCCTTCCTACGAGATGTTTTGAAGAGCCTCTGGTTCAGAGCACAATGAAACATTGACTCTGCCAGTGAATCCCTGTAATCCTTCACTGTTTTGATTCCACCAGCAGGCATCTTGCAGCTAACAACAACTGCTGACTGTTTTTGTGTGTGTACAAGAGAAACAACAAAACAAATTACAGTGTCTTACTAAAAACATTCACAATTACTCACAAAATATATCCACAGATTATAAAGTACAAACCCCTGCAGCTTCAGATTCCACAAAGCACGAAAATCGAGGTTCAATATGCGATGGAACTGGAAATTCTGGTATAACAGGTGGAGGGCGGGAAGCTGGGGCTTTCTGGCCAAAATGTTCCTTTATCAACTCAACAACAGCCTGCAGTAAGTCATGACACACAAATGATGGTAAATATACAGATACATGGTAAATTCAAGAATGCTAACTGCTAAGTTAAAGCAAAACCAAACCTGCGTATCTGGGAAGTCTCCCACAGCGAAGACAGCCATATTGCTTAGGTGGTACCACTTGTGATAAAACTGCCTAACAGTCTTGTGTGTAACAGTCCGTATCACCTTCTCAGTACCTATCGGCAGGTGTTCTGCATACTGAGACAAAGAACATTAACAAGCAATACCATTTAGATACTTGCAGCTCCAAACGTAACACCACCAAAAGTCAAAAAGTATAACCCAAAGTTAACAAGCAGGAAACCCACCACCTCACAGATAATACCCTCCATGAGAATACTTTACTACTTAAAACTACACATAACATATCCCTATTGTGCGCACACATGATATGATGGAACAAGTGATCTTATCATAGCATTTTCCGTTTAAATGAGGACAGAGACCAATACCTTAGAACCCTCAAACAACAATGCCCAGTGGGAGTCCTGCATCCGCCCGGCGGCATTGCGTCCGCCCCTGTACTCCTCCATTACAGCACCCCTCTCTTTCTCCAGATCCTCCGCCGACGCACGAACCTTTTGACCAAAATGGACGAGCGTCAATCAGTCACACCCTTGTCAAACTAGTATTAGAAAAAGGCACGCTCATTGCAACGGCAAGCCAAAATCCTACTCTAACCTCGGAGCTGAACTCGGCGAGTACGGAGATGGCCTGGGAGAGCAGGCCGGGCTTGTCGACGGGCACGAGCAGCTCGTAGATGGTCTCGTCGGAGGAGGTGAGCGCGTTCTGGCAGGCGCCGAACTCCGCCCCAATGCTCTCGAGGAACTTGACGATGTCGTGGTTGGTGTAGCGCGCCGTGGCGCTGAAGGCGAGGTGCTCGACGATGTGCGCCACCCCGCGCTCGTCCTCCTCCTCCAACACCGACCTGCCACGCGCGAACCAACCAATCAGCCACCAAGCGCATCGCACTGGCACACCAAATCAGCAAGCGCATGAAATTGAGGGGGGCGCGGTAGTGAGTACTGACCCGACCTTGACGGCGAGGGAGAGCGCGGCGCGCATGCGGGGCTTGGGGTTGCAGCGGACGTAGTATGTGAGGCCGTTGGCGAGGCGGCCGTAGGCGACGCCGACGGGCTCGGCGGGTAACGCCTCGTCCATGGCCACGGTCACCATCTTGAGCGACCGGAACCCGCCCCGCGCCGCAGCCCCGCCCCGCCCCGCGCCGCGGCCGGCCGGTGCCTCCGTCGCCGGCGGGAGCAGATCCATCTGCTGCCGGCCTGGCGCGAGAGGCAGCGGGAGTGGGAGGGTCGGGACGGGACCCGATGGACGAGTCGAGTCGGATGCGGCTGCGAATTATGGCTATTCGCATGGCTTATGGCTAGTGCAAGTTACCCGAATGAGTTAGATTTTTTTTCGATGTCTAAAACTGTTTTTTGTTTTTCTATATTAATTAATTTTTAAATAAGAAGTCTTTTTAAGTCAGATTCTATAAATTAATTATATACATACTATAGCGAGTTCATTTATATCGATCAAAATTACACGTGAGTTTCTGTTACTCCATATTCTCTCAACAGCTAAAAAGTCATAAACCATAGCCAAAAGTTATAAGATAAAGTTAAAAAAGAACAGATCTGATATTGATAAATCGTTTCGTAATAACAATAAAAAATCATTTTATTTATTATTTGAAAAGGTTATAAACTATGGTTTGAAAAGCTGAAAAGAAAAGACAACGCGGGATGCGGTGCTCAGGGTTGTTCGGCTGCTTTTCGCTTTCGCTTTTCCTGGGCTGGACGGAGCCTGAGCCCGCTCCAGCACAGTCCATTATTCCGCGCGAACGGCCCACTACCGCCGGCCCTCCGCCCCGCATCTTTCTGCTCCGCTTCCTCATCCACTACACTGGCACACTTCCCAGTCCTCAACGCCGGTCGTCTCGCCGGCGCAGCGTGCACAACCACTGCGACATTAGTAGCGAGCAAGCGAACCCGCTTGCTCCTACCGGCAGCACCAGGATGCCCCCTACCCTCCTCGGCGGCTACCTCACCGCCTCCCCACCACCGCCCCCAACCGCGACCCCGAGCACACGCCTCCCGACGCCCCTCCTCCCCTCGCCTCAGGCCCCTCCCGCCTCGTTGCCCGCCGAAGCGCGGGTCCCGGGGAGGCGGCACGCGCAGCAGCGGCCTCCGAGGAAGACGCCACAGAGGAGGAGTGGGAGGAGGAGCTCGAGGAGGGGTTCCCGAGGCGGGGGGTTGACGAGGAGGATGACTACGACCATGACCCGGAGATCGCGGGCATAATGGGGGAGTACTTCGACGACCCCAACAAAGCCCAGTCGCGCGTCAGCACTTGTTCTTTCTCTCCTCCCCCTTCTTCTCTGCCATTTCCGTCTACTCTAATGTTCGATTTGTTTTGGTGTTTCTTGGGTCGGGTAGATGGAGGAGAGGATAAGGAAGAAGCGGCACAAGATCGTGCAGGCCAAGACCGGCTCGCCCAACCCCATGAAGGTCGTCTTCAACAAGTAATGTTACACTCGTGCTGTCATACGTAGGACGTGTACAAGATGAAATTAGTTAGCTACTGATACTTGATAATTGAAAATCTTTGGTAGGTGTTCTTGAATTGTGTAATTAATTTGTGGTTGTTGCCTGTGCTAGGTTTGACTTCTCCAATTCGTATATATGGTTCGGGTTCTACCACGCTCCATTGCCGAAACATGTCACCTTAATTTGTGATGTGAGTTGTTCTCCTTTTTTCCCCCAAAAGAAAGTTTGCATCATGGTTTTTACAAAAACAAAGTATATATCAGATATATTCCCAGGTTTAGTCAGGATGTTGCAATTTTTTCATTTATCGTGCTTGCAGGCTCTGCGGGCATGGCATATAGTTGGGCGCCTTGGTGGGTGCAATTCTATGAATATGCAGGTAAACTTGTTGCACCAGATGTACTAGACCCCTTTTGAAGCTTATAGTGAACAAATGTCCTTTGTTTTATTGGTCATATCCTTCAAATACAGTGATACTAGGGTATGGTAATCCTTACATGGGCTAATTCTAAGGTTTGGTCATCCTTACATGGGCTAATTCTAAGGATTTGAGGGATTATAGATCTGCTATGGCCATGTTGGAACTGGTAAAAGACCTTATGTGGCTCACCAGCCTATTAATTCGTAATGTTCACTATCCTATGGTGTTCATGGCAATAACGAACACAAACAGAATATAACTAACCACTGTTTGCATATTGTGGTAGCTTAAATACTTTGATTGGAGTTTTGTACTTTGTATCAAGGGCTTTTAAAAATACTTGTTCTTTTACAGTTATCACAGTTGCCTTTGGATTGTAAAAGACCAAGTTATGATGCTCTTGAAGGAGCAAACATCACCCCAACATCCTTTTACAACATTGGTGATTTTGAGATTCAAGATAATCTAGCACGTGTTTGGTATGTATTCTTTCCCTCCTCGTCCATTTTTACAAACTTTCGATTACTTTTCGTGCAGACATGTGAATTATCACACAGTAACTTATTGAACAATGGTATTGTTGTCCAGTCCTCCTTTATGATTTGTATTATCTGGCCTCAGATCATTCTTGATTACTGACACTATCAACTGTTTTCATAAGCAAGCTTATGAAAAATTACCATGAAATGTAAACATAGCATCCTCAATATAAAGACCGTGCAACCTGGGTTTAATTGTGAATAACTAGTTGTTGTGACTTGTGACCAGATTTGATGGAGCAATAAGCCTGCTATACCACTTTAACTAAAAAAATAGCTACTACTACCGCCATTTAAACAAACATTTTTGAATTATATTTTTTCTGGAGAGTAGTAACTCTTTTTGTGTTATTATACCTTTGTGCAACATGTACTGGAACGCTGATACCATTTTTGCTCGGGCATCTTGTGGTGCATGTGTCAGAAATCTCAGTTGCTTTGAAAAAAATACTTAATTCGAACAGAAAGTATTGCACATCTTATACTTGTTCAAGTTAAATCACATTGACACCAACCATGACTCTTTGCTTTCATATTATTGATTTCCACAGGGTAGACATTGGTATTCACGAACCATTGCTTTTGGACATCCTGCTTAATGCATTAACCGCCATAAATTCAGAGTAAGAACCTAAACTTTCAACTTGTCGGTATTTTGTCATTAACCTCGTATAATGTAATTTCAATTCGTCGGGGTCTGGTTACTAGGGTGATGCAGTTGTATACTTAGATATTGTTCACGTTATGTGTATTCCCTCTTGATAGATATGTGACTTGATGTATTGATATTGGAGGTAGGGTACATATATAGGCAAGGAGGATCTAGGGTTGGTTTACAGAAGAAATGACCACCGTCTGATCTCCTTGCCTAAACAATCTATGATTAATCCTAACCCTAACAGGCCAAAGGCCCAATAGTCTATGTAGCCTATGCGGCTATCTAACATCCCCCCGCAGTCGGAGCGTCGGGACGACGCTCGATCGGATCCGAACTCTGAAAGACCGTGGAAGACAGGCCCTTGGTGAAGATGTCGGCATATTGGGACGACGCCGGACGTAGGACTCGGACAAGACCCATGGCAACACGCTCCCGAACAAAGTGGAGGTCGATCTCAATGTGTTTGGTGCGTTGATGCTGAATCGGGTTAGAGGACATGTAGACGGTGCTGATGTTGTCGCAATACACCAAGGTGGCCTTGCTTGGTGGGGAGTGGAGCTCACATAGAAGTTGCCGAGCTGGAAGCCTCGGCCACGGCATTAGCTACGCCATGGTACTCGGCCTGCTACTGGATCCGGAGACGGTGTTCGGCGCTTGAGGACCAGAGACGAGGCTATCCCCGAGGAACACGGATAGCCCGGCGGGACTTGCGGGTGTCGGGACAAAGGCCCGGTCGGCGTCGGAGTAGACAACCGATCGTGTTGGGTGAGGGACGAAGGAGTAGCCCAAGATGAAGAGTGCCACGAATATACCGCAGGATGTGCTTCAGAGCTGCAAGGTGAGGCTCTCGAGGGTCGTGCATGTGGAGACAGACTGCTGGACGGCGTAGGAGATGTCCGGACGGGTGAAAGCGAGGTATCAGTAGGGCACCGCCAAACTCCGGAAATCTGTGGCGCCACCGACGGGACACCATCCAAATAAACCTTGGGACGAGAATCCACGGGAGTGGAGCAGGGTTTGCACTCAGACATACCCGCACGATCGAGTATTTCTTGCATGTACTGGCGCTGTGAGAGGAAGAGACCATTAGGCCGCCGCTGAACCTGCATCCCGAGGAAGTGATGGAGATCACCCAAGTCCTTCATCGAGAATTCTGCCGCAGGCGTTGATGGTGCTACCGGAGTAGCGAGCTCGACGAAGCGGTGAGGACGATGTCATCCACATAGAGCAGCAGGTAAATGATGTCGGCACCACGTCGGAATACGAAGAGCGATGTGTCAGACTTGGCTTCGATGAACCCGAGGGAGATCAAGTAGGCTGCAAAACGGCTATACCATGCCCGAGGTGCCTGCTTGAGACCGTATAGTGAGCGGTTCAGACGGCAGACGTAGTCCGGATGGGTGGAGTCCTCGAACCTGATGGGCTGAGCGCAGTAGACTGTCTCATCGAGTTTGCCGTGAAGGAAAGCATTCTTCACATCCACCGACGAACCCGCCAATGACGGAGAGAGCTAAAGAGAACCGTCCGCACGGTGGCGGCTTTGACGACGGGCCGAAAGTGTCGGAAAGTCAACACCGGCGTTGTGTGAAACCACGGAGAACCCAGCGAGCTTTGTAGTGCTCGAGTGAACCATCACCGAAACTTGTGTTTGAAGATCCATTTGCCGGCCACCACATTCGCGCGGTAGGCGCGAACAAGGTCCCAAGTGTTGTTCAAGAAGAGGCGTGTTCATCCAAAGATGGCGGCTCGCCATTCGGGTCTGCAAGAGCAGTGCGGTATGTCTTCGGAACGGGGGACAATGGCGCAGCGTGGAACACAGCAGGCACCCGGAAACCATGTTTCGCCCTGATGGTCATGGAGTGGTGATTGACCACGGGGGAGATGGCAACGCGCTTTTGGGATAGGCGCAGGGCGACTTGTGGCGGGGAGCCGACCGGAGGAGGCGGTGACGCCACCGACACCGGTGATGGTGGGAGCCGGCGGCGGAGCGATCGCGACGTGGTCGCGGGGAGACGCCGGAGGGCCGCACGTGGTCGCGGGAGACGCCGGAGGGGCCGCACGTGGCTGTGCGGGAGAAGTAACGGAGGACATTGGCGCATGTGGCAATGTGGGCGACGCGTCATGGTGTCTGCAGCAATGAGGAATCGGTAAGATGATCCCGCAGTAACAAGATCGAGTCGGGCCTAAGGGCACCAAGCGGGATTAGTGAAAATTTCCAAAACTCAAAGTCCGTGGGGAGGGTGTGACGGTCGCTTCGGCAAAGGAAGGAAGACTCGTCAAAGATCACATGACGAGATATGATGATCTTGTTAGAGTTGGTGTCTAGACAGCGGTATCCTTTGTGATTAGCAGAGTAGCCAAGGAAAACACACGAACTGGAACGGGGAGCGAGTTTGTGGACAGCTGTGGCGGACAGGTTGGGGTAACATCGACAACCAAAGACGCGAAGATGATCATACGCAGGTGGAGAGCCAAGTAAGGCTTCATGAGGCGTACAGGAGTGTAGTGTTTTGGTTGGTAAGATGTTGAGGAGAATGGTGGCGGTGTGCAGTGCCTCGACCCAAAAGCGGGGTGGAAGACAGGCTTGGAATAGGAGGGACCGAACATTGTTGTTGAGGGAGCGGATGGTTCGCCACCTTCCCATTCGAAAGCAGATGTGTAAGGACACGACATTCAAGATGAGTGCCGTGGGTGAGAAAGAAAGCGCGGTCTTTGAGTTGTCGAACTCGCGCCCGTTGTCACATTGAACAGACTTAATTGTATGTCCAAACTGAGTGGAAACAAACTTGAAGAAGTTAGACAGAGTTGCAAAAGTGTCAGACTTGAGGCGTAAAGGAAACGTCCATATGTAGTGCGAGCAATCATCGAGAGTGACCAAGTAGTATTGAAACCCCGATATGCTAGGAACTGGCGATGTCCATAAATCACAGTGTATGAGGTCAAAAACATGTGGGGCACGAGATGTGGACATAGAAAAAGGAAGACGAACATGACGCCCGAGCTGACAAGCATGACATATGGATGTACGAAGGTCTTTATGACAAGCCATAAGTTTAGACAGAGTTTCAAATCCAGGGTGACCGAGACGACGATGCCATAGAGTGGATGCGGCGGTGGTGGTGAGTCAGCAGAAGGTATGGCGCGTTGGATGGGCGAAGGGGTACAACGGGTCGAGCTATTGCACCGGTGATCACTCTCGGGACGGTAGATCCTTCACGAAACAACCAGTGGGGTCAAATTCGATAGAGCAATTGTTGTCAGAGTGAATCGACGAACGGAAATAAGGTTCTTAATGAGACCAGGGGAAACAAGAACATTATTAAGACATAAAGAGCCGGGAAGGTAAGTTGTGCCAATGGAGGTGACTGGAAGAAAAGATCCGTTACCGACAACAATGGAAGGTGGAAGAGGATACCGCGGGGAAGAGGTGTGGGAGAGGGTACCGGCGTCGGAGGTCATGTGTGAGGTGGCGCCGGTGTCGAAGATCCAGTCATGTTGCTGAGGCGGAGTGAGCGACATGGTGTTGAATGAGGAAGCCAACGCCTGAGAATCCCAGGAAGGCATGCCAACCATGGGATGGTAGTAGCCGGGAGGAGTCCACTGCCCCTGGGCGCCGGCTACAAAGGCTTGTGGCTGAGGTGTAGGAGCCGGCAGAGTCCACTGCCCCTGGGCGCCGGCCACAAGGGCTTGTGGGTGAGGTGTAGGAGCCGGCAGAGGATGACGAGCAGCAGGCAGAGGAGCGAGAGGAGGGTGATTCCCCGGCCACATGCTGATGGAACCGGACCAAGGCTTGTAGAAGCTGGGCCATGAAGCTTGTGCGGGCGCGCCGTAGTGCCGCCCTTTGCCCCTGCCACCGCGCGAGCCGCCTGCCGCCTTTGCCAAGGTCCCGGAGTTGCGGGTGGAGTCATTGGCGGGACGGCTTCTTGGAATGTTGAAGAGTAGAACCAGCAATGCCGCCAGCACCAGAAGCAAGAAAGGCGGTGGGTGAGGGGGTAGAGCGATGGGTGAGGTTGAGTTCTTCAAGCAGGAGGTCGTTGCGGGCTTCCAAGAAGGAGGAATGGCGCCACACCGAGGTGCATGCCGATGGAGGCGAAGCGCTCGTTGAGGCCGCGGATGATGTTGAGGACGAGCGTGCGGTCAGTGACAGCCTCGCCCAAGTCACCCAGAGCATCGGCCATGGACTTGAATTTGCGGCAGTAGTCGGTGATGGAGAGATCGCCCTGGGCGAAGTTGCGGAAGGCGGCGTCGAGGTAGAGCGCACGCTGCTCGCGGTTGCCGAGAAACTGGTGTTCCAGGGCGAGCCAGACGGAGCGGGCAGTGGCGGGATCCTCCCGGACGATTTCCTCGAGGTCGGGAGAGACGGTGCCGAAGAGCCATGTCAGGACGACGCAGTCCATGCGCTCCCAGTCGGGGTAGGTGTGGTCGGCGGCGTCAGTAAGAACATGGCGTTGGAGAGAGAACTTCTCAAGGACCAGAAGCATCTGGTGGCGCCAGCGAGTATAGTTGTTGGACTCTATGTCGAGGACGGCGGGGACGAGGGCGCGGATGTTCTGGACACCGACAGCTTGGGCGTGGAGGTTGGTGATGGCGGCGGCCTCGTGAGCCAAGAGGGCGTCGCGGAGTGGCTGATGTGGACCGCCGCCGCCAGGATGCGAGCGAAGTTCGTCAGAGTCGCCGGCGAAGAAGGCGGTGTTGTCCTCGTGCTGGATGGCGGCCTCGGCTGCTTCTCGTTCACGCGCGGCTCGGGCGAGGGCGTTACGGCGCGCGGCGGCGGCGTCGTCGCTCTAAGCCGTGGCGGCGGCCTCGCCACGGATCGGGCGCTACTGGAGGGCGGCGTGACGGACGGCAGCATGTTGGCGGCGGCGCTCCTCGGTTGCTCGGAGAAGCTCGCCCGGCCGGCTGCAGAGGCGTCGGCGGCGAAGGAGGCGGGTGGAGGAGCAGATCCAGGCATAGTAGGAGGTGGCGGCGGTAGGGAAGGAGAGAGGTGGCGGCGGTAGGGAAGGAGTGCGCGCGATGGAGGCGCGGTCGGAGGGTGTGTGGTGTGCGCAGCCAAGAGGCGCGCGGTAGAGAGGCTAGGAAGAGAAGTCCTGAGCGTCTGATACCATGATAGATATGTGACTTGATGTATTGATATTGGAGGTAGGGTACATATATAGGCAAGGAGGATCTAGGGTTGGTTTACAGAAGAAATGACCACCGTCTGATCTCCTTGCCTAAACAATCTATGATTAACCCTAACCCTAACAGGCCAAAGGCCCAATAGTCTATGTAGCCTATGCGGCTATCTAACACCTCTGTTTTTTCTGTTTGGCATGCCTCGTAAAAGTGAAGTCTGAAAAATATTAACCTGGAATCATGCACTGTGGCATCATTTTCCGTTGAACTAATTGAAATGGAACAAACGGCAATAGTTCTTACCTAGTTACCTTTGTAGAATCCTTATAACCTGTCCCACTAGAACACTGTATGTTTTGTCCAACTGTCATCTTTGTATGTTCCGCACTGACATTTACAGTGTTCTGCTGAAATGAATTGAACTTTTCATTTGTTTGCCCAAGAAGCAAATGGTATGGTTGTTAAATTACAAGGAGGAACTATTCTCAACTTTTTTTTCAGAGAAACCAATCTAAATTGAAATTCCATTAGTTGCATAAGTCATGAATTGTGGAATGCTGCAGCAGCTTCTGTCAAGTGTTAATTTTTTGCTCATTCTGGCCTTCTACCATTGTATTGTGCACTGCCTGGAAGTAATCCATGTGGGTGGTATGCTGAATTGCATATGAAGCAACTATCTTACACCACCTGACAATGCAACCTATATTAATTGATTTGTTTCTTTGCTAACGTGGCACTCATGATGGTATCATCTGACTGACAGCAAGCGGGTGTCTTAATTCTTGTTTGTCTGTATATGCTAAAATCATCCACCTGGCTGTCAGATCCCCAGGTGGTTGATTCTTAAACCTATTCAACAGATAAGTGGACCTGGCATGTAGTAAGCAATAACTAATGATTTGGAAACTGATGTTGATGGAGTGCAGGATATAAATGAGTGAATGCAATCCATGTGGTAAGCGTTCCACTTGCGGTGTAAGGTGCCGGGTGTGGTCTCATCTGAAAGCACTCACCATAAGATGCATCGTTAGTGACAAAAAAAATTCATCACTCATCATGACATGACAAATAATATTTCAGGAAAGGGGATTCAACTTTTTTTTTGGTTAATTTGGGGGTTCTTTTTCCAGAATGACACTGCTGCCTTGCACTTCTCAACCTTATAAAGTGTTTACTATGGTATTCATGTATGGAACAGTACAATCTCATTAAATTTTGTTTCCTTCTCTGCAGTCATGTGGGTATTAAGCAAGTACAACTTGGAGGGTTAGAGTTTGAGAACTGGAATGAGAACATGAAAACGGAAGAAGCTGGATATAGTGTCCACAAAATCTAGAAAGCTCAATCCTGCAATTGCAGAAGCTACTGGTTTAGCTACAGTGAGAATTCAATGGCAGGTTCCTGAATCGCACACCCCACAAGGGCTTCAGGCACTGTGATCTTGCAAATGATAAAAAGGGTGACCGCATCATTGCTAAGCATGAAAATTTTACGGCCCTTTTTTTCCAAATAACCTTTGCTTGAAACGGGTCGCCATCCTTATGCAATGAAGCTACAGGCCAACAAGTGCTGGAAATGTGGACAATATTTTAATTCCAAATTTTACTAGGAGGTAATTATAACAAACCAGTGATGCAAAACTTACTACTAACAGCAGGCTACTCATCATAGTTCAGAATATACGCAAGAAAATAGAGGAACAAAGTCGAACGATTGCGCGAACAACTTACTTTTTCGCCTGATGAAGAACAGGAAGCAGCGCAGGCTTGACGTAGTACAGAACGTAGAAGATGTAGTGCAGTGAGCGATCGTGTAGATGTGCGATGTACAGAAATTGTATTGCCGTCCTATGTAGGAACTCTCTGCGGCAATGGTTCGGAGATAGCCGCTCTCCCTCCTTCCAGGTGCACGTCGGGAGAAAGGTTGGTGAAGTTCAGACGACGCAGTACAACAGCACAAGTTGACAGAAGTAAATGATTTAGGCAGTGATGAATTATCTCTATTTTATACCTTGAACGTCTCTAGGTATATATAGATATGCAAATTACTCTCTAGTAACTGCCTCATTGAACTGAAATAATTCATCAATTATTCACTGGTAGCTGATAACATTTAACCAGTGATTTATCCACTGATAACTACCTGTCATCGAAAATCCAATTAAGCCTTAAATTCAAACGTTTGAATCTTATTCAAACAGAGAGAGTGAGGTGTAGGTGACTAGACAGAACTCTCCTCATACCATCTCTATTCATATTCAAGGAGTGGTGAGGACTTTACCTTATAAATTGGTCTTGCTTACTTTGTCTTAACAATATGGTATTAAACTATGTATATTTTGGAATTAAGAAGATGAGTCATAATTAAATGGGCTAATTTCTAACAAGGACTCTAATTGGATATATGTAACATGTAGCGAGGGAACGCTAATTCCAATTGCATTGTTCTTCCACCGTATTGTTGTCCATGCTTAATATTAACCGGGTTTGAGGTTTCGAAAACAAATCTAAGCGATATCACCATCCAATCGAATTTGATAATAAGGTAATTTGCATAATTCATACCCGTTCCCATTTTCCCGCCCCTGAAAGCATGCAGTGCCTTATTAATTTTTACGTTTTGCTTGAAAAGAGAGTATATGCTGCCAACCGATGGTTAGTCCAACTAGTATAGCATCCTTAAAAGTTACTACAGTCAGGATACAGCGAAGTTGAAAAAAAAATGATACGTCAGGACTGGCGCATGGTGGTGCCAGAGGGTTTTCTAAGGGGGGATTTGAGGATTTGCCATCGTAAAAGATGTTCATTTAAGTATTTACCACTCGATATAAGACCACATGTCAGTAATACATCGGGTGATAAAATCCTCAAATGCACATGTCCTTAATTATTTTTTCTAAGAACTTTCATAGGGTATCATCACCCATTAACTGTTGATATACGAGTTTTGCAATTTTTACTGAGCATATGTGGGCACTTTAGCCCTAAAAGAAACAATACAAAAGTATAACTATTGGCAGTATAGTATGTGGCATAAATATGTACAGCACATTTGGTTCTTGGAGAAGGATTATTTTTTGTATGCAAAATTCTTAGTTTTTAACTCTTGAGGTGTATTGTATATTGTACGTGTAGAGGTTGTGTATATAGTGTGAGCACAATACGAAAGTATAGCTGTTGGTTATACGGTACAGTATATGGTATAAAACTACAAATAAAAAATTCAAAATTTAAATCAGAATTAGAGAGGTGCATGCAGTTAATTATCTACAACCGTTGGTCCCACCACATATCAAATCGCCATCTAAATACACCAAAATACAGCGACCTAACAACGCTCATACACATGCAAATACCATATAAAGCATAGACCTACTCCAACGACCAGATTTGGGCTGCACTTGCAACCGGCTAAACATTTTAATTTCCACAAAAGATACCGAACTATCAATATGTGAAGATCTGAAATCATATTTACCACGTCGAGATTCGATATTTTAAGCCCTCCCGTCAAAACAAAGTAAAAAGCCTGCAACAAGAAATCATCTCCGTTTTAGTATTTACATTCGCCAGTACCTTATATCGATATGAGATGAAGTTCAATACGAAGGTAAACCGCTGTTGACAGTAGCTTAATTACTTCTCAACTGTCTAAAGCATATCATGAGACAGTACGAGGATTTCATAATTCCTGACAGATTTAATCTTCAGCACAATCCTAACTCTCGAATATAATGACAGCTAATCTACTTAACCTAATCTTGATTTAGATCCTCTCATCACCATGTTTTCAGTGGGGACATCGGCAAAAGGTCTTGCTGTACAATAGCAAAAAGGTGTTGATAATCATTATCTAGATGTTTTCTTTCTAATTATTATTCAGATTTGTGATCATTGGATTAGAGATTCAACGGCCATGAATTATTCCCCACCTTCTCCAAAAAAATCTTCCCCTTCTCAAAAAAAAAGGACGTTGGATCTCTAATCTAACGGACTCAAATCTGAATAATTGTTAGGAAGAAAACATTCGGATGATGTCTAGATACACCCCGAAAGTAAAAAATCAATTGAGTATAAGAGGGAAGGGAAGAAAACAAGTTGCCTCTTACGCACAACCTGGCAAAATGAACGGTAGCATGCTGGAGACTCGCTTGACTTCCGTAAGTACCGTGCTTCTGTCGGATTCGTGAGCTCAAGCTTTATCTTGTCAACTTGCTTATGTACCCACTCGTCCCTTTCTTTCTTTTTCTTTTTTTTTGTTTTACGCAAGAAGGCCATGGGCCAGCTAAATTCTCTAACAGCACAAAAAGAATTTACTAACACATATCGGATCCCATGGGAGAACTTGGGCTGGTTATCGGCTAAGAGGCAGTGTTTGGATTCACTGTGGAGGTCTCTAAGTAGGCGGCACCTACTAAGCGCCGTCATCCATGCAGCCCTACCAAGAAGATCATGGGCATGTTCTTTTCCTCCGAAACTGATGGCTTTTGACTTTTGTTACAGTACATAACTTTCAAACGAGGTATTTTCTCAAGACGGGGTCTATAAGTTAAATGTTCTACACGTTAAAAGTCCAACATCTGTACCAGCCAAAATCGCAAGTGAGTATCTGTCTCTCCGTAATATGTACCGTAAACAGCCAAAATTCAAAAAATTTAACCAAAAGATATAAGCCGCAGCCGCACACAAACAGGCCCCATAATCACCGAGAGGGTCTTCATCTAGAAACTTTAGAGCATGTTTGACGTCATCAACGCATGTGGTGAACTCACCCATGAATTTCACAGTGAGTTGCTTAATCTTTTTTAATGTTGCAAGTGCTCTTTCTTCTATAAAAGGAGCAAGTTTAACTCCACATGATCTGACCGCACCCCTTCCCGGTAGAATTTTCCTCTGCTTCAAGCCTTTTATGCATCACTTGTGGTTACGAGCAGTTCACCAACTAAGGCCCTCGTGATAGATCGCCATCTGGGATACACACCGAGGGTTAAAAAAACCAGCGGTTACCCACCGATAACCACCGGTAACTAGATTTGTCGGTGGGAACTGGTAAACAAAAAACCGGCCATGTTAGGGTTTAGGTCTTATGCATTTTCTAGGTTGGTTTAAGGCCTTTTAACCCTTTTTGTGCTAGCTTATCTATTATATAAGCTAATATGCCTTAATTATTGTACTCCTAACTTGTTTTTTTATTTTTTTTAACGGTTTCCTGATTTGTTAGTGGTTTTTCTAGTTATCGGAACGGTTACCGGTTTTCAAGCTACCCAAATTTAAAATTTGATTCGCGAATTTTGAATGTTTTTTGGGTTTTTCAGTAACTTGCTAGTTACCCATACCGCCCACCGGCCGAGATTCCCTCCAATTTTGGGTTTTTGAACCTTGCGCACAACAAGGCCACTGCTGAAACATAACAGAGACTAGGATTCGTGAAGGATGTACCTTTGCCTCGCAAGCCTCAATGCACCAAGGATCAGGTCGGACCCATATGACTGTAGCGCCCTTCAATCCAGCAACACATCCACGTAGTCCGCAGTGGCCCGCATGGCATGAAGAGCATCTAGGTGGGGCATGGCACTAATGAGCAACCAAGTGTGTTCACAAATGAGCCAACATGCTCGACCCCTCTCTAGCGCTTCTCGGTGGCCACATCGAACCATGCATCCTCGAGGGACCCATCGTAGGGTGCACCACCGGCATGGCTCGACGAGGCAGCGGCAGCATCTGCCCCACAACGCTTCGTTGAGCCACCATCACCAAGACTGTTGTGCGGCGCAGAATGGATGAAACGGTCGTCGTGGCCCCCACGAGGCGTGTGTTGCCCTCCTTGAGTCATGGTGGCGATGGCAGTCGCATAGTGTTGACGTGCAGTCGAGCGGTGTGTGGGCATGCGGGATCGTCGGAGAACAAAGATGCATGCATAGCCACAAGGCAGAAGCTAAGGCGCGATGACAAGTGAGCAAAGTGGGACTGGAAATGGACAAGATGGTACTGTGGGAAGAACTGCAAAAAATAGGATGTCTGTACTACTTCATATCTGTGGGACAGACGCGCAGTTACCATATTTGATAAGATAAGAATATGGTATAGACTTATCCATCCAATTAACAATTTCTAGCCTATTCATATTTGAATGCACATAAAAAATATGGATGTGAATATGGTATGGACTTTTCCCATCTAAAATGTTATTTTATCCAGACTATCTGTATTCGTATTCGACGAAATAATATGCATTATAATGCAACTAATTAGTTGGACATTTTTTTAATTGAACGTGAATTCATATCTTTAGGTGAAGTAAATAAATTAGAATGATTAAGTGTGATCATATGAGGATAAAATAGCATTAATGTCTTAATACTGTATAAGTTATGAGGATATCCAGATCCAACTGAATTGAGTATATATTCGATTCAAATTCATATTCGTTACAATATTTGATTCATATTCGTATTGGAGAATATTTAAATCAGTATTCATATTCATTTACAAAATACAAATATGAATGTGGTAATAGCACTATTCGATTCGTATTCGATCTGTTTTCACCCCTAGATGTTCGTGCCCCTATACCCGACACGATCGCCCACATCCCTACGGGTGGATCATCGCCATATGTCTGAAACTGACGACACATGGTTAAGGCGGCCATTGCTTAGTCCAGCATACGAGGCCAGCATGGTATCCCAGGCAACGAGACACGTGGGGCATGCGGATCGCACGGACTAGACCTCTAGGTGGAGGTTCAAATGCGACCTCCGATGGATTCCAGACCGAAGCTAGCATGTAAGTTCAAGGATCTCTAGGACGAAGGCGACATGTTGTACCCACGGCCTAAGCAGCGAAGGCTGCCCATTGCCCCAAGGCCACAACCGCGAAATCGACAAAGCCCAAGCGCGGAGTAGATGCATCGTCTGGAGGGGGCCCATGACGAAGCTTGCCTGTCGAACAAACGAGGCCCTCAATGATTCGAGATAGACCCCAGAAGTGGTCTTAAGGCCTGTCCTTCGCATGGACAAGTGCATCTAAGGCTATAGAATATCTCATAGATCATACTGGTAGGCCGAAGGGATGGAGGGGGCCAAAGCAAGAAGCGCATGGTTTCAGCCTATGTATTGCGAATCCCTTGCCCATGAGAGGCGGGGTGGCCTCCTCAAAATTAACATGCAAGCCATCTGTTCCATGTCAAAACCTAGCTTGCAGGCAAAGTCCAAAGTAAACAATTATTTCTTAATGTCAACAATGCTGGCACAGCATATAATTCCCGGTTAATTCCTATTTGACTTTTCTTTGTCAGTCAATCCAAGCTAATAGTTTTACTAGCTTAAAGAATTCTTGAATTATTTTTATGATAATCCTATCTTGAGAATGTAGAGACAAGAGTGGAACCATTATTGTCATTTGAGCTTTAGGAAGACAGAGTGATTTATTAAATTACTTTTGCTGGTAATTAATTAATGACCCCTATAATATGAAAAATTCTATTGTATAACCGTTACACAATAGAGTTTGTGTAACGAGCAAACAAGATGGTGACATGTGGCGAAATCACCGTAGCATCTTTTTAAAAAATATTTTTTTCCGTATAGACTGTACTATAGTAGCATTAAAAAATATTTTTTTGTGTAGTAAAAAAATAATTTTTGTACGGACTACAGTTCTGTTACAGTGCATACGTGCCACGTGTCATAGACTCATTCGTTCGTTACACAATCTCTATTGTGTAACCAGTACACAATAGAATTTTTCCTATAATACAGGGTATTACAACATGTGAGCTGTCACATCGGAACATGGACATCCTAGGTATGTCCATATTGACTTTTCTGATGACTTTTGGCTGTGATTGATGAATAGTAATGACCGATGAATAGTAGTGTTGGTTGAGTTTCTTGATTTCTTTGTATTGTTCTCAAATCTAAACCTTTCGTGGACATCTAGTTGGCACAGGAACAACCCAACTTAGTCAAGTTTAACTGAGCAAGATGGAGAGGGGGCACAAAAGCTAACCGACAACATTGTAATCCAAAACTATGTTTATTTGTTAGTAAAATTCGATCATGTATATACGAGTAAAAGGGAAGGGAAGTGGAATAGAAAGCTGAGCTCACCATGACTAGTGAGCGAGGAGAGCTTGTGGGGTGAGTGCTCTTGGGTAAGGTTTGAGAGATGCTTCCTTGGAGAGGAGGCTTGTGGAGCGAGTGCTCTTGGGTAAGAGAGTTGTACCCTCTATGGTGGAGTGGATGTAAATCAAACCTCTACAAGTTGCAAAATATCAACTTTATTCATCTCTCATAGTGTGTGTCTTGATCTTCTTGGTTTTGCTCTTGTTTTGATTAATGTTTTGCCCTCTCTTCTTCCCTTTTGATCTTGCTGTTTCTAAGAACGTGTAAGGGATGGAGATGCCTCATAAGAGTTATCAAATTCATTTTGGAGGACATTTCGATTTGGCTATTGGAATGGATTATTCTAGTACCGGTCCATTCCGACGTACCATTCCATAGTATAATATAATAAAATAAAATTTATGAGTATATATAAAAATAAAACTAAATGTTTACCTTACTAATTTTTTTAGAGAGTCACTCTACTACCTAATAAGTTTAAAACCTAAATAATCAGCTAGTTGGGCTGGCCCAAGATGCCAACCTCAACAACCCAATTAACTCAGCTTTGTCACACTCACACGCATTGGAGAGAAAGATTGGGCACGCATCCAAGAAACTGACCAGTGTTGCCACCAAAAACGTGAAAAATACACATGCATACACAGGGAGAGAAGAGAGGGAAGGCAAGCTGCTGCTGGTTACCACTGCCGGAACCGCCGTTCACCACCCTCCTCTTGCTGTCAGTCGGATCGCGTTGCACTCACCGTCACCGTAATGCATGCTGCACCCATTAGCTCTCATGTTCTTTTGCTGGTTGGGTTTTTTACTTCTTTGTATTCTTCTCAAATCTAAATAGTGGCAAGAAAGTGTTGGTTGAGTTTCTTGATTTCTTTGTATTGTTCTCAGATCTAAACCTTTTGTGGACATCTAGTTGGCACAGGAACAACCCAACTTAGTCAAGTTTAACTAAGCAAGATGGAGAGGGGGGCACAAAAGCTAACCGACAACATTGTAATCCAAAACTATGTTTATTTGTTAGTAAAATTGGATCACGTATATACGAGTAAAAGGGAAGGGAAATGGAATAGAAAGCTGAGCTCACCATGACTAGTGAGCGAGGAGAGCGAGCGGAGCAGCAGGATGATCAAACCACCGCCCTCGACCGTCTCGATGGTCCTTGCCGGAAGGTTTGGTGTCAACGCCTCATAGTCTTGCTACACCAACACATAATTTTAGTACTTGGCAAGAACAGGCCAGTACTATACCAACATCCCCACCAAAGCACAAAAAATAAAGCCTAGAGCGAGACCTGCAGATGCACATACCAATGTGTTGCCAAGAACCCTCTCAGAGTCCGTGTAGAGGCAGTAGGTGATGTTCGATGTCTCCAAACGAGAGAGAAGGGGTCGGCCTTCTTGGGGTTGATGAGCCCCCACTGCATGAGTTTCTTAATCTGCTTGGCATGCTTCATCTTGTGGCCATACAGGAAAACGTTAAGTAACTAGAACAGCATTGCCAATCATCTCCAGTTCCTCTCCAACGCAATTCAGCTGCAAAGACAAAGCAAGCACACTAGTAGTAGCCTAGTAGGTACCTACTGATCTCGAGCTTGTCGTGATAGCACCATAGGAGGTGGGCGTGACTTGACGCAGGACTTGGCGAGCATGTAGTAGAGGTTGATGATCTGGTCACGCGACTTGTCAACGATGATGATGAATGGAGCAGCAGTGGCAGATCAAGAATTTTGTCATGTTCTAGGTTGAACTTTAGCAAGCTAATATCTTAGAACTAACACCAATTTGAGTACATCATAAATGCATCATTGATATGAAAATTTAACCCAATTCTTCAACATAAAACATAATAAAAAAACATGACAAAATCTAAATAATGTAGTATAGTAGATACACAATTTGAGTATCTAAATAACAAAGATTTGCTCTCTATCATATCCCACAATTTCTTCATTGGTAGTAGGACAAGAACCAAAACCTATAAAGATAAAATATGAGAGTAAATCAAATAGGTATATGAATAAATATGAAGAAAACATGGAGTTTACATTTATAGGAAGCTAACCTACCACTAGCATGAGATAGTTATTTCTTACGTGACCTCATCCCTTAAAAACGCTCCAACATTTTATCATCATTAATGCTTATTAATATATCTCGCTCAATATAGCATACCATACTATGATTCATCTACTCATCATTCATCTTATTTCGTAAATCGGTCTTAATAAACTTCATAGCCGAGAAGGTTCTTTCTACAATTGCTATTGCCACCAACAAAATAAAGACTAATTTAATGAGATGATATACCAATGGAAAAACTGTATGTCTATCAGTCTGAACTATCTCCACAGCTAGATTTCCAAGGTCAGTGCATTTTGCAAAATCTAGATCAGTAAATGTGCCATGTTGGCCCCTAAGGATTACACAATTATATTGGGAGAAGTCAGGAGCATATATCCTAGCAAGTTCAATTAATATGTCTTCATCAAAATTGGCAAAAGAATTCTTGGATCAAGACAAGCAATGCATCACAATAACTATATCGATCTTTCAACAAAGCGATTATTCAACTCAACAATAATTTGGTCATGCACTACAATAAATATTTCGTGATAAAAATGATCATAGTAGGTTACCATTTGGCCACCATGACCCCTTGAATGACCTCTAATCAGTATTGTATTATACATATTTGGCACAATGATATTGTATTGGAGACTAAAGGTATTTGCCTCTTTGAAAAGCTTATCACAACCATCATTTCTTATTACCTCAACTGTCTTTGATGTGGTCCTAATCAGCCCTATAGTACAAACAATGTTTTGATATTTCTTTTGCAAGCATTGTGATAGATCATTAGTCTTGCCCAAAATCCTAATCATAAGATGTAATATAAGTACAAATTCAAAATTCTCTATTTTTTTCAACAAACACGAAGTTGTGGTATTCTGCATTGTACTAGTGGCATCATCACTCAAATTTTCTAATACCTCTATGACTGAATCCCACATGAGAAGAAGATGACACAAGATTTTATAATGCGAGCCCCAATGAGTATCATCGGGTCTTGCAAGGTTAGTCTGTTGGTTTTTCCTTCTTCCCTAAAAATTTCACCGGTCTCTAATCTGTTCACAACTTTATCATGGTGATCTTAGGACAATTGATCTCTTCTATTATAAGAAGCATTAACAGTGTTGAATGTCATGGTGGTGTAGTTAAACAAATCTAAGACAGAAGAGCAATACTTGGCAACAGAAATAACTACTAATTGCAACTAATGAGCAACGTAATGGACGTAAAACGCATATGGATTTTCATCCAATATGCATCTTTGCAACCCATGAAATTATCCTCTCATGTTTGATGCTCAATCATATTCTTGTCCTGGCAATCTAGAGATTGATAAACGATAAAACTATAACATACCATCCAATGCTAGCTTTAGCGAAGACAATGTCATGTCAGAAATATGTTGAACCTCGAGAAACCTCTTATCACCTGCCCTTTGTTATTAATGTACGTGCATAGGGCAAAAAACATAGTTAACATAGTTTAGACTTACTAAGACATAAAAAATTGTAGCTACTAACCTCAAAACCACAACCATTTGCTCTTTGATATATGCATCGCGGATCTTACAAGTTTCTATCCCCAATATCATCAACAATGGCTTTGGTGGTCTCTTCTGCATAAGCTTTCCACAACTACTTTTGTATATGGTGTGAAGTCATTAAGTGGTTCATAGGAGCATTGTCAAGCAATTTTACAGCCTTTTTATCTTTTTATTTATACCATTTCACTATTTCTAAATAGTTCCTCCTATTGTTTGAGCTAGAAGACTCCTTATGTCCACAAAAACAAGAGCTAGCAATAGAAGAAATTTTTCAACGCCTAACATAATAGTAAGACATGATTTATATTCTTCCTCATCCTTCTTAGTGGTAACGGCCATCACATAATCCACATTTTGCCTCTGATTTTTGAAAGTCTCGCAATGTTTTCTTGATTTATTGTGATAACTACAAACTTTACCAACATGTTTATTAAAACTTTTAATTGCATTCTTCCAATTAACAAACCCTACCATTGTGAAGGATTTAGTACCATAGTTCTCAACTCTTAGCCACTTAAAAAAGAAGCAGTAAAAATAAAAGGATGTATCGTTAGTATCCATATCCAAATCATTAATTGGTTTCCAAAGCCCAGGATTAGCAACAATCTCATCCGGGCTAAGTACAAAACAAGGAATGTTTTGATTTGTGTTACTAGCTCCTATTTCTACTGTTTCTAGAGCTAGAGGGATTGGTGGGATTGTATTTATGTTGGAAAATAAGATGACAATGTCTTTTTGTATTTCTAAATGTTATAACTCCTACAATAAACACAAATTCAATAATCACTAATAACTAAGCATAGTAAACACCAGAAAATCAGGAATATTTAGTAAACAATAATATTCACTAATAACCAAGAAGAGAAAAAAGTATTGTGAAGCCTTCAGCCGAATCTAAAGGGGAAAAAAGACACACGCACACACTAGAGTAGATAATATTAGATATCCATATAGAAAGAATGGCTTTGTTCTACTCCAAATCGTAGTGACACAAAAAAAAGACAATAACTCTCTATTGCATATCTAATAAACTATTATCTAGTACCACTGCACAAGCTAACCAAAGTAAAACTAAGATGCTAGAATATTATCTGACATTATGTCTATCGCTTGACACAATCACACAAAAAGCTCCAAAATAGCCAACCATTCTAGAGCTTTGGTAATTCACAATTTTGCAATCACAACTCTCTACAAGTGTCATAAAATCAAACAGGTTGAATGGAATCACATAAGTTCTGCAACATATGCTCCACAACTCCAGCATATCAGATGCTAAAAAATATTCAGTTGGACAAATTTTAGTTCAGAACAAACCTAATGTTTACCATGTAGTAGTTGCACAAATTTTACAACCCAAATTGCAAGACTCTGATCTCTCATTTTCCCCTCTCATAGATCATACATGCCTAGAAATTTTAGTTGTTCAACTTGCCTAGAAGTTTTCCATCCTAAAAAATTCTACATATTACAACAAGAGCCTCACACATCACAACAAACTTTCCAAAATTTCTGCTCAAAGTAAAGAAGAAAAAATAACTTCACATACCAGGATACAAGTTAGGGTACTTCGGTTCATCCGATGCTTTGGTGAGAGGGGGTGGCATGCGGAGGGAGCTGGGCGGGAGGGATGTGGCGTGGCGTGGAAGGTGGGCACCGATGGGAAGGGTGGCGTGGGGAGGGAGCAGGGTGGGAAGGGGCGATGCAGTGTAGGAGCTGGGCAGGAGGGTGCTGGGTAGGAGGGGCAATGCGGGGAGGGAGTTGGGCGAGAGGGCAGTGGTACGGCGTGCGAGCTGCTAGGCGTGACATGGGGTGGCGTGAGGTGATTAGGGAGGCTGCGAGGGAGGTGCCAGGTGACTGGGTGAGGTAGGGTTGGCCACTTGGCGGGGGTGTGCCGTGTGGCCAAGCGAGGCGATTGGATTTTGCACAAGCCTAGCAGCATGGTTTGGGCCGTTCAGGCGACAGGCTGAGGAGAGAATCAGAGAAGTGGGTGGGCCGCTTGCCTACACGGGTTGGACCACTAAACTACTACTTGAGCTAAGCTAAAATTACCTGGGCTATACATTAGCAAATTTCCTATGCCCTGGGCTGAAGCCTGCCTTGCCATGGGCCTGAATCCGCCCCTGTGGAGTGGTGACACTGCCGCATGTTGTTCTCAATTAGCGTGTGGATCCCCTCGTCCACCTTCTTCCTCATCCTTGCTTTCTATTTGCTCACATCGCCGCCGCGTCCCTCACTGCTGGTCTTAGGTTGGGCTCCACGTGCAGGGGGTGGTAGGGTTTAGATAGGGTTTTGCAGACACCGTCATTGTTGAAATGCTGAGGCCAAAAGGGGAAATAGAGCGAGGAGAGGGTGGTAATGATCTGAGCATGGACGAGTAGGATGGGATGCTTCTGGTTGGTTCAACAACCCAGATCATGTTTTTTTGGGGGCTAGTCTGGGCAACGTGGCCCAATTGGGTGCGTGAAAGTTGCACCCATAGCTGAGGCCATGAGCCTTGTACCGAGCTGTTCCCTCAGCAAGCAACACGTATGCAAGGAGTGCATGTGTCAGTATCGGCAATTTTTTTATTACAAACAAGGCACACAAGCACACCACATATGCGCATGCGCAAGTACGCCTCCTTATTACGAACTTAGAAAGATGGAGGTTAGCGATAAATTTATGACATCATAAATTTTCTACTGAAACGTAATTGTACATGCATAAAGGTGAGCAGTAGAATTTGAATACTGATTCTCACAACTCCACCATCCCACTAAAATATGGTTCCCATGTCTTTATTAGCATCACAATCCCTAAAAAAAGTATTAGCGTCATGCCTCACTTTCGTGTGCGCCAGGTTTGATCTGTGCAGCTGTGTAATCGAGTGAGGAACGGGGAGAAGTCATTGGGCCTATTCTTTTTTACTTCGACTTATAGTTTTTTACTATAATTTATGGCTTTTTGGCTATTCGTGAGTGAGAGAGTACGAAGTAATAGAAACTCGTATGCGGTTTTGATCGATATAAATAAAGTCGCTACAGTGTGTACTACAATCAACTTGTAGATCCCACTTTGAAAAGATATTCCGTTTAAAAATTAGCTACCGTAGAAAAACCGAAAAATAACTTTTAGAAACTAAAAAATAGACCCACTCAAGCCTCAAGGTTTGATGTGGATGCAACCAAGAGTACTCTGGAAGCAAAGATTCATGAAAGGACCGAATGCTTGTTGGAATATCGATAGATAGAACTTCATCAAAGACCATAGATAGGTAGTGGGTTAATACATAAAATATTGAAAACAAGGAGGACAACAACAGATTGGTCATGGGCATAAGAAGAGCAAGCTAAAGATTTTCCTTGTCATTTTGAGAAGGGAAATGCTGGTGGAGCCAAGGGAAATACTGGAGGAGACAATAAGAAATGTTTGTATTGGTTTTTTTGCTTCTAATTTTTGTTTAGAGAAACCACAACCTAATATGAATGCCTGACTTTTTGAAGCGTCTTCTTCACTCTTTTCATTCCTGTATCGCTTTGAAAATAAGGCAATAGGTTACGGGCGTATCATGCACCTCATTTTTTCGCCCCCATCTCGTGTACACATCTCACCCTCACTTTTTGTGCCACTCATCCACTCCTTCTAAAAATCACTTCTTTTAATAATTACTTATTTATTTTTAGCTAAAAATTATCAGTCATCGCTAAAAATACTGAAGTCAATACGAACATTATGACCTAAACATACCTGGCCTAGCCTGGCAAGGGCCTAGCCAAATGGGCTGTTCATCAGGCCGGCCCAACACTATGTGCGGACTGGCTGCCGGGCAGTGGGCCCAAAGCGGAGACTCCGAACCCACCCGCTGGCGGTGCCCCCCACTCCATGAGACGTGCCCCCTCGACAACCCGAACCACCCCGCCCCCACCTTTCTTTATCCTCTCCTTTCCTTTCCCCTCGTGCGGTGCCGTCTCCCCCCCTCCGTCCCGTGCTCCTCCACTCCCCCAATTCTTTGCCCCTCCCTTCCCTTCCTCCTCGGTCGTCGCCTGCCACCCCCTTGCCTCCTCGAGGAGCAGCCGCCGCCATGAATCCCGAATAGTACGGCCCTTCTCCTGTCTATCTGCTTTGCTCATGTTTTCGCTTGTGATTTGGTGGTGGTGGAATCGTGAAATCTGTCATGGGTGGAGGTGTATTGGCTCTGGGAGGCGGCCGGTCTCGCCGTCGAGTGTCCGGTGCCCGCCGATTTGTGCCGCGATCGTAGATTCGACGGCCCCGCTGCCCGTTTACTTGCTAGTTGCCGCGAGTCTAGTCTGGTTGCGGCGTGGTGCCAGGAATAGCAGATTCTTGGCGGCGCTGTGCGTCCTAGCCTAGCCGTGCAGATTCATATCGTTTTGCTACGTCTTAGATTGACTTGGTCGTGCTGCTCCTGGAGTACGCTGGGAGCCTCTGAATCTACGGTTTTTGTGTAGTTGCAGATGTGTCGTCCATGCGCAATGCTCTTTTTTTCCTAGCATGTGTTAGCTGGCGGTTGATGCGCATAGCGATGTGATGTGATGCTTGGGTGATTGTGCAGTGACTACCTCTTCAAGCTACTGCTCATCGGGGACTCGGGCGTCGGGAAGTCTTGCCTGCTGCTGAGGTTTGCGGTGAGGATAGCTTCGTTACTACCATCTCTTGACTAAGTTGTTTGCTTGTATAGAGTACGCCTAAGGCCTGGAGAAAAAAGATAGTCTTTTGTTTTGCTTGAATGCAGCTCATATGACAACACCAAGCAAAAATTTCCATTGGGCACAAGCTTTCAAATGTAGAATTTGTAACAGGCAAGATAGAAGGTGCATAAAGTAATGGACGAGAAAGTAACTCAATTTTCTCCCAAGGCATGCTGTTAGAGTAGTCACTGTTGCGCCAAATGGTTTACTGCTTTGTAAGGATGGCCTCACATGAGCAAGGTTCGCAAAACAGACAGTGACTGGTTTACCACTTTGAATGTGTTTGGATATCCAAACAAGAAAAATGCTGTGAGAATCGTAACAGACTTGGAATTGTGGGAGAAATTCTGCTCTAGGGTGTGAAGATAATTCTCTTGTCTCTGTCTGGCTTATGTAGTTGTGGGGGGACTACGTGGTATCTTCTGGGGGTTTGTAGAAATCATCACCCGAGATTATTTTCTGGATTTCTCTAGGATTGTTCCCAGGGGAACAGTTACCAAAACCACACTTTGACCAGAATCAGAAAGCATATCGTACAGATGAGACTTTGATCTCCCTGCAGGATTAAAGAGAACTACTAACTCAAATGTGGTCTTAGGTCAGTTTCCTAAAAATTGGCCTAGCTATTGTAGTTTTTGTGAACAATTTGAGATGATTTATGTTGGGTTTTTCTTTTGATTTTATTAAGCTTCATATCATTCTCTCCATTAAGTACATTATTTTACAACACTTTTTAGTGGAATACTGTAAAGCATGCAGAGTCTAGCATGTCTAGGTAGTAGCAAGAAACTAAACAAAACCAATAGGTTTCTGGCCAAGTTCCCATTCTCATATCTGAATAGTATAGTACCTTCTAGACAACATGTTATGGCAGCTGTTTTGCTATTCTTCATCATAATTTTATCAACTAGCTCATCCTTTTTTTATGTGGGGATCTATCTTCTCATTTACTTCACAGGATGATTCATATCTGGAGAGCTACATCAGTACTATCGGTGTTGATTTTGTAAGTTAATTTCTCTGTGAGCTTCAATAAAGTTGATTTTCTGTGCAGCACCTGTGCACGCACATGCCTTGTTTCTCATGTATAGCCTTTTCACTCTGCCTTTGACTTGCTAGAAAATCCGCACTGTTGAGCAAGATGGGAAGACAATAAAGCTGCAAATTGTAAGTAACCCATTAAATAGTAATCTGCAAACTGTGCACTCCATACCATTGAGAAGCTTCATATCTGATATTTCCACACATTCTTCTCCTCTAGTGGGATACTGCTGGCCAAGAGCGGTTTAGGACTATCACAAGCAGCTACTATCGTGGTGCCCATGGCATCATTGTGAGCTCTCTTCAAATTTGTCGTTAACTCTCTCTTATTCTCCTCTAGATCTTGACAACAATGTCATGTATGTGCCATAGGTCGTGTATGATGTGACTGACCAGGAGAGCTTCAACAATGTCAAGCAGTGGCTAAACGAAATTGACAGATATGCCAGTGAAAATGTAAACAAGCTTTTGGTGGGGAACAAATGTGACCTGGCTGAGAACAGAGTGGTTTCTTACGAGGCTGGCAAGGTAATTTTTTGGTGCATCCATTACCCTTGCACAAATGCTGTTCTAGTTCTTATGGATGGTACACCTTGTTAAATTGGCATACATATGACCATCACAGGCCCTTGCTGATGAGATTGGAATACCATTCCTGGAGACCAGTGCCAAGGATGCAACAAATGTGGAGAAGGCATTCGTGACCATGGCTGCAGAGATAAAGAACAGGTTTCCAAATAATTCATTCTCTAGACTTTTATAAGGCAGCTGCTTTGTGCTTTCAGTCACTCTGACCCATCAAGGTTAATAGAACTACATAGGAAAGAATGCATAGAAATGCATTTCTGTATTTACAGCAAACATGCTATGCTGGGCCATATATTCTTCTTTCTTTGACCATCTCTCTACGTGTGCATTGTTGGATGTCTGCTACAGACCACCTTGTTTTTTCTCGTTGGCCCAGCAGTATAACCATTTTTTGTTTGATTTTTTCCCCATTTTTTTGAGGTTCATGTTCAAAGTAGCGGCAGTAAAATTGATTGTACAAGATAATGTTGGTGTCATCTGATTTAAAGCGGACGTGGGACCATGATTACTAATTTTGCTAATCATTCACCTGCACTTGTGAATAATTGACTGATACTTTATTCTCTTGTGAATAATTAACTGATACTTTGTTCTCTTTTTCTTGAATAGGATGGCAAGCCAACCGGCTGCAAATGCAAGTAAGCCTGCAGCTGTGCAAATGCGAGGTCAACCTGTTGCTCAGCAAAGCAGCTGCTGCTCTTGATCTTCAATCTAGATCGCAAATAGTGTGCTTGTACAGCAAGCAAAACCTAATTGGTTGCTCTATCCTGTAAATTTAGTCTATTACTGTGAAAAAACTTGATGTTCTGTGTCGGATGTTGGAAGAAGTCTGTGTGTCCTAACTTCAACACTTAAGCAGATGCTGTGGCTGTTTTAATTGCCTATTTATATTTCTTTGTTTCAAGTGGTGTTGATGTTCCAACTTTATTCGATTAATTCCGTTTGCACAGCCATCCTTTAAAGTGCTGATGATGGTGTTGTGATGATGAGCAATCATAAATTTACCAGCCATTGGCCATTGCCTGAACATTGTTTAAGGAACCTGATAGATTTGCTTACATCAAGTGCATAAATACTCAGCCCTGTTTGAAACGTGGGAATTGAACTACTTCCTAAAACGGGCCCTCAGTGTTGGCATTTTCCTGCTTGTAGAACTTTATGAGAAACACGGACTTGTAGAAATTTACGAGAAACATGGACTTACAGAGCCGCTGAAACATGCACCAACTTCCTCGATGATGCAAGCCACATAAATGTTAGAATAAGCTGAAGTACTGCTCTGTGCCTCTTGGCCTGCTGGCCAGAATCTGCATGACAACGCTCCAGCCAGTTGGACAAAGGGCATTCTTTTTAGGCTGGGTTAGTGATTTTTGTCTATATTTTTTTTATGTAGTAGCGGACGGTGAAGATATCTATATAAATGGTGTATATGGTTTTGGATTCATAAAATCATTTGAAGAATCCGTTTTAAAAAACGATTCTATTTCGACATTCAATTTTTTTTATTTCCAAAGAAGCAAAAACTAAAAGTAGAAGACAAAAGCTAAAAAGAACATGCTAACATACTGACGGCGGAATGCACAGGTACAGATAAAATCATTGGATCAATGCATGCTTGCCTGCATTCAAGGTTGGAAGCAGCAAACCTTCAAAAAAAAGGTTGGAGGCAGCAGCAAAGCTCCAAACCATCACAGAAACGTTCGATTATATACAGAACCTTACCTGAAACACTAATCACCCTTCGCTGCTGGCATATTACTCATACTGTTTATTTCCTTCCACCGTAGGATGTTTCATGCTGCTTATTTCCTTCCACCGTAGGTTTCACCCGACACTCAAGATGGGTAAGTAGCAACTGCCTAGTGCAATTACGGATTACAAGCACATAATATAGTCATATTACCATGCCTGGCATTAAGCTTTTAAATAATGTATCGCAACGAAGGTTGCCAGATTCTTGATTCTGAATCGAATTGGAGACACTAGTAGAAATGTATTCTATGATCAAATTGTAGAATCTAAGATTCTACCCGATTCAATCAAAAACACATTTTTTTCTCAATTTACCCATGTATTCCAAGAGTGACATTGGTATTTATTTGGTCATTTAGTATATCATATGATTAATAAATGTATCTTACTCACAACTAGATTCAAAGAGCTATGACTAAAAAGTAACATTATCAATATTACCATTGTCGGATCATTTTACATAAATAAGTACAATAAATAAATAATCAAATTAATTTTTATTATTCCAAACATTGAAATATTAATGTCTAACTCTTAAACTACTTAGTACTTAACATATAATTTGAATTGAGACATATGATACAATTGAACACCTAATGTTTTATAATTTTAGATGATATGTAATTCTACACGATTCTACTATGATTCTATTGCGATTCTACATAATTCTACAACTAAGATCTTGATTCTATTAGATACAACTCAAGATGCAATTTAAGTCGGATTGATTTCGTAAGATCGTAAAATCATTCGATTCTACGACTAGGATCGTGATTTTAACAGCCTTATGGCAACTAATGTACATGAAAAGCTATTAATGCATGCTCGCAGGCTCTCTTCAACTAAGTCCTGGCAGCCCACCTCAGGTGGGGTTTTCTGATCTCACTGGGAAGCTTAATGCTTCATTGATCCTACTGAAAACAAGTCGAAGCGGAATGCACGCAATTGTAGGTCCACCAATTCTCCCAACTACAGGCTTCCTGTTTGCGCGCGCTCTACGATTGCTGGCAAAAGATGAGAGCCTGCGCATTTTCCTTGGTGAACATGCTGATTTCTTGCTATGTGGCCGCCAGGACTTATCCATATCATGCTCCGATATCTTTTTCCGACCACTGAGTTTTGATCTTGATGCATGTGATGATCTTGCTTGCCGCGGTTCTGCAACTTCGGTACTCTCCAGTAAGTGGTTAAGACTGCTTCTTGCTGGACGGTGATCATCCGTACTTGCCGCAGGATGACTATCATCCAAAACCTCCACAGGTACAGGGTAACCCACAATGGGTTTACCATTCCATTTACTCATGAGAGAAACAAGAGGCACACGATGGCCCTTGTAGGTTCCTTGAACAGCCAACTCAACATCATAAAGTTTATAGTCTGCACGCATACTCTTGATTGGCTTCACTACATGGCATCTTGCGGGTTTAAGATCAGGTTTCTGTTCAGGCGGTATTACTTGAAGTGGCTGCCCATAATATGGGGATGCTGCTGCACCCTTCTGAGGGTGTGAATGGTTGCTTATAGTTTCAGATGACTCATCATGCTCAGGTACGCTTTCATAATATTGTTGCCCCATAAAACTGACACAACCATCGGAAGGAACTATTGCAAGTTGCATAGTATTCTCAAGTTCATTGCGCCCACAGAAAGAAGCATTTCCCACCCTTGCATCCAATCCAACAACATGTCTGTCTAGTCCCAGGCATTTTATTGTTCCTTCATATTGTCGCACCAGCAAATTCTTATCCCTGTTGTGGCTTTCTTGAGTTACCCAATTAACAGACCTTATGCTTTTCTTCTTGGAACTTCTATGATCATGAATTGAGGGTATGCGCTCTTTGCAATAGTCAGTAGTTTGTTTCTTGGGTTTTGAGATCTGATCCTTTACGGATGCAAAAGATCCATGCGTATGCAAATGGCCTGACAAAGGATCAGTTGACAAGCATTAAGCAATGCATTCTCTGATAGTTCAGAGAGTGAAAGATGTCAAAACACATATACATTCACCCATTTGAATGTCAAACTTGCATCAAAATACAGGATTGAAAAATTAAGAATCTGCACATCAAACTAAATGAGATAAATCTTCATAGCTGCATGCTAGAAATCTGAAAGAACTATGCTGTAAAAGAAACTTGCCAGTGGGAACAGTCATTCATCTGATAACCCATGGCCTACTTGATTACAAAGCATGGGGCAGGTTATAATAACACTACACTAATGCTGTGAAACCTTTTTCAAGAATTGTTCAAAGAGTATGACAACCAAATACACTGTTCTTTGTACATCTATTTGCCTGACCTATGTAATGGCCATCGTTGCTGAATACAGCATGCTTAAAAATACAGTGCAACAGAAAATAAGGAAAGTACTACTATGAGTTTACCTTCCTCCAGGACATCATCCCCTATAGTAAGGGGAGGATCAAAAAATTCATCACCATCAGAGCAGTCGTCATCGAGAAACCCAGTCATGAATGAGACTTCAGTGTTTTTTACTTGAATAGCTTTGGCAGCACCGTTGTGATTGGTGCATGATGCATCTACTAATGTCTCCACACTTGAAGTGCCTGAGCTGTAGGAACAATTATTCACATCCATTGAAAAAGCAGATTTTCCCCTAATTGGTTCAAACACATTGGACAGCTTGCGTCCAGGGTACTGGACAGAAGACTGCCCTGAAGGGTCCCAGTGACAATATGTTGGAACTGTCACTGCTGGATCGTTACATAACTTTGATAGAGGACGGCGCCTATCTTTCTTCCTCGAATTTTCATAAGCTTGCCCAATATTGGAGCGCTTCCTTTTTGTCGATGAATGAGATTGCTTACTCTTTTTTATCCCATTGGTACCAGACAAATCATAGCCAAAGCTTGGTCCACTTTCAAGAAGAGGTAGATCCTCATGCCCATTTGAAAAGAGGCCTGCACTGGACTTCTGTTTGGGAACCTTGTTTGATCCGATCTCCCTAAGGTCTCTCATACGCCGGGATCCTTGAACTGTATGATCCTCAAAATTCCTTGTTGCTTTCCGTTTCTTCTTTGACGATGAAGCGTACCTAGTGCTTGAAGAGGATATATTTTGTGGCTGTTTAAACAATGTCAAGGCTTGAGATAAACCTTGAGCTGAGTTTTCTTCAATGTCATACAGATCCCTTGCAGTGTGAGATCTTTTGTTGAGCCCATTTATGTTTTTAGATTTTGTAGAATAGCTGTTCTTGGATGCACCCACAGCATCGTTCATCTCATCTTCATCTGGAAAGTGAGCCTTTTCGATTTCAAGAGCATGCATAATGGCATCCTCTCTGCGAACATACTTCCCTTCATTGTATGACCTCTTTTGCTGGCGAGCTAGAGCTTTCGCTTTTTCTATACACTCTTCATACTCTCCACACCGGAATGCCTTCACACGCTTAGACTTCTCGAGATTATACCAGTCACTGTGGCAAAGTTCAAGAGAGCAAATAAGATAAACATTTTTATACTTACGATGCAGGAAGTACACAACATAACGATTCATGGCTCATGCCAAATAGAAAAAGGGAAACTAGGTAAACAAAACTGATGTTAAATGTGTGTGTGTGTGTGGGGTGGGGCAAAATATGTCTTCCGAAACAATGTACTAAGAAATGGTGCAATGGCAAAGGACGTGAACAAACATGCCTGGGCAGTTAAGAACAATCCATCTAACCATTACAGTGTAAAACATGCAGACAATATGAAATCATCAGTTCGCTATATACAAGAACCCTTGCTCTAAATTCTAAACCAAGCTTCAGAACCCATTTCCGGGAGGGGGGGATCCGGGCTTAATATTAGTGTATTTTCAATCTATACAAGACACTTTGAGCACATGCTCAGAGATCACACTGAGGTCAAGAAAACACATCACCAACTCCAAATAAGAATTGGATCCAATATTGCTTCTTATTTTTCAAGAAATACATGACAATTATTCTTCTTCGGTGTACAGAGAAAAAACAATATGCTTATCACCTAATTGATCCTTCCAATACCTTTCCTAATTTATATGCTTACGAAGTGGGGGCAAATAGAGGTTTAGAGATACATTCCAATATCCCATCGATGTTCCTAGTTTTCACTATTACTGAGTCCGAGACAGATACCAGTACTACTCTATGCCATCATGGTAGCAAGAACAGAGCCGCTAATCGTTAACATCCCTAGTTCTATGCTTGGATGGCGGCATCAGAAAAAAATCCTATCAACTTTGATGAGCTTGGGATAGCTAGACACAGCCAGAAAGTGTCGTGCGCCAAACGCGTTGCAAAACAAATACAGCATGCTCCCTTTCCATTCTACCAAAATCAAGAAGCACAGCACAGGTTTTTCTTTGCCCATTTTCCAAATTGATAGTGAACACAAACAGAGGTCTAATGACCCGATGACAACAAGGCCAAGAACCAACTTCAGCACGGATCATCTGAACCAATCGAATCTACGCATGCATAAGCGCAAGAAAGAAACAGAAACAGAAACAGAAACAGAGGCTATTAATTAGAAAGACATGGAGGGCGTTGGAATCTTGGGGACGGGGGGTCTGTACGGACATGCTGCCGTCGGGGCGGCCAAGGAGTTTGATGGGCGTGCCGGCGGAGCGCGGCGGGATGACGCAGTTGTCGGGCAGCTCGTCTTGGCCGAGGATCCGGCCGGGCCACCAGGATCCGTTGCGGCGGCGCACCCAGACGAGCGCCCCCACCTCCGCGTCCGCGCCCGTCACGCCGCCGGGACACTCCTCCTCTCCCCCGCAGCTCCCCATCCCGTTAGCCTCGCCGCCCTCACAGCCCCAGCACCATCACCTCCCCCCGAACTGATCAAGTCAAGATCTCCTTTCTTGTCCAAGAACGCGAGGTGGGGCGCGGATGAATCCAGAGACAGCGCGGCGGCATCGGCGGCTGCTTCTCCGCGGAGGTGGGAGGTCTCCGTGCCTGTGTGCGCGCAGGTGCGAAAAGAAATGGAAAAGGGAGGAGGAGGTGGGGACTGGGGAGGAGGAAGAAGGGACTGGGGGTTTGGGTATGTGCGCGCGTTCTGTTGGGCCGCGGGCAGTTGGGCTCTGTAAGCCGAAAGCCCATTTCGGTCGCCTCGGGGGGTAGGGACTTAGGCAACCTACTACCGCTAAGGCAATGGTCTAAGCAGCTGCGGTGGTTGGCTTTTAGTTTTTTTTGCTAAAATAGTACTATAGTAATTAAAGAAGTTGTAGCTAATTGAAGGGGTCTTCAATTTAGCTGCTGATTTTTTATTTTCTTGCTGAGCTGATTTTTGAAGGGTTGTATCTAACAGTTCAGGATGTGGAAAGTGATATGGAAAGTAACGAAACCATCGAGGAATTCTGGGTCCATGCTCACGTACAGAGTAGATTACAAACAATGTATGTGGTACGTGGACATTTGTAACATACATAAAAGAGTAATCTTAGGAGGCCACGATGTTACCTACGTCAAGCCACCAATGACGTTGCAGTCGCATCACATATCATGTCCATATAGACAGAATGTGCACCATATGCAACTTGGGGTATAATGCCTTATCCTAGACCTTTTTTTTTCTCCGTCTTGTCCTGCTAGGTTAGCAAAATATAAGTCAAGCAATTCGCAGTCAAAAATGAAATTATGCAACACCATCGTTGCAACAATTATTGTCTTTTGCTTTCATGTGTCATAGCTAGGAATATTGTCCAGGATACACCACTTCATATTACACATACCAAATGCACGCTCGATGACGTTGCGTAGGGATGAGTGATGGAAGTTGAAGAGCTCCTGCATCCCATCAGGGTGACTGCTATTTTGGAACTCTGAAATATGATATCTATGGTTCCGATACAGTCATATAGAGCTAGGTACTCGTACTTGCCTACAAGAACAATATGAGAAATGTCATTTTTGTATTATGTACATACATCAGTACATGACAGATTGTACATTCAATGACTGTACCTGAAGGTGGATGCGGGAACTGATCTCCGTATTTCATCAGTGTTTCCTGCAGTACACATGTGTCGTGCACAGATCTAGACCATCCGACACACACAAAAATGAACCGGGCGTCAAAGTCACAAACTACGAGCACATTCTAACTGGTATACCCATGCCTGTTGAAATGCCTAGCGCGCTCATCGAATGGAACCATAACTTGCACATGGATCCCATTGATCGCCCTGATGCAATTACGGAAGTATGGATAGAATCTTCACTGCAGTAGCCTCGGATGTACACTCTAGAATGTTAGATAATAGGTGCAATGTTTGCAACAACCAATCTGTTCATGCACTTTTATCACATGTGAGAACTTTTTGCTAATAGTTCCCGCCGAGTGCTCGAATCGGTTAACAGCCTGTTTATTAGACTGAGGCGCTCCACATGTCCATAAGAACAATGCAGGCCAAAACTAGCAACAAGAGTGTCGTGTAGCCTATCAAATACTAACCTATGCATCCTGAACATATCATTTGTTGATCACTTTCTAGTTGCAGTTCTACCCATTAAATTCCAGTCATGACAGGAATTCTCGACAGAGGAGAAGACAATGAAGTCACGTCATCATCTAGACATGCGAAGGCGGCATAGGCCAACAACATGAAAGAACCAGTGGAACCTTCTCTGTCATCTCTACATCCACTGCCATCTCCTATCCTGCTCATCCCTACACGAAACGAGTAACCAATGGACGTTCAGTTGCCGAATTTTATGAGGATAGCGCATAGGGGAAGTGGTGCACACACTTGATGCGCATGTGCCTATGGTGTGCGTCTTCTCATATAGGTTGATGAGGCGCTTCAGCTTGGCGTCACGAACGATGACCTTCGCCTTCATGCTATCGATGGACGGAGGCGAGGACAACTGCGACCGCTTGCCTCGAGACGGTCCAATGCTGCTATCATGCAAGCTAGGGGGTGTCCTCTTCTTTGTTTGAGTCCATCATGTTGGCACCAGGTACGAGCAAGTGCTCGCTCGTGTAGGTCGCAGTGGCGAACATGATGTCCATCATGTCCTCATTTTTAAGAGGACATTTCTTGAACTTGAGCATAGCGGCCCTTCCCCTGCAAAAACCAGAAAAATGGGAAAGATGGTGTTGTGCGAAGCAAATGCATGTAATAACACATGACACTCACCACGACTGTTTGTACCTAGGGATGGAAATTTCCCCCGTGAGGGTAGGGGCTCGCAGGGATAATCCGCATAGGGGTGGGGGCGAGGGGCAAACTCCCCCTGTGGGGATGGGGCCCTGTTAGTTGACAGGGGCTGAAGACCCCCATAGGGCTCGTGGAAACCCAATAAAGATATAAAAAAGTTTTATTTTGTTTGTACAATGTAGATTTTTAATATAAAATGTGTATTCTTTTTGCATATATTTGGACAAAATGTGCATTCATACATTATGATTTATGTTTTGAAGCTATATTTTATGAAATGTTTACATAAAATACTTATAAATTAATTAATAAATCAATTTTAACATTTGCAATATGCATAAACACTATTTTTCCAATCCTCGCAGGGATCCTCGGGGGTGGGGGCGTGTTGTCCCACATCAACTTTCGTGGGGCGGTAGGGGAGCTTGGCGGGGATAGGGACGGGGTGCGGGGCTGCCCCCTGCCCCATTATCATCCTACCTATGCCCACCAATGGTCATTGGCGGTGATGGAGCCAGTCTCTGGATCAACGCCAAGGCCAAATTCGCACTGCTTTAAGGTCTTCCATAAGGCATAATCCCTTTTGAGGTTGTCCCACTTGTTTT
The DNA here is from genome assembly GCA_036346245.1 of Bonia amplexicaulis. Taxonomy (NCBI): domain Eukaryota; kingdom Viridiplantae; phylum Streptophyta; class Magnoliopsida; order Poales; family Poaceae; genus Bonia; species Bonia amplexicaulis. Next base: position 20,531,279 of record CM070735.1, on the reverse strand, counting down.
TCATTTATTTTTGCAAGTATGTCCGGCCGGTGTGCTTGACGAATTTCTAGCAAAAAATGTCATAACCCTTCGTGTTGAGACACCCAAAAGGCCGGTTGTGCATGACGACCTCCTTTACACAAATCTCCAAGAAAACGCACATGCTATCTGCGCCCCAAGTAGCTATGTTCTTGTCCATCTGCGCCGATGTGGAAGAAACAAATCCGAGCAAGAAATGAAGAAACCAACAACAAATGCCACCTTCAACAAATCCGACCAACACATGACATCTTCAACAAATCAGAGGAAGAAATGGCATCCGACGATAGGGCCACTCGATCCAGCAGGATGGCAGACAAATAAGGCGCGCAGCAACACAGCGTGAGAGCTTCCTAGCCGAATCCAGTGGAGGCGGGCTAGCTGAAGGTGGGGACGGCGATGACGACGTCGGAAGCGACGAAGGTGGAGGCTGTAGATGAGGAACAGGGCAAAATCCCACTCAGAGCTAGAGAGGCAAAGGTTGCGGATGATGACTGCAAGTCGCCAAGCCTACGCGGCGACGACGCCAGCAAGCACAACCATATTGAGAGTGGAGGGCAGTGGGGGAGAGAGTGAAACCGAGGAGTGGGGAAAGGTGATGAGAGAGCTAGCATGCGCATCAAGTGTCGGTGCACAACCTTATCCTTTCAGTCTACAGTGTCTGCAGTCGCACGGAAAGCGATTTCTCAGAAATCGTTGCAAAAGCCCACCTGTTTCAACCCGCTTCTAGCTTTCGAAAGCTGAAAGACAGAAGTCGACGTGAGTTGGAACGATGCCTAAGGAATAAGTTTAGATTGCCCTTGAACTATAGGGCTTCAATTACTTCACCCCTGTAGATTTCAAAAGAGAAAAACTTACGAACAGTGTACCGTTTCTTCCTTTGCTGATGGCATAGCGTAGCTCTGGATCTAGCGACGCGCCGCCGCAACGACGGGTTCACCACGTCCCCGTATGTCGAGGGAATCAAAGGAGGCAGTGGCCCGACAATGGGTGGTGGCGGAAGGCATCGAGCAACGGCGGTGACGGAGGGAGGAAAGGGCGAGACGGCGACGCTGTGAATATTAGGTTGGGTGGGGTGGTAATGACGGGGAGGGAGACGGCGGCCTTCGATGAGTCATTGTCGTGCGCGGTGGTGGGAGGAGGCGGAGGAGGGGTGCAGAGTTGCTAACGCTGGAGAAAAGATGGGGGAGGGGGAGCGGCAGCGGGAGAGCGGTTGGGAGGGATGTTGGGGAGCGAAGATGAGAGAGAAGGGAATTACTTAACGGATATCTTATTCCTTTTAAATATTGGAGCAAATAACATGGGTTGTCGAGGTGATACTGCCACCGTAGATATCTCTAGGAAAGGTTTTGGCACGTTGGATACACCTATGCCGTTTGCCAGTTGAGCTAGAAGAAAAAAACATTTTGACTTGACACACACTCTCCAGTCTTGGTCGGTGTGAAGTTAAGAGAACTAGTCTCATAGGCGCGGCGCAACGTCGCGCCAGCCACCGTACGTACTAAAATAAAAGATGCGATAATTCGTGAGGAGTTTTCCAAAAAAAACCGGGGGCAAATACGTATTTCCGGAAAAGTTAAAGGGCTTTTTCGGGAAAAAACGAGGACCTGAAAAAAAACCGGGGGTAAATACGTATTTTCTAAAAAGGCAAAGGACTTTTTCGAAAAAACCGAGGACCTGTACGTGAACTGCCAGTGACCCGTGCGCAATTTCCTAAACCGCGGGGGGCCATCCTGCAAAGTGGAGGGGCTGAAAAAAATTCCAGGGACATTTTGCGAGAACCAAGGACCTGTACGTAATTTCAGAAAAATACAGGAACTTTTTCGTAAAATCGCTCTTCAGACCATACCGAGATTCCCTCGGCGCGGAGCGCGCTCGGGAAGACATAGGCGAGCGCCCGCCCGCGAATCCCCCCGGCTATAATGCCAGGGATGATGAGGGAGGGGCAAGGACGAAGTGATTTCGGGATTCGCAGAAATCACTGGAGAGCAGGATTTTAGTGTTTCCTGTACTACGGACACAGAACGTGGAAATTCTGAAACTTACTCGAGAAATAAACACCTCGCTATCCTATAGGCCCAGGCCCATTAGTTGGTCCAACCCACCCGTAGCCCATCTCTTCCGGCGACGCACGCAGCCGCAGCCGCAGCCGTCGTGTCGTGTCTCTGCTGCCGATCCTCCGCAGTGTAGGCATCATCGAGCATGGCTGGTAGAACCCAAACCCTGATACCCCGCCTTCTCTTCTTCACCGAGTTCTGTATCCTTCCTGCTGTGTCGGGCTGCTGCTCACAGCATCGTTGTGTCTGTGTGTTTGGTTGCGATGGGTGGCATGGAAGACTACGAGCAGGAGCAGGAGATGGAGGTGGAGGCCCTGCAGGCCATCCTCATGGACGACATCAAGGGTAGGGTAGGGTTGTTCTCTTCCTTCATTCCTCTCTTTCCTTCCCCAATCTTTTGTTCTTTGCTTCCTCTAGCTCAGCTTTGCTGTTTCTTACCGGATTTTTAACCATCGGCCTGTGTGTGAACTGATGCAGAGATTGACCCCAGCGAGAGCGGACTCAGCACCGCCGCCCGGTGCTTCCAGATCCTGCTCTCCCCTCAGGTACTTTGAAAGGCCGTTGTCTATATCATCATAACCCTTTCTTGAATTCTGCATACTCCAGTGTCCTAGGTGGCGACATCGAGCGCCGTACTTTAAGCTCTGGAAATCGCAGTGCCAATTACAGTTCTTACTGTGTTTGCAATTCGTTTGATGAATTAGTGATCTTTTCCTGTTTTATATTGGCTAGGATGATGATTTTGACGAGTCGGCTCATGTGCCAGGTAAAACTGATTTGTAGAGAAACAAACTTGCAAATATTCTGTAATGCTGGATTCATATCAGATTTCATGTACCCGTGTTTTCTGACCCTGATTTACAGTTCAACTGGCTCTGATTTTTGCACACACCAAGAAATACCCAGATGAGCCTCCGCTTTTGAATGTCAAAAGGTTGTGTTATTTAACTTGATAGTGCAGCATGGCTGGAAGCAAGCATTGTGCCTATTGATAGTTTTTAGTTGCGAGTTAAATTTCATGGTACTTTTGGTGCAAGATGTGTGCCTATTGTATTTCTAACTCTTACCATTGAATTGCAAACACATTCATGCAGTGTACGGGGAATTAAATCAGAAGATCTTGCATCCTTGAAAGAAAAGCTTGACCAAGAGGTATGTAAGTACTTGGCTCCAAGTTCAGTGTCTATCTCACATAGCTAAAATTGTGAAAGTGCGTGCAACAATTGAAGCTGAATGTTTCTGAAGTTAAATAATTAAAATGAGCCAAATAAATGTGGGCAGTTATTTTATTATTCTTCGGGTAGAAAACCATTTTTGTTGTCGACTTGTATTTTGTTACACTGTCATGCCTTTCTAGGATTCGCAAAAAGGTCAATTGTGATTTCATATGAACGCTAGGTTGAGTTTTGGCTGAGACCTTGCAGAGTTACAGTCTTTTAATATATTGTGCTCAAATATATCAGGACATGTTAGGAGCCTATTATTGGTTGTGAGGTATATTCATTATCAGTCACCTGATGTCATCTCATGTTCTGTTGAACATTCCCATCATTTAGGCAGCTGAGAATCTTGGCATGGCTATGGTATATACTCTTGTCACATCAGCTAAAGAGTGGTTAAGCGAGAAATATGGACAAAACATTGGAGATGAGGAACCTGAAGAAACTGAAGAAGCAGAAGAGGAGGTATAGTTCCCTTATCTGTTTTGTATCTTCGTTACTATGAATCTGTAGGAATTGGGTTCAGCTATTGTTGGCAAAGTGGCAAGGGTTGCTTCTTTGTAACTATCCAGAATCAGAGGACAGAGGGTGAAATAAAGCTGTGACTATGGCTATATATAGCGGTGCAGTTGCGCAAAATCAATTTCTTTTCCCGACTAAGAGTACATATTTTAAAATTTTATGGACACTGGCAGCTCTAGGATGCATGTTTTGAAGTGGTTCTTGTGCTTGTCCTACTGAGCCACTTACATTAGCAAATTTAAGTATTAGACGTGCATGTTGTATTATCGAATCATGGAACCTAGACATTTTCTATCCTGTTCCCCTTTAGCAGTATACTTTTTAAAAACATTTACTTACATGTTAGGTCATTGTACCCCATGGTGAAGCTGTTACTGTAGAGAGCTTTCTAGCTTGGAGAGAACGTTTTGAAGCTGAATTGGCGCTACAGCGTGCTAAGTAAGCATTCATTTTTTTTCTTCTCTAAATTAGCTTGCTCTCAATGACCTCATGGAATCTTGTTCACACATGACATGTTTCCTTTTGATGTCATTTGATTCCCAACTTTTTGAAGTGCCAAAATATGCGCTTATAGATAATCATGATGTGCAGGCTTATGCCAGAGTCAGTTCTTACGGCCCCAAAGGAAAAGAAACTCACTGGAAGACAGTATTTTGAAAGTGGAAGGCATGCAATGGTACTTTATCCTAGATAAGACGTTTTCCCTTGCCTGTGTTTTATGCCTATAGTACAGCATAGTTAAGGATATGCCTAACTACTGATACCCCACTTATACTTTTATTTATCCAATGTTCTTTGTACATATATGTATCTTTAAGTTTCACATTACATGAAACTGTCTTTTCAGAAAGGAGCAAGTACAGTTGCTGAAGAAGAGGAGGAAGATGAGGAAGACATCGAATTTGATGATGATTTTGAAGGTAAACGTCCTCTCAACTTCATTTATTCTTTCTTTCCTACAGTAGAATTTTTTTGTGGAGTTTGGTAGTGAAACCTACCTTGCAAAAACCTGGTGTCCTTATGTACATACAGATGATGAAGAGGACATGCTTGAGCATTATTTAGCAGAACAGTCAGGGAAGTCATCAGCTTAGGCTTCAAGACCATAGAAGGGGACATTTTGGGCAAAATCTATTTTAGGGAAGCCCAATGTGGTTATATGTTGTAGGTGAAGCCTACTATTTTGTGTGTTTTCCCATCATTTGGTTGCCTCCTGGTGAATACCTTCAAGAGGTTTATCCAGGGTAAGGTAGCCTCTAAGTCGACTGTGTTAAAGATCAAACTGCACCTGCATAATGTACTTCGCTGTGTAATTTATCATGTACACCTTGCCTTTTCGCGCCTCTTGCTGGCAATATGTATGGATTGCTACTCTTTAAACAAGTCTGTAAACTTGACACTTTTAATAAAATTCACTGTTATTTCTTTCAGATTCGTGCATGTGATAAATAGCTTCTTAAAGTTCTGTTTGCTTTTTCATGGGGATTGTACCTCTGTTGCATAAAGCTTGTGGGTCAGCTGGAGTTCTGCAGATTCATTCAGTGCATTATTTGAACTGCCTACGATTTACAGCCAATACACTATTGTCAGACACTAGTCATCATGTAACATACAAAAGAATGATTCTATTTCCTTTTTCCATTGGCATTGATGTTGGCAATAATGAATAATACATCAGTGATCTACAACAGAAGGCTCTTCTATATTCTACAACGGACCCAAGCCATCCTTCCTACCACAGGAATGCTTTCACAAGGGCCAAGGCTAAATTGATCTGTGAGGCCAAGTATAAACAAAAACCTATGTTTCCTCACATGAAATGGCTGCAGCATTCGTTTCCGCGAGAGATCATCGCTGCAGCAATGTCTAATTCTGCTTCTTGACAGAACCAAACGCTTGATTAGACACATCCTTGTTCAGTCATGGCTTGCACAATATTAAGGAAGGCACATATGTTTGCACCATGCACCAAAGACCTGGAGAGAGAGAGAAGGATCAACTGCGGGATTGAAACCAGGTGGAAGCAAAGGAAGAGGATATCCTCAGAAATGCATAAGCCCGTCATTTCAAAGTACAAACAAAACTAACTCTGGGTTCTCTTTCATGATTCCATAATCTTGAGCAGCTTTGATCGACCTGTCATATGTTTGTTTTACTGCATCCTGTTTAAAGCAAAAGAAAAAAGTTAGCAGTGTTGAAATTAGGAAATATGAAAGAGTAGCCACCAACTCCGCCTGTGTAGTTTTTTACATAGCTTATTCCAAGCTAGGGACAAAGATAATTGTGTTAGGCTCAGCAAGCCGACGTAAAAGCCAAACCACCTTTTCATAGAATGAAACCCAAAATTGATAATTCGTTGGGGTGTAACCCTCTTCGTGATGCACCATATCGAAGCCCGGGTATGATGATAAATAAGCAAAGGCCGAAGCGTCACTCCTTTCGTAACATGCTACATCAACGCCCAGATGTAGTGGAAAATGTGCAAGGATCTTCGTACTTTAGTCGACGAGTGCGAGGGGCAAGGAAGCTAGCCAAAGAGAGTGTGATCTATCTAGGTAGTTGGAATGTAGGGTCCTTAACAGGTAAATTAAGAGAGTTGATACGAGGATTAGGAGACGTGTCAATATCTTGTACGTTCAAGAGACTAAATAGACAGGTCAGAAGGCAAAGGAGGTAAAGCATACTAACTTCAAGTTGTAAGTGGGCATCTTAAACGATAAGCGCCTCAAAAGCGGAATTGTCGACACGAAGAGACAGGGGATAGGATTATCCTAGTCAAGTTAATCTTTGATGACTTGGTTTTGAATGTTGTTAGCGTATATACTCCATAAGTAGGTTCGGATGAGACCACTAAGAGGCAATTTTGACAAGACCTAGATGACATGGTTTGAAATGTGCCTAACAGTAAGAAGGTTTTCTTATAAGGTGATTTCAATGGTCATGTCAGTACAACTAGTGGGGGGTTTCAAAGGATGCATAGGGGTTTTGGTTATGGTGTTAGGATCCAAAAGGAAAAAGATATCTTAAACTTTGCCGTAGCCTATGATTTCATAATAGCTAGTACTTTTTTTAGAAAGAGACATTTCCATTTAGTTACCTTTAGCAGCGGTCAGTATTCTAGCCAAATTAATTTTGTTCTTGTTAGGAGGGAGGACAAACGAGTCTATATAGACTGTAAGATTATACCTAGAAAGTGTGTTGTCCAGCAACATAAGTTGGTAGTCACCGACTTTCGTTTTTTAGATACGGGTTTGACAGGATAATGTCACAAGAGCCACGAGATCAAAGTGGTGTAAACTCAAAAGGGATGCATCATAGGCGTTTGAGGAGAGGATAATTGCTGAAGGGATAAAGAACGTGGGAGAAGCAAATAGTATGTGGACAGAGATGACAATTCACATTAGAAAAGTGGCTACGAAGGTGCTTGGAGTGACCCGAGGAATAAGATGCGAATTTGAAGACATGTGGTAGTGGATTGAGAAAGTGCAAAAGGCTATCAAGGAAAGACATGCTACAAGCACATGCATCATGATAGAAGCGATGACAACGTACAGAAATACAAAGTAGCAAAAAAGAATGCAAAGAAAGTGGTGAGGCACGAGGCAAGACTTATAAGGAAATTCATCAAAAATTAAGTACAAAGGAGGAAGAGAAGGATGCCTACAAGATGGCTAAACTTCAAGAAAGGTAGAGAGATTTCTACCAAGTTAAATGCATCAAAGATGACAGCAATAGACTTTTAATGAAAGACGATGAGATCAATAATAGGTGAAGAGATTACTTCGATAAGCTGTTCAATCATGACAATGATGATAGTATGATTGAACTGGATGATGCTTTTGACGACACCGATAGACAGTTTGTTCGAAGAATACAAGAGTCGGAAGTAAGAGAGGCTTTAAAAAGGATGACGGCAGGTAAGGTGTTGGGGCCTGATAACATTCCTATCGAGATGTAGAAATGCCTAAGAGAAGTTGCAATTGTTTGGCTAACTAATTTGTTTAATAACATTTTTAGGTCGAACAAGATGCCTAACAAGTGGCGGAGGAGCACGTTAATACCAATTTTTAAAAATAAAGGAGACATTCAAAATTGTACTAATTATAGAGAAATTAAAATCATGAGCCACACAATAAAGCTTTGGGAGCGAGTGATTGAGCACCGTTTAAGAAGAGTGATTAGCGCGACGACAAACCAATTTGGTTTTATGCCCGAGAGGTTAACAATATATGTGATTTTTTTCATAAGATAGTTGATAAAGAGGTATAGAGAGGAAAAGAAAGACATTCACATAGTGTTTATCGACTTGGAGAAAACATATGACAAAGTGCCAAGAAATGTCATGTGATGGGTACTCCAAAGGAAAAAAAGTCCCAATAAAGTACGTTGCCATAATTAAGGATATGTATGTGTTGTGACTAATGTCAGAACATGTGTAAATGATACTAATGACTTCCCTATTAATATAGGACCACCAAGGGTTAGCATTGAGCCTATACATTTTTGCCCTAGTGATGGACGAGATCACGTGGGACATACAAAGAGGTATCCTTGGTGTATACTTTTCGCTGATGATGTAGTGCTAGTTAATGAGAGTATGATAGTGTCGATAGGAAACTGAAGTTGTAGAAGAAGACCTTAGAATTGAAAGGCTTTAGACTTAGTAGGACTAAAACTAAGTATATTATGTGTGATTTTAGCGGTACCAGGGCAGATGATGGAGATGTTAGGCTGGACGGACAAGTAGTGCCTAAAAAGATATAATGCAGTAGAAGCCTCTCCTACTGTTTGCCGTAAAAAAAGTAGTGCCTAAAAATGACATGTTTCGTCTTTTGAGATCGATGCTACAGTGAAGCGGCGAGATTTATAAAGATGTGAGCCACAGGGTAAGAGCGGGGTGCGTGAAACGACGCCAAGCATCGGATATCCTGTGTGACAAAAACATCCCTCAAAAGTTAAAGGGTAAGTTCCATAGGATGGCGATCAGACCTACGATGCTATATGGAGCAAAATATTGGACTACTAAAAGGCAACATGTACAGAAGATGAGTGTAGCGGAAATAAGGATGCTACGGTGGATCTGTGATCACACAAGACGAGATCGAATCCGCAATGTTGATATATGTGATAGGGTGGAGGTAGCACTAATTGAAGAGAAGCTTGTTCAACATCGTTTAAGATGGTTTAGACATCTCCAACGGAGGCCTCTTAAGGCACGTGTACGTAGTGAAATTTTAAGACGTACTGAAAATGTAAGAAGAGACATAGATCAATCAAGACTGATGTGGGAGAAAGAAGGTAAAAGAAACTTAAAGAATTTGAATGTATCTAAAGAATTAGCTTTAGATAGGAGCGCATGTAAGTTAGCATTCCACATAACGGAACCATAAGGGTTAAGGGTGATGTTTTAGGCTCTCGGCTCAGATAGCAGGATGTACGGCTTAGGGTTTTAGCTTTGTAAGTTTTATTTCAAAGCTCTTGGCTCTTTGACCTTGAGGAGATTTTATTTCTAGTCTACCCTAATTTGTTTGGGACAAAAGGTTTTGTTATTGTTATTGTTGTTGAAAGAGTAGCCACCAGCAGGCAGGAGCGACTATACCTGTATTTTGTTCTCAAAATCCTCCACCGACCACTGCATCAAACTAAACTCAGGATTCAGTTCAAGTTCTCCGATTGCTACCTGTTAGAGAAACAAAAACATGAACACGGGGGAACATGTAATTGTCTCGTGGTCTACCCTAGAGAACATGTATATAATGACCTCAATCCGTTTTAAGTACTTTTTATTAAGGTAATGTGTGAAGTCTAGGTGCTCAGTTGGAAAATACAGCAGCCATACCTAGAAAGTGGTGCGCATAAAAATTTCCAACATTGCAAAAACAAACTATTCAATTCTTCTAGGATCATATTGTTTAAGAATAACGCAAGGATTGGCAAGAAGTTCAAGCAGAGTATTACCCCACCAGCAGCAGTTGCCTTTGCTGGAGCAACAAGGACTTTTCCCTTTCTTAGGATATCAACTGCCTGAGCGGTGCATGGCATATTTGAACCTGGAGTTGGCAATAAGTTTTAATCAACAGATGGTAAATACTGAGAAAGCAACCCAAAGGACAAAATTCAAGACTTCATACATTCTATAAGAACGCGGCAACCAGAGTTAATTATTGCAAGAGCCTCTCCCTGGTCAATCTCATTTTCTGATGCACAAGGGAATGCAACATCATACTGCTCACTCCATGGCTTTGCATCATCTATATACTTGGCATGTGGATATGATTTGAAGTACTCCCTGTTTGGTTAAATGGAAAATAGAATGTCAAAACTCAATACTTACAAACTAAAAATAAGGGAAAGGCAGGTACCCACTTGAGGCTCCTTTGCTGAGCCTTAATGTTCCTTAGAAGTGAATATTTCACATAATCAAACCCATCTCCATCTAACAGATAGCCCTTTGAATCTGCAACAATTTATGACATTTGCCCTTCAGGCCTTCACTGGTTAGAATTGATATAGCTACTGCACAAGTACAATAATTATTTTGATTCAGATGGTGGTGCCCACAATACAACTGCTGGTTTGGTAAGAAAGAAAATTTCCTTAAACAAAACCAAATGAAACTAGGCCTGTTTGATGTGGCTTTTAAAAACGGCTTTTAACTTTTGCTACATTAACTAACTTTTAAAAGGAGTATTTTTTCAAGATGGAGTCTACAAGTTAATTGTAATACACATTAAAAGCTCAACATCTGTACCAGCCAAAATCGCAAATGAGTATCTCTTTCTCCGTAATCTCTGTCGCGAACAGTCAAAATTCAAAAATTTCAGCCAAAAGCCAAAAGCCGTAGCCATAAAGAACATGCCCTTTAAAGTCCTTTATGCCGTTATTATAGGAAAACTAACCAGAAGGGTGGAAACCTATCATGACAATGTACAAATATGCGCCCCATAAGAGTTTACAATGAAGGCTCTTTTCAAAAATCAGATATCAGCTAGGTTAACTCATAAGTAGTAATAATGATATGCATCATTGTGGGTCTTGGGGATAGGCAAACACATAAGGATGAATCATGATCAATTCACCAAATACAAGGTGCCTCGGCATGCCAACAGCCTTGTTTTATGATTGTAGATTTTTTATCATGCTCCTGCCAATCATGGTACCTGATGCTATTTCCTGTCTAAATAATCCAAGCTATGCTTTAAATCTGTATACCTGAGACTGTAACAGGAATAGCTTCGCATGACAGAAGCTTTTCCAAGACATGCATTGCTATCTTTCCAGAACCACTTATCACACATCTGCAGAAACCATACACACTAGGAAGTTCCCAAATGGTTAAAATACAACACTAATAAACCAAATGGATCTCTGTCAAAAACCTTAATCCTTTCAGCTCCTTGTTCATATCAGCAAGTACAACACGTGCAAAAAATACCTGCAACAAATTATGTGACATCCTTTTCAACAGGAAAAAGGGTCTAGTACTCTAGTTAACACATGCAGCAAAGTATTACATTGTGAGAGCTGTGGCACACGATAAGATATAGAGTAGTTGCTGCTCAAAAGAAATGTTAAGATACCACTTTACCAGCCCATATCCAGTAGCTTCTGTTCGGAAACTAGAACCGGACCAGAAGATTTTAGGCCCTGTAAAATTTCCCTGCATAAGCATGGCAATGAAATCTACAGAAAAGAGCAAAGACTGATGAACCGAAGAAGTGAAAGTAGAAACCAAACTAATAGTTTTTAAGTAGACAAAAGGGACTAGTGGAACTACGAGACAAGTTCAGCATACAGGACAGACGTATCAAGTTATAAGGAATTATCATGGAACACTGCTTTGTTTTCTTGCAGCATGCAACTGAATACGACTACATTCAGACTTCATGAAACAAATTCTCGATTAGACAACTACCATGAGAATATAGCGTCCAGTAGGACTATACGATCAAAAGCAAGTTTAAAAGAATGTTATAATATTCTAAATTGGGAAGGCCAGTACCTTCAGATTCTCTCTATGGTCATGAGCCCTTACTTCTTAATGAGTACTAACAGCAAGAACCATAGTACTCTCAAAATAAAAGACACCTGCTGAGGATCACAAACATTATTTCGGATAACATGTATAGTATACCTGAAAATGACCAGAAAAGCGTCGATACTGCCCAAAAAGGTAACCCATTTCCCTTGGACCAACACCAACATCTTCAGCAGGAAAATCCTGCAGCAAAGATTGAAGTACGAACTTCAGATTTGATTAAAACGGTTTGATTCCATTTAACTAATTTAGAAATAAATAACTTGAAGTCACAAATGGAGTATCTGATTGGGAAGTACCTGATCAGGGCCCAAATATCTATACAGCTCATCCATGAAACTTTGACAAAAACGCATTATCTGGCAGGGAACAGAACATTTCCAAATTTACATGCAGCAAAATATTATTGTCCAAAGGAAATAAAATACAGCACAAATACCTCACTTTCACTTTTACCCTTTGGATCAAAATCACTCCCTCCAGCGGCACCTCCAAGTTTATATAGTGACAGAGCATTCTTCAAAGTCTGTGTAAAAGGAAAATCAGCTTAGAATGCTACACTAAGTTTCATATAGGTTTCTAATTTCAACATTCATTAAAAACATTCTCTTGGTCTAGTGGTCAGTACCATTATACTAACTATTGAAGTCCCAAATCATCATATAGCACTACAAACATCGAAATTTTATATAACTTGGCTCCATTTGCACACTATTTGACATTTATCTGCTTTTGGCAGCAGCAGTAAATTGAGTGCAGGCAAGCAACCCCACCCAACCACCCACCCACACACACACAAAACCCACCCAACCCCTGTGTATGCGTGCAAATCCCCCAAGTAAAAAAATGGAAGAATGGTCTCGGGCAAATCATGCCACTGGCTTCAGCATCCAGTGCGGAAGAAGGAAAAGTTCCAAGTTAACATTACAGTATACACTGAAGTTGAAGTTGTTGCACATTTCTTGAGTGGTATTTCTTTGCATGACACCGATCATTATGTTGATTTAATCAAAAGGTAGTGTGACATAAAAACAGAAAAATAAATGCAATCACTGAGTGTACTACGAGCACAAATGGTACAGCAATGAAAAGACTGGTTGTAACAGCAAATTCGTTTGCATGAAAAATGCATCTGGGCCAAGTATACTATTACCTGCTCAAAAGCTAGAAACTTTGCCATGCTTAAGTTCATGGAAGGGTGGAAACGAAGACCACCCCTGCACGGACCTAATGCCTGACTGAACTGCACACGGAAACCTCGATTTACATGTGCTTCGCCTCTGTCACCAACCCATGGCACTCTGAAGATAAAACATCTCTCAGGTTCCAATAAACGCTCCAAAATTTGAACATATCTGCACCATTAGAAATCATGTTATAGTTGATGTGTAGGCATACTGTTCCTCAGGAAGGGGAGGGAGGGAGAATTACTGGGAGTTCTTCACCAAAACTGGTTCTAAGGAATGAACCACCTCCTGGATAGACTGTAAAAATTCAGCTTCATGAGGGTCCCTCTTTAAGACAGATTCAAGTATTGAAGCCGCTGCTGTTTTCGACAAAGCTGACATGGAAAATGCCACAATTCAGATAAAACCCTGGAATTTAAGGTAAGTATGTTGTTAACTTATTTCAATTTGATAGAAAATGGAGTGCATTGAGATCCTGCAGGAAATTAACTTGTTTCTACAGAATCTATAGTGCTAACGGTTTGGTGGAAGACTGGAAATTAACCATTCCAACTTATTATTTGCTATAGGCTATGTTCATTTTCTTGTAGGGAGCACAGAAGCACTTGTACACTGTGTACTGGCGACACAGGATGAAGTAACAAATATCAAAATATTTCTTGATGATTGCACTTAAATACGTCATAGATAACGTTAAATAACAACATATGACATAAAACTAGAAACTGAAAATCATGTTATGTACTTCTCACAGCGCAATTTACATTATTAACACTGAAAGTAAAGACATTTCCCCAAATATCTAAACAACACAGTACTGATTCTACGCACAAATTTGGCACACATTTTCCTAATTCCTACAAACGTCCACAAGCAAACCAGCAGCATAATCGCAGGAGCTGAGCCAACAAGACCAACCTTTGACATAGACTGGCCTCTCGATCTCGGGGGGCTGCAGCTTCTCCTTGGACGCCATCTGCAGCCGGAGAGCCTCCTTATGCAGCAAGCTGTTGTTGTGCTCCTCCAGCGCGCTCATCTGCATGTTCCTGCTCCCCTCGTTCCCGTAGGGGTTCCGGCGGTGCTTCCGGCCGTACTCCTTGCACACAGTACAGAAGATCCTGCTGGTGTTGTCGTGCACGGCCACGTAGGCCCACCTGTACGTGTCCGCCCACTCCTCTCGCCATTTCTTCACCACCTTCTTCTTCTTCTTCGTATGCGCCGGCAGCCTCAGCATCCCCTCGTGCTCCTCCCCATGCGTCGGCGCCGGCTGCGCCTGCCCGTCGGCGCCGGGCCGCGAGCACGGGAGCAGGAGGCTCTTGTGGTCGTCGGCGGGGACGACGGGGTCGTGGGCGGAGGCGACGCCGACGAGGGCCGCGCCGGAGAAGGAGGGGTCGTCGCCCGGGCCGATCTCGAGGTCGATCTCCTCGCCAATGCCGCGCACCACCAGGTGGTGCTGGTGCTGCCGCTGCGCCTGCCGCAGCAGGTTGATCTCGTCCATGGCCGAGTTCATGCGCGCCCGCGCCACACCATGCGGGGCAACGCCGGGAGACTCGATTCGCCGCTCGTACCAGCCCGAGCCGCGCAAATCTGGCCCCAATAGGCGCGACCAAACGGGGAATTTGGCGCTACGGTTTGGGGAATTGGGCACCACGGCCGCTGCACAGGTGGCCGTGGAGAGATGGGGGTCGAGGAGGGCGTTGATCTGGGCGCGCGGCGAACGGGGCGGCGGAGACGGTGGTCGGCGAGGTCGAGGGGAAACTGCCGGGGCGGCCGCTGCTCGAGTCGAGGGCTAGCGTTCGGACAAGGTACGAACTAGCCGAGCGGTCCAGCCAACCACGACCGTTGGTTCACCTCGAACGGTTCAGATCGCACGGAACTCTACCGACAAATCGTGGGACGTCGGTTTGTCTTGAACGGCTGACATCGTTCTCAAACTAGCCTGGCTCCGCCTTTTACTCGGAGTGGACCGTGGTCTCCGCGACTCGCCGCTAAGCCCACGACGCCATTCGATCCCGCCATTCGCTTGCATCTCAAGCAGACCTGCCCAGCGGGCCGTGCCGGGCCGGCACGGCATAGGCTTGATCTTGGTATAGCCCGTTTGGACACGGTCCACTAAGGTCCGTTTAATAAATAGGTTGTGCCGTGCTAGCCTGCGGGCTATGGTGCGAGCCCAGACACGGCCCGATGTCGTGTCGTGCCGACCCGGGCACGATTAAGGCTCAACGGGCCGAGCCGGCCCGTTAAGCCGAAAAAGAGAAAATTTTTAAAAAATATAGAAAATTAAGAAAAATTGTAAAAAATGGTAGAAAATTAAGAAAAAAATTAGAAAAATTATAGAATACTGTAGACATTGTTAATCATAAAAATAAATATTTTCAATGACATAATGAGCTTTATTAACTTATTAAATTACATGGGATGGCTGCCTCATTAAAAATTTTACCAAGTAAAAACTCAACTTGAGAAAACTTTAGTAAAGAAAAAAGAGTACAACCTATAAAGCTCATTAGTGACTACATGTGAAGAAAAATATTGAAAATCCTATTCATTGCTATCTAAATATAAATTCTCAAAATATTCTTCTAAATCTCCATTATCTGCAGTATGTTGGAGTCTTGATTCAGCTTGTTCCCAGTCTTTGACGGTTAGAAGAACTTCGACCATCTCGTTGGAGAGACTTGTTCGTCGCTCCTCGATTATTCTTCCAGAAAGACTGAATGCTTACTCCGAGGAGACTGTAGAGACAGGAACAGTCAACACATCCCGCGCTAATATGGATAGCACTGGATATGATACCTTCTGGATTTGCCATCATCAGAGTATGTTCAACTCCTGCTCGAAGCTGACGCTATCACTGTTGAGATAGCTTGATAGGTCTTCAGTGCTTTATCGCATTCCTCCTCTTGACTGATGTGTACCTGCACCTGCACGAGAATCTCTAGACAAAGAACCAAAAATCTTGCCCTATTGCATAGTCCCCCTAGAGGTGCTAGGGACTACCGGGGGTCTTTCCAAACGCACAGACCCAAACTTATTTTCATATTTATCATATATCTCATATAATTTATCCTTAACTAATGTATAATATGTACAATAGTCTAAACCGGTAGCATCACTTAAAAGTTGTAAAACATTTATAAATCCTTGGAGTTTGTCCCTAGGATCCAAAAAAAAGGCAAATGCATATAACATTTCTCTCCAATATTTTTAAAACTTAGTTTTCATGGCAGCTACAGTATCCCATAGTATAGGATCATTTTCAAAAGCCTTTAGGTGAGTGACAATTTCAAGAATATTATGAACAATTGAGGAGATGTAGGGTAGTATACTCCAGAAATACAAAGTGTAGCTTTATGAAAAAGTTCTAAAAAGGAAAATATTTTTTGACCAACAACTCAATCGTCCTCAGTAAGTTCAGGGTCTCTAACTTGGGTTCTACTGGAGGAGCTACGAGATTGATGACTTTGGGTGTGAAGGAAAACATATAAGGTGCTCTTATATGGCAATATATGTTCAAGCATAAGGTAAGTAGAGTTCCATCTAACAGACATGTCTAAACTAAATTTTCTTGGACAAACGTTTATTGCTACGCAAAAACTCTTATGTGCGGCTATTCGTTGGTTAGAACAATTAATAAATGAAATTGCATCCCTAAAAGAATCAATACAAGCATTTAATCTTTTTAAAACTGATTTAACAATAAGATTAATAATATGACAAGTACAACGTTGATGCAGTAAGAAAAATTGTGCATAATTATTAAGCAAAGGAGTAAGAATTTCCACAGCCTTAGTGTTTGCAGCTAGATTATCTAAAGTTATAGAAAAAATCTTATCCGTGAGGCCAAAATCTTCTACAACTTTAATAATACTTTCTGCATTGTTTTCAGCACTATGTGAAACATTAATTAATTTAAATCCTATAATTCTTTTTTCCATTATCCAGTCATCATTAACATAATGAGAAACAACACTAATATAGTCCTCTCTAGCCCTACCACTCCATATGTCAGAAGTTAAAGCAATAGAGAATGTACATGTATGAAACATTTTTTTCAATTTATCACGACAATTGTTATAATATTTAATTAAATCTCTAGTTGTTGTTTGCCTAGATACATCACTAAATCGAGGGTTATGAGCAGTCCTAATATATTTTTGGAAAGCATCAGACTCACCAAAATTTAAAGGTAAATCTTGAGAAACAATTAATCTACAAAGAGATTCCCGAGCTACCTCTGGGTTGTACTCCCACGTACGTACCGAGCTGTCGTGGTTATATTGCAGCTATGTGTGGCGCATTTGTATTCCTTGCCTTCTTTTGCAGCTTGCAGCATGTCGTTGTAGATGACACGTCCCACCTGAATATTTTGCTGTCAATTTATTACCACAATTTTACAAACAATATACCTCACCGAATTCCCATCTTCGTCGGTCTTGAACTTCTTGTCGAAATCATTCCAAACTGATGATGTGCTAGCTCTTGTTCTTTTTGCACCCGTACTTTGGGTTGTGGATGTACTTGTTGAGCCAGCAGAAAATGGATCGATTGGACCCTGCGCCACCGGAGCTGTCGTTTCTTCTACCTCTCCAGTTTATTGTACATGTGGACCTTCCGCGGATGGATATGTTTGTTGAAATAGGGACTTTCCGAGAGGTCGAATTCGGAGAGTTGAAAATCGTAGTTCTTCATTAAATCAACTACAAATTGAAATAGCAAAGAACGATTAACTTACTATTAAAACCAATAAATAATAGAAAAAATTAAAATAAGAGTATAAGACAGCATTATTACCTCCTTTGCAGCTCTCACAAAAATCTTTGAAGATTTTTGAATTTTGCCCAAATTTTACAAAATTTGCGCAAACACTTCCGGATTTTTCACAGCTAAACCGAGAGATGAGAGTGAGGTTTGAGGTGTGCAAAATGGAGGCCGAATGCCCCCTATTTATAGAAAAATTTAAGATTTTTTCCAAATTGTTTGTTATTGTTTTCAAATTTTTTACCCCCCAACGGTCAAAATACGGCTATATTTAGTCGGGCCGACCATGCCGGGCCGGCACGTCCCGATTTATTAACGGTCGTCTTTGTCTTGGCCCGCCACCGTCTTGCACCCTCGGCCCGACACGGCCCGAAGAAGTCGTCGTGCCGTGCCTTAATCGGGCCGGGTCTACAGTGTCGGGCTGTGGTGCGGCCCGGGTAGGCCCGACCCATTTGGCCACCACTAATCTCAAGTTTTCTTCCCCATACCATGGCTATTTGCACACTTCCCCCTTTCCACCCCTCTGCACGCACTATGGATTGGGCACCACAACGCTCATGCATGCGATGCAGCACCGGTGGTGTGTAGGTACAGGAGGCTGTCCTGCTGCACACGTGATCCGTGTAAGTTCCTCCATTCTAATGCGCCACCACCGTCGATCGCGAGAAGAATGTATGGATCAACCCCAATGTCGTGGTGACAGCATGGGGGTCACCGTCGAAGCACCAATGTCGCCGCAAATCCCTAGGTGAGTCGTCCTCCCCTCACCAGAAGAACCACTGCAGTTGGTTATAATCTTGATATGTAAGTAGTTTAGTAGTGTATGTGTTCGAGTACTCGTGGCAGTCGAGTACTTGTGTGGTAGTCGTGAATGGATGTAGTCGTAAACTACAATGGTCGTGAGTGGCTGTGGTCGTAAACTGCAGTGGTCGTATAAACTGCAGTGGTCGTGAGTGGCTGTGGTCGAAAGTCATGTGTCTGAGTACTCGTGTTCGAGCACTCGTGTGTAGCACTCGAGCATTCAAGTGGTCGTAGTCGAGTGTCGAGGGTAGTCGGAGTCGAATGGTCGTAGAAGGAGTCGAGAGCGGTCGGAGTCGAACGTGTGGTCGTAAGACTGTATTTAGTCGTACTCGACTGGTTACTGTAGTAGCGGTCGTAGTCGGAGAGGCAGTCGACCGAGTGACGATCGTAGTAGCGGTTGTAGCTTGAGTCAATAAGTAGTTAGAGGACCGAGTCGTGCGGATCATGGAGGAATTTCAAGAGATAAGCGTATGATCATTGGTAGTGAGTGAGTGGCCTGCATGTGCGACCGGTTGTATCTATTTAAAGCATCTCAATCGAATGTAATAGATGAGCCATTTACAGTAAGTCATTTGTCTCCCATGAGTTTGTATGTGTCTCTTGAGAGGGATAGAAAATACATGTAAGAGTCAGTTTGTATTTGTTTCTTGAGAGAGATAGAAAATACAAAAGAGAGAGTGAGAAATCTCGAGAGATTTCCAACAGTTGGTATCAGAATGTGGAACGGTCCTAGGTGATGTCGAAGATGATGCCGTATGGTGATGACTCGTCAAGTGGCGCCGCTGTGAGCGGCGAAGGCGAGGCTCCAGTACCCACAGCTGATGAGGACGAACTACGTGGCATGGGCTACGAGGATGAAGATCATGAGAGCTCATGGCGTGTGGGATGCAATTGATCCCAAGAGCTCGACCAAGGTGGTCGATGAGAAGAAGGATCAGATGGCCTTGGCAATTATCTCCCAAGGACTCAACGATGAAACATTGATGCAGGTTGCAGAGAAGGACACCTCCCTTGAGGTCTGGATAGCGCTACGTTCCATGCACATGGGCACTGAGCGCGTCAGCGAGGCAAGGATCCAAACTCTGCGCTGGGAGTTTGAAAACCTTAGCATGCGTGATGCGGATTCAGTGGCCAATTTCGTTGCAAAGATCACGCTACTTGTTGGCCAGATCCGAAAGCTTGGAGAGAAGATGGAAGAGAAGTACTTCGTGAAGAAGCTACTGCGAGCGGTGTTCGACAAGTTCATCAATATTTCTTTGTCCATGGAGCTATTTGGTGAGATTAATAGCATGGCCTTGGAAGAGGCCATCGGGTCCCTAAAAGCGCATGAGGAGCACCTCAAGGGATGTGAGACACACATGGAAGAGTAGGTTCTCATGGTAAGAGAAGGTGGCTTGTTGCGAGGGCGAGGGTGTGGCCACGACCGAGAACACGGAGAAGATGGGCGCATAGATAAAAGCAAGGTGCATTGCTTTGATTGTGAAGAGTTTATGAATTATTCTTATGAGTGTCCTACGAAAGACAATGAGAAGAAAGCACTTCTATGTGAAGCGCGAAGTGATGATGAACCAGCTTTTCTTTGAAGACTTGTGTAGTAGGATGTGTCAAGATTAGGGGGAATCTGTTGGTTATAAACTTAACATGTAAATAGTTTAATAGTGTGTGTTCGAGTACTCATGGCAGTCGAGTACTCGTATGGTAGTCGTGCGTGGATGTAGTCGTAAACTGCAGTGGTCATATAAACTGCAGTGGTCGTGAGTGGTTGTGGTTGTATAAAGTGCAGTGGTCGTGAGTGGATGTGGTCGAAAGTCATGTGTCCGAGTACTCATTTGTAGCAATCGGAGCATTCGAGTGGTCATAGTCGAGTGTCGAGGGTAGTCAGAGTCGAGTCGTCGTAGAAGGAGTCAAGTAGCAGTCGGAGTCGAGCGTGTGGTCGTAACACTGTGTTTAGTCGTACTCGACTGGTTACTGTAGTAGTGGTCGTAGTCAGAAAACAGTCGACCGAGTAGTCGGAGAAGCAATCGACAGAGTGATGGTCGTAGTAACGGTTGTAGCCTGAACAATAAGTAGTTAGAGGACCGAGTCATGCAGATTGTGGAGGAATTTCAGTAGATAAGTGCATGATCGTTAGTAGTGGGTGAGTGGCCTGCATGTGCGACCGGTTGTATCTATTTAAAGGATCTCAATCGAATGAAATAGATGAGATATTTGCAGTAAGTTATTTGTCTCCTGTGAGTTTTGTATTTGTCTCTTGAGAGGGATAAAAAATACATGTAAGAGTGAGTTTGTATGTGTTTCTTGAGAAAGATAGAAAATACAAAAGAGAGTGAGAAATCTCGAGAGATTTCCAATAGCTATGAGATCGTCGAGGCACCGCCTAATCCGCTCCCCAAGCGCCATTGCTCTGGCCAATAAATCAGCGTGGAGATCACCAGAGAGGGCTCCTGCGCCGCGCCTGCGTGGTGTGTGGGCGACAACATCCAACGAAATTTCTTCGAAAGCCTAGAATGTGCGGTGGGCGTCTGGGACTGCCGAACCGAGCGATGCGTCCGCACCGTGCTATTGGCAGAAGGCAAGATTGGGAACCTGATCTCCATAGGCCCACTGGTGCTTGTCGGGGTGCACGACACCATCTACGTGCACCACACTCGGAGCGGTAATCACATCTACACCTGCTGTCGGAGGGTGACGAGCACATCTTCGCCGGGACTGACGACAACAACATCTACACCTGGCAGATGGATGAACACCGGCATCGCTTCGATGAGGTTACCGTACTCATAGGCCACGGGACGTCCGTGGTGTCACTCACGTAGGGAAGGCCGGTCGCTTCTCCGGCTCTGCTGACGGTATCATTTGAGGCTGGGACAAGACCCACTGGTGCATGAAAAGCTTCATCAGCCACAAGTCGGCGATCACGTCCTTGTGCTGGGAGCAGCACCTCTTCTTGCCCTGTGACGACGGCAGCATGAAGGTCTGGACTGCGAGGCCGGACCAGGATGAGCTCAATCTTGAGCTGCACTATCTTGAGAATAGTCCCACATTGGTTATGGAAAAGAAAGAAGCATAATTTATAAGTGTGGGGGAGACCCCATCTATAGGACTAGTCTTTTGGGGGAATAATGCCCAATACCACTTATAAGGTTATTGCTTTAGGGCTTGCATACGGGCAGCCTGTGGGCTTAGGTGTTCAGCCCATTGGACATGTGGCCCGAAGAGTGAAACCCGATTGGACCTACGCATACAGCCAGGATTCATTCTAACACACTACGCCCACCACGAAGGCGAGGCGGTGGTAGCCATGGGCGGAACGTATGACGTTGGCAAGCAGCCCAATCTCCTGGTCTCGCGCCGCAACGGCTACATCCACGTCGTTGACCTCCCGTGTCTGAAGGAGAGGCCAGGAGCTTATGCCTCAGTCCAAGTGTTTCATCTTCACCGGCGACGCGGCCAGCGAGGTCACAATGGCAAGGTGGACGCCCCCACCTCAAGTGAAACCTAGTGCTAAAATGTAGTGTGTAGATGCTTGTTTAGATTAGATTGAACACTGGAGCTGTTACTGTTATGGAATGCATGGTGAGATATTAAATAGTGAAGAATAGTCAGGAACATGACATAAAGATTTAACGTGAAAAACTATTGCAAGAAAATCACGGACACACAATCTACGAAATCATTATACGGGGAGGAGTTGCATAACATTTTTGGTGTATTACATGTGTAGATAACTTGTGCTGCACAAACTATCTATCATGAGGTTTACATGGCTTATAAATAACCTTGGGAACAAGAGTCCCAGACGAGAAAGGGACCGACTCCTAGTCGGCAATAGAAACAAATACTACTTGGAAGCTAGAACAATAACCTGATTGAAGATGGGAACAACACCCCGCTCAGACACGAAACATAGTCTTGGAAAGTAACGACGAAGTGTTGTAGCCGAGAGTGCCTCGAATAGCCATGTCTAACTCCAATTGACACAAACACATTTGGACACCATGTTGGTACAAGTTGGTGTAGAGTCCATCACGGACATGAAGATAATCCCAATTATAACTTTTGACCAGTTCACACTACCAACCAGTAATACTAGTTGAAATATATCTTTTAAGCTAAGCCTGATCGAATTCTTTAAGTGGTCAGATCAGACCAGGATTCGGATCATAAAATATAACAATCTCCACCTTAAGCCAAATTCCTCCAATAGCGAAAAGAACCAAACAACTTCTCAAATAACTTGTGAAACACTTCTTATGCATTAAACGTCTGAAAGGACTAATAAGTAATATCGAATGAATCTGAGCAGAACTCAAACTTAACAGTAGGAACTGGCTTTATCATCATATCGGCTAGATATCATGGGTACTAATCTTGCAAACTTTAATATCACATTGAGAAATAATTCCTCGGATGAAGTGATATCTGATATCAATGTGCATTGTTCTCTCATGGAACATTAGGTCTTTTGTAAGATAAATAGTACTATGATTATCACAATGAATATTGGTGCAAGATATACTTCCATAAAGCTCAGTGTACAATCCTCTTAGCCAAACAATTTCTTTATAGACTTTTAAAATAAGCATGTACCCAACTTTAGTGGTCGAAAGAGTAATAATAGTTTGCAAAAAAGCTTTTTAGCTTATGGCACAACCTCCAACAATGAATATATAACCCGTAAGAGATCTCCTCTTATCTAAATCTCTAGCAAAATCAGAATCCACACATCCGTTTAGTCTAGCACTGGTCTTTCTAAACTACAAACAAGCATTAGAAACACCCCTCAAATATCTGAAAATCCATTGAAATGCTCTTTAGTGGTTTTCCTTGTATTAGCTATATATCTGCTGACAACACTCAAAGCATGAGAAAGGTCGGGGCGAGAGCAGGCCATGGCGTACATAAGTGATATGACCGCACTTGCATATAGAACACTTGACATGTATTTAGCTTCTTTAACTATTTGCAGACTTGATGCTAAAGAGAGCTTGAAATGTGCAACTGATGGAGTATTGGTTGGCTTGGCCTTGTGCATGTTGAAATGATGAAGGATTTTTTCAATATACCCTCTCTGACTCAGGTATAGATTTTCAAACTGACAATCTCTAAATATTTACATGCCAAGAATCTTCTTTGCTGCATCGAGATCCTTCATCTCAAATTCACTGATTTATTGTGCTTTGAAGTTTGATATTTCAGTCTTATCTTTTGCCTTGATCAGCATATCATCAACATATAGGAGCAAGTAGGTAGCTAAATCATTTATATTCTTCTAATAAACATAGTTATCATAGTCAGATATCTTGAAGCCTTGATAGATCATAAAGGAGTCAAATCTCTTATACCATTGTCTGGGCAATTGCTTTAACCCACAAAGAGATTTCTTCAATTTGCATGCAAAACTCTCTTTTCCCAGAACAACAAAACCATCCGGTTGCTCTATATAGATGTTTATTCCAACTCCCTATGTAAGAACACAATCTTAGCATCTAGTTACTCGGGCTCATAATCATGCATAGCTACAATACTGAGTAAGGCCTGAATAGAACTATGCTTCACGACCGAGGAGAAAACATCTATAAAGTCAACACTTGCGATTTAGCTATATCCTTTAGCAACGAGCCTTGCCTTGTACCTGACATGATCGGTCGGAGATGTGCCTTCTTTCTTCTTATAAATCTACTTACAATGTATGTGTTTCTTTCCAATCGGGAGCTCGACCCACTCCTAAGTGAAATTCTTCTTGAGGGATTCCATTTATTTATACATGGCAAACATCCACTTCTTTGACTTATCAGAGCAGATGGCTTCTGGATAAGTTGAAGGTTTAGTAGTGCATTCAATATTTTCTGCCATGTTCAAACAATAAGCCACAATCTTGACTTTTTCGATTAACCACTTGGAGTCTGGATTTTCCTCCTTTCTTGACCAGCTGCAACGTATTGTTGGTTTCGACCAGTTCCTATCAAAAGATTACTGGTTGGAGCTTAAATAGAGATATGTTGTGATGTAGGATTAGTCCTGATCTTTCGACGAGAACGATAGCTACGATTGATTTATATGATGTTGACGATGAGGCTACCCTTGTCGTCATCAACCTCGCCAAGAACAATGGTTGACATGATCACGAAGATTAATTCCTGCAAGCAATCGAAGAACAAGCAAGAATTCAAGTAAAGAGTAATCTGAAAACTACTAGATATAAATGTCGCACAAGAATAGTTGAGGTTCTATAACATGAATCTGTTGGTCTAATTAACACAAGAGACATCATGGAGTTTGCACACACGGGCTAAACTGATCTAAACAAAACCTAAAGAGTTCAAAGGGGGTAGGGGGTGAATGTATGAGTTGGAGAAGGGAGAGGGGCGGCCAATGGTCATCCTAGGGTTGGACACGCACCCTAAGAAAGTTACAAAGCCCTTGGGCCCAAGTGGAGGTGGCGCAACACCTTTAGACTCAGATTCAGAAATAGGCCCGTATTTGTTTCGGTTATATCTTTTGCACAAAAGGAATTTTGAGATGAAACTAGATCCATTGGAAAGAGGACGAGATATCATTTCCATAAAGTACTCACACATCCCAAATGGACTCCGGATATGAATTCTATGCACGTTGAAGTCGGTCCTGTCAGGCTAAATCAGTATCAGATTGTTTTGGTGAGTGCGACGCGACCAAAAGGTTTCTGAAGCTGGAGCCTTACCCATTGGATGGGCCTTAGAGTAAACTTTCCAGCAAGCACAAGAGCACAAGCACAAGAACTTCTTCTCCTTCCCCTCATTTCTAAAGTTTTCCATTTGTCAAATATGAGAATGTACAAAGTGGTAGCATGAGGTAGTATTATATTCTCATGAATAATATTAGTAGGAATAGATAGAAACGAGTTCATCTCAACGAGTTTAGCTCTTCTAGTAAGCTTGTGTTGTTTTGAAGTAGATGAATTGCAAACAACACATAGAAAAACATAGCTAAGGATGTCCTCACCATCCCCACCTTCTTCACAAAAAGATGTTCTCGGCTTTTGATAATATGAAAATATACTTAAAATAGAGAACATCGTATATGCATGATATATGTATCTATGGTCCACGCTTCTCCTGTTTAGCACATCACGAACATCTAAAGATGTAGTAAACAAAGAGAACAATACATATGCATGGTATATGTATGAGTCAATTATGATGTTATTCTCGTTATTTTGCGCAAACCATTTAGTACAATAGCAATTATAAGATGTATACATTGCAATATTATCATTCACATCATTCTTCCTCCCATGAAAAAAATTTGTTCTAAACTTTTCTAAGGACATAGACAAGATATCAAATGTCAAAGCCCGATCAAGTTGTTCAAATATGGGGGATAAAATTTTTAGTGCCTTCCACCCTTCAACTGTGCTACTCTGATTACTTATACATGATTGTACATCAAAAGATGAATAAGTAGGCTTATGAAATCTCTCTAAACAGTAAGAACTATTGTTGAAACTCATCTCATTGTGATCATGATATGGCACCAAAAATTGTTTATCCAAAACATATAGTTTCAATTCAGTAAACTTGTCACATGTAATCCATATTCGATAAATATAGAACTTACTATCTATACCATAATCTCCAAAAAATTGAATTTATATGTGTAGGCGTAACTACTCACTAGTGATTTTAAATATAAAATTTTAGCAGGTTCTCAATCACACTAGATAGCTCTCTAGGATTATCGAACGTAATATAGCAGAAAAAAATCATAAGGAGGTATTTGTCAAGACCCCGGGTTTTTGAATCTGGATCCTCTATGTATTACAACACTAGTCCCAGATCAAAGTTAGTGCACACAATCAAACAGTGATGAATACAGAACCAACCACGCTTTATTACAATATTAGAGAGTACAGACCAGCATGCCTCTTTATTACAACTGAGGTTTCAAGACCTCACAAACTCACAAAACACAGCGGAAGAAAAATAAACTCGGATGAAGACCCATCAATTCACCACAGGCAATTGACTGGGGAAGCGCAACCTAGTACTCCAGAAAGCATTCATCGAATCCACACGCGAAGTAGTCATAATCTCCTTCTTGAGCTTCATATTTCTCTGAGAATTATTTTTGAGTGCAACATGTGAGTACATAAAGTACTCCGCAAGTCTTGGGAAAGATGCAATAGATGCATGGCTTAACAAAGGAAGGTTAATATGGTTCTTTTGCACAAAGCAATATTTTATTTCAAATATCATTAGATATTTTCGAAGGCATTAATTTAATAAAATAATTATTTTTAACTGAAACTATCAATAGTTTTATAGTGAAGGTTTCATCCACCAACACTAGTTAACTGGCTCCAACCGCTAAGGTTCAAGACTACGGGTTCCATCCACCCACACTGGCTCCATCCGCCAGGACATAACTCCGAGAGTTCCATCCGCTCTCTAGTTTTCAAAACTTTTACTTTAAAACCAAAACCAAATATATACCATGTGAATGCATTCCTTGCCTGCCCTTGATCGTGGGCACGACTATTCGAATAGTTTAACACTCTGCAGATGTTGTACAGCTTTACCCACAAGAGATAAGTCATCGTAATAGCCAACATGTTTCCTTAGGCATGAGACCCAGATAAAATATCACAAAGCTTTTACGTCACTCTAATCTATCTAGACACCACCCACTGAGGTTTCACCGCTGAAGGGTTAAATCCACAACAGTCAGAAGCCCCCTCTTGCGCCGTATGAGTACAGTAAATCCTTGTCCCTCACTGTGTATAACCAGTAAATCCCTGGCACCTACTTTCCACTGGTGGCACCTAAACTAGACTATCGTAAGTTAATCAGCTAGGTCGTACCCATATAGACTTGTGGTTGTACGGTTATGCTCAGTCTGGACAAACACAAGCGTCGGTCCTTAATTAACTAGGGCGGAACATACACTTTACAAGTTCTAATGCTAAATCCGCACCAATCCAATATAACCATCCGCCCTGGTCTAAAACAATTTTTTCTTTTCTTTTATATTTTTAAAAGAACAGTGGCGACACCAATCGCCACTCAATTCTGAATACAAAGACTAGTTCAACGAAATATAATTTTTCATTCCTAGGTTACAAAGGTTGAATAGCTGGACTAAGCATTTGCTACCGTTCTAATATTAGCAAAGCATTATAATACTCTCATTATTGAGACAAATGAAATTCTAATGTTACAAAGGTACATGACATTCAATTTCAACGAGGGCATAACAAGATTGGAATAACTAATACCTTAAGATAGAAGCTAATGCTTTTATGTAATTAGCAACACAATTAAATTTAAAATAATAAAAAGCATTTCTCAAACTATCTGGATCTTCTTGCTACGGGTCGGGAAAGTCTTCGGCAACGACGGGTCCTGCGCGCGAAAAGACAGAATAAACAAAATAAATAAATACACATAAATTCAAATAAAATTCAAAAAGATTGTATATATAGGTATTTTATGATTTTAGAAAAAGTTATAAATTTGAACGGGTCAAATCGGAGTTAAAATGAGAAAGTTATGGCTTCCGGAAGTTTAATTAAAAGAAAAAGAAAAAGAAAGATTTTTTGATTTATTTTTGTACTGAAAAATAGTATTTATGACGTCAGCAAGATTTTAAATTTTGGCTGAAATATTTTTATAAAGGAAAAGAATTTCTATGACACAAGGCTGACGTCAGCAATAATTTAAATTTTGAATTTTCTGACATGTGGGCCCGGTCTACCGTGGACTGGAGCCACTGATCGGGACGGTGGCCGAGGTGGCACGCCCGGCTGGCGTGGTGCCACGTGAGCCCTCGGCTGCCACGTGTGCCGAGGCGGCGCTTCGCCCGGTACTCCAGCGCCCGGCGGCGGCGGCAAGCGCGCACGAGGAGAGGAGGTGACGGGAACTGGTCGGTCTGGCGGGGCGCTCGGGCGGCGGCTCCGGTGGCGGGGAGGCTCGGGTGAGGAGGGAGGAGGTGCGGCGAGAGGGAGTCCGAATGAGGGAGCAGACTCGGGAGGGAATTTATAGGCGGGGAAGGGAGAGGGAAGGCCATCGGTTTGGAGCTCACTGGAGTTAATGCGGCCGGTGGTTTTGAGGGGATTAAAAGTGGGGAAACGACCGGCGGTTAGTGGTGAGTGATTAGGGCATTCAAATGCGCAGTCAATCGGGGGTTAATGAGGAAGAAAGGGCTGAAATTAAAAGCTTGGGCGGGGAGTTAATGGCGACGACGCGCTGGAGAAGAAGGGGAGGAAGAAGACGGCCTGATAGGTGGGGCCCACCCGTCGGTGAGAGAGAGAGATGAAGGGGTATGCGGCCGGATTTGCAACACGTGGCAAGGAGGGAAGGATCTCGGCCGTTGAAGTGAATGAAGGGGTAAGTTGTGGTGGACGGCTGAGATTAGATCGGGGAGAGAGATGGATTCATTCCAGGCCGGACACGTGTCAGCCCGAGATTTAATTTTCGGATTTGTTTTTCAGAAAATTCTAGAAATATTATAATTGCTTAGAAAATAATAAATAGTATCTAAAAATTACACAAAATTCATAGGATGTTCCTGGAGCTATTTTAGACTTAATAAAAATATTTTTAAATTCATGTTTGCCATTTATAATTTTATAAAATATCTTTTTAACTTTAAATTTTGATTTTTAATTCCAGAAAATTCTCAAAAAGTAAATAAAAATTCATGGAAGGTTGGGAAAACTAAAATGAACTCTTTTTGGCTTTAATAATATATTTAATATACATTTTATTGCTTTAGATTTTGAAATAAAATTCAAATAAGTCCAAATAAAGTTCAAATACTTTAAAATAATTAATTTGAAATTAAATTTTTCAGAACTCGAATTTTTGGGATGTCACAATATTTTAGTAAGAACTTTCTTATGAGTAATCAATTCTATATTATGTAAATTGAGTAAAGAAAGTTCAGAATATGGAATTTCCAATTGAACGCAGTAGTTCTCACAATTACTCACCTTTTCACATTTAAATTCAGCAACATGGTTATTACCTTTGTCGACCTCCTTAGTTGATGTAGGTGTTGTAGGCGTCAAATCTTTATGATGAATCAATAGCAGCAAGCATTCCATCTCTAACAGTGGTTATCTCCTCATCCTTTGCTTTCAGCAGTACCAGTTGTTGAACATTCAACTCCTTTAATGTCAACTTCTTTATTTTCTTTTGCTATATCTGTTTCACACTCAATTTGAATGCTCTCAATCTCACAAATAGTGGAATCACACCGCTCACTCTTTTCTTTAGCATGGTTCTCAACTTCCTGTAAGTTGTTAGTCAAAGCAAAAGGCACAAACACATGTTTGTTCTTATGTTTTCTATCATCAAGCATTCTCAAATTTTCTTCAATCTGACTTTCAACTTTACAAACAAGTATAAGCAAATGAGAGAGAGAATTATATTCTTTGTGAATGAGAAGGTTCCGAATTTCTTGATTAAGCCCACTTAAGAATATATTCTCTATAGCTTCAATATATTCCTCTAAACCACAACGTAACAAATGAGTTTTCAACTCATGATAGTATTCCCTTACAGTTCTACTACCTTGTTTTAAACGTTGCAATCTATTTAATAAGTCACATAAATAAGTGAATTCCCTTACAGTTCTACTACCTTGTTACTACCTTACAGTTCTTCAGTATAAGTGCACTCTATATCTTATGACTCGTTTCAAAGCATTCCAAGTTTTAGGTATATGTAGTAGTCTACATTATTCCCTCCACCAAAATGATGCAAAATAAGTGAATTCACTAGTAGCAGCCCTAACTCTTTTATTATCAGGAAAATCATAGCATGCAAATTTTTGATCTAATTATACTTCCCAATCAAAATAATCTTTAGGGTCATATCTACCAGTAAATAGAGGAATTGTAAACTTGATTTTACTTAATGCATCATCATCACGTACCTCTCTTAGTAACATACCCGTACCTTGTCGATTTTGTCGAAGTCGAGGACGGTTGTAGTCATCAGAGCCCTCAACTTTAGTATAGGTGTCGTAGTTGTTCTCTTCGACACTGTCATCCTCGCCACCGAAGAGTGAGAGGAAAGTAGAGCACGTCGACCAGCTTGGGGTGGATCTTGCTCAAGATTCTTAACTCTGTTGTTGATGGGGGTGAGGGTCTCAATCCAACACATTATAAATCTTCTTTGTTTTATTGTTGATCTCACAGTTTAAATGTTGCACGAGCATCCTGGTGCGAGGAGTGAGAGAACCGACACTCTCAAGTTTAGAAGATTGATCATCATTCTTGCCATCATGTTTTGAATTTTATGAACCTGCCATTGTTAGTAGAAAATAAGAAACTTACAAGAAAGATGTTAGTTCTTGTCAACTACTAGGAGGTGGAGCTTGACAAGTCACACATCTCTTAAGCTCTTACCAAGCTCTTACGAGTTCTTATCAATGCAAAACAGGTGGTGCAACCGGTGGCTGGTTCGTGATAACTTGACTCAAGTGATGAGTATAGCGACTGCTGGAACGCTGAGACCTATGATAGTTAGTGGTAGTAGGTGTGGATTGGATGGCTTTAGATATGTAGCAATGGGGAACAATAAGTTGATTTTAGAAATTGTATAGAATTGAATTATAGTTTGTATATAGCACTTAGCCTATGTTACTGATCAAACATGGATGGATGAAGGGCAAACAAGTGTATAACAAAGTATATGAACGGTAGACAGAAGATAATTCAATAGGATGCAATTTGGAGTGAATAGCACAAGTATTGACCTAAATATGAAAACAGAAGATTTCTGTCCACTGGTCAACACATTGGTATTTTGGCCGTAACTTTTTATCAGATGCCTCTTTTTTAATGATTCTTTTTTCACTATTTCTAATTGATTTTTCTATAGTTTTTATTGTGGGCCTAACTTCTGAAGATTGATAGAGAAATTCGCACAAAAATCACAACTGATGATTGTTGTAGATTCAATACATAAAATTGGGTCAACTTTCACCGCATATATCTCTTAACTGCCTTACTAAAATGACATGAAATTTTATAGATAGATGGATAAAGAAGTTATGAATCTAATGACGATGGTCTCACTCAAAAAGAATCACGAAGTGAAAAGTTATGGCATTTTTTATTGCGGCTTCAAAAGAGGGAGTCTTCTAGCCGAAATTGGGAATTAGGGTTTAGAGAGTTCTAGATGGATTTTGACATGGGAATTTTTTGTTTGGATTTTTAGGAGCAACGATATGACCAGCAACTAGACAATGCTAAGATGGACATAAATTCAATGTAGTAAACCAAAACTAGTACATTGAAAGGCTCAAACGGGGTTTGGACCGCAGAGATTAACTCTTTTTGTAGGGCAATTTTTGGTTATAGGTATGAAAAAAAATCTAAAACTAAAATCTCACCGAGCAATTTGTACTCTAATAGCACTTGATGTAGGATTGGTCCTGATCTTCCAATGAGAATGATAACTATGATTGATTGATATGACATTGACGATAAGGCTACCTGATCGAAACGACCAAGTTTTTCCTACAATAGCTACACCACACCCTTGTTGTTATCAACCTTGCTAAGAACGACGGTCGACCCGATCACGAAGATCAATTCCTGAAAGCAATCGAAGAACAAGAAAAAATTCAAGTAAAGAGTAATCTAAAAATTTCTAGATATAAAAGTCACACAAGAAATAGTTGAGGTTCTGTAACACGAATCTATTGGTCTAATCGACACAAGAGATATCGTGGAGTTTGCACACACGGATTAAACCGATCCTAACAAAACCTAAATAGTTTAAAGGGTGTAGGGGTGAATATATGAGTTAGAGCAGGGAGAGGGGTGGCCAAGGGTCATCCTAGAGTTGGACACTCACCCTAAGAAAATTATAAAGCCCTTGGGCCCAAGTAGAGGTGGCGTAGCACCTTTAGACTCAGATTTACAAATAGCTCCAACTTGTTTCGGTGATTTCTTTGCTCACATAAGGATTTTTGATGTGAGGCTAGATTCATTAGAAATAAGACGATATAACCTTTCCATAAAGTACTTGCATATCCTAAACGGACTTCGGATGCAAATTCTATGCATGTTTGAAGTCGGTCCTATCAGGCTGAATCAGCATCGGATTATTTTAGTGAGTGCTACGCAACTAAAAGGTTTATGAAGCTGGGGCCTTATCCATTTGATGGGCCTTAGAGTAAAATTTCCAACAAGCACAAGAACACCTGAATCGGACTCCGTTGATGAAAGTTATGGCCTTTTTATTACAAGCCTGTTGGGCTATTCTGAACTGATTCCGAATTGAGTTCTAAGTTGATTTCGTGTTTGATTTCTATTGGACTTGAGAAAATTCCAAATTGAGATTAGAAACCTCATCCAAAACTTGAGCTTTAAATTCTTGGACTTCTCCCCTTTTGCTCTCCCACTGCATGGGCTTCTCCTTGGCTTTTTTCTTCCTTGTTCTTCTCCATTTATTTCGCCTCAGGATTGCACAATTTATATTCTTTAACTCTAGGCTTATAACCAAGGAAGATGCACTTAACGGTTCTTGGCTCAAGTTTACCTTTATTATTATGAGTATAAGTAGGACAACTAAAAATCCTAATGCTCGAGTAGTCTACAAGAGAACCCGACCACATATTGATTAGAGTTTTCTTGTCGATGTCAGTGTTCGGTGATCGCTTATCAAATAACATGCAGTGGAAGTGGCTTCAGCACAAAAACTTCGATAGACCATATGTGTAAAACATGCAGCACACCTTTTCTATGATGGTTCCATTCATGCGCTCGGCCATACCATTTTGCTAAGCTGTGCCTGATATTATGTAATGCCTTACAATTTCTTCCAGTCGGCATAAGGCTTCAAGTTCTCCCGAACATAATTCTAGGCCATTATATGTTTGGAGTTTCTTGACATATTTGTCGGTATATTTCTCAATCATAATCTTTCACTCTTTGAATGTTTTGAATACATTAGACTTGTGCTTGATGAAGTATGCCCAAACCCTTCAAGAGTAGTCATCGATGATTGCCAACATATAATTGTTGTTTTGAAAGGATGGAACGTGGGATTTACCCCATAAATCAGAGTAAACACATTCTAATATGCCTTTTGAAAAGTGATTTGTAGAGTTGAAACTCACATTCTTCTATTTACCAAAGACATAGTGTTCACAAAACTTTAACTGGTCGAGGTCTTGACAATCGAGCAGACTTCTTTTGCATAACTCCTTTAAGTTGGGTTTACTCATATTCCCGAGATGCATATGCCATAGACTTGTTTGATTAGCATTGGACAATCTAGTCGAGGCAACAACAGTCTTCCTAACTAGCGCAGTGCCT
Organism: Bonia amplexicaulis; assembly: GCA_036346245.1. Lineage (NCBI taxonomy): Eukaryota > Viridiplantae > Streptophyta > Magnoliopsida > Poales > Poaceae > Bonia > Bonia amplexicaulis. The sequence continues at coordinate 20,497,359 of CM070735.1, read as the reverse complement.
CAAAGATGATAGAAGTTTGCTACCTTTATATCACCTTTCATCATGGCAAGAGAGCCTTTAGAGATCTTTATAACTCCAACTCTACCTGAAAACTCATACTCTTTGTCATCAAAAGTACTCAACGGGATAAGTTTTCTCTTCAAATTTAGAATGTGTCAGACCTTCAACAAGGTTCTGATGGTACCATCAAATATCTTGATCTGGATGGAACTGATGCTTGCAATCTTGCATGAAGTATTATCTCTCATTAACATTGATCCACTCATAATAGCTTTATAAGTAACAACCAGTCATGGTTCGGGTTCATGTGGAAAATGCAGGCAAAATCATGAATCCATTCATCGCTGGTTTTAGAATCACCAGAAAAAGCAACAAGAATCTCCCTTTTGGAACCTTCTTTTGTGACAATAGTAGTCTTAGCGTCATCACCTGGTTGATCTTTCTTGGAAATATTACTCCTTTTCTTCTTATTCTGGAGTTTTTAGCATTCGAAGATATCGTGTCCACCTTTCTTACAGTAGTGGCATGACTTCTTATTCTTCGATTTCGAATTCCTTGTTCTTCGATTTTGAATAACCTTTGCGTCTGCTTGAGCTTCTGCATTTGGAATCACTGGTCGGAGACCTCTCAACTGGTCTACCCCGAACGGACAAACCTTCTGCATACGAACTCGAGCTCTGATTCGAAACCATACCTTTCATCTTTTCTTTGGCATAGAGAGCTTCATAAAGCTCCTTTAGAGTAAGAGTGTCTCGACTGTAGAGAATTGCGTCTCTAAATATAGAGAACGAATCTTCATCATCGTATTTAATCTCTATGGATTCGATGTTGTTGACTACATCTTTAAACGCGATCAGATGATCTTGCACCGATCCACCTGCTGCCAACTTGAGTGAAAAAAGCTTCTACTTCAGATACATCTTACTGGTCAGATTCTTAGTCATGTAGATATGTTTCAACTTTAGCCAGAACACAGTAGTGATTGTCTTCTTCATAAATTACTTGAGGATATTATTAGAAAGATGAAGATGAATTTGATAGAGCGCGTTACGATCTCGCTCTTGCTTCTCAACGGACTATGAAATTGACATCTTGTTGATTTATAATAACACATCATTTAAATCGAGTTGTGATAGAATAGCTGATGTCTTTACTTGCTAGAGAGAAAAATCTTGTATCGTGATCTAGTAACGGAAGATCATACTTCATTGACACCATGTCGAGAATGCCTTAGATTGATCGGGCGAAGAACCTAGCTTTGAGACCACTTGTTATGTAAAGTATGATGAGATATGAACTAATGAAGAGTAATCAGGAGTATGAGACAAATATTTAACATGAAAAACCCTTATGAAAAAACCACAGATGCACAATCGGCAAAATCACTATATAGGAAGAAGTAACATAATGCTCTTGATATATTACATGTGTAGATAACTTATGTTGTGCGTACTATCTATCATGGGGCTTACATGTGTTATTAATAGCCTTGGAAACAAGAGTTCTAGATGAGAAAGGACCAGAGTTCTAGTTAGTAACAGAAACAGAGACATACTCAGAAACTGAAACAATAACCTACTCAGAAATGGGAATAATATCCCGCTCCGGGACAAAATAGAGTATCAAAAGATAACGGTGAAGAGTTATAGTCAAAAGTGCCTTGACTAGCCATATTTGACTCTAGTTGATGCAAACACCTTTAGACATCACGATGATGAAAGTTGGTGCAGAGTCCATCATAGACACGAAGATGACCACAATCATAACTTTCGACTAATTCGCATTATCAATCAGTCATACTGATCGAAATATATCTTTTTGGCAAAATCTGATTGAAATCTTTAAGTGGTCGAATTTGATGAAATTTAGATCACAAAATACAACTGTTACTTTAGCCGAGAGACTGAGCTTGTAAGAGGCAGAGCAATTGCTCGTCTGCTTCTAATCATCGGATTGAATTAACGAAGTTATTATTTTGTTGTGTTATTATCCACTTCACTGTGCGACAAACTCTCCTGAGGCTTTCTTAATCAACATAAGCATTACATTTCTGATTTTGCAAATTGGGATGAAATATATGAGACAAAGTCAAATTGATCCTGTTCTGGCGAAAAAAAAGTCAATACTACCAAGTTCTGAATACGGTGCAACCGTGCAAAGAAGTGTACCCTTGGAAAGGTTGCAGTTTCTTCACAAAAACCTCTCTAGAGAGAACTATGTGACTTGGCGGAGATAGACTCTTTTCTTATTGGTTTTTTTGCTTTTGTCTTCTATTTAGAGAAGCTAGAAACTAGCATAAATATCTAGTTTTTTGAAGCAGTTTTTTACTCCACTTGTTTTCGTCTCCCTCTAAGAATAAGTCAGGTGGTCACAAGCACATCGCGTAACCTATTCCTCTCGTTCCCGACTCACGAACGTATCTCTCCCTTACTTTTTACACCACCCATCTGTTCCTTCTAAAAACCACTTATTTCAACCGCTACTATTCATTTTAACTAAAAATTATTAACCATAACTAAAATTCATTAGTAGAACTCAATACAAATGTTGCCAAAATGTACAAAGGAAAAATGAAAGCAAACAAGAAAAGTAGAATATGCACGTGTTCAGTGTTCTCAACGAATGGCAACCAGAGAACAATCAAATGGCTGATGTTGCGGAATATGCATGTGTTCTCAATGAATGCCAACCACAGAACAGTCAAATGCCTGATTGCGTACGTCGGTCGATGTGACTAGACCTGCGCTTGCCTTCGCCTGATATTTTCTTTTGTTGAAGCATAAATTGGACTTTTTTGGCATTCATAGACCATCGTCAACAACAATCCAAATAGCAAGAAACTTCATTACCTAGGTTGTCATGGTCACATGAGTCACCACTCACCAGGGCTCGATGCTTCCAAGTTCGTTCCAGGATCCATAGATATCCGGTCCTTAACTCTTCATCCTTCAATCTTTGACCATACCCACCAGTCTCAGGAAAGAAAGGCTTGATTAGTTTAACCGGAAAGAAGGGGACCGATGGCCGCCGCCGGAGCTGGAGGAGGAACCGGCGAGCTGAAGGTGCTGGGCACGTGGGCGAGCCCTTTCGTTGTCCGGGTGCGCGTCGCGCTGCACCTCAAGGGCCTGGAGTACGAGTACGTGGAGGTGGACCTCAAGAACAAGGGTGACCTGCTCCTCGCCGCCAACCCCGTGCACAAGAAGGTTCCCGTGCTCATCCACGATGGCCGCCCCGTCTGCGAGTCCATGCTCATCGTGCAGTACCTCGACGAGGCCTTCCCTGGCGCCGGCCCAGCCTTCCTCCCCGCCGACCCCTACAACCGCTCCGTCGCCCGCTTTTGGGCCGCCTACGTCGACGACAAGGTACATACACACGCGTCCGTCCAGTTGACTAATTCTTGACCAGATCGATCGTGCCAGAAGGAACTGCCCTCGTGTGTGTTGATTTGATCGTCGTGCAGCTGCTGAGCTCTTTTGTGGGGATCTTCGCGGCGAAGACGGAAGAGGAGAAGGGGGAGGCGATGGCGCAGATACTCGCGGCGGTGGAGACGCTGGAGGGGGCGTTCAGGAAGTGCTTCGGGGGGATGGGGTGGTTCGGCGGCGACGACGTGGGGCTCGTGGACGTAGCGCTTGGCGGGTTCTTGCCGGGGATGGACGCGTGGGAGCGGACGTCTGGGCTCAAGATCGTCGACCCCGCCAGGACGCCGCTGCTGGCCGCGTGGAAGGAGCGGTTCTGCGCGCTCGATGCGGCCAAGGCAGCCATGCCTCCGATCGACCGCCTGGTCGAGGTGAGCAAGAAGAGGCTAGCCGAGCTGCAGGCGGCGGCGGAGGCGAGCAATTGAAGATCTGCCGTTGCAGGAACTCTGTTTGGTCGACAAAAACATTTGTATAAGACGTTTGGAATAAGGGAATTTTATATGATTCTCGTGGAAATAAGGGCATGTTCTTTTCAGCTTCTAAAAGCTGTTTTTCGGTTTTTCTACAGTAATTAACTTTTAAATGGAGTATTTTTTCAAGATAGAGTCTACTAGTTAATTGTAGTACATACTTTACTGACTCTATTTATATCGGCAAAAATCGCACATGAGTTTCTGTTACTCTATAATCTTTCGTACAAACAGCTCAAAAGACACAAGCCGCAGCCAAAAGTCACAAATCACAGCCAAAAAGAACAGACCCTAAGACAGTCTCCGGCGAGATTCTTATAGAATCTTTGCATTCGGCTTGTGTATGGCTGAAAGTTCTTCTTGTGAGACTGATGAATACCTCTGTGCCTGAAGTTCGACAAGAGATTATTGTAAATTTGTAATAAAGTAAATTGTTGTTCCCAGTACAGTGTCATGCAGCCGATTGCTTCGAGAGATAAAGGTCATTGGTATTTTGTTTCAGTAAATTGTTAGTGCATACCCCTTTGATGAGGATCCAACAGAAGAATGTTGACACCCACATCGTCGATATCTTTCTCAGTCCTCTCTCTTTGTTCTCTTTCTTCTTCTTCTTCTCATAAGGAGCCTTGAACAACACTGCCTTTGTTTCCTCGCCCTCCTCGTCCATTTTGATACCAATCCTCCTCGTGTTGTTAAGACATTTACCGGTGCGTGACGCTTACCATGCATCAAATTCCTGACACGTTTTTTGATGGCCGCAGCTCTCATATGGTCGAGCTGCCACGATAGATTCATCGCCACCGTCCAACTTCGCTCTCTCTGCACTAATCCTCTCATGGCCGACCTGACTCACCTCTGACTACTTTTGACCACTGCAAATAAAGCGCCTGAGACAACTCAAACCTCTTCTCTGCCAACTCAAGCCACCCTACACCCTTCTTTCATAGTCGTAAGACTCACCACTTTGCCGACTTATCTGCTTTGTCTACTCTTGTTTTCTAAGTCGTCGACTTGATACACTGCATCACCTTTTGACCGCCACAATACTGCGCCCGAGGTAGCCTATGCCTCCGCTCTCCTAGCCGCGCTGCACTCTCCCGCACCTTCCCGACCACTGCCACGCGCCGTCACCACCTTAGCCCTGCCCCTGTGCCGAACCGCCATGGGACAGCTATAAAAGCCCGAAACCCCCTCCAGACATCGCTCAAGCATCCCGTGAGCCACCACCACACCCCGGTTAAACTTTCGATCGGAGCCTCGCCAATGACCACCCGAAGACCCCAAAGTAAGCCCGATTTCAATTCCGCCTATTCAATCAATTGAGTCCCAATTGCTTTCACCCGTAGCATCCTCACACACCCAGAAACACCACCAAAGCCTTGCCATAGCATCCCAAAACCTCTTCTGCCTTGGCAACTAGCGCCACCGCTCGGCCATAGAGCATCACCGTGGACAACCCAACACAGCTATCCCTGACCCAAGCCACCACTTCCTTGAGCTTTCTCCAACTCCACAGATGCCTAAATCCTAATGCTATTATCCTCTAAACCCGTCCTTAAGCCCGTGCCATTCCACATCCCAAACGGAGGGAGACCTCACCGCCGGCGAATGATGCCGTCGAACCCCAAAATGGAAACCCTTAGAAACCAGGAACCTACCCATATTCGTCGATTGATGTTTCAACCATGAATTTCCCGACCGCCCCGTCGCCCAAAATTTCCAGCTGCTCCCCTACTTCAACTCCAACCGCTCTGCCGCTTGAAGTCTCCGACCACCTTGTAGTCGAGAGAGATTTCGATCGCGTCGTTTAAAGTCCTGTGCAGCACCACTCGGACGCCATCCGATGCTTCTAAGCCACTCGTACATCGTTCGATGCCCTTAAGCCACCCAGACCCCATCCAAACCCCGCAACTACTCAGACACTATCCGATCTAAGTAGCAACTCGTGCACCGTTCGATCTTGTCGACTTCGCACTCAGCTATCGGTAGTCGTTACGACCACGTTGTGGTTTATGATCATGGTGTGGCTTTCAACCATGCTATGGTTTACGACCACACCGAGTGCTTGGTTTCCATAGTCATAACCCGGCTACAATCACACCTTTCAGCCTCACTGATACCGCCGACCACCGGAGTGCTCGTAGAACTCTCCGAGTACGAACAGTAAGATCCGTAGTGAATACTGCCCAGACCCATTACTGTTCACCCAAACTCGAAAATACATATGCACACTCATTTCAATCGTTTCGAACCCCTCTATTCATCCCCCAGCTCTGTTTCCCAGTATTAGACACCTATAAACCCAAAACCTATTTTATTTGGTTTTTCTTGGATTTTATTTCTTTGCTCCTAGCTCAACCCTTCGAGCATGGAATTGAATTACTTTCTGTTGCTTTGCGTTAGCACACGACATTGAACGTCAACCAGTCCATGAAGAAGCTCAAGATCAAGCCCAAGAATCAGAATAATATGAAATTGTAGAATACATTGATTCGCAAGGCAAGTAACATGTTTTTGATCATATTGAACCTACATTCTTTTAATTATTTATTTATCAGCACTTTTTCATTATTTTATTTACAAGTTGTTATTTCTCGTACAATAAATGTTTATAATGACATGATATTAGCTAATCTCCTACCACCCGAAAAAGTCATGTTTAATTTGATGGCCATATTCACCTTGACAAGACTTAGAATATTAAATATATTATTTAAATAAATAACCATGGTAGACCAGGAATTCAACTATTTTATACTACTAAGAGACTTAGCATTTTGCTGTCAGAATTTTAAAAGTGGTTCTAGGATAAGAAAAGATCGTGGGAGGCCATGAGTTGGCCAAGTTCCATGACCTTATCCTAGGGTGGAGGCTTGGACTGGAACGGTGGTAGTGCAGTGGGTACTGGAATATGGGTTTGTGCGTGGAAGTTGCCTTAGTGAAAACTAATGACTAGACCCTTATGGCGAGTAAAGAACATAGCGATCGCCCAACCACAAGCGTTGATTCATCAAATCTGGTCTAGTAACTGCTCAAGTTCGATTGAATATCTACAAAGGATGGGGCAGACCGAGGGAGAGTTCGTATGGGAGGTGGTTAACCATATAACAGTAGGGCTGCAACAAATCGGGCGAGGCCATGGGCCACTCGAGTTTGTTGGGAACTGAAGACCTACTAGGTAGAGGCTATATAAAGAATTGAGCAGTGAAAAGTCTTGTTTTCTTGAACCCGAATATGGGAATTAAGAGATCTTGTGGGTAAAGCAGAACAGCTCTACAGAGTCATGATTAATGGTATTCGAATACGCCGTGTTTCCAGTAAATAAAGTTGTGTTTAATGGGTGAATCCAACAGCGAAGCATAAGTAGATTTGAAAATTATTTGGAAATGTTGAAATATGGTAATCAAGTTTGAAACCTTGACTCTTTAAGAAGTATTGTTCTTTCGTTGTTTAAAAATGTTTATGAATAAAATTGTATCCACAAATACTTGGTAAAACCCATATATCCCTATCTTTTAGAAATCCCGGCAAAGTAGCTATATAGCATTTCCCCATGTGACTTGTTGAGTACGGTTGGTTGTACTTAGTCTTGTTTTACCTTCCCCAACACAGAGATCAGAAGAAAGAAAGATGTTACAAGTATCCGTGTTAGGGTTATGACCGTACTCAAGCATTCATGTAGGAGTTTTCTTCGGATATTCTGGATGTAAGTTAAGTTTAGGGCTTAGACGCCCATTAAAATTTCTAAAGTTAACATTTAGGTCTTATTTTAATGAAATTAACCATTTTTAAATGTTCCTGAGCAAGCACGATACTCATTTGTCCGCAACTGAACTTCTGGGCTGTTGTGGGACGTACGACGACCCTGTTCCCAAAAACGGAGGCGTTACATCCACAATGACCAGCTACCCAAACTTCTCCTGGTGCAACAGAGGTAAGGTGGAGGGGATGACGAGGATATGTATAGAGAACTTGTTTATACCTACACAGAATGTGTCAATGTAGGCAGTAACTCAACCAGACTCCACCAGCAACGCTGGAATTTTTTAGATCTGCACCAAACAGGTCTGAGATTGCTCTTACAAATGAAAAAGGCCGCTCGATCTTTGCACGAAAAGCTGCCTCACCGAGCTCTCAAAAGACGATTTGATACATCATTGAAATTCAAGATTTTTGAATTTGGTTTGAGTTTGCTTGAATTCCCAAACATTCCCGATTTGGTAGCCACCCCAACTACACCTTCCTTCTTCCGTCGACATCTTCCTCCAGCTTGTCTCCTCCCTTGTAGTGGCGTGCTGAGCTGGCCCTCCCCACACCGTCATTTCCAGCCAAACCGCCCCGGCGTTCACACCTAACCCTGCCTGCTTAGAGCCCACGCTTTTACTTCCCATCACTTGTGCGCTGCCCTCGCCGTCTCGCATTGCATGCCGCGCGCTTACTCCGAACCCCGCCGCAACTTAGCGCGCCTCGCGGTCGACACGTGCGCTCACCCGTACCGCCACCGTCATCCATAATAACTCTACCAGAGCTGTAGTACTCAACCATAGTTATCAGACCCAGACAGGTCCGGTGGTTGAACCAGAAAAACCCAGATACAGAAGCTACATCGGACCGATCACATTCACAAGACCGGAGATGCAATTGACTCGGAAAAACCTGGTCAACCCGACCGGTTTTTCATTGACCTGGTTGACCTGGCCGGTTTGCATCGACCTGGCCAGGTTTTGTCTGTGAGGCCAAAAGACAAAATTACCCTCAAATTAAAGAACTTTTACTTGACTTTTAGTGGTTATTTGCCTACAAATTTGTTAGGTAGAATAATATATACCAGATTTTAGATTGTTATGATTTCTCCATGTTCTTGCTTAATTTTATTTTATAGATTTATACATAATTTTATTGCTTAATGGTCATAGACCTGTTTCTAATAACATCGCTCTCAATGCCCACCTCTGCTACCAATTTCCTCGCTGACTGCGTCCGGTGCCACCGCTGCCTCCACGCGTCGAAGCCGCCGACGTCCCTTCACTGCTCCCACCGCCTTTTGGTCGCTTTAAAGCCAAGGCTTAGCCCTGTGAAGTACCGCACAACTCCTGATCACACTATGGAAGCACCCGCTCGACCGTCACCTCGCCTCAGCACCGCCGTCGGTTTCGCCTGCACCGGTGAGACCGCTAGGCCAATTGCTCCTCTGCTTCTAATCATCAGATTGAATTAACGAAGTTATTATTCTGTTGTGTTATTATCCACTTCACTGTGCGGCTAACTCTCCTGAGCTTTCTTAATCAACATCTTCTTTACATTTCTGATCGTGCAAATTGGGATGAAATGTATGAGAAAGTCAAATTGATCCTGTTCTGGAGAGAAAAAAAAGGCAATACTACTAAGTAGACCCTTGGAAAGGTTGCAGTTTCCTCTCAAGAACCTCTCTCTAGAGAAACAACTTTGTGACTTCAGCTGAGATAATGTACAGAGTAAAAATGAAAGCAAAACAAGAAAAATGGCTAATACTGCGTACGTCGATCGATGTGACTTTGCCTTCGCCTGATATTCAATTGCTCAGTTTCTTTTGCTGAAGCATAAAATGGATTTTTTGGCATTCGTAGTCCGTCAACAACAACCAAATAATTGCATTGTACTGAGAAGAAAGATGAGAAGAAGAAACATGACGGTTGGCAATAGCAAGAAACTTCGTTACCTAGGTTGTCATGGTCTCGTGAGTCAGCAGGGCTACATGCATGTATTAAACTGTATATATCAATCAGTTTACTAAAAAGCCAATAAAAAAAATAGATAATTTACTTATATTTCAATATTTTTTTTCACATGTAGGTTTCTTAGGCTTAAGATGTATAAAAAGAATTTGTTACAATTATTGTTTTAATTGCGCCGACTTAGATTTTTGAGTGAATCGGTTGATACTTGCAACTTAATATGGTATCACAGTCAAAAGATTTTGAGTTCAAGTTCTGATTGATATAATTAGAAAAATAATTATATCCAGTCTACATGTGAGTAGAAACATTGAAGTATAAACGAATTACTCGATTAATTTATTAGCTTAGATTTTTTTGGGGATGTATTAGTGCATAAAATTCAGACGACCAGGCGCATAGACTATTCAACTCATCAGTGATCACTGTGCATGCCAAGAAGCCAAAGCAAATGCAACCCCAAACACTTCCAAGTTCGTTCCAGGATCCACAAATATCCGGTCCTTGACTCCTCATTCTTTAATCTTTGGCCATACCCAACGACACACCAGTCTCAGGAAAGAAAAGGCTTGATTAGTTTCACCGGAAAGAAGGGGACCGATGGCCGCCGCCGGAGCTGGAGAAGGAACCGGCGAGCTGAAGGTGCTGGGCGCGTGGGCGAGCCCTTTCCTTGTCCGGGTGCGCGTCGCGCTGCACCTCAAGGGCCTGGAGTACGAGTACGTGGAGGTGGACCTCAAGAACAAGGGTGACCTGCTCCTCGGCTCCAACCCCGTGCACAAGAAGGTCCCCGTGCTCATCCACGATGGCCGCCCCGTCTGCGAGTCCATGCTCATCGTGCAGTACCTCGACGAGGCCTTCCCTGGCGCCGGCGCCGCCTTCCTCCCCGCCGACCCCTACGACCGCTCCGTCGCCCGCTTCTGGGCCGCCTACGTCGACGACAAGGTACGTACGCACGCGTCCGTCCAGTTGACTAATTCTTGACCAGTTCGATCGTGCCAGAAGGAATTGCCCTCGTGTGTGTTGATTTGATCGTCGTGCAGCTGCTAAGCTCTTGGGTGGGGATCTTCGCGGCGAAGACGGAGGAGGAGAAGGCGGAGGCGATGGCGCAGACGCTCGCGGCGGTGGAGACGCTGGAGGGGGCGTTCAGGGAGTGCTCCCGGGGGAAGGGGTGGTTCGGCGGCGACGACGTGGGGTTCGTGGACATCGCGCTCGGCGGATTCGTGCCGGGGATGAACGCGTCAGAGCGGACGTCTGGGCTCAAGATCGTCGAACCCGCCAGGACGCCGCTGCTGGCCGCGTGGAAGGAGCGGTTCTGCGCGCTTGACGCGGCCAAGGCGGCCATGCCGCCGGTCGATCGCCTGGTCGAGATGGGCAAGAAGAGGCTAGCCGAGCTGCAGGCGGCTGCGGAGGCGAGCAATTGAAGATCTGCCGTTGCAACAACTCTGTTTGGTCGACAAAAACATTGTAGAAGACGTTTGGAATAAGGGATTTTTATAGGATTCCCGCGGAAATAAGACAGTCCCTGCGAGATTCATATAGAATCTTCGCATTCGGCTTGTGTATGGCTGAAAGATACTTGTTGTGAGACTGACGAATACCTTCTGGAGGTGGGAGTTGGACCGTACTTTTTCGAGCCATTCCGAAGCCTGGTACGGTCTAAGCATGACACAGCCCGACATGTGACGGATCGTGCTGGCATGACACGAACGGTCGGCCGGAGCAGATATAGAAAGCTGGCCCGGCATGGCGAGCACGACGGCGCCTCGTTGCCTCCACCTCGCTACTGCCGTGTAGCATACCTCAACCGTATTCACCATCCTTAAACAAATCAATTCAAATCATAAAACTAAAAATCAAACAAACTCATTATGGAGAGCAGAGAAAGAAGAAATGAAGTGGGGAGAAGCATTAGATGAGTTAGACTGTGGAGGTGCTAGAGGGCTGGAGCCAAGGGCGGGTGAAGGCGGCGGTGGTCGGGGTTGAGCCCAAGGGGCGGCGGCTGGGTGCTCAATGGGGCGGCGCCGAGAGCAGGCGGGGCAGTGCTAGGTGAGCCAGCCAGGGATGGTGACGGAGGAAGCCAGAATTGAGGAGAGGCAAGATGGAGGAGGTGCAGCCAAGTTGGCCATGGGAGCAGAGCAACGCTTGAAGCCTTGAAGCCTCGCCCAGGGAAGAGCAAAGCAGGGAAGGCAAGAAGATGATGTAAAGGTGGAGAGAGAGAGAGAGAAGGGATAAAAGAAGTGGGTGATCTGGAGGCTTCCACGTTTCTACCGAGCTAATTAAGGAGAGAGAAGAAAGAGAGATCAGAAGGCCAACTGATTAGAAAAAAAATGAGGGGAAAGAGAAGGAGCTAGGAGATGGCTTGTATATTCGCATATTGTCGTCTAGATTGTTTAGATGTATGCTTAAATACCTAGATAGTTTTATTAGTCTCCTTTAAATTATAGAAACTCATCAATAATTATTACAATTATTAAAAAAATTAAGTGTCGCCAGTAGATAATAATATTGTATGTACAGATTTAATTGATGTATTGCCGTTTAGATCACTCTGTTACGCTCTTAAATATCTAGTTAATTTTGTTAGTTGCATTATTCAGTTAATTTTGTTAGTCGCATAAAAATTGTAGAAACCGCTTATAAATATGGAGGTAATCACAACCACCAAAGATTGAGAATTAGCTAAAGAGTGACAATAACATTAAAAGTTGGGATTCGAAGAAGTTGAGCCGTCACTCTCAGTGAATGCACATCTCAACGAGATACGGTAAAATACATAATGTTTCTTCTGATTAGACTGCATCACCTGATCTTAGTGGCATATTATGAGTTACTAATTATAGTGAAATTATTTAGGCCTCTTGATCATGCATATTATTATTATATAGATACCTTATTATAGAATTTATTATACTAGTATCACCAAGTCATATAGACATATACTTATATGCCACTTACACATATACTTATTTTAGCACCTAGTAACTAAAGAAATTATGCATGCATGTATAGAGATAAATATTATTGGTTAACACATTAATGCATCATACACACATAACTTATTGGGCTATACTTGCACTAGTTAGATTATACATGTTTATGTATACATAGGAATTTCACTTTTCCTTTGAAACATTTATATGTCTATATTTTTAAGTAACTAATTCAGTTATAACTAGATTTTTAACGAGATGGGTATGAGAAAAATGAAGATGACAACCACCACCACTATTGTTGCCGCCGCCTCCACTGTCTAGTTACATAGGGCTAGGCCTAGGCTGGCACGACGGGTTTTAAACCATGTCTAGGCTTGACCAGAGACAAGATAGACTGGTACAACACAGCACAACAGAATGGTCGAGCCGAGTTGGCACGGCACAGTCCATACTCACCTCTACTTGTGCCTATAATTCAACGAGCGATTATTGTAAATTTGTAATAAAGTAAACTGTTCTTTTCAGTACAGTGTCATGTAGCCGATTGCTTCCAGAGATAAAGGTCACTAGCCTCGCTGGCGCGGCGCACGCCGCGCGTCAGGCACCGTAATCGCGAGGAATTACTTAAAAAAATCGAAGGGCATGTGCGTATTTTCGCAGAAAGAAAATGTTTTTTTGCAAAAAAACGAAGGCCTGTACGTGGGAAAAAAACCGCGGGGGGACCTGTGCGTAAAAAAAATGGGACCCGTGTGCAATTTCCGAAAACGCGGGGGGGCCACCACGCAAAACGGAGGGACCAGAAAAAAAAAATCCAAGGACCTTTTCGCGAGAACCAAGGACCTGTACGCAATTTTAGAAAACCACAGCCTTTTGCCACCGCCGACCGTACCAAAATCTCGAGCCACGCGGCGGGCTCACGCGGTGGGGCGGCGTGGTAGCGCAAGGTGAACCCCGCTAATACTGCTGGTAAGATTGGTATTTTGTTTCAGTAAATTGTTGGTGCGTACCCTTTTGATGAGGATCCAACAGAAGGATGTTGATACCCACATCGTCGGCTGGGTTAGAAAGAGTTTTTTCTTTGGTTTTTCCCTTTTTCAATAGTAACTAGTTTTTAAATAGTCCGTTTTTTTAAAAAACAGGATCTACTAGTCGATTATAATATACATTATACTAATTTCAGCTATACCAGTTAAGTTCACATATAACAATTTTTTCCTTCATAATCTCTTTTATGAATAGTTAGAATTAAAAATTTTAAATAAAAATCTACAAGTTACAGCTAAAAACCCCACATGATATCTTTCTCGATCCTCTCTCTTCCTGCGTTACTCTTTCTTCTCGTCGTAATCAGCCTTGAACAACATGTGCCTTTGTTTCCTCGCCCTCGTCCATTTTGATAGCAATCCTCATGTTGTTAAGCGATATACATAGAGGTGGCAATGGGTACTCAAAATCCGAGTATCCGATGGGTTTTATCCGATAAGGAGGTGGGTATGGAAAAATATCTTCACCTGCAGGTATACTGATGGGTAAAAATCTCTACCCATCGGGTAGAGCGGGTACGGGTACGGCTGTATATTACCCGTATCCACATACCCGTGGGTAAAATATACCCGCATACCATATCAATGAAGCATGCATGCATGCATGATGTATACAAATATACAGCGTACAACAATACAGATAGTGCACCATCTACATTTAATTTTGGTGCTGGCTGCTGGTGTAGACTTGGTAATATGTCTGTGCTTTTGATTTAGTCAAAAACTTCTGTCATATTTTATTTAGTCTATCGGGTATAGGTTACCGCACGGGTATTACCCGTCGGGTATAAATACCCGTGCGGGTGCGGGTACGGGTAAGTTTCTATACCCGTGTGCGGGTACGGGTATCGTAGCGGGTAGAGTTATATCTATCGGGTACGGGTATGGAATGGCTATACCCGTCGGGTATGTACCCGTTGCCATCTCTACATATACATCACATACATTTACCAGTGCGTGACGCTTATCATGCGTCAAACTTCCTGACATCGAATGATGCGGGGCGCTCCATCTTCGCAACATAGCGTCTTTCTTAAAGATAACTAGTGCGTTTATTAAGGAAGAATCTGTAAAACCTAACGAACCGAGCGGTTGGTATAGATAACCGAAACCTGCGACTCTTGAATTCGTCTAACAACACAGGTTAATTCTTGAAATTGGAGCACATAAAATTTTCAAAAAATTACGCAATAACTATTACTGTATCGGGAGGCTTCACATAAAATTTCGTAATTTTTGGAGCTCGTTTGCTATATGTAAAAACTCGTAAAATTATCAAAATTGTATGAATTTTTGAGCAACATTTGCAATGGATAAAATTACCCCAAAATTACACTACGAGTTACGTTATGTTGGGAGTCTGTACATATATTTTTGTAATTTTTAGAGCTCAATTGATATATTTAAAAATTCAAACAAACATTAAACGAAAAAATTAGGGCAGCCTAATTACCACCGCCTCCTCCTCAGTGGCGGCAGTGCTCGCCGTCGGCCCCGGGCGGCAGTCACTGCTGTCGATGAGGGGCAGCAGATGCTCGTCGGGCGGCGGCATGCGCGCATCGCCTCGCGGGCGCTGCCGCCTGGCCCGCCGATGGAAAAATGATATTTTTATCAATACGTCTTGTATACTACTATTTTTGTAAATACGATGCGAAACAATACCATAACTAGGTTTGATTCTGACAATCGTGTATTGTATATTCCTTGTTGCCTACGACATGATTCCGCGCAACCCTTTGACTAGCTCATTGCAAAAAAGCATGCCCAACTTTTTGGCAGTTTTAGCATGTTGTGAACCGATATTTACAAGAATAGCAATAGTCATGTGGTATTTGTAGAAATATCATTTATACCGCTCGATGGTCGTGCGGCAGCCCGGAGGGGGCGACACGTGGCCTCTGCTGCACGGCTACCATGTGGTAGCCCTGAGCACGCACGACCACCATGCGGTAGATGCCTGCCTTGAAAAATTAGATTTTCATCTTTCAAAATTAGGGTTTCATGATTTGATGTGATTTGGAATATGCGAAATTTAGTATGATATGACTACTCTATGTTGCCGTAGTTTGAGTTAAGAGTTTCATGGTTCATTTTTATTGTATTATGCAAGAAATAGACAGCCCCAAAACTATTACCTTGCACATTACAGAAATCTTTCGTACATAAATCTTTCAAGTTTTGGCAACCTCGCTACTACTAGGAGCTACTACGGAGTTACTTGATCTACTGTGTGGACTAGGACCATTTGCC
This sequence comes from Bonia amplexicaulis, assembly GCA_036346245.1. Lineage (NCBI taxonomy): Eukaryota > Viridiplantae > Streptophyta > Magnoliopsida > Poales > Poaceae > Bonia > Bonia amplexicaulis. The sequence continues at coordinate 20,481,533 of CM070735.1, read as the reverse complement.
CTTGCTGCCAAGTTCAGCGTTGTAATCCTCGCCGACCACCTTGGCATTAGCCGCCCTTTTGTGCTTTCTCTCATGCTCCGCCTTGTGAGCCTCATGCTCTCTGCGCCTATACGCCTCCATATGAGTTTGCGTCTTCCGCTAGATACGCTCGCTATGCTCTTCGTTGTGTTGCCGCTCCTCCCTTCTCTGGTAGGCCATCTCGGCATCCTAGTTCTCACAAGCGAGATGCCATTGGTCATATGGGTGGATCTCTTGATCGATTCATTTGCGAAACGTGCATAGTGGATCCAAAGACTATGAGTAGATTGGTGAGGTAGTTAGTACGTGCTTTCGAACAGAAATGCAAGGGGAATATATTGTAATCATCCTTACGGTTGGTGGTTCTGTGTCGTGTATCAACGCTAGTCGAGGTAGTACCAGGCATAATTATAGCAATCCCAGTAACGTATGGCCAGGCTCAGCGGCTGCTTTGACTTGAAAAACTTGTACGTGTCTCTCCAACCGCAGAGGGGTAGTGTCTCCTCCTCGGACGGATCTTGCAAGGATGCTCAATGCGGACGTTGTTGTAGGGGTTAGAGCTACGGGGGGCATCATTGCGGAGAGGTGGCCTCCTGGCATGGGTGCTTTGTTCGATGCAGGCTGCAGTAGCTCTTACTAGTTGGGTGATCTCCTCCCATTGCTTCTCCATCTGAGGGTGGTAGTGTGGTAGTCTTGTTGTATGAAAGGACACAGCGCAAGGGGTAGTATTCATATATGGAGCCAGCATGATGAACACGATAGAAGTTCAATTGGGTTCATGCAAATTCACATCCGCGATGTAGCGGTCCCGAGGAGGAATCTTGCTATAGCATAGGTCACATCAATTTGCAAAGCTACCTCATTGGGTCACGTCAGTCTACAAAGCTGCCTCGTTGGGTCACGCCGGTCTGTAGAAAAACAAGTAAACAAGAGAAGCAATGCAGTAAAAAGCATAAAAGTTTAAGATAGTTTCATTATAAAAGGGGTTAGACATTACATGACTTTGGACATGGCATATATACACGACAACTAGAGAGAGAGGAAGTGCTTACAACCTAAAAGACTGCCTAGCAAGCACTGCTGACTAAACTCCCCATCATCCTCTTCATGGGAGAAATGATCTCACGGATCTACAGACGATGTTCCGGCCATCGCTACATGGCTTAGACCTGGATTTAGCAAACCACTGCGAGAGCACAGTATTTATAGCCAAGCGAAAAGGAAACCCGGTGCGTTCCCACCAAGATTATGAACTCATTATCAACACGCAGCACTACGGCCAAGGGGGACGGTATGCGCAGAGTGACATATGTGCGGATGAGGGAGGGGGCAACGGGGAATGGTATGGATGAGCCAACATACGTGTGAAGGAGGGAGGGGGCAATGGGGGCGGTATGGACGAACCGACATGTGTGTGAAGTAGGGAGGGGACAAGGGGGTTATCAGCGAGGGGGCAACATATGTGCGGAGGAGGAAGATCAGACACTGCAAAAGATGGCCACCGCACGGTGCCCATGCGGCCTACGAATTAAAAGATGAATTAAATGAGCACCGCATGTCACTAATTATGATTATATTAACATAAATTAACATAGAAAATTTAGAGTGCATAAAATTCCTAAAAAATTGCACAATTAGGTCGACTATGTTGGGAGGCTAAAAAAATCGTAATTTTTGGAGCTCGTTTGCCATATGTAACAATTCCTACAAATAGCATAATTCAATAAATTTTAGAGTGAAATTTAGGATAGATAAAATTACAAAAAAATTACACAATCAAGTATGCTACATCGAAAGGCTCCACACAAAATTTCCTACTTTTTGGAGCTCATTTGCTACATGTAAAAAATCGAACAAGCAGTGCACCTAATCACCTGATGCATGGTGGCTGTGCGGCAGAGGAGCCTACCACACGATGGCTATGCGCAGAGGCCTTTCCGCATGGTGACCGTGCGGCCAAGGCCACGTGTCGCCCCATAGGGCTGCCGCATGGTGGTCGCGCGACAGAGGCCACGTGTCGCCCCCAGGCAGCCGCACGGCCACATTTTTGCAAATTTCGCATGACTATTACTATTCTTGTAAATACCGGTTGGAAACGTGCTAAAATTGCCAAAAAGTCAACATGCCGCGTGCGTAAGTACGATCGAAATCTGGCAAGAAGCAGCCGTAGTGGTTAGTCGATCCCTACCCTACTGATAAGCTCACCATTGCTTTATTGTTATTTTTAGATGATCATTGAAGGCAATAGGCATGGGTGAAAGTAGAACATGTGAATTTGCACTTTTGTAGCTCTTCACTCCACTTGGCGATCTATCACTTATTGTCATAATCAATTTAGTGCTATCCATGCAATAATTAGATACTTAATGGTTTCCCTTAGCTCTACATGGTTTAAATTATTGCTACTTGATATGTTCCTTGAGTAGCTTGATAATTGATTCAATTTAGGGATTAATTAGTTCATCTTACATTCAAATCATAAATGACCACAACGCTGAAATTTCTACTTATTATTATGTTGAATGATTGTTTTTGAGACCTACTAGTTGGTAAAGCTTGACTAATGGTTTAAATTATTGGTGATGGTAGTTGTGGGTGATATTCTGGGCTTTTGAGAAGCTAGGTGTTACATCATAAACATTGGAAATGACAACATGAAGCTCGATGGAAAATACAATTTGAGAAATGTAATTGAATTATGAACTTTGATTAAAGAAAATTATTGAGTATAATAAGTTGTTAGGCTTGTGTTGGACCACAATGGAAACAGAATAGGGGTGAATGGTGCCCCAAAAATTTTCCTCTAAGTATTCTGAAACTCTTCACTCCAATAGTACATAGCTATGAAGATCAAAATTCATAGCCAAGAGCAAAGCAACAATATCAAAAACCAAATAGCTAGGTTTTGCACCAGAGCGGTCTGACCGGCCATAATGATGCGGTCTGACCGGCGCCCTAGCAGTTTGACCGATGATAACCGAGCGGTCTAACCGGAGGCTAGTACAATCGAACCAAGGAGCGGTCTAACCACTCCGTTGTTCCCAGAATAAAAAATCAGCCTGAATGCAAACCACTTTTGGTGCAACTCCAAAAGTCCATAGCCAAATTAGAAGAAACTTTGCACATACCTTGATTAAGATCTCAGAAACCTTCTATCCAAGGATCACTTAAATCCTTGTCAAAGTTCAAACCTTTCTCAAGAATAAGTAAAGTTGCAATAAAATCAGGTAAAAACCAAAAACTTGGAATATAACTTGGTCATGGTAGAGAATGGTAAAGATGATTCTAGATGTACTCATGCATAGCACAGTAAGCAAAAACTCTACAAGATCCAAAGCAAAAATATTCAGATCAAGAGACTTAAAGACTAGGCCAAACTAAGCAAAACCGGACAACTTCAAAAACCTTCAAGATCTGGTGCCTAGATGGAAGAGATTTGATCTCCATGAGTTATCCCCATCACATATATGCTCTTGGTACGCAACAAGATCAAGAAAAAGATAGAAGAGTTCAAAACCAACAAGAATAAGAGCAAATCATCCTAAACAAAGGGACACCATGAGCGATGAGCAAAGTTGATATATTGCTACTTCAGGATAAAAAGTTTTACAGCCACTCCACCTAGAGAACAAGAGGAAACACCACAACACTCACTCTTTTCTAACCCTAACCTTAGAACACAAGGCTGGAATGATGGATGGCTAGCTTGCAAGCTTCCATCCGAACCCATTAAATAGATAAGGCAACCGGCCCACATCTAACCTAATGGATACTACCTACTAGCATATGTGGGGAACCCATTAACTACACATAACATGAGTTTTACTCATACACTTGTCCAAATTTGCCTGAAAATAAAACATACATAATTTTCATGGATTTAAACTTTTTTGGTGCACTTTAAAAACTTTCCTAAAGCCTTGCTTGAGTTTTAAGTTTTGTAAATAATTTGTGTGCAAATACCCCTTGAAATTCAAATTACAAATTAAAACTCAAATCAAATCTTGGATTAAAGTTTAAATTTTAGCACTTCCCTCCGTCACCTTCGGGGTGAATTTCCAACCGGCTCGGCCCCTTCTTTTTCCCCACCAGCCTGCACCTCCCTTTCCCACTCTTTCTCTCAGCCCCTCGCTCACATGCGCTCACTCACCCACAGCCCAGTTGCCCTTCCTCTCACCGCCACTTCCATGTGGGCTCGGTCACACCCATCAGCACCGAGTATTTTGCTTCTTCATCCCTTCTCTCTCGCACTCTCCCGAGCTCGATCATCCTCACACATAGCAAATGAATTGGAGGAGCCCCACAGCCTCAAGACTTGCACATCGTGACCTTGTCCCATCGCCAACTCGCCCTTTCTCTTACTCTCGCACACACCCTCCCTTGCTCCCAAAGCCAACTCATGGCGTCGTGTCCTTTCTCTCTGTTCTCCCCTCTATTTAAGCCACTCCTTGCACGTCAAAACCTTTGCCCTATCCCACTCTCTATTTTTCCTAAGCTCCTGTGCCCCCTTTGTCCTTGAAGAGGAAGGATTTGGCCTTTTTCCCCAAGTCCAGCCACAAGCTTCATTATCTGAATTCTCACCGTCCGATGAGTTCTCGATGATGTCATCATGATATTCGTGTTTGTCTCATCTTCCTCTACCCTGTGATCACCTCATCATGATCATTTGCCCTTAGGAAAGCCGAAGCTATCAACCTCGCCACCATGCACAACTCCATTGTTGACATCGATGTCCTATCCCCTTTGCTCTAGTGAGCTTCGACCATCGCCATCATGTCCTTAGTATTTGCCTCGACCTTCTTGTGCTAATGCACCCATTGATTCACCTTGCCATTCCCTAGAACCAACAGAACACCGTCGTCGTCCCAGAGTGCCTACCAACTAGCCGCTGCCATCTGTCTCCCCCTCCACTCCATCTCTCGGTGAGCCCTTTGTTCCCATGTGATTTAATACATGGCAACCATGATAGGATAGCTAATGAACCGTGTAGTTCACCGTAGCATCACCGTGCCATCGTTCCTCACCGCGCCGCCTCCAACCTCCGTGGAGAGCTCCATTCACTGCTGCATTTGTACCACCTAGACCACCCCTAGCTTTGCGGTGCCCTGTAGAAGCTCACGCCACCTCAATTTTGAGTTTTCAGCTAGTATTCGTAGTTGCCCATGTGCACCATAGCATCGCTATTTCTCTCACCGTTGCACCACCGCCTCAAGCCATCTCTCACCTTGTTGTTGCCACCTTGGGATTGTCATGACCCCCATATTCTATTTTGCCCATCGCAGAAGGATGCCATGCCCTCTACCACCAGTGCCAAGCTTTCCTGAGTCGCCATGGCTACCTCCCCTGTTCCTCTGCTTTGAGCCGGGAGGAAGATGACCCCTATCCCTGACATGTGGGCCCTATGTGGTAATTAGATTAGATTAATCTAGTAATTAGTGGTTAGTTAAGGAGTTAGTTAGTATTAGTATGACATGTGAGCCCTGTGTAATTAGAAATATTAGTTAACTCTGTTTTAAACTTGTGAGTTACGGACAAATGGAACCCTCACCTGTAAAGCCACCGTGTAGACCTAGTCTGTGGACCGCTGTCTCTGCCATGTGGGCCCCCATTTCCCTAGACCGTGGTGTGGACCAAGTCCATGTGGACCATGACCCCACCTGTCAGTCTCTCCTATTTTTCTAAGTAAAAATATTAGAAAAGAAATTAAAAATGATGGACCCCACTTGTCAGTCACTAAATGTTTTCTTAAGAAAAATAATTGATAAAGAAAAAATATCCATGAACTACCTATCTGATATTTGAAATTTTCCAATTTCCACTAGATTCAAATTTTGAAAGGCCATAACTTCCTCATTTCAAATCCATTCTACTAATTTTTGTTTGTAAATTTGTCTAAATTCAAAACCTTTCCAACAGAATCAAAATCATAATTTTTGATGTTCATTTGAATCTTTATTGGAATTTTATTTGAAGTTGTGTTGAATGTGTATACTTGCACGTTTATAGATTTTGATGTTTCGAACGCTCTCGTCGCTGATGAACAAGGTCCTATACTATCCATACTTGACCAAGGCAAGACCTTATAATTGATCATATTGAACCTAGTTTTGAGATGACAATATTTTTACTTTCAAATGCAAATGCATACTTATTATTGTTATTTACATAAATGCTATGTTAAATGTTGATTATCTAACTACATGCATTTGTTACGTATTATTTTCCCTCCCTTGATTGTTGATATTCCCTTTGCCATGTCACCCTAGGATAAAATGAAATACAATACAAACATTGCCAACTAAAACTTGAGAACAAGATAATGGGATTGGTAACAGGAGTTACAACTAGAAATAGAAAAATATTTTATAAAATGTTGGAGACTCAAGCAAGTGGTAGGTATGAGACTAGTGCATGTATTGCGCATATTGAATGGATTGCATGTGTCATTTGGATTGGCCATGCAGGGATTGCACATGTTATTTGGAATAGCTATGCGGGGATTGTACGAGCTTTGAGTTTGTTGGTTGGTCTTGCCTGAGTGTTAAAATCTATTCGAATAGACATGCCCCCCAGACATGAGCAAAATTGTAGAAATGACACATTTGCATAGTTTTCATAAGATAATGGTTACTGGTTACTAGTTAATGATGGTTATGGATGAAAATGTGGGAAATGGTTCCGACATCTTGATATGGAAATGGATAATGAAAGCAAAGGGAATTTGCTCTGATGATAAACTTGACTTGAAACTGGATATTGGTTTTAGTTAAAAATGGCTAAGTCATAGGTTTGGAAGCTTACTATAGTATGATATTTGGCAAATTGGCTTCATGCTAAAAGAAATATAAGACATTCTTTTGGTTAAACCTTACATGTAGATATATACACATATACTTGCATTCTGCTATAGGGACTTATTGAGTATTTATGTACTCATTGTTGCTTAATATGTGGTTTTAGATGACAGAATTGATGACCTGATGTATGGATACATTCATGCCTCCAGCTATGACATAGAAGATGATGGCCAGGACAAGGTTTAGCCCCAGTTAATTTCTTGTGGCAAATCATGGAGGCCACCTTTTGGTTTATGTACTTTCTGCTACTTTATTGCAAACAATCTCATTTGGCCTGTCGACATATTCTGTAAAACGTGATCATATGATCTATTTATGGATGCCTATGTAATATTAAGTATCCCTTTTATTTATACACATGTATGGATGTGATATTTGCTAACGTTATATGGTGTGGGCTAGCTACTAATTTAGGGACTAGCTCAAAATACACAAAACATTCAGATTGCATAATCTGGGTCGCTACAACACTTAAATCATGCACGCTTTTCAAAGCACATGAGCTTGAATCCGCTAAGTCTTGATCCACTTGATCTTTTCAGCTTCTCATTGACCTAAACCATCTTCCCATGTGTCACTCAAGTGCCGCAGTTTTGATCCAATGCAATTTTCGGTATTTAACAAATTACCAAAGTACCCTTTCCTTGTCTCAGTTTTCATCTTCTCTTGCAAACAATCGCTATGCTCACCACGCTTAGATACACCAATGGCTTGCCACACATAAGCAATTTTCTCCCATTGTGATTCCACTGGACCACGCCTTACTTAGACCGACTAAGCCACTTGGTGCAACCTGTCGTTTTAACTTTTTCTTCAACTTTTTTCGCCTTTCTTCTGCTATGCTTGAGCTCAACCATCTCACCCAGCATCACAGTCTTACATATCCAAATACAAAGAATTTATTTCTGGGTATAAGTTTTTCACAACTTGACCCATGTTAGCTAAAATATACTTCATACAATACTTATGCACTGACCAAACATAATTCACATCATCCCAAAACTAGAATCCCAAAATTTAGGAGATGAACTTCAAAGTCAGTCGACCGCCAACTAGAGGTCGGTCAGACTGGTTGACCACAGTGCAAATGACTCTCTCTGGAAAATTGCAACCACCATTAAAAGACCGGTCATACCGCTAGGCAGTCTAATCGTCACGGTCATACCATACGCCAGTCTGACTAGCAACATACTAGCAGTTTGACTGGCAACAAACCAATGATCAGACCGACGGTTATCCAGCGGTCAAACTGGTTTTCTAACACAAAATCTGACAAAATGCAAACTTTACAAAATTCATGTAGGGCCCCAAATTTTACTATCTGGAATCCTCTGTGATTTAATGCACTATTCCCTGGATCAGTAGATAGTGCTCACAGCTACAGAAAATAAATATCAAATACATACCATGCGGAAGCATAAAAAAAATAGTAAACTTACTCATGGGCCGATTAGGCCGAAATCAGTAAATTGCACCAGCGGAAAACGAAGCACACAGGTGGGACCTTCAGGAGATGCCCACAGGCAGCCAACTGGAGGTTCGCGACCTAGCCCTTGACATCTTCATCTTCTTTGTCATTGTGAGCAATAGTATTGCTGTGGCGTAGTGGACTGAATCCTGATTCTGGATTTGTTATGAGAACGAGTGTGAGCACACTAACCACCGTGCTCCGCGAGCCAATACACAGGATGCAAATAATAGCATGCATGGCTATTTAATGGAGATGCTCGGGTTGTTTTATTTGCCAAAAATTGCTCTTCGCATCACTCTTATTACTTAATCAGGGTTTTATTATTGCTGTCTAAAGCTCCGAACAGCGAGTGTCATCACTTATCTAATCCACCGATTATACGCTTTCCACTTTATCACCTATACCATCTTATCAATCCGGCCATGGGTGTCTGATTCTCACCTAGTCCTAACTTTCCCCATAAATTTATTCCTCCAGTCTCAAATTTCACCATAGCCATATAATCTCGCTTTTTGGATCCACTGCTTGCCAACTTGGTAACTACACAACCTAATGATAATTCAATACTTTTACTTATGACCCACCGATCAAATAATTTCCATTGCATTATCCAAAATATTCAAGGATCGAATCAAGTGGCCACTCTCATATGAGTCCGAATATCCACCATCAATTCATAAATCCAATCTTAGGCTCATTATTCAGTAATTTAATTAACTCCTCATTCTAATACAAATCTGGTTTTCTTTATTTTGTATCCACCAATATCTGCTGTATCATGAATTTCTAGTAATCCAATCTTGTGACTGCTATTCACCAATTCTTCTCCTCGTAATTTATAATAATCCCCTAACATGATTACTTTCTTTATTCCACCAAAAACATTCTTATCAGGGCTTGCTACCAGTCCAATACTTTACTATTATTCCAAAACCATAATTTGCTCTCCTAATAATCAATCTTGTTTACCATTATCTCTCTTTTACTAATTCTCTAATTTACCTCCACCAAGAATTTCAATGATCAAGTCTACGACTCACTAATATACATCCACTAAGATTATCATTGCTCGAGATTATACTCCAGTAATCATTATCATTTCTTCAATAATTCCAGAAATTGAATTCATCCTTCTAGTATATGATCAAATCCTATTAATCCCATTATTCCCAATCTCTTCCAAGAATTCATATTATTTATCCGTATCGTAATCCCAAATTTTCCTTGCACTTCCTAATTCTCCAAAATTATTTAAATCTTCTATCCGGCCTATCAATCCATTTAGGCTCCACCAATTTATTTCTCCTAGAATCTTCACTATCGTTCTCTTTTTATGATCGACATGGATCCACCAACCTCTTTATGCGTTTACCACAAACAGCCATTTTCTGTTCTTACGACTCTATTTATTCTTCCTGACATCTTATTTTATGTGAACTATTATCATTATATTGCCTTCGAAATATAATACATAGAAATCTCCTGAGACTTAGCAATTTGGACAAAACATAATATGTAAGAGAATGCAATAATAATAACGATTCAGATTCCATCCACCATTACATGGCATCTGCACCATATGCATACTCCTTCAGCGTTATAGCCGCTTAACTTATCACTGGGCGACACCCAGGACAACACAAATCAGGCCTTCCGCGCCCTTCCACTGTTTCCATTCCCGCCCACAAAGTTTTGGAAATAGAACTATATCTGGTTAAGTTCCCATGTCCGCCCATGACCGTGGGCACGGCTATTCGAATAGTTTTGACTCTGCAGAGTTTGTACACTTTCACCACAAGAGACAATCAACTCGTCATGCGCTTGAGCGGGCAAATCAAGGATCTGCTCAAAGTATCTAGCTCCTTTTGTCATCTCACCTTATGGGAAACTACCCACTTGCGGTGGGTCCCATCTATGCACGGGATGTTTTCCACAGTTACTAACGCAGCCGGGCTCCCCTTCCCGCAACGCTTAGAACAGCTGGAAAACCTCACCCTCCCCTCGGTGTCCCTTTAGGCCTCCCCTTGCCCTTGCTTAGCCACTTCACTCCACTACCAGTGAGACGAGTCTGGGAGTTTCGATAAATTTACTTAGCCAAGTTGTACTTTACAGACTTGTGGTTGCACTGTTTACGTGGGAGATCATGACAAGATTCAGTCCTTAGCGGTATTTGGGCGATTCTACCACAACCCACTTTGTGCCTCCACTGCACCACTCACACACCCTCGAACCATTCGCCCAGATATTTAAGCAAGTAGGGTTTTGGGAACATAAAATAATCATATCGAACATATACCAGTCATTACCACCATGACTGCCCAACCAAATTTTCTCATGATTAAAAGTGATGCTTGGGCGTTTTCACGCCCATGAGTATCTATGCAACACTACGCATGGCATATAAATTACGGACTTATTTTCAAAAGGTTACTATCATAATTCCGCTAGGGCGACAAAGCTCACATAATCAATTATTCCAAAGGAGGCATAATATTAATCAAGGTAAGCAATGGGCATATAACTAAATTCTTGAATTAAACATGTATTTGTATATAAGATAACATCATGCAATTTGATAATTTAAACAAAAGTAATTTACAGAAAATGTAGGTTCAACATGATCCAAGTATTGACTCGCCTGGCGCGGTTTATCGCGGTCTTGAGCTCACACAATGCTTTCTCTTGAGCTTCCGATCTTCATCTTTACTTCGCTCTTGATCACGCTTGATACATTAATTCTTCAGTACGCCAACTTCTAGTTACGCGTAAACAACTGAATCCAAATAAATGCAAATAACTCAAAGGATCCAAATAAATCCGATTAAACTCAATTTAGCTTTGTTAGGAGTTAACTGGTGATTCGAGGCAGGATCGGTGGAGGAATACGATAACTCGATCTTTCTATTAATAGCTCCCTTTATTATTCTTATATTTATCAAGGAAATTCCATGAGTTAGGTTAGACATATGATTCAGTGTATGGGTCTAGTTGGGTATCATTTTGTCGAGCGTTAATATTCAGGGCATATGCTATATAGAAGGGATATATGCAATTTTTAGCTTACCGACTTAATGTTTAGAATCTGGGCTTACAGTGTCTCATAGCATGATATTTTATGTATTCTTAGTTAGTACTAGACGTAACTTATTCTAAATTAGGATCTATTTATACGGGCACCACTATTGTTTTGTCTATAGCTTACTTATTATCAGGCCTAGTTTTGGTTTCAATTTGAATTTCATTCATCTGGGCGAGGCTTATCATATACGGTTATACTTTTAATACTTGTTGTTTAGCAAAACCTTCCTCTAAGATTTATTAAATGACAGCGTGTTAACTATTGGACATATATTCTAATTATAATTAAGGGTATCTCTACTAAATTTTGGGTATTTAACCAAAGCCAAATATTTCTATTAATGCCCTTAATTAATTTTTAGACGTTTATATAATTATTTAAACTACATTAACTATTCACATGTGATAACTAATTCATTATTAAATATTTATCATTCATATGTTTTTTTTACTTAAGACCTTACTTTGATAACTAAGTATGATATCCACTATGTTTATGCAATTTTGAATAATTAATCAAAGTCACCCTTTGGTAATACCTTTAATTTAAAACCCAGATTTAAATCCCTAACATTAGTTACTTATATATAACATTTAACCTAGTATTAAATTTCAAGCAACCTAATCTTATATCCTAATTAAATTCATTACACACCTAGATTATTCCCTAATTTATTTGGATTTATTTATTGATTAAAATGGGTAGATAAACTCAAGAATAAAAATGAAAGAAAAGGTGTGCAAGAGGGAGTTCGAACTTGCGTCTCTACGCTCACCGCTCACCTAGCTAGCCAGCTGGGCCCTTGGTCTTCGCGATTCTCGGGGAAGTATCATCAAGAAGTGGCGCGTAGTCATGACTATACAGAGAGCCACCTACCAAACAGGGAAGCGGCGACGGCGGTGGCGGCATCGCCGATGAGGGGTAGCGGAGGAGGCGGGGACCGTGAAATGTAACCCCAGAGCACAAGGGACCCAAGGAGGCGCCGTGAGCCGAGAGGCTTCAAGAGGGACCGTGGCGAGGCTCGGCGGCGGAGGTGGAGGTGGAACCCAAGGCGGCGACTAGGAGGAAGAAGGAGAAATCTCGAGTGTGCTCGAGCATGTAGGAGGTGAGGGAGGCTTACCACGCCGTGGCGAGCCGGGAGGGTTCGGGCCGGCCGGGCGACGGAGCCGAGGGTGGCGCGGCCGGGCCACCATGGCGGGGGTTGCTCGGGCGATGAGAGGCCCGGGCGGCTGTTGGGAAAGCTTCACGGCGTCGAGGGCTTGCTCCCAACGCGAGGAATCGGAGGAGGAGGGACTGTGGAGGGAGCGGCAGCGATGGAGGTGCACTTGGCCGGCGGTGAAGGAAGAGCGGATTCCAGTGAGCTCGGTGCATGGGACTTCAATTAATCCAGAGTGTGAGTAGAGGATGAGACGAGACGGATGGGGCGCCAGGGAGACTCCTTATAGCCTGGAAGAGGGGAGGTGCCGTGGTGTGACCGGGCGGCGGGAGGGACTACCGGTCTTTGCTCGGCGGGGCTCTATCGCGAAAAAGTCTGGCAGCGGCGGCGCTTGCAGAGCAGAGGGGGGACGAGGAGGAGGGAGAAGAAAGGGGGCGACGCGGTGCGAGCTCGGCCGCAGAAGGGGGGGAGAAGGAAAACGGAAGGAGCGGGCGCTCGGGGGAAGAAAGAAAAGAAAGAAGAAGGCAGACGCGAGAGTGGGGCCGGCTGGCCAGCGGGCGAAGGCGGAAGGGAGGAAGAGAAGTAGGGGAAGCGAGGGAGGGCCCGCGCGCAGGGAGAGAAAGAAAGGAGGAGGGAGGGAGAGAGAAGAAGGAAAGATGGGGGGCCCACATGCCATAGAGAAGGAAGAGAAGAGAGGAAAAGATTCAAGCACAATTTTAGAATCTTAATTTTTAATTTTAATTTCTATTTCATGTTTAATATTATTGATTTCCATTGTTGCAATTTTAATTCAAATCTTGGTTCAATTATGTAGATACAAAGTTTAATATTTCTCTATTTTCTATTTTATTTAATTTTGCCCTAGGATTTTGATTTTGATATTATTTTGCTATGAATTCTATACATAATTGTTTTTTTTAATGTCCAGTCTATGCATCTAGAAATATGTTCTAATATTCCTTTTGGTTGCATTTTATTGACTTGAGTTTGAATTCAAGATTTTGGTATTTTGAACTCATGATCTTATTATTATATTTTTTTGAGATTACCCTTGATTATTAATTTGCACGCCTCAAAACTCGGGAAGATCTCAAATAAATACTCAGAAGAAATTGGAAACGCCAGCAAAATGCAAGAAAAGTTTTAAAAATTTCATATTTTTGAATATCCAAATTTTTGGGATGTTACAAATCTACCCCCTTAAATGAATCTCGACCCCGAGATTCCGGTGGAGTAAAAAGAAAGGAGGTGGGGTTATATTGGCTAGCAATGGATCTCTGAGTGTTGCTTGACGTATAGTTTTCCAGCTTCATAAAGAGGTGAAAACGTGCACAACAGGGGTTGGAACTTGGAGTAGTTAAAAGGGAAGAGAGAAACCGTGTTCTCCTGGATAGGTCATAAACTTCCAGATGCCTGCTTGCTGACTTCGTCGTCTCATTGTCTTCGTAGAGTGGAGGGGTCGCATCGTCTATTGGGCATATGATGGTCATAGAATTTATACCATTGGCCTATGCCCTAGAGAGTAGACGGTCTGAGGGACGCCGTTGCGAGGATGGATATTTATATGGTGGTATTTTGTCCTTACTGTAATCATATTCCTATTCTTTAGCTTTGCCGAACATGATGATTTAACTGTAGGTGTGGCTTGTAGTCAGTACTACCATAAAATTTCTAGCCTTATGAATCTTATTGTACTGATCTGATTAGCTCCGAGTCCAGGTTGTCGCATCTCTAGAATATAAGTCGCAGTAGCTCTTCGATATTTTTGTCTCGTAGTGCTACCCCCCTTAAAATGGATACCACTAGACATTATTCGTCTCTTCGAGCTCCAGGCATGATGGGTCCTATGGCGCTTTGATGATTTACCCGTTGCACTTTGGCTGCCTTGGTTAGTAGGGCAATCTTTGGGGCAGTGGTCTTGTTTCTTTGCAAGAAAGTATGTGACATTGCTCATGGGACATTCACCAGGTTGGTGGTCTTCTTCGTTGTTGGAGTAGTTCACGGAGCATTGGTATGCGTAATATCTTCTCTCTTCACAACATCGACGTACTGCTTGTCATTGTGTTTAATTGGAGGCGAGTTGATCTATAGATCCTCCAGGTGGGTAAGGAGAGAATATTAGCAGAGCAGGGTCTTGGTCCTTGTGCCGGTTGAGGCTTCTAGTCGGAAAGCGGTGAGGGCTCCACTTGTCCTTGATTGCCTTGGCTCTGGTTAGCTACCACTTTGCTTCTGTGAGATCCGGCGGGGTTTGCGACAGCAGGGGCGAGAGGAATAGCATGAGGTGAGGATTTAGTCGTGGGGATAAGGTGATCTAACCCATTCAAATTTTTTTTTAAAGAGTATGCCTCGAACAACTGGGGTGATACAGAACCATACCAATTTTAAAAGCAAGTTTTTCCTGTGACTGCGAAATATGACGCCCGAGGGCAAGAAGGCAGTGCACAGGGCCAAAGTGAAATCTCACGACAATACAACGTCTATTCGGGGGAGCACGCAAAAGAGAGTACAGGGTTTATCTGCATAGCTTATTTAAAGTAGGACCACCTTGTCTTCATGAACATCGTCAGCATTTCTAACCTTAAATTTTTGGAGTAAAGTACGAGAAGAGGATAAAAAAAATCCCTTTTAATCAACAGACAGAAGGGGGAAGTATTTGGAGGCAATTTGCCTGATACCCATACTCATTCCTGTGTTATCATTATTATTATTATTTTAGTATAACTTTGTAGCAAAACGGATTTTTTTTTCAGGGGCGATGAAACCAAATATGGGAAATATGTTTTTACCAACATAGCTCTTTCAAAGGTAACACCCCAAGGTTAATCCTTAGAATCTATTTTTGAAAAACAAGGTCCTTGTTGGGGGAAGCTTTCAAGGAATAACTTTGTTTTGAATTATTTGAGAAACCAAAGTAAATGTTTGAATAAGTTTTAGGTAAGTAGTTGAGCTTATGGGAATTTCCTCGGAAGAACCAGGCTTGTAAAAAAAATATGAGTTTGAAAATGAATTTCGTAAACAATTTGAGAATCGGTCCTCCAAGGATAAACAATTTTTGAGATTAAGTCTTAAATTTAAACATAATGATTTATGGCCCAGAATAGGTTTTCAAAGAGAGTTTACAAGAGGAGTACGGGATTTTTATCATTTTGAAATTCGAGGTAAGAGAGCATTAGAAGTAAAAATATGTAAAGCAGCATATGGATGTGTAGGGCCCCAGATTTTACTATCTGGAATCCTCTGTGATTTGATGCACTATTCCCTGGATCAGTAGATAGTACTCACAGTTACAGAAAATGAATATCAGTTACAGAAAATGAATATGAAATACATACCATGCGGAAGCATAAATAAAATAGTAAACTTACTCATGGGCCAATTAGGCCGAAATCAGTAAATTGCAGCAGCGGAAGAACGAAGCACACATGTGGGACCTTCAGGACATGCCCACAGGCAGCCAACTGGAGGTTCGCGACCTAGCCCTTGACGTCTTCATCTTCTTTACCATCGAGGCCAAAATATTGCTGATGCGTAGTGATCCAATTCCTGATTCTGAATTTGTTATGAGAGCGAGTGTGAGCACACTAACCACCGTGCTCTGCGAGCCAATACACAGAATGCAATTAAATAGTATGCATGGCTAGTCAAAGGAGAGGCTCGGGTTGTTTTATTTGCCAAAAATTACTCTTCGTATTATTCTTTTTATTAAATCCTAGTGTTATTGTCGCTGTCTACAACTCCGAACAACGAGTATCTTCACTTATCTAATCCACCGATTATACGCTTTCTATTCTATCACCCACCATCTTATCAATCCAGCCATGGGTGTTTGATTCTCACCTAATCCTAACCTTCCCCATAATTTTATCCCTCCAATCTCGATATTCAGCAGGACCGTATAATCTCGACCCCAGATCCACCAATTGCCAACTTGTTAACTACTCAACTTATTTATACTCCAATGTATTTACCTGCGACCCACCGATCAGATGATTTCTATTGCATCATCCAAAATATTAAATAATCGAATCAAAGTTACCAATCACGTACATGAGTCTGAATATCCACCACCAATTCATAAATCCAATCTTAGGCTCATTAGTCAACAATGTAATTAGCTCCTCATTCTAGCGAAAATCTGGTGTCCTTTATCTTGTATCCACCGATATCCGTTGTGTCGTAAATTCCTGATGATCCAATCTTGTGATTGCTATTCATCAATTTTTCACCTCGTAATTTCTAATAATCCTCTATCATAATTACTTTGTATTCCGACAAAATCATTCATATTAGGCCTTCCTAACAATCCAATCGTTTCGGTCATTAATCCCCAAAACCATAAATTGGCTCTTCCAATAATCCATCTTATTTTATATTGGCTACCTCTAATTAATTCACTAGTACACCTCCACCAAGAATATCAATGATCAAGTGTATACCCCAATTATCATATCTTCAAGTTTCCAAAAATTCAGTTCACCCATCTAGTATTTGATCAAATCCTATTAATCTCATTATCACCAGCATCTCCCAAGAATTTATGTTAGTTAACAGTGTCGTAATCCCACAATTACTTTTGCACTCCCTAATTCTCCAAGAATCATTTAAATCACCTACATAGCCTATATATTCATTTAGACCCCACCAATTTACTCCCAGATTCCACATTATCGTTTCCCTTTTATGATCGATACGAATCCACCATCATCTTTTATACTTTTACCATAACAACTATCTCCTTTTCTACATCTCTATTTATTCTTCCTGACCTTTTATTTGGTGCTAAGTATTATCCTCATTTAAAAATATAATACATAGAAATTTCCTGAGACTTAGCAGTTTGAACAAAACATAATATGTAAGAGAATGCAATAATAATAGCGATTCAGATTCCATCCACCGTTACATGGCATCTGCACCACATACATACTCCTTCAGCGTTATAACCGCTTAACTTATCACTGGGGCGACACCCAGGACAACACGAATCAGTGCCTTGCACTTCCCGCCACTTTTCCATTCCCGCCCACAAAGTTTTTGAAATAGAACTATATCTGTTTAAGTTCCCATGTCCGCCCATGACCGTGGGCACGGCTATTCGAATAGTTTTGACTCTGCAGAGTTTGTACACTTTTACCACAAGAGACAATCAACTCGTTGCCCTACATGATTCCTTAGTCATGCGATGAGCGGACCATCACGGTGTTGCTCAAAGTATCTAGCTCCTTTTGTCATCTCACCATATGGGAAACTGACCACTTGCGGTGGGTCCCATCTATGCACGGGATGTTTTCCACGATTACTAACGCAGCGGGCTCCCCTTCCATAGCGCTTAGAACAGTGGAAAACCTCACCCTCCCCTCGGTGTCCCTTTAGGCCTCCCCTTGCCCTTGCTTAGCCACTTCACTCCACTACCAGTGAGACGAGTCTGGGAGTTTCGATAAATTTACTTAGCCAAGTTGTACTTTACAGACTTGTGGTTGCACTATTTACGTGGGAGATCATGACAAGATTCAGTCCTTAGCGGTATCTGGGCGATTCTACCACAACCCACTTTGTGCCTCCACTGCACCACTCACACACCCTCGAACCATTCGCCCAGATATTTAAGCAAGTAGGGTTTTGGGAACATAAAATAATCATATCGAACATATACCAGTCATTACCACCATGACTGCCCAACCAAATTTTCTCATGATTAAAAGTGATGCTTGGGCGTTTTCACGCCCATGAGTATCTATGCAATACTAAGCATGACATATAATTACGGACTTATTTTTGAAAGGTTACTATCATAATTTTTGCTAGGGCGACAAAGTTCACATAATCACGTATTCAAAAGGGAGTGTAATACTAATCAAGGTAAACATGGGCATATGACTAGGATCTTAAATTAAACATGTATTTGTACATGAAATAATAGCATGCAATTTGATAATTTAAACAAAAGTAATTTACAGAAAATGTAGGTTCAACATGATCAAAGTATTGACTCGCCTTGCACGGTTTTACCGCGGTCTTGAGCTCACACAACGCTTCCTCTTGAGCTTCTGGTCCTTATCTCCACTTGCTCTTGATCTCACTCGATCCCTTGATTCTTCAGGACTCCCAATTCTAATTACGTGCTAAGCAACTGAATCCAAATAGATGCAAATAACTCAAAAGATCTGAATAAATCCAAATAAACTTATTTTTAGTTTTATTATGAGTTAACGGGTGATTTGAGGTTGGTTGGGCATGGGGTATTTGACGGATTCAAAAGGGCCGGAACGAGGTGATATATGGCTAACGGAGATTCGTCGAGATAGATGCTAAGGATTGTTTATGATGAAAGAATATTCATGGGAGTATTCTACTTAAGTTTTGGCGGACAGCTAGGTATAGCTGATGGTAGGCTATCGCAACTCAGATTTTAGCTTACTAATTTCTTTTATTATTTCCATTTTCTATTTTTCGAAGGAAGTTCCCTGAGCTACGATAGGTTTATGGACAGACGTACGTGTTTAGTTTATTAAATTAATCTTTAGAGTCTGTGTTCCTAGAAATTTAAGCGGTGGTATTTTATGGTGTTTTACTTATCAGTGGGTTGAATTTGTTGGTGCGTATGGCCAATCCCATATTTTATTCAAGCATAGGAATTACTATCTATGGGTGCGACAGCGGATTATCTTCACTATGACCATATCCATTTATCTTGGTATTATTTTGTTCATTAATGTGTAGGTTAGCAAGGCTTTTAGGATAATTAGATCTTTACACTAATCTACATGCCGAGGGTGCCTTTTGTTAGTCCTGGAGTTCAAAATACCTTTTTAATGGCCTACTATGTATATTTAGTATCTTAGTCAATCAGATGCAATACCGCCTCTTATTTAATTTGGGTATTATAGCCTATAAGGAATTCTCATCATTACTAGGGCCTAGGATTAATATTTATGTTGTTAAACCCTATGGTGGCTAATCCTACAGTCTTTACTAACATGCGAAAGTTTATGATTTATCGTTTAGTAAAATTTATTTACTAAGTTATCATTTCATGAGAGCATATCTCTAAGCAACACTCCTACTAAGCCTTTAGTTAATGAAGATTTAAAATAAACTTTCAAGACATACCATGTACCAACATATGATAATTAATTCATGATTAAGTATTTATGGAATTCTTATATATCCTAGCAAATTTGTGCATCTTTTGAAGGATTATCTCAGCGTTTTACTGAGGTTTTCCTAGCAGCACTCGTCTTACATAGCAAAATAAAAACTAAAATATCTAAATACCCTAACGCAGCGCGGGGAAGAATCGAGCTCGGGTCGGCTCAGTGAACGCGAGCGCTCTAAACCGTTCGGTCTCTCGTTGTTACCTGTCTTACTAGGGGCAGAGATTGAAGTTGAGCCGAGGCTGCACGTGTCCAAAACAGGGGAGCACGGGCAGCGCTTGGCCGACAGCGTCGCCGGCGAGGGACCACCGGGGAGGCACCGGAGATGACCAAAACGGGTCCCTGGGGCGACGTAGAGTCCGAAGGAGGAGCTGGTGCGGGCCTAGGAGCCTTGCGGCGGGCCGGTGGCGAGCACGGGCGGCGGCGCAATGGAGGTCACCGAGGAGGGAAGAACTCGGGCGACGAGGAGCCTCGCCGTCGCTTGGAGGAGGCTCAGGACACCGAGTAGTTCCTCCCACCGCGCGGAATCGAGAAGAGGCAGCCCGAGGAGGAGGTGGCGGTAGGAATGGCGGCGGCGGCCGGTGTTGGGGAGGGTGGGCGGCGCGTGAGCTCTGGTGAGCGAAAGCTCGATTAACCAGCGAAGGAGGCAGAGGGATGGTGGAGGCACAAGGTGATGCGCTCACTTTATGGAATATCTGCCGGGGGGGCCGAGGCGACATGGAGGCGCGGCGGCCTACGCACGGGCAGAAGCGGGAGAGAACTGGGGAGTGGCGCGGAAGCAAGGGGGAAAGCCAAGGCTACTTGTAGCTGCTGAGGGACGGGGTAGGCGCGGTGGCGGGCTCACGGGCAGGACCGGGCGGCGGGGAGGACCGCCGGGCAAGGACCGGCACAGGGCTCGGCGCGCGGAGGCGACAGTCGAGCGGCGCGTGCGGCAGGTTTCGCGGCGGACGTGACGAGGCAAGCACGCGTGATGATGGTTGCAGTGAGCGCACGGCGAAGTCAGAGGAGGAAGGGGGAAGACAGAGCACGTGTAGAGAAGTGGGTAGGGGATTAGGGGAAGCAGAAGTGCGGGCGGCGGGGATGAGTAAAGAAAGGAAAAATGAAGGGAGGAGGAAGAGCCACCGTGCGGCTGCGCAGGGAAGAAGAAAAAGGAGGCGCGGGTAGGCTGGGCCCATGCGTAGAGGGAGAAGGAAAAGTAGAAATAGGGAGGGAGAGAAAGATAGGAGTGGGCCCACATGGAAGAGGGAGGAAAAATAGGAATGGGAAGAAAAGGGAAAAGAAGACTCATGCAAAATTTTAGAATCTGGATTTCTAATTTAAATTTTAACTTGCATTAGGAATTACTGATTGAAGTTTTGCATAACATTCAAAATTTTAATTTTTTTAATTTTCAACTATTAGATGGGGTTTGTAACATTCTTTTAGCCATTTTTCTTTTACCTAGGTAAGTTGGAATTCAAATTATTAATTCCGTTATCTAATACTTAAAATTTATTTTTATGTGTAGATCCTTGGGTTTTCCATTTCTTTTAATATCACTATTGTTTTTGCTTTCGATATTATTTCTCAGTATATTGCTTTGCACGACACAAAACTCAAGAAGTTTCAAATAAATGTTCAAAAGAAATTTTTAAACACCAGCACAATGCAAGAAAAGTTTTTTTTTAAAAAAATTTCATATTTTTGAATATCCAAATTTTGGGATGTTACAGGATGAGAGGGAATCGTCTAGGAGAGAGGAGAATGAGCAATATAACTTATATTTTTCAGTATAGGTATTGAGAAAATAACTCTAATCATGAAACTAACGGCCAGGCTAATTAGGCCATGACCTGCAGTCGATATGCTCTGATACCATCCTGTAGGGCCCCAGATTTTACAATTTGGAATCCTCTGTGATTTAATGCACTATTCCCTGGATCAGTAGATAGTGCTCACAGTTACAGAAAATAAATATCAAATACAAACCATGCGGAAGCATAAATAAAATAGTAAACTTACTCATGGGCCGATTAGGCGAAATCGATAATTGCACCAATGAAAACGAAACACACAGTGGGACCTTCAGGACATGCCCACAGGCAGCCAACTGGAGGTTCGCGACCTAGCCCTTGACATCTTCATCTTCTTTGTCATTGTGAGCAATAGTATTGCTGAGGCGTAGTGGACTGAATCCTGATTCTGGATTTGTTATGAGAACGAGTGTGAGCACACTAACCACCATGCTCCGCAAGCCAATACACAGGATGCAAATAATAGTATGCATGGCTATTCAATGGAGAGGCTCGGGTTGTTTTATTTGCCAAAAATTGCTCTTCGCATCACTCTTATTACTTAATCAGGGTTTTATTATTCTTTGTCTAAAGCTCCGACAATGAGTGTCATCACTTATCTAATCCACCGATTATACGCTTTCCACTTTATCACCTATACCATCTTATCAATCCGGCCATGGGTGTCTGATTCTCACCTAGTCCTAACTTTCCCCATAAATTTATTCCTCCAGTCTCAAATTTCACCATAGCCATATAATCTCGCTTTTTGGATCCACCGCCACAACTTGGTAACTACACAACCTAATGATAATTCAATACTTTTACTTATGACCCACCGATCAAATAATTTCCATTGCATTATCCAAAATATTCAGTGACCGAATCGAAGTGGCCACTCTCATATATGAGTCCGAATATCCACCATCAATTCATAAATCCAATCTTAGGCTCATTATTCAGTAATTTAATTAACTCCTCATTCTAATACAAATCTGGTTTTCTTTATTTTGTATCCACCAATATCTGCTGTATCATGAATTTCTAGTAATCCAATCTTGTGACTGCTATTCACCAATTCTTCTCCTCGTAATTTATAATAATCCCCTAACATGATTACTTTCTTTATTCCACCAAAAACATTCTTATCAGGGCTTGCTACCAGTCCAATACTTTACTATTATTCCAAAACCATAATTTGCTCTCCTAATAATCAATCTTGTTTACCATTATCTCTCTTTTACTAATTCTCTAATTTACCTCCACCAAGAATTTCAATGATCAAGTCTACGACTCACTAATATACATCCACTAAGATTATCATTGCTCGAGATTATACTCCAGTAATCGTTATCATTTCTTCAATAATTCCAGAAATTGAATTCATCCTTCTAGTATATGATCAAATCCTATTAATCTCATTATTCCCAATCTCTTCCAAGAATTCATATTATTTATCCGTATCGTAATCCCAAATTTTCCTTGCACTTCCTAATTCTCCAAAATTATTTAAATCTTCTATCCGGCCTATCAATCCATTTAGGCTCCACCAATTTATTTCTCCTAGAATCTTCACTATCGTTCTCTTTTTATGATCGACATGGATCCACCAACCTCTTTATGCGTTTACCACAAACAGCCATTTTCTGTTCTTACGACTCTATTTATTCTTCCTGACATCTTATTTTATGTGAACTATTATCATTATATTGCCTTCGAAATATAATACATAGAAATCTCCTGAGACTTAGCAATTTGGACAAAACATAATATGTAAGAGAATGCAATAATAATAACGATTCAGATTCCATCCACCATTACATGGCATCTGCACCATATGCATACTCCTTCAGCGTTATAGCCGCTTAACTTATCACTGGGGCGACACCCAGGACAAAACAAATCAGGGCCTTCCGCGCCCTTCCACTGTTTCCATTCCCGCCCACAAAGTTTTTGAAATAGAACTATATCTGGTTAAGTTCCCATGTCCGCCAATGACCGTGGGCACGGCTATTCGAATTGTTTTGACTCTGCAGAGTTTGTACACTTTCACCACAAGAGACAGTCAACTCATTGCCCCACATGATTCCTTAGTCATGCAGTTCAGCAGACCGTCACAGTGACTGTTCAAAGTATCTAGCTCCTTTTGTCATCTCACCTTATGGGAAACTGCCCACTTGCGGTGGGTCCCATCTATGCTTGGGATGTTTTCCACAGTTACTAACGCAGCCGGGCTCCCCTTCCCGCAACGCTTAGAACAGCTGGAAAACCGCACCCTTCCCTCGGTGTCCCTTTAGGCCTCCCCTTGCCCTTGCGTATCCACTTCACTCCACTACCAGTGAGATGAGTCCGGGAGTTTCGATACAACTACTTAGCCAAGTTGTACTTTACAGACTTGTGGTTGCACTGTTTTACACAGGAGGTCATGACAAGATTCAGTCCTTAGTGGTATCTGGGCGATTCTACCACAACCCACTTTGTGCCTCCACTGCACCATTCACACACCCTCGAACCATTCGCCCAGATATTTAAGCAAGTAGGGTTTTGGGAACATAAAATAATCATATCGAACATATACCAGTCATTACCACCATGACTGCCTAACCAAATTTTCTCATGATTAAAAGTGATGCTTGGGCGTTTTCACGCCTACGAATATCTATGCAACACTACGCATGGCGTATAAATTACGGACTTATTTTCAAAAGGTTACTATCATAATTCCGCTAGGGCGACAAAGCTCACATAATCAATTATTCCAAAGGAGGCATAATATTAATCAAGGTAAGCAATGGGCATATAACTAAATTCTTGGATTAAACATGTATTTGTATATAAGATAACAGCATGCAATTTGATAATTTAAACAAAAGTAATTTGCAGAAAATGTAGGTTCAACATGATCAAAGTATTGACTCGTCTGGCGTGGTTTACCGCGGTCTTGAGCTCACACAATGCTTTCTCTTGAGCTTCCGATCTTTATCTTTACTTCGCTCTTGATCATGCTTAATCCATTAATTCTTCAGTACGCCAACTTCTAGTTACGCGTAAACAATTGAATCCAAATAAATGCAAATAACTCAAAGGATCCAAATAAATCCGATTAAACTCAAGTTAGCTTTGTTAGGAGTTAACTGGTGATTCGATGCAGGATCGGTGGAGGAATACGATAACTCGATCTTTCTATTAATAGCTCCCTTTATTATTCTTATATTTATCAAGGAAATTCCATGAGTTAAGTTAGACATACGATTCAGTGTATGGGTCTAGTTGGGTATCATTTTGTCGAGCATTAATATTCAGGGCATATGCTATATAGAAGGGATATATACAATTTTTAGCTTACCGACTTAATGTTTAGAATCTGGGCTTACAGTGTCTCATAGCATGATATTTTATGTATTCTTAGTTAGTACTAGACGTAACTTATTCTAAATTAGGTTCTATTTATACGGGCACCACTATTGTTTTGTCTACAGCTTACTTATTATGAGGCCTAGTTTTGGTTTCAATTTGAATTTCATTCATCTGGGCGAGGCTTATCATATACGGTTATACTTTTAATACTTGTTGTTTAGCAAAACCTTCATCTAAGATTTATTAAATGACAGCGTGTTAACTATTGGACATATATTCTAATTATAATTAAGGGTGTCTCTACTAAATTTTGGGTATTTAACCAAAGCCAAAATTTTCTATTAATGCCCTTAATTAATTTTTAGACGTTTATATAATTATTTAAACTACATTCACTATTCACATGTGATAACTAATTCATTATTAAATATTTATCATTCATATGTTTTTTTACTTAAGACCTTACTTTGATAACTAAGTATGATATCCACTATCTTTATGCAATTTTGAATAATTAATCAAAGTCACCCTTTGGTAATACCTTTAATTTAAAACCCAGATTTAAATCCCTAACATTAGTTACTTATATATAACATTTAACCTAGTATTAAATTTCAAGCAACCTAATCTTATATCCTAATTAAATTCATTACACACCCTAGATTATTCCCTAATTTATTTGGATTTATTTATTGATTAAAATGGGTAGATAAACTCAAGAATAAAAATGAAAGAAAAGGTGTGCAAGAGGGAGTTCGAACTTGCGTCTCTACGCTCACCGCTCACCTAGCTAGCCAGCTGGGCCCTTGGTCTTTCGCGATTTACTGGGGGGAAGTATCACTGAAGAAGTGAGCGCGTAGCTGGGGACTATACAGAGGAGCCACCGGCCGAAACAGGGGAAGCGGAGACGCTGGGCGGTAGGCGGCATCGCCGGTGAGGGGGTAGCTGGAGGGAGGCGGGGACCGGCGAAATGGAACCCTGGGAGCACAAGGGACCCAAGGGAGGCACCGGCGTGAGCCGAGAGGCTTCAAGAGGGACCGGCAGCGAGGCTCGGCGGCCGGAGGTGGAGGTGGAACCGGGCGTCGGCGACTAGGAGGAAGAAGGAGAAATCTCGAGTGTGCTCGAGCATGTAGGAGGTGAGGGGAGGCTTACCACGCCGTTGGCCGAGCCGGGGAGGGTTCGGGGCTGGCCGGCGACGGGAGCCGAGGGTGGTGCGGCCGGGCCACCGTGGCGGGGGTTGCTCGGGCGATGAGAGGCCCGGGCGGCTATTGGGAAAGCTTCACGGCGTCGAGGGCTTGCTCCCAACGTGAGGAATCGGAGGAGGAGGGACTGTGGAGGGAGCGGCGGCGATGGAGGTGCACTTGGCCGGCGATGAAGGAAGAGCGGATTCCGGTGAGCTCGGCGCATGGGACTTCAATTAATCCAGAGTGTGAGTAGAGGAGGATGAGACGAGACAGATGGGGCGCCAGGGAGACTCATTATAGCCTGGAAGAGGGGAGGTGCCGTGGTGTGACCGGGCGGCGGGGAGGGACTACCGGTCTTTGCCCTGCCAAGGGCTCTATATTGAAAAAAGTCACGGCGGCGCATGCGAGCAGAGAGGGGGACGAGGAGGAGGAGAAGAAAGGGGGTGACGCGGTGCGAGCTCGGCCGCAGAAGGGGGGAGGGAGAAGGAAAACGGAAGGAGCGCGCGCTCGGGGGAAGAAAGAAAAGAAAGAAGAAGGCAGACGCGAGAGGGGCGGGCGGCCACGGCTAAGGCGGAAGGGAGGAAGAGAAGCAGGGGAAGCGAGGGAGGGCCCGCGCGCAGGGAGAGAAAGAAAGGAGGAGGGAGGGAGAGAGAAGAAGGAAAGATGGGGGGCCCACATGCCATAGAGAAGGAAGAGAAGAGAGGAAAAGATTCAAGCACAATTTTAGAATCTTAATTTTTAATTTTAATTTCTATTTCATGTTTAATATTATTGATTTCCATTGTTGCAATTTTAATTCAAATCTTGGTTCAATTTTGTAGATACAATGTTTAATATTTCTCTATTTTCTATTTTATTTAATTTTGCCCTAGGATTTTGATTTTGATATTATTTTGCTTTGAATTCTATACATAATTGTTTTTTTTTTGAATGTCCAGTCTAAGCATCTGGAAATATGTTCTAATATTCCTTTTGGTTGCATTTTATTGACTTGAGTTTGAATTCAAGATTTTGGTATTTTGAACTCATGATCTTATTATTATATATATATTTTTTAGATTACCCTTGATTATTAATTTGCACGCCTCAAAACTCGGGAAGATCTCAAATAAATACTCAGAAGAAATTGGAAACGCCAGCAAAATGCAAGAAAAGTTTTGAAAATTTCATATTTTTGAATATCCAAATTTTTGGGATGTTACAATTCAAGCTTCACAAACTTCCCAATGGTTCAACACAACACTATTTTGGACCTTCTCACATGGTCCTTCAAATTGTTAGAAATGTAAACCACTCTCCATTATGCATGGATCATGTACTTGTATGCCATATTTTTCTCCATTAGTTACTCTTTTCTAAAATGTATGTAAGCACATGTACATCTATTTAATTTTAACCAATACATTGATTATGTGTGTGTTGAAAATTAGCTTATTAGTGACTTGCTCACGAATACACAGATGCACCATGAGGGACCTACCTTGAACTTATCTTCCCACACACGGTGGCTAGCTGCCCTACTAAACTGTGTGCCTTCTATCTCTTCATGTCGCTATAATTTTTTTGCTTCAACCTCGAACACTAAGCTCAATTCTTGATCGATCCCTCTTAGTTGTTACCCTTTCCAATGTAATATTGTACTATATAGTTATTTCCACTTCTCTCCAATTATTTCTTACTGCTCACCGTTGTGACATCAAACATGCATACACATGCAACTGGCACCGATCCCTATCGGGGACACCGTCACGCTCTCTCTGGTGGCTTTGAGCCTATTCCCTATGGTTGTGTTATCTCTACTTTGAGCTCTTTGTTCCTCTACTTCTGTACGCCCATGCTTTGTATGGATGCATACATGTATATACACATGCATAATGTTATACATGCTCTATGTCCTCTTATCCCGCGTTGGTTATTCCTCTTCTTCAGTATCGGCCAACTCAACGATTTGGTTTCCTTACTAACCGTGGTAACCTCTCATCTTCACTGATATCGGCATGTCTTCTTTACTCATTGTCTACTGATACGGAGAAACTTATCGCCATCATCGGTGGTGTCGTGCCCTTCACCAGTGATGGCACGCTTCTAGCTACCTGATGGCCTCATATCGTTCACATCCAGTCTTCACTATAAAGCTTCATCTCCTTCTTTGCCATGGCTTTCCCATCATCTAGTTTCTTTATCCACTAACTTCTTCAACAATACTAGTGCTCACCACTCATTATCGAGCTCATAGCTCCTTCAACTCCAACCTTTCTCTTCAATGGCTCCAATGAGCAATATGACATTGTCTTCGTCGAACGGTTAAGGTAAGCAACATGGCATTGTCCTCACCTCCATCATCGCCACCTTAGTTAATTTTTATTGGAGTTTGTATACAAATTAAATTGTTAATTTTGTTTAATTTATTCTAAATTTTAGTTACTTAGGGATTTTACTTCGGAATTCATATGGAAATTAAATTACAAATTTTCTTTTATTTTTTATTCTGAATTTTAATTATTTTTGTTGGAATTCGCATATAAATCCATGTTAATTTTTCTTTAATTTTATTCTAAATTACAGTTGTTTAGGTATTTTACTTTTGAATTCTTATCGAAATCAAATTGCTAATTTTTTTTACTCTGAGTTATGTTTATTTAAGGATTTTACTTAGGAATTCGTGTGGAAATAAAATTGCTAATTTTAATTTATTTTGAATTTTAGTTATTTAAATATTTTACTTTGGAATTTGTGTGAAAATCAAATCACAAATTTTCTTTTATTTTGTATTCCGAATATCAGTTATTTTTTGTTGGAATTCGTATGTATATCCAATTGCTAATTTTTCTTTCAAATTTTTATTCTGAATTACAATTATTTAGGGATTTTATTTTAGAATTCGTATCGAAATCAAGCTTCTAATTTTATTTTATCGGAATTCGTATCAAAATAAAACTTGTGGCATATAATACGATTCCATCATGATTTGGTTAATTTAAGCGAATGAGATCATAACGGAAGATGTGCGCAGGTCTTTTAATACCCACCACGAACATGTAATCTGGGTTGCTGACCCCAGAGCTACTATGACGACGGTGATGCCCTGCGTTGATTAATGAAAAAAAATTGGATTTATTCATGCCTACATGGACATGTCTGCACGGCCGTGCAATTAACTTTGTGTTGAATTTTCTCTGCTTTTGTTCTTAATCTATGGTTCTTTAATGTTCTCTTGTGATAACATCAGGTGTACTTGATGCGATACCTGATTTTCTACTTGCACTTAGTACTAGCTAGTAGCTTTCTTTTTCTCTGAAACTGACGGTTTTTAGCTTTTGCTATAGTAACTAACTTTTAAACGGAGTATTTTCTCAACACGGGGTCTACAAGTTAAACGATGTACACGTTAAAAGCCCAACATCTTTACCATCCAAAATCGCAAGTGAGTATCTCTCTCTTCGTAATCTGTACCGTAAACAGCTAAAATTCAAAAATTTCAGCCATAAATTATAAACCGTAGTCGTTGCCAAACAGACGTGATAAGCTTTACCTTGAACATCAAACAGATACGGCAGCATCGATATATACCACAACATATCTTATTAAGCTGCATGAACGAAAAGGAGACGTTCATGTACATAGGGCTGGACGCATGTATCGCTAACCTTATTGCATGAACAGCCTAAACCAATACAGGCTAGGTAATACAAATAACACTTTGACGTGCACTTCGCGCAGCTATAATCGCATTCCCTCGCGTACTCTGATCATGGGCACTTCACCTCCTGAATGGGGCAATCTTTCTTCGAACAAATTCAGGCAGGCCTCTTAATCTGAAAAAATCACATTCATCGGATGCACATTGTGGAGTTGGACATCTTATTGCTTCCAAAAGCAAAAATAATAAAAACCAAACCTTCTTTTTCTCATGCGGGGCTAGCTAATTGGGCACATTTAACTCTAGGCAAGAACAGAAGCGGTTGGCAGGAAAAAAAACATACTATTTGTAGTTGACAAGCCGTCTGTTATAAAAGGACACATAATTCGATGCATGAACCCGACACATTAGCTACTCAAACACTAGCTGTTGCAAGATCATGACAAAAATGTAGAGGTAGACATAGAGAGCTAAGGCAATAATCTATCTATTTTTCATGTCATCTGCCATCTTCTTCGGCAAAATTAAAGACCCCTTGCCCTTCTTAAATAATAACAGGTCTTTGGATTATTAGCTAGAACAAGATAATGGAGGCTTACCTGTTATGCGACCTGGACGTTCATGGGACTGGTTGGTACGTCCAGCAGGGAACCGCTGTTGTTTGCGTGATCTGTCAATCAAAAGATATTGTGAAAATGACATGCGAGCAATTGACATGCGAGCAATTGTAATTTTTTCTTCGAGAACACGGATCAAGTGTAAATCTGTGATACTGTTGGCAAAACAAACTCACTTGCAGGTTGCCTCGTAACGAAAAAGCATGCGCCGATGACGATGTAGCACAGGAGGAGGAGGACTCCCTTCAGGTAATGTGATTTTCCATCCTGCAGATTAAACCAGTGTTTAATCTTTCGGGATTTCGGCAACAGGCGAAACAAACGAAACAATGAAATTTCGTTTATTTCGTTCAAATTTCGGACAAAAAAATTTAAATTTTTGATGAAATATAACCAAAATTTGAATGAAATTTGAACAAATTTCAAATAGAACCAAATTTGGCCAAATTTTAGCCGAATGAAACATGTTTCGCCGGGGGCCGAAAGGGACAAAGTTTCGTCCAAAATGCGAAATTTCGGACGAAATTTGTAACCCTAGATTAAACTCACTAAATCAGATTTTTTTCTCACATAGTTCGAGACAAGATTACAATTCAGTCGAAATATATTACTAATAAACACCTGGTTACTGACCTGAAATCATGAATAACAGTAATTTTCAGTAGCTGAAATTCCATTTTCGGTCACTGAAAGACGCATGAGTTTACCTGCAGGGTGAAGGCCGTCACTAGCACGGCGACGAACAAAGAGCCAGTCTCAAGCAGCTTGAAGTCAAGATCCATTTGAACTCCCATGGTCCAAGCCACAAGGACACTCAATGGCACCTGACACAATTGGCATATAATAATATAATGCAATCCCGTCATGATTTGGTCCAAGCGAGTGAGAACAGAACGAAGATATCTATCTAACTACAGGTTGTGCTTAATTAGTACCCACCACGAACATGGAAATTTGGCTCGCCGACCCCAACGCTACTCCGAGGGTGATGTCCTGCATTGATTTATAGTCAGTTGAGACTCCGGATGGATTAGTTATTGCCTCCATGCATGGACATGTCAGTGTTTAAACCAGAAGAGTCTTTGGGTATGGTATATCATGCATAGTTGCATACCAGCTTGTTCTTGAGGGCGAAAATGATGGCGCCGGCGTGCTCCGCCGCGTTCCCGACGATCGGAAGCAAGATGATGCTGATGAAGCTCACCGACAAGCCCCAAGAGTGCGAGGCGGCCTCGATAGTGCCGACGACGTACTCGGACAGGACGGAGATGGCCACGGTCATGAGGATCAGCCAGAAGAGCGCGCTCGCGAACCCGAGCGCCGGCTCCTCCTCGGCGACGCCTCCATCGTCGTCATCGTCAACCTAACACCAAGTAACCAGCTCGATCACAGGCGCATGCACACTTAATCAGTCAGCTAGTGCACTAACTAGTTAAGCACCGCGCGTATGTAGTGCACCTCCTGTGGCTCGAAGAGCTGGCGGTGCGTCTTGAGCTGGAAGAAGAGGTATGCGACGTAGGAGATCAGCATGATGACGCTGCAGGCGCGGGAGAGCTCGAGCCCCGAGGCGGCGGCGACGACGGCGTGCTCCCCGGAGCCCACCGCGTAGCGCAGCATCAGCGGCAGCGACTGGCACAGCACGCCCAGGAGCAGCAGCCCCGTGCTCACGTCCGATTGCGTCTGCACGCAGCGATCCACAGACCAAAGCAAAAATGTCAGCCTTGCGCATGCATGTGCTCGATCTGATGCATCGCTACATACGTACGTACCCTGTCGTACGGCTGGTCGGCGCCGAGGTTGGCGAGGCCGCCGCAGAAGAGGGAGGTGCCGAGGACGAGCAGCAGGTTGGAGAGCACGGAGCCCAGCAGCGAGCACTTCACCACCTCGATCTTCCCATGCACCAGCGCGAACAGCGCGATGATCAGCTCCGTCACGTTGCCGCACGTCGCGTTCAGGAGCCCGCCCACTGCAATATTACACAGGCCACGCACGCACGCACGCACGCACGAACGAAATCAACTAAGATTAATTTCTCTAAAGAAAAGTGAATGCTAACTGAAGCACACGAATCCTTAAAAAAACGGTTTTGCTATTGTCAAGGCGACTAAATTTTTTTTGTCTCTCAGTCATTTAAAGTTGCACTTTCAGCAACTAAAATTGCAGTCCTCCTTCAAAAAAAACAGCCCACCTTTAAAAAGAACAACTGCAATTTTAGTTGATTGATAATACAACTTCAAATGACTGAGATAAAAATATTTCAGTCGCCTTGCGAATAGTCACTCCCTTCAAAAAATGATACGTTTGAAGTAGTTTGTGTGTGTTCGTGAGGGCTGCGACTTACCGGTGGGGCCAGTGTAGAGTGCAAGCTGCCTGCAAGGAATTACCAGCAAAAACACACAAGTGTCAGCATACGAGTTACGAAGCTTCCGTTAAAAGGGGATTTTTTTTTACCAGCAGCTATGGGATGAGGGGGAGCGACAGCTTACTCTGTCAGGAAGCTGACTCGCTCAGCAAGAGGAATGAGGCCGAGCATACTGAGCGCGAACACCCATACCTGTCAAGATAAGTTTTTTAATACTGGGCAACTAAAGAACACATTACACAAGCACATTTATATATACGCGTGTACATTATTTAAAAACCAGTATACACATGAACATTAGTGCAACTAAGATTGTGCCATTATTTTGGAGGTGTAACGAAAGGCAGACCAAACCAAATAACTGCACCATATCATAAACAAGTAGACTGCAGCACGTGGTCACTAGTTAGTTATGCTAATTTAACTAAGAAATAAGTCCGTATAATACTCTAAACTTTGCTCGAAAGTCTGTTCAGTATCCTGAACTATAAAACCAGATATTTGATTCCCGAACTTTATAATCCGGTTCAAATAACACCATCACCTAGTTTTGCATGGTGGTATTGCCCGTGTGGTGTGATGAGTATGCAATTTTGCCACATAGGATGGCATGCAGTCCAAATTAGGTCAATAACATGTAAGACCTACAAAGGGCTTCTCCCCAACCAAGCTTTCAGTCGTGCTTCTATGGCCACTAGAGCTATAAAAATAGCTCGAGGCTCATGAGCTACTCGATCTTGCTCGGCGTAGGCTCGATTCGAGCTCGGCTCCAGCTCCAGACGAGCAGAGCTCGAGCCTGGTCTAAAGCTCGCGAGCCCATTCGAATCAAGCTCGAATAGTTCGGGGAGCTCATTCACGCACGGGCCAGCAGGCCCACGGCCTTGCGCCGCGCGTGTAGCCCAACGGGCCCAACCAGCCAAGACCACAACCCCAAGTCCTGAACCCTAAATCCCCTTCCGCGTAGGCGAAATATCCACTCTCCACGACGCCGCTACCGAACGCCCCTCCCTCCCAGCTCCCACCTCCATTCTGATCGACAGACGCCCGCCTGAAGCTACCGCGGCCACCCGACGCCACCGTTGCTGCCCGAGGCCGCCCAAAGTTGTCGTTGCCGCCTGAGGCCGCCGGGCCGCCCGAAGTCACCGTCACTTAGCCTCTCCCCCCGACCGAGGCTGCCTCCGCACTTGGCTGCCCAAAGCCACCGCTACTATCGAAGATGTCGTCGCTCGGCCTCTCCCCACCGGCCGAGGCCGCCTTCACGCACGGCCGCTCGAAGTCGCCACCGCTCAGCCTCTTCCCCCCGGTCGAGGCCACCTCTACGCCTGGACGCTCGAAGACACCGCCGCTCAGCCTCTCCCCACCGACCAAGGCTACCTCCATGCCTGGCCGCCCGAAGCCACCGCCGGTCAGCCTCTTCCCCCAGCAGAGGCCACCTCCATGCCAGGCCGCTTGAAGACGTCGCTGCTTGTCCTTTCCCCCTACCGGTGCCATCGCGCCTGTGCACGAGACCGCCTGTCGCTGGCTCGCTACCTCCGAGCCCGAGGTACTACTACAAACTTGGCAAACCAACCTCTAAGTCTGCTCTATCTATTACAATTTACAAACTGCTACTAATTGCTCTTTCATTGGTTGATTGCCCTGGTTAGAATGTTGATTTTTACTGATTCCTACGCTACCGAGCCTACACGAGCCGAGCTTGAGTTTGAGCTCGCTCGGTTTTTGCTGATTCATAAGCTACCGAGTCTACACGAGCCCGCTCAAGTGAGCTCAAACTTTGTCCGAGCCAAGCTTGAGCCTAGCTTGAAGCTCAACAGCAATCTCAAGCTCGCTTGAGCTCTACCGAGCTCGAGTTTGCCCAGTCAAGCTCGCTCAAGCTTGACTCGTTTATAGCCTTAATGGCCACCACCCCTGTTAGTCCCCCCTCTCTGTTTTGATTTGGAAAAGAAGGCCCTATGGCCCTACCTGTCATTTACCTAAATTTGACCAGCGCATCAACCTACATGGTAAAACCACCCACTTATCGCACCATGTGGGCAATATAACCGTGCAAAACCAGGTCAAGGTGTATTTGTACTGGATTGCAAAATTCAGGGGTCAAATATCTAGTTTTATAGTTCGGGATGCTGAACGGACTTTCGAGCAAAGTTCGAGATGTTATATGAACTTTTTTTCTTTAACTAATTGAAGTTCCTATATGTTCATAGTTGAAAATTAATGTAGCACCTTGCAAAAAAAATAATGTAGTAGGTAGTATAGTTATTCTAATATTCTCTACCGTAGACTAATATTGCAAATATTTTGAAAAAAAAAGCCGAGTAGAAAAAGAAATTAACCACATTTTTATTTAGGGCTTGTTTGGATAGGTGAGGATTAGAAGGGATTGGTGCGGATTTTAGTTCAATTACACTGCCCATCAACAAATGGATTGGGTCTAAATATATCTAATCTACTTGCTTCCTTCCGTAATTTTATTCAGAGATCCTGAGTCGTCCCCACCTAATCAAACAAGCCCTTAAGGTGGAAGTAGATCTCGAACTCGCGATCTTAGCCACCACACACTTTCCCACATTTATATGCATCTAATTCCGCCACAATGCAAAGCTTCTGCATAATTAAACCACGAATGGACGAGACCCCAAAATAACCAAATTCCTAACTCTCTCTTTTTTTTAAAAAAAAAGAGGTTGAAATGGTAACTTGACCCAAGGCTGGGGGAAAATAAGGGTTTCGTTTCGTCATCGCCTCTGCCGCAGTACCAGAAAAATTTTGTTGTTTACTCGTCACTATGTGCACTCAGTTGATATGCATGTGAACGTGTCTAAAGTTGCTGCTAGATGACAAGCGTCTGTTTTGCTGCAGCCTTCGCGATTACTGTTTGTTTTTTTTGCTTTTGATCTCTTCAATAGTCCAAATAAAATAGAACGGTTTTTTAAAGTAGATTTTAAACAGTTTTTTAAGTTTAAAATCATGTGCATTATATTATACATGTCGGTGACTCCATCATCTATTGCCATTTTAAAAAATATAAATAAAAATTATTAATCATAACCAAAATTTATTAACCATAACCCAAAATAACAGAGTCACACTTTCCTGGCTCCAGATTCCACAGCAGAGCATGGTGCCCAAAGGGGCAACACTCCAGTGCAGTACCCGTTCGGGGGAAGATTCTATTTCAGAGAGGGGATTAAAAAAACAAAAATTGTGAGGTTGAAAACTCAAATTTGAACACAGATCTGAATCTGTCGGTGATGGGTCGAACTCAAATTTAAATCAAGGTTAATTCAAGGTTTAGACGTGCGCCATGTTACTTGGTTATTTTTTCCCATTTATAAATGAGTGTGGCCACGTAACTTATGTAGCATGCTGGATTACTATACTTGACATGCATGTTTTACCAAGTTAGAGAAATAATTTTTATTTCTTTCCCTAACAAGTTATATATAGTACAACTTTAAAAAAATTACGGAAATCCTTGTTTCCGCGTGCATGTGTGTTGGTTCCACACGCCGCACGCATTCGAGTGTCGTTGGATCTGGGAGCACGTCATCGAAAGCCGTTCGCGCATGAAGCTAGCACGAGAGCAACGCGTCGTTCGGCACAAGAACATCAGTTTTATCTAATCCTAATTACTTTTTTGCTCCTCTGATACAAGAACACCTGATTGGTTGCTGCGCAAACACCTGTGATTCACTATCTACTTAATTAATGCATGCCTTTACGCAAATCAGCAGGAAAAAGTAGAGGGAATCATTATCTTGAATTTGCTCTCGAAATTATGCTGATTTGCTTTTAAATTTATCCTGAATTTGTTTATAAAATTTATCCTGAATTTGCTTTTGAATTTTATATTTGATTTGCTCTTGAAATTATCCTAAGTATTGCTTTCAAAAATATCTTGAATTTACTTTTGGAATTATGTTGATTTGCTCTAAAATTTATCTTGAATTTTGCACTATGAATTATTCTGATTTGCTCTCAAACTTATACCGATTTGTTCTGAATATTATTCTGGGATCGCTCGCTTCTTGAAGCGTCCAACCGACGAGAAACCAGCTACGATGCGTATGGAATTGACATGACAAGGGAATTGGATGGAAAGGGATATGAATTTTATTTGATATTTTTTACTATAAATTACACGTCTTCTTTTTTATTTTATTGTTTAGCTTTTTATAAGGTGTAGGTGCGGAACATCTACCGACGTCCGGCCGGTTTGTAGCTGGTACAAGTTTTAAAACTCGAGTTCGTTGGCCACATTAATTTATACCACAGTCAGACATAACTATAGTATAGATAGATTAATACTAAAGAAAGAATTCCTTGGAGTACTAGTGCAGCCCTCGTGTTAATTTCTTGGAGTAGTAGTTCAGCCCTCGTGTGTGTGTGCAGTGCCCAGGGTTGAATATTTTGGCCGAAATTTCCATTTCGTACAGTGCCGAAAGGCAAACAATTCGGTCAAATTTTAGTTGAATTTATCTTCATTTAAAATTTATGTAAATTTTAGTTAATTTTTATCAAAATTTAAACAATATTTGAATGGTTCGTCCGAAATTTTGGTCGAAATAAACAAAATTTTGGAATTTCGTTTATTTCGCCGGGGAACGAATTTTTTGGCGAGCCGAATTAATTTTCCCTGGCAGTGCCCCACGTGGCCGTAACATGAAGAGACTATTAAAGCTACAGGAAGGACACAACAGAAGATTAGCTGGCGTGGCTAGTAATCTGCCAACAGAGTTGGAAACGTAAGAGAGAAGAGAGACGATGATCGAAAGAAGAGAAGAATCCAAGAGAGACGAGAGAATAACAAACGCCCTCTTTCGTTTGCCTAGCTAGTTCCAATTCCTTTCCTCGATCACCAACGTGAATTACAACATGACCAACTGATCTAGAGTAGCGTGAATGAATCCAAAGATTTCATTGAGAAGCGATTGATCGACGCATGGATGGATGGACGTACGTACCTTGCCGAAGTGGGCGCACTGGGCGGCGACGGCGAGCGGGACGGCGAGGAAGAGGACGGCGAGCTTGGTGCCGAGGAACACCTCCTGGAGGTTGGCGAGCACGGGGCGCAGCGGCTCGACCGGCACCTTGCGCACCAGCGCGGAGTCCGACTTCTTCCGCAGCGACGACGACGACATGTTGTGCGCCGTCCGCCCGCTGTGCCCGTGCGCGTGCCGCGCCGGCAGCAGCAGCCCGGCCTCCTTCCGCGGCGCCCCCGCCTCCATCGCCGCCACCGCCGGATCCATCGATCTATCTCCACCGACTCCACCAAAGCCGCCTCCTGCCTGCCTAGCAAGCTAGCTAGCTTAGTAGTATCTCCCTAGTCTACTACTGCCTGCCGCAGAGGCCGGCCACGAGGAGCGCGCGCTAGCTATAGGCAGCTGTGCTTACATGCGTACGTACCTCGTGATGTGTATTCTATGCGAGACAGGAGCAGCTTTAAATATTTCAGCCGACATTTCGCCTCGTGCCGAAAGGCAAATAATTCTGTCAAATTTTAGCTGAATTTATTCTTATTTGAAATTTGTGTAAAATTTGTTTACATTTTGATTAATTTTTATTAAAATTCAAATGATGTTTACAGGTTGCGTAAAATTTGTGTGAAAATTCAAATGAAATTTGTGTAATATTCTTATTACACAGATTTGAAATCTGTATTACCGCATATAAGTAGAGTACAATGTTTACAGGCTATACAAGGAAATACACAGCAAATATGATGCGTATTTGGTACATGTGATAAAAACATGGAGTGCAGGTATACAATGGAAAGTGTTTGATTGCATGCGCCTGGTTTTGGAAGGCCACCACTGCTGCATGGGAAAGATCTGATTTGCACTGATATGGAATGCTCACATATGATCCTCAACGATGGCGCCTTGCCGTCCATGCATACTTGCCATATACACTTTAACATCCCTATAGACACGACGTTACTGACCTTGCAGTACAACAAAATAGTCCCTAGGACACGTTTTTTCTTTTGATGTTTTTATATTCATCTCTAGATCTAGAAGCATAATCGATCCTACGACAAAGCAGAAACTAGCTAGTTTAGCTGATTTCTTGCAGAGCTCAGAAGATCAGTAAGTCATAGGGCTTTCTCACATCAAGAAAGATTTTTTTTTTCTCTCTTGAGTATCTCAGAACATTTTCTTTTGGTATGATTATTGTAGAAATTGGAAAGTTGATATATAACTGAATAATTTGGGCTTTCTTTTCTTGCTTATTTTCTTCTGAGTAAATAAATAGTAAAGTTTGAACCATGAAAGGATGAAGCATGTGCTCTTCAGCTTTATGACTCATCAGTTCCTTACATCATGTACCAGGTGGCAACTTGAAAGAATTATGGTCAGCTCCACAACAGCATCCCACCACTCAACATTATTCTAAAGCACATGGTAATATGTTAATTGCCTCTTAAACCTCATCATCCATTCAACCCCTTAGTTCATGATTCACAAATCTTCTGATCTCTTACACTCTGGCACAATCCTCATTTCATTATTTACGAATCATGAGTCTTGTACTCTTGTCTGTCACCGTCAAGTGGCCAGTATATATAATGTCACCATCCACCTTGCAGCATATGGTTTTTCTTGAAAACCATTTCTAGAGGAGACAGGATGAGAGCTATCTACATCTCAAATAACCTCTATTTAGCCACGTATGAAATATCCTGTGAGAATTTGCTTGTTGTCACGTTTATGTCGATGTTTCGCTGCTTTTGTGCATTAGTAATCAATTCCCTAATTAAAGATGTATAACTAAAACTAGTTGGATCTGAGTGTACCTGCATGACCATCTTGCATTTTCCCAAAGATTAGAAGGATGGAGATAGGAGCATACGAGATTCCCTAATATTGAGTAAAGTTACTAATAGCTGAGCTTTTTTTTCTCTCTTGCAGATTACGGTTTGCATCCTGCATATCATTTTGGTTCACTACTACAAAAGAGGCTAAACTGGACGGCTACATCACAGACGGTTCATACGAAACCGTTTGTGCTTAAACTATCACAGACGGTTTATAATAGAAATCGTCTGTGATATTTTCACAGACGGTTTATAATAGAAACCGTCTGTGAAAATCTAGACAACACAGACGGTTCGTTTTAAGAACCGTTTGTGAAATTTCACAGACGGTTCGTAAAACGAATCGTCTGTGATAAGCGAGACAGTGAAATTTCACAGACGGTTCTTAAAACGAACCATCTGTGATAAGCGAGACAACACAGACGGTTAATTTTAATAACCGTTTGTGGTAATCGATCGATAACCGATAATCGGTGTATACCCTGGATTTCGATCTCACCCGTCCATTCTCTCCACATCGAATGACAGACACCAGTTCCTCCCACTGCTCGGCCCTTATTAATAACTCCCCATCTACATTTCCACTGGTACTAGTCACGGGTGAGTTCATCCACTAGCTAGCTTTCCTGCATGCATCTTCCCTCCGCTGTGAGCTAGCGCCTCCGTCGCGGCACGGCGGGAGGCTGGACAACACACTCTTGCCGTAAGTGTCGTAAGTGTGTCTTGTTTAGTCTTACCGTCGTGCCATGAAGGGTTCGTTAGCTTGTTATCCTGTAACAAAAAAATTTGCTTCTCCCCTCCGCTGTGAGCTAGCGCCTCCGTCGCGGCACGGCGGGCCGCTAGACAACACACTCTTGCCGTAAGTGTCGTAAGTGTGTCTTTTTCAGCGGCACCGTCGTGTCATGAAGGGTTCGTTAGCTTATCTGTCATTTATCTGTAATCTGCTTGCTTGCTTTCAGAGGGCATGGCTAGCATATCCTGAGGCTAGCCAAAAAAGAGCAAATAAAATGGTTGTTGCAACAGCTATCACAGACGGTTCATTGTTACAAACCGTCTGTGATATATATCACAGACGGTTTCAATTGTTATTAACCGTCTGTGATATACACAATATCATAGACGGTTTTTATTTAGAACCGTCTGTGATATTATTCAAATCACAGACGGTTTTTATTCCAAACCGTCTGTGATATAATTCATATCACAGACGGTTATATACAAACACCGTCTGTGATATTGTGTATATCACAGACGGTTTGTGTAAAAAACCGTCTGTGATAGAATTCATATCACAGACGGTTATATACAAACACCGTCTGTGATATTCTGTATATCACAGACGGTTTGAATAAAAATCGTCTGTGATATTTGTATATCACAGACGGTTTGTATAAAAAACCGTCTGTGATATACGGATATCACAGATGGTTTTGTTATACAAACCGTCTGTAATGTGAGTTATCATAGACGGCTTAGGAGCCGTCTGTGATAACCACCTATTATCAATGACAGATAAATACTGACGGTTTAGGAATCGTCTGTGATAGGACTGTCTGTAGCAGTGGTTATCCTGGAGAGCTCAGCGAGAAGGCGCTTGCTGAATTTCTGTGTTCGAGTGAGAGTGGATGTTTCTTCAGTAGGCTAGAAAGCTAGTACTGTGGGCTCTCTATGTCCATGAACTGTGATAAGGTCTTTAGTACCTAGAGATTCTTATAATATTGCATGGTATGTGCGTCTTTTTTGGCGCCACCTGCAGTTTCTTATCTTTCTTTGGTGCCTACTCTGCTTTAATCCCAAAGTCATGTTGTTTTAGATGAATAGGCACTGCAAAATTACATTGTTTGGTTGTATTTGCTGGTTGTTTCACGTGTTACCAGGGTGATACTGATACCCAATAGTGATTCTCCTTGGTCATAAGGAAAGAAGAGTGAACATGCTTGATGGTTTCAAGCTTTTGGTATATGGTTCAATGTGTTTCAGTGCATTGCTCTACTGTTTTGTGGTTTGTGATAGCTGACAGTATGATTTTTGCATATGAACCAGCTTGATTATGACAATGTAAAAGAAATGTCATTTTACGTAACAGAGGGAACAAAGAGAAAACAACCCTATTTTTCTTAGCAAACAACAAAGCAACTCTACATCAGTAGAGATAAGGTGTAAGCGCATATCTTATACACATGCTTAACAATTTGTCTCTACGGTCTTTGACACAGTCCATCGGGAGACACTCCTAGGACACTTTATAAAAACGACTCTACAACCCCTGGAGATGACTTAAAATGTCTCTAGGACATGAATAACATGTCTCTATAGAGCTTTCCTGTTGTAGTGTTGAAGTTGGACCGAAATTCTGTAAACATTGAAGTCGGCAGCCCCTTTGTGAAGATGTCGACGAATTGAGAAGTTGACGGAACGTGGAGCACTCACACCTAGCCAAGTGCAACTTTCTCCCAAACAAAATGCACATCTATCTCAATGTGTTTTGTTCTTTTCTGTTGCACT
This sequence comes from Bonia amplexicaulis, assembly GCA_036346245.1. Classification (NCBI taxonomy): domain Eukaryota; kingdom Viridiplantae; phylum Streptophyta; class Magnoliopsida; order Poales; family Poaceae; genus Bonia; species Bonia amplexicaulis. The sequence goes on along the minus strand of CM070735.1, from coordinate 20,439,544 downwards.
GGATTGGATAATAAGTACATCGCTGAAACATTGTTGCAGTACACAATAGTGGCATGTTGCACGGGGTGGTGAGGTTCTGCCAATAGCTATCGAACCCAACATGTTTCAGCTACCGCGTTAGCGACCACACTATATTCGACTTTGGCATGGAGCATGCATGACACCGTTGTTTGCCACTTTGAGGACCAAGAAACGATGTTGTCTCCTAGGAGCACATGGTAATCGGACATAGAATGATAGGTATCTAGGCAACCAGTCTATTTGGCATATGAGTAGGCAATGAGTTGGGAAGAGGAAGAGCGATGAAGTGTGAGGCCATGCTATAGTGTACCCAAAAGATAGCGAAGAATCTGCTTGATAAGCTGCATGTGAGGCTCCCGAGGTGCGTGAATATGTAAGCATACTTGCTGCACGGCATAGAAAATGTCAGGACGTGTGATAGTAAGATATTCTAAAGCACTGGCAATACTTGGATAATTTGTGGCATCTTGAATTGGGAAGCTGACAGTGGAAGAAAATACTACTGCAGAAAAGGTCATCACGGACAGTTCAAAAATATTATCACAGACGGTTTCGTGAGCCGTCTGAGTTTATGGGTCAGTAATGACATGAGGTCATCACAGATGGCTTTTAAACAATCTGTGATACAAACTATCATAGACGGTTTCAACAACAAACCGTCTGTGATAGTTGACTATCACAGACGGTTTTTAGGAGGTTTATCCCAAAAGGTTTGTAGTTGAAATCGTCTGTGATACATCAGATATCACAGATGGTTCCTACTAAAAATCGTCTATGATAGTGAAGTATCACAGACGGTTATGAGTTAAAAACTATCTGTAATATTCACTTCTCTTCCTAAATCTATTTCTATTTGTTGGGTAGCCTTAGGAAATGCTAGCCATATCCTCTAAAACAAGCATATCAACACAGTATACATCCAATTCACATTCATTCATTTCAGAAACAAGAACATCTATTTCACAAATCAACTAACTGAAATGAAATAAATTATCCTTCTATGAACAAATACACACATACAATTAATTAGCCCAATCTTATCCCAATAAAATTCATTCTACATTGTGGAACTCCTCATCTTTTTTTACGACTTTAGACATCAAGAAGTACGCACACTGTCCTCGAATTTGTTTGAGGTTGGCCCGTTCCAATGAAGTTGTAGCGATGGATGCAACATGTCGGTAGGAATATCAATGTTGTGCATACATATATAAATTGATAAGTATGAAATAATTATTGCAAGATTGGTAAACCTGAAGATCATTTGTCTTTGTGGATTATTACATGTTGTGGCAAATATAGAATACACAGATGTTGCCCAGTGGCTGCTGATGGTACTGTAAAAATAGAATTTATTAGTTCGAGAGGCATTACTATGAAGTGTTATATAGGATTAATGTGCACTAGCGAATACCAGAAAATCTAGATCGTGTCACAGGGCGTTGATCCATCCCTTGGATTTTCGTACTTCTGCAACGTACGTGGCGAACGACCTACGTGATTCCAAAAAGAGTCTTAGTTATTGGGAAGGAAGGAAAGACTAAAATAGAGTTATGTATGGAGGAAATGTATTTACCTGTCGATTAATTATTGAACAACTGTGTAGTTAGTTTTGCTCTTTTTTAGGAAATCAAGGTATATTACCTTGTTCTATTTTGGTATAACTACAATTAGAATTCAGTGGAACCTACACAGGTGTATTATCATGGTCATTAAATCTAAATTCATGTTACTTATAAAATACAAATCAACAAGTATTGCCACTAGTGCAGCACTTAACCCTAGTTGTAGGGTATAAGTATGAATTTCTTGTTGCGGTGAGACACCAATGCTGTCGTCATGTAATTCTCAACGAAAGATGCATCCTCCTTGATGATATCCATGGAGACCAAGCGTGGGTCGAGAAAACCAACCAGTGATTTCGTTAATTTGGCTTTAGTCACCATGTGTGTGTGTGTGTGTATATATACAAAAACAGTGAGTTATATATGATATTTATCAGTATTACATGAATGTAGACCATGATTGTACACACTTACAGTATCCAGTATTGAGTGAGTGAGGTGTTAAGGGCGTCGAGTGTGAAGAGAAAGAATAAGGCCTCGAAGGTCACCGTGAAGATATAGTCATGAATATCATGCTAAAGATGATGCGGCCTGAACTTGACGGTGACACCCGAGTGCCGTTGTTCATCTGACTTATTGGCTTGTTCTATGAACCATGCATGCAACCTCTGGCGAGCTAGTCCTAGGGGCTCTATCGGGACGACCAAAGGCCCCTAGCATGAATTTCTGGCCAACGACAAGTAGGGGATATCATCATTGGTCTTCTTTCGTTTGCCCTTGCCGCCTCAGCTGTAGGTCGACTTCACAGTAGTCGACCAGACATGAGATGTAGATGCACTGCGCCCTTGCCACGTTGGTGCAGGTAGCTCCGGTGCGGATAGCCCCTATGGACTTAACACCGGTGTAGGCAGCTCTGGTGAGGATAGCCCCTCTGGACTTAGCACCGGTGCATGTAGCTCTGGTGCGGATAACGCCTATGGACTTGGCACCGGTGCAAGTAGCTCTAGTGTGGATAGCCCCTATGGACTTGGCACTGGTGCAGATAGCTCTCGTAGATTTGGCACCGGTGCAGGAGCCTCTAGGCAGATGTCCCTCTTGGACCACTGGATGAATGTTCCAATGCCTTGCCTTAGAGTCACGACCTTGTTGTTTGTGGGCATCTACAGTGGGATGACCTCGAAATTTACATAAACACCGTGAAAGCATTTAGGCCCCTAAAAATGATTTTGAAAAGTAATGAATTTATGTAAATATGGGACTAACGTGTTTGTTAAGTGTTTAAAAGGCTAAGTCCCTAAAATAATGTCAAGACGCATGCTAAGGATCAAAATGAAGACAAAGTGACTCAAAGCAAAGGTATACTTAGACTAGGACCCTCTTTTTATTTTTATCGGTCTTAGGAGAAAGGATGAAAGACCAGATTATAAGCTAAATGCCGTACCATAAAGAGGGATCATGGCAAGTAGCTTGATAGCATATTTTTGTGCCAGTTGGATCAATTTAGGATCATACATTCATTGAAAATTAAAATTGATAGCCAAATCTATGCTCTGTCTGGAAAAATAGAAGTACCGGAGTTTTAATAGCGGAACTACCGTAGAGCGGAAGTTCCGCAGTCTTGAGTGGTACCTTTTTTCGAGAGAGCACCCCCGAAGTCGCTTGGTGCTCTGTTCGGACAACCGAAAGTACCGGCGTGCAAATCGCGGAACAGAGCCAAAACCGAGTGCGATGCATGGGTACGAGAGGAGATTAAGGCATCCCTTAGAGGGGAGGTCGTTGATTATGTCAGAGATGAGATGCAAAGGTATAGAAAAAATCAGTAGGAAGCTCCGTCGCTCCTGTGCTAGCTAGCCCCCCAACCGTCAGAGTAGCTATGCGTCCAACCCTACCTCGAAAAATGACCACAGATTTCCTGTTAATGACATCTTGGTAATAATTATTATTTATGGAATGCTCAATCCATTGATAGGCCTATTGGAGTAGCTAATTTTGTATTGTTATATAGGTGGCTACGAAGTGCAATCTCCAAATAAGATATACCTCTGTTGCCCTTTGCGCTACTTGGGGCTAGGTATATCCATCTGATTCCAGGGCCTTGGTGCACGGTGTAACTCTAGCACCATGTTTCACAAAAGTGAATGTGGATGGTGTTCATACCAATTTTGAGTTTGACCCACTACAGATGCCTCCAAATAACGAGGTCGTGACTCTAGGGTAAGCCATTAGAATATTCATCTAGTGGCCCAAGAGGGACATCTATCTAGAGGCTCCTGCACCAGTGCCAAGTTCACGAGAGTTATCTGCACCAGTACCAAGTCCACTTGAGCTATTTGTACCGGTGTCAAATCCATAGGAGCTATCTGCACTAGTGCCAAGTCCACAGGGGTTATTCGCACTAGAGCTATCTGCACCAGTGCCAGGTCCATAGGGGCTATCTGCACCAGAGCTATCTGCACTGGTGCCAAGTCCACGAGGGCTATCTGCACTGGGCTGCCTGCACTGACGTGGCAAGGGCATAGTGCATCTACATCTCGTGCCTGGTTGACTACCGTGAAATCGACCTACAGCGAAACCAGCAAGGGCAAACCAAACAAGACCGATGATGATATCTCCTACTTGCCATTGACCCAGAAAATTCGTGCTAGGCAAGCCAATGGTTGTCTCGATAAAGCGCCTCCTAACCCTAGGACTGGCTTGCCATAGATTGCATGTATGGTACATGGAACAGGCCAACAAGCCAGAGGGACAATAGTGCTCAGGTGTCACCGTCAACTTCAGGCCGATCATCTTCAGCACGATATTCATGATTGTATCTTCACGGTGACCTTCGATGACTTATTCTTTCTCTTCACACTCGACGTCCTCGACACCTCACTCATTCAATGCTGGATAGTGTAAGTATGTACAATCACAGTCTACGTTCATGTAATACCGATAAATATCATATATAACTCATTATTTTTGTGTGTATATATATACATGGTGACTGAAGCCAGATTAATGAAATCATCGATTGGTTTTCTCGACCCATGCTTGGTCTCTATGGATATCATCAAGAAGAATTCATCATTCATTGAGAATTACATGACAACGGCATTGGTGGCTCACCGCAACAAAGAATTCATACTTATGCCCTACAACAGGGGTAAGTGTTGCACTAGTGGCTATACTTGTTGATTTGAATTTTAAAAGCAATACAAATTTAGGTTTACTGACCATGACGACATACCTGTGTAGGTTCCACTGGATTCTAATTGTAATTATACCAAAATAAAACAGGGTAGTATATCTTGATTCAGTATATCTTGATTCCCTAAAGAAGAACAAAACTGACTACATAGTTGTTTAACAATTAATCAACACACTACTACAAAAAAATGCTATACAATACACCTCATCACAAACGGTTCCAGAGAACCACCAGTGTTGCAGTTATCACAAACAGTTTTAAAAGTATGACCATCTACGTTACTAGCGATGGCTAGAACCGTCTGTGATACATAATTATCATAGACGGTTTGGATTAAAAGCCATATGTGAAGTCAGTATATATCACAGACGATTTTTAATGTGAACATCTGTGATACTGCCACATCACCGATCTGTGGCATCACTCTTAGGATTTCGATCTCACCCATCTATTCTCTTGCATCGAACGGTAGGCACCGGTCTCCTCCTGCCTCTCGCCTCTTATTACTCCCCCTCTCCCGTTCCCCCAATATTAGTCTAAGAACCAATACTGATGAGGGTATTTCCTGCTGCTCCTAATTTATCCACTTCTTATTCCTGCTTCCTCCCCCAAACACCGTCCCCTTGACAACACCGATTACCGCTGCGAGCTCCTTTGCCTCTGGTTGTGACACCACGGTTCATTGCACAAGGCACTTTTGTCCTAAGTGTTGTAAGAATGTCTTGTGCAATGTCACTGTTGTGACACAACGATGATGCTGCCACTGCCTCTCCTTCATCGCTGGTGATATATCCCCTATCCGAAATTTTTGGATGGCTAGGGTTTCGGCCATATAAATCTTGATGCTCATGCGTGTGAAGATTAATTGTTGATGTCTTAATTAGTTCTTGTGATGATTGATCGATGGCTAGGGTTTCGGCCATTGTTGAAATTCATATTTTATTGCAGGATGAAAACATGGCACTAAAGTTTATTGCCAAAGTTCTCACATCCTCATAAATAGGGCTGCTTTAGTTCATCTGCATTATCTGATTGCACTGTTTTATAGCACAATTAGAGAATATTAATGAACTGAAGGAGACCTATTTATAATGCAAGAAATGTAGTCATAGATGGTTCTTAACTAGAACCGTATGTGATAATAGACTATCACAGACGGTTCTTAACTAGAACTATCTATGATATTAGACTATCACAGACTGTTCTTAACTAGAACTATCTGTGATATTAGACTATCACAAACGGTTCTTAACTAGAACTATCTGTGATATTAGACTAGGTGATAGTTCTTAACTAAAACTGTTTGTGTTGTAACTTATCACATATAGTTTGAGAGCTATTTGTAACAACTACCTGGTATCATAGATACATAAATTCAGATAGATCAGAAACCGTCTTTGATGACGGTTTTGAACCGTCTGTGGTAGTGACAGGTAAACACATTTTCTCCATAGATAACTCTATTGTAGTATTTCCTTCCTTCCTAATAACTAAGGCTAACGTTTTGGAATCATGTAGGTCGTTCGTCACGTACGTTGTAGAGGTAGGAAAATCCAAGGGAGGTATCAATTCCCTGCGACACATCTAGATTTCTCGGTATTTGCTAGTACACATTAATCTTATATAACACTTCATAGTAATGTCTCTAACAAATTCTATTTTTGCAATGGCATCAGCAGCTGCTGGGCAACAACTATGGATTCTATGTTTGTGGCAACATGCAACTATTCCTCGGTTTGTGAAGACCAATGATCCTTAGGTTTATCAATCTTGCAATAATTATTTCATACTTATTAATTTATATGTGTATGCATGACATTGATCTTCCTACCTACATACTGCGTCCATCACTACAACTGAGTTGGAACAGGCCGACCTCAAACAAATTCAACGACAGTGTGCGTACTTTTTGATGTGTAAAGTCATAAAAGGAGAGTTCCACAATGTAAAATGAGTTTGATTGGGATAAAATTGAGCTTAATTGTACATATGTGTATTTGTTCATAGATGGATAATTTATTTCATTTTAGGTAATTGATTTGTGAAATGTGTGTTCTTGTTTGTAAATGAATGAATGTGAATTAGATGTATACTGTGTTGATCTGTTTGTTTCAGATGGCATATCTAGCTTTTCTAGAGACTAGTCAACAAACAGAAATAGATTTAGGAATAGAAAAAGAATATCACAGATGGTTATTAACTCATGACTTTTACAGATGGTTTTTAGTAGAAACTATATGTGATAGTCAACTATCACAGACGGTTTGTTGTTGAAACTGTTTGTGATAGTTTGCATCACAGATGATTTGAAAGCCGTCTGTGATGACCTCATGTCATTATTGACCTATAAATTTAGACGGCTTACGAAATCGTATGTAATGACATTTTTAAACTATCTATGATGATTTTTTCTACAGTAGTATCAGAAAGTTTGCCCTTGTAAATAACACCTCAACCACCTTGCCCTAGTTGATGCGCAAAAGATTTTTCCATCCTTTTCACTTACTCATAATAGATACTTTTGGATGCAAAGATCCATATCTTTGCAGGAAGGCTTCGACTCCAGGTGCGACGTGTGATCCTTTCCTCCAGAAGATCAACGAGCCATAGGTTCTCTTGTAGTGCACAAGATATGCCAAAAACAGTAGGAGCAAGAAACTTATGGTCGAGGTTGTTGCTATTACATCTGTGAGTGGAAACAACAGAGGAGAATCAGCATACCATATTGCCATACTTGGGCTAGTGCAATGTGAATGAAATTTTGAAACAAGGGAGCAAATGATTTGGTTTCATACAAGTTTTGATTTTCCTCCCTGTGGTACGGATTCCTGCAGTATGCGAACCGAAGATTAGTATTCGTTGTGATGAATCAAATTGTAGCTTAGATTGTCAAACATAGTAATTTTGGAATAAGTCTATATAACATCTCAAACTTTGCTTGAAAGTTGGTCCAATACTCTGAATTATGAAACTAGATATTTGACTCCCCAAAGTTTGTAATCGGTTCAAATAACGTCTTGATCCGGTTTTGTATGGTGAAATAGCCCGCGTGACGTGATGAGTGGACGATTTTGCCACGTAGGATAACACACTGACCAAATTAAGTCAGTGACATGTGGAGCCCACAAGAGATTCTCCCCCACTGAGCTCCTAGTCAGGTTTTCATGGCCATCGCCTCTGTAGTTTTCTCTTTCTCTATTTCGATTTGGGAGAGAAGGTTTTATAGGCCCAACCTATTATTCATCTAAATTTGATCAGTGTGTCATCATACATAGTAAAATCACCTACTTATCGTATCACGTGGGTAATACTACCATCCAAAATTAGGTCAGTGTTATTTGAACTGAATTGCAAAGTTTGATGGGTCAAATGTCCAATTTCATAATTTGTAGTGTTGAACAGACTTTCAAGCAAAGTTTAGGGTATTATATAAACTTTTTCCACAAATTTTTCTCATAGCTAGTAAGGTTAATTTCAGATTTCATCTCTCTTCGTTCACCAAGAGTATGCTTGAAACCCCTTTTTTTTTGCGAGGAAAACTTGTGTTGACTTATAAGCTTATTGAGTATGTTTGAGCTGTGCTTCCGTGCTCTTCCAAAAACAAAATTGCACAATTCTTAAAATTAGACAATCCATCATTTTACTTTTTTTTTAGAAACAGGCTCAGCTTATCTTTCTTCGAAATCAGGAATAGGATTGCACAGGTATGTACACAAATGACTTAAGAAAAAAAAATGAACCCTGTTAATCCATTTACAAAAGCGCGAGCTCTGAAGCCTGTTGAGCGCAAGCATGTGCAGCGAGGCATCCATCAGTTTAAGAATAGTAACTTTCACCGTTTGGTAGTGCATAGTTCCAACAGAGCTCGTCATATATATGGCTAGTTTGTTTGATTGGAATCTGCTTTATGTAAACTCGAACGTAACTAGAACATACACAGGCTAAGGTGGTGATCGGTTCGGCTGAAAGCTGAAAGCTTATGGCTGAAAACACTGTAGCTGACTGAAAAAACACTATAGCTGAGAGAGGTTTATTTAACATAATTAAATTTAAAAAAAATTGAAAAATATAAAAATATGTTAGCCCATCACAGACAACGAAAACGAATACGAGAAAAAAAGAACCGACAAAAAAGCTCAAAAAAAATATTCAAAAATTCAGAAAAAGACGAAATTATGAATAGTACAAAAATAAGCTTAAGTCATATTAAGCGGGGTCTAAGAATTGCAAACACAGGCAGTAGATCTTACCGCAGTCACTTGGAGGCCACCTGCAGCGCTGTGCTGTTGCAGAATCGGGCGCACTCGCCCCCCGCGAGCGGGCCACCTGCAGCGGCAGCAGCACCGCGGAAGACGTACGAGCTCTCGCCGGCCTCACCGGTGAGGTCACAGCCGATCGGTGTGCTGCCGTTGCGGCGCGCTAAGGGGACGTCCGTGCAGCCGACGAGGAAGGTGAGGCTGGCGTCGGACGTTGTGAACTGCTGCAGCCGCGAGCCGGGCTATTGAGTTGCTATTGGAGGATACCACCGTGCGCTCCTTTTGATTTGTGTCATCCAGGAATGCAACCCTCCATACGTGTGCGACGAGCAATGGCCTGCCCGGTTGGACTGAAAAGTAGTGGTTTATGATTGAAATTATATTATAACTGATTAAAATTATACTGTAGCTAAAGGTGACTTATTTGGTATAATTAAATTTTAAAATGTAAAAATAGAAAAAAAATATTTTAACTCATCAAGGACAACGCAAACGAATACGGAAAAAAAAGAACCGACAAAAAAGCTAAAAAAAGCTAAAAGTTTAGAAAAAAATGAAATTTATAAATAGTAAAAAATAAATCAGAAGTTTAAACCGAAATGAGCGAGACGAATCTTGATATGGTTACTACTACTCGGTAGTGCTTGCCCATAACGGTGAAATAAACAGCAATAATTCTCTCCGACGAGGGAGACCTGATTGATGCAGGGGCTGTAATTTGTGTAGTTTGAATGGATCATTTACTTACAAAGTTCATAGCTTTTAAAATAATTTTGATCGTATCATGTATCCTATCTTGGTTGTACCCATGTAAGACGATGCTCGAGAGCCTCATCATGTTCAATGAGATACCAACCGAAAAGATACAAACCATAGAGGCGAGAACCATGCAAGGTAGTGAGGCAAAAATCTGGGCATCTGGCCAACTACCAGCAGTGAGCTCGATTCAGGAATCAGCCAGATCCAACAACAGCCAACAGAGGATCCAAAACCAAGATTTACCAACATACAAACCTCGACTGCAAAATAGTTCGTGCTTCAACTCGTGTCACATCTCTTGCCGTGGCAGATGATCGGTGTCAGTGGCAATCCTGTGAGAGACACCAAGGAGGCCAATTGGAGACTTTATCAGCCATCAGGCCAGGTTTCATATACTCGCATGCACATGATAAACACGCACACCACAACAAAAAAAAAAGGATAAAGAGAGAAGATCACAACAAGGCCACCACAACATAAACAGCAACAAAAAGGGGGAAGATCTCCTTCAATCACCAAATGCATGGTGCGCAATAATATACATGGTTCCCAAAAGAAATACAAACCATTTGGTAGTATGCTCAGTGCTCGTTTACTTGCATCATGTATGGACATCTCAGCGACTGGACAGTTATAAAAACGCAGACCCAATTTTTTTTAGTTGCATTGTAAATTGTTATGTCTGTTAAGTCAAGTATTCTCCAAGAATAGAATAAAAAAGCAAGATAGATATGCTTGATATACATACACATGTCTGCATGTGATCAAGATATGCTTGATATACATACACATGTCTGCATGTGATCAACCCCTACGAAACTTGACAAATTACGTATCCCTTTTAAGTAGGTACGGTTGCGCACACCTCAACACTACTAAGATACCATCAAGGCAGTGTGTATAGTCATCATAAGGCACTTATGCCACAAAATTTACTACTAGTCCGAACTAACATGTCCCCTCCAATTTGAAGCTGGTAATCATCGGAGCAAGTACTGGAAACCTTTACACCATGGCCGAATTTCCTGTTTCCCTGCCAACCTACAATGGAGTACCAAAAGGACTATCATAACAAACAAAATCATTAAAAAGCCAAATAATGCTGCTAAGTAGTTAAAAAGGCATAGTAGTATATAGATTATATACCATATAGTACTATATAAAGTACCTCCTGTTATGAATACCGCTTGTATTCAATATGAGGCCAAAGGGCCGATATATATACACAAGGTACATGTGGTAAATATGGAAAGCATATAAAGAGTCCTAATACAACTCTATAGATATATATCTCTAACATATATCTCTAACACCCCCCTCAAACTCATGATGGATCAACAACACTGAGTTTGGAGAGGTAGAAGCCGTGCTTTGTGCTCGAGTCCGGGCCTTTGTGAAGAAATCGCTATCCAAGCTCAAGGCACATACTAAAGAGCAATAACCTGATCATGCACACAAGATCTCATGAAGGAAGCATCAACACCAATATGCTTGGTGAGCTCATGCTTCACAGGATCTCGAACAATCTTGATAGCACTGTCTTCGTCGACAAAAGAGGAGTCGGTGTAGTGACAGAAACACCAAAATCCTCAAGTAACCACCGTAGCCAAGTAATCTCTGCTGTCAATAAAGCCATAGCTCGCAACTCAGCCTCTGCACTTGAACGAGACACTGCAGTCTGTTTCTTCGTCTTCCAGGCAATGAGAGAACCACCAAGAAAAACAAGATGGCAGAGATAGACCGACGATCGGAGGGATCGCGCCCAAGTAGCATCCGAATAAGCTCAAGTCAGAACGAGTGGAGGATGGAAAGAAGAGACGAGAGATAGTCCCACGAAGGTATCGCGAACTCGAAGAAGGTGGGTGTAATGGACACGAGTGGGAGCGAAACGAATCGACTCGGATCGTGAACGGATAAGTGATATCCGGACGAGTAACAACAAGGTAGACAAGACTCCCAACAAGGTGACGATAGCGAGTCGGATCAGAAAGAGGCTCGCCATCAGAGGGTCGGAGGTGAACATTGAGCTCCATAGGAGTCTCAACAGTACGCTGATCAGTGAGAGAAGCGCGATCAAGAAGATCTGAATATACTTTTCTTGGGACATAAAGAAACCATCCGGGTGGAAGTAACCTCAATCCCAAGAAAGTAATGAAGAGGACCAAGATCCGACATAAGAAATCGCTCACTAAGACGAGCTTTGACAAAGGCAATGTACTCAGAATCATCTCCGGTAATGATCATATCATCAACATACAGAAGAAGAAGAGTCCGACCACGAGACGAAGTGTGGACAAAGAGCGCAGGATCATGATCACTTGTCGAAAACCGGTGGCGGTGACCACGGAGGAGAAGCACTCAAACCAAGCACGAGGAGCTTGCTTAAGGCCATAGAGAGAGCGGCAAGGCGGCGCACCATACCCTCGGGAATGAGAATACCCGGTGGCGGATGCATGTAGACCTCCTCACGCAACTCGCCATTAAGAAAGGCATTCTTGACATCGAGCTGAGAAACAGACCAGTGGCGCATGCACGCCACCGAAAGGAGAGCGCGACGGTGGTCATATGAGCCACAGGAGCAAAAGTCTCGTCATAGTCACGACCGCTCCTGCTGGAAACCACGGGCAACAAGACGCGCTTTATAGCGCTCAAGAGAACCATCAGAGCGAGTCTTAATCTTATAGACCCACTTACACGTGATGGGACGAGAGTGAGATGGAAAGGAACAAGATCCCAAGTACCAAGACGCTCAAGGCGGCAATCTCCTCGGCCATGGCATGCCGCCACTCGGGGTGAGTAGCAACATCCCGGAAGAAACAGGCTCATGAGTAGTCGCACCGGAAAGGCAAACGCAGGCGGGGGCGATCGGGCGATCGCGAAGAGCGTAGCGAGGAGAAGATGGCCCATCAGGGGAAGATGGTGCATCGGAAGATGAATCATCAGAAGAAGATGGCTCATCTGGAAGATCCTCAATACGAGGTCGACGAGTGTAGACGAGTGTAGTGGGGGAGCCTGAGAAGCCGCAGGAGGCGACAACGGCGGAGAGGCCACGGAAGGAGTATGGGGAGACTCAGTGGGACGGGTAGACGAGGGTAAGACAGATATATGTGTATCTGGAAAGATCAAAAATGATAGAGACTCCACAGAGAGCCAAGGAGAGGTAGGGCGTGGGTAGAAGGGACGAGACTCGTCGAAAGTCACATCCCGAGAGATCCGCGATCGTCGACCAACAGATCCCAAAGACCGATAGCCCTTGTGCTCGAGATCGTATCCCGAAAAACACACTCAACAGACTGAGCAGTCAATTTGGTGCGTTCCCGAGGGGCGAGAAGAACGTAGCAAACACAGCCAAAAAGACGAAGGCGAGTAGTCGAAGGAGACCACGAGACGCTCAGCGTATCGCATACGAAGAGCGGAAGAAGGTCGGATGTTGACGAGATAGGTGGCGGTGGAAACGACCTCGGCCCAAAAGTGAGGTGGAATAGGCGGCAATCATCGAGCACGAGCCGACTCAAGGAGGTGACGATGCTTGCTCGGCAACACCATTACGAGCATGAGCACGTGACAAGAGAATCGGCGAGAGTGCCCCGCCGGCCAGAAGGCTGCGCAGTGATGAGAGAGATACTCGCCCAGAGTCGGCCACGAAAAACCCGAATAGGAGTGGAGAACTGTGTGTGAACCATAGTGGCAAATTGTTTATAGATAGACAAGACCTCACTACGAGAAGACATGAAATATATCCAAGTGTGGCGAGAGAAATCATCTATAAATATGATATAATATCGGTGGCCCTTTTCAAACAAAGGAGCCGGACCCCAAACATCCGAATGAACAAGATCAAAAGGACGCCGAGATCTTGACTCACTATGAGGATAAGGAAGTCAAGTCGTTTGCCTAACTTACGTACGACAATCTAAAGACACGTCTCTGAGAGATGCACCCGAAGACCACGACGAACTAAAGACGACGGCGAGAGCCACACATATGGCTAAGACGGTGATGCCACTGCTGGAAGGAGCCGGTAGACGGAGTGGCAAAGGCGGCGAGACTGGCGGCGGTGGTGGCAGCGGAAGGAAGGTGAAGCCAGTCAAGTTCCCAGAGACGCTGTGAGTCAAGGCGCCGAGGGCCAGAACCAACCAGAGCTCCCGTGTGGCGGTCCTAAACACAACAAGAGTCAGAGTCGAGAATGACCCGACAACCAAGATCGATGTCATCCAGAGAAAGAAGTCGATGGTAAGACGAGGAACATGAGCAATGAAGGAACATCAAAAGATGAGTTGCTAAGAGATCCTCGACCGAGATGAAAGAGATGTACCATCAGCAGTGAGAACACTAACAGGAGAATGCAGAGGTGTGATGTGAGACAGAGTGGAAGCATCAGAAGTCATGTGAAAAGATGCTCCAGAATCAAGAATCCATGGGAGGTACTGACCGTAGAGAGTGGTTTCTCGGTTCAAGAGTCGGTAGCAAAACCCGCAACTCGCCGAGGGAGAACCGGAGGCAACAAGTAAGCGTCGAAGTCTGGCTATCTCCGCCGGTGAGAGAAAACATCAAGTAGTCGGGCGGTAGTCGATGTAGGAGCACCGTGTTAGTGCTAGTAGAAGAACGGCGTAAAGATGCCGCTGCTTCTTATAGCACTGACTCGATGTGGCCAGCCTTGTCGCAGTAGGAGCAGTGAGAACGGCCCCTTCCAGATGGAGAACGGCCACCACCGCCTGTGGCAACCGCTGGAGGAGGCAGTGTACTGAAGCGTGGAGCAAACGGTGTAGCAGGTGGGCAAGCAGCGAGCACAGAGGGAAGTGACATCGACCGGCCACTCAGCGAATCTCCTCTCGCGCGTATCTCGGTAAGAGCCTCCGGAGAGTGACACGAGGGTGACGTGCAGGAGTCGGGCACGTCGCCGCTCGAACTCGAGGCGGGCGAGTAAGGAACTCGTAGACCACGAAACTCCCGATCGAGACGCGGCTAGGCAGCACGGACAAGAGCGACAACCAGCGGGCGGAGAGAGTCCAACTGACGCCAGATAGCCGAGCTCTGAGTGTAAAAGGCATCAACAGTAGCATCACCCTGCTGAAGAGAGTGCTCCTGGCGAACCACGGACAGGTACAAGGCATCACCAGAGGGCTCGTAGCGCTGACGAAGATGAGTCCACATCTCGAAAAGCCGAGGAGAGTCCCACAACCTCGAAGAGAACCGAGGTCGGACAGCGCAATAAGAATAGCGGCGGCCGGGCGTCATCGCGTGCATCATCGAGTATAGACGACGGTCGATCCTGTATAAATCGAGCCTCTTGGTGAGCGAGGCGCCTTATCATCGACATCGATGCGCCTTGTCGGTACCGAGGGTAGCGTGACAAGTGTCGGTTCCGTCGGAGTAGTAGGGCAAGGCGGACAGATGACATCACGGAGAGGATGCCCGAGACGAAGACCACGCATATGGATGCGCATATGAGACACAAAGTCGGTGTAATTGACACCATCGAAGATCACCGCAACGAGGAAGCAACAAGACCCATTGGTGGCGGTCTTTGAGCAAGACGGCGACCAAAGGAACGAAGTCTAACGGTAGCGCTACCGGTAGCGGTTAAGCGACGTTTTTCGCTTTGTCTTTTTGTTTTGTTGGGCGTACCACCAACTATAAAATCAGCGAGCTGGGAACCAGACTAGGTTCCCGTCGCGGCGCGCCAGTGGCGGCGGCGGCGGCGACGAGCACGGCGGCGGCGGAGGAGCGGTGGCGGGCGCGGCGGCAGCAGCGCGGCGGCGGCGGCGCGCGGCGGCGGCGGGCGGCGGCGACAGCGGCGAGTCGGCGGTGGCGGCGGCAGCGCGGCGGCAGTGACGGCGGCGGCACCGGCGGCAGCGGCGCGGGGCGGCAGGTGAGGCTGTGGCGGCGTCGGGCGTCGGGCGGGCGCCGGCGGCGGCGGGTCGGCGGTCGGCGTCGGCGTCGGGCCGGTGACGAGGCGCGACGACGGACGGCGAGGCCGACGTGCGGCACGATCGAATCCGAGGCCGACGTGCGACACGATCTGAATCCGGGCGGAGCCGGATCCGGCAGGCAGCGGAGGAGGCCGGCGAGCGGCGAGGCCGACGTGCGGCACGACAAGCGGAGCGACGGGAAAAACCCTAGGTATGCTCTGATACCATGTTATGAATACCGCTTGTATTCAATATGAGGCCAAAGGGCCGATATATATACACAAGGTACATGTGGTAAATATGGAAAGCATAGAAAGAGTCCTAATACAACTCTATAGATATGGAAAGAGTCCTAATACAACTCTATAGATATATATCTCTAACATATATCTCTAACCTAAGAAGCACCGATACTCCATTGAATCGCTGCAGGTGTCCGATCACGTATCCGATCGGCGATACGTTCCGACACTGTGGCGATACGGTGTCGGTGAGTATCGGCAATTTCGATCAGAAAAAGCGAAAACACTCCGACATCTGGTAGCCGATCTGTTGCGATCTGGCAGATCGTTAATGATTAAATTCGCCCATTTAGAAATCAGCCCATGCCACCACCGTGACTGCATCTAAAAAGTGAAAATCACCCACGCCCAACCCTAGCCCAGACGATCGCTCGCTGCCGCCATCATTCGGGAAGTCCCCGCCGCCGCTGCCGCCGCCGCCGCCGGTGGCCGCCTCCCGCCGCCGCCCTCTCCCCACTGCCGCCCCGGATCTGCAGAGCTGCAGCGAGGCAGCAGTGGCAGCCTTCCGCGCCGTCGGTAGCCAGTAAGTACCCGCCGCGCCGCCGCCTGATCTCCTCCCACGCCGTTGGTAGCCGCCGCCTCCTCCCGCCGCCGCCGCTTCTTGCCGCCGCCTCCCGCGCCGTCTGCCGCCGCCTCCTTTTTCCGCCGCCGCCGCCCTCCCCTCCATGCCAATTTACGGTAAGTCTTGGTAATTCTCCATGATCCGTTATTTAGTAATTCAATGTTCACTAATGCTTTTTTTGCTACTTTTTTCATATATATTATATATACATTGCCGTATCGACGTATCCTTGTTTTTGAAAATTTTCGTATCGCCGTATCGCCGTACCCGTATCGCCGTACCCGTATCGCGTATCGGGGCATCCTAGTCTCTAACACCTCCCACCTTTGTGTACCCACTTCTGCCCTATCCATTAGATATTCAAGAACAAACAGTCCAAAATTATAGTCAGGTCTGTCAATTTCCTTTTCTATTGTGAACATCAGTGAGTTAAAGTTATTAATCAAATACGTCCAATGGTGTTGACAGAGTACACAACATGCAATTCAATGAGAGGTGGTAATGACAATTTCCTTTTCTATGGTGCTAACGCTGTATTGGTGCGTAGTGCTCTCAAAACTAATTTACACTTGAAAGCCATTACGTTTCTGTACCATCATCTTAGTTAAGAATTCAATGCTCGCCTACACATTAATCTCATGTAGTTCATTGAACTGTGCTATGTTCACTATTTTTGTATCAGCGTTGCTTGTTTATTGTGCAAATTAATGGGGCACAAGATATTTTACATAGACAAGCTGCCTGACATGTGGGATCAACTCATAGTATATCTAGGAGTGTCAAAGAACCATATGGATTTCAAAATGCACACAATTGGGCACGCTTGCAAAGCTCAAGCTCCTACTAGAAATCCCATGAGCCAGCTTATTGAACAAGTTATAAAGCTGTTTGGTTAAACATAGGTTTTGCACCCTTCTATTTGTGTCAAAGACATCAGGTTCTACTCATAAATTCTACACGGACCGAAGTTGAACAGAACTTGATAAATCTATATTTTGTGTCATGACCAAAGCACATTATACAGAACACATGTTCAAAAAATTTGCACAATTCTTCTTCACAATTACATATTTACATCAGTGTTCTTTAAGCCAGCGAGTCAACAACAACAAAGAGCACATGAATATCACACTTCACCCATATAGTTATAGTCAACAGATGGACCATTTGCCTTTCCCAACAATAGCATGTAACAATATTGGAGGGCACAGAGTCAAGTCTCAAGACGTTAGAAGGTACTATATAATCATTGCTAGATGTTCAGTGATCTGCAGATCATACCATTATGTTTTGTTTCAAGAAAGTACAAATGATATGCCATTTATTATGTCTGACATGGCTAATCAAGAGGTCACTCTGGCGCTTGGTATAAATGCTGGTTCAACCAGGCAGAGAACTGAGTGATCATTGAGAGGTTTGATCAAGATAGAAAAAACACCCCTTCCACAACTTGAGTTTGTTAGATTTTGTAAGATAATGACACCGATAGCTACCAGTGATGCATCACAAAACAAACACACTGTTACACTATTTATTACATAGTTCAGCTTAACATTATGGCTGCATAAAATTTCCAAGCTTTATAGTGCTATGCTGACTTAGAAGGTTTATCTTTACATGCTAAAGGCATTACTTTTTGAAAGATGAAATTTTATTCAATCTCTATTCTCTAAATTGTCTTTCCATATAAACCACAGGCTAGTTTATAGACCAAATACATAAGGCTGTCACTTGTCAGTGCTGTGCCATTGCAGTATTAGTTATTGTTCGAAATTCGAAAAGCATGGATACACTAACACTTTCCGCATGGCTCCAACACGCCTTCCTACAATGCTTGGACACATGCCAAGTGTTGGGGGTACGTTAGTATGGTAAGAGTCAAAAGAACGGGGACTCAAACGTGCCATCTTGCAGAGGTATGACTGTGAGAAAATCATAAAATACAACCAGAACAAGAGGTTGAACCAACCTCCAGTGTGAAAATCCAATTCCGATTAAATGTTAACACAACTCTATCCCCTATGAGTGTGCTATTGGTTACACAAACCAAACAAAGGACTTAAAATTTGTCAATGGATCTAGCCAGGAAGAAATCGAAGGAAATCATAGAATGTGCAGAGCTACAGTGATTCTTCAAAATGAGCAAAACCAACACCAAGGCATTGGGAATGGGACAGCTGCCATGGATTAGCATGGCTACAAAATTTCATCCTTGAAATCCATACAATGCAGCACAGAAAGATGGTGGCATAGAAGAACAATTAAGTTAAGACTTAAGACCATATGATACTTGATCAGTAGAAGATTGTAGGGTGATTTTCGGTTCTCTTTATGCTATACACACTGCTAGCTGTCCGGGCAAGTTATTATTACTCATCCTATAGCTAATTGGTACATCCGAGCCTATTTATGTATTGCACCTGCACATGCCTAGTAATAAGGAGTTAAGGACATACTAAATATAATTTGTCATCGATACGAGACAAGCACCTCCGGTCGGATTCGAAGACCACCAAGGATGAGAAGGGACCGAACGAGAATTACATACGAATGGATGAACAAGTGTATTGTATATAGGTGTCTAAGGTTACAAATAGCCTCCCCCTCTCCAACTACAAGGGATCCTATTTATAGGGTGGGAAGAGAAGGCGAGTGAAATTATAAGTTTGCCCTCAAGGCCTAGCTTACTTCTCAGGGTATTTTCATCCTTTACACCAAATGGGCCTCGCCTGAGGTTGGCCCACGGACCTCTTCCGGGGTGGACTCTAGTACACATCCGGGGTTGATCCGCGGACCCTGTTTGAGGTGGATTCCCCAATGTGTGATGCCATGTCGAAGTTGTTGTGGGCCCGAGGTAGCGCAGGGACCCTCCCTCAGCATAATTAATGTGTTGGACATGCATTTCCATTAACTAACAGACACAACACTTACGAACATTGGCATACTGGCTAGTGCTACCAATGATATTTAAGTGATACCCAATCCACAAAGGAAAATATGAAAAAGATGACAAGGGTAATGATGTGCATGATGCATCAGTGAATTCAAATCTCACTGCAGAATTCAAATATTCAAAAAAGAAAAAATAAAATGGCATCTTCTACTTCCTTTCTTTCACAATCAAAACAAAATGGACCAATATTCAGGTGGAAAGCATAACTCGCTTGCCATGCATATGCGCCCTTAGGATGTAATAAAGGACCAAATAGGAGTAGGAATTAGGGCTTTAATTGCATAAGGTTGCATTAGAAAGGAAAGGGACTCATGATACAAGGCAGATAAGTTGCTAAGCACTACAAAAAAAATATTCATGCCGTAGAAATATATTGCTACCGCAAAATTATGTGCACAGAGAGTTGAACCACACCTTGCACTATTGGACGAATGACTGTGCTGTCACCTCAAATTTCTGAAGCATATCGCAGTATGGTGTCTGGTGGGATAGACCCCAATGGCGACGCTGTATCTCAGCCCTGCAATTCTGCGTGAGTATTGAGAAGTAATCCCTCTCAACATGCCGCTCCAGTGTCGCACGCTCAGTGCTCTGGTGTGGATACTGTTCCTCGAAATTAGGCAACTTGACATAGTACGAGACTCCGCGTGGGGTTTGGAACTTGTGCTCATAAGGATATGAGCGAGACAGGGAGTACACAGGCTCAGAGGGTGGTAGCAAGCTGAGCAGCAGAAGCAGTAGGACAGGCAACAGCTGAACAAGCATTCGGACAGTAGAGCCACCAGAGTTCTGCATCCTGCCAGTCCTGAAGTGGAACGTCCCGAACTGCCCAAACTGCCTGGTGGAGGCAGGTGCCATCCCGCCAAAGAAGCTCCTGAATATCTCATCCGGGTCAAAGTCATCCTTGTAGAATCCATTGTACGCACGGGCATTGGATGCTGCCCTCCTGTTGTGCATCAGCGGCTCATCAGAACCAACAAGATCATAACGCCTGCGGCTCTCCGCATCGGTGAGGCACTGGAAGGCCTTGGAGACGGCCTTGAAAGCGTCCTCAGCGCCAGGGACCTTGTTCTTATCTGGGTGCACCTTGAGGGAGAGCTTGCGGTAGGCCTTACGCACGTCCTCAACAGTGCAGTCCTTTTCAAGGCCGAGGATCTGATAGTAATCCCTGGTGTTCTTCTTGATCTGGCGCACTACCTCCAGCTGTTCCTCCGTGTACGTCCTCACACCAGCAGCATCACCACCGCTCTCCTCCTCGTCGTCATCTTTCTTCTTACCCTTCTGCTTCCTCACTCTCAAGCCATCAGTCTGCGACGCCTCTTCTGCAGCTGCTGCTGCAGGTCGAGGCGGCGGCGGCGGGGGTTGTGGGGATGAAGACGATGATGACGAGGTGGAGGAGGGGGACGGGTCGTCTTGGTTGAGGAGGGGGTCGAGGAGGTTGTCGATGGAGAGGGAGGGGTCGAGGCGCTTGGCCTTGGAGAGGAACTTGACGGCGCGGGCGGTGTCGCCGGCGTCGAGGGCGCCCTTGCCGATGCGCAGGCACTTAGCCGCGTCGTCCTTGTTGCCCTCCATGGCGGGCGAGCGCGCAGCCGCAGGAAGACAGATCTGGCCGCGCGACGGCGAGTTAGCCCCTCCTCTAAGCTTCTTCGAAAGCCAGCACAAGCCGATCAGATCAGATCGGTTCCACTCCAATCCACCCTAATCCAATCCAATCCAATCTGCGAAGTAGTTCCGAAGAGAAAGCGTAAGAAGGGGGAAGCAAATTCCGAACAAACCGTAGACTAGCTGCATCGGAAGACCGAATCTGTACCGGATGCTTACCTCGCCGGAGTTGGACTGGAGGCCGGTCGGCGACGGCTGAGTAGGAGGGAGTCGGGGTGGGAGCGTAGAGGAGAGTAGATATGGCGACGCCGACGCGACGACCTCCGCAAACCGAATTTTTCCCCAACTCTCTCTCTCTCTCTCTCTCTCTCTCTCTCTGCTTCGGTGGGTCGGTGCTTTCCTTTCCTCAGTTTTGTTCCTTTTCCACGCGTCAAGAACAAGGCGAAAGTAGGGCTATAAACTAGCCGAACTCAGCGAATCTAGAGTTTCGGGCTCGATCTTGATAGGAACTCAGGCTAATCTCAAGTTCGAGTCCCAGTCTAGACATAGGCTTGAGTTCGACTCCGTTTAAGTAGATTTAGGTGTCATTTGATTCGACTGAAAAATTGTGATTTATGGATAAAATTGTATTATAGCGGTTAAAATTTCACTGTAGCTGAAAGTAGCTTATTTAGCGTAATTAAATTTAAAAAAAATTAAAAATAGAAAAAATATGCTAACTCATCACGGACAACGCAAACGAATAAGGGAAAAAAAGAACCAGCAAAAAAGCTCAAAAAAGGCTAAAAGTTCAGAAAAAGATAAAATTTATGAATAGTGAAAAAATAAGTCAGAAGCTAAAGCTCGGTTTGTTGAAACTCGATAATAATTAAAATAATTAATTATACACTAATTTTCAACAATAAGAAAAGTTCAAGTTCGAGCTTGGCTCAAGTAAACTCGATAATCGTCAAAATAATTCAAACATACACTAATTTTCAACAATAAGAAAAGCTCGAGCTCGGCTTAGATATGCTCTGTAAGTTAATATGTATCACTATTTAAGCTTGAATTGAGACTCGTGAACTATTCGAGCTCGGCTCAGTGAAACTTACGAGCTTAAGATCAAGCTTGAGTTCGACTCGTTTAAAGTTCGAGCTGAGCTCGAATTGAACCTAGAACGAGTCAAGCTCAAGTAGCTCGCGAGCCTCGACCTTTTTTACAGCCTTAGGCGTAAGAGTGCAGCGCATTGTTAGCCTAGTCCTCGCCAAATGAGCCACTGGTCACGCCACGACATGGGCCAAGCAGAACACAGTCTAATTAGATCTGGTATGAGTGGCCTAAATAGATTATCGTTCGTGCTATGTCAGTCTACGGTCTACCCTCCGATGTAGACACAACACGAAGAGGGGTCGGGCTGTGCTGGGCCGGCTCAGGTATGTTTAGTCAAATAGGACATCGATGGTCTATTGATTTTACTGTCAATTGTAAGTAATTTTACTACCAGTCATAGATAAAACTACTATCAGCCGTTAAGTTGCAAGTATTTTTACTGTCAATCATAAGTAATTTTATTGTCAATTACAAGTGATTTTACGCCAAATTACCTGTCCACGCTCAAAAGAGTACAGTAACCTTAACACAAGCAATTTTAGTGCCAACCATACGCAATTTTATTGTACTACCATATAAGAGTTATTATTCATGTCATACCGAGGTGCCGGCCCAAACATATCATACCCAGTCAGACAGGGCCGGCATGACCCATTTTACTATTCGTTCTCTGTTATGTCTAGGTCAGACCAATGGTATTATGCCTCGATGCGGCACGGTTAACCAGAACTAGCACAGTCCAAGCCTAGATTTCGGACACAATAATAATATCAAGCCCCACACCTCTATTTGTTTTTCTTTCTAGAAAATTCTAATTGTTTCTCTTAATTACAGCGTTGGATACACACGTACTACCATGCATGCACACCGAGTGCCTCGCTCGCACAATCCACGTCTATATGCAAGCATTCTTTCCTACTAACGCGAGTCTCAACTTTCACGCCTTCATCTACCCCTAACAAGCAATTCCTTAAGCCCAATAGCTCCATTAGGCCAAGCCTTTATTGAGGCCATGCTTTATTACAAATACTATTCAAATCCTCATACATTGCTACAAAAACATTTGGTGTGTATTCTCAATCAATTGACATCAAATATTATTCATATTCTGTGTGTTGTAACTGGCTCATCTTACTATTGAAAAAACACATACAATTAGTAGTTTAAATTTATCTAGCATCGCGAAGCAAAAAAAAATACAAAATCGGTATGAACAATTGAGCATTAAAGGAATAACTAACTTCGGCGAATTCAGTCAATGAAGGTAACACATTGTTTAGTGGATAAAAAAGACAAGAAAAAATAAATTTATATAAATGGTAACTGGGTTCCTCTTTAAACTGCTGCATCAAGCTATTTACACCATGGAACACCATGACAAAATCTCTTGTACTCCATTACGCTCTTTACACCATTGACCATTGTCACAAAAACTGTTGCAAAGGCTGCTCGATCACACCTGAAGCCATTTTTATTGCCAATTAAACAAAATAACTGAGTGCATTCAACGATGCATATGGTAAGGGTAACAATCAAAGTTAGCTAGCAGAACACATCCATTTTTAAAACTAACATAAAGAACTCACATAATATGGCTTATGGGCGAAAGAGTTTACTGAGCTTAAAACTGTTCAAAGTTTCTATGTTCCAACGTTAATACAGTTGCAAAGAACAAATGGTAACTAATCCCAACATGACCAACAAAAGGTACCGAAGGCTACCACAAAAATGATTGAAAAAGATAGAGATCACACGGTGGAGATTGAGGCGGACGGAAGTACACTGGGAACATCTTGCCTGAGAATCTTTTGAACTACTTTGTATTATCATTTTAGACGGACACCAACCGTTGGATTGGCCTGTTAGGCCTAGTTGGCCGGAGGTATTTTGTGTAGAAGCCCACCAGTTGTGTTGTATTGGGCTATTTGGGCCCACCCGCTCATACTGGTTCGCTGGAATGAGAGAGAGAGAGAGAGGTGTTCTTCTCTTGCTGACCCTCTATTGTTACAGATTCGGTGCAGATATCACTCTCAAGTCCAGTTTAGAAAACAGAGCCCCCCTTTTTTTTTTTGCAAATATCACTCTTTTTTAGAGCGAAGAACTTAACGTACCTCTATTCTGTTGTAAATTCAGTTATGCCTTCTGCCATTAAATTTGAACAATTACTAAAATATACAGTGCATGAGATGGTAATTTTATTGTCACATGACCCCCCTAGAATGTACATTGTATTTTCCTTCTCTATTTTACTCCCAAGGGGACGAAAGAAACTCTAATGCAGAGGATAGCCCTGTGTATGTATGTATGTAGGTATGCACACAATCTTTGTTTCTCAATGCTCATTCTTTGCATGTGCCGAGGATCAGGGATTTCAATTTTGGCATCAGCCTTTCCTCCAGATCTTCTGTCTTCTCTAGCATTCGATCAGATGCACAATCTTCTTCTTGCAGGGAAAAGACACAAGCCAATGAGTGATTTGGTACGAGCACTACATAGTAGTTCATGGTTCATGATTCCTCCATATGGTAGGAAATGTTCATTCATAAATAACTTTGTAAACTTGATAAGGAAACATTAGCCACTGAATACGAGTATATGGCTAAAGCAGCGGTTTTCAGATGGAAAGTTGGGAACATAAGTTTACAATATATGTCTAAAGAGTTCAGGGCAGAAACCAAAAAACTTGTGAAAGGGTAATGCAAACACAAGAATGGGTAGAGACAAATTTGAAAGTACACAAATATGCCATGATAGATTTCAAATGTTCTCCAGGAGACATGAGTATCACAACAAAAAGAAGAAGAAATAAACAAAAATGAGATAATAGATAATTTAGTCAATAGATGAAAGGTTCAAGCACCAGATTGCTTAAGAACAACACAGAGAGCACTTGAATAGCAAAGGATAAAGCCTCCAACATCCTCAACATAGTCAACCTGACCGCCAGTTTCAGTCAGTGTCTGTTTTTTTAGTTGATTTTTTTTCTAGTTGTTTGCAATCATTGTTACCATTCAAGGCCGTAGCTCTAGCATTTGCCAGCGATCTACTGACGAATAATGAATACAAAAGAAATAACCATAATCAAAGGCAGGTTTATGGTGAAAAGGAACAAAGAATGTTCACAAAAGTAGTATGAGCCGAGCAAGTGAAAAAGGTTCAATTTGGGCTTCTGCAAGTTCCTCCTGGAAATTTACTTCTATACAACTTAATAGCTAGATTGAATTGAGCAATTCAAAACGATGTTGGTTGATTTTGCACAAGGCCTAATGCATAAAAGTTGCTATAAGAATTTCAATGATTAGGCAAAGTAGCAAATGAACCACATCACAGGTTTGTTCAATAGATGGGCCACCAATTATAAAGCCTTTTCATGTCATTAAAGACAATCCCTATAATACTTTATTTCTAAGTTGTATGTAGACCCATCTATTAAGGGTATCTATATAACAGCAAGAAAACACGTGGAGTATAGACCACATCTCCATGCAACACCAAGAAAAACATGTGCAAGAGTCTTATTTCTGTATGTAGACCATCTATTAGATGGTATCTTTCTCTTTTCTCATTCTTCCTTGTCAACATTGTGAGAAATTATACGTGGTAAAGATTGTAGATAGCTAATGTTGGGCCTATTTTTTTTTAATTTTGGTTTATGATTTTTGGCTGTGTTTTATGACTTTTTGTTGTTCACGGGAGTGTACGGAGAGATAGACCCACGTGCGATTTTAGGTGATATAAATAAAATCGCTGTAGTGTTTACTATAATTAATTTTGTAGATTTTATCTTAAAAAAATATTCTATTTAAAAAGTCAGTTATAGAAAAACGGTTTTTGAAAGCCGACAAAAATGGCCCGTTATCTTACTGTAGGCGCCCTCAGCGGGCCGGTGGTCTATCCCGTAGTCGGCTGGGCAAGGCCCAACAACTCCTCCAGCCCGGCCAAACTGTCACGTGAGCTAACCAGCCATCCAAGATTCCAATCCACTCTATCGAGCCGCAGACGACTAGACGAAAGAAGATGGAAGCGCTCCTCCGGCCGCTCTCCACAACTGCCGCCGTGGCTCTCCTTCTCTCCCCCGCCGCGCCGATTCCTACCGCCATTGCTACTGGGAGAGACGTGAGCTGCAGGCGGTGGAGCAGCGTGAGGGCCAGCGCGGGCGGCGGGGGCTGGCTGTCGGGGCTGCTTCGAGGGAAGGGCGGCGGCGGCGCGCCCACGGCGATGACGGTGACGCCGGGGACCGTGAAGGCCGGCGACCCCGTGCTGCACGAGCCGGCTCAGGAGGTGTCCCCGGGGGACGTCCCCTCCGAGAAGGTCCAGGGCGTCATCGACCGGATGATCGCCGTCATGCGCAAGGCACCCGGCGTCGGCCTCGCCGCCCCACAGATCGGCGTCCCCTTGAAGGTTTGCGTAGTCAAGGACACGATTTGTACGGTCGCTCTTGCGTTGCATTGCATTCTCTCCGATTTCTTGCCTTAGCACTTGCCACTCCGCTTGCTTATGTTCAATCGTAATTCGTATAAGACCATGGCAACATTGTTCAACCTGTTAAATTCATCCATGGTAACATTGTTCAACCTGTTAAATTCATCAATGCCAGATTATTGTTCTGGAGGACACCCAAGAATACATCAGCTATGTTCCCAAGAAGGATATCGAATCACAGGATCGCCGTCCTTTCGATCTTCTTGTCAGTACATTTTGCCGCATGGAACTGTGTTCACCACCCATTGTCGTTCGGCACTAGCACCTTCTCACGCCCTTTTCTTTTCCTTCTTTTTTCCCCTGGAAGCCAGGTTATTATCAATCCCAAGCTTAAGAAGACAAGCGAAAGAACCGCACTTTTCTTGGAGGGATGTCTGAGGTAGTTCTTTTATGCAATATTATTACTAGTAGTTCATCTATGAAGACATTGAGGATATGAAAACTGCATTTCTTTGTCTGAATTGTATTATGTTTGTTCTCATACTTGAATTCTGGCGATGGCAGTGTTGATGGATATAGGGCGGTTGTTGAGCGGCATCTTGATGTTGAGGTTTCTGGTTTGGACCGAAATGGACGTCCCATTAAGGTTGAGGCTTCGGGATGGCAGGCACGCATCCTGCAGCACGAATGTGATCATCTTGAAGGCACACTCTATGTTGACAAGATGGTCCCAAGGACATTCAGGATTGTTGATAACTTGGATCTGCCACTTCCTTTTGGATGTCCTCCACTAGGTGCACGATAATGTGGATAGCATCCAAATTTTCTTTTCAAGTAGAGGTACTTGGCCTTCATAACGAAACATTTATTCAAATGCCATGAATTGATTTTTTTCATACATTATGTGGTCATACGCTGATATGCATGTGAAGAATTGCGGCCTTGTATGTCGAATTTTCAACCCATGGTAACATTTCTTGTTACATGGGATGATCACTACATGATTTTTACAGTTCCCTTTTAGAACAAGTATTTGGCATTTTGTCTGGTAGAATTGGAATTTGCTGTTTCCGCAATTTGCAAGACTGTACACATGAATTTGATGCTCGCGCTTTTCATCATATTTCTGATATCCTTGAACTTCTCTGTATTTCTTACGACTTAAATTTTGATCTGGTTGGGTTGTAGATGACAGAGATTCATGAAATTACTGTAAAATATTGTGGTTAGTTCAATTGTTCATAACACTTTTGGTTGTTTGGTTGTGTTATTTTTTTTCATGGACTAGGACGTGTGGTTTAGTAATTTGGCTTACTATGGTCTGTCCCCTTCTGCTAGCAATTTAGCACGAAGGTTTAGTACCTAAACTAGCCTAGCAAAAGAAATCTTATGCATGCTGGAAGTAACATCATTATGTTGTGCTGTTAATGGCTACAGAACTAATTTGAGTATGTAACATTTTTATGATACAATATTCTCTCCAATATATTAAATTCAGTACCTTTGTTTATCAAATCAAGATAGATTGATGGGTGGTCAAAGGCGATCCACATGGAATTTAAACTTTCAGAAATGTTTGGTACGGAGAGGGCCTTCAAGAAACGAAAATGAAAGTTTTGATATGAACAGAGAATGTGATATGAAGAGAGAATGAGGAAAGTGAGCACTAATAGAAGTTTACAATAAGAAAAGAGGAACGGAGAGGGCCTTCTAGAAAAAAGGAAGTTTTGATGAAGAGAGAATATGGAAAATGAGCACTGATAGAAGTTTACAATAAGAAAAGTTGTACGAACACTTGCGTTGATGATAGCTTGTACTAAATATATAACATTTCTCCTAGTGTCTTCTACAGGCATTTATAAATATTATGAATATTGTGTGTATATTCATGAGACCCAAAGAGCAATATATATAGAAAGTACAAGGGGATATACAAATGAATATGCTGTACACAAATAAGAAAACCAAGGTATATAAGGAAACAAATAAGACAATCCTATCCTATCCTTAACACCCCGTCAAACTTATGGTGGATCATATACACTGGGTTTGAAGAGAAAATACAAATGTTATGCCCTAGTCTACGGTTTCATAAAGAAGTCAGGAAGTTGTAACTTTATGGGCACAAGCTGTAAAGTGAGTACACTCTCCTGCACGTGTGAGCGAGTGTATGAAGCATCCATACCAATGTGCTTGGTGAGCTCATGCTTCACTGCGTCATGAGCAATACTATAGCACCCGTACTGTCAGACATAAGCGTCGTCGGTACCCTCACAGGTACTCAAAAGTCTGCAAGTAGTCACCTCAACTAAGTAATCTCTGTTATCACTGCTGCTATAGCTCTCAACTCAGCCTCTGCACTCGAACGAGAAACTACAGTCTACTTTTTTTTTGTCTTCCAGGCAATCAAGAAAGAGCCAAGAAAAAACACAGTAAGCAGAAAGAGAACGACGATCAGAAGGATCACTAGCCCAGGTCACATCAGAGTATGCCTGAACCTGTAGTGAGTTGTAGCCAGAGAAAAACAAACGACAAGAGATTGTCCCACGCAAGTAGCGAAGAACACGAAGAAGATGGCTATAGTGAAAATGAGTAGGATGAGTTATGAACTGACTCAAGATATAGACAACATGAGTAATATCAGGATGAGTGCTCACAAGGTACATCAAACTTCCAACAAGATGCGATATCGAGTAGAATCCTCAGGAAGATCACCGTCAGTAACGCGAAGCTGAAGAGAGAGCTCCATGAGAGTCGCAACAGTGCGAGTATCAGTCAGACCAGATCGATCAAGTAGATCATGAACATACTTCTGCTGGAAGAGGTAGTAGCCCTCAAGCATGGAAGAAATCTCAATCCCAAGGAAGTACGTAAGTAAACCAAGATCAGTCATTAGAAACTGCTCATTGAGATGCTTCTTCACATGTGATAAATGAGGAATCGTCACCAGTGATGAGCATATTATCCACATAGAGAAGAAGCAGTGTCCTACCCCGAGGTGATGATGAGGATATCCTTTCCATAGATACAACTGTGCCAACTCCACAACAAACTCAACAAACTGAAACTATGATACAAGGACCAATGACTCGAGCGCGAGCACGTCAACTTAACCATCAGGTGAATGCGTTCCTAAGTTTGCATACAAATGTTTCAAAGAATGGCATACTACTTAATTCTTGTGATGATTTAATTGTCCTTAGGAACCATGGGGAAGAACTACGCGAGCTCAAGTGTAGAAGTGGAACCGTCAAGCGCAATCCAAGTCCTGTTCACGAGTTCGACTTAGATTCGACCTTTTTAACAGCGTATACTTCAAACGGCCATAACTGTTGATCCAGAAGTCTTCTCGGGGCCTATGAGTACTCTTTGGAAAGCTCTTGGAGTCTACTTTCAGATAGATCTGGTCTCACCTCCAAACTCCATCCTAGTTGATCAGAAACTGCAAAACAAATTGCGTCACTTTTCTAGTCCGAGTCAAAGTGGGCCTTGGGCCTTGTATCACCACTTAGGCTTTTTGGGCCGGCCGTACTGTTCACGTGAATAGTAATCTGTGAATAGTACCACACCATTTTTCTTAGATAAGTGCGGATTCCCTCTCCCCT
This sequence comes from Bonia amplexicaulis, assembly GCA_036346245.1. NCBI lineage: Eukaryota > Viridiplantae > Streptophyta > Magnoliopsida > Poales > Poaceae > Bonia > Bonia amplexicaulis. Next base: position 20,409,303 of record CM070735.1, on the reverse strand, counting down.
ATTTAAGGAGGTCGCACCCCTTTAGTTTTCCTGGGGTTTTTCTTAAGAGATTATTCTGCTTAGCAGTTTTCACATGTTCGGTTGAGGAACCCCAACTTGTGAACTTAATCTTTATTCGCAATACAATTTTAGATTGCATCTTGAACTCTCTTGCTTGTGTTCTCGATTCGCTTGCAGGAGATATCCTTCTTGGCGAGGTCAACCGCGTTCGGCACGGTTGATAACCTACGGAGCGGTGGTGTAGTGATTGCGAGGGGTTTGATCTGTTTTTGTCGGAGCCTTTGGATCATCAACGTCGTGTTCTGCACAATCAATTTATCAGTACCTTTCGGAAGATCGGGATATCGTCACATTATGTGAGATATGGACAAAAAGAGCAGGATCGTGGTCACTAATAGTGAAACCAACAGCGGTAATCATTGAGGTAAAACGCGCAAACCAGACATGAGGAGCCTGTTTGAAACCATAAAGAGCACGACGAAGACGACAGGCATGTCCATATGGAATAGAATACCCAAGTTGTGGCTGCATGTAAACCTCATATGCAAAACACCATTAAGAAATGCATTCTTAACATCCAGCTGTGAGATAGACTACCGGCAAATAGAAACAACTTCAACAAGAGTGTGAACAATGGTGATATGAGTAACAGGGGCAAACGTCTCATTGAAATCATGCCCATCCTCCTGCTAGAAGCTGTGAACCACAAGACAAGCCTTGTAGCGTTCGATAGTACCATCAGACCTAGTCTTAATCTTGTATACCCACTTGCACGTGATAGGACGGGCATGCACATGTGTCGGCACAATATCCCAGGTCTCCGTACGTCGAAGAGCATCGGCTCCTCTGCCATAGCAAGCTATCACTCAGAATGAGAAGCAGTCTCACGATAAGAGTTAGGCTCAGTGATAGAGAGAGCATGAGCTGTCGAAAAAAAGCCAAGACGATCAAGAGGCTGAAGGGATGTCCGGCCACGAAGGGCGTAATGAGGAGCATCATCAAAGGAATCAGGCGTCGATGTCGGCAAGATACCAAAAGATGAGTTTGATGAAGGATGGGGATGATTGGGGTAGTGTACCCTAGAGAAACGAGACGATGGTGCTGCAGGAACAAAAGACGGTGCTACAAGAGGCAGCACAGAAGGTGGGGACACATAAGGAACCACTGGAGACAGACTAGAGAAAGGTTGTGAAAGAGGAGAAATGGGTGAAGAGTCAGGGAGAGACAACCAGGAATCGTCTCAATGGTGGAAGCAGAATGAGGAGCCGAATCTCGATAGAAGAAAGGTCGAGATTCGTCAAAGACCACATTTCGTGAGATCTTGATCCGTCGAGCAGAAGGATCATAGAAGCGATAACCCTTATGCTCAGAACTGTAACCAAGAAACACATACTCAACTGACTAGGCTAACAGTTTGGTGCGCTCAGGATGCAGCAGGACAAAACAAGTGTAGCCAAAAATATGAAGGTGAGTGTACTGGGGCTCTAGAGTAGAGACGCTTTATAGGACTGACATCCTTAAGAGTAGTGGAAGGCTGCATATTGATGAGATATACAACCATAGAAATAGCCCCAGCCTAGAACTGTGGTGGAACGTGAGAGGCAAGGAGAAGTGTGCGAGCAGTCTCAATTAGATGGCAATGTTTGCGCTCAGCAACCCATTCTGAGCATGGGCACCAGGACAAGAAGAATGGTAAAGAGTGTCATGCTTAGAAAGAAATTGTCTGAAAGCGCCAGAACAGTACTCATCAGCAGAATCACAGCGAAAAGTACAGATAGAGGACTTAAACTGAGTACGAACCATCGTGGCAAAACTATGATAGATCGTAACAAACTGATCACGATTAGACATAGGGAAAAACCAAATAAAATAGAAATAATCATCAATGAAAATTACATAGAATTTATGCCCGCCTTTGGAGATAATAGGCGCAGGTCCTATACATCGGAATGGACTAAATCAAAAGGACGAGAAGACAATGATTCACTAGAATGATAAGAAAGTTGTGACAAAATATGGACGTGTCAACAGTAACATGTCCAAGAACACCCTGACGAACTAATGAAGAAAGACGGGACCTACACAGGTAACCTAAACAGTGATGCCGTTGCACAAAAGCTTCAGAGGTGGTGGCAGCAGTGGTGGTGAAGGTAGATGTGGTAGGAGCAACTAAAGTGGACGGAAGGTGGAGGCGGTCGAGAATGTAGAGACTCTGACGATCCCTATGGCGCCGGTCAGTCCCAAGTACCGTCCCTATCTGTCGATCTTGGACGAAACAGGTGTGACTCAAAACCAACCCTACAACCAAGATCAATGAGCTGTCCTATCGAAAGAAGCTACATGGTAAGCTGGGGAGCATGGGAAACAGTTGGAACAGAAAAATCAGTAGACAAAAGAGTGCCTTGACAATTGATAGACAAGGAAGTACTGTCAGCTATTTGATCCTACTAAAGTGAGAGATGTGAAGTTCAGTGTCATATGGAAAGAGGCACCAGAATCTACAACCCAAGTGGTACCTGGAGGAGACGTCTGAGCTAGACTGGTAGAACCTGCTGAGCTATGAGAGAGCTGAAGTAGAGCCTGGTAGAGCTGCTGAACAGAGTCACCTCGCTGAGAACTTAACGAGCTGGTCTGTCTTCCTGTGAAGGAAGGGCCTCCCTATCCCCCTTGGATTGTCCAACCCACGGGCCTTGTTCCGCTTTTTCCGTACTGCACAACTTTGGTAGTCGTACTCGAAGTTCTTGCAGTAGTTGCGCTGAGCTCCAGTTGGTCCGAAAATAGGAGCGGAAACATGCACCTAGGGAGGGACCAAGTCGGAGCAGAAAACGTAGGTGTAGTCAAAGAAGGAGCAGCAAGCACAGTCGGAATGGACTGTGCTGCTAACCTGAGGCGAAGCTCCTCAGCTCGAAGCGTCGAAAGGGCCTTTGCGGCTGTCGGTCGCAGTGAGCGGTTCAACAGTTGAGGCCTGACAGGCTCAAACTCTAGGTGAAGATAGCAGATGAAATCATAAAGGCAAAGGCGATCGTAATCCACCTTCTGCACTTTATGACACTCCTGTCATAGTGGAGAGGCCAGCTCGTTCAACTGGCACCAGAGACTAGCCAGGGCTCTGAAGAAGTCATCGATGGAAGAGTCTCCCTGACGAAGCGTCTCCAACCCACGCTGAAGTGAAAAGAACTGAGCATCACTACTCTGCTGGTACCGCTCACGTAAGTACTCCCAGATCTATCGAGTAGACCATAGACCAACAATATCTGGCTGGATGGAGTCATCAATGCTAATCACTAGGATGGCTCGAACATGGGCCTCATCAGCGCACTAACACTCGAAAGTGTCGATGGCATACTAAAAGCCCTCATCAGCTGCGTCAGCAGCAACAGCCTCTGCCTCCTTGATGGCTTCATCGTCTACAGGAGGCGTAGAAGGATGCTGCCTAGGAGGAGGTTGGACCAGCGGTGGCGGAGAAGGTCGTGCATTAGTGACATGTGCCTAGAGGCAGAGACCATCGAGCGTGATCTTCATGAGTGAAGATCATAACATGTAGTTTGTCCCATGTAGCTTTGTTCCCGAGAATGAGATCATGGCTGATGGAACGAAAGCCATCGGTAGGCGACGCTGGACAGCGCGACAGTTAGATCAACATTTTTTCTTTCTTTTCTTTTTTTCTTTTTTTATTTTCTTCTTTCTTCTTTTCTTTTTTTGTTAATATAAAATAACCATATTTGATCTGCCTGATCAAATCAGATCGGGAACGGGTGAGCTCCGAGCGCCAATCGGGTGGGCACTGGTTAGGCGGGTGGCGGAGATCGAATGGGGGGGGGGTAAGCGTTGGGTGTCGATCGGGCCCGATCGAGTTAGACCGAGGGCAGGCGTGCTCGGCGTCGGTCCAGTGAGGGAGCCGGCCACCGCGGCGGTTGTCGAGATTGGATCAAGGGCGGTCGGTGAGCCTTCGACATCGCGGCGGCACTCTGCTGGGCAGCAACAAGTGACGATTGTCGGCGGACGGTAGCTGGCGGCCGGGGCAACGATGGGCGACAGATGACGGTTGTCGAAAATGGTGGCGGCGGCCTGGTCGATGGCGGCGGCGACGACCTGGTCGATGGCGGCGGCGACGACCTGGTCGATGGCGTCAGCGGCGACGACGGTTGTCGGAGACGGCAACAGCGGTGGGGTAGAGCAGTGGCAACCGGATGGTGGTGGCGGCCCAGTGGGCGGCGGCTCAATTGTGAACCAGCAGCGGTGGAGCAGATGCGAAAAACTAGGGTTAGTGCCCTAGGTCTGATACCATATTATGAATATTGTGTGTATATTCATGAGACTTAAAGGGCAATATATATAGCGAGTACAAGTTGATATATAAAAGAATATGCCGTACACAAATAAGAAAATCAAGCCATATAAGTAAACAAATAAAACAATTCTATCCTATCCTTAACTATAAAATCTCCTTTACAATCAGGACAATGGAGTGCTTGGCTGTGCTCATTTGAGCTTTAGCTTTTAGCTTTGAGCTTCTAGTTTCTTAATTTCGTTTTTTCTGGTTTTTTTTGACTTTTTTGCCTTTTCTTTTTTCCCTCTTATTCCTTTGCATTGTCCGTGGTGGTATAACCCTTTTTTTTCTTTTTTTTTAAATTTAATTACGTTGAAAAGCTAATAGCAACTGCAGTGAAAAAAAAACCCTCAAACAGTGCACAAAAAAGCCAAAAGCTTAAGCTTTAAGCTCAAATGATTATGAAATGGAAGGCTATGGAATGGTGAAGTGATAGGAAAAGGAACTTGAACCTGAAGGAAGCAAAGTTATTCACCTATTTGTGATGACAGAGTAATGGGACTTATTCACAAGTGACATGACCCATAGGAATCGTGAGTTAGCAACCATGGCAAGCACAAAGTAAGTTTCAACGCAGATGGGGACCAAAAAAGGTTCCATTTAAAAGACCACACATTAGAAGTCACCTTCATCCTTCCAAGCCAAAATGCCTGTAGCTTTCAGGTTCCAAGCATACTGTTGTCTACTTAAGGACCCAAGCTCCAAATAAAAATGTGACTTTAAAGGCATGCAAACATTTGGAAGAGTATTTTGAAGGTACCAAATTACAGGTATTTTCTGATTATTGACAGTTGAAAGTTCTCTTGTTTTGGAGGCAGAATACAGGAAACACAAGTAATGCAAACTATAGGCTATTGTATCCTCACCTTAAGATGTACCACAAATGGGATAATGGGACAGAAAGAACACTGAAGCTGTTTACAGTAATTAAACAGTTGAGATCACTTTGGTATTATTATCTTCAAACAAGAAAGACTACCAAATGTGAGAACAAGAGATAAGTATGCAATAGAGCTTTCAGCATGTCAAGTGCCCTATCTACAGTACAGTTATGATTTGAGTTTACCTACCATGTGCAACAAACCACAAGAAATTGACATCTTATTTCATTTTTTATACATTTGCCTCTTCTATTTATTTTGTCCTGCGATATAGGGGCTACTTGTCTAATAATTTGTTCTGATTGGTTTCTGTTCTATGGTCCCATCGTTGAGCTAGAATTGCAAAATTAGGTTGGACTGCATGAAATTGAGTGCTGTAGATATTAAGTTGGTGTCTAACAAAATCTCCAGTCTTCTTGATAGGAGAAGGCTCAAGGGTGAGATAACCATTCATCACATCAGGCATTTTCCAAATTTGAGACAGTTTCCTGTTGGGGAAGAAGCCCCCACCTTAGTCCAATCGGTCTATCATGCCAATAGGCTAGTTGCCTGGCCTAGTAAGGAATATAGGCTAAGGAAATGTCATGTTTACTCTTATGTGTATAAATCCAAGTAGGGGTATTCATGTAACTTCAAGCAGGAGAAATGACAGATTTACTCAGATTGGGATAGTTATGTAATAAGCCTCCTTATGGCTATAAGTATGTGTCTTAGGACACTATGGAGAAAGGAACGACTCAGTTTTTAAGAAAAGATACATATGTTCTATATAAGCATCCTATATACATTTCCTACGGCATCTACGGCTCTAGTAGCCCCTTCGAGCCTCTCCAGCAACTTTCTTATTTACTGTTTGATCTGTAAACCATAACATTTCTGATCCATTACCTGAAGAAAAGAAGCTTGTCATGGAAAATGAAACGACTATCAGAAACCTCACATAAACAGGTCCTACTGACACCCACAATGCACTAACTGAGCGGCATAGTGAGGTAGTTGAGGACGTGAAGTTCCTTTTTGTCATGAAGATTAGTCATTGGGACCCTTCAAATCTGGCCTTAATATAGCAACTAACCTATGCACTAGCTTTTTCCAGGGCACCATACTGCAGAACAAGGCGACCTGCACATGGTCTGCTGTTTTCTATATGTTTGTTCTCTTTTTTCAAAGTAGAGAAAATTTTGTCCCTTGCCCCACCCGCTCATTGCAGAGAATCCAAACTCATAATCCATTAATTAATTAGTTCCTGGTCTATAGGATTCCGCTTGCCTGTGCCATTCTCCATTTTATGGGTCTGTTCTTTTTCTTCGACGCTGATGGCTTTCGATTTTTGCTACAGTACTTAACTTTTAAACGGAGTATTTTCTCAAGACGGGTTCTACAAGTTAAAGAATGTACACGTTAAAAGCCCAACATCTGTACCATCCAAAAATCGCAAGTGAGTATCTGTCTCTCCGTAATCTGTACCGTAAACAGTTAAAATTCAAAAATTTCAGTCAAAAGCCATAAGCCGCAGTCGTTGCTAAACAAGCCCTATGTTTGCATCTTGGGGGGTGGCATGCTATATTTGTGATTCGATGTAGGTGTGTATTGTTTCCATGTCTTGTGGAAAATCCTAGTACTAATCAAGCATGCTGAACCCTGTTTATGCCGGTGCCTGGCGTGATTTCCAGCTCAAGGACGGCAGGCAGCGTGCGCGATAAATTCTTAATGTTTAGAGAATGCATATTAACAGCTTAGATAGGCATAATCGTTCTTTTGAGTACCAACTCGCCTAAATGTTTATGCTGATGGGGAAAGTTTGGCAGTGTACTCATTTGTCAGCAGGTACCCTTCTTGATAGGAAAGTTTTAGAACTTAAAAAAGACATGGTTTGTGGATGTGCAGAGTTTTAGGCTTCACTCCCCAAAATTAAGTCAGGTGGAAAAACCAGAAGAAGGCAAACATATACTACTACAGACAGTGTTATCATATACAATTTAAAACCATCATCATAGATAAATCGTCTATGTTTGTGTGTCAGTGATAATAGCTGGTTATCACAGACGACTCCCACACTGTCTGTAATAACTTACAACACAGACGGTTTTTCTAAAAAAGCGTAAGTGGTATTCGACTATTACAGATGATTTTTTATATTAACTGTCTGTGATATGCACGATATCACAGACATTTTTTGTTATTAACCGTCTGTGATATGCACCATATCACAGACGGTTAATAACAAAAACCGTCTGCGATATCGTGCATATCATAGACGGTTCGGTGTTTGAAACTGTCTGTGATATATATATATCACAGACGGTTTGGAACACCGAACCGTCTGCGATAGCTATTTCAACAACGATGTTGATTGCTCTTTTTCGGCTAGCCTCAGGATATGCTAGTCGTGCCCTCTGAAAACAAGCAAGATCGCGTATATATAGCACATGACAATCATTACATAAATCTCATAGATGAATGAAACAACACGTGCATATCACATATATAGCATGACAATTGTTACACAAATCTCACAAATGAATTAAATTGAACAAATTGTTTGATTAAGCACAATTGAGTGATTATAATTGAATCCAATGTTTCAACATCTAATCACTATTGCCGGGGTGGAACTCTTCAGTCTTGTTTATGACATCTGCTAGTAAGAATTGAGAGAGGTTTCCTCGAATTTCGACGAGTTTATCAAGATCAAATGCACTTTCGTCGATGTACACACGCTGTCGCTAGGAGCAATGTTAAGTCATTAATTAGCATGTGTGTATATATACATATATATAATAAGAAAATAATAATTATTGGAAGGTTAACAAACATCTTGATCATTTGTTTTAGCGTCTATGATTTCCTTCATATGGTGGCAAACGTAGAATCCACATACGTTGCCTTGTAACTGCTGGTGGCACTGTAAAAATAGAATTACAAACAAAGATATTGTCAATTCTAGAGGTATTATAACGAAGTGTGATATATGATTGTTGTGTTGTAGCGGGTACCAAAAATCGCGTCCTGTGTCGTAGTGTGTCACTAGATTCCTTGTGTCTCCCTCCTTGAGCAACATAAATGGTAAACGGCCTACGTGATTCCGATGCAATTGCAAACTTCTAAGTGCTCCCAATAAGGTAAGTCCCAAAATACTAACCTCTTCTTCCACATGTTCTTCCGACAAGTTCTTGATTTACGTCCCTTTCCAAGCACATCATCTATCTTCTTGACCATATCATAGACCTCTTTTCCACTAAAAGGCCTTGGTACTAATTCATACTCTTTTTTCTGTCAAATTGTTTCTTCATCTTGCGGTATGGGTGATACTTTGGAAGGAACCTACGGTGACGCATATATGCAGTTTTACACGAGTTGTTCAACCACACATTCTCAATATAATCTAAGCAGTGCAGAGATGCTTTGGCTCCTTTTGTACTCAACCCTAACAGGTTACCAAGGGTAGAAAAATCATTAATGATGCAGAACAACATAGTATGTAGAGTGAAGTTCTCTCATTTGTCCGCATCCAATACATGTACCCCTTCGTTCCACAATATTGCAAGATTTTCCACCAATGATGCTAGGTACACATCAATATCGTTCCTAGGATGCTTCGCCCCTTGGATAAATAGTGACATCAAAATATACTTCCGCTCCATACACAGTCAAGGAGGAAGGTTGTACATGCATAGAGTCACGGGCTAGGCTATGTCGACTGCTCATGTTACTAAAAGGATTCATTCCATCTGTACTTAACCCAAATCTTATATTCCTCGGTTCCATACCGAAGTCTACAAACATCCCATCGATATTCCTCCACTGGGCAAAATTAACAGCGTGTCTTATCATTTCGTCTTTCTTACGCTGCTCCAAGTGCCAACGCATCAATCTTGCATCCTTGCGGTTTGTAAATAAACGCTTCAAACAGGGAATTACAGGAAAATACCACAACACCTTAGTAGGAGGTCCTTGCTTCACCTCGATGCCCTTTCCATCATCGGAGTCATTTTTACGTTTGTATCGGGATGCTTTGCACACCGGATAAACACGTAAGCTAGCATACTCTTTACGGTAGATGATACAATCATTCAAACATGTATTTATTCTGTCTACTTCCATTCCCTGTGGGCAAAGAATCTTCTTGGCTTGGTAGGTGGTTTTTGGCAACACATTTCCCTTTGGAAGCATGTTTGCTAGGAGACCTAACAATGCCGTGAAACTCTTGTCGGACCAATCATTGATTGCCTTCAATTTTAGCAGTTCTAGAACGGATGACAACCTCGTGTATTATGTCTTGCAGCCAGGGAACAAAGGTTTCTCCGAGTTCTCGATCAAACCCTCGAATTTACCAAACTCTCTCTCACTATAGTTGCCTTCTGCATCACGTAGCATCTGATCCAGATTGTCATCCTGCGACCTATCCTCATCGAAAGCACAGTCCACAATCTGCATATCATTGTCTCCCTCGACGATGTCATAACTACCTTCTTGTGTAATCTTCTTTTCACCGTGACTGGTCCAACATTTGTACCCCTTTCTGAAACCCCTTCGAATCAAGTGAGCGTCGATCTACATTGAGTTGCTAAATATCTTTAGATTATCACAATTGATGCATGGACAGTACATATATTCCATCCCCTTCTTAAACATATCCAGTTCAGTTACTCTTCTAAAAGTGACACGCCATTAATGTAATATTCACTCACACGGTTCTCAACATACATCCAGCTTCGGTCCATCTACGCTACACATGTAACAAATGGGTGTCAAATTGGATTATTAGCGCTACTATAGCAAATCAGACTAGCTATACTTAATTACACACATCTATATTAGGTAGGTAGCTAACTAGCCATGTATTCATGACACAGTAATATATAGCAAGAATATATTGAATGAAACTAGGAGTACTTACCCATTCTGAAATTGAGCAAAGTACCATTATCTTTCTAAACCTAGCTAGCTAGCTAGATCTAAACAAAAACCTAGCTATCATCTCTTTCAATTAGAAGGCATATAAGTTATTAGAAGCAATTAAGTACTAACCTCTGATCACCAAGAAGACATATATAGATCTACAAACGATATGTTTTCACCAAACTCCCCAAAGCCAGCCGCCTCGCTCTATTGATGCAGCGCAATAAAGACAGATCTGTTCAAGACCACGCACGCCAGCTATTTAATAGCGCAGATTATCCTAGACGGTTCCAACCACAAACTGTCTGTGGTATGACATTATCATAGACGGTTCATATTAATAACTATCTATGATAATTCACAGACGGTTATTCATACAAACCGTCTATGATATCCGCAATATCACAGATGGTTTGATATAAGAACCGTCTGTGATGTCCACAATATTAGAGACGGTTTTTTATATGAATCATCTGTGATATCCGCAACTTTCAAATATGGTTATTATCATGAACCGTCTGTGATGGCTCAATTATCACAGATAGTTCGTGTTAATAACCGTCTATGAAAATATCACAAATGGTTGTTAGTATAAACCGTCTGTGATAGTTTAAGTATAGACGGTTCTGTATGAACCGTCTGTGATGTAGCCGTCTAGTATAGCCTCTTTTGTAGTAGTGTGAGGTTATGTAGTTCTCTTATGATATTATGGAAAATTCTTTTTATATTCTGACAAAATCAGGAAGAATTGTTTGTGAGTCAATGAGATCCTAGTCCAGTTCACCTTAACCCCAGCCTTCAATTATATTTTTGAAACAACATTAGTCTTTCACTAGTTTTTTTGGCAACCCTGAGCATATATGAATTTTATTATTCCCTCTGTTTTCTTTTACTTGACTTCATAAAATTCGTGCCATCAAACTTTTTAAAGTTTCACGGCCAACAAATTTAAAACCATCTAGATTGACTATACACAAATTATTTCATTAGATTTATTGTTAAAAATATTTTCATAATATTATAGTTTTATTAGTATACTTAGTATAAAGTTATAAAAAGTAGCACTCAAAGTCGTGTCTCGAAGAACGTAAAAAAAACGTCAGGTTAAAAAGAACAGAGGAGTAATACAATAGTCATATGTCTCGTAATTTCTTAACCTGGAACCATTGTTACTTCAATATTCAGCCTTGTATGCATATACAACTGACAACAAACAGGGTTTGATTTTAATACATATGTGTGCATAATTACAATAGATAGTTGTGCTAGAACATTTTGTGGAACCCCTGGACAAAATTTTAATCATAGATGTGCTGTACTGTTTTGCTTCCCCCCGCTAGTGTGCTTATACTAAATTTTGTTGCCTAACTGGTTGATGTGGTTCATTTTTGAATTGAACCTTCGTAGAGGGAATCCTCTCCTATCTTTTCTTATATTTCATGGGCCAAATGGTCCATTATAAGCATGTACGGGGCATGAATAAAATAGCAGAATACCCTTATACAAAGAACTATTTACATATATTTCTAACACCCTCTTAAACTCATGGTATATCAACAACACTAAGTTTGGAGAGATAGAAGTTATGTTAAGCCCTAGTCTATGCCTTTGTGAAGAAGTCAGCAAGCTAAACCTCTAAAGGCACACACTGAAGAGCGACAACCTACTGTCGCACCTATGACTGCATGTAGGAAGCATCAACCCCAATGTTCTTGGTTAGCTCATGCTTCACCAAATCTTGAGCAATGCTGATTGCACCAGTGTTGTCTGCCATCAACATAGTCGGTGCAAAAACCGAGACACTAAAATCCTCAAGGAGTCACCATAGCTAGTAATCTCAGCTGTCACAGACACCAAAACCCTCAAGGAGCCACCGTAGCTAGGCAATCTCAGCTGTCACAGACGCTAAAACCCTCAGCACTCGAATGAAAAATTACAGTTTGCTTCTTAGTCTTCTAGATAATCAAGGAAAAACCAAGAAAGACACAAAAAGCAGAGAGACCGACAGTTAGAAGGATCACTAGCGTAGTTTGCATCAGAGTACACCTGCAGCTATAATGAGCTGGAGTAAGGGAAGAAAAGGCGCCAAGTGTTGGTCCCACGAAGAAATCGCAGAATACGAAGGAGGTGACTGTAGTGGAGTTGGGTAGGAGCAGAAATGAACTAACTCAAAATATGAACAACATGAGAATTATTAGAACGAGAAGGGTACCTTCAGTAGGATGAAGGTGAAGGTGGAGGTGTAACTCCATAAGAGTGTCCACCGTGCACTAATTGATAAGACAAGCATGATCAAGAAGATCCTGGATTTACTACTAAGAGAGGTAGGTAGCCATCAGGCGTAGAGGTGACCTCAATCATAAGAAAGTAATGAATAGGACCCAAATCAGACATCTGGAACTGCTCACTGAGATGTGTCTTCACAAAGTCAATATACTGAGGGTCATCTCTAATGATGAGCATACCATCTATATAGAGAAGAAAAAACATCCGACTACGAGAGGAGGTGTGAACAAAGAGAGCAGGGTTGTGATCATTGGCAGAGAAGCCAACAGTAGTGACAATAGAGGTGAAATGCAAACTAAGCATGATGAGTTTGTTTGAGCCCATAGAGAGAACGACAGAGGCGACAAACCTGACCGTCAGGGATAGAATATGTAGAAGGCGGGTGCATGTAGACCTCATCTCGTAGCTTGCCATTGAAAAAGGCATTTTTAACATCAAGCTATGAGATAGTCCATTGCTGAATAGAGGCAACGACAACAAGAGTATGAATAGTAGTCATATGAGTAATAGGGGCATAAGTCTCATCATAATCACATCCATACTATCGCTAAAAATCACGTGCAATGAGACTTGCCTTGTAGCATTCAATGGTACCATCAGAATGAGTCTTGATCTTATAGATCCACTTGCACATGTTAGGAGTGACACAAGCAGGAAGGGCAACAAGGTCCCAAATGCTAGTACACTCCAAAGCAGCAATCTCTTCAGCCATAGCGAGTTGCCACTTAGGATGAGATGCATCATCACGATAAAAGGTAAACTCAACAAGAGAAGTAGCAGAAGCTACACAGCTGTAGTGATTAGGACACGAAATCATACTTTGACCACAAAGAGTGTACCTTATAGGAGATGCTCGAGCAGACCCAATAAGGTGGGAGAAGAAGGCACTAGAGTAGGACGCAACAAGGATGGAAGAGTAGTGGTAGAGGGTGTTAGAGTTGGCAGAGAAGGATCAGAACGAGGACGATGAGTGTAGTGGAATGGAAAGGGGGACCTCAACAAAAGAGCTGGTGAGATCCTCCAGTGGGGAGGTAATGCGAGCCAGAGGAGAAGATGCCAAAGGTGAAATTGTTGGACATGGTGGAGATGGAAGAGAAACAAATGGAGTGGAGGGCTAAGGATTAGGAAAAATCAGAAAGGAGATCAACTCAGTAAGAGAGTCTGGACTGGAAGTGGTGTCACGAGTATAGTAAGGCCATGACTCATCGAAGGTGACATCGTGCGAAATGTGCATCCGATGAGTAGCAGGGTCATAGCAGCAATAACCCTTGTGCTCAATATGTAGCCAAGGAAAACACACTCAACTGACTGAGCAGTCAGCTTCATGCACTCACAGGGTGGAAGAAGAACAAAGTAGACGCATCCAAAGGCGCGGAGATGCCTATACTGAGGAGACCTATTGTAGAGACGCTTGATAGAAGTTAAACCCTTAAGAGTAGTAGAGGGATATAGGTTGACAAGGTAGGCAACAGTAGAAGCGACCTCAGTCCAGAAGTGAGGTGGAATAGAAGAGGCCAGCATCATAGAATGGGTAGTCTCAAGAAGGTGACGATACTTGCGCTCAGAAACACCATTCTGAGCATGAGCACTAGGATAGGAGTACCGAGGAAGGGTGCTCAGAACAGAAAGAAACTGACAAAAAACATTAGACAGGTACTCACCAGCAAAATCAATATGAAAGACATGAATGGCTAAATCATACTGAGTACTAACAATAGTAGCAAAAGACTGATAAACAGAAAGAACTTGGCTATGATAAGACATGAAGTACATCTAAGTATGGCGAGAGTAGTCATCAATAAAGATCACATAGTATCGATGACCCCCTTTCAAAACGAAGGGAGCCGGACCCCATACATCAAAGTGAATCAAATCAAAAGAACAAGCATAGATAGAATCACTAGAACTATAAGGGAGCTACAGCTACTTGCCAAGCTTGCAACCCATACAAGATAAAGAATTATCACCAAGAGTAGACCTAAAGAACACCACTGCCAACTAAAGAAGAAAGACGTGACCCACATAGGTGACCTAAGTGATGATGCCACTGAGCAAAACTAATGGAAATGATAGTTGCGGATGCAGTGGCAGTAGTAGTTGACTAGTTGATGGAGGCAGTGGAAGTAGAAGGAAGGTGTAGCCAGTTGAGCTTCCAGAGATGTTGTGAATCAAGGCGGCACCAACTAGAGCCCCTGTAAGGTGATCTTGAACATGGCATGAGTCAGGCTCAAGAAGTATACAACAATTATAATTGGTAATATGACCTGTAGACATAAGCTGCATAGCAAGCCTGGGAATATGAGAAACCGTAGGAACATGGAAACTTAAAGTGGAAAGAGTGCCTGACTAGTAATAGGAAGAGAAGTACCATCTGCAGTCTGAATGGAAACAAGTAGAGTAGAAGGACTCAAAAGAGGTGAGGTAAGTGGAATCTGGCATCATGTAAAAGAAAGCACTAGAGTCTAGGATCCAAGGACTGAGTGGCAAGATTGGCAGCATTTGAAGAGCCTGAGGTAGGGCTGATGACCAAACACTGGAGGAGGGAGACCAGCTGCTGAGTGTTGTCTAGCTGGTGAGGAGCACTAGCATCTCATGATTAGCTAGGTGGTTGCTAAACTAGTTCAACTTGTTGATTCTACTTGTAAGTATATGGAACGAGAGGGCTTACCATAAGATGGTGCGGAGGGGGAGATCGACGGTGGCGGTGTCAATGGCGAGGACGGTGCATGTCAAGGTCTTCAAGTTTAGCGTTCCTTGGGGCAATTATGCATGAAAGAGTGAGCATGGGGTAGATGAAGACGAGGCAAGCTCGGAAAGCACAATGGCGAGGTTGGAGACTCACCGGAGAGAAGTAATTCGGCAATGGAAGCCGACAGTCGAAATTGAAGAGCAAGGCATGATTAGCTTCAACCGGAGGCGAAGAGAGTGGGAGAGTGCAGGGAAGAAGAAGAGTGAAGTGAGGCACATCTAGTGACATGGGTGGCTTTGGCTTTTATAGCGGGGAAGAGGGAGAATGACTTGTGTGCCATGACTGACCTAGGGCACCGAGCTTGAGAGAGGGGGTGAGAGAGGGAGAGAGAGTTCAATGGCCGACGGGACTACCTCGTGGCCATGAGACTAAGTCATGGCGCTCTTGGATCAAGGCGTGGAGCATTCATTGCTTGTTAGTGCACAGAAAAGGCAAATAGATGAGGTCAGGCGTGCATGAGGAAGAAGGGATTGATGAGGACATCCTTTCCATAGATACAACTGTGCCAACTCCACAACAAACTCAATAAACTGAAACTATGATACAAGGACCAATGACTCGAGCGCGAGCACGTCAACTTAACCATCAGGAACCATGGGGAAAAACCACGCGAGCTCAAGTGTAGAAGTGGAACCGTCAAGCGCAATATAAGTCCTATTCGCGAGTTCGATTCAGATTCGGCCTTTGTAACAGCGTCTACTTCAAACGGCCATAAATTTTTATCCAGAAGGCTTCTCGGGGTCCATGAGTACTCGTTGGAAAGATCTTGGAGTCTAATTTCAGATGGATGTGGTCTCACCTCCAAACTCCATCCGAGCCGATCAGAAACTGCAAAACAAGCCATGTCACTTTCCAGTCCGAGTCAAAGTGGGCCTTGGGCCTTGTATCACCACTTAGTCTATTTGGGCCGACCGTACTATTCATGTGAATAGTAAGCCCTGAATAGTACCGCACCCTTTTTCTTAGATAAGTGTGGCTTCCCCTCTTCTATTTAAGGAGGCCGCACCCCTTTAGTTTTCCTCGGGTTTTTCTTAAGAGATTATTCTACTTAGCAGTCTCACTGCACGTTCGGTTGAGGAACCCCAACTTGTGAACTTAATCTTTATTTGCAATACAATTTCAGATTGCATCTTTTACTCTGTTGCTTGTGTTTTCGATTCGCTTGCAGGAGATAGCCTTCTTGGCGAGGTCAACCGCGTTCGGCACGGTTGATAACCATCGGAGCAGTGGTGTAGTGATTGTAAGGGGTTCGATCTGTTTTGGTCGGAGCCTTTGGATCATCATCAACGTCGAGAACTCCACAATCAACTTATCAGTACCTTTCGGAAGATCGGACCATCGTCACATTAGGGATGAAGGAAGAAGATAAACTGTGTTTGTAGGTGGGACCGGACCCTCAAGTCATTGGCATGAGTGAGGGGAGCGGCGAGTTGGGTGGCGCGTGTGGGCTGCGATGCGGGAGGGGAAGTGGGCGCGGATTGTGCCACTAGGGAGATTCAGCCCAATGGCCTTGAGGGAATTAAATCCGATTTAAACTTTATTTTTAGTTTGAATTTAAGTTTGAATTTTAATTTGAATTCCCAACGGAATTTGCACAGGAAATGTTTATGGAAAAAAATCCTTAGCATACAATTTAATTTTAGAAATTTTGCTTTCACATTTTTGTGTCAAGGATTTTATTTTAAAAATCTCAAACCTCAACCAAGATTTTGGAAAATTTTTAAAAATGCACCAAAAATTTTGCAATCCATGGAAATTCATTCATGTTTATTTGGAAGTCATAATTGGGCTGTTACATGAACTGAGCCGCACCGAGACCCCATGTGAGTTTTGTCTCTTAGGATTGTTTGTATTTTTATACGCTTTTGCTTGCCTTTTCTTCTGGTGAAAACCAGAGCTGTAATTCTTTTCATCTACCCTCTTTAACAGCTGAAGCCTGAAGCTGATTAATAAGTATAAACAAGCGAACAATGCCAGGTTATACATGTGCCTTTGATGTGGCTCTTGCTAAATACCTTTGGCTTCAGCCTAATCTATCCGCCGGGAAGAAGAGGCATAAGTCTCCTAATTTCAGCTCTTCCTTTCCGGTTCATATTCTTCCCCTGCCTTCCTACACACTCTGGTGTTCAGACTTCACAGACTTCGACTGCCATGGTTCAGATTTCTTTACAGAGGTCAGTTGCTACCTGCTTCTGCTACTTCTTGAAATTCAGCTTAGCATTTACTAGTATATATCCAGATCGCTACAGTAGTGACACAAGGGCTTAAAACTTGTTTCTACAGGACTGTAACCATGTCACCTCGTTGCTCCTTATCTTATCCATTGCATCGTGTGGGTGGTTCAAGTAGAAGATGGACCTCATGTAGATCCCAGTATTCATGCTTTTCATATGGTGCAGGACCATCTCCAATCGTTCTCAAGACCGACAGTGTTGTGGATCCCTCTGACCCGAAGTATTTGGATGCGACTTCATCTGCTTCAAGAACTGGGCCATATAGTGCAACTAGTCATCCATCAGGCACAATTGGAGTAATGGGAACATCTGGCACATCCTCCCTCAGATTTTTAGAGAAACTCGTGTGTTGGAGTACCCGAGATGGAGAAGAGACACCTCCCTTTGTCATTTCCAACGATCCGCTCGTCAAGAAAGAGTTACTGTCATCTCAAAATTCCCAACTCACTTCTGATTGTAACACTGCTCTTGGGAAGTTAAGGCAGAAGAGGCGCTTCTTGGAGAAATCCGAAGCATGCTGCATTGTTATGCTATGCCAGTTCTTACATGCCTGGCATGATGAAGTTTCACAGGGTTGCCTCTCTCGCTGCTCCCTTCTTCGCCGCCTACGCCACCGTCAATGTGAAGCAGCACGTCCCCATCACGCTCAGCCTCGAGCGCCCGAACTACTCCAAGTGGACGGCGTTCTTCACCGCCCTCTGCGGCAAGTACGGGCTGCTCGGCCACATCGATGGCACGGAGGCCGCGCGCCCGGCTGACCCCCTGTGGTCTCAGCCTGACGCCTGCATCCGCGGCTGGATGTACGGCTCCGTCGACGACGCCGTCCTCGATCTCGCTATGGAGCCCGATCAGTATGCGCGCACTCTGTACGTCTCTATCGAGGCCCTGTTCCAGGCGAACAAGGAGTCCCGCGCCGTCGTCCTCGAGCAGGAGTTCCACAACCTGTCCCAGGGTGACCTCTCCATTGACGCCTACGCCCAGCAGATGAAGCGCACCGCTGATGCACTTCGGGAGGTCGGCCACACCATCTCCCCCGCGCAGCTCGTGCTCAATCTTCTGCGCGGCCTCAACTCCCGCTTCGCCAACACCGCCGACATCATTGCCAACTCATCGCCGCTTCCCGACTTCAAGTCTGCCACCAACATGCTCCGCGTCAAGGAGCTCCGCCTTGGCACCGAGGGCAAAGAGGCCTCGGCCTCAGCTCTTGCCGCCTCCACCAACTCCTCCTGCACTTCACCGTCCTGCCGGTCCACCTCCTCTGCACCCACCAATCGTGGGGGCGGTGGCAAGGGCAAGGGTGGCAAGGGCAAGGGTGGGCGTGGCGGCAACGGCAGCGGTGGCAGTGGCGGTGGCGGGCGCAACCACCAGCACGGTGGCGGCTTCAGCGGGCAAGGCGGCGGCTCCGGCGGGCGTCAGGCTCCTCAGCCGGCCGGCCCTTGGGTTTGCTACAACCCTTGGGCCGTCCAGTGGCCACCTCAGCAGCAGCAGCAGTGGGGTGCGCCATCTGTGCCTCCTCCACAGGCACACACCGCCTTCGCGCCGCCTCAGTTCTCCACTGCCGGCGGTCCTCCGGCTTACGGGCCTCCAGCCAGCTGGGATCCGACCAGCCTGATCGCCGCTCTCAACCAGATGGCGGTTCAGGGTGGGTCTGCACCCTGGGTCATGGACAGCGGAGCGACATCTCACATGTCCTCCAACGACGGTATTTTACTTTCCCATCTCCCGTCGCCACCGTCCTCCATTACGGTCGGCAACGGTCAATCAATTCCTATTCTTAGTCGTGGCACTTCTCTTATTCAAATAGCTGATCGTCCTTTTCATCTTGATAATGTTCTTGTCGCTCCCCAACTCACTCGTAATCTGTTATCTGTTCGACAGCTTACTCGCGACAATAACTGTTCAATTGAGTTTGACGCCTCTGGTTTTTCTGTTAAGGATCTGCAGACCAAGACGGTCCTCCTTCGGTGCAATAGCAACGGGGACCTCTACACCATTCCACATTGCATGCCACCTCGCTGCCATGTCGCCGTCGTTTCCCCGGAGCTGTGGCATTTCCGCCTTGGTCATCCTGCACCTGCCGTCGTCACTACTCTAAATAAGCTATCAGCTATCCAGTGTAAAACAGCAGCTCGCCGCCTTTGTCATGCCTGTCAGCTAGGCAAACACGCTAGGCTGCCATTTGCTAGTTCGGTTTCTAGTACATCTGCACCCTTTGAACTTGTTCACTGTGATGTCTGGACCTCTCCAATTTCGAGCATTTCTGGTTATAAATTTTATCTCGTGCTAGTTGATGATTATACTCACTATTGTTGGATGTTTCCTCTTCGCCATAAATCCGAAGTTCATGAACATATTGTTCAGTTTGTTGCTCACGCTCACACATAGTTCAGCTTTCCTGTGCGCTGTTTTCAGGCAGATAATGGCACCGAGTTCATCAACAATGCCACCGCTACCTTCCTGGCTAGCCGCGGCATCCTGCTTCGCACCTCGTGCCCCTACACATCCGCCCAGAACGGCAAAGCTGAGCGGATGCTTCGCACACTGAACAATGCTGTTCGCACGCTTCTGTTTCATGCCGCCATGCCTCCATCCTATTGGGTCGAAGCTCTTTCCACCGCTGTGTTTCTGATCAACCGGCGGCCCTCCTTGTCCATACATAATGGTATTCCCTACCATCTCCTTCACCGCAAAATGCCAGACTACTCCATCCTTAGAGTTTTCGGTTGCTTGTGCTATCCGAACCTCAGTGCCACGACTCCCCATAAATTGTCTCCTCGCTCAGCAGCGTGTGTCTTCCTCGGTTACCCTCCTTCCCAGAAGGGCTACCGGTGTCTTGATCTTTCCACTCGCAAGATCATCATCTCTCGCCACGTTGTTTTGATGAGACTCACTTTCCGTTTGCGGCTTCCAAGCCCCGATCGGATTCTTTTGACTTTTTGTTACAGGATATACTTCCCGCGCCTGCCCCGTCTACCTCAGCCGTTCGGAACTCGCGGGCCTCGGTCACGCCTGCCTCGTCTGCCTCAGACGATGCCGGCGACCCCGTTGGGTTCGACCCTGCCATCCTGTGGCACGGCGCTGCCCACCGGCTGCCGCAGGCGCCTCGGCAGGCCACGGCCCCCGCACTTCCTCTGCCAGCAGGTGCCGTCGCCCCTGCCCCTGTCCGGCAGCGGTATGGCATCCACTACAGCCGTCGTCAGCATCCGGCACCGGCTCCACAGCCGCCGCCGGAGGTACCTCCGGCCCCAGAGCCGCAGGCAGTGGTGCCCACGGCTCCAGCACCGCAGGCGGCGGTGCCCCGGGCTCTAGAGCCTCCTGCGCGGGCGACTCGTTCCCAGACGGGTTTCCTGCCGCCGCCCATGCAGCGGTATGGCTTCACCGCGGTGGTCTCGATCCCGCTTCTCCGTTCTTGGGCAACTCTCGCCCGCGCCGATCGCCGACTGGTGGGCGCCATGGCCGAAGAATACAAAGCGCTCGTGGACAATGGCACCTGGCGTCTTGTTCCTCGACCACCTCGTGCCAACGTCATCACCGGCAAGTGGGTCTTCAAGCACAAGTTTCGTGCTGACGGCTCTCTGGCTCGTCATAAAGCCAGATGGGTCGTTCGTGGGTTCTCGCAGCGGTACGGCATCGACTACGATGAGACATTCAGCCCGGTTGTCAAACCGGCCACCATCCGGGTCGTCCTCAGCATCGCCGCCTCTCGCTCCTGGCCGATACATCAGCTGGACGTGAAGAACGCTTTTCTTCACGACCATCTGAACGAGACGATCTCGCCGCCACCGCCCGGTTTCGCCGACCGGCGGCTCCGACCACGTCTGTCTCTGCAAAGTCCTTATGCGGACTCAGCGGCGCCAGTATGCACCAACGGTTCTCTGCCGTCCGCCGGTCCGGCTTCACTGCTTCGACCTCCGATACATCCCTTTTTGTTTACAAAGCGGGTGCCGACATCGCCTACTTGCTACTCTACGTCGACGACATCATCCTGACAGCCTCGTCGACCCCGCTTCTTCGTCGCATCACCGAGCTCCTTCACTCCGAGTTCGCCATGACGGATCTCGGGGATCTTCATCACTTCCTCGGGATCTACATCACGCGTTCGGCGGCGGCCTCTTCTGTCTCGGCCCCGATGCTGCTGTGGACCTGCTCCGCCAGCGGCATGGCTGAGTGTCATTCTACGGCGACTCCTGTTGACACTCATGCCAAGCTCTCTGCTACGGACGGCGCTCCGGTGGCGGATGCCACTCGATACCGCACCTCGCCGGTGCGCTCTGATATCTCACACTGACTCGTCCGGACCTCGCCTATGCTGTTCAGCAGGTTTACCTCTTCATGCACGACCCGCGAGAGCCTCATCTTGCGATGCTCAAGCGTGTCCTGCGGTATGTCAAGGGCACCCTGTCCACCGGGCTTCACATCGGCACAGGTAGCATCACCGGCTTGACCGCCTACTCCGATGCTGATTGGGCTGGTTGTCCAGACTCTCGGCGCTCCACTTCAGGCTACTGTGTCTTCCTCGGCGACAACTTAGTCTCTTGGTCCTCCAAACGACAGACTACGGTCTCTCGTTCGAGTGCGGAGGCTGAGTATCGTGCTGTTGCGCACGCTGTGGCTGAGACTTGTTGGCTTCGTCAGTTACTTCAGGAGCTCCACGCACCCATCTCTTCGGCGACGATCGTCTACTGCGACAATGTCAGTGCTGTCTACATGACCGCCAATCCAGTTCATCATCGTCGCACGAAGCATATTGAGATAGATATTCACTTCGTCCGTGAGAAGGTTGCTTTGGGACAGGTTCGGGTGCTCCATGTTCCATCGTCTCATCAGTTCGCGGACATTATGACCAAAGGGTTACCTGTACAGTTGTTCACTGACTTTAGGTCCAGTCTTTGTGTTCGTGACACTCCCGCTTAGACTGAGGGAGGGTGTTAGAATGTAATAGTAACAGCCCATATGGGTGAACGGCCCATTGGCCTTGTACATTGTAACCCTAGCCTATTAGGCTATATAATGAAGGTCACCCCCCCTGATTAGGGTGTGCGGTGTGTCTCTACACTAACTGTTATCTAGATTAAGTTGGACAGGCAGGTACGCCAACTGTTTATTTCATCAATCATTGTTTGTTTAATGATATATTTATCTATTTTTCCTCTTTAAATAAATATTAAGTACACATGCTCCATAAGTAGATATCTTTCTCGAAAAATTAAAGAGAAGGATGTAGATAGAATGTCTGTTTTCTACCTTGCTGCTCTGCTTAGGCATTTAACATTTTCGTGCAATCATGGCTTGTCTTCAAAAACTCCTGTATGGCAACAACCACAACACTGCATATGCGGTTTTCATAAGTTAGACAAGTCAGCTCCTTTATCAGTAATGGATGGTCAGATTTTTTTCACCCGCTTTGCATTGTGATACATTCCTTTATCTGAAAGCTCAGGTTACATAAAGATTGACAACTGCTGGTTTTATGTCCTATTGTAGTTTGTCCATTCCCAATTTGTCAGTCCCATGTTAACTTGGCCATTGCCAATTTGTCATGCTAGTGAGATGCCTTGAAACATTTTAGTTAACATTTTCCTTAGTATTATTCTTCACTAATACAATTGCTAGCATATGGTTAAATTTTTTTGTTTAAATTTCCTGTCAGGGTTTTGAGGTACTTTGTCCAGATAAAGCTTCCATGGAGCACACGGTGTTACCATCTGTCAGTGCATTTAGGAGGGACATGGAAGGCGCGAGAAATCTATTGCGAATAGCATTCCAGGTTATGCTAGTGGGGGGCTGTCAATACAATAATCCTTGCATCTGATGACTTTGTTGGTATCTTGCCTGATGATGACCCGCTGCTCAAGAAATGTATCGACCCAATGGATGCTTCGGTTAGAGGGACCATTACGTGCGCAAGAACACTGAGACCATGATATGCCTCAAGACTATTCTGGTCCCTCGTATAGTTTGCCAGCAGTAGCTGTTTGCACTTTTGAGTGCCGATGAGCACACATGTAAATTTTAAGATCGAGAGAGAGATTCATCATGTCAATGGATCAATAGCTCAATGCAGTATGCATTGCGATATGGGTATGCATTATGCTTTGCTGCTAAGCCAACAAAGATGCTGGCTCCATTTGTGAGTTCAGATTAAGTCAGTTTTTTTTTTCTGTGGCATGGCTACTCCATTGAAATTTTCAAACAAGAATCTAGAAATCAAATAGCTGATGTGATGTTTCGCTGGATCAGATTGTAGATAGAACAAATGAAGACATCGCCGAATCTAAACTGCGCAGAAGATGCACACTTTTTTTTTTGTAGATAAGTAGCAACTTCCTTGACATAGGAAAGCATAGCTAGTAATAATATCCTTCTTTGTCATATTGTCATCCTAATTGGAAAGAATGTAGCCTCATATTCTGATAAATGGGTCTGTTCTTTTGTGGCAGTGGCTTATGGCAACCGGAATGGTGCACCAGAGCGGTGGCACAGCGGCGACCGGAATGGTGCACCAGAGGGTGGCGTGGCGGCGATGAGCTGTGAGGTGGCTATGGCCATGTGATGAACTCGGCGCTGGACTGAAGGAAAAAAGCAACTGGGCGCAGGGCGAGCTAGAGGGGGTTATTTCGATGCGAGGCGGCACTGGCACAAAGACCTATGGTCACTGGCATTATGCTGACAACAAAGAAAAGCAGCGGCAGTAACAATGCTACGGTGGTGGCGAAGACCAAGACTTGGGCCAACATAAACTAGCGGAAAAGGATTTTGGGGCCATGGGGAGCTTACCCGAGAGGGCGTGGCTGCAGCAGATGCGAGGTGAAGGGAGAGGAGTAGGAAGGTGGAGGCTAGGCAGAGGACGGTGGAGTACTACAAGAAGAGGAGGAAGAAGAGGAAGAGAAGGAGATATTCGCTGCAACAAAAGAAGCTATACTGGACGGCTACATCACAGACGGTTCATACGGAACCGTCTGTGCTTAAACTATCACAGACGGTTTATACTAGCAACCGTTTGTGATAATTTTACAGATGGTTATTAACACGAACCGTCTGTAATAAGTGGGATATCACAGACGGTTCGTGTTAAGAACCGTCTGTGAAAGTTTAGGACATCACAGACGGTTCATATAAAAAACCGTCTCTGATATTCTGGACATGACAGACGGTTCTTATAACAAACCGTCTGTGATATTGCGGAGATCATAGACGGTTTGTATAAATAACTGTTTGTAAGTTATCATAGATGGTAATTAATACGAACGATCTATGATATATTGGTATCACAAACCGTTTGTGGTTGGAACCGTCTGGGATAATTTGCGCTGTCAGAGGTTTGGATCACGAGACAATACAAACGTCAGTTTAACGAATGGTTGAAGGTGCGATTGACTAGGAGGTCGTCAAGTGAAACACTACATGATTGGCAAAAGGGCCAAAATTTACAATTGTGACATGACAAGGATATGACATTAATGGCTACACATTTTATACAACATATTAGGATAGAAAAAGCATAGTGCAGAACTTAAGTGTCCGCATAGATGCCTATGATACGCATGTCAATACCGCTGGCCCAAGCTCGTACTACGGGCTTGTAGAGGGGATTTGGGAGCTTGACTATGTAATTTTCAAGATTCCTCTATTTCGGTGCCGTTGGGTCCAACTTCCACGGGGTGTAAAGGTCGACAAGTACGGCGTCACTATCGTGGACCTCGAATGTGTAGGATACGAAGACGAACCATTCGTACTCGCGAAGCAAGTTGTTCAAGTATTTTATGTAACCGACTCGGCAAATAAGAAGCGCCATATAGTTGTTAAAGGAAAAAGAAGAATTGTCGGAGTTAAGAATGTTGTGCATGAGGAAGAGTACAATTAATTTGATGAGTTGCCTCCATTCGGAGACAGCATCAGGCTTGAGGAAGAACAAGGCGATGAAGCAAGCTGTATGCGTGTCGATCATCATGAAGGGCTTTATTTAAAAGGTAATAGCCAAGTGTAATAAATGATCCCACAAAGCTAGCACCTATTTGGAAATTGTTGCAATGTAATCATAATTAGGAAACTCGGCATGTAATTATGGAACTATACTCTATTGTAATTGTAATTGACTCGGGAACTAAGAAATAATTATATTTATGATTATACTTGCGTTTTTCATAATATTGCATGGCCAGCATGATTTTTTTGGGTGCTGATGGAGCGAACTATCACAGGCAGTTTATCGGAAGAAATTGTCTATAATGACACTATCACAGACGGTTCTTTTATAGAACTGCATGTGATATGTCTAATATCACAAACGGTTCTTTTATAGAACCATCTGTGATAGTATTATCACAGACGGTTCCTTAAATGAACCATCTGTGATAGTTTCCCTATAAATATTCCCCAATAGGTTCTACTCACAGAGTCATCACTCACTCACTCCGTCTTCACCATCACTGCTAGGTTTTGCTAGATCTGACGCATCACCAGCGCGCGACGCCGCCTCTCCCTCTCGACACCGGCCGCCTCTCCCTAGCGACGCCGGCCGCCTCTCCCTCCCGACGTCGGCCGCCTCAACCTCACGCCGCTGCCTCTCCTTCCCGACGTCGTTCGCCTCTCCCTCATTTGTCTATCTTGTGGTTTATCTCAATAGTTGACTAATTTATTTTGTGATCTTCAGTAGATGGCTAAATTGTTTTATGACTAGGGATGGCAATTGTGCCCGTTTACCTGTGTGTCCGTGGGTAAATACCCTAATGGAGTCGGGTATGGTATGTATTCTTTGCCCACGGGTATGAAAATAGGGGAAAATCTCTGCCTATCAGGTAAACGGGTATGGGTTAGTTCTACCCGTACCCGTCTCGCTCGTTTACCCGTGAAATAAACTGACAGGTGGGCCACCCTAAAATAATAAACCCTTTAGGCGACTCCCCGTCGCCCGCACAGATATAACTCCTCCACCGCGCCCCTCAGCCCTTCTCACATCTCTCGCCGCCCTCTCGTACTCTCGCTACCCGCTGACCCCCTCGGCCCTTCTCGCATCTCCGGCCCCCTCTCGCACTCTCGCTACCCGTCCTCATCCTTCATCCGCCCCTCGCCCCACCCGGCCGACCTCCTCCGCCCCAGTTCGTCTCCTCCTGCCCGCCCCACCCGGCCACCGCCTCCTCCGCCCAGATCTGTCTCCGCCGTTGGAGAGAAGAGGAAGGCGCCCGATGAGGCTGTGGCGGAGGTCGGGGCAGGGGAGGAGGAGGAGGCGTTCGACGACGAGAGCAAGCTGCTCAGGACGGTGTTCGTGGGGAACCTGCCGCAGAGGACTTCATCATCTGAACGACGCCTCCTCAGCCTCCACGTGGTTCTTCTTCGTGGTTGCCCTCGCCTCCTCAGCCACTACGTCCGCCAGAACGGCGCCGCCGCGGCCGAGCTCGGCCTCAGGATCAAAGGTGAGTGGGCGATTTCGGATTTGGTTGTTTGTGTGCTTGTGGTGAAAATAGATTAAGTAACAGATACAGAACACAGTTCGCGGGTAAACGGGTATACCCGTGGGCGACGGTACCCGCGGGCGACGGGTATAGGTGAGATTTTTTACCTGTCGTCCTTCGCGGTATACCCGTGGGCGTAAATCGGGGTCGTGGGTACGGGTATGGGCGAGCACTACCCGTACCCGCCGCGCCCGATTGCCATCCCTATTTATGACCTTTAGTACTTTATGATATATGATTCACTTGGTAGCTAAAAGATCTAATACTAAAATTGGATATTCAAACTTAAGCTCTAAATTTTTACTATTACTGTTATTTGTCAATCTTGTGGTCTGTCTCAATAGTTGGCTAATTTGTTTTGTGATCTTCAGTAGTTGGCTAAATTATTTTATGACCTCTAGTGCTTCATGATATATGCTACACTTGTTAGCTACAAGATCTAATACTAAAACTGGATATTCAAGCTTGAGCTCTAATACTATGATCACGTAGGTACTGTACCGCTTATGTTGCCCTGGGAAGGAGTCACAACGAATCCAGTGACACGCTGCGACACAGGACGTGATTTCCGGTACCCGCTACAACACAACAATCCTATGGGTGCCTTTGGTTGAGCTTTTGGGAGCTGCTTTTGCTTCCAAAAAGCCAAAAGCCAACCAAAGGGTGCAAACAGTTGCTTTTGAGCGACTACTTTTAGTAGTCTGATTTTAAAGCACCTTGGACCACCTTTTGGCTTTTGGCTTTACGCTTTTGAAATGGTGAAAATAGAGAGTCTGTTTCACAGTTGTTTCAAGGAAAATAGAGATAGGAGGTAAGTTTTATACTTGTTTGAACCAAACGACTTCTGACTTTTCCACGACCCACAACCTCTGACTTTTCCACGACCCACGACTCACAGCAGCTTTTTCAGAAGCCACAGCTCAACCAAACACACCCTATATCACACTTTGTTATAATGCCTCTAGAATTGACAACACAGAATCATCTGTGATATGAACCATATCACAGATGGTTTTTCTAAAAACCGTATGTATTGTAAGTTATCACAGACGGTGTGGAACTGTCTGTGATAACCACCTATTATCACTGACATATAAACGCAGACGGTTCAGGAACCGTCTGTGATAACACTGTCTGTGGTAGTGATTGAGGCTAACGGGTGAGCCCGCTATGGTGATCATGCTGATAGAGCTGCCATGTCACCTAAAGAAACTCATATGTCAAAACTGCTTGCACATTGGCAATATGTAGGAGCCACATAAGCTAAAATTATTTTCAATCGGCCTCAGAGGTAAAATAAAATGATATTGATACTTAAGTAGGGGCAAAATATCTGATTTTATAGTTAAAAATTGAAACTTCAATCATTGCAAGTGTTCAAAAAGTAAAATAGATTTATTCCCACAAAAAGTGGCTGCTTCTCTCTTTCTCCCATTGCAGGAACCAGAGACAAAATAAGAAGCAACCAACACAGGCGAGGCAGACCCTGCAACACCAATTGACTAACCTGCGTTGAGGGTAAGGAAGGCACTAAGGCTAAGACCAACCAACCCCTGTGCATGCTAAGCAATAAACAAGACTATGATTATGTGCTGCTACCATTCCGACAACATATTCTTATACACTTAAGTTTAGTGTACTTGTGATACACCTTAATTAACTAAAATATCATAAAAAATTCTGAGAAAATTTCTACATGTACTTATAAACTTACTTTAACTATACATAAAATTTCAAGTTCAAATTCATTATATATTAGCGGTAATAAAAAAGGGAAAAATCTGATAAATATTAAAGGTTCAAATTTGTCATAATTTTCTTTTCTATTGTTCTTAACATAGAATTAATTTAAATTTGAAATTTTGTATATATAAAAATTTTCTTGAAATTTTTCATGATTTTTTAATTATAATACACTATGAATGTATCTACACTTAAATGCATAGATATGTTACGTGCCATTCGAGTCCTAAGTTGTGATTGATGCCCAAAGTAGTAATAATTCTCTGAATCTCGGCTTGCTTTTATGAGTAAAGCAGGGCCATGATTGTTCCCGGAATTTTATCTATAGCTACATACACATCTCTCTCTCTCTCTCTCTCTCTCTCTCTCTCTCTCTCTCTCGGAGAAGCTTTGCTTTCGATTAGAATGTGATCACTGAAGCGGTAGTGAAAGAGACTGGATTTCTTAAATAATATATATTTTATTAATATTACATAGATATGCAATCACTACAAAATTTACATAAATAATCTACGGTCGTTATTCTAAATGGCCCAATCACTCTGTCACCATTTGGAATAATGACAATTCTTTGCGGAGTCACGCGTGGTAGTCTGCAGATCTCTGTCGCCAAATGAATTGATGACAGATGTCCTGTCGTCAATTCAACTGGCGATAGAGGTTATGTGATTAACTGAATTGATGACAGAGTCTCTATCCCTAATTGTATTAGCAATAGAGGTCATGTTGTCAATTGAACTGGCAACAAGTCCGATGACAATTGAAATGACGATAGAATTAAATTTGAATTTTTTAACAATACATTTTATCTTAATAAAAAATGTATTATTTATAAAAAACTTGCATTTTTGGCTTTAGTGGTTTCAAAATAATGGCTAACTACTAAAGAGAAAATTTGATTAGTGCACATCAGGTTGCATTAATAATTTTTGTTTAAATAAACCATTTCAAACCGGACATAACACTTCATAATGAAGCTGCAAATTACATAGTGCCTAGAGTTTGATTAGGTGCGTATGTTTGTGTTGTCGTATGAGTACAACAGTGGGTACAGGGTACCCGTTTCCCCCTTGGGGGGATATGGACTAAGGGCTAGAGAGGCGACCGATAGAGAGAGAAAAGGCTAGTGGAAATGAGTGGCTCTGGTCCCCTCGCCCCTGTTGGGGGTTTATATATACATGAATGGGGTAGGATGGGAAATTCCCATTCTACTCCTTAATAATTACAAAAGGTTATGGTATATTGGTACATTCCCTTATATTATTGTGCCTGTTGCAAGGCCTAGTCATTTGGGGCTAGGCTACACGCACAATAGTACACCCTCGACAGCAAGTGTGGAGGTCCTGAGGGGCAAGATGACATGACCAATTGGTCTAGCCCCCCGCCCCTCAACAGCAAGCACGCAGGTGCCGACAGGAGATTCCATGACCACGTCATGATCAGTGAAAGAACCTTGCTCCAGGAAAGCCCCTGGGGTTGTGGTTGTTCTAAGCCTCCTGGAGCAGGGTTCTTTCACTGATCATGACGTGGTCATGGAATCTCCTGGCAGAGCCTGAGTCGACGTGTGGAGGTTGTGGCCCTGACTTGGGCAGTGCATAGGTGTAGGCGACGAAGTCCCACGCCGAAGGTATGGGTGTCCCATTGGGGTACTGCCTCCGATGTGGTCGATGCGTAGACGTGGACTACAATGGTCTAACAGGCATGGACGAAGGCTCGACCAGGTGGCGGTCGTGGGCATTGACAGCCCAGTTGTGGTCACACCCCAGTCAACTCGTAGGTGTCGATGAAGATGTGACCACAAGGTGGTCATAAGTGTCGATGAAGGCTCGACCACAAGGTGTTCATAGGTGTCGATGAAGTCTCGACCACGAGATGGTCGTAGGTGTCGACAAAGATGACCAGAAGGTGGTCGTAAAGTGTCTCACGACTACGTCGATGAAAATGTGGTCGTGGGCGTCGACGAAGTGGGCGACAACAAGGTGATCGTAGAATGTCTCATGACTACGTCAATCATGACGTGGTCGTGAGCATCGACGAAGTCCCGACCACGAGGTGTCGGGCGAGTGTCGATGAAGTCTCGACCCCAAGGCGGTTGAACGATGTCGTGGCCACAAGGTGGTTGAGCGAGCGTCGACAAAGTCTCGACCATGAGGTGGTCAAACGGTTGTCGATGAAGGCACAACCAGAAGGTGGTCATAAAACGCCTCACGACTACGTCGATGAAAACATGGTCGTGGGAATCGACGAAGTTGACGGTGGGATGAAGCCTTGCGTGTGCGCTCCGTTCCCACCTTTCAGACTGGCATCGACGAAGTTGGTGGTGGGACAAAGCCTTGAAGTTCATGCTTCATCCCCCACCCTTCAGACTGAGGCCGACACCGTTGGCAGCAGGACAAAGTCTTGAAGTGCACGCTCCGTCCCCCACCCTTTGAGTGTCATCGTCGAAGGCTCGACCACGAGGTGGTCGTAGACATCGACGAAGATGTGAACACAAGGTGGTTGCACGTGTCAACGAACACCCAACCACAATGTGGTCATAGAAGTGCCTTACAACTATGCCGATGAAGACATGGTCGTGGGCATCGATGAAGTCGGTGACGGGATGAAGACTTGCATGCGTGCTCTGTCCCCCAGCATTCAGACTGGTATTGACGAAGTTGGCGGTGGGACAAAGTCTTGAAGCACGTGCTCTATCCCCATGCCTCGGACTAGAGTCAACGAAGTTTCGATTCCGATGTGGTCGAACGATTGTCGACAAAGCCACGGCCACAAGATGGTCAAGCGTTGATGAGGTCACAACCACGATGTGGTCATAGAATGCCCCATGACTACGTCGCTGATGACATAGTCATGGGTGTTGACGTAGTCAGCGACAAGATGAGGACTTGAGGCGTGCTCACTCCGTCCCCCACCCTTTGGATTAGCGTCGATGAAGTCAGTGGTGGGACGAAGACCTGAAATACGCACTCCATCCCCCACCGCTCAGACAAGCATCGATGAAGTCATGACCATGAGATGGTTAGACAAGTGTCGATGAAGACGCGACCACGAGGTGGTCGAGCGTTGATGAAGCCACGACCACAAGATGGTCGAGCGAGCATCGATGGAGTCCTGACAATGAGGGGGTCGGACGAGTGTCGAAGAAGACACAATCGCGATGTAGTTGGACAAACGTCGACGAAGTCTCCACCCTGAGGCCGCCAGATGAGCATGAGGTAGTCACGACCATGAGGTAGTCGGACGGGCTTCGACGAGCTCACGACCACGAGGGTTGGATAGGCGTTGATGAAGTCACGACCTCGAGCTAGTCGGATGAGCATCGATGAAGTTGCGACCGCGAGGTGGTCGTTAGATGAGCGTCGCCAAAGTCTCAACCGTGAGGTAGTCGTACGAGCGTCGACGATGTTTGGACAATGAGGAAGTCATAGACATCGACTGAGTCACAACCACGAGGTGGTTAGCTAGCCGTCGATGAAGTCGCGACCATGAGGTGGTCGTAGATATCGATGAAGTTGTGACCATGAGGTGGTCGCAGGTGTCGATGAAGTCAGCAGCGGGACGAAAGCATTGAAGCATGCGCTCCGTCCCCTATCCTTGGACTATCATCGACGAAGGCTTGACCATGAGGTGGTTGTATACATCGACGAAGATGTGACCACAAGGTGGTCGCAGGTGTCGACGAAGACTCGACCACAAGGTGGTCGTAGAAGTGCCTCACAACTTCGTTAATGAAGACGTGGTCATGGGCATCAATGAAGTTGGTGGCGTGATAAAGATTTGTGCGCGCGCTTCATCCCCCCACCCTTCAGACTGGCATCGACAAAGTTGGTAATCGACCGAAGTCTTGAAGGACACTCTTCGTCCCCATGATTCAAACTAGCATTGATGAAGTTTCGATTGAAGTCACGATCGCGAGACAGTCGGATGAGCGTTGCCAAAGTCATAACCATGAGGTGGTCGAACAGGCGTTGATGAGGTCACGACCATGATGGGGTCAGACAGGCGTCAACAAAGTCTCAACCACGAGGTGGTCATAGGTGTTGATGAAGTCATGACCCCGAGGCGATCGGATGAGCGTCGACAAAGTTGCAACCGTGAGGTGGTCGTCAGACCGTGAGGCAATTGAATGAGCATTGACGAAGTCTGTACCATGAGGTGGTCGTAGATGTCGACGGAGTCATGAACACGAGGTGGTCGGCCAGCTGTCGATGAAGTCGCGATCGCGAGGCAATCGTAGACATCAACGAAGACCCGACCACAAGGTGGTTGTAGAAGTGTGTCATGACTATGTCGATGAAGATGTGGTCATGGGCATTGATGAAGTCAGCGGCGGAACGAAGACTTGTGCGCGCACTTCGTCCCCTACCCTTCGTACTGGCATCGATGAAGTTATGACATGAGGTGGTCGGATGAGTGTCAACGAAGGCACGACCACGAGGTGGTTGAGTGTTAACGAAGTCTCAACCCCAAGGCAGTCGAACGATTATCGATGAAGCCACGACCACAAGATGGTCGAGCGAGCGTTGACGAAGTCCCAACCATGAGGGGGTCGGACGAGCGTTAATGAAGTCATGATTGCAATGCGTTCAAACAAGCATTGGTGAAGTCTCGACCCTGAGGTGGTCGAATGAGCGTTGATGAAATCACTACCGTGAGGTAATCAGACGAGCATCAACGAAGTCTCGACCATGAGGAGGTTGTATGAGCGTCGATGAAGTCACGACCACAATGCGGTTAGACAAGTGTCGGTGAAGCCTTGAACCCGAGGCGGTCGGACAAGCATCAGTGAAATCTCAACAAAGAGGCGGTCAGATGGGCATCGACGAGGTCACAACCATGAGGGGTTCGGACAGGCGTCATCAAAGTCATGACCACGAGGTAGTTAGATGAGGGTGTCGATAAAGTCACGACCACGCGACGGTCGGACGGGCATCGACAAAGTCTCGACCCCAAGGTGATCAGACGCAGCTCTCGCTCAGGGGTGGAACTATCACTCGATGCTATTTGTGTAGAAAACTCCATGGTGTGATGCGTGAAGTGTGCAAGGCTCACCGGGATTATCGCTAATGATTGGGACTCCCTGATGGGGGGCCAGAGTATGACGGGGTCGAAGCCACCGTGCGATTTTGATACTCCGTAGAGTACACTGGAGCACGATGCCACTGTATGATTTGTTTTATACTACGTAGGGTTGCCTGGGATGGCTGAGTTCCTAGCTCTTTATACTCCGCAGAGTACACTAGGGCACAAGGCTGCCGTGAGATTTTTATGCTTCATAGAGTACACCGGGGCACGAGGCCACCATGCGATTTGTTTTATAATCCGTAGAGTTGCACAGGACGGCTGAGTTCCTGGCGCTTTATACTCTATATAGTATGCCGAGGCGCAAGGCTACCGTATAATTTTTTATACTCTATAGAGTTACCCGGGATGGCTAAGTTCCTAGCGCTTTATACTTCATAGAGTACGCCGGGGCTTGAGGCCACCGTGCGATTTGAGCAAACATCAGATCTAGCATATCTCTCTTATGGCGGTGACTACGAGGTCATCGAATGCCTCATGACTACGTCGTAGTCGGGGGCATCGATGACCCACTCATGACCATGCCTCGGTTGGCTCTTCCTCGTGCAGCTTCTTGCATGCTCCCCACGGACATCACCAACTATTGTCGTATGAGCACAAAAGTGGGTACAGGGTACCCATTTCCCCCTTGGGGGGATATCGACTCAGGGCTAGAGAGATGACCTACAGAGAGAGAAAGGGATAGTAGAAATGAGTGGCTTCGATTCAATCAAACTCCGTTCGATTATATCAAACATCCCTCACCCTATAAACCTTCTCTTACATCACCAAACTCAATCCTAATAAAACTTAATGAAATTCTCTTTAGATTTATTTGGATCTTTTGCAGTCTTTTGGATTTATTGGTCTTTCAATCGCTTATCGTGTAATTAGAAGTCAAAGTCACAAAGGAGCAACAACTCAAGCAGGATCGAGACAGAGATGAAGACCAATAGATTCAAAATCATGGACTAAGAAGGTCTTGAGTAAGAACAAGACCACGGTAATTTAAGCAAGGCAAGCACCCCCTTTGACCATGTTGATCCCACTATTTCAATTATTGTACATTGTTTATAAAATCTATTATGCATGTGTGTATGTTCTGTTAAAATTTGCTATACTATGGGTGATGGTAGTTACGACCGCTCGTATGCATTGAACCTCCTTGAAAATTTTATACCCTCATTGTTGTAACCTCTAGGACATGGTTTAGACAATATATATGCTGTCAAACTGGGAATACTACATTGATATATGTTCTAGATGCTTAGCCAAGCACTAGTTTCTGCTAAGTTTGAACTTTCGAACAAGTTTACATGTGGGAATGATGGTTTCAAAATATTGGACCAGAGGAGGAATCTCTGTTAGTTTGATATAAACAAAATGAAAACCTAGTTTTTTTGGACACGGGTGAGTTATATGATAATCTGTCAAATGTGAGGAGGAACCTCGCTTCTCACTCGGGTCAATTAAAAACCGAACGCTATTGCCGCACATCTAAGACACACCGTACAACCTCACGTGCTATATATGCTTTGGCATTTAGCTGATTAAAGTTATCAAGGTCTAGCATTGCATTGTGGTAGGCATAGAAGTAGTAAGGGCATTCCAAGTGAATGTTTGGCTCGTAGGGGCTCTCACACCACAATGATGGGACCAAAGCTTGTTGATACAATGGTGAATGCTCATTTAGGAGAAGGACACGCCTAAGTGAGGGTCTGTCAGTCAGCTCACTTGGGGGAAGGACACGCTCAAGTGAGGGATTGTCCATTTATCAAGCTGGTGCAAGGTTAGGACTAGGTAACCTAAAGGCTATATGATAATCAACTTTTGTCACATGCCAAAGGAAGCGAGCAGTTGCTAATAGTAAAATTGATTATCTCGTGTGGTTAAAGCTGTACAACCTTTATAGAGTATTAAAGACTATTAAATAGTCATGCTCGCGATCATGAGAATGATTAGATGTAGCTGTAATTGGTGTAGTTTTCCTTTTCAAATCTATTTCACTAAACATATGGGATGGCATGAACGTCTAATCGTGTGCCATGCTCATGGGTGGGAATTATGCGATGTTCACGATCGAGGAAGGCCACGAATGGATTTGATCTACCGTTATGGAAGTTATATAAACATTATTTCATTACATATCAAATGCTCTTTGCAATTGCGTTACAAATTACTACTTATTGATATTGCAAATAAAATTTGCTTCATGCTGAAAATAGCTTAGTATAGAGCCTCATCCCTTTGACAGCCTTGCATATATGTAAAATTTTACGATACACTACAAGTCTTGCTGAGTACATAATGTATTCAACCTTGTTTAAATTATTGTTGATCAGAGAATAAAGAAGGATATGTGTCAGACAACGCGTACTTTGCCCCCGAAAATGGGGAGTTCGACTATGGGTTTTCTCCAGAGCCTAATCACCAGTCAGTTGCCTGTAGCTATGGTGGCATACCACTGGATGCTTCTACTATTTACTTGTCTTCCGCTACAATTTACTCTTGACTCTGGTATTCTCTTGGCTGATCGGCCACATGCTGTAAAACCTTATTGTAATTCACCCCTTTGTCATAAGTTAAATATATATGATGTGTATGGATGTGACCTCAATATTGTGAATGTGTGTACTAGCTACTGGTCATGGGACTATGGCCTGTCTTCCCCATGTTGCGCTGCATAATTGCTTTTAATAAGCTGACATGTTGATCATGTATGATGCAAACTAGTAGGCAGTCACCCACGACACTAGTTTTCACATTCTTCAGAAAGCACAACCAACTATCGGTGTTCTCACTCTTAATGAATGCAAGTGCAACTAGAAGAACCTGGTTGTTGCCATCCACTGCAGTTGTAGTCAATATTTGTTCCTTATACTTCCCAGTGAAGAAGGTGCATCCGTGCAAAACAAGGGATGACAGTGTCTGAATGCATCGATGCACGCACCAAAAGTGAAGAATACTCGCTTAAGTATCATCCTTTCAGGGAACTGCTTGGAGGCTTGATCCAGAATATTAACATAGGTCTTAGGATTTCTTTGTTGTATGACTTGGAGTAGATTGGATAGGTTGTGGTAAGAACCTTCAAATGTATCGAATCTTGCTTCAAGTGTCTTCTTCTTCGCCCTCCAAACTTTAGCATAGCTTATTGTGTACTAGAACATCTGCTCTACTACAAGAATAATGGAACGCAGCTCACAATCTAGGTTGTCCATAATCTCTCCTTACATGATATTTGTAACAAAGCCTGAAAACATGTTTCTGTGGGATTACATAGACTCTGTCACAACACAAGTGTGTGGAACGACTATGGAGCACCTCCAATGGTTGTCCCACATAGGTTGGTATGCATAGACTCACCAAGGGTATTCCTCTATCTCACACTTCATGTCATATACACATGGGTTGAACTTCACTAACTTAAATGTCCTTCTCAACGACACTACCTAGAACTTGACTACTTCCTGCATCTCCTCCTTACATTTGTAAAATGCTCCTTGCCTAACCTCATTCTGTTAGTACTCCCAGCCGACCCGCTCACCTTTACTAACTACTAGTTTATCGAATTGGTGTGCATTTCACTCCAAAGGAATGGCCTGATCACCTACATCTTGCTTGTCATCAGAACCTTCATCATATGACATTTCCTTGTAGTCACGGTCTTCGAGCTATATCCGTTCCACCAAGGTTTCAATCTCCTTACCTTCATTTGCAATCCCCAAGGATTCTAACGTCTCGTCCATAGGAAGGTCTACAGTCTTAGCTTTAACTGAGTTTGTACCACCCTCCTTCTTGGCTCAAATAATATGGCACACTTTAGCTGGAATCCTCAACTTCTTTTGTATTACCACCTATGGCATCTTCCTACGTCACATAAGTTGGAGGGACTTCCTCATAGGCTTAGGTTAGCAAGACTAGCGGTCATCCTCACTCCTTCACTAATCTCACGTAGCGTGCATGTCATGTAAAAATATAACTTGCCATGCATGCTTCATCTACATAGCGCACATAGTTAATAATGGATCTTACACACATTATACTCTCCATGTTCTGAATAGACCTAACTAGCAGATCTAATATTCTAAAACTAATCGGTGCACTATAACTTACGACTACGAGAAATTAATAGTTCTACAAGAATTTATCCTACACAAACTACTCTAAAAAACTACACATCTATAACCACATTATTTATACATGTACCCACTATCCAATATAACTACATATCTAATCATTTTATTTACTAATCTACCGTAGTTCAAAATAAAATCTATACAAAACAAAAAACTCATATCTACGATGCAGAAATCCACTCATTCTCCCGCTCTCTTCTCCTCCTCTTCCCCTCCCCTCTTCTTTCCTTCTCTTTCTTTTTCACCGATTTACAATGAATTTTGACCAATTTCTGGCCCTTTTATGCATGGTTTTTGTCGCCATTTCAAACGGTGACAGAGAGCGTGTGCGTGTGTGGGGTGGGGGGAGGGGGGCTCTGTCACCATTTGAAATGACGATTGAAATTACTTAGGCTTCTGTCGCCATTTCAATTGATGATTCGTCTCTCTGTCACCAATTGAAATGGCGACAGATGCCATGTCACCGACGTAGCACTCTATCGTCCATTCGTTTGATAGCAAGCTTTGTCCTAAGTTCAAATGGTGACAGTGGCTCTGTCACCATTTCAAATGATGACAGAAGGTTATTTATGTAATTTTTTAAATAATGATATATTAATTTAATATTAATGAAAATGTATTATTTAATAATTCGAAAGAGATTGAGAGAGGCCCTTGAAGACGTCGTCACGTCGCTCCAAATTCCGATGGAAACACTCGGTTGTGGCTGGGTGAATTCGTTGTTGCCTCTCTGCTCCAGCAATAGAATAGAGCATTCCGCTTTGCATATGCTACAAAGCAATTGACAAGGAAGGAAGGCATCTATTTATGGATAGATTGGTGAGCTTATGCGCCACCCGAAGTGCAGTAACAGTCAAACGATTAGGAATAATCCATGTCATGCTCCATCCACATACAATGATCAGCCTTTTTTTGGCGCAAAGTAGAGCAGGAGTTAACTGAAAAAGAGAGAGCAAAAGTTGGTCGACAAATCAAGAGAACTCGCATTTTCCTTTCTTAATGTGTTCTTTTATTGAGGAAAAGGGAAGGCTGGTCAGTCACTAGCCACACTTTTGTGCCACTTACCTCTCTTTTCTTAGCATTGCTTACTAACCCTCGAGCAGTAGAGGGTTATTTTCTAACGAAAAAGGAAAATAAATAAAAAAGGAAAAATCCTCGAGACACGATCGTTGACTGATCAATCTCATCCCGTTGCTCTTCGATCTCGTGCTTTTATTTTTTTTCTTCTTTTTCAATGTGTCCGCAAGCTGATCAACCTGAAAAAACGAAGGGAAAAAAGGGAGAAAATTGGATCAGACGAGATCATATACAGCACTAGATCAGTCTGTCACTGCCAAGTGTAAATGTGCCATATGTCCGGGCTGAATTGATATGCATACCGTAGCTAGTATGGTCTGGGTGCATTGCACCGGAAGCACTCGGTTCTGTTGGCGTAGTTTTGCACGTTGCAATCCAGCCTGCAGCGCCAAAACATGCACGCGGCAAGAGTTGTTGGCTTCCAATGTTAATAATATAACAGTGGCAAAGATGCGCAGATTGCCCTATGGTTTGTTTAGATTAAACATTTGAGCAGTTAATTGAGCCTCTGTCCTGGTAACTAGCTAGAAGGAATGCTGAGTTGACACGTCTAGGGATTCCATTTGGCAGCTCAGGATTCTTCTCGGCAGAATCATTCGGAGGACCTGACTTGACAATTTTGAACAGTGCAGGGTTTACATTACATATATTTACAAGCAGTAGTTTTTTCTGCATGGCATTTATGTAAAGTGGAGGGGGTGTTTGTGCATTTTTGCCAATGTTAGTTACTAATCAATTACTTCCACTAAGCTGATGGCTGCTGCATGCATCATGCATGCATATATCTGCATCCTGATCGAGAAGCTAAAAAGAATCTAGCTAGGATAAGGGGGCACCGGACCTTGGGCAAATCCAGTCGCCGGACTTCCAGCCGGCCTGGCCGGCCATGGTGAAGCCCCAGTTCTGGGCGACGGCGCCGGAGTCGGTCTTGGCGGCGCCGCACTTGAAGCAGTTGCCGCGGCTGGCGTAGTTGTTGACGCCGCAGCAGCAGCAGTACCAGTCGCCGGGCTTCACCTCCCAGTTGCCGCTCAGCGCCGTGTAGTCCGTCCGCTCCACGCCGAGCTTCGCCTCGCCGCACCGCTGGCACGCCTCCCTCTTGCAGAAGTTGACGTACTGGCACGACCGGCAACTCCAGTCGCTCGGCTTCCTGCTCATCACGTCCACCTAGCAATCTATCTATCTAGCTATGCGACGGTCGATCGGTCGCGAGATGTAGGAGATGAGAGGAAGCAAGCGAGCTGAGCTAGCTGTAGCAGACGGAAAGCTCTAGCTAGCTAGCCAGGTGCTTGTGTGTTGTGCTCGATGGATGGCTTGGTTTGGAGAGGGAGGTGGCGCGGGCTTTTATATAGGGTTTGGTGCAGCGCCGTGAGCAGAGAGAGGTGGTGATGGAGTAGATAGCTAGGCCAGTTAGTTGGGGCCCAAGTAAAGCCGGAAAGGAAGCGTGCATCTTGCTGCTGCTGCTGTGTTGTGCGGGTGTACGTGTCAGTATGTGTGCTCCGTGCCGGGCTCATCATGCACACCTTTTCATTGCTCATAACCGGGAATCTCCAGATTGATTGGATCTCTACGCCCTGTTATTTACGGTTTCTAAAAGCGATTTTTAATTTTTGCTGTAATATCTAACTTTTAAATGGAATATTTTCTCAAGACAGGATCTACAAATTAATTATAGTACACGTTAAAAACCTAACATCTGTATCAACCAAAATCGCAAGCGAGTATTTCTCTCTATAATCTCTGTCACAAACAGCCAAAACTCAAAAATTTCAACAAAAAATTATAAATTACAGCTAAAAAGAACAGTCCCTACACACTCTGCAAGAGATCATGCACTGAGGTGTGTGAGCAAGGAGTTCCTGCCTCCTCCGGTCTCCAGCTTCATTAGGCAATCCTTGTGTTCAATTACGGGACTTGCGCGCCTCTGCACTATTCATGTAACGCGCGGCCTCGTTTGGAGATGACCCGTGTGGCCCAAGCGCTGTAGTACTGGCTGGTTAACGTCCCAACATTGGAAGTTTAAGGCCACGTACTTTTGAACTTTTGGTTTTTAATTTCTTCAAAAGTTAAAATAAAAAAGTCAGTTTTTTAAGTGATTCTCCGAACAGCTTTACAAGTCTAAAATTATAAACGTCGTCCATATCGATGTCTCTGTTGTCTATTATCGTCTTAAAAAACACAAATAAAACTATTAGCCGTAACTCAGAAAGACATGGCCTAAAGTAAGTAGTCATAGCATATAATGCTTGTGAATCAAAACATAGTACTCCTGTTATTCTTTTGGGTGAAGCGAGAAGGAAAAACAAATTTCTACGCATATGTATAGTGCTGGTTTGAATAAAAAAAAACTGAGCAAATAATCTATTACATTTTCTTATTTATACACCGTACAAGGCAGGTTTTGAGTTAGTACGTCAATCAGATCTTTTCATTTGTATTGTATGATAACATAACCACCTCATTACTATTATATGTACAGTGGAGACGGCGGCAGAAGGGCGGACGCCGGGCGGCGGTGACAGGAGGGTTTGGGGGTGCAGTGTGGGCGTGAGATTTGGGGATTTTAGGGCAGGGTTGCCCTTTTCGTATTCTTTTGTTTTCCAAACTATTTTCCTCTCGGTTACTAACCATCAGAGAAAATTGAATTTCCTTGCGGGTTTCCAGCTGCATACGTGAAAATTGAATTTTCCTCTCGGTCACTGCCATAGCTGTCAGGAAAACAGTTATGGCAGGAAAAAAAATAAAACTATCAGGAAAAAATTAGATCTTTCCTTTAGGAATTATAAAGCCCATCAAAGAAACATATATATTCTGAAGGTTCATTGTGGCCCCATTAGGAAAAGTGGTGACCGTCACGAAACATCTGGTTTTCTGGTAGTCACAAGACAAGTTTTGAGTTAGTAATTCAAAACTTATCATTTGTATTATATGATAACACATCCACAACAAAATGTACAGGAAAGTAAAGCTAACATGTCATCACCGTCCAACAAAAATGATAATAATTAAATCCCTTTTGTACTAAAGCATTTTTTTAGAGAAAGGTTAAATAGTGAACTCTGCTTCAACATTAATTCAAGCATTTGCAAAAGTTATTATAAATTTTTTTAAACTAATGATGAAACTGGAATGTTGTTTGCGCTATTAAATCTATATGTTTTTACTTTTCACTATTATAATTTGCAATAATATTTAACTAGTTCTGGAAATATTTTTTAAGTCGTAGGAAATTAATTGTTGTAGCATAAAAATAAAATGATATATCCAATTACTAATAGAAAAATTATAAATAAAGGATGAATAACACACCTACAGAAAAAGGTCATCACAGACGGTTCCTCAACCGTTTGTGTTTATGTGTCAGTGATAATTGGTGGTTATCACAGATGGCTTGGGAGCCGTCTGTGATAACTTACAATACAAATGGTTAATAACAAAAACCGTCTGTGATACTCAAACCGTCTATGATAGTCGAGTATCACAGATGGTTTTTTATACAAATCGTCTGTGATACTCGACTATCACAGATGGTTTTTGTTATTAACCGTCTGTGATATGGTTATATCACAGACGGTTAATAACAAAAATCGTCTGTGATATCGTTGATATCATAAACGATTCGATGTTGAAACCGCTCGGGATCACGCTACTATACCCCTATCACGAGCGGTTTGAAACTGTCATCACGAGCGGTTCCTGAGTCGTCAGTGTTTATCTGTCAGTGATAATAGGTGGTTATCACAGACGGCTCCTAAGCCGTCTATGATAAATCACATTACAGACGGTTTGTATACAAACCGTCTGTGATATTGCGTATATCACAGACGGTTTGGAATAAAAACGATGCGTGATATTCGCAATATCACAGACGGTGTTTGTATATAACCGTCTGTGATATGAATTATATCACAGACGGTTGTTTATACAAACCGTCTGTGATATACACAATATCACAGACGGTGTTTGTATACAACCGTCGTGATATGAATTTATCACGAGCGGTTCTAAATAAAACCGTCGTGATATTGTGTATATCACGACGGTGTTTGTATACAACCGTCGTGATATGAATTTTATCACAGACGGTTCTAAATAAAACCGCTGCGTGATATTGTGTATATCACGACGGTTAATACAAAGGCCGTCTTTGAAACGATCATGATATATATCACAGACGGTTTGTAACAACGAACCGTCTGTGTTAGCTGTTGCAATAACCGTTTTATTTGATATTTTTTGGCTAGCCTCATGATATGCTAGCCATGCCCTCTGAAAGCAAGCAAGCAGATTACAGATAAATGACAAATAAGCACAAATCGTTACATATATAGAATGAAAATCGTTACACAGATCTTACAAATGAATGTGACAGGCGGCCAGAACATCACATACTACATATATAGAATGAAATTCGTTACACAAATCTTACAAATGAATTTTGTTTGATTAAGCACAAATGAATACAATGTTTCAACATCTAATTATCACCATTGCCGGGGTAGAACTCTCCAGCCTTATTTATGACCTCTGCTACTAAGAATTCAGAGAGGGTTCCACGAATTTCGATGAGATTGTCAAGATCATATGCACTTTTGTCAAAATCCACCCGCTGTCGCTAGGAGCAATGTAAAGTCATTAATTAGCATGTGTTACATATATATAATTAGAAAATAATAATTATTGTAAGGACACGGTACCTCTGGATCATTGATCTTAGTATCCATGATTTCCTTCATGTGGCGACAAGCGTAGAATCCACATCGTTGCCTTGTAGCTGCTGGTGGCACTTTGCAAAATAGAATTACATACCTGCATGGTTATTTCTAGAGGCATTATAACAAAGTGTGATATAGGATTTTTGTGTTGTAGCGGTGCAGAAAATCGCGTGTTGTGTCGCAATGTCCTTGGATTTCTTGTGTTTTCCTCCTAGGGCAACATAAGCGGTAAACGACCTACGTGATTCAAAAAAGTTAGCCCCGGCCGTTGCAAACGAAGGAAATATTACAATAGAGTTATGTATGAAGGAAATGAGTTTACCTGTTAATTACTTCTTGCACACAACTGAAGTCGTGGTTGCTCTTAAGTAGGGAATCAAGGTATATTACCTTGCTCCACTTTGGTACAATCACAATCAAAATCGATGATGCCTAGTCATGTGTGTCGTCATAGTGAT
The DNA here is from genome assembly GCA_036346245.1 of Bonia amplexicaulis. Classification (NCBI taxonomy): domain Eukaryota; kingdom Viridiplantae; phylum Streptophyta; class Magnoliopsida; order Poales; family Poaceae; genus Bonia; species Bonia amplexicaulis. The sequence goes on along the minus strand of CM070735.1, from coordinate 20,365,282 downwards.
TAATCCTATGTTCATGCTACATGTAAAGTAAAAATGAAACATGTATGGCAACTAGTGAAGCACTTACCCTTGGTTGAAGGGTACCATGACATACTCCTTATCGATGTGAGCAATCAATCCCCTCGTTATGTAACCTTCCACGAAGGAGGCATTTTCATTGATAGATTGCTCGGAGACCAAGTGAGGGTCAAGGAAACCCACTGGTTGTCGCGATCGCTTTACTTGTTGGATCATGTATGATGTGACGATGGCCCGATCTTCCGAAAGGTACTGATAAATCGATTGCGGAGATCTCGACGTTGATGATCCAAAGGCTCCGACCAAAATAGATCGAACCCCTTGCAATCACTACACCATCGCTCCGTTGGTTATCAACCGTGCCGAACACGGTTGACCTCGCCAAGAAGGCTATCTCCTGCAAGCGAATCGAGAACACAAGCAAGAGAGTTTAAGACGCAATATGAAATTGTATTGCGAATAAAGTTTGAGTTCACAAGTGGGGTTTCTCAACCGAACATGCGGTGAAACTGCTAAGCAGAATAATCTTTAAGAAAAACCCAAGGAAAACTAGAGGGGTGTGACCTCCTTAAATAGGGAAGGGGGAAGCCACACTTATCTAATGAAAGGGGAGGTGGTACTATTCGAAATTACTGTTCATGCGGCTGTACTACTGTTCACATGAACAGTACCAGCCCAAATAGTCTAAGTTACAAGGCCCTCGGCCCACTTTGACTCGGACTAAAAAAGTGATGTGACTTGTTTTGCAGTTTTTGATCTGCTCGGATGGAATTTGGAGGTGAGACCAGATCCATCTGAAAGTAGACTTCAAGAGCTTTCCAACGAGTACTCACGGGCCCCAAGAAGCCTTCTGGATTAAAAGTTATGGCTGTTTGAAGTAGACGTTGTTACGAAGGCCGAATCTGAATCGAACTCGCGAATATGACTTGGATTGCGCTTGACGGTTCCACTTCTACACTTGAACTCGCGTGGTTCTTCCCCATGGTTCCTAAGGACAGTTAAATCATCACAAATATTAAGTAGTATGCCATTCTTTGAAATATTTGTATGCAAACTTAGGAACATTCAACTCGATGGTTGTCGGCGTGCTCGCGCTCGAGTCATTGGTCCTTGTATCATAGTTTCAGTTTGTTGAGTTTGCTGTGGAGTTGGCATAGTTGTATCTATTGAAAGGATGTCCTCATCAATGTATCTATACATAAGGAAAGAGTAATGACATTTATCGGTATAACGTGAATGTAGAACTTCATTGTATAGTACACTTACAATGTCCAGCATCGTAGAAGTGAGGCGTCGAGTTCGTCGAGATTGAATAGTAAGAATAAGTCTTCGAATGTCACGATGATGTAGCCCGAGTCGTGGAGGAAATGCGCCTCCGTATATCTCAGAGTGAATGCACTCTGCCGGTTTGGCTTCATGTTGGACTTCATCATGTACCGCCTATGCAATGTATTGCAAACCAAACCAAGCCGGGGTAATTGTGACTCGGGGACCAACGACACTCCTAGAATGAACTTCCATGGCCCGGGCGCGCTTAATTTTCTTGGCTTGAGTCTTACAACCTCGCTTATGATACGTTTTGGTGGCGTCTCGGCGGGAGCCGATGCAACAAAGCTTGAACCGGAGCTGGAGGTGGAGCCACCGAGCCGATGTGACAGTCCATGGCGATGTCCCTCTTGGGCCATTTGGATGTGGAGATCGTGGCACGGACAAGTCGAGGGCGATGTCCCTCTTGGGCCATCGAGCGAATGTGTGGGCAAGATCCCTAATGTCTTAATCTCTTCGTTTGGGGCTTACGAAGAGGAACGGTCTTAAAAACATCAGTAATCATGTCCACCTGAACCTTTATAAAACCGTTCTCTATTTGTACACCGTGCACCAACATCCCTGATAGCAATGGATATGCCATCCCTCGTCCAATATCAGCGGAATAGAGCCTACAAGCGACTACGAGGGTGCAAGGCATGGGCTCCTACATAATGACACAAGATGAGTTAAGGCGTCCACTAGAGATCTATGTAGCATTCTAAAGAGGTACAATACGAATATCATCGATAGGTAAATGGGCGTCGCTATGTTCAAGATTTGGTGTGGGCCACGCTCATCGCGACGTTGAGGGGACCGGTATCGTAGTAGTAGGGATGGGTTGCGATTGGTTGCGAACTTGTCTCGCTTCTTCCTCAATGAATCTATCTCTCCTCGAAGTGAGGCAGTCTGCTCTTGAAGTGAGGCAGATAGTTGTTCCTCAAGATGAGCACGAAGCTCATGTTTCATTTGTTCATTGCGGTATGCCTTGGATCTCTTCCTACTCCTATATGTCTCGGAGTAATCTGGAAATCCGTGCCTCCAAGATACGTAAACCCTCAAGCCTCGTGTGCGACCTAGGTGCTCCTTGTTTCCCAAGGCATGTGATAGTAAATCTCTCTCCCTGTATTCTTGAAAGGAGCCACGAGAAGATTCGGTAGTCAATGATTGCTGCAAGAGATAATTAATCATGTTATTTTTGAACCCATGAAGCTCAAGATGTGTTAACAACTATTTAGTTTAACATAATCTTACCAGGCGTTGGGACACTTCCTCATTTGCGGGGTTTTTGAAAGAGACACCCGAAGATGTGGTTGATGACCTCGCTCTTAACCGGTTCGGCGCTTCGTTTGCGATCCGACAAATGGCGGGAGGCCTCCATTCGGATTGCGACCTCGTCCCGCATCCTCCACTACGGATTTTACTGCGTACCAGTGGTGCCGAGTCCGTGAGGGTGAGTATTTTGTGTTGGAATTGCCTTGTGCGCCACACTTTGTTGTTCAAATTCGTCGTTGTCTTCATCTCGCACAAAGGCCTCCCATGTTTACGGCGACACGAAAGGATACCTCGTGAAGGCGTGAGATCCTTGGCCACGTCTTTGCGTCACAAGAGTGCTCTTAAAATTCTTCCATGCTTTTCCCATTGCGAGTAGCGTGCCTTTGCACGAGTTCTGTATATCTACCGGGATCTCGAGCAATTTGTAATTTCCTCCCATAGCTGATTTTTGTGATCTTTTGCCAAATCTTTCCGACTTGCTATGGTGATGGGGACCGTTGCCTTCAATTATCCATGCAGTAGTCCGAAATGATGTTCTTTGCTTTCTTGGTTGCAGAGGGACCCCAACCGAGAGACCTCCGTGATTGTCATTCGGCCCTCTGGCCTTTTCGATACTCCTCGGCTACGCTTAGTTATTCCAATCTTGGGAGCGTGAGACTCAGATGACGACGACGAATGTGTGGACACCATCTCTCTTCTAAGAAAAAGCTATTGCGGTATAAGCATATTTTCTATTTTACTTCCAATAATTATGATAATAGTAATCACCCAAACAATTATGATAATAGTAATCTTGGCATACGAATGACTTAAACAACATATTGATATAAGAATCAATTAAGTCATTGCAAAGAATGTATGTAAACTTAACATATATGATCAACACATGTATAGAAACAGATTTAAAGAAGGAACATGACTACAATCAAGATTTCAAGAACATAACATGTTGATAATGATTTTAATTTGCTCTCGATATAGGGTTGCAACAAAACTTTATTGAGCTCTAGAATCAAATTAATGTAGAAAACCTATCAACCTTTGTCGGGAGAGGGAGCGCGCCGGGAGGAGCGGCGTCGGGAGGGGCTGCGTCGGGAGAGGGAGCGGCGTTGCAGGGAGCAAAACCTAGCTAGCAGGGGGCGTTTGGAGAGTGCGTTAGCGCGGACTAGAACTCGATCGGTATTTAAAGGAAAACTATCACATGCGGTTATATAAATGGAACCGTCTGTGATATCAATATCACAGACGGTTCTACATATAGAACCGTCTGTGATAATAAACTATCACAGCATTTGTTATATTTATAGAACCGCTGCGTGATAGTTTATTATCACGAACGATTATATAGTGTAGAACCGTCGTGATATTGATATCACGACGGTTCCATTTATATAACCGCCTATACATTGTATAGTTACTAACACTTAGTTCCTATAGTATGTGCCTGTACATTGTACGATTACAATGGAATCTGATTACATTTAGGAAAAAACGCAAGCATAATCATAAATAGAGGAATTTCTAGTTCTTGAGTCATTTTACAACTACAATGGAATATATATAGTTATATGTATTACACTTGGCTATTTCATTTTAAATAAAGCCCTTCACGATGATCGACACGCATATAGCTTGCTTCATCTCATTGTTCTTCCTCGAGCTCGATCTTGTCTCCGAATGGAGGTAAATCATCAAATTGATTGTACTCTTCCTCATCCACAACATTCTCAACACCGACAATCCTTCTTTTTCCCTGAAGAACTACATGGCGCTTCTTATTTGCCGGGTCGGTTACATAAAATACTTGAACAACCTGCCTCGCGAGTACAAATGGTTCGTCTTTGTATCCTACACATTCGAGATCCACGGTAGTGACGCCATACTTGTCGACCTTTACACCCGTGGAGTTGGACCCAACGACACGAAATAGAGGAATCTTGAATATTACGTAGTCAAGCTCCCAAATCTCCTCTACAAGCCCGTAGTACGAGCTTGGGCGGTGATCTTGACATGCGCATCATAGGCATCTATCACGGACACCGAGTTTCGCACCGTGCTCTTTCTATCCCGATCCGTTGTATAAAATGTATAGCCATTAATGTCGTATCCTTGCCATTTCACAATTGTAAATTTTGGCCCTTTTGCCAACCATTGTAGTGTTTCACTTGACGACCTTCTAGTCAATTGCGCCTTCAACCATTCGTTGAACTGACGGTTGTGTTGTCTCGTGATCCAAACTTCGACGCTGCATTCTCTTGACGTAGCATGTCCTTGTGCTCTTCAATATATGGGGTCACTTGGTCATGTGTTGTAAAACCGTGAAATGGGCTTGAGCATACGTATTTTGATCCAGAGTTATTGCTTTCCTTCCGATTGTCCCGATACCCTCTAGCCTTGTAACATCCTGAAAACTCAGATGATCTGTATAATAAAATGTTGTAGAATATTTTGTAGAGTATTGTGTTGAGTCGGGTTTTGAAAGTGTTTTTCTGAAGAATTTTGTGGAAGAGCCCATCTGTTTAATTAATAGAGGACCCTAAGTTTGAATTCGAATCTGAAAAGATAATCCATAAAGAAACAAGGACAGGTTTAAATTTCAGAAGTATAAGTGGCAGAATGCCGAGGAAAGCTTCCTAGAGATGAGTAGGGCAAGCTTAGATATATATATATATATATATATATATATATATATATATATATATATATATATATATATATATATATATGTATGCATGTATATATATATATATGAGTGCTTTTACACAAGGTAAATATATCTCCAATTATAAAAGAAAAGAGGAGAAAAATAAAAAGGAAAAAGGAAAAGAAGTCAGTTGTAGGCCTTAGAGTATTAAATGATATAACCATTTTGTGGCTACATAATTTTATTAAACCCAAAAATATCTCTTTGAGCCTCTGCGAATTTTCTAGAAATTTTGGTGGTGATTTAGTATTTTTCCGAATTGTATTATGCCCTCTAGCATTTCTGAAAATGCAAAATCAAAATAAATCCCAAAATCCCACCCCGGCCGACGCGTGGACGGGCTGGATCCGCCTTCCCCCTCTCTCGGGTCGACACGCGTCCGGTCCGGATGGCGCCACGTCCCACCCGGCGCCATCTCGGCCACCCGCGGTCGCCTCCCGCGCCTCTCTCTCAGCAAGCGGGCCCCACTGTCGTGGCCTGCTTTCCCTTTCTTCCTCCTCCTCCGCGCTCCGGACCCCCTTCCGCCATGACCCGGCGCGACCGCTCTGCGGGAATCCCGCAGAGGGCAGCGGCATGGGAAGGCCACGACGCCACCCACGACCCACCACGCCCCTGCCGCCGATGTCGCCGACAAAGACCGCCGCCTGGGCACCGCCCATGTCTGCGGCGGGTCCGCTGTGGCCGCCGCTCGGCCGGCTATAAAGGCCGCGGATGCACCCAAAAGAATCGCCGTGACTCCTCAACCCTTCCCCAGCAGCAATTGCCCCAACACCACCCGAGCCGGAGAGCCTCCTTCTTCCCAACTCCTACCGACGGCCCTCTCCGCAATTCCGCCAATCCACGCCGTGAGAACTCGATCTCTTGCTTCCACACCATCTCCGGACTGTCGCCGAGCTTTTGCCGCCTCCCGAGCTTCCCGACGGCCGTAGCTCACGGCCGCCATGAGCCTCCCCGAGCCGCCATCGCTCGTCGCCGACCCACCTCCGGTGACCCCGGCCCTCTTCGTCACCACCACCAAGACGCCGTAAGCTCGCCTTTGCATTTCACGAAGCTCCCGAACCTCGGTGAGCCTCCCTCGCCGGCGGCCACCGCCTTCCCGACCTCGGGCGTCTCTGCTCCACCCCGCACCCCTCAAGAGGAAAATCATCCCTTAAGGGTGAGATAAACCGGCGGGTTGGCTACCGTCGCTCACCCCTCTTCCCCGGCTCCCTCGGCGTTCGAGCCCCGCCACGCAGCGCTGAGGTTGAGCCATTCTTTTAAATCTGTCATCGGACAGTGGGCCCCACTGCCGGCCGATCATCACAAGACAATGACCATCGCCCGGCCCGCTTGTCGGGGCAGCGAAGCGGCGTGAGCCATGCCGCTGGGCCCCACGTGTCGATGCCGCGCGGCCTGGTCCGACAAAGATGGAGTCCCACATGTCGAGTTTAATATTTTCGGATTTATTCAAACCAAGATATTCAAATGTGTATAACTTATTCATTTTAGCTCCAAATTTAGTGAAATCAATTTCTAAATTCATCTAAAATCAAGGGCTACCTAATGAAACCAGAACCAACACTTTTGAAGCTTGTTCAAATTTTCATTGTGTTATTTGATTGTTGTGATGATTTTATCTAAATTTTCGCGTATAAAACGTAGCTTCGAGACTCAAGAGGAGGAAGCTGCAGTGCTCAGAGAATCCAACGCTCAAAACCGGACCTCAGCAACCAAGGCGAGTCAATGCTTTGATCATTTTGAGCCTAGGTTTTCAATAAAGTATTTTGGTTTAAGTATTGTAATTTGCATGCTTATATTTATGTTGCAATACATGTTAATTTCAGCTCTTAGATATATGCCCATGTTCTCTTGGTTTAGTATATGTCCTTTGCAATACTTTTGGCTATGTGATCCTTGTCACCCTAGTAAAAGTAATAATGCTACAACTCTTTTGAAACTAAGTCTATAATTATAAATGCATGCTTAGAGTTGTTTTAGATAAACACGGGTGTGAGAGCACCCTAGCATATCTTGCAAACTAAAGAAAGCAGTATTGGGCAGTCATTGTGATGATGACTGGCGTATGTTGGAATAAGTATTTATGTTCCGAAAGAACCCTACATGCTTAATTATCTGGGCGGATGGTTGAGGGTGTGAGTGTTGAATGGTGCCATGATAGCACAGATTTGTGATAAAGTGGTGCCGTGATAGCACAAGGGGATCGTGGTAGAACCGTCCAGATAACCATTAAGGACTGAATCTTGTGATGCCCTCCCACGGTACAACATGTGCAACCACATGCTGGCAAAGTGTAGGCAGGGCCAACTAATTTGCATTGACTTAGTATGAGTTGCATCGGTGTGAACACGGGCGGGTAGAGCATGGCCACATCCTCCGACGTGATGGCGCAAAAGGGGCTTTTGGAAGGGTGGTCATACCCGGAGGAAGTGGAAACCTTAGCGGTCGTAACTCTGCTAAGAACATGCATCGTAAAGGCCCTGTGATAGTCTTCTCAACTGCATGGCTAAGGAACTGTGTAGGGCAATGAGCAGATCTATCTCATGTGGGTAAAGTGTACACACTCTGCAGAGTCAAAACTATTCGAATAGCCGTGCCCACGGTCAAGGGCGGACATGGGAACTTAACTAGATATAGTTCTATTTCAAAACCGTGAAGGGGTGGAAATGGAAAAGTGGAGGGCAGAGAAAGGCCCTTATTTGAATTGTCCTGGGTGTCGTCCCAGTGGTAATGTAAGCGACTATACGCTGAAGGCATGGTATGAGGAGCAGAGACCATGTAATGGTGGATGGTCTCTGATTTGATAAAAATAAATATATATGTCATTAAGTATCATGATTAAAAATTCAACTGGCTAGGTTCTAGGGAATTTTAAGTATCATAGTTCAAAAAGCACCTTTCCGCAAACAAAACAACTTGAGCCTTCCCTTGTTAAAAGCCTTGCATACTACCTACTGCATTTTGTCTGTTGACTCGCTGAGCACGGTGGTTAGTGTGCTCACTCTCGCAATACCAAAAATCTAGATTCGGGAGCTCAAGATCCGTATGCCTTCGAGGAAGCACCTGCTACAGATGGAGAAGACCGCGCCGGGAATTAGGACGAATAATCCGCGCTTAGAACCTTAGGCATCCAGACTAAGGTGTGGTTTCATCCAGATATTCTAGGACCCTAGAATATTTGTATGACCACTTTTGCCCTCAGTCTTTGCTTGTGGTTTAAAGGGCTACTTTGTATCTCTTCCGTTGCTAGACTTTTGTACTGTAAATATTTGGCCTGCTTGGCCTCGTTGAATAATCGCGCTTTGTGAAGGCCTAACTTCACTTTTGCATTGTGATATTATTATGGTTTGTTGTGAATTCGCGGTATGAAATGATTCAAGAATGTATCTCGTGCATTATCTATCGATCTAGGAATAATGCAGTAAGGCACAGCAGATTCTGGATTGCAAAATCCGGGTCTGACAGAGCTGGTATCAGAGCATACGACTGTAGGGTAAAAACCTTAGTTGGCCGTTAGTACTTAGGCTGTTGTATATTTAAAAATGTATAAAAGGAATTTCTTAAAAATATAGCGTAATATTTCTTCCTGCATCCTTCCTAGCTCTGCTCTGATCTACCTTTCAGTTGTTATTTCGAAAAATTACTAACGATATTATTAAATTTACAGATGGCAGGAGTTGCAGACGTTGGACACTGGGACTTCTTCGCTCACGGGGTGCGTGAGGGAGAGTTTATGGATATACTGCAAACTACTCCACTACTTGGCCACGAGGACGCCCCCATCTACCGCGGTCGGAGGACCGTGATAGGAGGAGACGAGTCCCGGTTGGTGGAGATCTTCATCTACCCTCGGCGTGAGGGAGACCAGTCTCACATGTTTCAGACTACCCACCGGAGGAGCCCGTGGCAAGAAGACTATAGGATGCCGCCTGCCCGCCGCGCCCGACTTTGCGACATCCACGCGACGTTGGTGTTAGTGTCCCCTTTTACCTACCACCCGCTGCGGACAGAGCGCGCTAGGTTCGACGGGACCCGGGTGACAGAGTTGGAGGATGACCCGAGGCTTACCTACCAGGTGGACCTCACTCGGGTCATGGGTACAGCCCATGTGGTGGCTCAGGAGGAGATCACCGCACTTCGGGAGCGCCTCCTCGCACGCCACATCGAAGTGGACTCCTTGCGAGAGCAGCTCGCCCGGTGAGCGGGCCTTGGCAGAGGCCAAAGCGCGCGGCGGCCGCCCGCACCTGCACTCACCGACACCTTCACCGACTCCGGCCCCAAGACCTCCGCCAGTTCCGGGACTCGCGACCAGCTCGAGCACGCAAGAGCGCAGCGACCTGGCCTCGATCCGCCCTCGCCGCGGAGAGACTCGACGCACCGCTCAAGGCCCCACTCCGACACCGACCCGTCTGAGTTTAGTGGTAGCGGTCCTGCTCTCGATGTACGGATTATACCCCTCCATCCCAAAGTTGGTGACATGGAGGAGTAGGTAGTCGTGGGTCGATTAGTGCGAGGCTTGCTAGAGTTGGGCTAGTCTTAGCAAGCATAGGCCCCACCTCACTAGTAGCGACTATGCCGCACCTTAGTATCGCTAAGTATGTGTATGTTTGTAAAGCCCAACATGGCTTGTGAAGCCATAAAAGTCGGCTATGTGATGTACCGCCTATGTTTAATGAAACGGCCTTGTGTTTATTTATCGTTGTTTGATGTTTGTATTGGTTCTTTAATGTGCTGGTCGTGGGTTATTAACTTTATAGGAGGTTAGAACAAGGGTCTAAAAGAATGTTAAATTATCTACGGATGGCTAGCCATAGAGTTACCCGCGCAAGCCGGAGCCAACCCGACATGCAGTGCGTAAGTGGAAGCCACCAAGAAGCACAAAGAAGGTGAAGGGTAGAGGCCCGTGTCAAGGGTAAACCTCCCACCCCACCGGCTAACCCATCTATGGCACAAGTAATGGCCCAAAGAACGCAAATACTTCAGCTATCTTCGCAGCCGCCAGACCACGCCAATGTTCATGCCTCCGACTGGCGACTTCATCAGACCCGCCCTTACCTTCACTGGGCGATGAGCCCCTCGAGGCGTAAGATTGGTCATGGGACACGTAAAGAAAGCTTCGCTTGGCCAAATCATGAGGATGACCAGTGCTCTTTGCACCCATCAACTCCAAGGGCATGGTGCTGGTGGGAGAATTACCGCCACCAAAGGGCATGAGGATACCCCACCGAGCTAGCGTAGCAATCATAACCGGACAGAATTCAAGGCGGCCTTTAAGGCCAATTTCGTCCCCACCGGGTAATGCGAATAAAGAAGAATGAGTTCAGACTTTGAAGCGTATGGCCTGTCACCAATGATTATCTCACCAAGTTTAATCAACTGGCCCGTTACGCCCCCAAGGATGTGGCTGATGAAGAGGAGAAAATTGACCGGTTCTTCGAAGGGATGAATGAAGAACTCCGTGTGCAGCTCATCACGCAGGACTTCTCCAGCTTTCATCAGCTGGTGAATAAGGCATTGGTCCTGGAAAATGAGAAGAAGAACCTGGAGACTAGTCGCAAACGGAAGCAGGTGGTTCAGCGCCCGCAAGGAAGGTTCATCCAGAGATTCTTCAACAATTCCCCCTTCTCTGGGACAGCCCGCCTCGAGCCCAAACCCAAAGACCTCGTCCGGTGGTAGCATCGCCTGCACTCCTCGCCCCTCGCCAGTCAGCAGGACAAATCCTCGACCTCCTTTAACCGCTTCAACTGTGGCGAGAAGGGCACTACGCCTATCGCGCCTCGCGGTGACCACTCCTGAAGTTCAACTTGGGTACTACCCCCTCCCGAGGTCAAGCTTCAGTGCCCAGCAGAGGGAATCAGGTTCCTCAATCCAACCGGGCTGCATCGACTCCAAATCGTGGAAGGATTAATCATGTCACCGCTGAGGAAGCTGAGGAGGCTGCTGGAGTCCTACTGGGTACGTTCTCTGTCGAGACACTACCAGCACGCGTCCTTTTTGATTCTGGGGCATCACATTCATTTATAGCAAAAGGGTATGTGGATAAACTTAAGCTGCCTGTCCACCTGTTGAAGAAAGTATTAATGCTTAGCTCACCCGCAGGGATAATTAAGGCCACCTTAGTGTGCCCGGGAGTAGAAATTGTCATGGAAAGATTTATATTCCTAGCAGATTTAGTCGTGCTAACCTCCCAGACCTTGGATATTATACTAGGAATGGACTGGTTAGCTAAACACCAAGGAATATTAGATTGTGCCTTGAGGCAAGTTAAATTGACCAAGTGCGCAGGATTGACCATTGTGGTGAAGGTGGACCGACCGTATAGATGGGGCCGAGAAATATATTACTGTGAAGATGTACCGCTAGAAGGGATGATGGTGGTGCAAGACTATACTGAAGTCTTCCCTGAGGAAATGCCTGGCATGCCGCCAGATAGAGATCTCGAGTTTGTTATCAACTTGAAGCCTGGTGCTGCCCCTACCTCCAAGAGACCATACCGGATGATCGTAGACGAGCCAGAAGAATTGAAGAAGCAACTTCATGAGCTACAGGACAAAGGTTTTATCAGGCCGAGTTCCTCACCTTGGGGATCCCCGGTGATGTTTGTAAAGAAGAAGGATGGCACCGCTAGGATGTGCGTAGATTATCGGGCTTTAAATGAAGTAACCATCAAGAATAAGTATCCACTGCCGAGGATTGATGACCTATTTGATCGCCTTGGGGAGCCACATTATTCTCCAAGATTGATTTAAGGTCGTTATCACCAATCGAAGATTAGGCCTAAGACATCCCGAAGACTGCCTTCACCACTAGATATGGACTGTACGAGTTTACAGTTATGTCTTTTGGGTTGACCAATGCTCCTGCCTATTTCATGAATCTCATGAACAAGGTCTTCATGGACTACCTGGATAAGTTTGTGGTAGTGTTCATCGATGACATTCTCATCTACTCCAAAACCGCGGACGAACATGCCGAGCATTTACGCTTGGTACTGGCAAGATTGAAGGAACATCAACTCTATGCCAAGTTCAGCAAGTGTGAGTTCTGGTTGCAGGACATCAGCTTCCTGGGGCATATTGTGTCTGAAAAAGGAGTGTTCGTTGACCCCGCCAAAATTGCTGCAGTAACGGAATGGCAGCAGCCTACCTCAGTCACTGAGGTGAGGAGCTTTCTTGGATTAGCGAGATACTACAGTGGTTCATTGAAGGGTTCTCCGAATGCCCGCACCAATGACCCGCTTACTCAAGAAAGAGCAGCATTTGACCGACCAAGGCATGCAAAGAGAGTTTTCAAGAGTGAAGAAGATTGACCACCACCCCAAGGCTTGGTCCCGCCTGATGTGCGCCGAGACTTTGAAGTATACTGCGATGCGTCACATCAAGGGCTTGGGGGTGTGCTTATGCAAGAAGGCAAGGTTGTGGCGTATGCATCCAGGCAGCTTCGCCCTCACGAAGACAACTACCCAACCCATGACCTGGAGTTAGCTTCCGTGGTTCATGCCCTGAAGATCTGGAGGCACTATCTTATTGGCAATCATTGTGATATCTACACAGACCACAAGAGCCTCAAGTACTTCTTCACCCAGTCGCATCTGAATTTGAGGCAAAGAAGGTGGCTGGAGTTGATTAAAGATTATGACATGAGCGTCCACTACCACCCCGAAAAGCTAACGAGTGGCGCACGCCCGAGTAGGAAAGCCTACCGCAATCACCTTATGATTCGGGAGCACCAACCGAATCAGATAAAGAGTCGACACCACGAACCTAGGGATTGTCAAGAAAAGCCCTAACCGCCCGGAAGATCAAACAAGTATTGAAGAAATGATAGAAGTCGCACGTAAAGGAGACCCAACTGTTTTGAAGTGGAAGAAATCGATGGAAGAAGGGAAGACCCCTAAAATGAATCTGGATCATCAAGGAATTCTAAAGTACGAAAATCGTACTTTCATACCTCCTCAAAAGGACCTTAGGGATCTAATGCTTCGGGAAGCGCATAGCTCCGCATATTCCCTTCATCCTGGTAGTACTAAGATGTACCAAGACATGAAGCCATACTACTGGTGGCCAGGCATGAAAAGAGACATTGCTGAGCACGTCGCCTGCTGTGATGTCTGCCAGAGAGTAAAGGCTGAGCACCAAAGGCCGGCAGGACTGCTACAGCCTCTACAAATACCCCAATGGAAATGGGAGGAAGTTGGCATGGACTTCATCACCGGATTCCCGCCAACGAAGTCAGGATATGACTCGATCCTGGTCATCGTTGATAGATTAACCAAGGTTGCCCACTTCATTCCCGCCAAAACAACGTACAAGGGAGATAAGTTAGCTGAGCTGTACATGTCCCGCATTGTGTGCCTACATGGCATACCCAAGCGAATTGTTTCAGATCGAGGTTCCCAATTTACCTCACATTTTGGGCAAGTCTCGCATGAAGCCCTGGTACCCATTTAGATTTTAGCACCGCCACCATCCTCGCAATCGATGGACAAACAGAAAGAGTGAATCAAATATTAGAAGATATGCTCCGGGCATGTGCACTAGACTTCTCGAAGGAATGGGATAAATGTCTGCCTATGCCGAGTTTGCCTACAACAACAGCTACCGACCCAAACCAAGATGTCACCCTTGAAGCTCTATATGGCGTAAATGCCTGACCCCACCCATTGGTCCGGCGGGAGAAAACTACGTGTTTGGTCCCAAACTCTAAGGCAAGGAAGAAAAGTTCGCTCGATTAGGGACCGGTTGTTGGCACCCAATCCAGTGTAAGAGCTACGCGGATAAAAGGAGGTGGCCCCTAAGTTTTGAAGTTGGAGATCACGTGTACTTGAAGGTGTCACCCTTGCGGGGAGTCAAGAGGTTTAAGGTCAAAGGCAAGCTCACCCCGAGCTATGTTGGGCCTTTCCCTATTTTAGCCAAGAAAGGAGAGGTTGCATACCAGCTAGCCTTACCCCCAAGCATGTCCAAGTTCACAATGTCTTCCATGTGTCCCACCAAGAAGTGCTTATGAGTGCCTAAGACCAAGCCCCACTAGAAGCAATCGAGCTCGAGGAGGACTTAACTTACAAAGAACGACCCATCAAAATTTTAGACACAGTGGAAAAGAGGACCAGGACCCAATCCATTCGCTTGTGCAGAGTTCAGTGGAGTCACCATTCAAAGAAAGAAGCTACTTGGGAGCGTGAAGATCAGCTGCGCAAAGATTACCCTGCTTTGTTCTCTAGCTAAACCAAATCTCGGGGTCGAGATTCTTTTTACGGGGGTAGGTTTGTAACATCCTGAAAACTCAGAGGATCTGTATAATAAAATGTTGTAGAATATTTTGTAGAGTATTGTGTTGAGTCGGGTTTTGAAAGTGTTTTTCTGAAGAATTTTGTGGAAGAGCCCATCTGTTTAATTAATAGAGGTCCCTAAGTTTGAATTCGAATCTGAAAAGATGATCCATAAAGAAACAAGGACAGGTTTAAATTTCAGAAGTATAAGTGGCAGAAGTACCGAGGAAAGCTTCCTAGAGATGAGTAGGGCAAGCTTAGATATATATATATATATATATATATATATATATATATATATATATATATATATATATATATATATATATATGCATGTATATATATGTATATATATGAGTGCTTTTACACAAGGTAAATATATCACCAATTATAAAAGAAAAGAGGAGAAAATAAAAGGAAAAGAAGTCGGTTGTAGGCCTTAGAGTATTAAATAAAATAATCATTTTGTGGCTACATAATTTTATTAAACCCAAAATATCTCTTTGAGCCTCTGCAATTTTCTAGAAATTTTGGTGGTGATTTAGTATTTTCCAAATTGTATTATGCCCTCTAGCATTTCGAAAATGCAAAATCAAAATAAACGTAAATCCCACCCCGAAGCGTGTGGACGGGCCGGATCCGCCCACGCCGCCCGGATCCGCCCTCCCTCTCTCGGGTCGACGCTGTCCGGTCCGGATGGCGCCACGCCCCACCCGGCGCCATCTCGGCCACCCGCGATCGCCTCTCCGCCCCCTCTCTCTCAGCAGCGGGCCCCGCCTGTCGGGCCCGCTTCCCTTTCTTCCTCCTCCTCCGCGCGCTCCGGACCCCCTTCCGCCACGACCCGATCACGACCGCCTGCGCAGAATCCCGCAGAGGGCAGCAGCATGGGAAGGCCACGACGCCGCCCACGACCCACCACGCCCCCGCCGCCATGGCCGCCGGCCGACAAGACCGCATGCGCAGCCACCCATGTCTGCGGCGGGTCCGCCGTGGCTGCCCGCTTCGGTCGGCTATAAAGGCCGCGATGCGCCAAAAGAATCACCGTGACTCCTCAACCCTTCCCGGCCAAGCACTGCCCCAACACCACCCGAGCCGGAGAGCCTCCTTCTTCCCCAACTCCTACCGACGGCCCTCTCCGCAATTCCGCCGATCCACGCCGTGAGAACTCGATCTCTTGCTTCCACACCATCTCCGCACTGTCCGCCGAGCTTTTGCCGGCCTCCCGAGCTTCCCGACGGCCGTAGCTCTCCCGCGCCGTGAGCCTCCCCGAGCCGCCATCGCCGCCGTCGCGACCCACCTCCGGTGACCCCGGCCCTCTTCGTCACCACCACCAAGATCGCCGCAAGCTCGCCTTTGCATTTCACGAAGCTCCCGAACCTCGGTGAGCCTCCCTCGCCAGCGACGCCACCGCCTTCCCCGGCCTCGGGCCGCCTCTGCTCACCCCCCGCACCCCATCAAGAGGAAAAATCATCCCTTAAGGGGTGAGATAAACCGAGCGCGGGTTGGCTACCGCCGCCACCCTCTTCCCCGGCCCCTCGGCGCTCGAGCCCCGCCACGCAGCGCCGAGGTTGAGCCATTTTTTTAAAATCTGTCGCCGACAGTGGGCCCCACCGCCACGATCGCACAGACAACGGCCATCGCCCGGCCCCGCCGTCGGGGCCGCTGGGCAAAGCGTGAGCCATCGCTGGGCCCACGCAGTGCCGCGCTGCTGCGCGTCACCGACAAAGGTCCCACATGTCAGAGTTTAATATTTTCTGGATTTATTCAAACCGAAGATATTCAAATGTGTATAACTTATTCATTTTAGCTCCAAATTTAGTGAAATCAATTTCTAAATTCATCTAAAATCAAGGGCTACCTAATGAAATCAGAACCAACACTTTTGAAGCTTGTTCAAATTTTCATTGTGTTATTTGATTGTTGTGATGATTTTATCTAAATTTTCGCAGATAAAACGTAGCTTCGAGACTCAAGAGGAGGAAGTGCAATGTCAGAGAATCCAACGCTCAAAACCCGGACCTCAAAGAACCAAGGCGAGTCAATGCTTTGATCATTTTGAGCCTAGGTTTTCAATAAAGTATTTTGGTTTAAGTATTGTAATTTGCATGCTTATATTTATGTTGCAATACATGTTAATTTCAGCTCTTAGATATATGCCCATGTTCTCTTGGTTTAGTATATGTCCTTTGCAATACTTTTGGCTATGTGATCCTTGTCACCCTAGTAAAAGTAATAATGCTACAACTCTTTTGAAACTAAGTCTATAATTATAAATGCATGCTTAGAGTTGTTTTAGATAAACACGGTGTGAGAGCACCCTAGCATATCTTGCAAACTAAAGAAAGCGAGATTGGGCGCTCATTGTGATGATGATCATGATGTTGAATAAGTATTTTCGTTCGAAAGAACCCTACATGCTTAATTATCTCGGGCGGATGGTTGAGGGTGTGAGTGTTGAATGGTGCCGTGATAGCACGATTTGTGATAAAGTGGTGCCGTGATAGCACAAGGGATCGTGGTAGAACCGCCCGTATAACCATTAAGGACCAATCTTGTGATGCCCTCCCACGGTACAACATGTGCAACCACATGCTGGCAAAGTGTAGGCAGGGCCAACTAATTTGCATTGACTTAGTATGAGTTGCGCTCGGTGTGAACACGGGCGGGTAGAGGATGGCCACATCCTCCGACGTGATGGCGCAAGAGGGGCTTCGGAAGGGTGGTCGTACCCGGAGGAAGTGGAAACCTTAGCGGTCGTAACTCTGCTAAGAACATGCATCGTAAAGGCCCTGTGATAGTCTTTTCAACTGCATGGCTAAGGAACTATGTAGGGCAATGAGCAGATCTATCTCATGTGGGTAAAGTGTACACACTCTGCAGAGTCAAAACTATTCGAATAGCCGTGCCCACGGTCAAGGGCGGACATGGGAACTTAACTAGATATAGTTCTATTTCAAAAACTGTGAAGGGGTGGAAATAGAAAAGTGGAGGGCAGAAAGGCCCTTATTTGAATTGTCCCGGTGTCGTCCCAAAGGTAATGTGTTTACTATATCAAGGCATGGTATGAGGAGCGAGACCATGTAATGGTGGATGGTCTCTGATTTGATAAAAATAAATGTATATGTCATTAAGTATCATGATTAAAAATTCAACTGGCTAGGTTCTAGGGAATTTTAAGTATCATAGTTCAAAAAGCACCTTTCCGTAAACAAAACAACTTGAGCCTTCCCTTGTTAAAAGCCTTGCATACTACCTACTGCATTTTGTCTGTTGACTCGCTGAGCACGGTGGTTAGTGTGCTCACTCTCACAATACCAAAAATCCAGATTCGGGAGCTCAAGATCCGTATGCCTTCGAGGAAGCACCTGCTACAGATGGAGAAGACCGCGCCGGGAATTAGGACGAATAATCCGCGCTTAGAACCTTAGGCATCCAGACTAAGGTGTGGTTTCATCCAGATATTCTAAGACCCTAGAATATTTGTATGACCACTTTTGCCCTCAGTCTTTGCTTGTGGTTTAAAGGCCTACTTTGTATCTCTTCCGCTGCTAGACTTTTGTATCAGAAATATTTGGCCCGCTGGCCTCTATTGTAATAATCGCGCTTTGTGAAGGCCTAACTTCACTTTTGCATTGTGATATTATTATGGTTTGTTGTGAATTCCGCGTGTATGAAATGATTCAGCAATGTATCTGTGTGCATTATCTACTGATCCAGGGAATAATGCAGTAAGGCACAGCAGATTCTGGATTGCAAAATCCGGGTCTGACAAGCCTCCCCTCGTGACGAGATAGAGGTACACCTATCGGCTCGACCTGAGCCATGTAGTCAATGCAGAATTCAATGACCTCTTCTGTTGTATAACCCTCGATGATGCTACCCTCCGATCGAGATCGATTGCGCATATAGGACTTGAGAATTCCATGTACCTCTCGAAGGGTACATATGACGAGAAACACGGGCCGCATATTTTTATCTCTTTCACAAGGTGGACAATGAGATGGACCATGATATCAAAAAATGATGGAGGGAAATACATCTCTAGATGACAAAGAGTTGTCACCACCTCGGTTTGCAGAGCATCTAGTCCATCGGGATCAATGACCTTCGAGCAATTGCGTTAAAGAAATAACATAGCCTTATGATTGTCACCGAACCTTGTTCGCAAAATACTTCTAATTGCAACAGTAGCATTTGTGTCATTAGCACATGACAATGTGAGACTTCATGCCAATTAATTTCAAATGTTCCATGAAAACAAGTTTCTTCATGTTGGTGGAGGACCGGATGGAACTTTCACACCACGTAAGGACCGGCACGATTCAGTTCTCTCGACTTAGATAGAGTGTAGCAAGTCGGGGAAGGTACGTCCGCCTTTAGCGGTCTCAATCGGTGCTAACTCGGTCCCGATGTTCATAGCGACCAAGTCACGCCTTGCTAACACCATCCTTTGTTTTATCAGAATATTCAAGAAAAGATCAATCAAACTGTCACATACATTCTTCTCTCGTGCATAACATCGATGCAATTGCGAACTTCTAAGTGCTCCCAATAAGGCAAGTCCCAAAATATCGACCTCTTTTTCCATATGTTCTTCCTCAATTTACGCCCCTTTCCAAGCACAACGCTTATATCCTTGACCATATCATACACCTCTTTTCCACGAAAGGTCTTGGTACCGAGTCATCCTCTTTTTCCATCAAATTGTTTCTTCATCTTGCGGTATGGGTGATACTTTGGAAGGAACCTACGGTGACGCATGTACACGCTTTTACGAGAGTTGTTCAACCACATACTCTCGGTAAAATCTAAGCAAAGGGACACGCTTTGGCTCCTTTGTACTCAACCCCGACGGGTTACCAAGGGCAGGAAAATCATTAATGGTGCGTAACAACATGGCGCGTAAAGTGAAGTTCTCTCGCTTGTCCGCATCCCATACATGTACACCTTCGCTCCACAAGATTGTAAGATCTTCCACCAATGGTGCTAGGAACACATCAATATCATTGCCGGTTGCTTCGCCCTTGATAAGTAGTGACATCAAAATATACTTCCGCTTCATACACGACCAAGGAGGAAGGTTGTACATGCACGAGTCACGGGCGGTGCTATGTCGGTGCTCATGTTACCAAAAGGATTCATTCCATCCAGACTCAACCCAAACCTTATATTTCTGCCCACACCGAAATCTACAAACATCCTATCGACGCTCCTCCACCGGGCGTAATCAGCAACATGTCTTATCATTCCGCCTTTCCTACCGCCCCCGGTGCCAACGCATCAATCTTGCATCCTTGCGGTTTGCAAACAAACGCTCAAACGGGGATTACAGAAGATACCACAACACCTTAGCGGAGGTCCTTGCTTCACCTCAATGCCCTTCCCATCATCGTAGTCATTTTACGCTTGTATCGGGATGCTTTGCACACCGGACAAACATGTAAGCTAGCATACTTTTTAGACAGATACAATCATTCGGACATGCATGTATTCTTTCTACTTCCATTCCTAATGGACAAAGAATCTTCTTGGCTTGGTAGGTGGTTCTTGGCAACACATTTCTAATTGGAAGCATGTCCGCTAGGAGACCTAACAATGCCGTGAAACTCTTGTCGGACCAACCATTGCTTGCCTTCAATTTCAGCAGTTCTAGAACCGATGACAACTCGTATTGCGGCTTGCACCGAGAATAAAGGTTTCTCCGAGTCCTCCATCAAGCCCTCGAATTTACCAAACTCTCTCTCACTATAGATCCCTTCGCATCACGTAACATCCGATCCGATTGTCATCATGTGACTTATCCTCATGATCGAAAGAATACCCACAAATGGCATATCGTTGTTGTCTCCCTCAACTATGTTATTACTACTTTCTTGTGTACTCTTCTCTTCACCGTGACTAGTCCAACATTTGTACCCTTTTATGAAACCCCTTCGAATCAAGTGAGTTTCAATCTGCGCTGAGTTGCCAAACATCTTGACATTATCACAATCAATACATGGACAAGACATATATGCTATCCCTTCTTCAACATATCCAAATTCGGCCGCTTTCTAAATGCGAGACACGCCATTGATGTACTCTTCACTCACACGGTTCTCAATGTACATCCGCCGGTCCATCTACGCTACACAAGTAATAAATTAAAAGAATGTTAGCCAATACTTACCCATTCTGAAATCGAGCAAACTAACAACATCTTTCTAAATCTAGCTTGCTAGATTTAAGCTATTAATTGAGTACTAACCTCTGATCAGATCACTAAGAAGACGGCGATATGTTTTCACCCCGAACTCCCTAAAGCCGGCCGCCTTGCTCCACCGATGCAACAATAATAATGACTACGTAACCGTGTCGACGCCCGAATTAATATGGTGCGAAATATCAAAGACGGTTCCAACCACAAACGGTCTATGAACAATATATCACGACGGTTCGTAGACAATAACCGTCAGGAATTATCACGCATCGCTCTATATACGCACCCGCCCGTGTGAAGTCAACAATATCACGCACGGTTCTTAATACCAACCGTCTGTGATTTTAGCGTATCACAGACGGTTCATATATAGAACCGTCTGTGATAGTCGTAACTGATGAGTTCCACAGACGGTTCATGTTTCCAACCGTCTGTGATAGTTCAAGCCCCGCCTCCCTGAGATATCTCAAAGGGTATTATTACCCTTATAGAGTAAGCAACACCGAGTGAACCCCCTGGCTATCAGCGCGATCTCTTTCTCCCCCTGCTCCCTCGGCGCGCGTTCGAGCCCCCGCTCACGCAGCGCCTGAGGTCGAGCTATTTCTATTAAATCCGTCGCTGACATGTCGGTCCCACCGTCGGCGATCGCATCAACGCGACCACCGGCTACCGCCCCGCTTGTCGAGACCGTCGCTATAGCGACTTTTCACAGACGGTTGTTTATTCAAAACCGTCTGCGATAACCAGCTTTTCACAGACGGTTGTTTATTCAAAACCGTCTGCGACGCCTCAACACAGACGGTTGTTTATTAAAAACCGTCTGCGATAAGTCAGAACGTATCTCTTGTGTTTCGTGTAACGTATCTCCTTCGTTATACGAAGCGTCTATTTCATTAATGTTTGGTATACGAACCGTCTGTGCTGAAGGTTAAATATGCGCGCCAGGGTCTTCTACATACGTACACTCTCATCTCTTCGTTCTTGTGATCACGCACATCTCCTACGCATCGTTCTTACTAGCTACCAATTAATATGGATTCTAGTGCTCTTCTGCTGATCTCCTTCCTCTCATCTCTCCATTATGAGTTGTTCGGTCGTAACCTTACACAGCGGCCAATAATCCACGCCTAGAGCAGCTCCTCCGCCACGCCCGCTCTCCTCCTCGACTCCCTTCCATCCGTCACCGACCTCATCATCCGCCGTCGACGGAGGTGTTTTCTTGCCGCTCAGGAAAGGGAAACCGCGCTTAACCTCGTTCTTCTCTACAATGTGCACAAAGCGGAGGAAGCATTTGTGGCAATGGAGAGATTGATGGATAGCATTGCCGCCAAGCGTAAATGGCGATTCGAGGAATCTTATCATGCTATCCTCTACGAGCTTATGACGTATGCTATTGATCATTTGCCAATGCTGGAGGAGGAAGTGTTGAGGACAAGGACGATCTTAATGGCGTTCGAGAACTCAGCGGGCGCTCCTCCATGTCCCAAATTCGAAGAAGAAGCGTACGAAGCCCAGAAGATTAGAATCTGGCAATCTCTTTATCTCTGCGACATTTGTAATAAAATTGCCTCGAATTGAAATTAATAAATTTGCCTTTTATTTTGTGATCCCCTGCTCTGCATTTAATTTGATTGGTTGTTACTATGATGACGGTTTGTAATAAAAACCGTCGTGATAATTCCGATTATCACGACGGTTTTAATACTGATCGTCGTGATACTTTAGTATCACGCATTTATCATCAAGAACAACCGTCTGTGATACTCGTATTCTCCGACGCCGCCTACACAGACGGTGTCCAAATTTTTTTGTTACATGCCCTTTGAAAACAAGCAAATGCACACGGAAACACAACAACACACATTCAGATCTATTTACAGGATAACGAGCTAACGAACCCTTCATGACATGACGGTGCCGCTGAAAAAGACACACTTACGACACTTACGGCCGGCAAGAGTGTGTTGTCCAATGTCCGCCGTGTCGCGACGGAGGCGCTAGCTCACAGCCGGAGGGAGAAGCAAATTTTTTGTTACGGATAACAAGCTAATGAACCCTTCATGGCACGACGGTGAGGTCGAACAAGACACACTTACGACACTTACGGCAAGAGTGTGTTGTCCACCTCCGCCGTCTCATGACGGAGGCGCTAGCTAGCTCACAGCGGAGGAGATGCATGCGGAGAGCTAGCTAGTGGATGAACTCACCCGTGACTAGTACCGTGGAAATGTAGATGGAGAGTTAGTAATAAGGGCCGAGCAAAGGAGGAATGGTGCCCGCATTCGATGTGGAGAGAATGGACGGGTGAGATGGAAATCCAGGGTATACACCAATTATTGGTTATCGATCGATTACCACAGACGGTTATTAAAATTAACCGTCTGTGTTGTCTCGCTTATCACAGATGGTTCGCCGAACCGCTCGTGAATTTCCTGACGGTTCTTAAACGAACCGCCTCGTTGTCTCGCTTATCACGACGGTTAGTTTTACGAACCGCTCGCGAAAATCCTGACGGTTACGAAAACGAACCGCCTATGTCGTTTAGATATTCACAGACGGTTTCTATTATAAACCGTCTGTGAAAATATCACAGACGGTTTCGGTATGAACCGTCTGTGATGTAGCCGTCCAGTTTAGCCTCTTTTGTAGTAGTGGATATATATCACAGACAGTTTAGAACACCGAATCGTCTGTGATAGCTATTTGAAAAGCAATTTTATTTGCTCTTTTTCGGCTAGCCTCAGAATATGCTAGCCATGCCCTCTGAAAACAAGCAAGATCACGTATATAGCACAGGATAATCATTACATAAATCACACAGATGAATGAAACAACACCAGCAGATCACACACACACACATATATATATATATATATATATATGTGTATATATATGTATATATACAATCTCTACACAGTTCTCACAAATGAATTAAATTGAATGAATTATTTGATTAAGCACAATTGAGTGATTTGCATAATTGAATCCAATGTTTCAACATCTAATTATCACCATTGCTGGGGTGGAACTCTCCATTCTTATTTATGACCTCTGCTAGCAAGGATTGAGAGATGTTTCCACGAATTTCGACGAGAATATCAAGATCATATGCACTTTCGTCGAAGTCCACCCGCTGTCGCTAGGAGCAATATTAAGTCATTAATTAGCATATGTGTGTGTGTATATATACATATATAATTACATAATAATAATTATTGGAAGGTTGACAAACCTGTGGATCATTCATCTTATATTGAGTGCATCTCGCTAGGAGCATTGCATCTTTTTCAAAACTAATACGACATATTGATTGAAGTACTATAGCAACAACATTTATAATTCTATCAATTCGAAAAGTATTTTGTTATATAAACGCTTTCACAGTTTAACAAATGGTTTGCATTTTGGTAGTTTTAATTGTAGGATTTATTTTTTATTCTAGTTTTCAAATTGTAAAATTGTTTATTTAAACTCTCTGAAACTCTGGGTTTTTATATGGCTTAGGTTAGTATATTGCGTGCAATATGCCATGGCTTAGTTTGGCCGAACAAAGCCTAATGGAGAATGGATTTATTCTCATACATGCGATGGCCGTAAGATGAGAGTCTGGTATGTATGTACAATGCTGTGGAGAGTGGAGATACAACCGCACTTTAGCCAATTCTTTTAGTCGCAGAGAGGACAAGAACCTAATTTGCGAACGTGTTTACACCGTACTTGTGTCATATAGGTGGTGTCAAACCCAACAACCCTTACACTACTACAAAAAAGATTATCATAGGCGATTTAAAATTATCATCACAAACGGTTCAAAAAATTATCTGAATTTATGCGTCAGTGATGCAGACGATTTGTGAGCCGTCTATGGTAAATACATCACAGACGGTTTGTAACTAGAACCGTCTGTGAAGAACACTATCATAGACGGTTCTAACTAACAACCGTCTGTGATACTCACGCATCACAGACGGTTGTAGATACCAACCGTCTGTGATACTTCCCCATCACAGATGGTTTCTGGTTCGGGCCGTCTGTGATAATTCTTCACAGATGGTTTATACCACAAAACTGTCTGTGATAGTTCATTATATACCTATTTTTTTTATTTTTCAGCTAGCCCCAGGAAATGTTAACTATATCATCTGAAAATAAGCAAATATAGCAACATATTATATTTCCATTAAGATTAGAATTTAACATTACAACATCACAAGATATCGAGTAGGTTACCCATAGCACTGCATACCCAAGAGAACACTTACAATTTTACAAAGATAAGCTTTACGGCTACAAATTCAGAAAAATACTTATACTACAAGAAACTTCAGGCTAATGCAAGCTAGACTTATACATCTTTCATTAAACTACAATCTAAAACAAGTTTTGCAGGAAAATTTTCAAGTAGCAGAAACAAAAAGGCAACGATCAACATTTTCAGCTTCTATGATAAAATAAACAGTTTCTATGCCGGTGACTTAGAATAGTGCAGATTTGCCATTGCCATTTTCCTTTCCATCTTGCTTTAAGTGGAATTTCAGTCGCCCTTACTGAATCTCTTCCCACCCTTACCGCGCACAAATGAGTTGGAATAGTACTAGTATTGGTTCTTCGAGTAGGGAGAAGGGGTTAATAAGGGGCGAGAGTTGGGGGGGAGAGGGCAGGAACGGTGCCTGACGTTCGATGCAGAGAGAATAGACGGGTGAGATCGGGATCCTGGGGGATATGCCGCGGATCAGTGACGTGGTGGAACATCATAGACGGATCAGATTACAAACTGTCTATGATAGAGACATCACAGACGGTTCATAACAAAAACCATCTATGATAACAGGAGATATCACAGACGGTTCATAACAAAAATAGTCGGTGATAATGGCGTCACAAAGACAATATATCGGTACAATATAAATAGCTAGTCTGAAAAGATAAAATAGCAAAATTTTATATAGCTTATATATGCTCATTTGAAAGGTTTCGACGAGAACTAAAACTTTGCAGTTGAGGCAAAACCCAAATTCTGAAGGGAAGATCAAAAATTTTGGCAAAAACAGAAACTGAAAACTTAAAACGCAAATTTGGGGCTAAAGATAGCCAATTTTGAGGGTCTTCGAGGGCGATTGGCACAAAAAAAAAGTTGTTTTTTCAATCGGGCTCGTCATTAGCTTTCCAACGAGTACAAGAATATCAAAAACGGACACTATATGCAAAATATATGTCCGCTTTACTAAAGGTGTCTTAAAACTGAATCCTACTCGGACTCAGGCGGGAGATTATGAAATTTTGGGGAATTACGAGGTGGGAAACATACCACAGATGGTTTTTAATATAAACCGTCTGTGAAGTATTACAGACGATTTAAATAAAAAACCGGCTGTGATGTCCGCCGTTATCATAGACGGTTCTTGATAAGAACCGTCTGTGATGTATTATCACAGACGGTTTTGCATAAATAACCGTTTGTAAAAATACCACAGACGGTTATTTGTATAAACCGTGTGTGATACTTATAGCACAGATGGTTCCTAGAAACCGTCTATGATATAAGCGTCCAATTTAACCTCTTTTGTTAGCTTCTAGACAAAACAAAACATTTTGCAAAGTGTTATCCTGTTCAGATTCCATAATTTCCCAATAAGTGCTAGCTAATTACCTCACGTCAGCTTAGATGCTAGCTGAGGATGTATAATATTGTAACGTCAGCTGTCTGTAAATCTTACCACGTAGAACATGAGATATTGCGGAGGAGACAGAGAGAACATAGAGAATTGGGTCATCTCTTATGTAGTAGTCGATTATAACATAAAAAACAAAATATATTGTACATAAATAAGTTGTCTATAGACACATATAAAAAAAAAGCTATTGAAGAAGCTGATTTTAGTGTCATTTATAGTTGACATGAAAGATATTATAGACAACAGTTATTTATGCTATTGTACATGTTTTATGTACTTCTACTTATGTTTAGTTATAAATCGTAATTAGTGCTGTTGTACTAATGAATTAACAGCCCAAGATAAGTTCATTCTAGAATTTGCTTTGTTTATTCATGGAACTGGATTATGGAATAACTATACATGCATGTACAAAAAGGTTTTTCCACGTGGGCAATTAATCTAACTAAATTTAGAATTCATGGCTGTTGGATCTCTAATCCAGTGGTCATAAATTTGAATGATAATTAGAAAGAAAATATCCGAAAACATCACCCAAATTTATTATATATGACCATCCTCATGCATGCACGCTGCACGCATATGTATTACATGGCGCACGGGTGGCAAACCCGAAAAAACTAATTGTTGATTCACAACATGAAAATCATGATTTAGCCAATAGGATCACACACTAGCTAAAAATATCCAGAGACATGAGCGCATGCATTCAGTTCGAATATAGCACATATCTCTGATCTGTTCGATCTCCAAGGCCATGCTCTTCAGCAAGCGAAGAAAAAAATCCTTGTCAAAGCTAGTCAATTATTGCCCATGCACACTGGCGGCGTGATTGTCAAGACCGCCCAGCCGGCGGCGATGTGGCCGGCAGGCGGCCATCCAGCCAGTAGTAGCTAAAACTGATGAGGCGACAGAGATGGCGTAGAACACGTGGTATAGTATAACAATTGATGCTGGTGAGATGATGAGCCCCCCAAATTGCACCGGTGGCTTTATGTGATTCCCAGAACTCCATATCTTTTCCCCTTTGCCGGGAAGGGCCCTGATGGACGGGGAGCCGCGTGCAAGGAAGGTCATATGTGGGGATTGCATATTCTCTCTACTCACAATCATGCAGGTCCAGCTCCATGGCCGGCGCCCAGCCAGCCATCGTGGTTTAGATGCCCATTCCGTCCTGTAATGTCCACACAATTTAATCCCCTAGCTAGTATGTAAGATTCACGTACGCACACCCGAGTGCATGCGTGCCGCTGATCGATCGATATCCGTCTTCTATGGATTCGTATCCTCTGCCATTGCGAAGGATACAACGGCATATATACATGGACATTGATTGTGTTATGTATGTTGGAATTAAACCTGAGCATCCCATTTGGAAAGGAATCAGTTTCCGAATAGAGTCCGTCTTCAAATAGGATTTTGATTCCTAGTTCATTTAGGATTCCTATTTGTATAGAGTTAGTACTTGCTATATTTCATGTACTGCTACTACTATAAATTGAGGAGAAAACGGGGAACCAAATTGCCCCAATAAAAACATTGCTTTGCATCTTATGTTCGCCTATTCTGAATTGTGCCATTTCTGCAACAGTGCTTTCTGGTCCGACCGCCGTTCATCGTCCAGTGTTACCGCTGCCTCCCGGTCTGACCGTCGCTGTGATCCCGGTCTGACCGCAGGAGTTCTTCCGATCTGACCACCAGTCAAGCTTCGCTCGGTTGCAGTTTGCAGAAAACTGAGCGGTGCGACATTGGTCTGAAGTTTTAATCCTACAATGTATGTATATATCTCACGTTACCGTTCGATCAAAAAGGAACACCAAAAGAACACTCTTTACATCGTCTTTATTATTGCTGCTGCTGCTGTTATTATTATTGTAGTTTATATGTAGCTCTGTATTAGTCTAGAGATCGAATTACGTTGTTGATCAGACAATCCAAAATACATGGAGGCGAATGGCGCAGCACAAACTATACCCTCTGCCATTGTCTATTTCACGTGAGTCTAGTGGTGTAGCTTCAGGAAATGCTAGCCATGCCCTCTGAAATAAGCAGATCGAATTATCTATTTCTGTTTATTGGCTAGCCTCAGGAAATGCTAGCCATGCCCTCTGAAATAAGCAGATGAACAAGTATATGTATACATACAATTCAGATCTCAATTCATTTGACAAACATAAAACATCCAATTCACATCACATTTCATTCACAAACATAAGACATCCATTTCGCAAATGAATTAATTGAAATGAAATAAAATATCCATTAACAAATTCACAATTACAGTGTGATAAAAGCAAATAAAAAATCATTGTGCGTAGTGGAACTCTCCATCTGATCTGATGACTTTAGTCCACAAAAACTAAGCAAACTCTCCTCGAATTTTTGCAAAGTCCGGCTGTTTCAATGCAGATGTAGAGATGGGCGCAGCCTGTCGATAGGAATATCAACGCACATACATATATAACCTGACAAGTATGAAATAAATGTGGGAAGATTGACAAACCTTAGAATTGCTGATCTTCGAGGAATCGAGGAGTAATCTCATATGGTGGCACACGTAGAATCCACACGTGTTGCCTGGCTACTGCTGGTGGCATTACAAAAAATAGAATGTGTTAAATTAAAAGGCATTACTGCTAAATATTGTATAGGATTAATTAATGTGTAGCTAGCGAATACCCGAAAATTGCGAGAATGTTTCAAGGGCTTGGCCCCTGTCGTCGAGCCACGTGTTTGTTGAACGTATGTGACGAACGACCTTCGTTATTCGAAAAAGTGAGATTAGTCATTCGGAAGGAAAAAAGAGTACAATGTATAATGTACTTACCTATCGAGTATTTCGGCGATAGCTGTGTACTTGGATTTGTTCTTACTTAAAGAATCAAGGTATATAGCCTTGTTCTATTTTGGTATAATTACAATTAAAATCCAATGGAAGTGCTCATTGTATGGTATAAGAAGAAATTCCTTATCGCGGTAAACCAGCAGTGTTGTTGTAATATAGTTCTCGACGAAGGATGCATCCCCGTTGATGGTATCAATGGCGACCAAGCGTGGGTCCAGGAAACCAATTGGTAATTTCGATAATCTAGCTTCGGTCAGCATGAATCTATATATATACACAGAAAAGCAACAAATTGTGACATATATCGGTATGACGTGAACAGAGACTGTGATTGTACAGACTTACAGCGTCCAGCATCGAACGAGTGAGGCATCGAGAGCTTGAGCGTGAAAAGATCAAATATATCGTCAAAGGTCACCGCGAAGACACATTCCTGAACTTCGTGCTAGAAATGTTCCCGCTTGAATTTGACAGTGATACCTGAGCGCCGTTCTGCTTCTGGCCTATTGGACTGTTCCATATACCAAGTGTGTAATGTTTGGCAACCAAGTCCTAGGGTTAAGAGGTGCTCTTCCAGGAATATCATCGGCTCGCCTAGCACGAATTTGCGGGCCAATGGCAGGTACGGGGTATCGTCATCATCCTTCGTTTTTGATTTGCCCTTGCCACTGCCTCGACTGTAGGTCGACTTTATGGTAGTCGACGGTAATGGTACAGACGGTGCAAGTTGCTTTGGCAAGAATAGCACCCGTGGAGATAGCACCAGTGAAGGTAGCTCTGCTTCGCACCGCCCTTGTGGAGATAGCACCAGCGTTTGTAGCTCTGGTTCGTGTTGCTCTTCTGGTCCGGCCACCGGTGAAGAAGCCTCCAGGGAGATGTCGCATTTGGGCCACTGGATGAATGTTCCAATGGCCTGCCCTAGAGTCACGATCTCATCGTTGGGGGCCTTCGGTAGCGGGATGACCTCTTCGCTCCCTCGCCGTCATCTGACTGATTGTTACGTTTGTATCGGCATGCGTTGCACACCTGACATACATGCATGTTTGCATACTCTTTACGGTACAGGATACAGTCGTTCAGACATGCATGTATTCTTTCTACTTCTATTTCCAACGGACAAATAACCTTCTTGGCTTTGTACGTGGTTTTAGGCAGCTCATTTCCCTCCGGAAGCATGTCCGCTAAAAGACCTAGCAGCGCCGTGAAACTCTTGTCGGACCAACCGTTGCTTGCCTTCAATTTCAACAGTTCAAGCACGGCCGAAAACCTCGTGTACTTGCAGCACGTGAACAAAGGTTTCTCCGAGTCCTCCATCAAGCCCCAAAATTTAACATACTCTCTCTGATCATAGTTCTCTTCTACATCGCGAAGCATTTGATCCAGATTATCATCGTGCAACCTATCCGAATCCGAACCACAATCGACATCATCCGGCGGCATGTCATTCACTTCACCGGCGATGTCATCCGGCGGCATATCATTTACTTCACCGGCGATGTCATCCGGCGGCATATGATCATTCACTTCGCCATGACTGGTCCAACACGTATAACCCTTTTTGAAACCCCTCCGAATCAAGTGCGCTTCAATTTGCCCTCGGTTCTTAAACATCTTTAAATTCTCGCAGTCAGTGCATGGACAATACATATATTCCACCCCCTTATTCAACATATCCTCCTCGGTGGCTCTTGTAAAAGCAGACACGCCATTAATATACTCTTCACTCACACGGCTCGCGGCATACATCCAGCTTCGGTCCTACGTTACGTACATATATAACAACTCAGTATTAAAAATTAGATTAACTAATTATTACTACATATATACCGGCCACATGTATTATATTGAGGCTTAATTTGCTAGCTCAATTCATATTATAAACACAACAGCTATTATATAACCAACAATTTTGCAAATTAACCATCTTCAATAACACTCACCAATTACTTAGATCTAAATTGTAATGCAATTAAAGAAAAAATAAATTTCCTTACTAACCATATCTAGAGCTAGCTACCAGGAAAGTATGAATGATTCTTCAAAGCTCAATCTTTGCCTCTTCCCACCAAATTAACTTGCCTAAAATCGCCTAGCTTGCCTCCTGAGCGAAAGAGTGCGCAGCAGTGGCTAGATCTGGATCGAAATGAAGACAGATGCGGTCTGAGCAGCGCAATAAATACTTAGTGGCATTATCACAGACGATTTTTAATTAAAAACCGTTTGTGAATTATCACAGACGGATTTTTATTAAAACCGTCTCATGATAACCAGTGATCACGACGGTTTTTATTAAAACCGCTCGTGATATTCGATTATCACGACGGTTCTTAATACGCATCGCTCAGGATACTAAAAGTATCACAGACGGTTCATCGTTTGAGATCGTCTGTGATACTCCTTTTCTCCGACGCCGCCAACACAGACGGTGTTCAAATTAAAACCGTCTGTGTTAGTGTCGGTCACAGACGGTTTGACAAAACTCTCTGTGATTGGTCGTCTAATATTAGTCTTTCTGTAGTAGTGATCTGGTAGTAATTAGGAATATATATCATGTCAATGACACAATATAATTCTTTAGATGAAACATAGGGTATGACGAGCGGTTTGTATAGAGCCACAGTTTAATATATATATTCACCGCAACATTCTGATGATCTGCGATTACTAGCTAGTCATGTCAACTTCATGCTCTCAAATTGCAAAGAACAACCCGAACTGAGGCAATATATCTTTCTGGAAAACATGTCCCCCAACATTCCAACTTCCCTCTCCCTCGATCAAATTCCACCATGTCCATTTGTGTAGATTATTGATGTTGAGGTCGATCCGACTTCCTCAACCATTGCAAAATCCAAACAACTGAATCTAACCCCCGCAACCCCAGTAGAATAATACACAAGTCATATGTAAAAAAATGCATGTTCATCATTAATATCTTGATGATAAGCATATTTGTCGGCAACTCAAAATTATATGAACATACATGGGGCATATCTACGCAAACTATACCATACTTTTTTTCTTGTGTGGACTGTTGGCGCTCATTTTATGCTTAGATTTTATACACCAACATCATTTTATGTGATAATTGTGGATACACTTGGAAGCTAACCCTAACAAATATCGGAGATGTGTTGTATTTCACGTGCCGTGCAGGAAATCATGGAAAATATGCAGTTCTAGAAAAAAAATCAAGAGAATCCGAAGTTTCCAAAAGAAAGAGAAGGAAAGAAAAAGAAAAATGCCAGTTTTCAGAAGCCAAAATTACCAAAATTTACATACTTGAAACGAGGCCGACATGGAAAAGGCAACCGACATGCCCAGGGGCAGCACCAATCTAGGCACCTGTGGGCACCGTTCCTAGAGCTGGCCCTGGACTTGCCGAACACGTCAAGGACATTTCCCCCACCACGCCTATATAAGTCCCTCGGGTTCCCTCACACCAGAGGGCCTGAAAGTCGATGAAAACTACAAAACTAAGAGAGAGAAATGTCGAAGCCAGTGAAAGCAAGCCACCGAGAAGAACAGGCGGCTGACACTACTACAAAAAGGGTCATTACAAATGATTTAGAGCTGTCATCATAGACGGTTTTCTGAACCGCCTGTATTTATGTGTCAGTGATAATCGGAGGTTATCACAGATAGATTATGAGCCATCTGTAATAAAGACAACATAGACGGTGTGTAACTAAAGCCCTCTGTGAAGAAAACTATTACAGAAGGCTCGAATAAAAAACTATATGCAATACTCACACATTATAAACATTTCTAGTTACCAACCGTCTGTGATTGACGAGTATCACAGACAGTTGGTACATAGAACCGTCTGTGATAGTCCTTCGTAGATGGTTTATAGCACAAATCGTCTGTGATAGTTCATTCTATACCTAAATTTTTTTTTCTGGTTTTTGACTAGCCACAAGAAATAATGTTACCTATACCCTTTGAAAATAAGCAAATACAGTGGCAAACAAAACAACACATTCCATTTCCATTAAGATTAGAATCCACCATTACAGCATAATATGATAACGAACCAACTCTTTAACACGGCAAGAATATATAAGAAGAAGATATCCTAGCAGATAGTAGAAGCTGGATACAGCGCGCGATGTCCTTGACGTATGCCATTAAGGAAGAGAGGAGAGGGCATCGGATGGCGGCCGGATATCACCGGCAATGGAGAGCATCGGATGGCGGCCGGATATCACCGGCAATGGAGAGGCGACGGTAGCGCCACCTTTGTGGCACGACGGTGAAACTGCACAAGACACTCTTACGACACTTACGACAAGAGTGTGTTGTGCGGTCGACTGTAGTGTCACAACGGAGGTGCTAGCTCACGGCGGTAGTCGGCGTCGTCAAGGAACAAGCTGGATGCAGCACACGCTGTCCTTGACTACTGCCATCAAGGAAGAGAGGGGAGGACATCAGATGGCGGCCGGATATCACCGGCAATGGAGAGGCGGCAGTAGCGCCACCTTTGTGGCACGATGGTAAGACTGCACAAGACACTCTTACAACACTTACGACAAGAGTGTGTTGTGTAGTCGACCGTGGTGTCACAACGGAGGCACTAGCGTCTTCGAAGGGAGGATGCAGGAAGCTAGTGGATGAACTCACGCGTGACTATCGGTGGAAAGGTAGAGGGAGAGTAATTAATAAGGGCCGAGTGGTGGAGGAACCGGTGCCTACCATTCGATGTGGAGAGAATGGATGGGTGAGATCGAAATCCTAGGGGATACGCCATGGATCTATGATGTGTCATTATCAGAGATGGTTTGTTATACAAACCGTCTGTGATAATGCACATATCAGAGACGGTTTGTTATACGAACCGTCTGTGATAAGGCACATATCAGAGATGGTTTGTTATACGAACCGTCTATGATATTAATATCAGAGATAGTTTGGTATACGAACCAACTGTGGTCATCAGCAAGGAGGATCGGGACTTGGTTAGGGGAACCAAGGTCTAGAATGGTCATAAATGTTGGGTGAGATTGTTGGACTCAAGCAAGGCACAAGGTGAACAAGAACATGGCTCGAACTGAGTTTGTACATTGTGAGCCATGAGATGGCTTTGTGGCGTGGTGATGCTTCCGGGAGTGAAGAATGAAGGTATGTATCCTTTGTTCAACAATTGTGTCCATTGATGTTTATATGTATTGTGTGGTGCTGTGTGATAGGTTTGCTTATCGGTGATGGTTATAGGACTTCGAAGCTACGTCAAGGTGTTGTCAGAAGATGATCAATGAATTTGTAGCGGTGGACATAACGTGCAATGGCAAGGTAGACCAGGACTGAGCTCAAGGAGGAGCTGAAGTCCAGAATGATCAGGAAAGCCTGGTGTAGTCATGGTACAGGGTAAGGCATGTGATGCGCCAACTTACTTGGGTCCGTTTCCAAGCAAGCACAATTTGGTGGGATCTAGACGTGTGAGAGGCTTGACGGGGAGTCATTGGGGCCACATGGAAGATGATGAAACACGGACGATGCTTCGAGGTGAAAGAACGAGAAAAGATCAATAGAAGGGCATTTTGGTAAATTGCCTAATATTGGAAAAGTGGTGGTGTGTGAAATCACGATGATGGTCAAAGTGGATTAGGTCAAGGATACTCCATGGAGGACAAGGCATGATGGATTCGAGCTTTTGGAACTTAAGATGAAGACATTACTTTAAAATACGTGTGTGAGTGTGTTGAGTAAAAAAAGCCATTATGCTATTGGTTTCGCCAAAGAATTAGTCTATGGTATCCATTAAGTGGCTAGTTTTAGGGTTTAGATGTGAGATGAGGATCCTCTACTATATAAAGAAGAAGATGAGATGGCTTAGGATTTGAGGAATCTAGGTATAGATAACAGAGAGAGGACTTGAGAGATAAGAGAGATGAGAACACGTGTGTACACACTGCCCTAGTGGTGTCCTCCCAAGGTAGTGGCTATAAACATTCATCTCCAAGTATCAGTAGAATTTCAAAATTCACCCAAGTGCTTGTGCTTAGGTTTGTGTTGATTTATTAATTTTTCTTGGTTTTTACTTCTTCCTCTCATCTTGATCTTGCTTGTTCTCCATGATGAGTAAGTGATAGGATAGACTCTAGGTGATCATATTCATCAATCTAGGGAGCTTTCTTTGCAAGTTCTTTCAGTTTCTTGGTTTTTGGTTCACGATAAAGTGATTTGAGGGTTACTTGATTCCAAGAGGTTTGGACTCGATTCTTGGTGTGTTTAAGCTTGATAGGACATGTGAGAGATGATCCAAGGTCATCTTGATCATCAAGAACCCAAGAGCAAGTCTTGATCATTGCTTTTGTTTTTGGCTTGGATTGAAGAAAGGTCTCTACTTTGGTTTGATTTTGTTACATCTCCAATTGTTCTAGGTTCCTAAGGTGTTCATATTGTTGCATGCAAAATTTCAAGTCTTTGGGAACTTTGGTTTAGAAGAGTGTGTGTGTGTGTGTGTGTGTGTGTTTGTTTGTCTTGGGATGTATTGCTGTTTTTCTCACTATGTGACCCGGATAATCCACCTTGACCTCGATTATCTGCCTCAAGTGTTTCAGTAGCCTGTGGTGGCTTTTGGTTACTATTTTTGTGTTGGTTTCCACCTTGTGTCCTGATCTGACCTTTGTAGGTTCTCATAGCTAATAGAGAGAAGATCTTTAAGGAAAAATTTTACTTACTCCTATTCACCCCCTCTAGTCGCCGACCACAATTCTACAACCTTAATATGGATGCAACTCGATATACTTAGGGCCTCTTTAGATTGAAGGAACTTCATAGGATTTTTTTGAGGAAACCAATTCCTATGAAATTTGATCCTATCCTACCATTTGGAATGCAAGAATGAAGGTGATAAAATTCTATAGGATTAATGCAGCTTTCCTACAATTCTATAGGAATTTCATGGGTGGAAATCCACTCGGACCTCCTTTTTTACTTATTCGCATAGGACCGAGGCATTTTACCAATGTTTTTCTTACGCCCTATCCAGATGGCTATTCTTGCAATTTTCATATGTTTTGCACTTTCATTCTTATCAAAATACTGTATTTTTATTCCTATGTTTTAATATTCCTGTGTCCTAAGGAGACTAATAAACCCCGCGATACTACCGTAATCCAATTTTTCTTTGATAGCCAGAGTATTCACATAGGACTTGAGAAGTCAGGAAAACATGAATCCCTGATGGTTATTGTTAAACCGATAGAGAAAATGTCATCAGCCCTCAAGGTTTGCACATAACAGATAGGAATGGACCTCGCCGTCAGGGAACCAAACTTATTTTTCCATTAAAAATTCCTCCTTCCCAAAGATCCTGACTTGCTTACGATGTACTTAGCAAAAAGCCATACCTAGCATGAGAGCAGGCATGTTCTTTTTTGCTTCGGCTTTTGGTTTCGTCATGAGTGCCAATTTTTTCGATGGGAGATAGCGACCTTCTCACCTTCCCAAGCGATTAGCTAATCATGAGCTTCATCACAAGCACCAAATTTTTTCATATGAGAGACGGTGACCTTCTCGCCTCCCCAATGATTAGCCACTTGTGAGCTTCATCACGAGCACCAAGTTTTTTTCGATGGAAGATGGTGGCCTTCTCGTCTCCCCCAAGCGATTAGTCGCTCGCGAGCTTTGTCATGAGTACACTTTTTTTATGGGAGACAACAACCTTCTCACCTCCCCCAATCAATTAGTCACTCGAGAGCTTCATAACGAGCGCCAAGTTTGTTCCAATGGGAAATGGCGACCTTCTCTTCTCCCCCAAGTGACTTGCCGCTCGCAAGCTTGTCACAAGCACCGAGTTTTTCCAATGGGGGATGGGGTAACAGAGTACCCCCTAGTAAGAAGCAGTGGATGAGCTTCAATTCAACATTAGGCAAGCAACAATAGCACAAGCCTGGTAAATGATACAAGCAACTGCATTCCCTTGGCACCTTTGCCGAAGAACGTCATGCGGCTGCTAGATGATGCAAAGGTGTCCCAACGTTGTGCCACCTCAGTCGGTGTCTAAGCCAACATCATTCCTCATGCAAAAATGAATGCTGAGTGCCAAGCTTTTCCCGATGGAAAATGCGCGCCGTTGTTTGGGCTTGA
Source organism: Bonia amplexicaulis (assembly GCA_036346245.1). Taxonomy (NCBI): domain Eukaryota; kingdom Viridiplantae; phylum Streptophyta; class Magnoliopsida; order Poales; family Poaceae; genus Bonia; species Bonia amplexicaulis. The sequence continues at coordinate 20,327,902 of CM070735.1, read as the reverse complement.
TCTCCGCTATGTGCCACCATCTCAGCTCACATTGATTCCACCGCCACTACTGCTATTTGGGTTTGACCCAGTAGGACCCTCCCACGACGGTCTTGGGCACTGCCTTAGCTTCAACCCTGTCATGCATTGGGTGCAAGTCCAGGCTATGGATAATAGATCTAGTCGTGGTGTGATTTCCTTCCCTATCCTCTAGGACGCCGCCCCTAGATCAGGACCATGTTGTGCCAAGGATAAGGTCGGTGTCACTCCCAAGAAGATGATTCACTGTGCCCACTGCCTTGGCCCATCCAGCATGTCGACGAAGCTTTTTGAGCATCTCAAGAGCGATGGCTTGACCTCGACGTGGTTTGATCAGTCTTGATTACTTCCCCTCAGCCAAACTTTGTTTTGCCTCGATTGGTCTCCCCTACCGTGGACTCTCTCTAGCTCTATGAATAACCAAATGATAACCGAATCACCTTTCGTCTAGGGCCATGCAATGGTTTGTTGAGTACTCTGTGCCTCGCTGTCAATGCCTCAATGAGTCGACCACATAAGCATCGATGAATCAGCCACCTTTCATTCGGTTGCATATCTCCTCACCTCGAAGGCCGACCCTTAGTGAGTCGAGAACTCCTCGTAAGGTCACATCTAAGGCTAGTTGAGTATCCGGCACTTCTGTGTACCCCTCTAGGAGTAGGTTAATAGGCACTTCAGCTGACGTTTCCTCGCCTCACAAGTAACTCATCAGTCCTACACTAAACACGCTCCTAGTCATCAGGTTAGTTTACCTATCAAGGGTCGACACCCCACAATGACTTTGCCTCTGTATGATATGACTCGACATATAGGGAATTCTCTCGACCAAGCTCAACTCAACCTATTGACATCTCCTTGGTTAAGTGTGCATGTTGGGTTGATCGCTTTACATAAGCAAGCGCCATCACATCACCTTAGCATGGTGTGATTAGCCTCATGGGGCCATCCCTCGATAGATCGTAGCTTCATGCAGGGCACTCCTTGCTTCGTGGGCCATGCCTCCATGAGCCAAGCACATGGCACACTTCCAAGCTTCTAGCATCGTACCTCAACAGATTGAGCAGATAATGGATTAGCTCATATCCCCTCTCATTGAATGTTGAACCTCATTAGGCTAGTCTCAGGTATGCTTACTGACCTTGAACATGCATCGATTGATCATGTCTCGATATGTCTTTGGACTTAGTGTCACCATGAGCTCATGCATAGGGATGTGTACGCCCTTGCCGGCTTCATGCGCCTTGAAGCTCTATCGCACCTTGGACTAGCGGTACATCCACGCCTATCCCGATGAGTTCACACAATGACCCAATTACCCAAGGACTCCATGTGTCTTGATATAACAAGTCAGGCGCATATTTCTACGTGTTCACATGGGTCAACCTTTCGTACCCCTAAGTTCTGTCACTCTCCGGTGGCCATGCCTAGACGAGTTGAGCTTGGCACTCCCATGCATGCATTTGCCTCTTGAACGCCATGGGTCAAGAACTGACTTCATAAGGTGCTTCTTTGGGCTAAGACCTAACCCCGCGTCTCTACCTAACTTCGACATCTAGGTGGTTAACGCTTAACTCTATAGCTGTTCACAACCCCACATCCTTCTGTGCGACAGTGAACTCCCTAATATGACCCAAAATCGGCCAAGCAGAGCATGGTGAACACCAAGGGAACTCAACTTGGAGGCACAGGCATGACCTATCATCTAAAGTTTGCATGAGGACTAAGGTATTTTAACATGTTGTCAGCATGCATTGCGAGCTACTGGTGGGATCATTGACCTGAGCTGCACGCTTACCCCTTTTGCAAGTCGGTGTGCTAGCCTAGGCAGGCAGTTGACGATAATAAGGATCGGCGAGGGGCTACTATTAAGGGAGGGCCCCGCACTACCTCAGGCCCACGATGACTTCAGGGTGATGACACACATTGGGGAATCTACCCCGGATGAGATCCTTGGACTAACCCTAGGTGGAGTCTGGAGTCTGCCCCGAATGGAATCCGCGTCACCCCAGACGAGGTCCAGGAAACCAAGATGGAGTACGAAGAGTGACCTCGGCTTAGATTCGAAGTCCACCCCGGACAATGTTTGGAGTCCCCCAGATGGAGTCCGCGACACCCCAGATAGGGTTCGGGGGCTGACCAAGACGAAGTCTAGAGGCCAACCTCAGGTGGAGTCTGGAGTCCCACATCGCAGGCCAACCTCGGGTGGGGTACAGAGGCCAACATCGGTCGAGGTCCAGGAGCAACCCTGAGCGAGGTCCATAGACCTACCCTGAAGGCTCTCGGACATGGTAGGACCCACTTGGTGGGAAGGACGGAAATACCCTTAGTTGTAAGCTAGGCTACGATGGCAAACTTGTAACTTCACTCGTTTTCTCCTCCTAGTCCATAAATAGGACCCCATGTAATAGGAGAGGGAGGCCATTGGTTACCCTAGACACTCATATTGGATACACTTGATCATTCATGTGCTTCTCCTTGAGTCCCTCTGCAACCTCGGCGGTCTCTGCATCTGATCAGGGGTGCTTCTAAGTTTACTGTGATCTTATATCGACAACAATGCTATCATGATATTGTCTGGTTGGATGTTGGATGGATGATGCAAGATGAAAGTGTTCGATGTGGTAGCAAAGGTTTTTAATTGTGTTAATAGAGTAGTCCTTGTTTCATTATATTAACCATTTTCCGTTAATCTGCACCAATTACTCCTTAACATGAATTAAGAAACTCCTATACTATGGAGGAAAGATCTAATTAATCCTACGATCCCGTTAGGTTTGACGAAGAATGCAATTTTGCCAAAGGCCATCTTAGCCTAAGGGAATGTGCATCCACCCAATCATGACAAAATTGCATCCTAGGGCATGGTAGGGAATGGACCAGCTAATTAACCAACACACTTAAATAAGGTATAAAAGGATACACTCAGCTAAATTCCACAGTGCAGCACAAAACAACACATCAATAATTAATAGGCACAAGAAACATATATCCAATTATTTGAATGGTTATAATTCCATATCTAGATGATTGTAGTTGGTAGTTTCTAAGATACTCCTATGTGCCATTTTGGTTGTCCTCCCTTAGTTTTGCAATGTTAGTTTCATTTTCTTGTGAATAGCCATTTGACGATGGTAGCCATTATTGTAATCTAGGTGCAGTTATTTAAAATTTCCTATGTATGCCCATGATTGTAACACTAAGAGAGAATATTGAGTATGTTAGTGATATGTCCTAGAGGCAATCATAGAGATGATTGTACCACTTCTATGTTTATGATCTTTTGAATAATATGTTATTTTGTCCCTTGAATAAATGTCTTTCATATTGATCAATAGGTATTTGACTTGTTTGTGCAACTCTTTATTCATGTTTTGATGTTATTCTAAATTATCCCCGATCTTATATCATTATGTGGGACAAGTATGATTTATAGATCATTACATGTATTGATTGATGATCATATTTTACGGATCATGGATATGAGGATATCAAATCAATAATACAGACACATGTTAGACAGCATGGTGTTGGATTGACCGACCATGAGACACTACGGGAATTGTTATATTCTTAAGTGTTATTAATTGGTCTCATACATAGTGTATGTAGGATCCTTAGATCTGAGATCATTCTTAATTTTCTACATATGTAATAGTTTTGACATAAATATCATTATTATGTCATTATACTCCTTAAGTATACCCCTTATATTAGTACGGGAGAGACCTAACCATGTGGTCGTAAGCCTTTCCATGGCTACTCCATGATCGTAAGTCTTTCCACAAGCATGACATAATCGTAAGCCACTATACGACCACCCTGTGGTCATAAACTCTTCTATGACAACCCGTTACCTTGCGGGTCTATCCAACAAGGCAATTAGCATACGCAACTGTTTTCTATAATAACTACTCATAACTCCTTCCTGCCTTCAGTGATAACCGCCTAGCGATGAAGAGGTGCCATGTCTTTGACATTAACTTCCACCAGACAGTTTATTATCTGATATGTCGGGACATCTTTTGGCATGAAGCAATTGCCATCTCTTCATGCGCTATATAAGGGCTAACATCAGGGAGAAGAGGAGGAAGAAGCGCAAACAATAGTGATTCCCTTGATTGTAATCAGTAGACTCAATACAGTCACACAAGAGTAGGGTTGTTATTCTCTTCGGAGAAGGCCTGAACTTGTATAAAATCCATGTGTCTTTCTTTGTGTAGTTAGGTCTTTGAGAGATTCCCCGAATCCAAACAATCATACATAAGATCGATACTAAAACATTGATAGTTGGTGCTTTCCATGGTGATCATCTTCTAAACTCTAGTAACTCCTCATCGACAGATTCTCTTCTTTCTGGTGTCCTCATGATAGGAGAATGGAACGACGAGAATTGGTTCAATATGGCCAACTATGCAGATCTTGACATGGATGCCTGCTATGACTACGAGCAGAACATGCTTTCATCTGATGGTGAGTCTGTCTCTAGAGATCCCTCATGAGATCCCAAAGAGCACACCATGGATAAGGCTGAGGAGGGATCCTTATCCCCCATAGCGTTATGCTTAACGGAGTAACCAGGTTCGCCAAAGGGCAAGAGTCAATCCGACCACAAACAAGACTCGGAACATGATGGGGGACCTGCCTTTAAATATGTGAGTCCCTTAGTGACCGTTCGATCTGGTTCTTCAATCTTGGAATTCGGCATTCTGGGGCTCCATCAATATCTGGTGGTCGTCACTCTCTGGTTGCCTCCATAGAGAATGTGGGTGGGCTCCCTGCAAGTTTGCCCATACTTTCGCAAGGCTCAACTCTGACCAGAGACAATTTTAACCCAGAATTCCCCTTTATGAGGGGCTTACTCCAGGTCACAAGGCGCTATCATTTGATGACTCCTCAAGCCAGGAGGCATCTAACGCAAGTGGAGATTATATCCAAGAGGCCTTTGCCCTCCCCTTAGATACTAATTGCTCTCCCAGAGGAAGGGCTGAGAATGCTCTCCGCCACTCACACCCTATGACCCGTCATGGTGATGGTGAGAAGACCACCAATGATGAACGAGGTTAGTACTCTGATGAGCATGGGATAAATTATTGAAATGATTGCTCTCCATTAAGGCAGACTCAAGCAATCTCAGACATAGAAGATCCTAAGACCATCCAAAGGAAAAGGTTGGCAGCCTAGAGGAGTTTGCTGGGGCGCATCCTATATCAATTCAAGGAGGCTCAAGAGCTTCAATGCATAAATGACTTGCTCAAGAACCCAACTCAAGAGCTTTCTCGAGTGCCATGTTATGACCATTTTACTGAGGGCATCACATGATGGCTAAACTTGAGCAACCACGTCGACACAATTCTGGGAGTCGAATAGGTATGACTATGATAAGCACCAATTGTTTGAATAACTCACCCTATGGAAATAGGCATGATGATAGGTCATGTCGTTCTCCTAACCATAACTCTAGTCGAAGAAGAGTTCTTCGAACATCCCAAGATTGGTAAGCTTCAAGAGGTGGTGATCGTTCTCCACTCCGAGCAAGAAATCTGCAGCAGCAGATGGAATACGTGGAGTATTACACTCATATGGACAAGACTTACCACAGGTTGGGTCCATCAACTGCCAGGCATCATCGAGTATGATCGTCTGGAGACATCAATCATCCTTTCCCGTAAATGAGGCATCACTATCTTGTTACCGGATGATGGGCTTTTATGCCTGATCTCCGAGTAGTTCGCTGGCCACCGTGGTTTTGACTGGTAAACATGGAGAAGTATGATGGATCTCAAAATCCCATTGAGTTCCTTCAAATTTACACAACCGCTATTCGAACAGTAGGAGGAGAAGAGCATGTTATGGCAAATTACCTTTCAACTATGCTCAAGTAGTCTGCTCGATCATGGTTGTTAAATCATGGTTGTTAGATCAACCACTGGAGTTGATCCATTTATGGCAACATCTTTGTGACCTTCTACTAGCTAATTTCTAAGGTATTTATAATCACCCTGGGAAGGAGGATGACCTGCATAGGATGAGACAAAATGGCAATGAGACCTTAGCCAATTTCTTTATTATCTTACGAGTTACTAACTACTCAACGAGATAATTTGTACGAAAAAGAAGATTAAAATTTCATTAAAAGACTTATCTTTACAAAGTTCCTGACTTATCTTTAAAATTTCATTAAAAGATTTATCTTTACTACTTTGACAAAGGAGATCCAATCTACATCTCCTCCATAACCTTTTGGCTAATTGGCTCCACTTCTTTGATCAGACAAGCTGCTTCTCCTTCAGAGCAGTTGAAGTTGTCTTTGATTGGTCAAAGGTTGAGTGTTTGGTCATGTGCCTTGAGTTTTTCCAAAGCACAGCTCACTGCACCTTTGACCGCTTCTCTTAGTGAGTCGGCCTGGTTGGTCTTCAGAGTAGTTATAAGTTTCTCTAAGACTCCAACTTGTAGTCCAATTGCATTCATATGGGCAGTCATGGTGTCTTAAAGAGGAGTGACCTCCTTAGCACAGAGCCCACCGAGTACATTGTTCAAAAGTGAGATGTTTTCTTGAAGATTGGTCTTCACCGACTTCATCTCCTCTTGGCTTCGAGTTGAAGCTTCTTGGAGTCACTTTATTTTGACTACTGCCTCTACAAATAGAGTAAAGATAGTCAGAAAAATAATTCCCAAAAGTCTAGTTAATGGAACTAGTTATAGGTAAAGATTTCCTTACCTGTTAGTCGAGACTCAAACTTCTTGACTTCATTGTCATGAGAGGCAGCATTGTTTCTACATTGCTCTGCCCCTGACCTGATCTTCTGGTCTTTTTCTTTGCCGAGACGAGTACTCACCGATCACTATGGCCTTTTATCCGACCTCAGTGTGGAGCTTACCCATTTTGACCTCTTTATCTACCAAAGCAAAAGAGTTAGAGAAAGATAAGAAAATCATTCATATAAACAGTCTCAAGTTTAGAACTTACTGTTTATTTCATTTTGCAACTTGTTAGCTGTAGAATTTGCCTTTAGAAGCCTTATTAATAAGTCTGCATTTTCTTTTCCTAGCTTCTGTGTCTGTTGTCGAGTGCATTAGCTAGGACTTTTTGTCCCTCTTAGACCTATAAAGGTTAAAGATAGACATGACGAATTAAATAAGTAGTCAAAATATAAAAGACTACATGTGCCAATGACTTACCATTTCTCTGCCTTCTCGCAGAGTTTAGCATTTTGCTATTGTAACAACATAAGTTGTCTGTGATAATCGGCCATAGTAACAATATTTTCCAAGGCTTTCTGAAGAAAGAAGGATAGTGATAAGCCAAAAAAACAAACTATAAGAATGGTTGGGTTTTAGATACTTAAGTTCATGCTTGTTCAAGCGAACTTGGCAAGTACTCTTTGGGAATTTTTGAGTTGATCGAGCTCTTCAACCTTGTTCCACCACACCTTTCTAAGGTGCTCGTCATCAAAGACATTCCCCTTGTTGGGAATATCCTTGGGGTGAGGAACTCGGTTTTGAGATTGATACAAAGAAGATCACACTACAAAAGTAAGGTTAAAAAACTTAGAGAAGAAATTGGGGTGCTCTTGTTCCTCTTCTATAGTCGCTCCTCCTTGGAGATTAGGAGGAATGTCCTCGGTGATTTCCTACCCAGCGCTGCAATCGAAGGTACCTCTAATTTCTTGACTAGATGTTTTTGCCCTATCTTCTGCTGCCATTGCTTATGCTTGTATGACTACTTCCATGGTCATAGTTAGTTCTACAACCTTTGTTTCTACTTCTATGACCATTTCTGTTGTCGTAGTCACTTTAGCTCTGATGGAAGCTTCCGCCACCGGCATGGTGGTTGATTCTTTGACCATCTTCTCTGTCATCTCTTTGACCACGAGAAGAGTGGTAGAGGGCTCCTCAATATGAGTGTCCTCAAAAAGTGGATGAGCCAGGCTAAAATCACAAGAAGAGAAATAAATTGGCGTTGTAGAAGACGAAAGGGTAAAATGCTATTTTATACTTTTGTTTTCATACCTTGTTTTCTTAGCCTTAACCTTAAATTTAGAAGAAACCTTCTATAAGGAAGATTTCTTTGAGTTCTTCGACCATGTCTGGTTGTTGAGGAATAGGGCCTTCCGTGACCACGTCTGGATGTAGGTCCTGAGCAAGTGTTGCTGCTTCTTGTAATTCTTGCCCCCTGATGGTCGAAACCAGTTTTGACCACCTGAGAAGCAACTTCCTTCTCTATCATAGGTTCTGCTGGTGCAGTAGTCTTCTCCACAAAAGATACAAAGATTTTCTAGTTCTCCTTTCCAAGCTACTTAACAAAGCCGTGAGAAGAACCTACTAAAAAGGTTTTGTCATCATAATAGTAAGGTATCTTGATCTTGGGGGCTTTTGGCTCCAATACGACTAGCCCTTTTTCCTCTTCAGCAATCACATCTACAAAGAACTACTTAATGGGACTAGTCATAGGAGGAGCAGAACTCGAGCTTTTGCCTTGCTTATTGACAGCCTTCACTAGCTGACGCCTTTTGGCTGGAGGAGCTTTAACTGCCTCCGCCCTTTTTCTGACTACCATCAGTTCGACCTCTTGGTCATCCTAGTAGTTTTCCATGCCTACGCTCTACGTGAAGAAAGAATATTACTCAATCATTTCCTATGACTACGAGATCCTAAAGATGAAGTTAATTTTTTATTACCTTTAGGCGTTCTTCCCTCTCTTTGGTGGACACGTCCACCAGAATATGAGGAGCCACTACATTGAGTAGTGGAGATTTCTCGTAAATGAGCTTGACTCGGGCGTCAATCTCCGCTAGTGGAAGATATGTATAGACAGAAAAAATAATCAGTCAAAACTCAAAATCAACTAAAAGAGGGTTTAATTGTTATTTACCTTCCTCATAGTCCCTAGTTGTATCTTTAGCACCTGAGTACATCCACATGGGATGTGCTCATCTCTTCAGGGGACTAATGTGTGTGTGACGAAATCTTTTACCACATGCCAACTGGTAAGTCCCTTATCCTTTAAGGGCATGTTTGGCGCGGTTGCGGCTTATGGTTTTTGGCTGAAATTTTTGAATTTTAGCTGTTTGCGATAGAGATTATGGAGAGAGAGATACTCGTTTGTGATTTTGGTTGATACAGATGTTAGGCTTTTAAGATGTACTACAATTAACTTGTAGACCCCGTCTTGAGAAAATACCATGTTTGAAAGTTAGGTACTGTAGCAAAAGCCAAAAGCCGCTAGCTTCGGTTGAAATGAATAGGCCCTAAATCTCTTATGGCTTGGATGTAAGGGGCTATCCAAGTGTAACAACCCAGCTATTTATTTCAAATTTTTAGTTAAATTTTTTAATTTAATTTACAATAAAACAGTGCTATTTGGTTGCTTGAACTTTGAATTTGATTTGGCCTAATTTTCTACTTTTAAAAAAGGCCTTTATTTGAAAGGTAATTTGAGTAAAAACATAAAATACTATTAAATAAAAGATATTTTGAATTTTTACAAAAATTCCTAATTCAAAATAATTATTTGAACTTATTTGGCTTTTATCTATCTTTTCTGTGAATTTCTGGAGCTTGAAATCTAATTTTAAAATTAAAATTATTTTTTTATCAAAACTAAAGACCAAATTAAGTTGGAAATAATTTTCCTAAGTCCAACATCTATTCATGAATTTTTGTGATTTTTTGGATTTTATTTTCTATTTTCTATGCATTTATTAATTTTTTCGGGCTTTTTTGAAAATCAAAAAAGCATTTTAAAATTTTCCTCGCTCGCGGTGGCTATAGGCTCAGCCCAAAACTTCTTCAGTGTGGAGTACTCATCAAGCATTGTCTTGGCCATCTCGACCAAGGTACGGTTTTTTCTCTCCACAATGCCATTCTGCTAAGGGACGTATGGAGAAGGGAACTGGTGCTCTACACCAGTCTCACCACAAAACCTCTCAAAGTAGGAATTCTTGAACTCCGTGCCATTATCACTACGGATCGCTCGTAAGGCACCCGGGAGCTCAATAGAATGCCTACTAAACAAACCCTGAAAATGGGTAAATGTCTCATCGTTCGAGGCTAAGAAAAACACCCAAGAGTACCTCGAGAAGTCATCGACGACGACACGAACATACCACTTCCCTCCTGCTGACTGCACTCGAGATGGTCCAACTGTGTCCATATGGAGCAACTGTCCTGGTGCATCGGTCATAGTCACTATGACCGGAGGATGAGAAGCAGCAACCTTCTTGCCGTGCCGGCATGGAGCACAAACTAGATCTTTGACCATCTTGAGTTTCGGCAGACCATGAATGAGATCGTGGCCGCTAACTCGGGTCAAATGGTCAAATCCAATATGACCAAGTCTCCTATGCCAGAAGGTAACATCACGGGACTCAGAAGCAACTAAACACCTGAGACGATCACCAGAAGACTCAACAAAATCAGCACGAAAGATCCTCGCATAACAAGAAATCCCGCAAACCAGACTACCCGAAGAATCAAGAATTTTGTAATTGTTTTTCTTAAAGCTCACCTCGTAACCGTCATCAGTAAGCTGGGAAGCAGAGAGCAAGTTGCATTGTAGCTTACTAACCAAAGCAACATCTTTTAAAATAAATGAATTATTAATGCAAGACAAGACTTTGGCGATGACACGCCTGCATTTAAGCGCCTCCAAGGTGATAGTCTCATCACCTGGAGCTCGGGCTAGGGAAGAGAACCAACGAGAATCTCCGGTCATATGTCGAGAACACCCGGAGTCCACAATCCAAACCTCTCCCTTCCCAGCCCGGCGAACCTAAGTCAAACAGAGAGTAGAGTCTCAATACTGGGATAAATCAAAAGAGATTTTGGCACCCAATACTGAGTCAGACAACGAGCAGAAGAAGTAGCCACACACGACTGACATCTATCTACCCTACGCTCTCTGTCGCTCAAAGAAGCAGAAGGTCTATGTGCAGACCTGAAACTGTTGCTGGGTCCGACTGCTATGGGAGAGCGAGTCGGAGCATCAACAACACGCTGAGCTCGTCGCGGGTAGCCATCTCGACGGGGGAAATGAGATCTACCCTCAGAACGGCGGAAGTCACGACCAGAGGCATATCGAGGACGAAAACCAGAAAACTCAGAAAATCCAAGTCCTGGATGATGCCCAAACCCATTAAGCTGAACAGTCCTAGACCTCATGTTGGTCTCAGGTGCACTCAAGGTCTGGGGCTGGCCTTGAATACGCCTAAGAGCCTCAACACGATCTCTACACACGATCTTGGCGCGCCTAAAGCATCGCTCGACCAAGTGTCCATCCTTCTGACAGAAGGTGCAGTGATACTTCACCTTCTGAGAGGAAGAAGTGGCACGATGAGGCTTCGCCTTCTGAGATCACCTTGCTGTCAGAAATCCCTTGGACAAAGCCCGCTGACTTGAATTGAACTTTCTTAGTTCTGGGCTCAACCTCGATCACACCTACTGCTATGGGTCTAAGAACAGCAGGTGGATGCTTCCAACATCCTCAGAAAAATCACATCCTAGACCTTGATTGAATTTGCAAATCTTTGATTGGTCTAGAATAAGATTTAGCTTCTTCTTGCCTCCTACAAATCTCTCGAGGGTGTTTATAAGATATTGACACTCCCGAAAGAAAGAGGTGCAAGAAGAGCAGGGGGAAGAAGAGACAGCAGAAGGTAAGGGAGTAGAAGAAGAACCAACGACAGGGGAACGAAAGGCATGTGCACGCATAGACACCTCAGAAGGGACAGTCCTACTGCTAGCCACTTGGTTCACGTCGCTAGGCGTCTCCACCAAACCCTCATGCTTCTTCCCAATAGCACACACATCACAAGCAGATGGTGACTTCTCTAGTAGGTCCTTAGTTAGCTTCACATATTTATCATCTAATGCAATCAACTCAGATTTTAGTTTTTCGCAGTTATTACATGGTGAGCTAACAGGATCCTTAGAAGCATACTGATCCATTTTCTTATTGTAGCCAATCATTTCTTGAAACTGTTTTGAGACAGATTCAAGTTCAGTAGTTAACTTAGGACAGTTCATACATGAAGCAATAGGCTCAAGTAATGAAGCTTGTAGTTCAGCAATTTTATGATCTGCCCTTTTTAAATTCATCTTCAAATTATTACAACTTTCACAAGTCTCGGGCAGATCGAGAAGCATGGTATAAAGACCTCTAAATGCATTGTCCTTATCCTCACATGAAGTGCAAGATGTAGTCTCAACAACAGTAGATGAAAGAGCGGCTACCCTACTCATCTCTAGCTCAGCTAAAAGACTAACATTCTCCACATTAAGCATATCAAGCTCAGAAGACATATTATCATGAGAGGTCCTTAATTTCTCCATGTCACCAAGCAAAGCAGAGCATGTATCACATTCGTCACGGGAAGGAGCAGATATAAGTGAAGTAAGCTCCCATGACAATCTATCTACTTCCTTCTCCAACTCACTACACCTAGCTCTAGATCTAGCATGAAATTTTTCTAACTTAAGAAAGGCATCATTAAGCTGGTCATAGGAGGGGTATACCTCGTCGGAGTCGAAGTAGAGCTCGCTGTCGCTCACGTCGCCCTCAAGGGCCATGAAGCACATGCCGGAGAAGTCATCGCCACCCTTGGGGTCTTGCTCGTCCTTCCCATCGTCGTCACTCCACCCCTCCACCTCGCTGAGGTCGAGGTCGTCGAAGGCGGTGAGGACGTGATGGAAGAGCTTCTTGGTTTTGCCAAGGTTGTGGAACTTCTTCTCTTTGCTTAGCGGCTTTTTGTTGCGGTTCTTGTCGGTGTAGACGTTCTTGCTAGAACCGTCGAGGTCATTCTTGCCCTCCAGCTTGGGGCGGTTTGCTCAAATGTGGTTGGGGCCACCACACTCGAAGCAAATCACACATACTCCTCCTCTCTTCCTTTCCCTAACCCTCTTGTAAGCATGGGAGAATTTTCTGGCTAGGAGGGCTAGTTGATTTTCTGGGAGCTACTCCAAATGATCATCATCAATTTCACACAGAGCAGCTAAAGAAAAACCCGAAAGATTGTCAACAGAAGAACCAGAGGCAAGACTGGGATCAGTGACCAAGGCCATCGATTGTGACTTTGACTTGCGAGAGACAATGTCAATCTCGTGAGTCTTAAGGCGTGAGTACAACGCATCAAGAGTCAAAGTCAAGAGGTCTGTGGTGTCCTTGATGGTGGTCACTTTCATCTCCCAAACACGCAAGTCCAAGGCCGCAAGCATCTGACGAGCATTCATCTAGGGACTCCCCAGCGAGCATTTCAAATTTGTTGTATTCTCGCTTGAATTGGTCCCGTCGAACTGTCTTAATTTGGGTGGTGCCCTCATGGTAAGCATCGATGGTCTCCCAAATGTCGAAAACCGACGAAAGATGAGAAATGCGACCAAACTTATTTCGGCTCAAACCTTGGATGATGATGTTCCTTGCCTTAGCATTCGCCTCAACATCAGCCATGTTTTCGGTATTGATGTTCTCATCGGCAGGAACAACAAAGCGAACCTTGACTTTGCGCTAAATCGCATAGCCCTGAGCCTGAATATATGTCTCCATCCGACTCTTCCAAAAGGGATAGTCGATCCCATCGTAGATCGGGGGCTTGGTGGAATACTTGTCTGTCGCCATGGCTCATAGACCGGTTAAAGATCTATCAAGAAGAGCTAACCGGCTCTGATACCAATTGTAGGATCGAAAATGGCAACAGAGTGGGGGTGAATGGTGCCCTTTTAAAATCGCCCCTAGTATCCACAAAACATCTCCTATCTCCAATACCTACAAAAGCTATGAATAATATGAGTCATGCTCTTTGGAAACTCAAACTAACTAAGAAAGAAACAAGGCATTAAACACTAAAGCAAAGCAAGCAATAAATAACAAAGATCAAAGAGAATTAGCACCCAGAAGACAACAGGACGGTCAGACCGCAGGAATTAAGCCGGTCTGACCGCCGCCTGGCAGCCGGTCTGACCGCCAGAGTTGGCGGTCTGACCGCCATGGAAAGTCCGGTCTGACCGCCAAGGGGGGTCCGGTCTAACCGACCCTGGTTCAGGCAGGGGCAGAAACCAACATGCGGCTGACTGAAAATCTGCAAATACTGTCACTTATTGAAATGCGATAAATTGACCAAATCTTGCTGCTCTCTTTGAGACAAAAGATCAAGACTTCAACAAAAGATCAAGACTTCAAACTAGATAGCAATTCAACCTCATAAGTCAAGAGAAAAACATCCAGAAAGGCCACAAACAAGAAAATGAGCAGAGAACTGAAAAACCAACTGAGAGTGAGATGATTTCCAAAATTATTGCCATTCTTGATTCTTTTGCTCATGAGCTTTTGTAATCAACTTAGCAATGACAAGAGGATGTGAGGGCTTACATCTGGGCACAACTTTTGAAGGGAAAACTCAAGAACCCAGATACACCTGACATCAAACCCTAAACAGTGAAAACAGAGGAATGGCTTCATCTTTATTCTTGAGGAGAAAGCAGTAGAAGAGAAATGATTGCTCTCAGGAAAGGCTAGCCAAAGGGCTTTTTGGATTCTCCCAATTCATAGCAAATCATTTTGTAACTTCTGGAACAAAGAATCAAATCAAACAGCTAAAGAGCAAAATCAGCCAGAACACAAAAATGGAAGAAAGAAGCCAAATCATTTCAGGGACTAACATTTCTTATATTGCTTTGATATGAAAGATTACAAGGAGTCCCCATATGCATTTGATAATAAGGGAAATAGCAAGAACACACTCACTACATGCTTGCTCACTTGAGAAGCACACACACGCAGAGAACACGTAGAGCACACTGCTCACTCTCTTCTTGCCCTCTCAAGAATACATTCACTCCTTGCTCTCCATCCCCTTTTAACAACCAGCCCACACACTAGAAAGGGAATTCAAGAAGTGTCATACAACATTCACTCCTCCACCTCACACACCATACGAGGCAAAGAAGTCAACACAACCTTTTGGAGGGAAAAACCAGCCTCCAAACCATTGCTTGAGTCAAATCTCCAATTTGTCCCTCAAGTAGCTTCCTGGAAGCTTCCCGCGTTCAGTACCTTGACCATCTGGACCTCGACTCCTCCCTGAGTCTAGTCCGATCCGCTTCGCTGCACACGACCGCACCCAGCATCCTAACTGTCTGGACCTCCGACTCCTCCCTGAGCCTAGTCCTGATCCACTCGCCGCTGCCCGTCGTGTCCACCCGACACCGACCGAGACCTCCAACTCCTCCCTTAGTCTAGTCCTGGTCTGTTTCATCGCGCACGACCGCAACCGACCTCCAAACCGTCTGGACCTCCGACTCCTCCCTGAGCCTAGTCCCGGTTCTCTCGTCGTCGCCCATCGTGTCCGTCACCGGTAGCTCCAGTTCCGGTTCCTCGTCTCCCGACTCACAGCCGCATCACCAGCCTCGATCATCTTCAGCATCACTGACCGTCTGGACTTCAACACCTCCTGTGCCTAGTCCCGGTCCTCCTCGCCTCACCATGACCTAGCTCCGAAGTCCTGTAGTCACATAGACAAGCAAACCGTCAAATAGCACCGCACGAAACAACATATCAACAATAGCATAAACGAAAGGTACTCAACCCTATAATACCCAAAGCAAACTCAAGCTCTCTAAAGCAACTGTCAATTACTCATCACCAACATGGGGGTACCTCCACATGGTCTCTCACTGTGGAAGGGCTGACATCAGGGAGAAGAGGAAGAGGAAGTGCAAACAATAGTGATTCTCTTGATTGTAATCAGTAGACTCAATACAATCACACATGAGTAGGGTTGTTATTCTCTGTGGAGAAGGCCCGAACCTGTATAAAATCCCTATGTCTTTCTCGGTGTTGTCAGGTCTTTGAGATATCCCCCGAATCCAAACAATCATGCATAAGATCAATACTAAAACATCGGCAAGTTTATTTAGGGGTTGCTAAATATTACTTCGTAATTGGATGGTTATAAATGTACCTTTCAGGTTTACTATGAAACATGCATAGGAATGTGAGTAAGAAAGATAGAATTTCCTCCAATATAATGGGAGTGTAACGACCCAAATTTTCCAAAACTTATATAATTATTTTAAAATCATCATTTATGATTTTTGGATTTTTTCTAGACTTTTCTAACATTTTTTAAATGCTTTTTGTATTTTTGGCAGCCAACAAGGAATTTCTAAAAATTATTAAAACTAGATTGGAGCATGAAAATAATTTATCTAAACTCTTCATATTCTAAAGTGCCACTCCAAAAATTTTCATGAATTTTTAAGTCTATTTGCTGATTTTATAAATTCAAACCAAATTATAAATCCTTTTCTTCCATAGCCGCTTTCACCTTTTCATTTTCCTCCGCACAGAAGTGTAATATCGTTGTTCACCTTTTCTCTCAGCACCACTCTCTCTCTCTGTCACGGGGGTCCTGGACCCACCCATCAGCCATCGCCTTCCACCTCGCGTCGGCGCCATGATGCTTGCCTATGAGCTCTGTGCCGCACCTTCACCAAAGCTGTGATGCTTGTTGATGCCTCAAACACCATTCCCCATATGTTCTCTGCTCCCTCGTGCCATTGCCCGAGCCATCCGGTCGCTGGAACGACCGTGAACCGCCTTCTCCCTATCGCAACCCAGAAGGAATCACCGAGCTAGCCGCGTATCACCCCTATTTAAGCCTGTCCAAGCTCACCTTTCACTTCACCATACGATGTTGTCTCCATTTCTCCCCTTGGCAAAATCTTTCTTCCTTTGCTTCGCCCAAAACGTGCCATGGCCACCAACTCCGGTGAACATGCTCTACCTTAGCCCAAGCCCATCCCGATGAGCCCTCAGCTTTCTGATCGCATCACATCATGCCATTTCTCCCTAATTTGATTCCTTCTTACTTGATTCCACAACTCCTACAGTACAACAACGAGACTCTACCATCTTCTCTAGCTCTGACCTCCATAGATGCCCGAGCGATTCCCCCTCTCCAGTAAGCCACAGCCCATGCCATGGCTATGTTCAGCATCCCCTCTCCCTCCTGAACTCATTCGCTCCCTCAGTTTCAGTGGAACATCGTTGTAGGGAGCTGTCACTGTGCACCCCATCGTTGTTGTTGTACCTTATCGTCATCCAGCCACTTTGGACCTCCTCCATCGTTGCCATCCTCACCTTCGTGATCCTGGTGGGCTACTGATGCTTACACACTAATTAATTTAGCTTGGAGTAGTAGTTTTTATCATCTCCACCGTAGCCCTGTTTTGCGCCGCCACAGAGCTTCACTGCAGCCTGCCTCTGGTGACCATTAGTCTCCGAGCCGCCATCCTTAGCACCACAATGAGCCCAGGAAGCTAAAGCCATGCCCCTTTGTCTCGCGATTACACACATTCGCTAAAGCTAAAGCCAGGGTATTTTCCTTGCTTGTTGAACTTCACCGCCACCCTTCGCCACAAAGGACCGTCCTCTAACCACCCCCAGCAATTGCCAACCACACCGTAGGACTCCCCTTGAGCTCCTCTACCTATTCCTGACCTCACCACAACCTCACCAGCCCTCCCTTTGCCATTGGCAAGCTTGTCGATGAGCTCAGCTAAGAAACGTCACCACACCCCTGTGCCATCTCTATGACATGTGGACCCCACATGAGATTGGATTAGTACTAATTAATATCAATTAAACCTAATAAGTCTTTGACATGTGGGTCCGAATAGATTAATGAAGTTAAAATTATGACTTAAACCAATTTTAAACAATGAGTCACTGACATGTAGACCGCACATGTCAGTCATTTTAGAAATTAATAAAATCCTAACATGTAGACCCTACCTATTAGCCTAATAAACCCAAATTTTCCTTTAGAAAGAAAAATTGAGAATTAAAATTAAAATACATGCATAGTAATTCATGTTCTTTTCAATATTTTCAATTCAACTCAAATTCAAATGCATGTAACGTTTGCATATGAACTCCAATTAAGTAATTTTTATCTCTAAAATTTTATAAAATCATTCTCTTTTATATTATACAATTGTTTTGGATTTACTCTATATTTGAATTTATTTGACTCTTATTTGTGATATTTGGTATTTGCTAACTAAATACCAACATTCCAAAGAACTTTGTCAATGAGCCCGAACAAGACCAAGAGTTCAACAAGCAAGGAAAATACCCCCTTTGACCATGTTGATTCTATATTTTAATGTTATATATGTTGTATTCGATACTAGTATGCATGTGTGTAATTTTGATAAAAACCGTTATATTTATGTGCACAATAGCTATACTCACTTGTTGCATCGATCCCACCTTGACAAGTTGCTACCCTTGCTGTTATCAACCAACACTTACATCCACAATGGATAAAATGTGGAACTTAGAACTTTGAAAATGATGTAGATAATGCTTAGCCATGCTCATAATGGTACAAATTTGGAAATCGGTCAAATTGTTCAAAAATGGGAGATATTTAAGAAATGGTCCATAGGAGTTACCTCTATTATTTTGGTTAGCAAATAAAATAGAAAACATGTTTTGAACTTAGACGAGTGGTTGTAGAGACTGGTGTGGCTAGCACAAGAATGTGATTTGTGGATGTCTTGCCTGGGTCACTAAGGATCGAGACTATAGTGTACTTAGACCCAAGAAACGATGTACGACCACACGCGCCTTTATGGGAAGGCCTTTGCAAAATAAGTTACTGGGTGCTAGTAACTTCACCACAGGTGGTAGATGATAAGTGAATTCTTGGGCTAGTGCAGGCATGGTGCAGACTCCATGTTTGAAGGAAACTTTCCTGCAACGAAAGGTTTATCGACACACCATTTGAGTCTTGGGATGCTAGAGGGCACTCCTCATCCTGAGAACGTAATCATAGTGTGGTGGTTGTTAGTACAGTAATGTAAAAGCTTCATCGTGAACTCTCAAATCAGGTACCGATGGTATCGCGTGACATGTATAACATGGTAGAATGTTTATGTTGTGGGGATAAAGTCTGCAACCTCTGCAACGTGTAAAACTATTTGAATAATCGTGCCCACGGTTATAGACGACTTGGTGAATCCTCCACCTTAGTAGTATTATGTTTTATAAAATGAATTCAGGGAATATATCAATGGGATATCCATGCACAGTTTGGTTCGGCGAGTTATGCCGCTATTTCAAAATTTAGGGGCAGCAAACCTCTTACTCTAGATTATACTATTATCACTTTACCATCATTTACTTATAAAATTAAATGCTCTTGCAACTTTTGTTTACAATTTATTACTCATTATTTCAACTAAAAGCATGTTTCATAAATTAAACTAGACTAGACAACTATCCTTGGTTCAACATGCATACTATATAACTTTGCTTAAAAGTCTTGCGGAGTATGATTTTCGTACTCACCATTGCTTGTTGAGCATATTCAGAGGATGCAGTAGAAGACTCGTCTTGGATTACTATTGCGAAGCAGGTTTTGGTGATGAAGACCCTGATTTCTAGGGTTCTGCCTCAGTCAGTTGCCTGTAGTTGGGATGAGGCATACTTGTTGGATTTTGGTGCTTCTTTTATCTTTCACTTTCGTTGAACTTTGTTGTTGTATGTAAACTCTGCCGTATAGGCTTATGTCTGATCAATACCTAAATATGCTACCTTGTTTTAAATTTATCATGTGTGAATGTGATATAAATGTTGTTATATGTGTGTGCTAGCCACTGATCAGGAATTAGTACAATAAACATATAGGGTTTGGAATGCAAATTCCGGGTACTGACAGTGTAGGACCGGATATGGCAACAGAGGGGGGTGAATGGTGCCTTTTTAAAATTTGCCCCCAAAGTATTTACTAAAGAGTTCTTCTCCGATAACAATAGATGCTATGAAGAAGATACAAGATTGCTCACTTTGAAACCAAACAAATAGACTGATAAAAGTTCTTTTCCAAGAACTAAACCAATGACTGCATACAGTCCTGTCAACTGAAATTAGAGCAAAAAAGTCTTCAAGGGAAAACTGAAATGATCAAGCAAAGCTGTAGCCAAAAAGACCTAGAGAACAAACCAATTAACTGAGTAGTATCGGCAGTGAAAACAGATGGTAGAAACTGTTGTGCCGAATACTGTTGCAACCGAAAATGAATTGGCATCTACAATTAAAAATACTGCTTCTGCCTAGAAGATTCACCAAAGACAACAGAAGAAAACAAAGAAAGATGATCACCGAAAAGACAGAAAAAAATGGATTCGCTAAAACTAAAACCGCACAAAGGCTTGGCCTCGAATCATGCCGAAACTCATATCGTCGAAAACATCTGATGAAACACTGCAGACAGCCGAAGCAAATTCTTAGCTGCAGTTCTGAATCCAACCGCAGATTACTGCTGCAGCCAAAAACACAACTGAAGCTCAGTGCAGATTGAAGTGCCGACAATAGGAAGAGGGGAGAACTGAAAACAGAAAGCAAAAACAGAAAACTGAAACTCTGAAATTACTGCAGATTGCCAAACAAAAGGAATTGCCAAGAAATGGTTTGCTCTTTTCGGTTCCTGTGAACTGAGCCTTCAACTAAATAGCACATAGATTCTAAATAGAGGACTGCAGGCAAATGAAGAGCAAAACAGAAAACACTTTTCAATCTGAGTCAGCAGAGAAAACCGAATATCCACTGAACACTAGAATCGGCTGCAGTCTGGAGAAGTTTGTAAACAAGAAATTAATGAGGACTACACCAGGATGATCAAGACACATATCAGAATTCTGAAACAAACCGTAAATGATTCCAAATCCTGCTGCATCCTGTTGTCGACAACAGACTGAAATTGTGACCGAAACTGAAGAAGCTCATTCACTGCAGACTTCCGAAAATCAAGGAAATTGATTAAGGTTGGTTGCTCTTCTCAGGTCTAAAGATCAGGATTACAAACTCAAGAGCATAAAGATCTTAGGAAACAAAAGTTATGACCACAAGAGCAAGAAATCGCTTTGAGCGTAAAACCGAAAACATCGAGCAGTTTCAAAATCCACATTTCTTCTCATTCCTTGATCCTTTAGTTATGAAATTTTGAGGATATATTAGCAATAGCCACAGGGCTCTAGATATCAAATTTCAAACCAACTTTCAAAAGGAAATCAGAAGTAGCATCAAAACCCTAGAAATTGAGAAACTGCAAACAGAGAGACTAAAAACTGAAATTCTCCCAAGTCTTTGATCTTTTGGACATGAAATTTTGAGGGTATGTTAGCAATAGTCTCAGGACTCTACAACCCAAATTTCATACCATTTCACAAAGGGAAACAAAAATAAACTCAAACCCTAGACTTGCCTGAACCAAGAACAGAGAGCCAGCACAAAAGAAAACTTCAGCAATTTCATTCTTAATCAAAACAAGGATCACAGATGAGTCCTCATACGCATGTACCAATGAGCAAGAAAGGAAATTACAAGGATGATCAACCAACTCTGCTCATCTCCATCTCTCAAGAACACAATACAAGAAAATGAGGAACACACTGCCAGGGAGATGCTACGGGAGAGTCACACCCTCACCAACATGTTGTGAGCACCATGGGACAGCACTTGCCACCTGCTCTCTCCCAACCACTAAGGCTTAAAAGCAAACAAACCTCTAAAGCCTCTTTTGACTCAATTGAAATCCTAATTCTCTCTAGAAGGCATGAGGAGGCATGCAGCACCTCTTCTCTATTTATAGCCTTGGCTAACGGGTCTCCGCCCCGTTACGCCCGCTAAAAACAACGGCGCCGCCTCCCTTTTGCAAGATTGCGAAATTCCCGCCGCCCCTCCGCACCTTCCGGAAGCTTCCGCCCTTGCCTCGCACGCCTCGCAACCACCTCGAGTCCACGCCGCCTTGACACATCACGACCGTTCTGACCTCAGCGCCACATGCGCCTAGTCCGGTCACCTCGTGTCTCGCCACGACTCCGCCTCGACGTCCCCGCAATACAAAGACAAGAAACACTTCAAATAGCACCGCTCGATACATGAAAGCGTAAATAGAGATCAAACCTGTCGAGTCATCAGAATATGCAACCTAAACCCATACGACTAGGTTCGACCAAGTCCGACCGAGCCCGTTACGCCACGCAACGTCTAGGTCCGAACAAACCGACTCAAACTCGACTTTTCGTAAACGATGTCAATTACTCATCATACACAACGGGATGACCTCCACATGGTCTCTTAATCTCCCCCTTGATGAGTATATTGACAAACCCAGAAAAAACAAGAAGTTGAGTTTGAAGAGTCCAACATGGTCCAAAGAAAGAATTGAAACTCATGACCATGTCGACAGAAAGAATCATTAGAGCAACTCAAGAAAGAGTAAATTGTTCTCCAAGCTCTAGATTCCCAAAAGACTTTTTCTCCAATCTATTCTCCCCCTTTTGGCAATAAACACATCAAGAATACAAAAGAGAGAATAAGTCATGATGATGGATGAAATGGCTGAAGTTTGTTTATTCTTAGCATTTAGAGCCATGAGAATTATCCAAAATGACCATAATGTATTACACCAAGCCATAACTCAATGAACTGCTATCCAGATCATGACAGGATATGTATAAACTAGCTAGAAGCAATTAGATGACAGTCTAAATTTTAGTGCATTTATGAGCATGTCAAGTCATCAATAAGCAAAATCTAGCTAGAGACATCCAAGGATGATGCAAGCCATGTCAATCAAGCTAAGCAGAACCAAGAATCTAATATCGAGTCCAAATAGAGTGTTATATACTCAAGAGTGAAACAATGGTTCAAGTACTTGATTCTTTTGATAGCTCAAGCAAATTGAGCACGAATGACATTTTTCTTTTGGAACTTATGGTTGTTTTCAACCAATATTTTTATCATGTGCTAGATCTCAAGCCATTCTCATGACTACTCCAAGCAAGAAGCTTAAGAAGATAGTCTAGGTCATCCAAAACTCCCCCTGAGTTCATGCCTAGTGCAATGGCAAGCCGTCTCATGAGAAAGAATTGGTGAGATCAGTTTTTTCGTACAAAAGAGATCTTTTTGCTTTTTGACAAGTTGTACTAACTCATGTTACATCAAGAGTTTAAGACAGCTCAATCTAAGGCTCAAAAGAGATTCAACGCTCAACTCAGCCTATTTGATATGGCATGAATCATAAAGGATAGCTCAAGAAAGACTAAACTCGAGTGCTAATCATGACAAGTTTTTAGTGTAAATTGAGCAAGTTTAATTAACTCATCATGGCATAAGCTAGTCTACACATATGAAGTCATGAT